>OX940943.1:1325832-2651664 GCA_954870645.1 Agrotis clavis | reverse complement strand
GTCTAAGGAGGGGGCAGTGTTACGTCGGTCGAATGCGAGACCTTATCTATAAGCTTCTCGAAAGTTCCACAAGGTTCTCGACAATTCTACTAAAGATCGGTCAGGAAATTTCTAGAAAATTCTACCCTGTTCTAGATGTTTCGAGATGGTTCTGGAATGTTCCAGAAGGTATGGGACGATGTCTATGGATGTTTCCAGAACATTCGACCACCTTCTAGAAACATCTAGTGGGTCCGGCCGGGGTATAAAAAGGGGCGTCGATCACCAACCTGAGTCAGTCTGGTTTTGACTACGATCGAGGCGACTCGAAGTGAACAAGCGATCTCTAAGTGACTTTTACGTGTGATTAAGAGTGTGTATAAGTGTTTAAGTGTTGAGTAGTGTTAAGTGTTTATTTTAGTTTGTGATTCGTGTGTGATTAAAGTTTATTTGGTTTTAATTGGTGTTAATTAATTTATCCCAATACCCAGCTCGTAACAATACTTAATGCATGAGACGTCCAGGATTGCGGGACTGTCTAAGCAGATTACCGCGGCCCTGGTCTGCAAAGGGCATTTGAAGGAACAGGTTGGATTTTACGTCAGTAAGAGTCTGACCGTTCCTTCCGTTACGTCCAGGACGGGAGAACTTCTTTGATGATTTTAGCACCCGGAAAAAGAGGGCTTCACAATTTGTTCAAAATATTGGATTGTGTTTCAGTTTCTTTATGTATGAATACGAATCGACGCTGACGTCAAGCAGTAGCCCACTAGACACAACATCCGTCCGGACGAAGGATCCTCTTCGGCCCGTTCTAGACTTTGGTCTTTGCGGTGCGCGGCGGCGCGGCGGACAGGGCGGCAGAGCCTTGTGCACGCCATGTACCCCCGCAGCCTCAATAGCGGTTGGCGGCATCCGCTGAGTTCATCAATCCCGCACCGCTGTGTTTCGTGGCATCGCACTCATTCGCTTGTACTTTTGTAAGCACTCCTAGAACCACGCGCCTTTAGCGATTCGCCCCGAGAAGATCGTGGGCGTTTACACCATGAGCGGCGTCTCGGCGCGAGCTTGAAACATTTCTAAACATTTGATTTACCGCGCCACAATGCAGTGACAAGGTCCTGGGGGGGTATTACAACGTCTTAAAACCAGGCTTATTCCGGCGAGTGAAAGTGACAGAGCTATACAAGTCGTCTAGCGCCATCTCGTTCACTCACTGGGACAAGCCTGGTTTTAAGACGTTGTAATACCCCCCCTGAGCAGGCTTTTATGGAGATGATAGAAGTTTGAACCGTGTTTCTTATTCCAGTTATACTAAGTAAAGATACTTTCCCTCATTTTAATATAGTACACTTACTCAGTTCATTCATGAGATCAGCAGCTTTGAACTCATTTAAAGCAATGTATTCAGCTTCGTAGAAACTCTTCACGCAAAACTGATCGATCATATATTTGTCTTCTTTTTCCGAGAACACGTTACATCTTCGATAAAAACGTGCAAACATCATGTAAATAGTCCTAAAAACGTACAAATAAGTATATTATTATAGCGGAGAGCTACTGAACCGTCGACTAACGGTCTTCCTGTAAGGTTAGAAAGTACACTAAGGCCTAGTTCAGACACGGCGGGAACAGCGCGATTTCAGAATCGCATGGAAATCGCGTGAGTCTTACTTGTATGAGTTATTAAGTAATCGTTCAGACATAACCTGGCCTGTTGGTCTAGTGGTTAGTGACCCTGACTGCTATGCCGGAGGTCGTGGGTTCGATTCCCACCCAGGACAAATGTTTGTGTGATGAGCACGATCATTTGTTCTGTGTCTGGGTGTAATTTATCTATAATATGTATGTATCTAGAAATATATAAGTATGTTTATCAGTTGTCTTTTTTTTTTTTTTTTTGATTGTTTATTTGGATGTTTATTATCAGTTGTCTAGTACCCATAACACAAGCTCTGCTTAGCTTGGGACTAGATGGCGTTGTGTGATAGTTGTGGAATATTATTATTATAACCGCGCGGTTAATCGCGCGGTTCCCGCCGTGTCTGAACTAGGCCTTAAGCCGGAAACACATTATTTAACACGCCACGCGACGCAACGTGTCGACACCCGATGGGCAGTGAGCGCGTGTCGTCGCGTCGGGTGTTCATAGTGTGATTCTGGTCATAGAAAACAATACATTTGATTTGACCCAACACGCATCACGTTTCATCGGGTGGCGTCGGGTGTTAATGTGTTTCCGGCTTTACGATTTATACCATGCTATGGGCAATAGCGACGACCTGACAGGCGTCAGCCGTGCACGTCATCAGACCATTTATTTTTTAAAGTGTAAAATAAATTAAAAAAAAAACTTGTTCCTGTAAGCTTGACAATTTAACAGCATGTAGTTTATTTATCGTAAATCTTGGGAAAAAAATGACAGGCGATTACAAGGTGCACAAGTAAGTGACAGGCGCATTGAAAAGTGCATGAAGAGTTGGCGAGGAAAAATAAACTTTCTCCTGTAAAGTTAAAATTTAGAAATGTTTTTAAGTAAACGTTTTGGAATGAGTATGTACAATGACAGGCGATTTTGAATAGCATAAGACCTTGACAGGCGAGGAGACAGCTGCTAGGGGCGTGCGAGTAAGAGGTATTACGTGAACGCATAAATAGTCAATGCAATATGTGTATTTTAACCCGGCGTCATGGGGGTGGAAAAGTGTTACACGGACGTTGGGGTGGGTCTCACCGACCCGTTTATTAATGTCAAAATTATTCCAATACCTACTGTAAATAATAAAGTTAATAATATTTATTCGTGTTTAGTTTTTTATGGTATCCAAGTATATAAATGAAAAACAAATACCTATCATAATTATATTTATGTTTTAATTAAATTAAAAGGAACTTTGAAAAAAGAACGACAAATGTCAACAAATGTTTTATCTTCTATTTAAATGCAATTATATTATTAATTAACAATTAGTATCCTCTCCCTCAAGCGGCCCGCCTCCTCCTTCGCGAGCATGACTGCTTCGCAGAAGGAGGCGACCGCCTCCCACTCCGTCTCGCCCCGCAGCATGGCCGCGACCAATGCCGGGCGCGAGAGGTCTCCGCCTATCGCCGCCGTGAGGACACGGCGGTGCCCCGCCCAAGCAGGGCAGTCCTGCACCGTATGCTTCACCGTGTCCTACGGGCGATCCTCGCAGTGGTGACACCCGGGCGTTTCCTCCTTTTTCATCATGCTCAGGTACCTCCCGAAGCTGCCATGTCCGGTGAGGACCTGTGTCATGCGGTAGGTGAGGACGCCGTGGGACCTATCCAGCCACTCCTCAAAGAGGGGTCTTACAGCCGCGATTGCGGCTAGCCCGTACCTCGGTTGCGACAGTCGTTCTCTCCAAACTGCCCTGAGATCGCGCCGGAGCTCTTCCCGCCGCGCCTCGACTTCTCGAGGCAGCGGGGATACACCCCGACGCTGCGCCTCCACGCGCCACTCATAGACGCGCAGGAGGGCAGTCGCCTCCAGATCCCAGGGCAGCGATCCGGCAAGAAGGTTGGCCGATTCGCCGGCGATCGTGCGGTATCCTCGGATCATTCGGATTGCCATGACCCTCTGGCATGCGACCAGCTTTGCCGGCTGCGTCCGAATGCTCAGGGCCCACACGGGGGCCCCGTAGAGGGCCATGGACCGCACGATGCCGGCGTGCAACCTCCAGCAGGGGGCGTTTGGCCCGCCGATATTGGGCAGGAGCCGCCCGAGGGCGGCTGATGCCCGGTTCAGCCTTGGAGCCAAACGCGAGAAATGTTCCCCGAAGTTCCATCGGCTGTCGAGGACGAGTCCCAGGTACTTCATCGTTCCCCCGACGCCGACGCGAACCCCCCCCCCCACCACCGTTATGTGGGACTCTGTCAGTGGCGCATTCGGATGGCCTCTGTCTTATGCAGCGCCACTTCGAGTCCCAACTGCCGGATCCTTTCGACGACTGTCGCAACCGCTCGCGTCGCCAAGACAGCCGCCGCCTAGTGCGACACTCCCTCCGCCAGGACGAGCGTGTCGTCAGCGTAACATATTACGCTGACGTCTAGAAGGTTGCCGCGCAGCACCCAGTCGAAACCGATGTCCCACAGGTGCGGTCCCAAGACCGATCCCTGTGGGACACCGCACGACATCTCTCGCCGGTTCCACTCTCCCCGGTGACCGGGGTAGATGACGGCTCTGTCTGTCAGGTAGTCCTCGACTATTCGACGGAGGTAGGTCGGCACCCGGTGATACCGGAGTGCCTCCCTGATGCAACTCCAGGGCAGGGTGTTGAAAGCGTTGGAGATGTCCAAGGACACCGCCACGACGACCCTGCCCCGAGCCACTGCATCCCCCGTCGTGAGGGCTCTCACGCGCATGATGACGTCCACCGTAGAGCGCCCCCTGCGGAAGCCAAACTGGCTCTCCGACAGGTTCGGGCCCACCCGATTTAGGTGCCCGACGAGGCGGTCTGCAATTACTCTCCCAAAGAGCTTGCCCACCTCGTAGAGCAGCACGATGGTGTCCGCAGGGCGCCCAGGCTTCTGGTTGAGGACCAGTTTCCCCGTCTTCCAACGAAGCGGGAACTGGCCCCTCGCCAAGCACGCGCTAAAGAGCCCCCCCCAGTCGAGGCCCGAGAGTCCCCGAGGCCAGGACCCAGGCTTTCCCTGGCAGGCCGTTGGGTCCTGGGGCAAGGCTACGAGCTTAATGTAAGTGAAAAAATTCAAATCGATAAACAAACTACTCTAATCCAGTAGCAATTGAATGGTACTGCCACAGAGGGCGTTTATTACAACGGTTATTGTAAATAATATAGGGTTTATAATTTTGAAAAACGTGGCGGAAATTTAGCGCTTCGCACTAAAAAATACATTGTAAATTCCGACAACTACGCGAGCGACGTCGTGGGCACAGCTAGTTGTTACACAGCTAGTTGTTACTAAAGATGATTTTTTGAGGAAAGAAAAATTAGATTGCAAGTGGGATTCGAACCCGCGTCTTCTGGATAGGTACTCCAGACGCCTTAACCAACTAGGCTATTGCAACCCACACCTGCAAGCTGAAATTCTCTATTCCTCGTTTACGCTTTTCGGTAGCGTAGCGCCATCTCTTGGATTAGTGTTTAACTAACTTCCACCCAACACGTTGACATTGCAGCCAAATCAATGTTGTATAATGAGATAGCAACTACCATACTTATTAATTATTTTAAACGCATTCCATAATTTAATTAAAGGAGTTACCATCGATTTTAAAATGACACACATCCATGCCTAACGCCTCACGCAAAAGAAAGTGAGAAATCTGTTTCATTGTAAAAATAGTAACAACTAGCTGTGCCCGCGACGTCGTTCGCGTAGATGTCGGAATTTAACAATGTATTTTTTAGTGTGAAGCGCTAAATTCCCGCCATGTTTTTCAAAATTATAAACCCTATATTGTTTACAATAACCGTGTTTTGTAATAAAAGCCCTCTGTGGCAGTACCATTCAATTGCTACTGGATTAGAGTAGTTTGTTTATCGATTTGAATTTTCGATGTTGTTTAATGAATTAAATGAATGTTGGTATGGAAAAAAAATTGATGGAACCTACTCTAAATCCAATTCAAGCGCGCGCGAACGTAAAGCGAAAAGAAACAGTTTAAACTTTAAAACAAATAAAATAGATTTATTTGTCAAAGAAACATGTACTTACTTAAGTACCTACACTACAATGGACATACAAAAAAATTAAAAAAAAAGGATTTGGGCTCAGCTTACATGTAGGTAAGATTTAGGTTTTGAAAAGGTCGCTGGAACAATTTTATAAACTTATATTATAACATCTTTATTCCAGGTTTTTGTATGACTATTTTCCTAATGCCCGCACTATGCAAATGAATGATTCTGTTCTATTTTGTTCCATTCAATTCCACTCCACTCCACTCCACTCCACTCCACTCCACTCCACTCCACTCCACTCCACTCCACTCCACTCCACTCCACTCCACTCCACTCCACTCCACTCCACTCCACTCCACTCCACTCCACTCCACTCCACTCCACTCCACTCCACTCCACTCCACTCCACTCCACTCCACTCCACTCCACTCCACTCCACTCCACTCCACTCCACTCCACTCCACTCCACTCCACTCCACTCCACTCCACTCCACTCCACTCCACTCCACTCCACTCCACTCCACTCCACTCCACTCCACTCCACTCCACTCCACTCCACTCCACTCCACTCCACTCCACTCCACTCCACTCCACTCCACTCCACTCCACTCCACTCCACTCCACTCCACTCCACTCCACTCCACTCCACTCCACTCCACTCCACTCCACTCCACTCCACTCCACTCCACTCCACTCCACTCCACTCCACTCCACTCCACTCCACTCCACTCCACTCCACTCCACTCCACTCCACTCCACTCCACTCCACTCCACTCCACTCCACTCCACTCCACTCCACTCCACTCCACTCCACTCCACTCCACTCCACTCCACTCCACACCACACCACACCACTCCACTCCACTCCACTCCACTCCGCGCTCCTGAACTGCGCGTCTCGGTGTGAACTGACCGTAATTTTACTTCTGCAACACTCTAAATTCAAATAATCTTTTGATAGACTGAACCATAGAATATGACTGAACCGATTCCAATGAAACAAAAACTAAGTGTTACTTCAAGTTACGGTCAGTCGTTGTGTATTAAAGTTATCTACATAGCTTTCGTACATTTCACGTGATGCCCGCACAAATAAACATACAAACAGACAAAAATTCTAAAAATGCTAGAAATGGGTTCTATTGGTTGTCCTTTATCACCCTGGCTATATTTTTTGCGTTTTTTTAATGTACAAAAATTACTTTTCTACAGTTTTAGTATATGTATTTATAGAATATATAGATAGAAGATTCATTGATAATGTATACCTGTGTGTCAACACATAGCCAAAGTCTTCACCCTCTTGTACAAAGTTTTTGCATTGAGCGGTCATCGTACAGTCCAGCTGCGACTCATCGTTCAAAAAATGTTCAGTCTGCGCCAATGATTCTAAACAGTTCTCTGAAATAATAAGGCCATATTTAATACCTACAACAACATTTTCAATGGTAGTTTTGGACATTGACTCAGCACTCGGCCCGCTCATGCGCGGTCCAGTCCAAATATTAATTTGATTGCACGCGTGGACTCGCTCACAGGAGACTGTGTACAGTATCAGAGTAGCACAGAGAGCCATGGAGCGTTCCATGCTCGGCATAAAATTAATAAACCGTGTATAAACGTCTAAATTCGGAGATGAACGAAGGTATTCGATATTGGGAATCGAGTTATGGAACTCAAATATAGTTGAGCAGTACACCTGGCAAGGTGTGGTGACGTCAGGTGGAGTAAAGCTGTGACTGAGTGGCGTCTAATGAATGGAAAAAGAAGTGTTGGTCGTCCGGCGGCGAGATGGAGAGACGACATTGTTGCCGTTGCGGGAGTGTCCTGGATGAGGCAGGCGCAAGACCGTGGAGCTTGGCAAAAGCAAAGAGAGGCGTAGGCCCAGCAGCAGTGGGTGGAGACGGGCTGTTGATGATGATGATGATGATGAATCAGTCCTATGAGTTTACGGGAATGGCAGTGAGTATACCCTTCCCGAACCTGGAAAACCTTTTTTTTTTGTTCAAAGATAGGTTCGCGTTTGACCACTATCTCGCCTGATTGTAAGCGAAGATGTGGTCGACGGTGAAGCACGCTTGCCTAGATGTAACCTGTTCACTCTTGACTTGAAGACCCCAAGGTTATAGCTGTCAGGAAATACAGATGGCGGCAGGGAATTCCACTCCGTAGCTGTGCGTACAATAAAGGTATTGGCAAAACGCTTTGTATGCACCGGAGGGATGTCCACCATAATTATATCGATGGCGCATTGCCGTACGGCGTACGTCTTGTAGTCTGATGATGGAAAGGGCCAGGCGGAATCAAGTTATGCAGTTCCATCGCACACTCTCCGAAATGTAACTGTTAAAAAACCGACAGGCTGACAACACGGCGACGATGTTCAAGGCTCTGGAGCTTCGAATCGACCAGAGCATCGTTACCGATTAGCCTCTTGGCCTTTTTATGGGAACACCCAAATACTCCGAAATATTTTATTCCAAATTTCGATATTCCGATTTTCAAAACTCCGAATATCATAATACCTAAAAATTACAATAATATCTAATAATAAGAATCTCGAAATTTATTATTTGACTGAAAGTCGTATGTCCGACTTCTTCGTTTTCCGATTTTCTCAGGACGCAATAGCGAGCAAAATGTGTCTACGGGCAGCCCGACTCGGACTTTTCGACCTGACGGACGACCCGAATCGGAATTCTAAAGGTACAATTCCGAGACGGGCCGCAGACCGCAAACTGCAACAGCAAACTGCAAGCGACAACACTTGTTTCTATGAACATCTATGAAATTGATTCCAAGCGCGGCAACACTGCTGCCTGCAGACGCAACGCGCAGCGTGCGGCCGCGGCGCGCAGCGACCGCAGACTGCAGCGCAAGTCATGTCGCGAACCGCAGAGACTTCACACGTATAATGTCGACTTTTTCGGATGACGATGAAGAAAAACTTATTAACATTGTAGCTGGTCATCCAGTTCTTAATAGAATAACTTCCTTCTTTGGTTCGACTTTAAAAAAAAGATTAGGTGCTTTTCTTTTTCTTTTGGCATATAATAACAACAAGTCATCATCATCTTCCTCTTCTAGTAAAAGACACATTAGTACACTATCGGTAGCGTTATCTAACATTCTGTCTCGCATGAAGCTATTGGAACAACTGAGGCACGGTTCTGTGCATTGTGCAGCCACGGCATGCAGCCGCAGCTGGAATAGCGACCGCAGGCAGCATTGCGGTAACCGCAGCCGGTAGCCACAGTGTCGCCTGCGGTTGCAGTCTGCGGCCCGTCTCGGAATTGTACCTTAATACTTAATCGGAATTTTAATATTCGGTATTCGCGTTTTTGATGTTTCCGAAGATATAATTATTAAGTCGGAATTTTTGATATTCGGTCTATTGAAATTCGGTATTTTGAAATCAGTAATTATAAACGTTAGGAATTTTGAAATTTCGGAATTATTTAAATAGAAATAATGATCCATCGGAATTGTTATATTAGAAATTTTGAACCAATCGGAATTGTGAAAATCGGTATTTTCAAATTCGTATTTATGAATTTCGGATTATAGTTTTTCATATTCTCGTAGTGTATTCGTAGTGTATTCTCGTAGTGTATTCCCTTTTTATCAATAGATTCAAGTGCATTTAGTTGGTATTTAGCGGATCCATCCCAAAGGTGAGAGCAGCACTCCATGCATGACCGAACTTGCGCTTTATTAAATTCAGCAGCTATTCAGGCGTGAAGTACTATCGGAGCCTTTTCTGCATGACCAGTTAAATTTTTTTTCGCTTAAACCATGCGGAGGCGCCGAGCCACGCCCCCTTAAAGTGTGGGCCTATCAGGAAAGCATCAACATAATTAGTTGCAATCTGCGCTACGCAGCTTCGTGACGTATCCTCTGTACATTTTTTTTGCGAATTTTACTGACGAACTTTGGCGCGTTTACCGGACCTTTTGAATATTTGGATAATTGGATACTAATATGAATCGCGTCAAGCGATTTATTCATTAATTCTAATTCGTTAATAACTTTCTTAAAATAGTTACAAACAAAATATTATGGATTGTCACTTTGTGACCATTTTACAAATTGTAATGTAATGTAATTAATATTATTATTATCTTATTACGTTTACGCCCCAGGATACAACTTCGCTAGTTGTGCCCAAACAGAAAAAAAAAAATCTTATTTTTTTCAATGCCAATAGAAACATTATTACTTTCTCGTATTTGGGTCATTTTCACAAAAAGTGTACAATCGTGTTTTGGGGGTGTCCCACAACTTTTCTTAACTATTTAACAAATAATTTCCACATTTAAGTAAAACGATACTAAAAATAAGGATCTATGGTTAGTTGTTAACAATATTATTTATTTTTGCTAAATAAAAACACAGTCATATTACCAAAATTTTCAAAAATACTAGTAGAAGGTACCTATTTTAGCGCTGTCCCACTACAAATCACAGTAAAATAACATAAATTTTACATATTTTGTAGACTTATCTATACTGATTTGATTGTTTTTTCTGAAAGTATAGTTGTTTAAGATTTTTTTATAATTGCACAAACAGTGTAATATTACACAAAATATTTTAAATAGTTATATTTATGTGAGGACATAAATTAGCTAAAGTGGAAAATTCCTTTCCGAAACCCCATTTTTTACGAAAGTTTGCAATGTAAACTACCACTTATGCATATTTTTTGTCAATTGGCAACATTTGTAAAGCTGTCATTGGCTGTTTCTACCAAAATTCGTCCATTTAGAGGCGACCAGCAAACGATGAAACACGTGCTTTAACAACGGTCCGTTTTTTATATTCCACAACCGCAACCAATTTCGAAGTAAGTACTGAATTCTATATCTTGCAAATTATTTTGATATCTTTATGAACTTTTAGTGACCCCAGGGGTCCATGGGGGTGTCATGCGTAACACAAGAATTTCGATCAAGTGAAAGTCTCTAGCCTCTGCACCCCAACTCCACTCTCACCTTCACGTGGTGGACCCTGTTAAGTTGAGTAACCCTGCTGAAGATGGTGGTTTAAAATCCTCATGGGACGTAGGGTCAACAAACAGAGAGAGATAGGGGGGATCATTTAAGGCGTCTAACGGCTTAATGATCTAGGTACGCTCAGGGAAGGAGCGTCACCTTAGGGTTGGTAGTGGAGGAATCTCACTTAAAGATCAAAGCTAGCACCCACAGTCCGAGTTAGATGGATTACTTCTCACCCACCAGGACGCCTTTGGCAAGCGGGTGGGTTAACTTGCCTAAACCCTTCAATGACATGACAAGACGACATAAGCCACGGCCCCGAGTTCCCAGCGGGTCCACGATACCTAGCAAAGACAGCAGCATGGGTTCTGGTGGAACCAGGGGTGCTAAGAATCTCTGGGAGTTATCAGGCTGTCATAAACCTACAAGTAAAACGACAAAGATCACTGTAGCGTCTTACAATGTGCGGACATTGAGAACAGACGACCGTCTAGAAGAGTTATTCTACGAACTAGACAAGATTAAGTGGAGCGTGATTGGCCTGTCCGAAGTGCGAAGATCCGGTGAAGCTTGCCTGAAACTGCGTGCAGGCCACTTTCTATACTACAGAGGTAAAGAAAATCTACATGAGCACGGTGTGGCACTGTTAATAAATAGAAACATCAAAGATAATATCACAACTATAAATTCTGTATCCGATAGAGTATTATACGTCATCTTAAAAATTACGACCCATATAACATTGAAGATTATTCAAGCATATCTACCAACTTGTGCCACACCTGATGATGACGTCGAAGCAGTCTATGAGGACATTACAAAATGTATGAAAGCGAATCCAACAACATACACCATAATAACCGGCGACTTTAATGCTAAAATTGGAATGAAAGAGGACGAGTCTGAAAGGTTCATGGGCGATTTTGGTTTTGGATCAAGAAACTGTAGAGGGCAAATGCTTATTAACTTCTTAGAACAGCAAAAATTATTTCATATGAGCTCCTTTTATCAAAAACGAAAAGAAAGGAAATGGACATGGCTATCTCCAGGGGGAAGATACAAAAATGAAATAGACTTCATATTCAGTAGTCATAAAAACATCATATAAGATGTAAGTGTCCTAAATAGCTTTAACACCGGCAGCGATCATCGTCTTATTCGAGCATCTGTAACCATAAATGCAAAGTTGATGCGGTACTCAAAGATACAGAGACGGAAAACTAAAACAGACCCCCTTGTGCTTAGAGTAAATAGGAATATTTACCAACAAAAGATCCAAGAAAAGCTTCTGAACATGAACAGTGATACTTCAGAAATCGATAATCTAACCAAACACCTTCAAAGTACCCTGTGTGAAGTAGCAGCAGAAATAACTCCTAAGGGAAAAAATAACCGTTCTAAATTAAAAAATAAAACCAAAGAACTATTGGAGGAAAGAAGACAATTAATAAAACAAGGTCTTTATACATCTCACAGGTTTAAATTACTTTGCAAAGAAGTCAGGAGTCATGTTGAAGAAGATATCGAAGATTATCGCGAGCACATAGTTAGATCCATAATCGAGAAGCATAAGGGTCCCAAGGTATTCAGGAAAGCACTCTCTATAGGCAACCAACAGATTACAGAACTAATAGACCAACACGGAAATCCAACAGCAGAAAAACACAACTTACTGAAACTGGTTGAAGAATTCTACGGGCAGCTTTACGCATCAAAGAGCATGAACACAACCCCAAACATTATCAGAACTGTTATGAACGTTGGTTCCGAAGATGTGCCAGATATAACGAATACAGAAATTGAATACGCCCTTACTAAGATGAAGAACAATAAAGCTCCTGGAGAAGACGGCGTTTTAATCGAAATGGTCAAAGAGGGTGGAGATACAGTGATCAAATTCCTAAACAAGCTTTTAAATAAATGTCTTGAGGAAGGGAGGGTCTCCAAAGAATGGGAGTGCTCCAATGTCATCTTGTTATTCAAAAAAGGTAACAAAAAGGATATTAACAACTATCGCCCCATTAGTTTGTTACCCCAACTGTACAAATTACTAACTAAGATCATTACTATCCGCCTTACCAACAAGTTAGATTTCTACCAACCTATTGAGCAAGCTGGCTTCAGAAGTGGTTTCAGTACGATGGATCATATCTTGACAATGAGAACTGTAATCGAAAAATCAACAGAATATCAAATGCCTTTGTGGATAGCATTTATCGATTACAAAAAAGCTTTCGATAGTGTGGAATTGTGGGCTGTTGTTCAGTCACTGCAAAGTGCTCGAATAGATCATCGGTACACAAAGTTAATTAAAAACATCTATGACAATGCTACCATGAAAGTAATACTGTCGGAACCAACAGAACCGATTGCGATAAAAAGAGGGGTCAGACAAGGAGATACACTGTCTCCAAAGTTATTTTCCGTTGTTCTGGAAGACATTTTTAAAAAACTCTCATGGGAGAACCGTGGTCTAAATATAGCAGGAGCCAGACTGAGTAACCTTAGGTTCGCAGATGACATTGTTCTTCTCACAGATAATCCTGAGGAACTGCAGACAATGATTCAGGAGCTAAGTGACGTCTCCCTGCAAGTTGGTTTGGAAATTAACTTGAGCAAAACCAAGATTATGACGAACATGGACGGAAGGAGTGCACACATCACCATTAACCAAACCACCATAGAGCAGGTAGAGAAGTACGTATACTTAGGGCAGGAAATCAGAATGGGCAAGGACAATCAAACCAACGAGCTTCACAGACGGATAAGGCTCATGTGGGGAGCATACTCGAAACTGGACTTCGCCTTCAAAATGAAAATATCTGCAGAACAAAAAGCCAGAATCTTCGATCAATGCATCCTGCCAGTACTCACTTATGGTGCCGAAACCTGGGTATTCACCAAAGACATTATAAAAAGACTGGAAGTGGCCCAGAGGGCAGTAGAGAGGAAGCTGGTAGGAGTGACATTGATCGATCGCAGAACTAACAAATGGCTCCGGGAGCGAAGCAGAGTCACAGATGTGACGAAACGAGTTGCACACTTGAAGTGGGCTTGGGCTGGCCATGTTGCCCGGAAAGAAAACTCTTGGTGCAAACGTCTTCTCGAATGGAAGCCATGGGGAGAAAAACGCCCTCAAGGAAGACCACAAATGCGCTGGAAGGACGATGTGAAAAGGGTTGCGGGCTCAAATTGGTTTCAAAGAGCTCGCTGTCGTGAAGAGTGGAAAGAGTTGAAGGAGGCCTACACCAAAATGGTAGAGAGAGGCTAAAGAAGAAGAAGAAGAAGTGACCCCAATTTGATACCAAGTTTCTTGGTCTGATGTGTTAGTTAAATTTAAATGAAATAATAGTGTTCAAGGGTAGAATTCCGATACTTCCGTTCCGTTACCAAAACGCAGGTAACGTAGAATTGGAAGTAAAAAGTTTCGGAATGGAATTCTTAGGAAGATGGTACATTATATTCATGTCACTTTGTATCTCTGAATAAGAATTCTAATATATTCAGAAATGATTCAAATGACACAAGTTCTAGAAAAATGTATGCATTTTAAATTAATTATACCGATTTTAAATTTTCCATAAAAACAAAATTAAAAATTTTGTAAGACATTTTCGAAATGGTTTTTCGTTAAAATCGGTTGTCATTTCGAAAAAAAAGGACTTGAAAGTTTATATGAAATGCCGTAAAGCGTAAACGCTCGCAAAGCCAATGTTTTTTTCATGTTAAAAACGTTTTTATACTAATTTTAATAATTTGATTTCATTTTCTTGACAATGTCCAATTAAAACTTTGGCGAAGGTAAATAATATCTAATGTTTTCATATGTTTTTTTATTAATAACAGCGTTGAATTGTTTTCGTAGCTGTACTGTATACAATTTGCAATATTTTGAATATTGATGTTCAAGTCTATTTGTTAATGTACACTAGTCTTAAGAATTCTATTCCGTTACTGGTACAGTCAATTCCGTGACTGTCCTATTTTATATTTTGATATAAATATTATTTTTTGAGCGAAATTCCATCTGAT
Organism: Agrotis clavis; assembly: GCA_954870645.1. NCBI lineage: Eukaryota > Metazoa > Arthropoda > Insecta > Lepidoptera > Noctuidae > Agrotis > Agrotis clavis. Next base: position 2,636,991 of record OX940943.1, on the reverse strand, counting down.
CGTCATCAAATTTTAACAATTTAAAGGGTAATAATTTGATGTATATAAATTTAAAAAAAGTTCCTATATTGTTTCCTAATTGAGTAAATACCAAAAAGTATTTGACTGATTTCGTCCAAAGAGTAACGTAATGGAAAATAAATTGATAAAATGTATGTTTTTTGTAAGTGATTTTAATTGTTCCTTATTTTATAATGAAGTACAAAACATTACTAACAAATAATGCCAGTTAAATAAATCCAAGAGTTTTTTATTTTATTTTTATAACCGAAACCTTATAGTTGCGGAATGGAAGAAATTTTGTTTCCAAAGGGCATTAAATGACTTATATTTCATAAAATAAAACAGATTAAGAGGTTCTATTATTATTTTCATATACAGAAAAGAATACCACTTGTGAATATAATAAAAAAAACGATTTAAAACAAAAAAATAAATTTCGATACATTTATAACAATGTACAGTTTTTGTGAAAATGACCCATTTACGAGTATTTCGAATGAGCTTCAGATCAGTTTGATTGAAAAATGATATCAATATTTTGGAGAAACCCGAACTCCCATTTTTAGTTAAGTACATTTTTATTATAATATCTTAACAGGTATAACAAAGCAATTAGAAATAGCAAAAGGCATCAAAGAATTTTAATCCTTTGCCGACGAAGTTTAAAGAGTGATAATAACAAAGCGCACTATTAGTTTGTGGCTTTAATTTTTTTGCTCAAAAATTTAAACAAAATAGAGCCGCCAGAAGACATCCGTATGCAAAATATGAATTATTCCCGTTGGATCCCACATTTGAATCCCACTTGAATATTTTTCCCGTTGGATCCCACAAAAATTTAAATTAATTCCCGCTGATTCCCACAACAAAAGAAAAACGTTTTATTCCCGTTGAATGCCAAAAACAATTCCCGTTGGATCCCACATGCTTTAAAAAATCTGAATGCGAGTACTTTCAACGACAAAATTGCTATCATAAAACTAGCTTCTGCTTGCGGTTTCACCCGCGCCATATTAGGCGTATGGCCCCATGATCCAGTCTCCATCAGTTCCCTTGAGGAAACCGTGAAACACGACGCACCGTGACTCGGGCCTGTCCTTGGTCGGACGGCTCCCGGACTCCCCGTCCAGAAACGGCTGGAAAATGACCCGCGATTTCCGACGCCCTGGACGTCATCAGCGCTGGCTGGAGCGAGAGGTAGTCTATGTCCTTTCCCTCACGCGTTCCGACTGCTCCCTTATCCTCTCGCCTGCCGCCTAATTGCTAAAGTATTTCCCGAAAAAACCGTGTCTGGGAGGATTTGCGTTAGGTTGATGGCGACCACGCCGTAGTGCCTCCCCAATCACTCCTCAAAGAGGGATCTTACCGCCGCAATTATGACATTTCCAGGCAGTCATTATTTTGAAACTATTATAATTATTTGGATATCTTGGTTAATTTTCTATGTGCTGTTGCCCTTGGATCTGGAGGCGACTGCCCTTCAGCGAGTGGCGCGTGGAGGCGCAGCGCCGGGGCGAATCCCCGCTGCCTCGACAAGTCGCTAGTCGAGGCGCGGCGGGAAGAGCTCCGGCGCGATCTCAGGGCAGTATGGAGGGAGCGACTGTCGCAACCGAGGTTCGGGCACGCCGCAATCGCCGCGGTAAGATTCCTCTTTGAGGAGTGGCTGGATAGGCCCCACGGCGTCCTCACCTGCCGCTTGACGCAGGTCCTCACCGGACACGGATGTGTGTCACCATTGCGAGGATCGCCCGGAGAACACGAGGAGCATACGGTGCAGGACTACCCCGCTTGGGCAGAACACCGCCGTGTACTAGTTTTTTATTTTTTTGTGAAATTCATAAATTAGTAACAGAGAATTCATCTTTAAAATAAAGGTAACATTACTCGCTGTCCGCCCGCGCCTATGGTGGCCGGATCTCGTAGAAATTCTTTTTTTAGTAAAATTCATAAATTAGTAACGAAGAAAATCTTTAAAAAAAAAAATACCCGACTGCGTAAAAAAACTAAAAAGAAAGAAACAAGCCCAGTAGTTTAGAATTCACTCATTCACACTCACAGTCGGGGCCCATTCAAATTATACCAATCAAATCTTCCCAAGGGGCCCCGACTGTGAGTGTGAATGAGTGAATTCTAAACTACTGGGCTTGTTTCTTTCTTTTTAGTTTTTTTACGCAGTCGGGTTTTTTGTTTTTCTAAATATTTATTTTATTTTACTATTTTTAGTTTTTGTTAGCATATAACAGTCCAAATTAAATTGAAACATATAAGTTATATATATTTTGGTAAACCATTTTTAAAATCGTTTAATTTGATACCCCACTTGATAGAATGTGAGAGAATTAAAAAAAATATTTTTAGTTCGGAACCCTTTGCACACGAGTTTGACTCGCACTTGGCCAGTTTTATGTACCCAGTGACACTCTCACGTTTAAGACGAATCTAACGACACCTCTCAAGTTAAAATCCATCAAGCCATTTAGGCTTTTTTTTTTTTTTTTTAGCGTGGTAAAATCATCGGCGCGCGATCATTTAGTTGATTTATTTTAACATTTTTTATAAGTTGTAATCGATTATTTTTACTCTGTGGTGTAAGAATTATTTCTTTATTGGTACTTTTAATTTAGAGCGGGTAACACCGAATGGAGTTGTAAGTGTCATGGCGGCGGTGACGCGCACTTTTGAGGCGACCGTCAGCCGGGCGACATGCACAAACCCATTGGCTTTAAAGTAAAGTTTGTTTATTCTCCATCCGTTATTTAATCAGTAATTATTACTGTAATCATAAGTTATTTTGGTGAAGTTTTGTTGAAATATTAAAAGTTAAATTAAGTGAGATATTTTGTGAATATTATTTTTCATCTACCTGCAACAACACGCCCATAAATAATGAAGGACGAACTGATGACGGAGAAACAGCGACACGTGGTGTCTCAGCCGCTCGAACCTCCGTCATCAGAAGTGGGATTACATGGATCGTCGCAGGAACAGTCCACAGGTCAGAATATTGATTCGTTTCCAAGTGCTAGTGAAAATTAATAACCGTTGAAAATTGTTATTTGAAATGCAACAAAGCCAAATGAGAGAATTGATTCGCGCGGTTATAAAACCTAGTTCAGAAGATTTTATGCTAGCACTACCTGAATTTGATCCCGAGTCTCAAGATAGTGATGCCCATGCATAGTGCAATACCGTCGATTTATGCTTGCAAGAAAAACAAATTTCTAGCAGTAGGCTGATTACAATGAGTAATGCCCTCAAGGGCTCGGCAGCTTCATGGCTAGCCCAAAATACTTTTCCTGGAATAGCGTGGCTTCAATGAAGTTTAAAAATTAACGAAAATTAATAAAATTAATTAGCGTTGATACTCTTGCTGCAATATTATACAGGCTGTTTAGTGAGAGTCCTAAGGAAGGAGAATACTTGTTAGGTTATGCGAACCGATTTCTGAGCACTTTACTTAGTCAGTGGAACAACTGTTCAACTGAAAACATAGCAATCGCTGTAACTATGGCATGCAGCAAAAATAAAGCCACGGCTTCAACGGTTGGCTTTTACTGAGGAGATTGATACTCGAATTAAACTACAACAAGAACTGATGGCTTTAACGTACTGAAAAAAAGGATCTCCAATGCAGGACAAATTATATTCACCTGCCGACTTCAAGGAGGAGGACTTCAAGCCAAAGTTTGACCAATCAAGAAGATGCTACAGCTGTGGAAAATCGGGTCATGTGGAAAATGAATGCTTTACTATACTTGCTCTCGCGATCCTTCTGCTAACCTGCAATCTTAGTTTTCAGAAAATATTGGATCGCAACCAGCCACAGATAATGTCTCAAGGAAACTGAGAGACCTGCTTCGTCTGTGGCGGACCCGGTCACATCGCCATACGTTGTCAAGGAGACTGACTCCGGGAGCAGCCGAGTTGAGGAGCGAGTGTTTATCTGCATCATTAAGCTACAGAGCTACTCTCTACCGAATCCGGTGAGTCGTTTTCATTTTGTTTTGATTCCGGTGCTGTGTGCTCTTTGATCCGGGAAAGTTTAGCTAGTAGTTTCCCTGGTAAATGACAGCAAAATGCTGTTACGTTTTTAGGCATAGCCCAATCTAGTTTACAATGCGATTTTAAAATAATGTCCACAGTTATGATACAGGCTTACTCGTTGCAGTTATTATTTCATGTCTTACCTGAGTATTGTATTTCCACTGCCGTTAAGATAGGATAGGACTTACTAGCATTAGGATTTTCAGTTTAAATTTCTGAAACATCTTTGTTGCTTATTGAATAAAATTAAAATAGGTGCTATTTGTAATGGTAGGCTCTAAAGTAAATGACTTTGATAGTATGAATGTGATATTCCCGATGGGAAAAAGAGAATAATTAACTTCTTTACTCGAAAATTACCAACATTTTTTTGTAGAAGGCACTCTTATAAGTAGAGTTAGTGCAGGAAAATTAAAAATAAGATTGATTGATCCCAACCGCACTGTACAACGCCGTTCATACCGGCTTAGTTGTGATGAAAGATAAGTAGTGCGCTCTAAGATCAAAGAACTTCTAAATGCTGGTGTCATTCGTGAAAGTTTCTTACTTTTTCTACTCCCTATCTTGCTGATCAAAAAGAGAGACGGATCTGACAGTCTTTGCGTAGACTACCGTGAGCTTAACAGCAACACAGTTCCCGATCGTTATCCATTGCCTTTAATATCTGATCAAATACAACCTTTCATCATCATCATCATATCAGCCGTAAGACGTCCACTGCTGAACATAGGCCTCCCCTCCCCACAACCTTTGGTAGGAGCAAATTATGTCACATCTGTTGATAATATGGTTAGTGGCTTCCACCAAATTAAATAAAACAAACCAAGTAAAGGAAAAGTCAGTGGAGCGTGCTGTTTTTCGTAAAGACGAAACAAGTGGTAATTTGAATTTTTGGCAATGCTTTTCTTCTAACGCCTGAACTCTTGGATACGCGATGTGCTCTGGTAGAGACTAGCCTAGAGACCATAGAGTTGTGTCGATCTGGTCATTCTTTAGTAATGCGGTAAGACAAACAGAGGTTTGTTTGTGGGGCTAAATGTTAGCTACAGGACAGTAATAAAACTCCAGCTTTTGGATGATTAGATTATTGGGTTATGATAATTGGATTTAATACTTGCTTGGTTTTTTTGTTTAATCTGACGCTCATCTTTTGATCTGGAACTCAATACTTACGGCTACATTCGTAAAGAAATAACGAAAGGTCATTACGATAAGGTTTATTTTTGGTTTATTCATCCGCCCCATCGGTGTACCAACGTGCGATGAATAAAAGCTCTAGGAGTTTTGAAGGAGTCATTTGCTGTACTTCGCTACCGTTAGATCTTGAAAGCATTAACAGACGCTGGTTTCTCTTTCAACATAGAGAAATGAACTTTTCTCAAAACTGAAGTAGAGTTCTTAGGGTACCACGTAGCCGCTGGCAAAATACGATCAAATCCGCGAAAAATTAGAGCACTGACAGTACTAGCACCTCCCCAAACGGGTACTCAACTACGTCAATTTATAGGCTTAGCTTCGTACTTTTGATAATTTGTACCATGTTTCTCTCAAAACACCTGCCCTCTTTATAGATTTACTTCATGTAAAGGCAAAATACAGTGGAAAACAGCTTTTGAAACAATAAGAAAAGAAATTATTGCGACACTTACCAACAAACCCGTTCTAACTCTATTCTCGACCCAAACCAGACGATAGAGTTGCAAATGGACGCCAACGTTAAAGGTTATGGTGCCATATTTAAAGATTAACGGAAAATGACATATTATCGAATTTTATAGTCGCCGAAACTCTTGCGTTGAGTCACGGTATCACTCATATGAGTTACAGTCGCTAGCAGTAGTGAATAGCATAAAACATTTTCGTCATTACTTAAAAGGACAAAAGTTCACAGTAATTACTTATTGCAATGCAGCCAAGGCGTCTAAGTCTCAAGTAGACCTTACCCCTCGTGTCCACAGATAATGGGTGTTTCCTTCAATCTTTTGAATTTGACATTGAATATCGTCATGGCAAAAAAAGGGATAGGTAGACTTCTTATCGCGAAACCTTCTACATAGAAAGTTAGGTTTGACAAAAACAAAACCAAAGTAAATAAATTAAAAGTAGGAGATTATGTCCTATTAGAAAATCGTGAGCGCAATAAAACAAAGTTAGAGCCAAAATATAAAGGCCTTATGAAGTGGCTGAGCTGCTTGATGTTGACAGATATTTGCTAAAGGTAGGTATTGAACTCAAACTCACATGATCGTATACGACCTATGCCTGAGTGTTACGTTTTACCTTTACCTTTAAAGTTTGTTGTTGGGCTGGAAACGCCAACTAACAGTGTAGAGTCAGAAAGGGCCGATGACGGCCATGGTGAGTGTGTAATTACATTTCCTTTCAATTGTATTTTTGATCAAAATCAAAGCATTCATTTCAAGTAGGCCAGTTACAGGCACTTTTGAATTATCATAGATAATCAAAGGAATATTATTAAGAGGGCTTTCACACGTTTCGTTGTTTTTGTGCGACTTTTGGAACCTGATTCTGGGTATGTCATTGCCAGAAATAAAAAAAAGATATATACTCGAGAAAGTTTGATTATTTCTGTGTGGAGTGCTTTAAACAAATTTTTAGATTTGTTTACATACATGAGTAAAAACCTTGTCTCTGCAAAGGATGTTTCATAAAATTCTACTTTTTGTCATACTTTGGTACCGAATTACATAGAAGGTATAATAGTAAAATAATATTTGAAAATGTCCATGGCACATCTGAAAGATTATATTTGGACTGCATTAATCACTTTTTTATTTTCCATTCAGAAATACACCAAAAATTATTTTTCAAAACAGGAAGAATTTGACATTTTTTCGTCCGAAATTATATTTTTTATCTATCAATATTTACTGAATATTCAATCAAAAAGTATTGAATAACTAAGGTTACTATGTTAGCTTGCATTAAAAAAATAATTAGCTCATTTAAAAGTAAAATAATAGTATTAAACAATTATAATAAGCAATGACAAAATTCAACATAAAACCAAGAACGGTTTGTTCTTTGATTTAGACGGCGCGGGGCGCCTTTTGAGGGAGGACGTATCGCTCGCAACCATTTTGACATTAGTCACGTAATTATTAAAATTTAAAATACACGCCACCATTCATGAGCTTTATACGCGGCGCTAGTGTCTTTGTCATGACATCAAATTCCATGTGAAAAATGTAGTACCTCGAATTTTCCGCAGGTCATGAGTGGTGGCCAGTAATTTACCCAATCGCCAAGAATACAGCATAACCTACCTTTCTTGATACAAGCTAATATTTTGAATTAATTTAATTTTGATCTGTTTGCAATGTAAATATATAATGATTGTATTTTCCTACTATATTCGAATGTGGATATAATTGTAGATAATAAAATAATGTAAATAATTCTGATAGCTTTTTTTCTGAATTGGTAATTAAATGTAATTTCAGACTTTCTAACTTCCCAAACATTCCAGTTCGTTTGGATAATATAGCTCGCTGCGGGACCCACCATACCACCGGCCATGCCCCTGGTGGTATGGCTTTTTATTACGTGGTAAAATCATCAGATCAGCCCTTCCACACAGGGAAGGACAGGACTACAGGAAGGACATACAAACTTGTACTGACACTACTGACTAAAATCTACGGTGTCCTTCAATAACCCATTGCGATCCGGGGCCATGGATACCTGATAAGACAGTCCCACGACGCCCCGGCAGAATTTGGCTCTCTAACGTGCGCCCCGAAAATCCGTGAAAAATTGATCTGATCGTTTGTACCGACTTCAAAAACGAATAAAAAGAAGTTTAAAATAACTTTTCTTTTGGAAGTCGGTGGCAATAGTCAATGAAATAAATAACAAAGCCACCGACTTCCAAAAGAAAATTTATTTTATCTTTTTTGTTTAAAATAACTTTTCTTTTGGAAGTCGAAGGCAATAGTCAATGAAATAAATAACAAAGCCACCGACTTCCAAAAGAAAATTTATTTTAAACTTTTTAGTATTCGTTTTTGAAGTCGGTACTTTTTTCAAAAAGTTTGTTTTTTATCAGTCGATTTCTTGTTATTAGGTTTGATCGAAGAGAGTTGAAGTCTTGTATCAGGTTCGGCATCCAGTCAATTGCGGTATTCCGTTTTGGCAGCTGCATTGTATTTTTTTTTTTTTTTTTGTAAAATCATCAAATGTGTCCTCCCGAGCGGGACGGGATTTATTACCAGACTCGTACTGACTAATATCCATGGTGATCCTTCAGTAGCCCTTTACGTTCCAGGGTCACCGTTACCTGATAAGGCAGTCCAGTGACCAAGACAAGCTCCGGCCCTCCAAGGCGTACCTCTCTGATTGGAAATCGCTTCTCGGCGTCGTAGGTCACGCGGCTGTCCTCTCCCTCACGTGTTCCACCTCCTACTTCGCTAGCATGACTTCCGTCTCGCCCCGCAGATCGTGGCCTCGATCAATGCCGGGCGCTATTAAATTGACTCAATTGCATCGAGTTGGGATTTGGCAAACCTGTACCACTCCATGTACCTAACTTTTTTGCAGCCAACTCAATAAGTGGACTAATATTGTGGGTAAACGGCACCCCAAAAAGGTCAAGATGGCCTGTCATTTTTACGGTTACACCTCAGAAAGATAGAACCGGGTCGGATTGGCTCCCGGAAAAACTCACGTCTTAGCAGCATTGAAGTTCAAGCACTCAACCGGCCATGGCTCTTTCGCCTGATATTATTTTGTGAATTTTATTCATGAATACAGATACTACTAAGAACAAAACCTACAAAAAATAAGTTAGCATTCCAATAAATCGTAAAAATAAGCGAAATTGAATGAAAAGTAAGAAATTACAGGAATGTGTCAAGTTTCATAAATAAAATAATGAAATCGAAAACAGTGGCGGCGTAAGGCGTGGTCGACGTGGGCCACCGCCTACGGCCTCGCGGTACAAAGGGGCCTCGCGCCTCAAAACTTTTTAAAGCGAGAATAAAAAATATATATATATAAATCAATTTTGTAGTGAAACATGTTTTCTTAGACTGGCAACATTTGCCGCCGACCAGAGTGCGGGGAATCCCTGGTTTTATTTGTTTACGTTCTTTACTTGGAAGCCAACCAATCAAATCAAAGTACGCAACTCAGTCGTTAGGCGCATAACAAAAGAAACGTATATAATTGTGTTACTGCTGAAAGAAGTTTTTCAAAATTAAAATTAATAAAAAAATATTTGAGAAACACAATGCGCCAAGAAAGACTTTCAGCATTGGCTATTTTATCAATTGAATCAGATTTGGCATAATTAAGGAATTTAGTAAAGTCAATAGCAGGAAATTTCTGTTCCTTTAATAAAGAAATCTAATGATTTTTAAGAAAATTAAATGTATATCTCCACCTTTGATTTGTAATTTTTCATTAATAATTATGAATCTAATTTGTATTTTTATGAATAAAAACTTGGCAGTATTAATTGTTTTGTTTGTTTTTATAATTTTATAAAATCCGCCTTTAGGTTGCCATAGAACAGGGCCTCGCGAAATCTGTCTTGCCCACATCAAATTTAGGTCTTGCCCCGCCACTGATCGAAAAAATAATGTTTTCAATGTTCTAAAGAGTTCTTTTTTCTCTTAAACCCTGTGTTATTTTACTGAAGGTGAAATGTTCTGTATTAAATAACGAACATTTTCTATACCATTTCAATAGAAATCAGGTAAAAAGCCTGAGTGACCAATTGTAGCATCGTAATTCGAGCATAAACGAATCTATGCACTGTTAGTCGCGATTGATCGAAGATGAAATCAGGTACTACTTGCTGTGCAAATGAAATAATGTGGAGTTGAACCACATTTTCTACGCAATTTTGAGCAGTTACGTACCTTCGTTAGGAAGTGAAAGCTCAGTTTTGCGAGATAGAGATTATAATTTAAAGCTCACCAAAACATTCTGTTTCAAGGGTGACATGATCTGAAACCTGTTGAACCCTGATAGATCTGTCTTTATTAAAAAAATAATCCAGCTGTAACCCAGTATATGAAGCACTGAAGCCCAGTCAAAACAGTTCAATAAATTTTCTCCTTTGCAAATGTTTAACGATTTGCACCATCCGCTCACAGTTAACTGCAGGCGAACCAAGAATCTTCTTGAATATTAATTTTTAATCTTCATGGTGTCAGTTAGTTCAGCCGGGCTTCAGACTCGCCAAAGTGGACTATTCTTTCATGGGGTACTGTTTAAAGTGCTATAATAAAATACCACAAAATGTTCTTGAATTGAATGAGACTAAATTTAAATCATGTATTAAACGTACACTATGTAAGCGGGCTTATTATAAACTAGGCGATTATATCACTGATAATAATGCTTGGCTCCATGCTGGTCCTGCTCCACCTGACAGTGTAGGATAAATATTGATAGCGTTTTTTTTTAGTATTCTTGTTGGAGCTGCTGAAGATTGTACAACTGGATTTGCATTGTATAGACTCAATCTTCCTAGTATTATATAGTTTCATAGCCAGCATTGTGTGAGTACTATGTACCTCGGAGCTATCATTTACTGAGTACCTACGTCTCTTATTGACTTGAATGACCCTGGCGGTTGAGAGTATGTCATGCTCACTCAAATGTCTCGCTGATAGTGGCGCGTGTGTCGGATCACTTAGTTCCCTTCAAAATGGTTGAGCTGAATGGTGCTGATATATGCGTCATGTTCGTGAACGGGCGCTGTCAGTTGGGACTAGTCATCCCTTAGCAGCCACGGTCTATTTTAATTATTGATAACTTTATTTTTGAATTGTCTTTTTTTATATTTTCTATGGACACTAATAACTTGCCACATCGTTCTCACATAATGTACCATCTGATGATGAATGATGTAACAAAAGATCTGTAATAATTTTGGCGATTGAAAAAGAGTGTCCATGGAGCTTTTTGCTCATTCTTCTCCATAGAGATCTACTCCTTGGAATGAGCACCTACGGTACTTTCACAGTTTTTATGTCTTGTGACTGGGACTGTAGCACCATAACTTTTTAATGTTTAATTACATTTTTATTTGTCTATGACAATTCATAAGTGCCTGTAACTGGCCTACATGAAATAAATGCTTTGATTTTGATTTTGTCAATTCGAAATTGTCTTGTGGCTGGTCGCAATGGAGTTTTTATGATCCGCGCAGTAGATTATCGCTCTCTTTGCACGTTTTAACAAACTTGATGGTCTTCTTGGGCCTTACTCACTTTCTTCCTGGATCACGGCATTTGGTGATATTACCCGTCTCTTTTGACACTGGTTTCAAATATTTTGTACCACTGGTTGGAAATATTCGAGCATTAAACCGACCACTTCTTGCTATATCTCCTTATCTATGTCACCGTAATCACCCCAAGTGGCTGGTTTTGCGTCCATAATTATGTCTCTGAATAGATGGCATAAATGACTGTTTGATGTATAAGTCAAAGAAACAAAACAATTCAAACTTTGAAAAATTTTAAACACCAAATCGTAAATTCTAAATAATTTCAAAAATCTAATTAAATAAGTTATGAATTCAAATTAGCCACTAGAAACAAAATTAACACTTGAAAGATATTATAACAAGATAATTTACTCGTATTATAGAATGGAATTGAATAATCTTTATAATGCAGACTTTGTAAATTACAAATATATCCAATTCGCAGTGTGACACAATGTGCGCTTTAAAGTGTAATACACTTCTCATCAAAAAAATCGAAACACTTTCGTTTTTATTGTTTTTGTCCTAATTTTTTACAAAAGAGAATTAATTCCATGAAAAAAAAACATTACTGTGTAGCTGGCAGTTTGGTCATTACAGTAAGAAGAAAAAAATCAAAATTCGAAATAATTTCATTTGTTTATCCTATAAATGAAATTAATCACTGTTTTGAGACAAATGTGTATTTAGGGTTGGAGTACGTTTCTCGTTTAAAAACTAAAAATTAGCGCTTGTCTTTAAACTTTCTGTTTCTTATTTCATTTACTGTGACTTTGGGACGTCTGAAAAAACTTTTTTTTCTAAAACATATGGATACTTCGCCCGCAGAAGCCGCCCAAGTGGTGGCATTGCTGGATTCTGGACTTAGTCAGCGTGTTGTGGCTGCAAGATTGCATCTAAGCTTATCATCTGTTCATAGAGTCTACAAACGCTATCGGGAGACTGGTTCGTTCACGCGCCGTTCAGGATCTGGCAGGAATCGGGTCACTTCTGAGCGAGATGATCGATTTATTGTAACAACTTCTTTACGAAATCGACGCCTTAACGCTTTTCAACTGCAGCAGCAGCTTCGCGTTGTACGAAGAGTAGCTGTAAGTGACTCTACAATAAGAAGAAGGTTGAAGGAACGCGGATTGGCACCGCATAAGCCAGCGAATGGGCCGAAATTAACTGCAGACCATCGAAGAGCGCGCCTTAACTTTGCACGCGAGCACCTAACTTGGTCATACCTTCAGTGGAGCAAAGTACTGTTTTCTGATGAGTGTAAAATTATGCTGTATGGTAACGACGGAAGGAACAAGGTCTACAGAAGAGATGGAGAACGCTTTGCACAATGCTGCATTGAAGAAAAGGTCAGCAATGGTGGCGGTTCGTGGACGGTTTGGGGAGGAATCAGCGCCGACGGTAAGACAGAACTTGCCTTTGTGTCTGGGCCACGGCTGCCTGCACTAAACTCTCATCGGTACATCGAACAGTGTCTTGAACCTCATGTGATGCCCTATGCACATTTTATTGGCAACGACTTCATATTCATGCACGACAATGCTAGAGCTCACACCGCGGGCGTCGTACGAGATTATCTTACCGAAGTCGGTATCTCCATTATGGTATGGCCAGCAAGAAGCCCGGACATGAATCCCATTGAACATCTATGGGATGAATTAAAGAGACGAATTCGAGCAAGAGATCCAGCCCCAGAAACACTTAGCCAGCTGCAAAATGCAATCCAAGAGGAATGGGATAATATACCACAACATGTGATCGTGACTCTCATCCGATCGATGAAGAACCGTATGGAAGCAGTAATAAGAGCTCGCGGAGGGAATACAAGTTATTAAATAAACGTTTCTTACATTTTTTTTTCATTTACGCGTGTTGTTTTACCCATTTCCTTCATATTCCATACAGGGTAAAAATTACTCATTATACAAAATACGAAACCTATGAAGACTTAATTTGAATTTAGAACATTAACATTAGGATTTAAAAACCTCATACTACTCACTATTAAATGACATTTTACATTTATTCCTAAATATACACATTTTTCTGATAATCCTTATCAAATCATAAACTGCGAGGTGTTTCGATTTTTTTGATGAGAAGTGTATAATGAGTGGCCCTTATTTTATTTTGATAGGTATACATTTATCATATCATCCATTCGTTTAAGAATATAAGTAGTATCTACAAGCACGGGATCTTACTTTGTTTATTCGAAAGAAAAGTGGCAAAAGCTCATGTTGTTTTCTTCCTGGTATACGAGGCATAGCTGTTTCGTTAGTGTTTTGTTTTTATGCGGGGGGCATCACGATGTCAAATTGACAGAAACTGTGTTCTTTCAGTATGTAAAAGCGCTCTTAAACACTACAAGTTATGGTGCTACAGTCCCAGTCATGACATGATGTATGTGACATTGACTATTGACTGCCTGTGTGGCAATGACTAGCCTGTGTGGCAATGACTGGCCTGTGTGGCAACGACTAGCCTGTGTGGCAACGACTAGCCTGTGTGGCAACGACTAGCCTGTGTGGCAACGACTAGCCTGTGTGGCAACGACTAGCCTGTGTGGCAATGACTGGCCTGTGTGGCAACGACTAGCCTGTGTGGCAACGACTAGCCTGTGTGGCAACGACTAACTTTGACTTTGACTGTGCACCCGTGAGCCTGTGTGGCACCCGTGAGCCTGTGTGGCACCCGTGAGCCTGTGTGGCACCCGTGAGCCTGTGTGGCACCCATGAGCCTGTGTGGCACCTGTTAGTTGAAATGAAATGAAATGGTACACTTTCAGTTCTAGTAATGTTTTGGGTCTTAGTGACAATTAAGCTTCGATTTATTTCGAGTAGACGTGTCAAGATTTGATAAACATTCTTGAAAATGTTATTGTGGTCAGAATGACCGAGTTTTGAATATGTGACCGACTGGTTGTTGTTGTTGTTTTGTTCACAGATATTGAAAAAAAATTCTGGAGACTGTTGTAGCGGATAGGTTCTCATCCCCACTTTGGAGGTCATTTACGAGGAGGAAAGTACACACGAGGACGTGTGATGATGCAGGACGGCCGTGACGGCGCGCGATCATTTAGTTGATTTATTTTAACATTTTTTATAAGTTGTAATCGATTATTTTTACTCTGTGGTGTAAGAATTATTTCTTTATTGGTACTTTTAATTTAGAGCGGGTAACACCGAATGGAGTTGTAAGTGTCATGGCGGCGGTGACGCGCACTTTTGAGGCGACCGTCAGCCGGGCGACATGCACAAACCCATTGGCTTTAAAGTAAAGTTTGTTTATTCTCCATCCGTTATTTAATCAGTAATTATTACTGTAATCATAAGTTATTTTGGTGAAGTTTTGTTGAAATATTAAAAGTTAAATTAAGTGAGATATTTTGTGAATATTATTTTTCATCTACCTGCAACAACACGCCCATAAATAATGAAGGACGAACTGATGACGGAGAAACAGCGACACGTGGTGTCTCAGCCGCTCGAACCTCCGTCATATTATAATATACTTATTTATATATTATTATAAATATATATGTATGTTTATATTATCTAGGTATATTTAACTTTAAAAATTATATAATAATTCCTTTCTTTTTATGCACCTGCCATGTTATTTCTCCACTACCCTTGGTTGACTGGTAGAGAATGCCTCAGGCATTAAGTCCGCCTATGTACCTTTAGTGTTGCATGAAGTTTTAAATAAATAAATAAATAAAGGGAAGGATTTTAAAGCGCTAAACGTATAACCTGAATTTTGGATGGTAGTTGCAATTTATCATGTAGGTGAGCACCAAGAAAGGATTTCACCTTTAAGGGGGTGACAATGGGCATTATTATTAGCTTTTAAAACTACCCTCCAATGATACTCTAGACGATGTTAAAGTTTGTATAGGAAAATCATAACGTGCTAACCGATGAATTTGAAACCCGATATATGGAAATTAGATCAAAAATAATAAAACACGTATTTTTGGGTTTTTCAAAAATCGCCCCCTAAATTGGTGAAAAGGGGTGATTAAGTTTTAAGGGAAGGATTTTACTACGTGTAGTGCGGTAGTATTTTCCGAGGACTCATTTGATGATTTTACTATGTTAAAAAAAAAAAGTGACAGAACTTATGACCCGACTATGCAAACAAAAGGCGCCCCGCCTTTTAGTGCAGGTCGCAGAAGGAATTTCGTTTGCAAAATATGAGGACCGCAATCTGTTTTATGAAGTATGCAAATGGGTTCTTGGACTATTTAAAAATGCATGTTACCAGTGTCTGGAGTGGTCCAGAAATTTGTAAAATACTACCTCACTACACGTAGTAAAATCCTTCCCTTAAAACTTAATCACCCCTTTTCACCAATTTAGGGGGCGATTTTTGAAAAACCCAAAAATACGTGTTTGATTATTTTTGATCTAATTTCCATATACCGGGTTTCAAATTCATCGGTAAGCACGTTATGATTTTCCTATACAAACTTTAACAACACGTCTAGAGTATCATTGGAGGGTAGTTTTAAAAAAACTAATAATGCCCATTGTCACCCCCTCAAAGGTGAAATCCTTTCTTGGTGCTCACCTACATGATAAATTGCAACTACCATCCAAAATTCAGGTTAAACGTTTAGCGCTTTAAAATCCTTCCCTTTAAACTTGAATACCCCTTTTCACTAACTTTGGGGGTGATTTTCGAAAAATCCAAAAACATGTGTTTGATAATTTCTGTTTTCGTATATAATTACTGATTTTCAAAGTAATCGGATCACGCGTTATGATTTTTCCATACAAACTTTAACATCGACTACATCAATAATGGAGGGTAGTTTAAAAAAACGAATAGTGCTAATCTTTTTTATTTACTTGTGTTCTTATTAGTGGTAAGTTTCAAGTTTATAAACCCAAGGAATAAGATTTTTCATACAAACATTTTCACCCTTTCTCACCCCCTTAGAGGAGGATTTTCGCAAAATCCCGTCTTATTACTTTACAATCAGTATGTAATGCCATATCTTAAGAAATTTATTCAGATCAAAACCCACAAATATCAACGTTTTATTGATCTGAGACCACAGTGCGGTTTTTTTTTTGGACCACGATAATTGCTGGCAACATCAAAAATATATATCTTGACAATCCTAAAAATATATTACAAAACTCAAAACTCGGTCCTCATATTTTGCATACGGATGTCTTCTGGCGGCCTGGTCTAATTGCGGCGTGCCCGAAGTTCTGTCACATAGGCAAAATTTCGAATTTAGAATGCAAGTCGAAGAAACATGATGGGCATTCGAAATTTGAACATTTATAGAATACTAGCTGTTGCCAGCGGTTTCACCCGCTGCAACTCGAAAATTATCCCACGGGAACATAAAATCGGGATAAAAACTATCCTATGTGTTAATCCAGGTTATAAACTATCTGTATACCAAATTTTAGCCAAATCCGTTCAGTGGTTTTTGCGTGAAAGAGTAACAAACATCCATACATCCATACATCCATACATCCATACTTACAAACTTTCGCCTTTATAATATTAGTAGGATAAAAACAAAGGGTTTCTGGAATTTGCTTCATTTTCTAAAATGGAGTGGACGCGCAAAGAAGACAGAGTCGCAATAATTGCATTGCATCGTTGCGGTCACGCGCCAACTGAGATTAACAACTGCTCAAAAATTTTAAAATTCCAATCAGATTTATTTATCGTACTATCAAACGATTCAGGGAAGATTCAAGATTAGAAGACAAAGAAAGGAGCGGTCGACCTCGAACTGTTCGGACTCCAGCGGTCATCAAAGCAGTGAAGGCGCGAATCCAACGAAATCCTGTCCGCAAGCAAAAAATGTTGGCTCTGCAAATGGGACTAAGCAAAACTACTGTTAAAAGGGTGTTGAATGAAGATCTAGGACTGCGTGCTTACAGAAAAAAAAACAGCACATCTTCTTAACGCGCGGCTGAAGAAAATCAGACTCGAAAGATCCCGAGTGTTGTTAAAGCGGTACGCGGGAAAAAAATACCATAAGCAGGTTACCGTTACCGTGGTGCATAATAAGCAATTGAAGGACTACGGTCAGTTTTATCTTTTGTCCGAGTCTGAAAGTCCCCTGTGTTCCACTCAGGATGGGAGGACTCGTTTGATGATTTTACGAACCTAAAAAAAGGTCTACTTCACCTGATTCATCAAATCTTGTTCCAGGATTATTTAATCTGTCAACATACTGCTCCCAGTTTCCATAAATATTTTCCAACTGTCTTTCATTGTACAACTCCGTTCGATTCAGTAGATCTAGATTGAATGTATCTGGAGGCCTTCGCCATGAGGTTGCGTTGCAAAACATTAGTGCTACTAAAAACGATCAACATGTTCAAATTACAGAAGTTTTAACCATAAACCATGCATGCAAGCATGAGGGTGCTTTTCTACCTAAGATGTGCTATGCTACGTTGCTAAGGATGCGTTTGGTTTCCATAATATAGCGCAGGTGGAAACGGGTTCAACTAAGCTACTTTTTAACCGACTTCAAAAAAAGGACGAGGTTCTCAATTCGTCGCTCGGACTCTTTTTTTAGAAAGAAAGAAAGAAAGAAAAACGTTTATTGACACATACCATAAGTACACACAACATAAAAAAAAAAAGGTTGCACTCCAGGAGTGCCGGTAGAAGTGAAAACTTTTTTGTTACTATGTTTTATTTTAAAACTGGAGTAGTACAGATATGAAATTAACTAATTTGAATGACGTCTTACTCATTTTCGATCAGGGTCACGTGACCCTGACGCGAGTTTTAAATTTTTTACCCATTACAGAAAAAGTGTACAACGCCGCTAAAGAAGTTTTCACTTCAAAAACCAAATATATACAAGAAACTTACAACTAAACCTTAAATATTGTGTGACTCACGGCTGCGCCAAATAGACCCAGTTCAGCAAATGCCGGACAACAACGGGTGCCCGACGCTGATTTTCAACTGAGCCTACGTGGTGAGTGTACGGATGTAAATCAGCTTGAATAATGAAATAAATATAATTATAATATATCTACATACATAAATATTGTGTACGATGTTTATAATGGAGTATGTATAATGAAAATAAATATAAAACAGATACAATCATAAAACTAAAACTAGGCATCCGAAATACCGTTATCTTGACAACGGTGTTTAAATACCCATTAGCAACAATATCTTTGTCCGTGGCATCTCACTGACACTGCATCGCTCGCAGCCGGGTGTGACGCACGAGTCACCGGCGCGCGGCGACGGCCTAATATATTTAAAAATAGAAGATTGCTTGTAGCTGCGGGTATTCTAATAGTTAAAATAAATTAAATACAATAATTGATTATAATGAAGGGTATCGATGATAGATAAAACGATTCTCCAAATAGTTTACTTTTAAAACTGCGGATGTGAAGAAATTTATAATGAAAAGAATAAGCGAAAGAAAGCGTGGAAGAGGGTAAGTGGCCAAAAACCATTTATTCTAGTTAAATTGTATGTTTGGTCAGACTGACTAAGTTTAAAATAATGTTTTTTTGAAGTGAAAACTTCTTTAGCGGCGTTGTACACTTTTTCTGTAATGGGTAAAAAATTTAAAACTCGCGTCAGGGTCACGTGACCGTCAGGGTCACGTGACCGTCAGGGTCACGTGACCCTGATCGAAAATGAGTAAGACGTCATTCAAATTAAAAATAAAACATAGTAACAAAAAAGTTTTCACTTCTACCGGCACTCCTGGAGTGCAACCTTTTTTTTTTTTTAGTTGTACGTGGGAGTGATTCCTAAAATTCGCATAAACTTATTCCGGATTTAAGACGGGTTGAACGGCGCATTCCGACGCCTGTTGGACAGCAACATTGGGTGAGTTTAAGCTACATGTTATGCAGCGACTTGTTGTGATGTACAAAATAGTGGTCAGAACATAAAGTAATGGTTCCTTCCTGGTTTCCCACAGTCCACCAGCATCATGGAGCGTGATACGGAAGACGTAACAGCCACAACTCAATCCCCAGGACATGAAACACGGGAGGAGGTGGGAAAACTGCTGGCACGGGTAATGGCTGAAAGAGAGTGCAGCCCTTATGTTAAAGCTATGTATATCTTATATTGTTGTTAAATGTTTTTACATAATTGTACATACTACACAAACCATACACCACATTCTACTCAACTTGATAAATTAAATTATATTAGCGATAGATTCATGTTGACCATATCCAGTTTTCGTTGTGCGTCAATCAAGTATTCCCGCAAGCGTTTTTTGAAAATATTAATCGAGTTGGATGAGCGAATGGGAGGTGGCAGATTATTCCATATCTTAGATGCCGCATAACGAAAACTGCCTCTGAAAGCCGCCGTACGATGAGACCGAGACGCAAGCTGCTGCGAGCATTGTCTTCTGTCGCATTCACGTGTACTACCTATCCAACTCAGCTTATTGTACAGATAGTCCGGTTTTTGATATTTTATGATCCCGAACAGAAGGCAAGCAAAGTGCAACTTGCGTCTCGATTTCATTTTAAGTGTGTAGTGCTTGTTTAAGACTGGGGTCACATGACTCCTGGCAGGAATCTTGTAACAGAATCGGGCGCAGGCGTTCTGTACCCTTTGGATGAGCCGGTCTGTGCGGGCCAGCAGGCGGGGGCCGTAAACTGTATCCGCATAGTTTAGCCTAGACAACACCAGAGTCTCAACAAGCTGTTCCCGTAGTGTTACAGACAAATAAGGCCTCATCTTGTACAGAACCTTCAGGCGGTAAAAACAGTTTCGCACCGAATCAGCTATATGTTTCTCAAACCGAAGGTCCATGTCCATAATGAGACCAAGATTCCGCGCCTCAAAGACTCTGTCAATCGGATCACCCATCAGTTCCAGGTTAAATTTTGCGGGTAATTTAGATAATTGCTGTCTCGTGCCAAACACCATGTACTTAGTCTTGGTTGGATTTAGCGACAAACAATTTTCTTCAGACCAGGCGGCAATTCTATGAAGGTCTTCATTTAGGTCTCTAATGGCACGATCATATTCATCGGGCTTAAAAGACAAATACAGTTGTACGTCATCAGCATAAATATGGAATTTACATTTTTTTAGACAGTTGGTAATATCCGCACAATATAAAATGAAAAGGATTGGACCCAATATGGACCCTTGTGGAACACCTCTTATAATCGGAGTACACTTTGACTTTAGAGTAGTTCCGTCACCCAATTGTAGATCTACACGCTGTTGTCTGTTTGTGAGGTAGCTACGGAACCATTGTACGGTGCTGGGGTCAAATCCATAAAAGATAAGTTTAGACAATAATAGCGGAATATTAATTGCGTCAAAAGCTCGAGAAAAATCTAGCAGCACCAGCACTGAACACATTCCTTTATCTTGGGCTGACAGAAGATTGTCGGTTACATCCAGTAAGGCAGTGGCAGTACTACGCTGTTTCCTGAAACCAGACTGTAAGTCGGGCAATATGTTATTGTGTTCCAGGAAATGCGTTAACTGCAGACTGACAGCCTTCTCCAGTACTTTCGACAGGCATGGTAATATACTAATAGGACGTAGGTCTTTTACTTCAGTAGGATTGGCGTGTTTCGGTAAGGGCCTGACAGACGCTATTTTCCATATGTCGGGGAACGTTGAAGTTATTATAGAACGGTTTATAATGTCTGTAACGGTATTTAGAGCGTACGGTAAAATCATATTAAGCATGTCAAGGGTTATGTGATCATAACCTTCGGCGTTGCTTTTTAGTTTAGAAATAATACGAGCAATGTCCTTCTGTTCCACTGGATCGAGCTTGAAAATGGCTTCGCCGTATCTATGGTCTTCAAAAAAGGTTTTAAGTGACATACTTGCTAAAGGATTACCGGGAACCAACATAAAAGTGTTATTAATAAGATCAGGGTCATTAAAATGCGGCGGAATGTCTAGTCTGGGTTTAAAAGGTGATATAGTAGCTTTAAGATTTTTCCATAATGATTTAGGATTTTTTATGTTATTATTTATGTTATGTTTAAACCACGCAACTTTTTCATTGTATAAAGAACTTAAAACAAGGGACTTCAACTCCTTGTAGTATACCTGTTTGGAATTTGACTTAGTTTTCTTGTAGCAGGTTAAAGCCTTATCGCGTAAGCGCATCATGAGTTTAATCGTATCGGTTATCCACGGATAAGACTTCTCCTTAATAGTGTTAACTTTAATTGGTGCATGAACATCGAATAGAGAAATGACATGAGAGTTAAAAACGTGCACCATATCATTTACGTTTTCTAATGAAGAAATATTACAACGACTTAAAAATATCGACAAGTCCATAATGAAACTATCGATGCATACATTTTTAAGAGGCCGATATTTTACTATGTATGGTTTAAAATTATCACGATTTAAGTGAAATTCCGCAATTATAACAGAATGACCATTTAATGAACTATAACATTCCACAGTCGTGTATCTTGGTCTTAAGTCGGTGCACATGATGTCAATCAGTGTTTCGCTGGAAGCTGTAAAGTGTGTAGGAGTTGTGACCATTTGAGTAAGACTGAGACTGTCCAGGAACTCGTTAATTTTCTTTGTTTTAGTTCCGCTAATATCCAACATGTTTACATTAAAATCACCCAATAATATGTGATGGTCACAGTGTCCGAGTGAGCTAAGGGAATCGGTTATGGCATCAAGGAAAATTACAAGGTCTAACCATGGTGGCCGGTACGCGGTACCTATAGCAATTTTTTTACTATTTATTGTGAGTATTAGCCACATTTGTTCGACTGATTCGAACCTGGGATCGACCGAGCGGGTCCAAGTACGCGCGCTCAGTCCACTACGCAGGTAAAATCCGACGCCCCCACCACGCCCCGCGCGAACACTCGCTGGCCGCGGCGTGTGACGTAGACGGTAGCCCGGCACAACCGGAGCGCGCCCCTCCTCGCCCGGTCGGAGCCAGGTTTCATTGATGGCCATAATGTCAAAACCATGCCTATCGATCACACCGATCAGGTCATCATGCCCTGTGCCCAACGAGCCCGCATTTAGAAATCCAACTTTGAGAAACTTATCTCCTTTAGTCATCATTATTGAATAAAATAGCGAAACAACGAATCAGTATAATTAGCGATATTGCATCTTCAATAATTAAAATAATGTCATGTATTGTTAGGAATATTGCAATTAAAAGTATGGGAAAAGTGTGTTTATGTAATACAGAATAGTTACGAGTATTACTAAAGAACATCAATACAATGTACAAACGAAGTAAACTGCGGTATGTGTAAAATAGTTTTGTATATAGTGTATTTAATAGTATGAACAATAAGTTTAAGAACAGACGTAGTGGTGTATTTGTGATCGATATGTAAAGATAGATATTTACAAGTATATTGTTGATGACAAACTGGTTTACAGTGTACAATAATTTACTGAGGTGCGCCGTGAGACACGTACTTAATATAGGAATAACAAAGTGGCAGATAGACAAATATGACATTTTCTTTGAAATAATACGGATTATACTTAAAAGGATTATTAGATTAACTGTAACATACTTAATAACTAAAATTACTTGTAAGATTTTAATAGCAAAGTTATATATGTCGGATCCGGTCAATAGTACGGACAGCAAACGAATCGTAAGCGCGCCATTTTGAGTATCACGTGGTCTGCGCGCGCTTATACAGAGTCGTGATGTTTCATCGGGGCGGCGAGGAGCGCATTCAATGCCCGACCGCAGCAGTGTGAAGACATCCCGAAACTGTACTCGATTCGTTGTGCCCAGTATAAGTGTAGCGAGTGATTTAATTAAATTGTTTGATTTAATTTGTGATTTAAAATTAAAATAACCAAGTGAACCGCACCCAGTGTATTTTCATTGCACGAGACCCAAACTCTGCCCACATGATGCCTGAATCTGACGGAACAATACCGGTGGCTCCGACATCAGAAGTGGGATCAAATCGTGCTAATGAAATTACACGCGGGAACAGTGACAATAACAATCAGTGGAAGTTAGTTACTTTTTGAAATGCAAAACCAGCAAACTTTGAAAACGCAGCCAGTGAAAAACAAGTTTTTATTGCCGGAATTCGACCCTGACAAACCGGATTCCGATGCGCGGTCGTGGTGCGCCACCGGATGCCAGCTTATTTTGACGCTGAGCAAGGCGCTAAAGGTGAAGCATCAACCTGGCTATTTCAAATAGCCTACAAAGGAATTTAAGGTACTTACAACAAGATTTATTTCGCAAAAGCGGGTACCCTCATTAAAAAAAAATGAGTGGTAAAAAAAAAAAAAAAAAAAAAACAAGTGATAAAGAAACATTACCCACGTTCGCCAGTCGTTTCATATCTGATGCGAAAAATGAACACTATCTGTGAATCATCGAAAACAAGTGACACCAAGCGAGGAAAAATAACGTCAATTAAGTGTTATAACTGTGCTAAAACGCCCAAGCGTATTGAGTGCAGAAGTAAGGCGATGGATACGAAGGGAAGACCTACAGCATCAAGTCAAGTGACGCAGCAGCCGGCATCGAAGACCTTGGTGTGCATCAAATGTGGCAAGCCAGGTCACATAGCCGTGCGCTGTACGAGCAGTAGTGGCGGCAGTGGCAACGGACCAGTCCAAGGCGCGGCGCGACGCGTCGATGTCCGCATCGTGCAACCACCATCAGACACGTTACAACACAGGTGAATCGTTTCATTTTTACTTACGCCTCTGGTGCCTTGTGTTCTTTATGTTGACTATCGCTGGTTAAGCGTTAGTGAGTAATATCGCTGGTTAAGCTTTTTTTATTATTACTGTCTAAGTGATAGGATTTGTAACGCTGGTTAAGCGCTACAATGTTACGAACTGGTTAGTAGTGATGCATAGTGCTGGTTAAGTGCTGTGGATTTGGGGGGAATGCCTGAGGTTCAAGTACCATTTTGAAGTAGAGATGTTGAGTTGAATGATAGTGTGGAATCTTAGGTCGGCTGGTCGGACCGTACCAGTAGCTATTTCGTAGCCGTAATCCGTATCTTATTGACATCTCGGTGTCCATGGAAGCGCGGTGTGCGGATGGCACTGGCGGAGGTCGTGTATTGTGCGTTCATGGTGAACGGTGTGAAACAAACAGAGGTTTGTTAGTGGGGCTAGTGTTAGCCACAGGCCACGAATTTGATTCCTGCTGTTTTGATTACAATATTGCTGCATTGTGATAATACAATTGCAAAGGTACTTGAATGCTCTGGGATTTCCGATCAGTCTTAATTAGATCCAAAGTTTAAGGGTCTGTTTAGAGTGATAAAGATTTTGAGATGGTGACCGTTACACATTGAAACCCTTGAATTCTAAGTGTACCTACAAACATTCCAACGGGTCATGTACCAGTCGAAGTTACCATAGATTCTGATTAAGTTGTGGTGAGAGGTCGAGTAAAACGGTCTATTGGCCGTCTTGTTTTCGACTGTACCAGTAGCCATTTCGTAGCCGTAATCCGTATCTTATTGACATCCCGGTGTCCATGGAAGCGCGGTGCGCGGGTGGCTCTGGCGGAGGTCGGGGTCTTGAGAGACCATAGTGTGTAGTCAGCGGGTGATGCACTCGGGCGATCCACGTGGTGGATGCGCACAGAAGTTCTGATCCATGCATTGGATGTGTGAAAGCAATGTGATTGCTGGTCGGCTAGAGAGCCGTGGCGTTAGAAGTTTTACTCGAAAGTTGAAGGTCACTGGAAAATCGGTAGTTTTTTGCAATAGAGTTGTGAAAGTAGATTCGAACGACTGTGGTACATGGCCCGGGGTAGTTGTTGGTGGCCCGGGGTGGTTGTTAGTGGCCTAGGGTAGTGATTGATGTATTTTCAATTGGCTATTCCCAATGTTTGATTTAGTTAAAGAGTATTGGTTTTAATGGTACAGTAGAGTTGAAATTTCCTTATTTTCACCAAAGAACTGAATATAGAGTTTGGTCAGGAATGACCGAGTGGAACAGTATTCTGTCGTGGACTATTTTGTGTTTCAGAGTGATTATTACACGAGGACGAGTGAAAAGAGTTGAAGGAGGCCTACATCAAGATGGTAGAAAGAGGCTGAAGAAGAAGATCACACGAGGACGTGTTAATCGCAGGATGGCCGTGTCGGATCCGGTCAATAGTACGGACAGCAAACGAATCGTAAGCGCGCCATTTTGAGTATCACGTGGTCTGCGCGCGCTTATACAGAGTCGTGATGTTTCATCGGGGCGGCGAGGAGCGCATTCAATGCCCGACCGCAGCAGTGTGAAGACATCCCGAAACTGTACTCGATTCGTTGTGCCCAGTATAAGTGTAGTGAGTGATTTAATTAAATTGTTTGATTTAATTTGTGATTTAAAATTAAAATAACCAAGTGAACCGCACCCAGTGTATTTTCATTGCACGAGACCCAAACTCTGCCCACATGATGCCTGAATCTGACGGAACAATACCGGTGGCTCCGACATATATTTTAAGACTGAATTTAAAATGTATGATGACTAAAATTATAGATATAAATCGGGATACAAAATATGAGAGAAGAAATAACCGGAATCTAATTTGAGCTAATATCAATGTTACCCGCCGCCGGTGCCGGACCAAAAATGCGCTGTAAGTCAGCGTCAGAGCGGATAAGACAAGCGGCGTCACCTGGCTTGTATCGGGCAAGTATGCGGCCGCGCTTTGACCATACGAACTGCCAACCAAGGCGGCTGCCTGCCTCGCGCGCCTTCCGAAATAACTCACGATTAATTTTCGTGAGCCGCTCGTTAACATAAAAGCGCGTTGCAGGGCCTGGCATGTCGAGGTCAGCAGTCGTGATCCCACGCCGCACGCGTGCACCCTCCAGCAGCTCGTCGCGAAGGTCTCGCCGCGCCAGGCGAATGACGAGGAAGCGCGGGCGTGTCTCCACCGGTGCCGTCGCCTGCGTGGCGTTTATGCGCCTTCCTCCAACTCGCTCGGCGCTCACTATGTCGCGAGACTTTAATTTCACGCCAATCTTAGCCGCCACCAGCATGGCCGTGTGGGCAGCATTTTCTCCACTGATCTCCGGTATATTTGAGATCTGGAGATCATTGGCGAGTAGCTCCTGGTCCCGGTCATTTATGTCGTTTCTCAGCTGTGTAACAAGGTCGTCTACTTCCAGCGGCCGCGACACTTGGGGCTGAGCCAGTTTGGTCTCGATGACAGTCACTCTTTCCTCTAGGTTGCTCATTCTATCGTTGGTAGAATTAAGAGAGGACCTCAGCTGCGATAAGTCATCACGCAGAAGCTGAAATTCGTTCCGGACCATCTTTAAAAAATCCTCTTTGAAAGTGCTCAATTCTGCCCTGAAAATATCAAGATTGAGCTCCTGTGTGGCATCTAAAGCTGTACTATTAATGGGGCTGGTTTCCATGAGATTGACCAGGCTGTCCTCGTGTGATGGTGTAGGTGCCGGCGACCTTACTGGCGTTTCATCCCGGTTGTCCCTAATCTGGTGCGTTTCACACCCCTTGCAGTGCCAGGGGTTCGCTACAGGAACTCCAGTCGAGATGCCTACGCAAACACGATGATACCAGTGCCTACATTTGTTGCAGTTTACTGCCTCAGCTGATGACAGAAACTTGCCACAGGCACTGCACTTGGCCATGGTTTGATGAAAGAAACTGGTGTTGTTTATGTTACAAGCAAACTCGATCGATTAGACCACGCAGTACACTCGTTAAGCAACAGATGGCGCTATTTACAGAACGTGTTTAAGGTTAATTTACGGTGCTTAGGGCACAGTTAGACACCATAAACAGAGCACAGTTTTGAGTTACACAAGCGCACACACCGTTGTCAAATCACAGTTTATTTTCCTTAGTTTAGTAAAATACTTTGTTTTATTTTTGAGTTTCGGGTAGCTGTGTGCTTTTCGGAGATCACTAGAATTACTATTTTATAGTTTTTGTGTATTTGCACAACATATAAACACTGCACAATATCCTCACTTGTAAGTTGTACTAACAGATGTATTTTTTTAATAAACTTGTACGTATTATACTGGTTTTTTATTTTTATTTATAAGAGCAACACAAAGAGCTTATGGCAGATTTGACATCCGTGACGTCACTCTGACATCCGTGACGTCACTCTTTTTCATGTATGTTCCCCGATTTCTCGAAGACGCCTGGACCGATTTGGAAAGTTTTTCTTTTGTTTGAAAGGGTCTTCCCAAGTGGTCCCATGATCATCAGGTTAGGATCTGATAATGGGATCCCAGGGAAATCGACGGCAACCTTCAAATTTTATAGGCACATTTTCATATATTTTCTAAAGCTGTTCAAGTATTTGCATCTGATAATCGTCATCTCAGGTGGATAAGCTGATGATGGAAGGTACAACTCCTCTAGTAAGGAGTCGGCATCGACTGATTTAGTAAATTATGTTTGTGTTCGCATATCTCCGGAACTACAAGTCCGATTTAAGTAATTATTTTTATTACCGATTTCACAAAAATGGAGGTTATCAATTCGACCCGTATGTATGTAATATTTCCAGAACTACCCAGTTTTCGTATTGTTAGTTCGCGTCTGAACAAATGTGCAAAATTTCAAAAGTGTATGTATGTATGTATGTTTTTATGTTTGTGTTCGCATATCTCCGA
Source organism: Agrotis clavis (assembly GCA_954870645.1). Taxonomy (NCBI): domain Eukaryota; kingdom Metazoa; phylum Arthropoda; class Insecta; order Lepidoptera; family Noctuidae; genus Agrotis; species Agrotis clavis. Next base: position 2,609,085 of record OX940943.1, on the reverse strand, counting down.
AACTATTAGTCCGATTTAAGTAATTCTTTTTTCGGTGTAGTAGGTATTGTTGAACTTAGGGAATAATGCAAGTTTCATCAAAATCGGTTTAGTAGTTTTTGAGATAGGGAATTTTTTGCTTACTTGGGTTGTGGATTTTTCAAAGTCGATTGTATTTTTGTTTGCAATTATCTCGCGTTTGGCTTAACCGATTTTGATGCGGTTTTTAGAAAAGTGTTTGTTACATTCTGAGGAAGGTTTTAATATATAACAGTAATAGATATCTTGTTACGTTGCCCTTATAAATCCGTTTTTGGTGCTTCCTTGGATGATAGATTTCTAAGGCCTTTGTCAAACAGACAGGCGATAGCGAAGCGAACCGAATCATGTCATATAAAAATGCGAAAGCGATCCGATACTCTATGTGACAGGCTTCAAACAATTCCATTCATTACAAACAAAAACGCCTCGCTTCGCGTTCGTCACGCCTGTCTGTTTGACAATAGCTTTAAGACCCGATTAGACGAAGATTTTTGTTGAATATCTGTACTGAAAAGGATAAAATAAAAACTTAAAAAAAAAGGAACCGACTTCAAAACCAAACACAAAAAAGTGTAAAATAACTTTTCTTTCGGAAGTCGGTGGCCATAGTCAATGAAAAGTTTTTGAAGGCGGTTACATTTTTTTTTAAGTTTTTTTGTGATTGTTTTTGAAGGCGGTTAATTTTTTTTGTAATGGAAAGATGCTTGCTATGGCTGCGTGCTCTGGATGGTCGAGAATGGTGATGTTGGCTTGTCTATACATCGCATAGCCCCAGCAGCGCATCATCCTCGCACAGCGTTCTTGGGCGGCGCATCTCCATAACACACCTCACCCGTACCCGTTATGTAGCTCGGGAACACCCAAATACTCCGAAATATTTTATTCCGAATTTCGATATTCCGATTTTCAAAACTCCGAATATCATAATACCTAAAAATTACAATATCTATTATTAAGAATCTCGAAATTTATTTGACCGAAAGTCGTATGTCCGATTTCTTAGTGTTCCGATTTTCACATAATATTCGAAAAATGTAATACTCGATGAGTTCTCATTCCGAAAAACGAAATTCCGATTTTCAATATTCCGAATAAACTGATTTTTTCGGAATATTGAAAATCGGAATTTCATTTCTCATTCCACAAAGTCAGTGACAGAAACGAATTGGTGCAAAACCGACTCCACGTAATTTTGCCTACCGAACTCCCAGAGTGTTATGTATGCCTGTGTAGGCACGGAGTGGCGAGGCGTATCCTCATTACCTTTCACTGTTTGCCTTCAGGATTTTATTGTTATTAGGAGAACTTAGGATCCAAGAGCGAGCGAAGCGAGCTCGGGACTTGGGGCACCCCGACTCGGACAGGTTAGGTTCGAAGGGGATGGCGGGGTCTGAAAGACCCCGCCATCCCCTTCGTGTTAGGTTACTTTAAACCTTGCTCACAGAAATAGAAGCCCCGCGAAGCGGGGCTTCGTCGACCTACCTTGGTAGGTGCTATAGTCAACAAATTGACCAAGGATACAAGAGCGAGCGAAGCGAGCTCGGGATTGGGGACACCCCGACTCGGACAGGTTAGGTTCGAAGGGGATGAAAGACCCCGCCATCCCCTTCGTGATAGGTTACTTTAAACCTTGCTCACAGAAATAGGAGCCCCGCGAAGCGGGGCTCCGTTGAACCACCTTTGTGGTGCTATAACTCAGGATGCAATAGCGAGCAAAATGTGTCTTGGGGCACCCCGACTCGGACTTTTCGACCTGACGGACCCGAATCGGAATTCTAATAATCGGAATTTTAATATTCGGTATTCGTGTTTTTGATGTTTCGGAAAATATATTAAGTCGGAATTTTTGATATTCGGTCTATTGAAATTCGGTATTTTGAAAATAGTAATTATAAACGTTAGGAATTTTGAAATTTCGGAATTATTAAAATAGGAATATTGATCCATCGGAGTTGTTTTACTAGGAATTTTGAACCATTCGGAATTATGAAAATCGGTATTTTGAAATTCGTATTTATGAATTTCGGAATAAAGTTTTTCGTATTATCGTAGTGTACCCATGTAGCTCATCAGTGGAAACCGTCACATACTTTCATAGCGTATCTTTCACATTATCACAGCACAGCTGCATGGCACATTTCATGTAGAAAAGCTCCTGAATAAGAAAATATTTTACCTTTCATGTTTTCCTCAGTCTCATTTTTTAATACCTTTGAGCGATAATGATCAGACAAAATATCGTTCTTCTCAAATAGTTTTTCCAGGCGGGATTGTATGCTAGAAGGAATACTCTTTTGTTTCTGCCGCGAAAGTTCTCTCAGATTCCCTGCAATGCGAAAATAAACGTTTTACTACAGAAAAGTTTAACATCGGTCCACGAGTGTTCAACACTGTTCTAAAAAAACTGTTAAAAAACGGCATTTGACGTTGATAAGTAGGTACCTACCTACTACAAAACGGACCTTCGTTTTGCAGTAGTAGGTACTGACAAACTTTTTTACTTAACATTTATTTTAAGACAAGTGTTTATTTATTTATTTTTATAAGGTACACCAAAACATACAAATGCAGTGATTTGAAACGAAAATTTTAACTTATGTGCTAGTATGTAAGCATATGACTGGTAAACGCAACATCAGGTAACCATGAAAGTGCAGCAAAGTAACAATTACGAAAATATTATAAAGATTGGTTAAATTATAATACACTAAAATGGATTACAAAAATTAATACAGAAAGAAAGAAATTGACAAAGAACGAGACTAAGGCTGAGCGCAGACTTGAGTCAGAACTGTTTTAAGACAGTCTTGTCTCACACAGACAAGTCTGCCCTTTTTTTTATTAACTTGGTAAAATCATCAAATGAGTCCTCCCACCCCAGGCAGGGCGGGAGGGACTGTCAGACTTTTACTGACTAAAATCCACGGTGTCCTTCAATAGCCCTTTATGTTCCGGGGTCACGGTAAGGAAATATTCCCACGACCCCGGCAGGCTTTGAGAGGGGGGCCCCGTCAGTATGCTGACGCTCTTTGAGGCGCGCGTGCCCGAGACAAGTCTGCCTTAAAACCAAAACAAAACTGTTTTAACCGACTTCAAGAAAAGGAGGAGGTTCTCGATTCGGTCTTTTTTTTTATGTATGTACATCGATTACTCTGAGGTTTCTAGTCCGATTGGTGTGATTCTTTTTTTGTTCGATTACTTGCAATTTGGTCCCGTAAAAATTTCGTTTTCCAATTTGGTTCAGTACTTTTATTTTGTGAGCATTTTTTATTAATTTCGGCTACTTGGATGATAATAAATTGTGATCTTTACTTTTTGCGTGTTTGTTACTTACGCGATTACTCCGCCAATTGAGGACCGATTTACAAAATTATATTTTTTTTGTTTTACTAGGGATTGTTCACCTTAAGGAATACTGCAAGTTTCATCAAAATCTGTTCAGCAGTTTTTAAAATAGGGAATTTTCTTAGCTTATTGTGTACATGAGCGATGTTAATATCGGTGCTACGGATTACAAAGTTCTAGTGCACATATAAGAAAATGATGTATTTGACAAGAATTTGGTTTGAATATTTAAACTAAAAAGGGTAAAATAAAAAACTTTATTCAAAAAAAAATTAACCGTCTTCAGAAACAACCACAAAAAGGGGTTGGTGTCAAAAAAGACAACGAAATAATAAAACAAAGCCACCGACTTCTGAAAAGTTATTTTACCCTTTTATGTGGTTGTTTTTGAAGGCGGTTATTTTTTTTTTAAGTTTTTCGTTCAATTCTTTCTCAGAATCAATAATAGAAATATTTTATACAGTAGTGTCTTCATTTTATTCAATTTTCTTTTTAACAAAAAATAGTTATAATTTTATAGGCTTTTTAAAGTCTGGATACGGAACTATAGCTCAGAATAAAATGCAAACTTACTGAGCGAATGGACCCTGGTGCCCTGGACGAGACTATTAGAGAGGAGTTACGTCGTTCGACTGTTTTGTCGTTGATGTGCGCGCCCGCGTATATGCAAAAGGGAAGCCGACAATCGTTAGTCAGACTTGTCGCTGTGCAGTTCTTGTGGGTATTAGACAAAACTGTCTATGAGACGCTTCGTTTTAAGTGTGCGCGTCTTCATTTATGTTATTTGTAATGCAATAGTCTGACTTAAAACTGTTGTGAGTGTGATTCAAGTCTGCGGTTAGCCTAACAAAACGAAAACTGGGCAGTTCTGAAAATATTACATACATACTGGTCGAATTGATAACCTCAATTTTTTTGAAGTCGGTTTAAAATAACATTTATTCTATTCTTACCGTCCATTATAAATAATCCGAATTTCATATTCAAGTCCATATAACTTTTATGCCTCGTACAAAAATCGACCAGCTTTTCCAATGCACTTAAATAATGGGTAAAATCTGATTTTATTGCTAAATCCTGAATAATTTCTTTTTTGGCAACTACATTCTGTTTTAAAACAAAATTCGGAATTAAAAACACAAAGACTGAAATTAATCTACTTCTGCTTAACGACATAATCAGTGTCAGCATTTATAACGCGGATTTTTGAAGCCAAGATGTTTAAGTCTGTTTTGTAATAAAACTTGTCCAATCCATTTTCTTGCCATTAATTTAATCTATTACGGACGTGAAATTACCGATCACCTTTCAATTTTACGAGAGTAAATTGATTTCAAACAATTTTGATTGAATTGATTAATTACTACTAGACAATGTGCTTCATCGTATACAGGGCCCGATCTAGTAATTGTGCAGTTCCGAGAAAAATCATATTTTGCTGCCCCTTTTTTAGGGTTCCGTAGTCAACAAGGAACCCTTATAGTTTCGCCATGTCCGTCCGTCCGTCCGTCTGTCCGCAGTTTAGCTCAGAGACGCACAGTACTAGAGAGCTGTAATTTGGTGTAAATATACGGATTTAATGCACCGAAAAAGTGGTAAAATAAAATTTCGTAAAATGTTTTTTTTTAGGGTACCTCCTTGTATAAAATTGAAAGGGGCTTCTTGAGGAATTTATTGAATAAAACTTTCTCAGCAGTGCGTAGTGATCAAGTATAATTTTGTAAGTGAACATGACAGACAAAAATTGAATAATTAGGTGAAACGCCTGATAATATTCTTATAGCTAGGACTAAGACTAATACACGTTGCGCATAAAATATTGAAGAAGATGTGAGGGACAGTCATGCGTAAACATGCCCCCGGCCGTTGAAAGCTCGCCTTTCAACCAACGTCTTCCAGTACCGGATAAATCCATGAAAGGATCTTCTAATAGCTCCTGTTGACGACTTGACATCTGCAGCTCTGTATAAACCGTCAGTGCCAGGAAGAAGAGCAATAACACGACCAATCTTCAAAGGCGATAGGTTACCGTCTCTTATTCGCTACTAGATTCGCTGCTGAAGCTGACAGTTTTTGCTTCATCTGGATCAAAATGCTGTCGTAATTGATTGTCACGAAACTCCATAAACTTGCCGTAATGGTCGACGTAATGCATTATATATTTCGCCGAAGAGAAGTAAATGGTCGTCTGATCAAAAAATGACCTGAAGTGAGAGGCAATAAGTCTTCAGCATTCGACGGTAAAGGTGTAAGTGGCTGAAAATCTAAAAATACCTTAAATCTAAAATAACTCTGAGTTAAGCTCCTAATACGTCGAATAACAATTTCCCAACACTCATTAGAAAATTGGTCAATTGGACACCCGCCTCCTAATGACAGCTGAAATGTGGGGATTAGGCTAAAATAAAAGAAGTAACCTTCAGTTAAGGAGTCACAGTTGGACAACAAAAAATTTGCAAGTTCATTGCAAAAATAATATTATAATAAATGTTGAGAGGTTTACTCTCCGAGACATAAACCGACGTAATGCCTGTAAATAATTACTACTCGTCAAATCACCAACCAACTTTAAAATCAAATAAATGGCCTTAGTGTTAAAGCACATGAAAATACCTTTACCAATCTACATTCACAACCATGACGACTAGCCGAGATTATAGAATATTTGTAGTCAACTGCTACGTATTGGAAAGGTAGGTCAGCTGGTGAGAGTCTGCTCAATTGTGGATTACCCATATGGGGAACAACTGTTTGTTCCATAAGTAGCTGACATATTGACGATTACAAGCTCTGGTTATTAAGACCACCAAGAGGCCAGTATATGTCTGTTATTTTATTTAATAATAATTATTTTAATAATAAGAAATGTTAATAACCTAATAATTGAGAAAATGATAGCTAAGTATGTAAGCTTATAAGTGGACTGTATGATAATTATTATGATGTTTCTTCTCGAATGAAAACTTGGAATGTGGTCTACCACTGACATGAACATAAGTTTCATCGAGAAACACATTTAATTTTAATAATGATTCTAATAAAATGAAATGATAATCTTTTTAAATGAATAAAGGGATTTTAATAAAAGTCAATACTCGTAAGTCATTCGGATAAGTTAATTTTGAATGACTATACAATACAACAACAATGAATAATAATAAAAATCATCTTGTTGTTTCTTAGAACTTAAATGCGACGTAAGTATAATTATGTGAACCGTCATAACATGCGTTACGAAATAAGACGAAAAAGTATAACAAAATAAAAAATAGAACGCAGTGAAATCATGAAATAAGATGACCGAATAAACTCGATCAGTCTTTTAAATGAATGTAAATGTTAAGATCATCATATTTGGTTAAATTTATTAATGAGGAACAAAACATGATTTCTGGTTGTTAACAATAACACATTCCGACATATTATTATGATCTATGGAAATGAACTCAGACTTACAATCCAAAGTTTTGTCAAGTGAGGGTATTTTAAGATTTCTGCGCTCAAGTGACAGAAAACATCGTTTCGCGCGACGGAATGAATTACCCCGACTACCTGACGATTGGTCAAATTGTGTTTTACCGTTAGACCGACCAGCTGATAAATGTGTTGTATTTTTTATTATAAAGTGGTTTTCACACTGTTTTTAGTTAACTGAGTAGATGATTACGACACGCTTTTTCGAGTTGCGAAAAACGCATCCTTTGGTTTTGAGTAACATCTAACTCACGAGAACTTGAAGAATTTTTAAAATTAGTTTTTAAATGAGTGAAATTACATTTTATGGCTGATGAGTGAGACCTAATATGATGATAGCCGCCGTTAATTGGGCCACAAACTAGCCAACCAAGTCTAGTTTGTTGAAGTGTTGGTTTCTCATCACCTAATATAATTTTATCTGATTGTAATAAATTCCAAAATACGTCAGCACCTAGAATTATATCAATTGGTGCGGGTGTATGGAAATACGGATCAGCTAACTGAATATTTGGCGGTACGTTAACGTGTACCTGCCTAGTGGGAACGTTATCTGTGATTGTGGGCAAGACAAAACATGTTAAATCGTTCGTGTAAGCTTCATTCAAGGACTGTATGTGAACTCGACACATTTTATTCACGTGTGAGAAAGAATTATTAATTCCTTGAATGGACTTATTAGTTTTTGAATACGGAAGATTTAACTTTTTGAATAATCGTTCTGTCATTAAACTTGATGAACTGGCTGAATCGAGAAGGGCGCGAGCAATATGCTCTTTATTATTGGAATCATAGCACCTAATTAATGCAGTGGACAACAAGATGTCGCCTGCGCTGCTTGCGTGCGAATGCGCTGTGATATTAGCTGAGAGCGCAACGTGAATATTATTGTCCGCGGTGGAACATGCCTCGACCTTATCGTTATCGGTCATCCCGTCAGCTGATTTGCTTGATACCGGTTTTGATTTGAAATCTGTGTTATGAATTAGCGTGTGGTGTTTGCGCTTACAGATGTTGCAACCGGATTTCTTGCAATTATTGGGATAGTGACCGTGACGAAAGCATAACAGATTTTAAAACGAGGCAGTATTGACATTCTATCGTTAACATTCAGTGCTAGAAACTCTGGACAAGAATTGAGAAAGTGATCGCCATTACATTTTGGACAACTTTGTGATGATGAATTATTGCTATTTGAATCAGTGTTTTCAGTTGAAACCATAGCTTTAATTTTGACATTATTCTTTAAATTAGTTGTAGAATGACGTGATTTCTCCAGTGTTTCCATGAAATCAGCACGATTTTGTATGAATTCGATAATGTGCTGAAGTGTGATTCGCTTTGACTTATCCAAATGCCCTTTGTGTTCCTCCCATTCTTTAAATGTTTTATTGACAAATTTTTGACGAATTATATAAATTATCAACGTGTCCCAATTATGAATAGGTTCGCCTAATGTTTTGAGTGCTCTAATGTTTTTGTTAACATTATCGATAATGGACTTTAATCCAGTTGAGGACTCCTTTGTGATCGACTCGATGTTGAACAGCGCCGTGACGTGATTCTCTTCTAATAACCGTTTGTTATCGAATCTCTCACAAAGAAGTTCCCATGCTTCATTGTAGTTTTGAGCAGAAAACTCAATTAAATGAATTAAAATAGCAGCAGATCCTTCCAATGACGATCTCAGGTAATGGAACTTATTTATCTCGTCTATTTCATCATTGTTGTGAATGAGACTCGAAAATGTGTCATGAAACTCCAGCCAGGTATCGTAAGATCCCGAGAATTTTGGTAAATTGATGGTTGGTAATTTGACGAATTGACGCTTGTAACTACTGTGACTAGATTTAATTTCATCTTTTTCAGATTTTGAATGGTTACTTATCATAATTTTGGCTTGAGCCATCAAACCATAATATTGCGAGTCAATTGAGGTTCTCTCGAGAGCTTCAGCGTCAATATTGTCACAAAGGCATTCTATTTTTAATTGAATGTCATTAAAATCATCGTACAAATTTTCCAATTTATCGACACGCAACTGTAACTCCATTACCTGACAGGGGGTTAACTCAGTATCCTTTAATATACTCATGTACGTTCCAAATACTGTTAGTCTGCCTTTATAACTGCTACGCTTCTTTTTAAGGTCCTTAATGTCAGTCATTTTAGAAGGTGGGTGTCGTTGACCCTGAAATTATACAGTAATAATGTTAAAATATATAAAAATAATTATTTATAACAAAGACTAATCGTGAAGAGACCTAACCAACAATAGGCGTAAAATAAGAACTAAATATATAAGTTTGACTTAAAATTTTGTCACTACTAACTTAATAATTAACTGCTGTAGGTAGGAATATAATATGTACAATTTAAGATAATGTAACGGTTTAAAATGACTAATTTTACAAAGATTTACAATGCATAAGTACTAAAAGGTATTTACAATTGTATTTAAAATAACTGAAAAGCTAGCTAAATAATGTAACATATAACGCTTATGCTACTGTACTGTATTATAAGTACTGGCTAACTATACTGAGCATACAAATTAAATAAACCTAATTAATGTGAATAATATATTATGCTTGTAAATAAACTTAAATAAAAACTAACTTTGTAAAATAAAATACAAAAAACACGTTACTGACCTTTTAAATCCTAGGTACCTAATTGATGCAAAAATTACCTGAATTGGGTGGAAATTAATAAATAATTATAAACGTTGAATGAACACTGTCCGTATTTAATAAACCACTAATGTCCAATCCACTTTTTCCTTCCCAAAACTCTGTGTTGCACTTTGACCTCGTCACTCCGGTACTTTACGGCGATGATTTATTTAATTATATTCCAGATAATAATCCTTAATTCCTCCTCTGCTGGTAACCTTTTGGTATCCGGTGCATGAGGACCATGTATAAAATTGAAAGGGGCTTCTTGAGGAATTTATTGAATAAAACTTTCTCAGCATTGCGTAGTGATCAAGTATAATTTTGTAAGTGAACATGACAGACAAAAATTGAATAATTAGGTGAAACGCCTGATAATATTCTTATAGCTAGGACTAAGACTAATACACGTTGCGCATAAAATATTGAAGAAGATGTGAGGGACAGTCATGCGTAAACACTCCTGTACACGTAAAGTGGGGATGTTTTTTTTTTCTCTCGTACCCCTTAGTGTGGGGTATCATTAAATAGGTCTTTAAAAAATATTGATAGTTTCCATTAACAACTTTTTGATAAAAAGATTCGTTTGTGAAATATTAAGCTTTAAAGTGCTTTTTGCTCGACTCAAGTGTCCCCCCCCTCTACCAGCTAAACGGTTATGTTTGGGGGTGTGAAAAAATTCACAATAGTAGGTAGTATACATATGTAACGAAGTTTAAAAGAAAATTATCACGATTAAGTAGGCTTTACAAGTTTACGAATAATAGTTGACCAACTTATAAAATGTACTTGGATAACATATTTTCCTAAACAAAATGTATCGGAGAACATGTTCTTCAACTGCAAATGTAAGTTTGTCAACTTTATTTTTACAGCTATAATAGGTGGGTATGTTTTGGGGTCGCGGGACAATTCACGCGACCGGCTTCAACGCGAGCTGCTCAACAAATGCTCTTAAAATAATCCAGCTTTAGATAAAAAACTCTATAAGATTAATTGTTCTATATTAAACCCATCTTTAGAAAGCGCATATCTAAAGATTAACCCTGAATAGACAGTCTATAGACAGATTAGTTTTAAAACTTCAAGAATGTGTTACTTGGGCCCATATGAGTAAACTGTATCTGATGATAGACCCAACGTAGCCGCGGTACGCTGTCATTGCAGTTTTTAAGCATAATAATTTCCTAAGCCTTTTTAATGCAAAAACGAATTTATTAAGGCGCAGGTCTTGTAAAATTCACTCGCGCCGAATTATTTGCCTAACGTAAACTATAAAAACAGATAAAAATGATAATAATTTTAAATATATGAATTGTTTTTATTTTAATATTTATTTTAGGTAATTTGATTTTTATTTCTAAATATTTATTAATTATTTTATTAAGATTAGAGTTTATTGTTTTAAGAGTACCTATTTTCTTTATATTAATTTATTTAAGATCTATTGATTATGATATATATTTAAATAGTTTTTTTAGTTTTTTGGTTTGTGAAGGTGCTTTAGCTATTGCTTTATCTATTTTAGTTTCTATAATTCGAACTCATGGAAATGATTTTTTTTTAAGATTTAATTTATTATAGAATATAAAAAAAAATCAATTTGATATTTTTTTAATAATGATAAAATTTTTAATTATATTAATTTTTATAATTCCTTTTTGTTTTATAAAAAATATATTTTGAATGGTCCAAATAATATTGTTTTTATTTATACATTTAAGAATAAGATTAAATTTATTTTGTAATATAAGATATATAAAATATCTTGTGATATTATATCTTATGGATTAATTATATTAAGAATTTGAATTTCTACTTTAATAATTATAGCTAGAGAAAATTTAAATGAAATAATTTTTCTGTTAATTTTTTTTATATAATATTATTTTTTATAACTTTTAGAACAATTAATATATTTATATTTTATTTATTTTTTGAGGCGAGATTAATTCCTAATTAATTCTATTCCTAATTAAATAGCGGTTCTTATACAAATGTCAACGTGACTGAAAATTTGATCGACAACTTTACAGTAGTTTCGGAGCTATCTCCGAAACTACTGTAAAGTTGTCGATCAAATTTTCCTCAAATATTCCTAATAATATGCTTCTGTTAAAAGGCTACGTATTTTTACGCTATTTTCTCTAGGAGATGAGCAATTTTGAATTATGTTGTTTTTATGTATGTTTTGAGTTGGAAGCTAAACAACTGGATATTGTTTATTCAATTTTTCCTCAAATATTCCTTAAACTGCTCTTCAATTAATAGGCTACTTATGTATAATTACGCTATTCCCCTTGGGGGATTAGCAATGTTAAATAAAATATGTTGATTTTCAGTCATTGTTGACATTTGTATAAGAACCGCTATTTGAAATCACTGTCAGCGAACCAGCCAGTCTGGTTAGTAACCTGCTTGACTTTTGTGCAATGGGTCTCAAGATCAAATCTTGCAGTTTTCTTTTTCACTTTTTGTGTTTCTTTTTTTGTTTTTATTTATCCTAAGTTTCAAATAATTAAAAAAAAATACGCATACTTTTATTTCAATATTATTCGCAATTTTAATTTATTACTATTTTTTTTTCAATAGTTCTCTAGGATATATCTACGCTGATTTAAATTGTAGTTAGTAAGTTACAGCTTGGCCAGAACGGATTGAAACGGAACTAATGTTTTTGTTTGCTGACAACGTTTTAAAATCTTTGATATTTGATGTAAACAAAGAACGCAGGTTTGTAAGATTTATTGTTGTGCCATAAAACTAAAGTAATAAGTCAAAAAAATAAAAATAAATCATTCAAAGTGCTGGTAGCGTGAGCACAGTGGCGACTTCCGGTCTTCCACTGTTTTTTGCCAAGCTGTAGACATTTTTTAAAATTGTAATTGATTCGAGGTGTAGGAATTTTAAAGGTTCGAAAAAAAACATTAGTTATTGAGAAGGCTGTTATTTAAATTATTAGTCTTGCTCTTATGTTCTTGAAGGGTATTAAACATATCAAGTACCTCTTTAGTGGACCAACTGCCTCTCTCCTTGGATCGTCTCTTATGCGAACTCCGCGAACTACGGGGTGACTCACTGCTGGATGAGGACGAGCTGGATGACAGCTTACGTTTCTTCTTTGATCGCTTCTTGGTTCTCTTAGACTTAGCTGCTGCTTTGGAGGAGGATCGTTTACGTTTTCCTTGATGCTCGTCTTTGCGAGTAGGCGAGCCATCCGGAGTCATCGCTTCGTCAGAATTCATACCTCAAAAGAATAAAATATAATTGTATTCATGTCAGTATTTCAATTAATCGCAAAAAATATACCTAAACCCAACCTATTGTTGGTACACATAACCTCTAACAACTGAGCACACATGGCTCGATAGGCATACATAGCCTCCTCTAGAAACTGAAGCACACTTAGCTTCCTAGTAGTATTATAATAAAATTATGAATAATCACATAAAACACTTGCACGTACCTTGAATTGGATCCTTTTATCCCACTTCTGAACTGTGACGAATTCCCACAATTCAGATTCAGGTGTAGAATAATAAAACTGTTTGCTTCGTATTAACGATTATTATTTACTTAAATCAATCACCAATCACTTTTTCATAAATTTTTGTACAATTTTAATATATAGTTTTCCAACCAATGCACAGAAAATACACTATGCAATAAATACACGGAGATTATTAAACGTCTACCTCCGTCGGGATAATCGATCCGAATGTCACTTTTTTAAAAATTAACCGACCACGTGCATTTCGTTCCGGAAACGAAATGTATTTTTCAATCTGTTCGTTCTTCATAGACTAACAAAGTGATGGACTCTCGAATCGACTAACTTACTAATTAATCAAATACACTTTTATTATTTATTTATTTTATTTTTCATTTATAAACAAGTAACTTATGACTCAAAATGTTAGTAACAATATTTCTTAATCACTATGTTAGTATTCCTAATCTACACATTTAACTTATATCTATTTATCTATAACATGTATGTATTTAGAAATATATAAGTATGTATATCTATATATTTTAATATTGAAAAGTGTGTTGTAAATTCAATTCGATTTCACACTAATCGGACTAGAAACCACGGAGAAATCGATGTACATACATAAAAAAAATACCGACCGAATTGAGAACCTTTTGAAGTCGGTCAAAAAGTAAATTATTATAAACTAGCTTCCGCCCGCGGCTTCGCCCGCGTGGTGTTTTGATAGCCTATGTTCTTTCTCAGGGTCTAAAGATTGTCTGTGCCAAATTTCATCAAAATCGGTTGAGAGGTTTAAGCGGGAAAGCGTAACAGACAGACAGACAGACAGACAGAGTTACTTTCGCATTTATAATATTAGTTTGGATTGGATACGTAACATGTATTTCTCTAAAAGCTATATTCGTCCTGTTTTAAAAACAATTTTTGAATGTATTCTGCAACGAAGCTAATATGAATAAAAATTGTGATTTTTCTCATTCATCTCCTCTACATTACCATCCGTTTTTTGCGGGACGGTAATAAAAAGTTTTGGAAGGAAATGAAGACTTCTTGTTTTTATTTGAAAACAATTGTGTTCCAGTACATCCAGGGATGTAAGTGAGACCAAACCCGCTCCAAACTATAGTAGGGTCTGAAAACTTTCAGTCAATACTGGACAACCGATGGAAACCACAAACGACGTTGACCAGGCTATCTATCATCTCACCCTATCAATCCCTATGTATGGATTGTAATGACAGTCCATACAATTTCATCACCATCCACCATTTCAAAAAGTCATCATCATCATCAGCCTATAATGTTCCCACTGCTGGGACACAGGCCTCCTCTCTGTGAGAGGGAGTGGGCCATAATCCACCACGCGGGCCCAGTGCGGGTTGGTGGATGTCACATGTCTTCGAATTTTTGGTTCTAGGACATGCCGGTTTCCTCACGATGTTTTCCTTCACCGTTTTGAGAGCAGTGGTGATGTAATAAATTACACAAAGTAATGCGCCAGGCGGGGTTCGAACCCACGACCTACAACTCGTAAGTCGGGACCGATACCACTGGGCCACCACTGCTGTTTCAAAAAGTAAATGATATAAAAAAGTGCCTTCCACTTTTTACGAAAAAGCCGACGATTTTAACTGGAATTAAAAAAAAATCTAATGTTAAATTACGTTCATTGGATTAGTCGCGTAATGACACATCACTAGTTGGCAACAACCGGTCCGTGTCTATGTTGTCTATGAACGAGCGTCCCTTCTTCGCATTTCGCGGGAAAAGACTCGACAGTTTTGTTAAAATCTATGTTCAGCATTAATTAAATGTAATTGTATTCTCTTGAATTTCGTGTTTTGTTGGAGATTCCCCTGGGTAATATTAATAGGTATCTAATTTTTTTTTTATTCCGCCGGTCTTTGCAATTTGCACCAAACGACGGAATCACCCAAAAATTGATGATGATGATTGTAAATATTATGTTTATGTTTAGTTCGTCAGTTAAAACATTGAAAAATAATGAAACCGTATTTTATTGTTTTTTTTTTATTCAATGAATATTGGCAAAGATAAAACGTTTTGGAATTTAGGAGTCTTGGGGGCTTGTGATGTCATAACGTGATAACGCCTGTGATATGATACTGACCAAGTGGCGTTTGATCAGTTTTTGGCAAAGAGATTTAAAAGAACCTATAGAGCGGGCATTGGGAAAATTGTCATACAAAATTGTTGATGCCGTGCGTCAGTAGCGCTATATAAGCGTTGCATAGCAACGCGACTACTAGACTGAGGGACTTTTTACCTATTGGTAAAAAGTTTTGGATCACAAATTTCTTCGTGATGTCCCGTCTATTGCTCGTATATAGTTTAATGTCTTTGGTTTTTGGTTTACGCGTAGTAGTATTCTATGGTTTACGTAAGAAAAGAAAAATACGGATCAAATATTTTCCTACTTATATTTTTTTTAGTACAAGTAATAGCTTTGCCGTCTACCGCTGAACGTAAGCTTCTTCGAAAGAGAGCCAGCCTTCCCGGTCCTGGGCAGTATCTACGTATCGATCCACTGCGGGCTACATTCTTCAAATCATCGAATCTGCGTTACGTAGGACGTCCCCTACGTTTACCCCTCCTCGGTTTCCACTCCAGCGCATGTCATTTCTAATCTATCGACCATCAACTCAATTTCCACTTCAACATGCTGATTGTACAGACGTGAGCACGTCTACCTACCTCAATCTGTTAAATTTATTTAATAGATTTTCAACCTTATCAAAATAAGGTTAATGTTCGATTGGGAGAGTTTGACAGATTCGGGTAGGTTGACCTGCTGGCGTCTGTACAATATCGGTTACTTTAGCTCTCTGGCGAATGACTTCGTTGAGCATTCCATCCACCAGAGAAACCCCGGCCATTGCTCTCTATTGCACATTTATCTTACTTTTAAAACCTATTGCTTAATGTACAGGATTGTATATAGGTATGTAGGTTACCAGCCCATTTTAAATAGTTTACTGACCCGTATCCTACTTAACTACGAGTAATGCAACTTGCGGAAGAAAGTAATTTCCTTGTCTATAATATCTGGTCCAGTGTAAATTGGCGTGAGGTCAATCTTATCTAGTTCATCCACTGAAATAATCTTAGTAAAATTTTGCCCTGAAGTTAAGGCAAAAAACGGAACCCTTATAGATTCGTCATGTCTGTCTATCTGTCTGTCCGTATGTCACAGCCACTTTTCTTCGAAAGTATAAGAGCTATCCTGTTGAAACTTGGCAAGTAGATGTATTATGTGATCAAACCTGGGGAAGATGTTATATCGTTTGCCGAGGATGATGCAAAAACAAAAGCGAAGCTGATTCTCACTCATTTGTTTTATAGGAATTAAACGACGATGATTTTTGTTTCGTGTCTTCAATTCTCAGTGGCCGTCTAGGGATCTGGCTGTTCTAAAATATATCCAATGGGTCAGCTCAGACTGAGACGTGACGCTGCGCGCACATTTCAATAGAGCTACTCAAAATCTAACTTTATTTCCTACACGATAAGTTATACCTTTCGCAACCAATGATATTATAAAAATACATAGCTAACTGGACGTTATCATATTTTAAACTCACCGTATAATAATTGTCTTTGTTGTCAATTGCGGTCTATTGGTCCGGGTCGGGATCGCGTTGCTACGTAAAACGAAGCTGTTCAAAATAGTATTTTGAGCAGCTTCATTTTACGTAGCAACGCCATTATTATTACTGAAACGAATGAAAAAGTACACTTTGTTTCTTGAGAAATTGACGTTATAAGCAGATGAAAACTTTGGACACAGTTCAAACAGTAGTAGGTACAGTATATTTATAGAAGTTTTTAGATGATTACAATGTTGTCTCAAATTGCTTTAGAAGCATATCTAATAAAAAATTGTTGAAATAATCAATTATTATCAGTTGCAATTTGTAACGTATCGTCTGTCCAGTAATTTTCCAATTAATATTAATTGGTTTCTACTCTTAGGTCCTATCCACAGGGTGCGTCTCATTTCATCTAAAGTTATTTGATATATTTTCATTTCAATAACGCTCACCTGATATAATCAACTTGAGATATAAGTACTGACGATTGATATAATTTCTTTACACATAACGTTTGTGTTACTCTAAAACTCATTTCATATACTTAATTTTATTTGCTATAACGTTTAATTAAGTGAAATTCACTATGATAACGATTAAAACATAAAAATAAACGTTTAAACTATTTTCTTTGATGACTTTGGCTTATCCTTTGGACTTTGATTGTATGCCTTCACAATTGCTATTGCGAGCTGGGGACTTGGGGCACACCGTCACGGACAAGTTAGGTTCGAAGGGGATGGCGGTGTCCTTCAGACCCCGCCATCCCCTTCGTTAGTTTAAACCTTGGACACAGAAATAGGAGCCCCGCCAAGCGGGGCTCCGTCGAGCCAGCAGGACAGGTAGTAATCAGTTATTTGACCTAGGATGTAAGAGCGAGCGAAGCGAGCTCGGGACTTGGGGCACCCCGACACGGACAGGTTAGGTTCGTGTAAGGTTACTTTAAGCCGTGCACGCAGAAATAGGAGCGCCACGAAGCAGGGCTCAATAATAGTATGCTGGAGTTCAAGTACAGCAGTAAGAAAGGCGGAGTTTTAGATGCGATAATTCACGCACGTTGCGTCATTAAGTACAGTCATGTTTAGTGTTACCTAGGTATAAATTAAAAAAATGGAACGCACTCGTAACAACTGGAAGTGTCCCTAATGGTGAACGCACATCTAGCCGCACCGCAGTCTCCGCAGTCTGTTTTCTTACCGATTCTGCGGCTACTGCGATGCGGGTAAGTGTGCGAGGTTTCATAGAACTTCATACAAAGAATTCGTAATGCGGGGACTGCGGAGACTGCGGTGCGGCTAGATGTGCGTTCACCATAATAATTCATTAACAGACAACATTTTGCCAATCTGTAAAGATGAAATGAAATTTTACGAATGAATTCGACACAGGTTAAGATATGTGAGTCAAACTTAAAAAGAGCCCATGCGTAAAGAAATTAAATCCGTTGTAGTCGTAAACTTGATAGAAATTTAGTCAAACTCTTACTATTTCTATATTAGACCCAAAACAAATTATGAGGAATACTCCAACCAGCCCGCGAAATTCAAAACTTGCGTTTTTTTCAATTTGCAGGCCAGTGCTAGGTTGTGTGTTGATTAAAATATTATTCGCGGCTATAAGACGTATGTAGTTATAGAATTATAATCATCAAAGTCACCAATACAACCCTCCAAGTTCATAAAGGCGTAGAACAAAAAAAAAAAATCATTCCTATACAGCTTTATGAACTTGGAGGGTTGTATTGGTGATTTTGACGATTATAATTCTGTGTATGTTCTTATCATTTAAAATGCAAAAAACCGTATTCAATCTCTTCCAAAATTACTTGAAAAAAAAACTTTTATAGAGTTTTGTCTTGGAAGTAAAGTTTTATAAGATATTTGGCCTTGCAAGTGTCGAGTTTTGCACAAATATGCTTTTCCTTTATAGCAAATCAGCCCCATAAACGTAGAACGTAAAAGCTAACGTAGTGTGGGACGGCCGCCGGCCAGGTGGAGTGACGACCTACGAAAGGCGGCCGGCAGAGACTGGATGAGGAAAGCTCAAGACAGGGCTCAGTGGCGCACATTGGGAGAGGCCTATGTCCAGCAGTGGACGAATACAGGCTGATGATGATGATGATGAGCCCCGTAGGGTTATTTTCTTATTTTTAGGACAATAAAAAAGGTGGGTTTTTAGATTTTTTTAAATCTATTAATTTTTCTATACAAATACAGGGGTAAGTAATTTAAGATATAACTACAAAATCTCTAAAATTTACAAGAGATAACAACTGAACATATAATTTTATTTGATATAACGATCTGTTAATATAATAAACGATTGACATAATTTTATAATGAATAATTTCTATAAGCATAACAATCAGTGAATATAAAATCGTTTTGTATACCGCTCAAAAGACATAAAACTTATTTGGTCGAATTTTTTTTTCCTGGCAAGTAATAACACTGATGTACCTAGTAATAGTACCACCTGCCATGAATCTTCGACGGAGCCCCGCTTCGCGGGGCTCCTATTTCTGCGTACAGGGTTTAAAGTAACCTAACACGAAGGGGATGGCGGGGTCTTTCAGACCCCGCCATCCCCTTCGAACCTAACCTGTCCGTGTCGGGGTGCCCCAAGTCCCGAGCTCGCTTCGCTCGCTCTTGCATCCTAGGTCAAATAACTGATTACTACCTGTCATGCTGGCTCGACGGAGCCCCGCTTCGCGGGGCTCCTATTTCTGGATGCAAGGTTTAAAGTAACCTAACACGAAGGGGATGGCGGGGTCTTTCAGACCCCGCCATCCCCTTCGAACCTAACCTGTCCGTGTCGGGGTGTCCCAAGTCCCGAGCTCGCTTCGCTCGCTCTTGGATAATTTTTTCTAATATAGCAATGGTGAAGGCAAACAATCAAAGTTCAAAGGATAAGCCAAAGTCATCAAAGAAAATAGTTTAAACGTTAAATTATATGTTTCAAACGTTAAATGTAATGATTTTCGCTTAATTAAACGTTATATCAAATAAAATTATATGAAATGAGTTTTAGTGTAACACAAACATTATGTGTAGAGAAATTATATCAACCGTTGGTATATCTCACGTTGATTATATCATGTGAACGTTATTGAAATGAAAATATATCAAATAACTTTATATGAAATGAGACGCACCCCAAATACAGTCACCCAAAACTAGGTAGGTACTACTATTAATTGGGGTCGGTATGATTTACCGCACCCCTGGGGGCCCTGCACCACAGACTACCTAGATTTAACCCTAGATTACGAAACTTCGTCGACTCGACGACGCGAGTTTGTTTCCATCATCATCAACAGCCTATAATGTTCCCACTGCTGGGTGGGACACAGGCCTCCTCTCTGTGAGAGGGGATTCCACCACGCGGGCCCAGTGCGGGTTGATAGATGTCACATGTCTTCGAATTTTTGGTTCTAGGACATGCCGGTTTTCCTCACGATGTTTTCCTTCATCGTTTTGAGAGCAGTGGTGTTGAATAAATCACAGAAAGTAATGCGCCTGCGGGGTTCGAACCCACGACCTACAATTCGTAAGTCGGGATCGGTCCCGACTTACGAACTATACGAATACCACTGGGCCACCACTACTCTCAAGTTTGTTTAAATCGCGTTAACGTTTGCGCGTGCGATCGAACTTTTTCCATACTTCATGTACATAATATCTGTCGACCCATTGCCCCTGCAACAGACGGTGGTGTTTTGAGTCTAGGGGGCCCGTGAACGCCACCTGCGTTCTACACAATCTTTATTGGCTAGGTGGCCCACGACCACGGCTAGCACAACATCGGTCAAACGAATATTGTTCTTGTTTTATACTTTTCAGTGCGCGTTTTATTCGTAGTCGGGTTTTAGTTACTTTTAACTTATTTTTGGTGAGTCAGGCGTTGCGGAATCGTAAGGCGTCAAGTGTGGAGCCTTGAAGAAGTAAGAGGAGTAGAAGTTAGCTTGTGGACGGTCAGGAGGAGGCTTTTGGCTGCCAATATCAGGAGTTACCGCCCAGCTTGGGGCACTAAATTACTCCGTGAGCACCGTGTTGCTCGACTTTAGTTTGCTCGGAACTGTGCTTCATGGACTCTGGAGGACTGGAATAAAGTATTGTTTTCTGATGAAGCTAGAATCTCTTTGTGTGGAGCACGGGAACGCAATGCGGAAGTGTGTTTCGAAGAAATCACTCCTTACGGCGGAGGCTCCGTTATGTTTTGGGCAGCAATTAATTCGACGGAGTTAGTTTTCATAGAAAATGGAACAATAAATGCACACCGGTACATAATGGAAGTCCTAATTCCATATGCACAATCCACATTGACTGCACTTGGGGAAGATTCCATTTTTATGGACGACAATGCTCGCCCCGCACCGTTCTGGCGACATGGAAGCGTAGGTACATGCAAGAAGTTGGGATCCGTCGTTTAGATTGGCCAGCTCGAAGTCCTGACCTCAATCCAATTGAGTATGTGTGGGATGTTCTAAAGTGACGGGTAAGATCAGTGCAACCTGCTCCACAAAACATCAGGGAGCTAAAAAGAGTCATTGCAGAAGAGTGGGAACGTATTCCTCAAAACGTTATTAAAAACATCGTGTAAAGCATGCCCAGAAGGATTCAAGCTGTGATTTTGGCAAGGAGGTCACACTCGTTGTTAGGTTTTTACATTTGTAACTTTTATTTAATTTAAAAAAGTAAAAAAAAAATCTTGTCTTTATTGCCGACCACTTCTTATTCTTTGGGCGTGTACATCGGTTTTAAAGAAGCCATCGTTTTTTTTTCTTTTAATTGCCCGAATTCACTTCACGCGCATTAATTTACACGATTATAAGTAAGTAAGTATACAGACTACGTCAAAGAAATTTTCATTTAATTAACGTAAACCTTAGATAAGTGTCCGTTTTTTTTTTTTGCAAAAGAGTGTAGTTTTCAGCAGTATGACGGGGGCTCCCTTTATAGGGCCAAAGCCTGCCGGGGTCACGGGACTCACAAATTATCGTGACCCCAGAACGTAAAGGGCTGTTTAAGGACCGTGGATTTATAGTCATTACGAGTCTGACAGTTCCCGCTCTGCTCTGGGTGGGAGGACTCATTTGATGATTTTAGCACGCTATTTTCAAATAAAACACGCTAATTTTCAATTGAAGTTTGCATGGTAATGTACATCACATATTTTTTTTAGTTTCATCATTCTCTTATTTTAGAAGTTACTGAGGGGGGAACAACATTTTTTTTTTAAATCCACCCGTGTTCCTTCGGATGCCCTTTACGTTTCGGGGCCACGGTATCCTGGATTAAGAAAATTCCGCGACCCCAGCTGGCATTTGGCCCCATAAGCCCCGTCGGTGACGCGTGAAACATGACGCGCCCCCGACCCGGGCCTGGTCCTTGGTCGGACGGCGAGCTTACCCATTACTCACCGTCCGCAAGCCCGCTCCACCGCTATGCCCTCTGCTATTCAGAGGGACACGCGTTGGAGCGTCCACCCGACAGGCTATTCGCATACGGGCAAAGAGACCCCTTAGGCACACAGCGCCTAAGGAAGAGTTTTTGGCCGCATCCCAGGGTGCACCGGCTCGAAAAACTGGTCTGCCCCCCGGACGTATCCGAGAGGGAACTTCAGTCCACGGGCGCACGTGGAGGTTTCCTGTCTTAGCACCCCAAAAACTGTTCAGTTTAGAAAAAAATGATATTAGTAACCTCAACATATACATACATAAATATCCCACACGAATGGGGTCGGTGAAAAATTTTATTGAGTTTCAATTGTAAGTAGGTACGGGGGCAACCTCCATAATTAGTTTTATTTTTATTTTTGTGTGAAAATCCTAATGCGGTTCACATAATACATCTAACAAGTTTCAACAGGATAGCTTTTATACTTTCGAAGAAAAGTGGCTGTGACATACGGACGGACAGACAGACATAACGAATCTAAAGGGTTCCGTTTTTCGCCATTTGGCTACGGAACCCTAAAAAGGCTTTATTACATAACTTAAAAAGTCAGCCATTATGTGATAGATATCACAATCTTTAACGACATTTGATTCACCTTGTTTTAGACCTAGATTAGCTCAGATTAATTTGACGGCCAACGTAAAATAGCCTTTCACTCCGATTCGAATCACCTATTTTTGTCTAGACATCTTTTTCAGACCATTCACTACCTTATCAGATACAAAATTAGACACACTTTCAATTATTTTCTTCGCTAGTTGCCAAATCTGGCTCATTTGAAAGTCTAGATCCAATTTTGAATTTCCTTCATTTCTAGATTGACTTTTTTTGCTTCACTTCACAAGAATAGTTAAGTGCGACAATACTAAAGTTTTTTTATATTATACCTACACTTCACAAATAGGGTTTTTATCTGTTGCGTTTTTATTTGTTTTTTCCATAATGCCGAGTTCGATCAACTATCCAAGATCAAGGGAACTATTTTTTGCTAAGAAAAGTATGTAGAAATCACAATAACACTGCCCGACCTGGGAATCGAAACTGGAACCTCAATGCTCGTCGCTCTTGAGACCACTAAACCATGCAACGAGGCAGTCAATGAGGCAGTGAAATGAATGTTCAATCAATATAGGTAATTACCTACATAACCAGCTGCATCGTATAGGACGACTAGATGTAACTAGAATAATGGAAACAGTAAATAACCTATTTATTTACTAACATTATTCTGTTTTTGAGCTGAAAAATCAGAGGACAGGCGAACAAATTACCAGATATTCCATAATCCGTGTACGGTTTCATAAGTGTTGCCTACTGTTACGTTACGACGGACACGTCAAATATAATTACTTACAATAAATTATTGTGTGGCTAATTGTCTACCAAACATAAGCCTCAATAACAATGGGATGAATATCTTTTGTTTTTAAACGTTTTGTAACAACCGTACCGCGGCCGCATTTGTTTCCTTTCTACACCTACATGACTATGACCGCTCATTGTACAGTTGTGTTAGGTGTTACTGGATTTCACTGTTCACTAACAAATCTCACCAAGTTTTCTTTCTTGCACTTATATTAGGCGTAGCGTAGTACTATTATATGTTCTGTGTATTAGGTAAGAGTAGGTACCTACTCAAATCCGAGTAATGCAAATTCATATGTCTGATATGTTTTCGATAGGTTTATCAGATACACAGAAGTTATATAGTCACATGTTTTTCACAAATTAATCTGATAAAAGCATTTATCATAAGTGCTACTTATGAAGCTAAATAAACATCAAATCACATGCGGAATGAAACGGAACGTTGATAAATCATGAGAGAGATTAGTTGCGTTCGGAATATCATGACGTTTGCGTGTCTCTCGTGCTCCGTCTCTGTGACTCAATTTAAACAAACAAGACTTTTAATTAATTTTATTCAGGACTAAATATAAATTAAACTCGATAGTGAACATTAGAGACGGTCACAAACAAATAAATAGATAACTATTCAGTTCAAGTTCATGGTCGCCATTCCAATCTTTTGAATGTGCACTGTCACTTGTCAACTTTTTGTCAACTCAACTTGTCAGTCGCAGTCGGTCACTTGATGACGTTCGGTTTGAACGTGTGCTAAACGTATCCCGCTGGTACCCGAGCAATTTGCCTTAGATTACGTTTATTCAATTACATTTTATCATATTCCTCTTGAACGTTAGTTGTACGTGTAGCGGGGAGATGGCCGAACATCGCCGGACACTGTGATTCTTTGCCACTGTTGTATAATTAGAAGAAAAAAAGTTAAGAAGCGCAGCCAACCGCTTTGTTCGCATTGTTTTGATAAATCAGTTTTGTGTTATAGTTTAGAACTCTTTGGTGATAATGAAGGTGTCTCATAGCAAGGAAGAGACCTCCGATGAGGAGTCGGGGCTAGGATATCAGAATACGTTGGTAAGTGCATCCATAATAAACCTATGTGCGACTTTCTATTTTCTAGAAAAAGCGTACTTATTTTAAAGTTGTTTTCCTAGTTTATGAGTTCGTTCTAGGCTGTGTACACGTTTGCAGAGAGCATTATCGTATTTTATCCGAGGTTTCTTTCATGGATTGTGCTGGAACCAGTTTGTTTGTAAATTTTTACAATTTATTTTGATACTTCTACCGCAGCGTGCCAGTGATGGATAATGTAATTTGCAACTGCTATTATCGACGAGAATCTTTTTATTAAGTAGATTTGACATCTACATAACATTCCAATATCTTTTTTCGATTATTTATATCTGATCAAATTACGTAAAAATAAAATAAGTACTTCTGTACATACCTTTAAAGCAATTTATCAACAAAAGCCACTATTTTCCTAACGAATTGGCACTGGTTAACCAGTGTATTAAATTATTTCAATTAGGACGATTTGATTAAAACAGCATTCATTACTTAATAGCAGATTTTAGACTTAGTAAAATTTAAAACATCAGACATTAGCAAATACTTTGATCAAATAAAATAGGAATTAAGCAATTTCTCCTGTTTCAAAATATCTAATTTTGAACACCAAAAATGATAAAAAAAAATATACAGCCTAATTAACAAACTAAAAATAATATGTCCACATCATATAATGTCAAACACTAGGTAGTAAATAATTAAGAAAAAAACTTAAAATATGTTTGAAACTGAGAAACTTTTAAAATTATTAAATATTATGTGGTTTTTATAGGAATTACAGTTTATGTCAAAATAATGAAAATTCTTTATAAATTCTCACTTTATATTATTATTACATAATAATATAAATTGCGCATGGAACAATTATATATTTTGTATGATCTGCAAATAGTTGTTTTGAGTCTGGGTGTTCGTGTAGGTATGTGAGTTTCTATGTTTGTAAGTGCACCCACGATACAGGAGAAATTCCTAATGTGGGGCAACAATAAAAAAAGAAATACACTACGCGCTATAGTTAAATACCGCAAGCATTATGCTGCAGTCTTGTGCAACATGACCTTTTAATAAATGTTAACTAATATAATCACTTTCTTTACTGGCTTCGTATTTGTGTTGGATTCCTTACAGTACCTAAGCATTTAATACTTTGGTTACATATCTTAATTTATAATATTTTTATAATAATCTGCTCTAGTCATGCTCAAATATTTAAACTCGCATACAGAAACAGCAAGACTATGAACAACTACTTGTAAGCCATACAAATATTTGTTCAATGCAGTGTTTAAACATGTGTTTAAGTATTTATTATGTTGAGATTTTTTAAAGCTGTTCAGAAATAAGTAAGTCATTGAAGCTTTTCTAATAGCCTTGGAATTACTGTTAAGTAAACGAAATTAATGTTACATCACACAGCTGAAAAAAAACCCGTTCAAATATTTTTATTTGCATAAAATTTTTGAGCATTCAGCAACACAATAAAGTCAATATGAATAAAATGTTATAGGTACATCATGATTTTTTTTTTACATTTTTAGACAGCTGTGACTGTAGACATAATTGTTTGGGTCCAGAAACTGTCATATGGATGTGTTCCTCAAAATCTATGGCTCTGCCATTGATTTTTTTTAACCGACTTCAAAAACGAAGGAAGTTATCAATTTGACCTTTATGTCATCTGTGTAATATTTCCAGAACTACCCAGTTTTCGTATATAATTTATGTTAGTCAGATATCAGCGTCTGAACTAATGTGCAAATGTTTATGTATGTAACATATGGTATGTACCTACTTAAGTATGTTTTCATGTTTGTGTTCGCAAATCTTTGGAACTACAAGTCCGATTTAAGTAATTCTTTTTTTTTTTGTTGTACCAGGTGTTGTTCAATTTAGGGAATAGGTACCTACTTCGAGTTTCATCAAAATCGGTTTTTGACATAGGGAATTTTTTGTGTATGGTCAAAGTAATATTATGTTATGTTAAAGTAATCAAATGAGTTCTCCCGCCAAGACCGGTACGGCAGGGAGTGTCAGACTCATACTGACAAAAATCCGCAGTATTCCTTCAATAGCCTTTTACATTCTGGGTCATGGTTTCTTGCTAAGACAGTCCTTTGATCTGCAATGCAAAGGGGAACTGAAGCAACACTGTGATTTTCAATCAGTAAAGGGTCTGATAGTCCCTCCCACTCCATCTTGGGCAGGAGAAAAAAGGCCAAAAAGACGCATTTGATGATTTTTACACCTCAAAAAAATCTTACACAAAAAGGAAGAATGATTTACTGCTTTTGGCTTGTTTAAAGATTGTATTCCAGTAAAATTACCAGTTACATATTTAATGAAATGCTAAATAGGATGACTTATTCTTGTAACCCACACAGTTTTATTTTTAGCATGATTTGTACCGCTGTACCTACTACTTACATATTGTGTTACATGAGACTTAAACATCAATGAGATGCCGTCATCAAGGGTGAATCAAGAATAAATGCTACTTTAGGACTAATAGCATCTTAAATAAATGAACTTAATTCAAGTAGGTACTTAGTAGGTACTAAATGATACATAAATCTATGTACAGACATGTCAAAAACCGAGGTTTACAGGAAAGCGTTTTTAAGGTTCAAATCACTCTAGAAATAATTCTATGTGTATGTACACAGAATTATTCCTAGAGATGTTAATTTTAATTCTATGTACACATACATGACCATTGAAATGAGTGACTACCTTAAATATTACTTACCCTCCCTTATCTGGGTGGGAAGTCATTAAATCCCTGTCAAATAAATGATTAACTACGCTCTAGGTGGAGTAGACTAGACTGTCCGACTCTTACTGACTTAAAACTACATTTTTTCAATTACCCTTTGCGTTCTAGGGCTCCAGTAACATGAGACATTCCCGTAAAAGATTGGGAGGAGGGTACTTCCTTCTGTTTCCACCGGAGTTGGGCAGTTTTCAAATAACATCCTCTTTAATTTTCAATGTTCAGTACCATGTGGAGGGTTGAAATTTCAGGCGCTTAGTCTTAGAGAAATCTGCCATCAATTAAAGGCGATTTCCATTGTTATCCATGTGGATAACAATGGAAATCGCCTTAATCTGGATAATCTGTTAACCATGTGGTTAACAGATTATCTACAAATCTATACCTATACCTACTAATCATATTCTGTAAAGTATGTATAAGTTTGTTTGTAGGAATTAATCTCTGGAACTACTGCACCAATTTTCAAATTCTTTTGTCATGATCGATATGGGATTATCTATATTTTTCTAATATACAGCTTATAAACAAGTCTTCCTTTCTAGAGACAGAAATGTAATATCTAGTATTAATAGTAACAAATACTAACATATTCCGTTAAGAGCGCTAGTACATACTGAAAGAACACAGTTTCTGTCAATTTGACATCGTGATGTCCCCCGCATAAAAACAAAACACTAACGAAACAGCTATGCCTCGTATACCAGGAAGAAAACAACATGAGCTTTTGCCACTTTTCTTTCGAATAAACAAAGTAAGATCCCGAGCTTCTAGACACTACTTGTATTCTTAAACGAATGGATAATATGATAAATGTAGGTATACCTATCAAAATAAAATAAGGGCCATTCATTATATTACACTTTAAACCGCACATTGTGTCACACTAAGAATTGGATATATTTGTAATTTACAAAGTGTGCATTATAAAGATTAATTAATTCCATTCTATAATACGAGTAAATTATCTTGTTATGATATCTTTCAAGTGTTAATTTTGTTTCTAGTGGCTAATTTGAATTCATAACTTATTTAATTAGATTTTTGAAATTATTTAGAATTTACGATTTGGTGTTTAAAATTTTTCAAACTTTTTCTTTGACTTATACATCAAACAGTCATTTATGCCATCTATTCAGAGACATAATTATGGACGCAAAACCAGCCACTTGGGGTGATTACGGTGACATAGATAAGGAGATATAGCCAGAAGTGGTCGGTTTAATGCTCGAATATTTCCAACCAGTGGCAGTGGTACAAAATATTTGTCAAAAGAGACGGGTAATATCACCAAACGCCGTGATCCAGGAAGAAAGTGAGTAAGGCCCAAGAAGACCATCAAGTTCGTTAAACCGCGCAAAGAGAGCGATAATCTACTGCGCGGATCATACAAACTCCATTGCGACCAGCCACAAGCTCCCCTATAATTGATAAGATAATTTCGAATCGGCACCATGAAGATTAAAAATTAATATTCAAGAAGATTCTTGGTTCGCCTGCAGTTAACTGTGAGCGGATGGTGCAAATCGTTAAACATTTGCAAAGGAGAAAATTTATTGAACTGTTTTGACTGGGCTTCAGTGCTTCATATACTGGGTTACAGCTGGATTATTTTTTAAATAAAGACAGATCTATCAGAGTTCAACAGGTTTCGGATCATTTAATTTTCACTCTTGAAACAGAATGTTTTGGTGAGCTTTAAATTATAATCTCTATCTCGCACAAACTGAGCTTTCACTTCCTAACGAAGGTACGTAACTGCTCAAAATTGCGTAGAAAATGTGGTTCAACTCCACATTATTTCATTTGCACAGCAAGTAGTACCTGATTTCATCTTCGATCAATCGCGACTAACAGTGCATAGATTCGTTTATGCTCGAATTACGATGCTACAATTGGTCACTCAGGCTTTTTACCTGATTTCTATTGAAATGGTATAGAAAATGTTCGTTATTTAATACAGAACATTTCACCTTCAGTAAAATAACACAGGGTTTAAGAGAAAAAAGAACTCTCTGGAACATTGAAAACATTATTTTTTCGATTTCATTATTTTATTTATGAAACTTGACACATTCCTGTAATTTCTCACTTTTCGTTCAATTTCGCTTATTTTTATGATTTATTGGAATGCTAACTTATTTTTTGTATGTTTTGTTCTGAGTAGTATCTGTATTCATGAATAAAATTCACAAAATAATATCAGGCGAAAGAGCCATGGCCGGCTGAGTGCTTGAACTTCAATGCTGCTAAGACGTGAATTTTTCCGCAAAAAGGAGCCAATCCGACCCGGTTCTATCTTTCTGAGGTGTAACCTTAAAAATGACAGGCCATCTTGACCTTTTTGGGGTGCCGTTGACATCGACCCACAATATTAGTCCACTTATTGAGTTGGCTGCAAAAAAGTTAGGTACATGGAGTGGTACAGGTTTGCCAAATCCCAACTCGATGCAATTGAGTCAATTTAATAGCGCCCTGCATTGATCGAGGCCACAATCTGCGGGGCGAGACGGAATGGGAAGTAGTCCTCGAATCATTATGCAAAGCAGTCATGCTAGCGAAGTAGGAGGTGGAACACGTGAGGGAGTGGACAGCCGCGTGACCTACGCCGCCGAGAAGCGATTTCCAATCAGAGAGGTACGCCTTGGAGGGCCGGAGCTTGTCTTGGTCACTGGACTGTCTTATCAGGTAACGGTGACCCTGGAACGTAAAGGGCTACTGAAGAATCACCATGGATATTAGTCAGTACGAGTCTGGTAATAAATCCCGTCCCACTCGGGAGGACACATTTGATGATTTTACCAAAAAAAAAAATACAATGCAGCTGCCAAAACGGAATACCGCAATTGACTGGATGCCGAACCTGATACAAGACTTCAACTCTCTTCGATCAAACCTAATAACAAGAAATCGACTGATAAAAAAAAACTTTATGAAAAAAAGTACCGACTTCAAAAACGAATACAAAAAAGTTTAAAATAACTTTTCTTTTGGAAGTCGGTGGCTTTGTTATTTATTTCATTGACTATTGCCATCGACTTCCAAAAGAAAAGTTATTTTAAACTTTTTTGTATTCAGAAAAGTTATTTTAAACGAAAAAGTTAAAATAAATTTTCTTTTGGAAGTCGGTGGCTTTGTTATTTATTTCATTGACTATTGCCACCGACTTCCAAAAGAAAAGTTATTTTAAACTTTTTTGTATTCGTTTTTGAAGTCGGTACTTTTGTCAAAAAGTTTTTTTTTTTAAAGTTACTTTTCTCTGGGTTAACCGCTACCTCAAAACGATCAGATCAATTTTTCACGGATTTTCGGGGCGCACGTTAGAGAGCCAAATCCTGCCGGCGTCGCGTCGTGGGACTGTCTTATCAGGTATCCATGGCCCCGGATCGCAATGGGTTATTGAAGGACACCGTAGATTTTAGTCAGTAGTGTCAGTACAAGTTTGTATGTACTTCCTGTAGTCCTGTCCTTCCCTGGGTGGAAGGGCTGATCTGACGATTTTACCACGTAATAAAAAGATATATCACCAGGGGCATGGTCGGTGGTATGGTGGTTCCCGCAGCGAGCTATATTATCCAAACGAACTGGAATGTTTGGGAAGTTAGCAAGTCTAAAATTACATTTAATTACCAATTCAGAAAAAAAGCTATCAGAATTATTTACATTATTTTATTATCTACAAAAATTATATCCACATTCGAATATAGTAGGAAAATACAATCAACACATTTATATATTTACATTGCAAACAGATCAAAATTAAATTAATTCAAAATATTAGCTTGTATCAAGAAAGGTAGGTTATGCTGTATTCTTGGCGATTGGGAAAATTACTGGCCACCACTCATGACCTGCGGAAAATTCGAGGTACTACATTTTTCACATGAAATTTGATGTCATGACAAAGACACTAGCGCCGTGTATGAAGGTCATGAATGGTGGCGTGTATTTTAAAATTTAATAATTACGTGACTAATGTCAAAATGGTTGCGAGCGATACGTCCTCCCTCAAAAGGCGCCCCGCGCCGTCTAAATCAAAGAACAACCGTTCTTGGTTTTATGTTGAATTTTGTCATTGCATATTATAATTGTTTAATACTATTATTTTACTTTTAAATGAGCTAATTATTTTTTTTAATGCAAGCTAAGATAGTAACCTTAGTTATTCAATACTTTTTGATTGAATATTCAGTAAATATTGATAGATAAAAAATATAATTTCGGACGAAAAAATGTCAAATTCTTCCTGTTTTGAAAAAATATTTTTGGTATATTTCTGAATGGAAATTAAAAAAGTGATTAATGCAGTCCAAATATAATCTTTCAGATGTACCATGGACATTTTCAAATATTATTTTACTATTATACCTTCTATGTAATTCGGTACCAAAGTATGACAAAAAGTAGAATTTTATGAAACATCCTTTGCAAAGACAAGGTTTTTACTCATGTATGTAAACAAATCTAAAAATTTGTTTAAAGCACTCCACACAGAAATAATCAAACTTTCTCGAGTATATATCTTTTTTTTATTTGTGGCAATGACATACCCAGAATCAGGTTCCAAAAGTCGCACAAAAACAACGAAACGTGTGAAAGCCCTCTTAAACACAATTATGTAATAGGTAAATACTTTAATTACAATAGAAAATTTTCTATCTGTATATAATATATATCTAATCTTTGGCTTAGTGACGATATTAAAACAATGATAGTTAAATCTTTAATAGCTGTTATATTGATTGACATTATTATGAAATACCTACTTTAAAATATACATCATATATGCGAGTATTACTGATAATAATAATTATCAATAATTTAGGATTCATTTGAAACCAATAATTACACTGGCTGTTCAACATAGTTTCACCCTGCTGTTTAGTTCCTATTGGACCTTCAATAGTCCTTTACGTTCCGGGGTCACGGTAATTCGTTAGTCCCGTGACCAATGTAATACTCCTTAAGGCGCCCCCTCACCGGGAACATTCGCGTGAAAATGTAAGGGCGCTCCCTCGCTGCGAGCATTCACCTGTAATGTAACGTTACAGATTCGAACATTCGAAGACAATAGAGCATCAAATTGCGCACTTTTTTGTTACATTACAGGTGAACGCTCGCGGTTAGGTCGCCTTAAAGTAAACTGAAAACAGACTTGTAAACAGACGTGTGGTATAATACTAAAAATAAAAAATGGCAATAAAGCAGTGAACATTATAGGAAACTGTAAGTACATAAAGTAAATAAATAAGTCATTTTATGTCAAAGCAATAAAAAATATTAGTGTCATGTTTTATTATTGTAATAGCGTGTAATATTATGTACCTACACTTCATAATGTTTAATGATTTCAAGTATTCTAAGCATCATCTTCTTTCTGCCCTTATACCATTTTACTTGGGGTTCAGCGCAACACGTTTTTTTCTTCTATTCTCCCCTATCAGACGTCACAGTATCATTTACTCCTTTTTCATTCATATCATTCCTTAGACAATCCATCCATCTTTTCTTTGGCCTTCCTCTTCCTCTCCATCCATCAACATTCATACTCATCACTCTCTTAGTCACATGAGTGTCATCCCTCCTCATGACATGTCCATACAAAGATAGACGATTCCCTTTCATTTTTTTCTGTAACACTTTCAAACTTCCCCTTATAAACTCTTTTCTTACTTTATCCATTCTTGTCACTCCACACATCCATCTGAACATCCTCATCTCCGCTACATGCAGTCGTTTCTCATCCATCTTTTAACAGCCCAGCATTTCGATCTATACAATACGACAGGTCTAAGCACGGATTTGTATATTTTCCCCTTTAACTTGAGAATCTACGCGGGTTGGACAGGAGAACACGACACAAGAAAACTTCACAGAAAGGGGAAACAAAAAAAAACTCTTGGGTGTAAACGTATGATTTTTTCGCATGGTTAATTAAACAATTTAGTCGTTACCATTTTGATCATTTGTCATTTTGAGAATTAGGCTTTACGAGAATTTTGCCATTCTGAGCCTAAGGCTTTCTATTTTCCATTATGAGAATTAGACTTTTAGAGAATTTGCCATTTTGATAACTTGTCCTTTTGCGACTCGGTTGCCAATTTGAGAATTGGGCTTTTTGCGCCTAAACCCTAAGGCCTAACCTACGTTGTTACTAAATAATAAAAAAAATCAATTATAATACATCAAAATTAATAATATATCGCACTTGTTGTAACATTTAAAGTGTTATTTGTCTGTGGTTGCGCAAGCGCAGGTTAGCTTATCGCTCACAAGCACTTTGGTAACCTATTTCTTCTAATTGGCTCTGTTTCTTAAGGGGGAACTCTGTTCGACGTTTCTCTCTACAAACGTTCCGCTGTTTGCTTCATTTTTTTTTGTAAAAAAATGTCTAATTAATACGTGCCCACAGTAATTATCCATACATATTTTAATTCAAAGAACAAAAATAATTCTAATTAATTAAATAATAATTTAATAATTAATACAAAGAAGTCGCAAGACGGACAGAAAACGCCTGGAAGAGCTACTGGCCCATGAAGGAATTATTCAAGGGTAAGTTGCCTATGGCACTGAAGCGCAAGCTCATGGACATGTGTATACTCCCCATCTTAACATATGGTGCACAGACGTGGTCTTTGACTGACATCCAGAAGTCCAAACTCAAGGTTTGCCAACGAGCAATGGAGCCCAGTATACTTGGTGTTAAATTAACGGATCGCGTTCGAAACACAATACTGCGCTCCAAGACGAATATAGCTGACGTGGCTCAGAAGGCTGCCCAACTGAAATGGGACTGGGCAGGATATGTCTGTCGTATGCCGGACAAACTGTGGGCCAAAATAGCTCAAAACTGGAGCTAGGTACAATGAGACGGGGTCGCGGCAGGCCACGAAGGAGATGGCGGGAGAAACTGGATAGATTCCTTCCGAACTGGAAAGAGGAAGCGCGGGCTCGCGAGAAGTGGAAGGAGTGGAGGGAGGCCTTTGCTGAGGAGTGGGACAGAGCAGGCTAGCAAAAAAAAATAATTCAAAGATTTTTGACATTAAATAAAAGAAAAAAATTACAGAAACGTAGAATACACATTTCCTTTAAATTTTGTGGTTTTTTTTTTTAATTCTGTCCTGTTTTGGAGCAGAAATCTTCGTTTGGCCAAGATTGTTGGTATTATCAGCCAAGCAGCAGATTTATATCCCATTTAATTGCTTAGTCGGAAACAGCTCGACGGGAAGAGTTTCTTCAAACACCTATTTTTCCTCTGAAATAAATAATAACATCAGTCTCTTCAATCTAAAGCAAAAAATGCTTTAGATCGCTGAACAATCCATAACCTGGCTTCACAATTCATACAGACTGATATGCTCTATTTTCCACCTGATTCAATCTGTAGTCAACAACGGGAAACCACCCATTGAAATGGTCGTAGGCGATCTAGCCACCTGTCACCACCTTAATAGCTTATGTATTTAGTTTTATAGTCGCAATCACCGCGTTGAACCACTTATTCGCTTTATTTTCTTAGGTTTCATGTTTTCGTCAAGTGTTATCGGGATAATGTTTATTAGATTCTCGGTAGAATGGCTGTGTGACTTAATTCACCCACCCGAAGACACAATTTTGAAAGCAAGAAACATTTCTATTTCTACATTGAAACATTGCCATGTTTAGAACGCTTCTGTCATTTTGCCTGTTACTGTAGGCCCTATCTTTCTCTTTAAGTAATAATCAATGATGTCACCGCTTCCCTTTCTCTCGTTAATTTATTTTTCAAAAGTAATTACGCATTTGTACCGTTAATGATAGGAATTGAACTTGAAACTATACCTTGAGACATCCACCATCCATCCTCATTTCAACATCCGTCAACGACTTGATAACTTATCTTGTACTAACAAATGAAAGATCATAATTGTTTTCACATACGTTTCGTGTAATACTTAAATATTGGTTTTATGCTTTAGGTTACATTGACTTGGTTCTGTCCTCTATTTCAAAGGTTTTTACACTAGTCTAGTACGTACTTATGTTTAATTAGCGTGTACTAATGGCTGCCAGAGCTCCATCTATTTGACAAATATTTTCATCAGGAGCGATTCCTTTTCCATTGTAACCCGTAGTATTATCATTAACATTAGGTGTAATTAGAGATGTGCCGTTGCCGGCAATATTGCCCAAGGTGGGAATATAGGTGGAAATATTGCCGGCAATATTGCCGGGAGTGGAAATATTTGGGAATATTGCTTAATTTTAAGTCAAAGTGAGTGCGAAAACTATGTAACACACTTAAAATTAGCATTTACAGACCATGGTCAACATTATATACAAAAAAAAATTTTTTTTTGCAAAATTGCCAAAATTGCCGGCAATTTTGGCAATATTCCCGGTATTTTACCGGCAATATTGCCCATTGTTGCCGCAAACGACTGTGAATATAAGAAATTACACATATATTTTAAGATAAGAATTGACGATCAAATTGTATATTGAATAAAAGGCATAAATTCGAATAATTTATTTTAATGTTGTAGTTTAATCTAGTCAACGAATGCTCAAAGCATAGAGGGAAATTCTAGAAACACATTTTTTACTACGTAACTTTGTTTGGACTAGTTAGGAGGTGAACATATCAAAACCATGAGCTCTGGGGGGGGGGGGGGGGTTGAAGGTACCATTTTTTGGTTTTTCGCTTACATCTCGGAAAACCATGCGTTTTGCGTAGCAGCATAGCGTGTGTGAACAAAATAAAAAACTAAATCAATTTTCCGTAAGTTGAACTCAGTAAGCATTTCAAGATCTTGTAAGTTTTCGAGTTTTCATAGTTTTCGAGGTATCCGCTTTTGAAAGTCTGTAATTTAGGGGAAAAAACATTTTTAGTTTCGCGCATTTGGCAAGTTGTATTTGATATCGCCATAGATCCAGAAAGCAGTAGCAGTTGATTCAGACCCTCCCTTCACCACCTGCGATGAACAGAGCCAGCATGCTGCATCTTGAGGTGATATGGGCCTCCAGATCTTTATCTGGAGGCCCACCAGCTATAAGTAGTTCTTAAATTCGGTGACCACCATCAAGCTTGATATGTCTTGTCTTCCTCCACCGAGGGAGCAGTAAAAATTAGCTTAGAAACTCATTTTAAATTATACTAGGTACTTCTTCTTCTTCTTCTTCAGACTA
Source organism: Agrotis clavis (assembly GCA_954870645.1). NCBI lineage: Eukaryota > Metazoa > Arthropoda > Insecta > Lepidoptera > Noctuidae > Agrotis > Agrotis clavis. Next base: position 2,572,630 of record OX940943.1, on the reverse strand, counting down.
GGTAGGACTGTACTATGTAGGAGGAAATCCGCACCCATAAGAGATGCGGAAAAACTATCTTTGGAAACTTTAGTTCTTTTTTCTTGTAAACAATTTTCGTATAGGTAGGTATTAATTTTTGGTCAAGTGTGAGTTGCCCACAAAAACACACGGAGGAGTGGGTACTACAGGGAGAGCTTGAAAAGACTGCTGCTGCTTTCTGGATTTATGGCAATATTAAATAAGACTTTTCGAATGCAAAAAGGTAAATATGTTTTTTTGAAAACTATACAAGATATCGAAATGGTAACCATTTCGATATCTTGTATAGTTTAAACAAAACTTATAGGAAATTTATTCAGCCTTTGTTTTATTCATACAAACAAACCATGCCGCTAGGAGGCATGGTTTCCGAGTTATAAGTGAAAAATAAAAAAATGGAACCTTTAAACCCCCCTCCCCCACAGCTCAAGGGCTAGTGGCGGGGACTTTTGATAATTATATTCACCTCCTAACTAGTTCAAACAAAGTAACGTAGACCAAAATCGTGTTCCAAGAATTTCCCTCTATAACTGTTCTTTGAGTGGGCTACTAGTTTTTCATGCAAAATCACATAGCAAAAAGAACGAGTATAAGTACCTATACAATATCGAAGTATAAATCTCTGTCAAAACTACAAATAATCAAAAAAAAAAACATTATTTTAATGCATTTGTTTCGGTTATTTTTACATAATCAGTAAATCACCGTTTAGAGTAACAACTTAGTAGTTTTATAAGGCGGACTTAATGCCGCAACGTATTAACTACAGTAATGTAAACTGCACCTGCAGTAATAATAAAATATACTGGTGTTATTTGACTGGCAACTTTGGCAATATTGCCAAAGTTGCCGGCAATTTTGGTATTTTACCGGCAGTGGCAATATTGGGAATATTGCCGGCAGTGGGAATATTGCCATCAGGCACATCTCTAGGTGTAATAGCGGTCAAACACAATGCCTAGCATAGTTATCATCATCTTCCTTGCCTTTTCGGATTTATCTTGATTAGGATTCCAGTCTGACCAGATACTTGACCAATCTATCTCTATTCTACCACGAATTGATAAAGTTATTTCTATGTACGAAAGAAATATTTCTACACCAATTCTATTATTTCATAGACAACCTTTTTGACGAACTCATGCTGCGCGTGCGGTATTTGACATGGAGTGATTCCCGGTTTGCCTCGACAAAGTAGTATATCATCAGCATAACCTTTTTTGTGGTCAGGTTCCAGTCTAACCAGATACTACTGACTTTTACAACCTTGTTACTGAATTTCCATCACTGCTGATCATGCATTTTGCATTACTAAAAGCATTAGTCTGATGAGTTGCTGATTCATACCACAAGTACGTAGGTACTTAAATCATTAAAATGAAACCACTTGACTAAATTATAAATCCCTCACAGTCGAACCGAAACAAATTAGGTTGTCAAAACAACAACAGATCTCATTTGATGGAATTAAAGTTTTATTTGCCAACTGTTCCACTTCGAATTGAGATCGAGACAATAAAACGCAGGTATTTGCTGTATCTTCAGTAACGTTTATCTATGTCTATAAACATGCCATGATGATCATGTTTCTTCCCTCGAATTATAAGCTTGCGCTAATTGAAGTGTGTATAATCATTGTTTGTCTTCTTAAGTCGTCGTTAACACGGTGTTAGGTTTCGTCTCAATAAAAATGTGCTCTACTTTATGCATTAATAAAAAGGTCATCATCATTTTTGTCATTTGCATCGAATGCTGCTTTTGCGAATCGTGTGTTATTGTAGGTCGTAAATGTTTTTTTTTTTCTTATAAACGTCGTATCACAAGGTTTACGTTGTGTGATCATTTGCTATCTCCACTTCTTGTCTATAATTCTAAATTATAACCTAAATCCCCGTCTTCCTCATCAAATCTAGATATTTTCATCTGACTACTAAGTCAAAAGAAATGTTTTAATTGAGATCTTTGTCTGTAAGAGTATCTTCTATGGCATTTTAATAGATTCCTGATACTTTCTTTCCGCTGCAGTAACCTTCGCTTCTTCAAGTAGATTTGTAGCAGCATCTAATCAATCTCCTTAGTCCTTACCCTTGCGTCTCTTATCTTCTGTTTCTTGACAAACACAGCACCTTCTTTATTCCCTGTTCTAGCCGTTTCATTCTAATCACAATCACCATTAGCCTTTTCCCGGCTATATTGGGATTGACATTCAGTCTTTCCGAATGCAATTGTATACCAGTACTAGTAGGTACTGGTATACAATTGCATTCACCGACCGACTAGGATATACAATATACATATGGATAATCATATAGCAGATAGGCATATTCTGTCCTTTGTAGTCCAGTTACTGGGTCATGCGATACTCCATTATAAATCTGGTTATCAGAGTTTCAGGCCATTGGCTACCCGTAAAGACTGTCAAAGGTTTACAAATGACAGCCAGGACCAACGTTCCAATGTGCAGTACAATAGGAATATTAATTCTATGCCGTCTTTGCCCTGTTTACATGCTTGCTTGGTATGCGAGCGTCTTTGATAATAGTCAACAAACCGATGCCTGTACGCTCCGAATTGATTTTTTTTATTGTTTGCATAATCAACCTATATATTTTTTCCACTGCTAGGACACAGGAATGCTGCCACTGCAAGAGGTCTGTAGTCCACCACTATGGCCTAATGCGGTATATTCGATGTCGCATCATCATAATTTAGCCACCTTCATCGCAAGCCATTTGGGGACTACGCAGTCCGTCTCCATTTTTGCTTTGTGACTGGGACTAGGTCTGTGTTTTTTTGACAATTCAAATGTGCCTGCAATGTTTATGTTTTCCATATTCCTTTATTAATCTTAAACCAATTACTTGTTCTTTAATTGTAATCTCAGCACCAGCAGTCGCCTCCTTTCTGACAATATCATCCTTTACAAAATCAGTGACATTTTTTTTTAATTTTGCATGTCTCAAATCTTTACCTGTCGGAGAGCCAGTTCGGCTTCCGCAGGGGGCGCTCGACGGTGGACGCAATCATGCGCGTGAGAGCCCTCACGACGGGGGATGCAGTGGCCCGGGGCAGGGTCGTCTTGGCGGTGTCTCTGGACATCACCAATGCCTTCAACACCCTGCCCTGGAGTTGCATCAGGGAGGCACTCCGGTATCACCGGGTGCCGACCTACCTCCGCCGAATAGTCGAGGACTACCTGACGGACAGAGCCGTCATCTACCCCGGTCACCGGGGAGAGTGGAACCGGCGAGAGATGTCATGCGGTGTTCCACAAGGTTCGGTCCTGGGACCGCCCTTGTGGAACATCGGATACGACTGGGTGCTGCGCAGCGACCTCCCTGACGGCGTCAGCGTAATTTGTTACGCTGACGACACGCTCGTCCTCGAGGAGGCGCGCCGCGAGCGAGAGAGGACAGAGTCCTCCCTCCGCCCCAACCGCGGTGTTGGACGCCCACGGCGACGGACGTCGCGAGACGATCTCCGGCCACCGTAGGCGCGGGCATGCGGGCAGCGAGTAAAGGGCAACTCGCTGCCCGACCAAGGACCATGCCCGGGTCGACGGCGCGTTGTGTCCCACGCGCGCCTCAAAAAGCGTCAGCATAATAACGGGGCCCCCCTCTCAGAGGGCCAAAGCCTGCCGGGGTCGCGGGATTATTCCCTTACCGTGACCCCGGAACATAACAGGCTAGTAAGGACACCGTGGATTTTAGTCAGTAGAAGTCTGACAGTCCCTCCCGCCCTGCCCGGGGTTGGTGGACTCATTTGATGATTTTACAACGCTAAAAAAAAAAACATGTCTCAAATCTTTGAATTTTTGATACTTCATTATGCCGGTTTCTTAACGACGTTTTCCTTCACCGTTTTTAGCAGTGGTGTTGAAATAATTTATACGCCAGTTAAATGCTTGTCTGGGTTCAATCTCATGGCCTTTTAACCTGTAAGTCGAGACTTGTGGCTATACACCTAAACACAGATTGTTTATTTTGTTTGTATTATTTTTCTTCTAAATGATTTGTTTATAAATTTTCTATTTCGTACTTATTGATATTAGATTACATAACTTATTTAGTTAGATAAACTTAATCCCACCAAAAACATTAAATGTAAAAAATGCCAAGTCTCTCGATGCAGTCTTTCCATCGTAAAAAGTTTTGAGATCTCACAGAAGCCAAGTCCTATTCAAATTATTTTGTAGTTATAAATCAACATTTAGTAATTATATCAATAGTTTTCTTTATATTATAACTATAGTGACTTGGCAATGAGCACAAATTAACTTGCTGCCTGGAATTATGTGCTAATGTTACTGACGAGACCTGTGATCAGATTATTTGTTATGTGTGAATCATGATGGTCACTACCGACTACATGTTCCAATGCAATAATTAAGAATACCTTACGGGCCATCGCTTTATGAAAGTAAATGATGAATGTTAAGAGAATATATAAAGAGAAAGAGAATGTTTAGAAGCTCATTGCCAAGTCACTATAGTTATAATATAAAGAAAACTATTGATATAATTACTAAATGTTGATTTATAACTACAAAATAATTTGAATAGGACTTGGCTTCTGTGAGATCTCAAAACTTTTTACGATGGAAAGACTGCATCGAGAGACTTGGCATTTTTTACATTTAATGTTTTTGGTGGGATCTCATTTATTTTTTGTAAGTGTATTTCTTTCTTTTTTTTAGGTGTCCTCATAATTTCTTGGACTTCAGCTACTTTTTTGCTTTGGACCCATTCTCTATCTAACAAACTAAATAGAACTAAACTAACTAACAAATAACTAAATAAATATATATCTGCTAACTTACAAACTAAAAATATAACTAAACTAACTGTTTTCCTAAATAACTGTTTCAGTAACAATAATAAATCTACTCCGAATATCGCTACAATATTTTTTTAGTTTCGAAATGGTTGTTCATAGATAGATGGCGCTATCAAATGAAAATTATTGAATTATTTTAAAGTACTACTTAGACTGCGCTCTGTAACGAAACCATAGCGCGATTCAGACAGGTACAACGCCATCTATCGAGCGCGCATACAATATTTATCGCAAGACAGTGGAGTTTTAGCTTTATTAATTTAATGAATTATGAACTTTATGTATTAATTTATATTAATTATAGTCTATGTATTACATTTATATTATTCCTTTCTATTCTATGTATGTATTCATCCAATTGAATACTAACTTAAACAACGAACAAAGTTAACAATGCAGTCAAAATCCATACACAATGTTCTTGCCAAACCGCAAATATAAAATTGTTTTTTAAGGTATATTATTTTTTAATGTTTTTATAATTTTTCCTTTATATGTGGCTAATGACCTATCTTGGTGCAAAATTTGAAGTTTCTAAGTCTGCTAGAAGTACCTTAGATTTTTGATGATCGGTCAGTGAGTCAGTGAGTGAGTGAGTGACAAAATGGTGTAACTTTGATCGATCGTAACTCCTAAACTATTCATTCAATTGGCATGTAATTTCGAACTTAAGCTTGTTCTAATGCCTACTATTATTCACTGAAAACCTAAACTCCTAGCTTTGTCCACGTCGAAGTTATAGGGGGGGCGAAACAGCCGCGAATCGCTTCGAGAAAAGATGGTACGGCCGTGCCCTTTTGCTCGAGACTTGGCGGGGCACTGCCGTGCCCCCAGATTGTTGTACAACAAAGTTAGGGGATTTCCTAGTTTCCGTTATTTGCTGTTTTGGGTTTTTTACAAACAACTATCACATTCATCGAAGTGTTTATTAGAATTTAAAGCATAGGATCTCCATAGATTAACTTGTTTTTGTCACACACTCGGAATTTCTCTTGTATCGTGTTTGCAAACATAGACAAACACGCAGACCCAACACAACTACGAGTACTTGTAGATCACCTTTCTCATGTTGCGAAGACCTTACACTTCATCATTATAACTTAAAATTGGATATTTCCTATGTTTATTCTTTTCCATCATCATGGCGTTTACAACGGTGCCGAAATATGTATAAGAAACATAGGTATGTATGTAGGTATAATAAAAAAAAAATAGTAAGAGATGGATCATGGATCATGATCCAAGTTATTATCATGCCCAAACCTGTCAAAATCAATGATAACCCGTTCTGACACTATTGCAATAGCAGACTTAAGGCCTTGGTAACCTGTGATGCCACTGACCGGATTAGCACAACGTGGATCTCACCCACTCTAAATACTGTCAATACTGAATTAACATTACATAACGTGGATCTCACCCACCCTAAATACTGTCAATACTGAATTAACATAACGTGGATGTCACCCACCCTAAATACTGTCAATACTGAATTAACATAACGTGGATCTCACCCACCCTAAATACTGTAATACTGAATTAACATAACGTGGATCTCACCCACCCTAAATACTGTCAATACTGAATTAACCGTGGATCTCACCCACCCTAAATACTGTCAATACTGAATTAACATAACATGGATCTCACCCACCCTAAATACTGTAATACTGAATTCTACGAAAATCGTTTGATATTGACATTATTACGCGGAAGACAAATAAATAGTAACGACCTTCATGATTGTATTATACACATGTGAAACTGGATCTAAAATATTATCTGTGAATCTTCTTAATGGTTTTATAGATCTAGTTTAAAATATAATTATCATACTCGCCTCTTGATCCCACTTCTGACAATCTAGTATCAAGCTAATTTATCTAAGAATTTGTGATAAAAATCTCTATTTTAAATTGATAGTTGAATAAATAGACTAAAATGTATTTATGAATTAGAAGGACATACACCGGTCTTATGGGTGATATTTGGTTGCGGTACTGTCTCATCAGGTCACCGTGACCCTGGAACATAAAGGGCCATTGAAGGATTACCGTGGATTTTAGTCAGTACAAGTCTGACAGTCCCTCCCGTCCTGCCCTGGGTGCGAGGATTCATCTGATGATTTTTCCACGATAAAAAGACTAAATAGTCCTAGTTTAGTCCGTCATCAAACAGTTTTTACCGTATTCCGTCGGTGCGTAGGACTTCCAGCTGGGTTACTATCTTAAGGTGAATGCTCCAACCAGCCCGCGAAATTCAAATTTTCTTACGTTTTTTGCAATTTGCAGGCCAGTGACATGTTGTAACTTTATCAAAATATGAATTGCGGTAATAACAAGTATAATTTTAAATATAAAAATTATCAAAACATTCGCTCCACCAGCTCTCACATAGAAAAGCTGCATCTTGTTAAAATCTCCGAAATCTAACTTAGATGCAGCTTTTCTATGTGAGAGCTGATGGAGCGAATGTTTTGATAATTTTTATATTTAATTTTAAAATTATACTTGTTATAACCGCAATTCATATTTTGATAAAGTTACATGTCACTGGCCTGCAAATTGCAAAAAACGTAAGAAAATTTGAATTTCGCGGGCGACATCGACGCAATCACCTTAAAGCAGAAGTAATTCCAGTGTGGGTAATGGCGTATCCTCACATGCCGCCGGGTTTGCCGCCGGCTTTCAGATCGCCTTGCCGCTCAATAGTAATTAGTTTTTTTTTTATACGTTATAAACCGTAATCCGCAATTTTACCTTTCAAAGTTACATCCAAATACAAGAACGTTTAAATTATGTTACTTGCTACTACGGAACCCTTCATGGGCGAGTCCGACTCGCACTTGGCCGGCTTTTATATAATATTATGAATACGAAGCCGCAAGCAAACTGCCGCCGGCCACCAAAAGCCACGCGTGTCGCAGCGAAAAGATGCATGTCACTCAGATCAAAGAAATAGGCAGATAGAGCGCTCAGAACACGCGAGTGTGTCCACCAAAGCAAATACAAAATCAAAATAGAATATCAACTCGCGACAGTACCAAGCTATGCGTCGTACCAAGCTACACGTCGTTGTTGTTGTTTGCTAAAATACGAGTATGCCGTCTCGTGTCTTTAAACATTGTAAAAGTTGTAGTGTCCGACCGAAACTGATTTTTCAGCCGAAACCGAAACCGAAACCGAACTTTCGGCCTAGCTCTCAGTTTCGGCCGAAACCGAAACCGAAACCGAAACTTTTTTACACATTTAAAATTTCGTTTATTTTCTAAAATTTTGTGTTTTATTTAACATTTGTTAACACATAAGAAAAAGTGTATAATTACCTATACAGGAATTACAGGATGACTGAAGACCGATTTTGACGAAAACTAAAACTGCATCATTGGATTTTAGAAAAATCAATAATCCTGGCCAGGAATCGAAACCGCAGATTTTGGAAAAAAACCACACGTATTATTACACCATTCGATAGTGTTGCTAATAAGGATCAAATTCTGAAAATTAATATTAGACGGCAAACTTACGGAAATAGGATATTTATTTAGAAATTGCTATTTTTCTATGTTATTTAACTTCTACTGAGCCATAATCTATTTAAAATTATAGAAATTCATATTTTTCAATTTTTCACTGGATTTGTAGTCTCAACAATCGCACTTTATTCAGAAACACGAATTTACTGAGTTAAAAAAAAATAGCATAATTCAGAGAAGAAACCGTTAACTTATGTTTCAATTACAGTCACGGCCTTGACGATTGATAAGTTTTTTAATCATTAACGTACGTAACAAATATATTTTATTATGACATGAACATACAAGACTTAAGGCTTCACACATAGCAGCTATAATGTAAAGATGTACATTATAGCACGATACATCTCATTACATCTTTCCATAGAAATTCGAAGATGTAAAAATATACATTATAGCTGCAGTGTGTGGTCTCCTGACGATTTCTACGGAAAGATGTGATGAGATGTATCGTGCTATAATGTACATCTTTACATTATAGCTGCTGTGTGTGAAGCCCTTTACTCTTGGCAGTAAACTCAAAAACATAACCTCAACTCATGATTAAATGAACGGTGGCGAACTGAGCCGGGCCCTCGCCGTCGAGCAAGAACGTGTTAGCTACGAATTTTACCGAAAGACGCACGAAAACGCACAAACACTTGAGTTTCGGCGGGGCCGAAAGTTTCGGCCATATTTTGGCCGAAACCGAAACTAAGGCCGAAACTAGATTTTTTGGCCGAAACCGGCCGAAACCGAAACCGAAACCGAAATTTCGGTCGGTCACTAAAAAGTTGTTCTCAAAAACAAAGAAAACAATATGGAATGTAATTAGATTTGATTTTGTATTTGCTTTGGTGGACACACTCGCGTGTTCTGAGCGTTCTATCTGCCTATTTCTTTGATCTGAGGTGCCGGACAAGTGTGGATGCGCCATAAGAGACAGCTATACAAGTCGTCTAGCGCCATCTCGCTTCCACAGTGTATTTACTACCGCTTTGAGACGTCAGGGAAGTCCACCAGTTCCTTCTGGGTAATCTCGCTTCATTAAAGGCCTCATCTTTGCCTCTAGATTGAGGAAAAGAGAGGTATCAAATTTAAAAAAAGCTGCACATTTACGATGATCATTATGTTTTCAATATCACTGTTAAATAACAGTATCTTATCATGTTATCAGTTATCGTATCGGTGATCAGCTGTTACTAAGTCATGTAGGCGCAGGTCTTGTAAAATTCACTCGCGCCGAATTATTTGCGTAACTTTGTTTGTTTTTTTTTTTTAAATAGCTTGAAATATTATTATTGCTCATAAATAACCCTAGTATAACTAAGTAACAGCTAATTATTTTTTTAAAGTTGATTTAAGTGGATTATGTTAGGTAAATCAAGCGTTCAATACAGCTCTTTCGTGCCCAACGTCATTTTGAGTTACGCTGGTGCACTCAATTTTGCGAATTTCCAAGTCTTAGAACAAAAAAAAATTGTTCAGTAACATGGGCTGAGTTACCCCACGAGAGGTTTGGCGCATTTGGTGTTACACGTTGTATAACGTGGTAAAATCATCCAATGAGTCCTCCCGCCCTGGGCAAGACGGGAGGGACTGTCAGACTTTGACTGACTAAAACCCACGGTGTCCTTCAATAGCCCTTTACGTTCCGGGGCTAAGGTTACCCGATAGTCCCCTGACCCCCGCAGGCTTTGGCCCTCCTAACCCCGTCATTTGGCTGAAAACTTTTAGAGGAGCGCGCGGAAAACGACGCACCGTCCGCGTCGACCCGGGCATGGTCCATGATAGGGCGGCGAGTCACCAATATAAATTATTAAAACAGTTACCTACATTATAATAAAATCCGTCACTTCAAGCTAAAAGAACAAGTCCAAGTAAAGTTATCTAATATCTTTAAACGAGCAATTCTTGTATATTTATTTATATATAATCAGGATCTCGGAAACGGCTCCAAGGATTTTCATGAAAGTTACAGATTAGGGGTTTTTCGGCTCAAGGAATCGATTTATCAAGGTCCCAGGTTCGAGAAAAGCTCGGTTCCCAAGATATAGACATTTTAAAAACCGAGCAAAGCTCGGTCAACCAGATATTTTCTATATTATGTCAAAAATAAATGATGGATGGGTCGCACCAGGAAATCCACTAACACCTATATCATCTACGTAATTGACATGACCATTAACTACTGGTTGGAGGCGCCTCGTCATTAATCTACAAAAGATAATCCTTATCACGACCGAGGAAGGTATCAGAATCATGTGACTTTCTGTTGATGTAATCGGGATTTACAGCAATAAGTATGGATGGATTTATTAAACAATGCATTCTGTGATTAGGGTTGTTTTTTTTTATCGGTCGATAAAATACCATAAACGGGTTGGGGAATTACTTTTTTTTTTGTAAGTATATTAGATTAGGTATCCAACAAGCAAAATCAGTATTTATAACGATCTCAAGACTAATTTTATTTTTACTTATAAGAATCTTGTAAAATGCTTCAAAGCTTAATTTGGGTACAGTTACAGGATCAGTTTTACCTATCTATCTTATAATATTAACTTACATAATGTTAGTAAGCCTTATAATATACTTGAACAATTGCTCCTATAATGATATGAGCCTAGACAATTTCAAGTATTAATGCTCTTGTTAATATCTGACATAAGTATTTTACTGGAGCAATTTTAGTTATGAGTTATAAGTATATTTTATGAGGTTATCTTTGTTGTTGCTTCTGTGGTTTTGTGGTAATTAATATAAAAAAGATAACTAAAATTACTATTGCCACTATAATTGTGTGTTATTGTAAAACATATTAACTCTAATACATTTAAAATATAGTGTGTGACCCGTGGGGAAGTCATATTTACTGTAAATGTGTACCAAAATTTAGTTTATTTTACAATGCCCTCTGAAAAATAACACATTAGCTTATTATTATAAATAAATTATTTGGAATTTAAAATGTCACTTACGGGATATCTTCCGTGATTATTTATGATTTTGAGTTCCCGATATTTCGACGCTGTTGCAAGCGCCATGATCGCGGGATGACCGTGATAGCCTAAAACAGTGTTTAATAAATGATTTCGTGACTTTGTCATGTTCATCCGCCATGTTTTAAAATTGCTCTTCATAAGTACTTTTTAGAACCATCGTAGGTAAATTAGTACTTGTGGCAGTTTTTGTCCAGATAAATCACCTCCATTTTAAAACAAATTAGGGTTCCCTTGAAGTTTCCCTGCTAATTATTGATTTTCCTTTTTTAGGATTTAATTAACAAGATGGTCATATTTCTCGATGTCGACTGTTTTTTGACAAAATCCTCATTGATTTTACTAAGAAAAATGAGATGGCCTTGGACAATTACACATTTTGTGTTATTGGAAAGCTGCAATGGGTGTGGATATCCAGTTTATATGAACAATATCTACAGACCTACTCATTTCATATGCAGTCAAGAAAACATAATATTTTTATTGCATCAAACTTAATTAAGCTTTTTTGATCTAATAGCGCTCTTGTTAAGTACTATTAGAATAAAAAGACTTGAACAAGAGTATGACAGCAAAAACTTGTGATCGTTTTAGCTAAGTATGTTATAATATCATTTTCTCTCACAAAATGCTACTCTAAGATCAAAATATTATTCAGGATTATTTAGTTTTACTGAAAACAATTATAGGAGATCCATTCCTAAAAGTCTCCTAAAAGATAATCTTGCAGTTAACTTCAAGACTGAGATATAAAGACAATTACTCTTGAGGATAAGTATGCTTGTGAAATGCTATTACTATAGTGTGTGCCATTTAACACGGCAATAGCGGTCATTGCTCCGACTTTTATCCCGATATCTCAATATTAGCGATACTTCCTCTTCACCCGTACAAATCTGTCGCAAACAGTCGCAAAACTGACATCGCTTGAGTCTCATAATACATAAAAAATTACTACAAAAACAACACAATGCACAACCCAAAATAATAGAAAATCTAGCAAACGTAACCTACGAAATATTTCTTTTTAAATATTGTATTTTCGTTTTTACACAAGTTTATCACACTGAGACAATTTAAAAAAAGTAAATATATTATTATGCATCATATAATTTTGCATTAACGTATAATACAATACTGAGTAAATATAAAGTTAGTGCATATTGTATGGATATAAGTGTATTAATATTCTTTTGATATCAGGATGGTAAAAACACCTTATTTTTCCTAAAATAAATTACAAAAAACTATTTCATCACAGAAAATGCTAATTTTGATCTTATGTCGTTTTTGTTTTACGAGGTCATCGCGTCAGGGGTGCAGCACCCCCGGCAGCAGCCGCCATTTAGATTTGACATTCCGTGTGGAAGTTCGCTTGCGTTCGGTCTGTGCAAAGACATTAAACTAAATACGAGCAATAGACGGGACATCACGAAGAAAGGTTGTTATTTTTTACCACTAGGTAAAAAGTCGCTCAGTCTAGTAGTCGCGTTGCTATGCAACGCTAGATTGTGCTACTGACACACGGCATCAATAATTTTGTATGACAATTTTCCCAATGCCCGCTCTATAGGTTCTTTTAAATCTCTTTGGGTCTGTGCTATAATTTCTTTGCTTTTATTGTTATCGTTGTTGAGTTTGTTACAGTTTTGTTTTTGTGTTCTGTGTTGTTATTGTAACTTCATTTGTTGCTTGTAAAGAAGCATGGAACCAGAAGCTGGAACATCTACTGGTGAAACCAGTAAACGCCGTCGTCGTCCAAACATATTCCAACCTCAAGAAGGTTCGGAATTGATACCGTTCACATCGCCGCCAGCAAAAAGACAGAAGACGATTCTCACCAGCGGAGAACGTCTTATGATTATTAATATTTTTAAATATGTCCAAAACACAAAGCCCGAGGATAAATATTTAACTAGGTAACCATGATCTTGTCAAACGTACGTCAGACATATGTGGGGTGAGTAAGAGATCGATATATCGGGTATTACGTGAATACAGAAATACTCATAAAATAACGCAACCTGAAGGTAAAAGGAGTAGACCAAACGTTCTCCAAAGAGTTGATGATTTTGATAAATCGGCAATTACTAAAACTTTTGGAAAAAAAAAAGAAATATGATTTTTCATACAAAATGAGAAAATGATCGAGCCCATCAGTATGAAAAATCATTTTTTTTTGAATTTTTTTTTCCAAAAGTTTTTGAACAAACATTGTTCAGTGGCATAGTAGCATAGTTACTCCACGAGAGGTTTTGCGCTATTAACGTTACACGTTGTATATACATAATTATATACATTTGATTCTTTTGATGCCTGCGCATTCCACATGTTTTTTATGATGATTCTTTCACAGTCCAGGCTGTCGTTTGTGGAATGCATTGCTTGTATCAGTAAGACAAGCCAAGTCACTGGTTTCTTTTAAAAGCTTAGTCTTAACCGTATAGTTCGGTAGCGCCCCCGAAATGGGCGCGACAAGTAAACCTACGCTGGCTCAGTAGTGGGTCCAAAAGGGGCAGACGTTGTAGTCATACGACATCCTCATTATAAATTAAAAAAATATAATATTCCCTGCGTAAAATCCTATGAGTGCGCATTAATTAAGAATGTTCAATAAAAATCTGATTTATTCACGAAATTAAAACTTCTACATTTAGCGCTTATTTTCTTAATTTACCGTATCAAAATCCAAAAGTGTAAATACGATCTTCGCCATTTTGATGGCGGTGCTGGGTAGGGCTAAAAATCATAAAAATGTGGTTTTCGGACATCCAACGGATCATGATAGGAGGAATGAATAACTTCTCATTTAGTATTGTAACGAATTCATACATCATTCAACATAAATTAGCAGTGGTAATGAAGAATTTGATATCTGAACTCGAACTTTCGCGCCACTTTTGTTTGTTTACATTTTTATTTTTCACTTTGATCACATACGCGCGCTTATACTCAATAAAAATTAAGATATATAACATGCCAAATGTTATAAATAACGTAAAAAAGTACAGATCTTGGCGTAATTCTCTAATAAAGGGCCAATAACACGTATTTTTCATTACCACTACTCAATTTGTGTTCGTAAACGACAACCATGTTTATTTTTTTTTAATCGTAATGATGTGTGAAAGCGAGTATTCTAATCGATTCCATAATTGATTTTTTGTCAACTCGAGTGAAAAAAATAAGGAAACTAGGAAATCGATTAATAAAAATTAAAATAAATTTGTTTTAAGCTTAGAATACAATTACTATCTATTATAATATTGTTTAAAGCTTTTATAATAATATTACGTACATTGTCATTCCCAAAAAACAATAATAGACAAAGGAACAATGTCAGTAATAAATGTTTGAATACGCGGCAATTATTTAATTCTAAAATTTTGAATTAGGAATGCGCTCGCTGTGGTACTCGCTATTCAAAATTTATGTAATAACATTTTAATTTATTAGCTAATTTTTACTGTACATTTTATTTTGTACAATAATATATATTTTAAGGTTGAATGAATATATAGAATGCCTTGGATCTTGATAGGCTTTTTATAAATGAGTTTGTTTCTTACCAAATAAAAGTTTTTTTTTTTTTTTATCGTGGTAATCTAATAATAATATCGTGGTAATCGTGGTAATAAAAATCATCAAATGAGTCCTCCCACCCCGGGCAGGGCGGGAGGGACTGTCAGACTTGTGCTGACTAAAATCCACGGTGTCCTTCAATAGCCCTTTATGTTCCGGGGTCACGGTAATGAAATAACTCCCGCGACCCCGGCAGGCTTTGGCCCTCTAAGTCATTATGCTGACGCTCTTTGAGGCGCGTGTGGAACGCGACGCGCTGTCGACCCGGGCATGGTCCATGGTCCATGGTCGGGCATGGTGGCATGCCCGTGCCTACGGTGGCCGGAGGTCGTCTGCCGACTTCCGACGCCGCGGGCGTCTACCACTGCGGTTGGGGCGGAGGGAGGACGCTGTCCTCTCCCTCTCGCGGCTCCAAATAAAAGATAGCCAAATTAATTAATTTATTGTACAAAATTGTTTCGTGAGATTGGTTTGATCATGTAAGTATTACAAGTCAGAAATCGAGCTTTTGAATTAAAAAAAGAAAATGCTAGGTATATTTTTATACTATTCGATGTCGCTGTTAAGGATCAAATTCGGTGAAGTAATGATAATTTGGTAAAATATGAACTAATATACAGACAATAATTTAGTCATTGTACAGCAGATCAAAATATAAATTCGCGCAAACTCAATTAAAGTTCGAATTTCAAAAAAATATTTTTAATGTACACACATCAAAAGTGTCTAGGGATCAAGCATTTTTATGCGGATTTCTTGAGATTGAGATGTGGCTTTGTAATAAATTTATGATTTTATAAGTTTATATGGATCCTTTTTGGTGCATTTCATAATTTGAATCAGGAACTGTAAATCAAATTCGAGTAAAAGATGAAAATCAGCTGTCAATATTTTCCCTATAAAAACATACAACGCATTGAAGACATTATTAGTGCTACTGTTTCCCTACTACTGATTAAAACCAACGTTATTATGGAGCGGCGACGTCATTTAAGCAGGGAAGAAATGCTCAGAGTCGTGGGAATGATAGAAGCTGGTTCCCGGCAACGTACTGTGGCTTTAGCTCTGAATACAAGTCAGAGTGTTATCAGTCGACTTTGGACACGTTACCGAAGCACTGGTACCGTGGCTGAGCGCCATGGAGGACGGTATCGCTGCACCACACGGAGACAAGACCGATACATTCAAATCTTAACTCGAAGAGCTCCAACAATAACCGCCATGATGTTAGCCGTGAGGCTTCATCACTCTTCAGGGAACTTAATTAGCGACCAAACAGTCAAAACCGCTTGCATGAAGTGAACCTTCATTCCCGAAGACCGCTACGGGTACCACCTATAGCAATGCACAATCGTAGGATTCGATATCAATGGGCTCTTGAACACAGAAATTGGGCAGAAGAACAATGGCGTTTCGTGTGCTTTTCTGATGAGTCTCGTTTTGGTATGAGACCGGATACAAGACGTATACGACACTGGAGAACCCCTGGACGCCAACAGCGATTAAAATCCTGCCAGGAAGTCCATCCTTATAGTGGTGGAACCATCATGGTATGGGCGGGTATTTGGATCGGCGGAAGAACTGAGTTGATTTGGATCAGAGGCAACCTCAACGCTCAAATTTATGCTGAGACGATTGTATCAGACGTCATCGTTCCTCTACAAGTGCAAATCGGTCCCTTATTTCAGTTAATGCATGATAATGCACGACCGCACACCGCAAGAGTTGTAAGACAGACTCTCGCCGCAGCTAACATCAATGTCCTGCCCTGGCCTGCTCAGTCGCCAGACTTGAACCCGATTGAGCATGCATGGGATATGCTACAGAGAAGAGCTCTGCCGAATATGGAGGGTATCCAGTCGCAAGAAGACCTTTTTTTGTTGTTGCAACGAACATGGGCGGCCATTCCACAGCGTGATTTGGATGAACTCATTTTGAGTATGCCAAACCGATGTTCTTGTGTTGTTAGTGTTCGCGGTAGAAACACGGATTATTAATTGTTTAAGTTACCCAATAAAATTTTAAAGAAAACTGTTATTTCAGTCTTTTTTTCGAACTTTAATGTTAGTGGTTCAAATGTCAAAAATCCCTTTATTAGGAAAATGGCAAATTTCTTTATGAATGCAAAGGTGACTTGGTTTATCGTTACTGTGACAAACGATAACACTTTATTTGATGAATCCTTAAAGAACATTTTAATTAATATCAATCAGGAGAAAAGTTATTGCAAAAATATATGTTGATCCCTAGACACTTTTGATGTGTGTATTTGCACCGCGAAGTGATAATAAAAATTTGAAATGAGAACAGTATGTTGTGAACATGTAGCGAAATTTTATTTAATGGAATATTATGATTCCATCCCTCGTAAAAATCGAATTATTAAAAAAAAATCCTTATACCTCAAGTTTGTTGCATGTTACTACTTCACAGAATATTGATAGTTTGTTTGCTGAATTTATATTTCAAAAATTTAATTTTTATGATGTCTTTTAATTTTTATCAAATCGACTTCGAGACTTCCTTCAGGATTTTTCGCTATTCCTCATAGTTCAAAATTTAGCCATCCACGCCCCGTTGGAAATAATAATTGTTTATTACTGCAAGGAATCATTTAGAAGTACTCCCATCTCTCAGCATTAGATCCGAACCCGGTGTTTAGCCTCCAATGAAACACCGATATTTATTACTATATAAAACATAAAATTAAATAAATTATTGCGTAAACGACACTACTTGAAATATTATAACATGATTCAGATTTAGTTTCATAGACTTATTGCATGGACTGAGCTTTCTATAGTCAAATAAGCGGATAAATCAGTCCATGCTCTATGTCTTGTTTTACTTTTTTTTCATGTTCGATTATGATGCGAGTATCGATTAGGCTGAATGAACGTTTTTAATCGTTTTGTGAACATTGGGTTCACGGTCAGCACTAAAAAGAGTCATGTTGCAACATAGTTTTTGCTAATTTTTATCCAGACTTTGATCGTTATTATTTATGAAATTATGTATGAACACCAGCAAATCTAATAATGTATATAGTAAGTTATTTTATTTATTTCACTGTGTAACCATTATTATCATGTGATAAGCTTGTTTATGTACATATTTTTCTGCACGTCTAAGTTACCTAGTTTTTGGAACGGTGTAGCATTTTGTATGTTACACACATTTTACAACAGAATGAGGCAGTTTTATTGACCTCAACATGTTCTTAGAGATATTGCTCACAAACTTATCGCATGAAATAGCTGTAGTAACATATTTTTGATCTAAAATTGGATGCTGAAAGTTGACAAAAAATCTTGTGTAATAGCTCAAATTTCGAATCACCCGGTCGACTCAGCTGATGTGTCATGTGTCAAAATGTTGTCGTGCAGAGTGGTTAAATCATTTCCTTTCTCTCTAATAATACATATTTATATTTATGTATGTACGTGTATTTTATTTTATTATTAATGTTTGTGTGTATTGTATTTATATTATCGGTTATCTATTATTTTTAAGGTTCTTCAAGTCCATCATAAATTGTCTGGAAGATATCGCTATTAGCGATAAGACCGCCGTTGTACCCTTAGTATTAATAAAAACTTTTTTTTTAAAAGTACCGACTTCAAAAACAAATACAAAAAAGTGTAAAACAACTTTTCTTTCGGAAGTCGGTGGCTTTTGATTTTTATGTCATTGACTATTGCCACCGACTTCCGAAAGAAAAGTTATTTTACACTTTTTTGTATTTGTTTTTGAAGTCGGTACTTTTTTTAAAAAAGTTTTTATTTTAAGTACCCTTTTTAGTTTAGACATTCAACAAAAATCTTCGTATAATCAAGCAAATTTAGAAATTTATATCCAAGCGAGCAACAAAAACGGATCTATGCGGGCAACGTCACAAGACATCCATTATTATTGTATATTAAAACCTTCCCTAGACTGTAATAAACATTTTTCCGTAAACCGCATGAACATCGGTTCAGACAAACGCGAGATAATCGTGAACAAACATATTACAATCGACTTTGAAAATCTACTATGATCCGCGCGCGAACGAAAATACATGACGGGAAAAGGGCCGTTACCTATCACTACATCCATTAAATCCGTCACACACAGTGGAACATTTTTTACGTCACGCGTATAAGCACACAATTTGATTTCTAGAAATAAAAAATAATAATTTTGAATTAGAGCAACACAAGATTTACAACCCCTGTATGTCAAGCAGGCTGGTACCACGATACTGTAGCGATAGAAGCAACTATCGCTTATTAGTAGTTTTAGGTAACAATAAGTGTCATTATCGCTTAGTGATGAAAAACTTGGTAAGAGGAAGTGAATGACCTCTATTGCCATGTTAAATGGTACATACTATAGTAAACATTTCCTATAAATGTTTTGGATGTCAGTCTTGTAGCGAACTGTAAGACCTAGATATAAGAACGATTGCACTTGAGTATGTTAAGGCTTGGCAAATGCTATTATAAGTTAAAAGTTCTACCGCAATGCCAATCCAAGAACGTTATAAGTAATGATAGACTTATAAGCTTTTCATATAGGATTACTTTGCTTGTTGGGGTAGCCTCGTTGGCTTAAGAGCTCATGTACAAGAAACCACCGCGCCGCTTAGCTCTGTAAGTTGTAACTGTGTATACCATCGCGACTGCCGAGAATTCACGGCGTGAATTCACGGCACTAATGTGGAGCCATACTAAATTTCATTGTACAGTGACAGTTGCACTTGTCATTTTACTGACTGAATTAATAATCGTACTTTAGGAAATAATTTAAGATGCAGCTGAATACTAGTGTATTTCAATGAACAACTGCGAATCTGATCTCCATAAACCATATTTAATTTCTTTTACGTTAAAATTATCATAATTACCCCCTCCCACCCAGGGCGGAACGGGAGGGACTGTCAGCGTTGTACTGAATAAAATTCACGGTGATCCTTTAATAGCCCTTTACTTTCCATGGTCACGGTTTACTGATGAGTCCCGCGACCCCGGCTAATACCTACCCTATGTTAAGTTGTAAGACTCTCAACTGAGTCAGGGTTTCAGGTCTGTAACGACTATGACTGATCCCAACCTCATCCAATGATCCAGTCAACCTGTCCCAACTTCATCTAGAATTTTCCTCCGAGGTAGGCCATATATGGTATTTCACCTTTTCCTCATTTATTACGCAATTAAAAAACAAACGTAATAGCCAAACACGAGGAAATGTCAGTAAACTACATTGACATTGATAGCGGTCGAGATTATCTGGACGTTATCATGGCTGTGTTGGTTTATGCTGCAAAATATGTCAGTCAGTATGTTTGTATGGTGCAAACTCTTCATCTCAAGTATGACTCCTAGTTATGCTACAATACCTGGGGTGCTATTCTCTATGGAAAACAGCCTTGTGTCAGCGCTCTGAATTAATTAATCATCATCATCATCAGCCAAAAGAGACCCACTGCTGAGCAAAGGTCTCCCGCTTAGACCACAACACCGAAATTCATTTCGCCATTTGCCCGCTACTCTCACGATATCGTCGGTCCACCTAATGGAAGATTGCCAACGCTCCGTCTTCCGGTTCTTGGAGTTCAATTTTACAGGCGATTCCGCGACAAAAATCTAGTTCAGTTCTCCATATCTAATCCATTCCGTTATCTTAATTTCCCAGGACGATATCACTCCTTATCAGATAGGATTATAACCGGATAGCAGTGAATTTTATGGAATTCTGGTCAATTTAACGATAAGATTCATTGACAATAAATTTTATTATATGGAGGTGTCTTTAAACTGCCTTGATATTGAAACTGGAGGGTGTTAGTTATCGATGCGTTATAAAAAGCAGAATAAGGATTATTCAGCTTGTTTTTATTTTGAAAGCGTTGAATTACAGAGTCATGCTGTATTGTCATTTTTATAGATTTTGGATTTCATTGAAAGGCAAGGGCGGTGATGACTATGACCGCTGCTAATGGGTAGTTAACCTTGAAACCAACATCTGACCTTGTTTACTGTATGGTTTTTTTTGGAAGTCACGGTGGCATCATCCAGTAGTGAAGTGGATGAAGAACTGCAAATAGGAAAAGCCGTTAATAACAGAACAGGCTGAAAGAAAGTATGACTGGCATAGTAACGTACACTTTGAAATGGTAACTGATAGATATTAATATGTGAGAAGCAGGAAATAAATATTCCTGGTACTTTTCAATAATCAAAAATAAAATAAGGAAGCCACAGTCACAAGACATGTTATATGTGTAAGGTCTATAGTAGAGAATGTAAGTCATAAAGAAGACAATATATTTTGATCCCAAACTAATTGGCAAAAGAGCTGGTAAGATGATGAAGATGCTAGCGTCTAGCCTGATGCTAGCATGTAGCCTAGGCTACAAGAAATAGTTCAGTTAGTTACTAAATAATTATTTTGTGAAACGCCCCAGTTAATTGATGAAATAATATAATAATATTCCACAACTATCACACAACGCCACACAGTGGTGCAGGTAGTCCGTGCATGCGGAAAATATTATTTTTTAATGAAAAGACGTTGCGTTTCTTCATAATACTTTGTTAAAATTATATAATGAATGAACCAGTATACAAAGAGAAAGATATAATACGTATTTTTTTTCATCATATATTCACATCATAATATTTTTTCACATGAATTCAATTCTAAATTTTATGCAAAATATACAGTCTTTTAGCATTTCTATATAAATAAATACTAATAAACTAAATATTAAATAGAAAAGACATAGTTTTCGAGATGGGTGAGAAACACTTATTAATATAACGCACTTTTTCTTAACTACGGAGCGTAATTAGTTAAGGACCTGGTATTTCCAAGATCGCAGGTTTTCGCAGCCAAAACTGATGTATTCCTAATCTATAGGGTCTAATTAATCACCGAAGGTATATTATTACGCAACGGTCGATAACGGAGATTAGTTATGATCTCATGATTGAAAACAAAGGGTTCCAAATGACCTTCTTCACAAAAAATGCAATAGCAAGTAATTATTTATTATATCATGACATTATATTCACGTATTTCATTAATACACACAATGAACATATGACTAAACTAAAAATAAAAGTTGTAGATTATAGTATTTAGGTTCTATTCATACTTGAAATAACAATATTTTTTGCACGAAATTTGTTAATTTTCGATCATCCTACTTTGGCATCACATAATTAAATACTATAGAATTATTTATCCGTATTAATTTTAAGACTTGTTTCTACTAACATTCTAGTATGTGTATACCAAATTGTAGACATTTTAAACAAGGTCGAAACAAAGGACTTTTTTCCGCCCTTGAACCAATGTGCGCCATCTAGTACCAAGCTAAGCAGAGCTTGTGTCATGGGTACTAGACAACTGATAAACATACTTATATATTTCTAAATACATACTTATTATAGATAAATTACACCCAGACACAGAACAAAAATGATGATCATGCTCATCACACAAACATTTGTCCTGGGTGGGAATCGAACCCACGAACCCCCGGCATAGCAATCAGGTTCGCTAACCACTAGACCAACAGGCCAGTCAAATAAAATAATAATAAATAGGTACGAAACTAAAATATCTTTCCATTTATTCAACACGATTGTGAAAACTGATTCTGAATTCTAAACGGGAGCACATCTGTTGTGTTTCATCACGTATTCATGAGGATTGCGAAAGGTTATCCCTCTTTCCAGAAACGAAACGAATTCATCAAATAAATTGGGTTTTATTGAAAATAATATGAACGCGATTTTTATAACTTTTGTACTGTTTATAAAACTTATTAACATCCGATAAGCAAAAGCACGTTAAGTTTACGATGTCGTCAAAATATCGAGGCGAGGGAATTTGAGCGACGCACAGAACCAATACCAAAATCAAAAGTAATTTATTCAAAATAGGCTGATTTATCAACACTTTTTAAAGGTATTTTTTTACGTAAGACAGTCCTCCTTTAAACCGAGAAGTATGGCAGAAATTGGGACGCCGACCTGGCGCTGTGACCTGGCGATCCCACTCTCATATCACATGGTGCGCAGGAAAAAGGAGAATGTGGTGAAAAATGAGTAGAGGATGGATGGACTGTGATAGATGAAATGAATAGAAAGGGGTTGATTGCAGATAATGATAAATAGAGAAGTATAGAGAAGAAGACATGCTGCACTGACCACAAATTAATTGGAATGTCAGTGGAGTTAAAACGGCCATTTAGCAACATTCCTAATAATTCACTTCGTGAATGAATAGCCAGTGAAGTTGGTGAAAATACACAAAATGAATCTTTAGGAATATTGCCGAAAATATCCCTTTTAATCATCTTTATCAACAATGTCGAGGAATCCTGCCCATACAGTAATATTTTGTTAATGTCTAAAACATTACCATACTATTTTTTGGCAATATGTCTCTAGAAGTATTGAACTGAATAATTTTATCTTATAAAACTTTACCTTTTAACCCCGCAGGAGAATGATAATACCGTAACTTCAGATCTAGTTGTAAAACTTGAAAACCAAGTCAAGACATTAGTTGTTAGACATTTTTTGTTAAAAGTCGCATTAAGACGTAGCTATGACGCACACATTACTACTGTTGTTTTCTATAGATCTTCTTTTTTTTGTGTTTGGGAATATTTAATGTGCATTATCTGTGTTGAATTTAGAGAAAGTATATTTAACACAGTTTTTTTTTGTAAGACTTGCGTAACACACCCAAAAATTTGCAGCTTTCATTTTAAAATCGCTACTGTACTAAACAATTCAGATTGTTTCGGCTAGATATTAAAAATTAGTTTTGTTGTAACATCAAAATGATATCTGATTGAGATAAGTTCTATGTTTAAAAGCAATCAGTTTAATTTTACTCTTTATTATCATTTACTTACTAGTCTACTCTTCTAGCACTACAGTCTCTGGTATCTGGTCAGTCTCTGGTCTGTGGTCAGTCTCTTTTGTACTAGTTTTATTTTATGTCTTTTGACAATTCAAATGCCTGTAATTGGCCTACTTGAAATAAATTACTTGATTTGATCTCTGGTCAATGCTCTGCGTATCTCTGGTAGATAGAATTTGCAACGAAGTCGTCCATCAGAGAACTAAAGTCACCGACATTGCACGTTGAGCATGCTGAAGTGAGAGCAGGCTGGCCATGGCAGCATAATGTAGTGTGATCAAAGAGATTTAAAAGAACCTATAGAGCGGGCATTGGGAAAATTGTCATACAATGTTGATGCCGTGCGGCAGTAGCGCTGTCTAAGCGTTGCATAGCAACGCGACTACTAGACTGAGGGACTTTTTACCTATTGGTAAAAAGTTTTGGATCACAAATTTCTTTGTGATGTCCCGTCTATTGCTCGTATATAGTTTAATGTCTTTGAGTGTGAGACTGGATGATGATTTGAAGAAGATGGCTGATTAATGGATGCTGACTGTCCAAGATGGGCAGTTGGCTCAGTGCACGGCATGCTGATCATCTCTTACTTTTCGCGTTTTCCTAGGATCTTGATGAAAATTTTTATCACCTATGTCAGCTCCCCATGCAAGACCACTAGCGAGATAGTTCATTTTTTGCAGTTACAATAACAAGATAAGTGGCCCATTGTCGACCACAGACAATTTTGAATGATTTTATCATTATTTTAATGATAAGATTGTAGCAAAATTGCCCATGTACTTCGTCGTACATGTATTTCCGTATGTAGAAAAAATATTACATAAAAATGTTGTGTTTTTTTTGCTATAATATTGCATTTATACAGGGTGAATTTTTCAACTGGGCGTGGATGGCTATCTTGGAAACTATGAGGAATTTTGAAAAACGTTGAAAGGAGTCTCGAGGCCGATTTTGACGAAAACTTAAACTGCATCGTTAGATTTTAGAAAATTCAATAATCCTGGCCAGGAATCGAACCCGCTGATTTTGGAAAAAAAAATCACACCCTGTATTATTACTCCATTCGATAGTGTTGCTAATAAGAATCAATTTCTGGGAAGTAACCATATACGGCAAACATAAGGAAACAGCATATTTTTATAAAACTGATATTTCTATGTCACTTTACTTCAACTTTACTTCAACTGAGCCATAAATCTATTCGAAATTACAAAATTTCGTTGTTTTCAATGTTTCACTGGATTTGACGCCTCAACAACTGCACTTTATTCAGAAATACGCAATGATTGAATTGAACAAAAAATATCATTATTTCCAAGAAGAAACGATAAAACTATGTTTCGAATACAGTCATTGCCTTGAGTTTGATCAGTTTTTTTTATAATTAGACATTTTCCTTAAGTTTGCCGTATATGGTTACTTCCCAGAAATTGATCCTTATTAGCAACACTATCGAATGGTGTAATAATACAGGATGTGATTTTTTTTCCAAAATCAGCGGGTTCGATTCCTGGCTAGAATTATTGAATTTTCTAAAATCCAACGATGCAGTTTTAGTTTTCGTCAAAATCGGCCTCGAGACTCCTTTCAACGTTTTTCAAAATTCCTCATAGTTTCCAAGATAGCCATCTACGCCCAGTTGAAAAATTCATCCTGTATATGGCACGAGAGAATCGAGTCTGAACTAGACTTCTTGCACGATAAAACTGAATTATGCCAATCTTCGCGTTTAGGAATTACGTTTTTTGGTAATACTACCTGTGTACCATTTTACATTTTCCATACAAATCCTCTCAGTACTTTTTAAGTCAAAGTAACAGAAATCTATCTATCTTCATAAAGTTTTACATTTATGATTATATATAATATAATAAACATCTATATTTTTTTAAATGAACCATGACAACGAAAATAGGAGGAGCTGAGTCAACGAACTAGCACAAAAAAAAATAGCTTTCCTTTTAAACATGTTTCGTCATCATCTACCTAGCCTTTTTCCCAACTATATTGGGGTCGGCTTCCAGTCGAACCAGATGCAGCTGAAAGGATTTTTAAATATGACTAGCAAACCCGGCGAACTCCGTTTCGCCACCAGATGGCTTCGTTTTTTTTCCTGAATTTTCTTTGCTATAAACCTCACGGAGCCCGAGACCTTTCCAACGAATGCAAAACCGTGGAAATCGGTTCGTGCGTTCTGGAGTTATAGCGTCAGGAAGGAAAACTCGACTTATTTTTATACTAGTGTTTGCCCGCGGCTTCGCTTGCGTTAATTTAGAATTTGAGAAACAATACGGATCGTGTAAGTGGCACCATCTGGAATATGAACGTAATTGTTTTCTCGGCAACAGCTCTTCTTCTGTTATTCGGGATGAAAGATACCCTATATCCGTGTCTATACTCCTGACAACGTATATGCTAAATTTTGGGACGATCGATTCAGTAGGTAGTAATGCGTGAAAAGGTAAATAAACAAACATACTTGCATTTTTATTATTAGTTTAGATTTAGATCAATAATGTTATACCTAGGTACATAGTTTGCATAGGAAACATCCTTATTTGAGCGACATTAATTTCAAAGATCCGTGTTTATCTTAAACATTAGACCATAATTTTTTGGTCGATTTACAGTATCGCTGCAAATTGAACGTACGATAGCATTGCTCTGCTCCCTTTAGCATACCGCGTGATACCTAAAAAATAACTAATTATTTGACTCGATGAGTACAACTTGTCGTCGTTTCAAACAGAATCTATGCACTGGTTTGAGCACCAATTCAAAACATAAATAAACACAAAATAATAGAAACACTGATTGTTTTCGAATCTTTAAAATTCCTACACCTCGAAACAATTAAAGTTTAAAAAAAAACAACTTACTACCTACAATTTAAATCAGTGTAGATTTATATCCTAGAGAACTATTGAAAAAAATAGTAATAAATTAAAATTGCGAATAATATTGAAATAAAAGTATGCACATTTTTTTTTTATTAGGTATTTGAAGCTCTTATGACAAATAAAAACAAAAAAATGAAACACAAAAAGTGAAAAAGAAAATTGCAAGATTTGATCCTGAGACCCCTTGCATGAAAGTCAAGCAGGTTACCAACCAGACTGGCTAGTACGCTGACAGTAGTTTTCAAATAGAGGTTCTCAAATGTCAACAATGACTGAAAATCAACGTATTATAACATTGCTAATCCCCCAAGGAGAATAGCGTAATTATACATATCCTATTAATTGAAGAGCAGTTTATGGAATATTTGAGAAAAAATTGAATAAATACATAATATCCAATGGTTTAGCTTCCAACTCCAAACAAACATTTAAAAACAACAAAATTCAAAATTGCTTATCTCTCAGAGAAAATAGCGTTATAATACATAGCCTATTAACAGAAGCATATTATTAGAAACATTTGAGGAAAATTTGATCGACATCTTTACAGTATTTTAGGAGATAGATCAAATCAAAAAAACATAAAAAATTTCGAAAAAAAAATTGATTTGGCATCATAATCGATCCCTTATCTCGAAAAAAATACAAAAAGAACAAAATAATCAATGTACAGGAATGACAGCTCTACGATTTTATTATATGTAAAGATAAAAATAGTAGATGATTGCGAATTCGAATAATTATTTAGTTTCGATAAAATCGTCTTCGCCCTTTTTATGCTACTATTACAATGCTGAATCTTCAATCTTCAGCATTGTTTTTCATTGCAATTTAGACATTAACTTGATGGATAAAAGTGCATCGTTCGTTCACTAGAGGTGCTTTTCCTTTTCCATAAAACCCCTTCTACACGGTCAGACCTGACCGCCTGACAGAGGTGACCTTGGGCCGGTGGGAATGAAAATCTACCGTGTAGACGTTGGTCGTGCGACCAAATATGGGCGGAGTCAATCGGGAGCGCAGCCGTCCCGACAGGCTGCGTCCGCGGTCGGACCCGACCGTCAGCCGACAGCGTTCCAGACGGTGGGGTACTGTTGACACGACCAAGGTCACCTCTGTCAGGCGGTCGGGTTGATCGTGTAGAAGGGGTTTGAAGGTTACGTCGTTTATGCTTCAAGTTACGAAGTACGGTCATATACGTAGAATCCATGCTAGGTCCTCTGTTATACATCCAAAATTATAATTATAATAGTAAGTGTGCAATTACAGGGGCGCAAGGTGGGCAGCGGGAGTGGATGGCGGGTCACAAAACAGACTAGATTTCCGCTCACCCGCCCCGCCCTCACTTGGTGCACCTTACGCCGGATCCAAACAGAAGGAGACGGCGCTATACCAGAAAGCAAGACTCAAATAATTCTATCTCGTTTCTTAGTATAGCGCCGTCTCCTTCTGTTTGGCAAACACGGCCAACGTGTGGATCCCCAGCGGATTCCGCTGCCCGCCCCGCTGCCACTGTAATTGCACACTTATACAAACAATAGCGGATAAACGAAAAAAATTTCACATTGATTGCAATATTACACCAGTATCGTGTAATAACGGTATAGTATCACTTTCAGGTAAACAAGTCTAATAATGGCATATTTATCGTCCCGAAATCTGAACTTTGTGGGAATCGAGGCATAGTGCTCCTATTACATTCAGTTATCAGTACTTCACACACTGCTGGACACTTTAACCGGCTTTGAAAAAGAGAAGGTTCTCAATGCATTCGCTACTTGTTGAAAAAAAAGCTATGTTCTCCTCGGTTTCATGCCTTGTCGGCCCACGGGCCCAGTGACCTCGGCAAACTTTTAGCCCCATGGGAACTTTGCTGACAGCTCCACTTGTACCTGGAACACTACATACCGTCGACCATTGGTCCACTAGTCTATCGGTCCTCTGACCCATATATCCAAAGCCTGGACCCGAAAGCCCGCGGGCTATATACCCCACAGAAATATTCTTTATTATATCTATGACTAGCAAACCCGGCGAACTCCGTTTCGCCACCAGATGGCTTCGTTTTATGTAACATTTCTGTATGTGAAAAAAGATTTTCCCGCTTTTCTGTTGAAAATTTTCCTGAATTTTCTTTGCTTTAAACCTCACGGAGCCCGAGACCTTTTCAACGAATGCAAAACCGTGGAAATCGGTCCGTGTCCGTGCGTTCTGGAGTTATAGCGTCAGGAAGGAAAACCCGACTTATTTTTATATAGTAGATATACCCCTTTTTTTTTTTTTTTTTTTTTTTTTACGTGGCAAAATCATCAAATGAGTCCTCCCACCCCGGGCAGGGCGGGAGGGACTGTCAGACTTGTACTGACTAAAATCCACGGTGTCCTTCGGTAGCCCTTTGTGTGCCGGAGTCGCGGTATACGTATGTCCCGCAACCCCGGCAGGGCTGTGGCCCTCTATAGGGGGTCCCCGTCACTATGCTGACGCTCCTTGAGGCGCGCGTGGGACACAACGCGCCGTCGACCCGGGCATGGTCCATGGTCGGGCAGCGAGTTGCCCTTTACTCGCCGCCCGCATGCCCGCGCCTACGGTGGCCGGAGATCGTCCCGCGACATCCGTCGCCGTGGGCGTCTACCACTGCGTCTCGGGCGGAGGGAGGACGGTATCCTCTCCCTCAAGCGGCCCGCCTCCTCCTTCACGAGCATGACTGCTTCGCAGAAGGAGGCGACGGCCTCCCACTCCGTCTCGCCCCGCAGCATGGCCGTAACCAATGCCGGGCGCGAGAGGTCTCCGCCTATCGCCGCAGTGAGGACACGGCGGTGCTCCGCCCAAGCTGGGCAGTCCTGCACCGTATGCTCCACCGTGTCCTCCGGGCGATCCTCGCAGTGGTGACACCCGGGCGTTTCCTCCTTTTTTATCATGCACAGGTACCTCCCGAAGCTGCCATGTCCGGTGAGGACCTGTGTCATGCGGTAGGTGAGGACGCCGTGGGACCTATCCAGCCACTCCTCAAAGAGGGGTCTTACAGCCGCGATTGCGGCTAGCCCGGTAGTAGTAGATAGATAGTAGGTAGTAGTAGATATACCCCTACGTTTTCCAGCTGTAAGCATAGCGATAGGTAAATAATCTCATATACACATAAGCTAAACGATAATTAAACATTCCATTGCGTTTCATGCCTTGATTAACTTGGTGTTCCAGTCGCTTTGCGGTTATAAACCGTAGCGATAAGAAATAAACTAATTTAATACTCTCTATTATAATAAACTAGTTTCTATTTAAATACATTCCGCTTTTAACTTTTCAACTTTTGTCTACTTACAGTTTGGCTTGCTGCTATTTTAGTAAACCAGTAATATTTTTTGATCACTGATGACGCATTGCATTTTTGCATTTTGTCTTATGATCCACTGGGGGATCACAAGGACGTTCGAGGGGGAGTAAAAAAAAAAGTCATGGTAGGCCCCCAGACCACTATTCATTTGCCTTACATGTTGATCATGAGTAAGATGAATGCATAGATATATTTCTGTGGATGAATGGCTATCTGAAGGGGTCATATTCATCTAAGGATGTTTTCAAGTTTCTACCAGGTTATGTATTCAGCAAGGATTCGCTGATGTTTGTGCCCCTGAGGCGATATCACACCGACAAAAAAATTGTTCACAAATATTTCATCATTGCAAGGAAAACGTTACTTCAAAAGGTCGCCTTACTGCAAATTAAGATATGTTTCTTGTTATCGCATACATATACAATTTTTCCTTGAACTTAATAAAAACACCTCATTTAAGCCGGAAGGTTTTTGTGTAGTTATCTGAACTGTTGTAGTATGAAATTACTGGTTTTGTCTGCGCCAAAAATTGGTTGCGTAAGCGTTTTTTTTTTTTTTGTAACCAACAGGTGACTGTTATGCATGGATATTTTAACGCGTAGCCATTAATGCTCTAAGTACCATAATGTCAATCCAAATCCGATCCATTTTCTTTAACACTGCTGTTTCTGATTGGACATCTGTAAGACTCAGATCATAATATCCTTTGCCTTCTGCATGTCTGTCCTAGCAACCTTTTCAAGGTTGTCGGTTCATCTAGCTGGATCACTCACATCTTAGCGTATCGATGGCAATCTAAATGATTTATTCCCGTTGAATCCCACTTTTGGATCCCATTTTTTAGGTATTCCCGAAGAATCCCATTGAGTCGGTCTAAAACTGACTACTAGTTTGATACCTCCAGAAGCGTCCAGCACTTCTTGTAATGCACAATGTTAGTTCCACTCCAAGACTTGCCATCCATCGGTAGGTACATGGTAGAAATCCAACCCTTACGTACAAACCGTTTTAACCTTTATTGTGCGCATAGTTAAGGAATGGAATTCCCTACCGAGGTCTGTATTTCCTGATAACTACTTAATCTAGATTCAAGAGTGAATAGGTTACTTCTAGGCAAGCGTGTTTCTCCGTGTACTTCATCTTCGCTTACCATTACGCCGGCTCCACACGTTGGCCGTGTTGGACGAACAGAGGGAGACGGCGCTATACTAAGAAACGAGATAGAATTATTTGCGTCTTGCTTTCTGGTATAGCGCCGTCTCCCTTCTGTTCGGCAAACACGGCCAACGTGTGGAGCCGGCGTTAGGTGTGGCAGTGGTCAAACACGAGCTTATCGCTAAATGTTAAAAAAGACATCAGTTCCTAGACGACAATTCTACTGCCACTTCAGCTAATGGTGTTCATATAATGCTTCTGGTATCATTTTCTCTTCCGTTCCCAACTTTCGAATATTCGAAGCATACCCCGTTCGTTTAACACGTAGGCCGCAAATTCGGAACAGCGGGGCGTGCAGCGAAGCGTTGCAGCGTGCATTGTAGCGTGCAGCGTCGCGTTCAGCGTGCACGCTACTAGTCTTCGCTAGAGTGTGCGTTCGAGCGGGGCGTCCAAGTTCTCTGACCAATAGGAGGCCGCCATTCAAGAGCAATTTTCATCTCGTCAAAGGAACGATATTTTTTCGAGCTATATTTTTTGATGATTGAACTTTCAATGCCATATCATCAAAGCATTTTATAGAGATTCTCCTAAAGAATTTCTTTGTTCAATTGTTTTACTTTTAGTTTTTCTTGAATTTGCTTCTAATAATGCGTCAATATCTTCCCATTTCATATTTTATTTATGAACACACCACTTCTTTTACTGGCAAATCTTGACACTCTGAACAAAATAATAATCACTTGTAAACGCTCGTTAAAACCCCGAAACACTGGTCACGCCGCTCAACAACACGCTCTAAACGCTGGCTGCTACGTATAGTCACCTAGAGAGAAATCCATACGTTCAGTAGACCAGCGTGCAGCCGTGCACGCTCGAAACAACGCCCCGCTGCACGCCCCGCCGCCGCCGTTACGAATTTGCGGCCGTACACGTCTCATCAATCCACAGTCCTTTGAAATTTTTATTTCTCGAAACATCCGGTGAAGCTCAAAATAACCGTTTCATTTCAACTTCTCTTTCAGGCGCAATTATAGTTCGTAACACAGTTTTCTAGTATGTAATTACTGTTTATCTAGGACATGCAGGAAATATCGCGAATAAAAAAAAAATAGTTTTGCCCACGACTTCATTTGCATGAGTTTGATCATCAATTCGGCCACACGAGGCGCCATCATAAGATCGTAATTGATGTTTTCCTTGTGAACAGTTCTTCTTTTTTCAATGAAAGGCAGTATGTCCGTTTCCGTAGATCTTGGGAGTTATTACAACGCCTTAAAACCAAGCTTGTTCCAGTGAGTGAACGAGATGGCGCTTGACGAATTGTATAGCTCTGTCACTTTCACTCGCCAAAATATGCCCCAATGACAACATTAATGTAAAATTTCAGGTCAGTTCATTGATTTAGGCATGTAAACAAAAAAACAAACTTCATTTCTCATTTAGAATATGGGTGCTAATTAAGGCAGCTTCTTTAAAATGTCATTCTCGTCTGCAAATATATTTAGTTGTCTAATGAATTAATAGGTCAGCGACAAACTTTTAGCGTCTAATAAATGGTTTATAAGCGACAATATATTGTAAAACAAGCTACTGTTAATATGACGCAACATGGTGATAATTCTTAAGCAACTAAATTTGTGATATGTCTACTCATTGCCAGCTTCTAATAAGTGTATCAACTTCATCTATAAAATAATATCAACGTACTCTAATTTCATAGAGTCACCGTTATATTTACCTAATTTTGTCTGTGTTCCACCAAATATACTGAATGTGCACCAAAATATGTTCATTAAAATATGTCATAACGAGGTGTAATAAAAAAAATCTACCTAAGCAGGGTCGACGAAGCCCCGCTTCGCGGGGCTTCTATTTCTGTGTACAAGGTTTAAAGGAACCTAACCAAACCGAACTTCGGGGTGTCCCTGAAATCTTGCTAAAGCGAGTTTTAGATTTGGTACTGATTTGGTACAATATATAAAGTAGCTCACTTACAACATTAGTCGCTGAGTTATCAAATCAGAAGTAAATATATTTATCGGTAGCTCGGAGTCATATTAATTTACGCTCGTAAATTGACGCTGGTTTCTTGATATTTTGTTGGAATAGTAAAGATGATGAATTAATATAATTGAAGCTGTTCTATTAACTCGTCGCTCACATATAAAAAAAGACGCTAGGTTGCAGGTGCTAAAGAAAACTTTTGTTGCCGCACATATAATTTCCCTTAGAATATTACATAGGAAATCTGGGTCAATCTTGATGTAAATTCACTGAGTTGGATGTAATTATTTTGCTTTTAAGCACTTTTTTTGTTAATGCAGGTGGCACTAGATATTCTTGTTCAAATTGTTTTTGAGTTTTTGTCCTAGTTTTTACTATTACTCAAGATGTAGTGCTAATCTGGTTACTTAGGATGGAAGCTAATTCGCCATCCCAGGGTGCTATGGTTCTGACGGGGGTCCTCAGAGGACCAAAGGCTGCCGGAGATGCGGGACTGTCCCTTTCGCCCCGCTCTGGGTCGTAGGACTCATTTGATGATTTTACGATGATAAAGAAAACGGTGCTATGGTTGTACGCACAAATTAATCATCCAGCTGAACGTTCTATTCGGAACATTATCTATTTTTTTAAAGCCTGCTCTGTCCCACTCCTGGGCAAAGGCCTCCCTCCACTCCTTCCACTTCTCGCGAGCCCGTGCGCCCTCCTTCCAATTTGGACAGAACTTGTCCAGTTCATCCCGCCATCTCCTTCGTGGCCTGCCGCGACCTCGTCTCACTGTATTAGGGCTCCAGTTTTGAGCAATTTTGGCCCACAGTTTGTCCGGCATACGACAGACATAATTATCCTGCCCAGTCTCATTTGAGTTGAGCAGCCTTCTGAGCCACATCAGCTATATTTGTTTTGGAGCGCAGTATTGTGTTTCAAACGCGATCCGTTAATTTAACTCTAAATATACTGCGCTCCATTGCTCGTTGGCAAACCTTGAGTTTGGATTAACAGTGTTGGGGTTGGCTTCTTGCAGCTGAATGTAATTAAAAATCTTATACTGTTCCCACTGTTGAAATACAGGCTTCCTATCTGTGGCTTTAATCCACCACGTGAGTCCGATGTGGGTTGGTAACTGTCACATGTCTTCTAACTTTTGGTTCTAGGACATACCGGTTTCCTCACGATATTTTTTTTTGTACACCGTTTTGAGAGCAGTTGTGATGAAATAAATTACACAAATTAATGCGCCTGTCAAACTTCAAATCTTAAACTAGTTAATCGTACCCTGAAACACAACACCACTCTTCTATCTGATGATAATTAATTTATTACTGCCTTGCCGTACCTTATTATATTACGCATCTGATGATTTTACCACGATAAAAAAATTACAGTTAGAAATTCCATCACAAACACGGATAGTGCGCACATGTAGCAATCTGACATTATGATTGCAGAAAGTGATCTTTTGGCCTTTAACATTACTTATCACCATCAAGAGCTAAGCTAAATAAGCGTTAGATAACACGAACATCTGTGGACCTAGGTCCGGGACCAAGCCCTGAGAAATAGGGCGAACTGTCTTTAATATTTTCAACTTTATGCTTTTGGGCATAAAGATGAAAATCTATTGAAGTATACCGAGCGTTTTCGTTCGTTCATGTCGTAGTCTTTTGTAGATTTTCAACTTTATGCACTGTAGAATAAAATTGAAAGTCTGTTAAATACTACTAGCGTTTTTGTTTATCTTTTATTTTGTTTAAGAGCGTAGCCGTGAAAGCAATTCTGTTATCATTATCAATGTTCGTGATTGACGAATTCTTGAGTGTTTGAATTATTGTTATTGAAGTGTTTTTTTTATTATTGGGTAAGTGGATGCTTGATTTTGAAGATAAGACCTTTTTTATTTTTAGTGACAGATAAATATTTTTAATTTAGGACTCGTCCTTTTTTGTTGTCTAAAGTTATTCTGATACATTTTTGGTGGACTACTTCCAATTTTTTCTTCATAAATATGATTCTAACCCTCAAAATACATAGGCTAGTTGATGACTGCCAGATAATTATGACTTCAGAATATTGATATTCTCTAAAGCACTATTTCTCGGCTGTATACTACGACGAGCTTCTCGTCAAGACAGAAACTCAATCCTACTAATATTATAAATGCGAAAGTTTGTGAGGATGTATAGTTGTACGAGTATGTGTATGTAGATATGTTTGTTACTCTTTCACGCAAAAACCACTGAACGGATTTGGCTAAAATTTGGTACACAGATAGTTTATAACCTGGATTAACACATAGGAGTTTTTATCCCGATTTTATGTTCCCGTGAGATAATTTTCGAGTTGTAGCGGGTGAAGCCGCTGGCAACAGCTAGTAATATATAAACTACTGACAGCGACGTCTGTCGGTACCTTTTTTAATCGTGGCGGCAGGCTTCGGCTCTCTAGAGGGGAGCCCCGTCATTATGCTGACACTCTTTGAGGCGCGCATGGAAGACAACGCGCCGTCGACCCGGTCATGGTCCATGGTCTGGTCGGACAGCGAGTCGCCCATTACTCGCCGCCCGCATGCTCGCGCCTACGGAGGCCGAAGATCGTGTGGCGACGTCAGTCTGTCCGTCCGTCTGCCACTGCGGCTGGGGCGGAGGGAGGACGCTGTCCTCTCCCTCACGCGGCCCGCCTCCTCCTTCGCGAGTATGACTGCTTCGCAGAAGGAGGCGACCGCTTCCCAGTTAGGCGGTACCTTAGTGAATAATTAAACTAGAGAATCATCATCGTTCCTCCAACCAACAATGAGGATTGGGAATAAACCAATCTTCATACAGGAATCAAAGCAATTCGGGTATTATGATTTTTTTCTTGATATAAAAGGTAAATGAACCCAATTGAACTTGATTACATTAATTACGCAATGTTTTATGTAAATCACTAGACGTTGATAACCTGACCGTTTGCTTCGCATCTCGATGATAAAAAGTGCTAAAATGAGCCGGTTCTAAATTTTTTAATGAAATAACTAACAGCGTTTTGTGTCAGTTCCGCTAAAGTATGAGTCGTGGGTTTCTCCCAGCTTGTCCAAGAACCAATAATTAGATTCCCCCTTTTATTTAAAATTGGTTTTCCTCTGGCCTCTAGCCGAAAATCTAGACGAAAAGGACAGATGAGGCCTACTGAGGCCGATGAAGAGTTAAGCCAGAAGGAACTGAAACTCCTGCGCAGCATGAACACAGTAAAATCTATAATTTGCTAGCTAGGTGGTGCCTGGTCGCGGGACTAACTTAGATGACGGGGCCCTTTCTTTAGAGGGCCAAAGCCTGCCTAGGTCGCGGGACTTATCTCATTACCGTGACTCTGGAACGTAAAGGGCTGTTGAAGGACACCGTGGATTTTAGTTAGTAGGTACGAGTCTGACAGTCTCTCTTCCTGCCCTGGGTGGGAGGACTCATTTGATGATTTTACCACGTAAAAACTGACTCCAAGTTAGCCATAAGTAACCGTAATTTAATATTATTAAAGTTTAATATCGTAGTACCTTTAGGAGAAAGCCGATGGCGACGACTAGATCATGCAGCTGCGCAAACATCAGCTATAATCAAAGACTAATAATTATAAATCTTGTCAATATTGATCAATACAGTTTGTATAGCGAGGAACTATGGCCATCTGTACATACAAATAGTAGGCCTTTAAGAGGATCGTCTACCGAGCACTCGTCCATACTAAAAGAGAAAACGTTTTCCTACCCCTAAATGTTATCCTATCTCAATGATTTTTTAGAATGCTTCTGACAAAGTAAAAAACCAGGTTTATAGGTTTTCTTGTTTTCAAAAGTAACTCTTAGGCGCCTGTAACTTTCAAACTATTATAAATTTTTAGCATAAAAACGCCGTCGATTTCTGAGAACATAATTTCTCAGAAATCGTCGGCGTTTTTATTCTGCATATTTTAGGTACTCAGGAACTTCGATAGATCCAGACTTATACGAGGTTTTTAGTCTTTATTTTTTCTCGGTATTTGGAAAAGTTATTTACACTGAAATTATGCCCTTTCATTTTCCTTGCGCACCACAAAAATACCACATCCCAATTGCGTGGAATCAATATCCAAAAAATGGTCTTCATAAAACACTGTGCACAGGACCTGTGGCCACAGGCGCCGTGCCGAACAGATGCGAACATCCGTCGCGACAGTCGTTCGGAGGAGTCGACACCCGAATGTAAGTGAACAGCCGTCGCGACGGCCGTTCGGAGTAATCGACTGCCGATAGCATGCGAACATCCGTCGCGGCAGCTGATCGGAGGTAGCCGAGTAGTGAGGTGATACGCACTCGTCTTAAGCCGGTTCCGCGTCGATAAATGTGGGAGCAGCCTTACGCATCAAGCTCAAGCTCCGATGCGAGAGCCTCTACGACGTAGAGGCTCTGGCATCGGAGTGCCATCTACCGGCATTGTCCTCACAAATCTGTGTCACCCATGATGTAACGCTATTTATTTGTATTGTAAACATCCACATTCTGTTCTTATCAGCTGTGACCTTCTGTGACGTAGACTATTCCTCATACGAAGCATTTTGGTGCGATTCTTTATTTTTAGGGTTCCGTAGTCAACAAGGAACCCTTATAGTTTCGCCATGTCCGTCCGTCCGTCCGTCCGTCTGTTCGCAGTTTAGCTCAGAGACGCCCAGTACTAGAAAGCTGTAATTTGGTGTAAATATACGGATTTGTTGTGCCGAAAAAGTGGTAAAATAAAATCTCGTAAAATATTTTTTTTTAGGGTACCTCCTGTACACGTAAAGTGGGGATGTTTTTTTTATTTCTCGCGTACCCCTTAGTGTGGGGTATCATTAAATAGGTCTTTAAAAAATATTGATAGTTTTCATTAACGATTTTTTGATAAAAAGATTCGTTTGTGAAATATTAAGCTTTAAAGTGCTAATTTTTGCTCGACTCGAGTGTCCCCCCCCTCTACCAGCTAAACGGTTATGTTTGGGGGTGTGAAAAAATTCACAATAGTAGTATATATAACGAAGTTTGAAGGAAAATTATCATGACTAAGTAGGCTTTACAAGTTTACGAGTAATAGTCGACCAACTTATAAAACGTACTTGGATAGCATATTATCCTAAACAAAATGTATCGCAGAACATGTTCTTCAACTGCAAATGTAAGTTTGTAAACTTTATTTTTACAGCTATAATAGGTGGGTATGTTTTGGGGATAGGTAGGTTTTTATTGTCAACTGTTTTTTACTAACTTCAAAAAAAAGGAGGAGGTTCTCAATTCGTCGTAATCTTTTTTTTTATGTATTTTCCCCGATTTCTCAAAGACGCCTGGATCGATTTTGAAAATTCTTCTTTTTAAAATTAAATTCAGCGAATCAGTTTAATTAGTTCGCATAAGTATTTTGATGGGCAACTACGGAACCCTGTGCGTGGCCCGACACGCACTTGGCCGGTTTTTTAATTACTAAAATTGTGCTTTTTTTATGTCGATGAAACCGTCTTATAACATTCAGAAGATGGTCACCGCGAGCTTGCGGACGGCGAGTAATTTGTAGCTCGCCTCTCCGTCTGATCAAGGACCAAGCCCGGGTGGACAGGTCGTCGTTTTCCACGTGCACCACATAGAACTGTCAGCAGACGCCTAACGTCGCTTCTTTGTGCTTCAACCGGGGCAGGAGGACGAATTTGATGATTTTATAAAAAGTCGCTTTTGCAGGCGTCTTCGCCCGCTCACCAGAGCCAAATCCAAATCGAATACCGTTTACCGCGCGGGTACCAGACGTATCCTGAAGACATGCTAATGTTTTGACTGCTGGTGGAGACATTGCTCACAACGAATTGTAGGTAAGCCGTGTGAATTAGGCGATCTTTTTCCAAAGAGATGCAACGTTAAAATGGCTGCTGCAAGATGAACGAATGACCTGATAGAACCCAAGAGAACTCGCTGAATGAGAGAAGCATTAGGACTTTGTCATTTCTGACAAATATTGGTTGAGACCTAGTTCCAAAACAGCGTTTTCAATTGCTCACTCCGCTCCGCCAGCTCGCTCCGCTTATTGACGCCCGATTGAGCGAGTATTGCGGAGCCGAGTTGCGGAAAGTGTCTGTCCTTGATATTGACGAGCGGAGTGAGCGGATTGTGCGGAGCTAGGTCGAGTTCAAGCAACGAGTCATTTGAGCAAAGGTCGCTATACTATACCCAACCCCGCCGTCTCACTGTTGCCCCTCTCCGCCAGCTCGCACCCCCAGTTCGCACCGCTAGAACGCGCTGCTTCCAAAAATGTATGGATTTTAAAAACTAGCCCGCAAGCCACTGGAGCGGAGCGGAGATTTTATGCAATCCAATGATATTTTAGTAAACAGATATGTTATGAGTTATGAGCGCGCAAAACGTGAAGACCAGAAAATGTCCTACGTGGGACAATTTGCTAGTTTATGATGCTGACGTGCGTGGGGATTGATGACGCGTGGCGCTGTTTGTTTATCTAGCTGTCACTTTTTTTCTTATTGCGTTTTATCAAGCTATCCTTTTTACTTGTAGTGAAATGTAATGTGTGAATAAAAAAGTGTATGTGTGCTGCCGCTCGGTTCGTGGTTCGGCTAAGTGTATAACATATATCTGTATATTAGAATATCATTGATGCAATCCTATTAGTTAATAAGTATTTCCTCGTTTCTCCGCTCCGCTAGCTCGCTCCGCATCAATGCGCTGCGTGTCGCGGGTTCGATTCCCGCACGGAGAAAATATTTGTATGATCTGCAAGTAGTTGTTTCGAGTCTGGGCGCTTATGTATGTGACTTTATATTTTTATAAACGCACCTACGATACAGGAAGAAATACATAGTGCGGGGTAATGAAAAAAATATGGACAGGTAGCCTACCGATGGGATGGAGTCACTTTGCACCGTCATTATCATCATGGATTATGAATTAATGATGTTCACCGTCTCTCTCTTTCTCCCACACAGGCAATAGTCTCTAGAATAGATACGTAATATGCTAGACAGAGTTAGAAAACGATGTTAGCTTCGTCTTCTAAGGTTTTTTGCAGTGAAACCGGTTACCCAAACAGAACTACATGAATTGAGGAAAATCCCGCATTTTCAATTAAGATTTTGATCGTGGTCAAAAGCGAAATTATCTAGAATAATAAATAGTAAGTACAGAGATACTTTTTCATATGTATTTTGCCTAAGATTAAAATCTAAGCTTTAATTTTATAGGCCAACTCAGTAATACTTGTCCGACTTGATGTGAAATAGAACCTTGTAGAACTTAGAAAATAAATTATTATAATACCTAAAATCAGCGTTTAATAGGTGAAACAGAAATAAAAAGTAAACTTGATTTGCATGTATTAGCATTTATTCAAATGGACGTAAATAAAAAAAACCTGTTCTAATATTTAACTAGGTTATTTTCAACCATCTGTGTTTATTATTTTTCATGTTTGTTTATTTGCTCATATCGCACACCCAGGCCAATAAAGGCGTAAGTGGAATTCACTAACTTTACAGGGGAGCAAAAAAACTGTTTAACCAGGTATATCTACTTTGTTTTTCACTCTATGATCTATTGTTATATATCAAAAAATAGTAAAAAAAAGCAACCTTTTTTTTTTGTTTACATTCGAAACACCTTAAATTAAATTGGTAATCAGTATTTAATGTTTTACAGACGTTTTCCTTATTTATTTAAGACCAATCCTCAAATGTAATGTTTTTTATTCTAATCATCGCTTTCTAAATATTTTTAATACTGTAACTACTCATGCTTACGTCTGTTACGAAGTTCTATACTATGATAAAATACAGAGGCTAAGTACTGCTTAAGCCCTTTTTTACTTAATTTTATTTTACTTATCGAATTTTAAGATGCATTTACGGCTTTGTTTGTTAAGAAATAAAAGTAAAATATAGTTTTAAGTCTAAATACGACCTTTTTATAACAGTATGTTCAATTAAACCATAACTGTAAGTAATATTAAGTTTCTAGGTAAAATATATTTCAGTGGTGTAATAAAAAAGGTTTTTAGAAAATTGCACTTTATTATAATAATAGTCATAACAGAACAGAATAATAGTGATAAAAGATAATCAAATTAACAGTGAATTATAATTTTAATTTTGTAATTAAATCAGAACGGTAACTAAATAGAAATTCTTATTAAGACCTCAAAATATTAAAATTAATAATCACAACAAAAATCTTAAAATTATTATACCAATTACTAAACATTCACACAAAAGAATATTAATCATATTAGTATTGAAAAAAAACCCCAAGTGTCCGGCGACTCCAGCAGTTGTGCTGGCGAAGACGGGCGCGAGCACAGCCCTGGTGTCAGGGGAGCTAAGAATCTCCGGCGAGATATTCGACTAACCGTCAAACGACAATTACGGCAAATTACATAAAAGACTCCGGTACTCTCAACATTCTTACATACAATGTTCGGATGCTGCTGAAAGATGAGCGGTTGATTGAGCTTGTAAATGCCCTAAAGGATATTAGTTGGGACATTTTGGGACTTTCAGAAGTGAGACCAGAAGGTGAGCAAACAGAGGAAAGAGACGATGCCGTGTTCTTCCACTTCGGTGAAACCAGTGGCCAACACGGAGTGGGGTTCATGGTGGCAAAGAAGTGGAAGGACAACATAATTGAATTTTTAGGATACTCTGAACGTGTCGCTGTGCTCAAGTTCCAACTAACACCTACCAAAACTCTAACTTGTTCAGGTATATGCACCAACATCTGCATATTCAGATGCAGATGTAGAAGATGTTTACGATCTTGTTAATAGAGCATGCGACGAAAATAAAGGCACCTGGAACATGGTTATTGGTGACTTTAATGCAAAAGTGGGACGAAGGTAAGAACTGGACTGTGGTGACACAGTCGGTAGTTTTGGGTTAGGAGATCGAAACGAGCGAGGCGCTCGACTCGCTCAATTTGCCTTTGGACAGAGCATGCACATAGTCAACAGTTTCTATATGAAGAAACCGCAAAGACGATGGACCTGGGTGTCACCAGATGGCATCACGCACAACGAAATCGACTACATCTTGTCATCCGATAGATATATTATTAAAAATATTAATGTCATAAACAGAATCAAATATAGTTCAGACCATATTCAGAAACCCATTCATGTTAAAATCAGACTAGATTTTAAAATCCATCGAGCCAAATTATTTATAAAACAAATTAAAAGACTGTCTAAAGAGACCCTCGTTAATAACTTCCAAAATTTCAACCAGGAACTGTCTAATTATTTTAAGGAACTTGAAGGAAATCGATGAAACAGACGCAGAAAAACAATACAATGCAATAGTTACCGGAATAAACAATACCTACAAAACCATAAAAAATAAACGAAGAAATAGAAACAAATTATTCTGATTCGATTTTATAGAACAACGAACAAATAGGAGCACCACACTACAGAGCAATAGATAAACAAGTTAAACGAAGCATAAGAAAAGATCTTAGAAATCTGAATACACATTTGGTAAGAACTGCATTAGAAAACCATACATCCCTATGAATTTTGAAACATGGAGTTACTTCCGGGAAAACTTGGATTAATAGCTTAGTGGATGATAAAGGCGTAAAACATTACAATAGAGGTAAAATCATGGAAATTGCCACAAAATATTATAAATCATTATATTCCGAGCACCCATCATACGATAACTATACTGAATATAATCTATCCGATTCCATCCCCCCCATAAATGGTTATGAATTGCACAAAGCGCTTGCTACTATGCGCTACAATAAAAGTCCTGGAGAAGATGGAATTACCACAGAAGCACTCAAAATAGGATCTTCCACTCTGTTGCCCCACCTTACTAACCTATTTAACACCATTTTACGGTCCGGAAAAGTTCCAAAAACAATGTGCCATTCAAACATATTCCTTCTGCATAAAAAGGGCGACAAAAGTGACATCGGCAATTATCCTACTACTATTATAAAGGCGAAAGTTTGTAAGTATGGATGTATGGATGTTTGTTACTCTTTCACGCAAAAACCACTGAACGGATTTGGTTAAAATTTGGTACACAGATAGTTTATAACCTGGATTAACACATAGGATAGTTTTTATCCCGATTTTATGTTCCCGTGGGATAATTTTTGAGTTGCAGCGGGTGAAGCCGCTGGCAACAGCTAGTCGTCCAATAAGTTTAACATCATTCTCACATCTACAAGACTTTCATTAAAGTAATACATAACCGTATAGATGACAAATTGGATAAACATCAACCACCTAAACAAGCTGGATTTCGCCCCAGTTTCTCAACCCTTGGCCCTCTGAGAGGGGGCCCCGTCAGTATGCTGACGCTCTTTGAGGCGCGTGTTAGAAATAGGATGTATATTCTGTTATATTTATATAAATATCTACTTAATTATCAAGTTTTTAGGTATCAGGATGGTTAATGTTATTTATTTACTGTATGTGAATAATATCTCCAAGGACTTATTAATGTTTATAAATGAAAGCACAAATCCAGATTAGCTATTTATTACCAAAACTACCTCCTTTCGCAACCCTAGGTCTTCGTGGAGAAGAAAGGAGAAAAGAAACTCCACGGCAACATAATTTATCCGTTCACATTATAAAAATACATAACTTACAGGAATATTCTTATATCATAATAAATATCAAATAACTTACATTTTTATTGTAGAACATTATGACACACAATATAACTTTCAGCATCACACACTTGTATTCTTTAATATTACATCACATTAAATAACCAAGACACCACTTCAGACACGTCTTAACTCTTTGAACAGTTGAATAATAATGACTACCAAAGTGAGGGTACATCTACTTTTATAAACTTAGTATTGTACCACTTCCATCAAATATTACCGCCATTATTGACCAATCACAGATCGTCAAACATTGTTGTTAAATAATTAATAAAATGGGCAACAATAAACAAATCCTGTACAGTAGAACCATTTTAAAACTTAATTAGATAATTTACAAATTCAGTAAGTATTTATTTGCAACCTTAACATAATTCGATATAAATTTGAACATCAACTGATTTCGTTCTGAAATCAGTTGATCGCTGTTAATATATTACTATTATTACTTAGATATATCCTATATCTATCACGGCCATACTGA
This sequence comes from Agrotis clavis, assembly GCA_954870645.1. Classification (NCBI taxonomy): domain Eukaryota; kingdom Metazoa; phylum Arthropoda; class Insecta; order Lepidoptera; family Noctuidae; genus Agrotis; species Agrotis clavis. The sequence continues at coordinate 2,528,219 of OX940943.1, read as the reverse complement.
CAAGTACTTCGCTCTCGAAGTACACGGCCATACTGACAAGTACTTCGCTCTTGAAGTGTATTATCCCTTTTTTTTTCTTTCCTTTATTTCCTTTATTAAATTTTTTGTTGTTTGTCAATTGCCTAGACGTGTCAAGTCCCCTCCACCCGCTGCTCGTGGGATAGACTTGCACCAAGCAAATGACCGACCAGCAGAAACAAATTTCTGTTTTGCCAATTGCCTAGACATGTCAAGTCCCCTCCACCCGCTGCTAGTGGGATAGACTTGCAACAAGCAAATGACCGACCAACGGAAACAATGTTTTCATAACTTCAATGCCCAGTTTATAATGCCAATACTCAGTTCATAATGTCAATACGCAGTTCATAATGTCAATACTAAGTTCATAATGTCAACACTCGGTTCATAATGTCAACACTCGGTTCATAATGTCAGTACTAATGTCAGTACTAAGGTTCATAATGTCAGTACAAGGTTCATAATGTCAGTACTAAGGTTCATAATGTCAATACTAAGGTTCATAATGCCAATAGTCAGTTAATAATTACAATAGTCAGTTCATTATTGCAATAGTCAGTTCATTATTGCAATAGTCAGTTCATTATTGCAATAGTCAGTTCATTATTGCAATAGTCAGTTCATTATTGCAATAGTCAGTTCATTATTGCAATAGTCAGTTCATTATTGCAATAGTCAGTTCATTATTGCAATAGTCAGTTCATTATTGCAATAGTCAGTTCATTATTGCAATAGTCAGTTCATTATTGCAATAGTCAGTTCATTATTGCAATAGTCAGTTCATAATTGAAATAGTCAGTTCATAATTGCAATAGTCAGTTCATAATTGCAATAGTCAGTTCATAATTACAATAGTCAGTTCATAATTACAATGGTCAGTTCATAATTACAATAGTCAGTTCATAATTATCGACCTCGCTGGTTAACAATAGCCTCTGGCCTTGACATATCAGTCTTATCACCTGCTGCGCGTGAATTTCAGAAAGATATCAGAGCAGTGACCGACCAGCAGTTTATAATCCTTACTTACAATCTTACTTATTATAACCTTACTGGGCAGATCAAACACCCCACCGTCGTCGGTGAAGTTCAATCACCCACAGTTAGTGAATGTCATACCACAGCTAAGGTTTTAATTATTCTTCTTTATCTTTATTCTTTATCTTTACATTATAATTAAATCGTAGAGCTGTCATTCCTGTACATTGAATATTTTTTTTTGTATTTTTTTTTTCGAGATAAAGGATCGGTTCTGATGCCAGATCAACTTTTTTTTTTTTGTTTTTTTTTTGTTTTGATCTATCTCCGAAACTACTGTAAAGTTGTAGATCAAATTTTCCTCTAATATTCCTAATAATATGCTTCTGTTAATAGGCTATGTATTATTACGCTATTATCTCATGTATGTTTTGAGTTGGAAGCGAAACCACTGGATATTATTTATTCGTAATTTATTGTTTAGAGGAGTAGGAATTTTAAAGATTCGAAAACAAACGAATCTTTATTATTTTGTGTTTATTTGTTTTGAATTAGTGCTCAAAGCAGTGCATAGATTATGTTTTAAACGACAACAAGTTTTACTCATCGAGTTAAATAATAAGTTATTTTTAATGTATCACGCGGTATGGTGAAGTTCCCCCTTCAAAGGCTATGCGCAATGCTATAACAAATGCAGCGATACTGTAAATCGACCAAAAAATGATAGTCTAGTGTTTAAGATAAACACGGATCTTTGAAATTAATTTCGCTCAAACAAAGACGTTTCCTATGCAAACTATATAGGTACCTACGTATAACATTATTGATCTAAACTTATATTATAAATGCAAGTAGGTATGTTTGTTTTTTACCTTTTCACGCAAACTACCTACTGAATCGATCGTCCCAATATTTTGCATTACTTTGTTAGGAGCATAGACGGATATAGGGTATCTTTCATCCCGAAGAATAGAAGAGATCTGTTGCCGAGAAAAAAAAAAGGTTGCACTCCAGGAGTGCCGGTAGAAGTGAAAACTTTTTTGTTACTATGTTTTATTTTAAAACTGGAGTAGTACAGATATGAAATTAACTAATTTGAATGACGTCTTACTCATTTTCGATCAGGGTCACGTGACCCTGACGCGAGTTTTAAATTTTTTACCCATTACAGAAAAAGTGTACAACGCCGCTAAAGAAGTTTTCACTTCAAAAAAATTACATTCATATTCCAGATGGTGCCAATTACACGACCGTATTGTTTCTCAAATTCTAAATTAACGCAAGCGAAGCCGCGGGCAAACACTAGTTTAAAATACATTGACGTCTTTAAACTAATACATCATACAAACGATAGCAAAATAACACTGATTTCACTAAATGTCTAGATTCAACTAAAGTGATCGTATATCAAGTACAATATAATAATTATTATGATGTCTATCACTTGTTCATTTTTCATTTTCTTTTGCATATTATTGTGTATGCTCTGTGTCTGTACCAATAAATATTATATCTTTCCTTTTTTTTTTGGCTACATGATTTGCATTATATTTTTAAAAGAAATTCACGACTCGGTTATTCTGACAATATTATTATTATTGCAAATAGTACTTTCAAGTCGAGACCTTCTCAAAACCACGTTTTTTTTTTTTTTTTTTTACCGATTTACTAAACTATACTTTTAATAACTAAGACTAAGATTCAAATCGTATTTCGGTTCCTTCGATCAAATACTAGTTTTCACATAATCCAAGTCCAGTCTTGTTCCATCCCATCATATTTAAGTTTTTAAGACAACTTTTTAAATAGTCATAATTAAAGCACCTTTTTATTTTGTAACAACTCTTGCTTTTTCTATCAAAGGTTAAATATCTGTAAGTTTAAATATTACTTTAAGAAGACCATTCGTCATCATTGTGAGAGGCGGGACAGTTTTTTTTTTTTTACTTATTTTTTTAAACAAACCGTATTAATGAAATTGTTTAAAATTGATGTTTCATTTCTAGACTATGATCTGTTATTTTTTTGACTCGCAATAGTAAATAAAATATTTACAAAAGCCGATCAAAAACATTTTTGTATGCCGCGTAATCTCTTCTAGTAGTATCGGTTCTAATGTTGATTTTTACACTGAATGGCATAGGGACTTGCCTAGAGGGACCAGCGGGGATTTAACTTTGTACTAAGAATTCTATTCTATGAATAGAGAAAACACCAACATAACATAATCTTCTGTATTATAGAAATGGATCGCCAAATGTTTTGCTAATGTGTAGTTATGAGCCAACTCCAAAACGGCTGTACCCATTCGGCTAATTCTTTTTTTCTTGTGTTTGTAACTATCAGGGCCAGGTTCTAGAGGACGAATATATTTTCTTTTTTTTTTAACTCTGTATGTTATTCCTCATCTGTTTTTCGTTCCAACTAATGTATCATAAGAACGTCTATTTGAAGGTTATTGACAGCAACGACCATTGTCTAGAGGCTACACGACTGGACCGATTTATCTAGGGTAGAAGTTCAAGTCTTAGGTTGGTAGGTATTATCTTTTTTTCTTGTTTTTATAGCGTTTAGCTACTTTCACCCTGAGTAACATCATGTTCACCCATGCGAAGCCGGGACGAGCCGCTAATATATTTTAAAATGAGGGGAATTATCACTAATCCATCATCAGTCGAAATTAAGGACCACAATTTTGATTTCGTAATAACTAAGGTTTTTTTTTATTAATTCATATATGTAGTTATACATTTGATTGTATAGAAATTTAAATTGTCATATGCTAATGTTTCAAAAATAGGCGTTACATTGTCCTGTTACTAAGCTACTGTACCTGGTAAATCCTGGTACTAAGGCATTTGTTTAACTGAATAAATTAGATACTTATCCCAAAAATAATGTTTTATTTAAATACAGTCCCAATAAAAGTTCAAAAATGTGACGTAGGAACAGCATAGGTTTTACGTCAAGCTATTCATACTTTTAAATATTAATTTATTTTCATTTTATATCTAGTCATCTGCCAGAAAAGGTAACTTTAGAACTTTTTCTTTTTTGTTTTCACAATGTTTAAAGCTTGTTTTAATCTTTGTTTTTAAACGTGTGATAAAAAAAAAACACTGTCAAATGCAAACAGTTTTCAACCTCTTTTCGAAGGACTTGGTTTAATCATGCCAACCCTGGTACTTTTTAAATGAAAGATGGATTAGAAAAACAAAAATGTAGTCTCAACTCTCATCATTTTTTGGACCAAAAGTTTTTTTTGTTTTTTTTTTTTTGTTATCTCGTTTACCCAGTTTACTTTATCAAGCAACAACTGGATACCGTTTTTTTTTTTCTCGTTTAGCGAATTTATATACTTTTATGCAAAAGAAACTTTATTTGTCAATTTTTCACTGCTGTATTATTGTTTGGCCAACAAACAATTTTGTTGGCCCTGGCACATTCAAAATTAGATGTGTTTTCAATTTCCTATTAATCGATACTTCTTTTCAAATACTTAACCACTCAAGTTGTTATTGCTTTAAAGGTCACCTTTATAAAATATACACAAACTGTTTCAGTGTGTGACTATATAACAGATGCTGCAGTTTCATCAACTGACCATTTTTAATTTAAACAGCCATTTTTATAAATAAAAACATCTAGTCTTTTTTTTTTTTTTTTTGCAACTGCCCAACATCACTTTGTTTTGATGTACTTATTTTCTATTCAATCTCGTTACCATGTTGATAAAGCTTAACCTTTCACGATCTACATCTAGGATCTTTCCATCTCACTTTTTTGATTACAACGTTTAAAAGCAGAGCCTCTGGAGGCCTTACCGACATTAGCCAATAATTTATACTGATGTGGTGCAGGAGTTCTCGTTCCGTTATCCTCAGCCTGGCTTCAATCCTTTTCAGCAGCGTCGCAGTGCCGCTGTTCGAGAAGGCAGCACGTTGTCATCGCCCTTCTACAGTCGATTCATCCACCCAATGACGCAGGGGTGCGGCAGTGCAGCAAGGGTGTGCTGATTGATAGCTCCAACGTTGATTATGAAAAATACACAAAAAAGTTCATTAGAAATTATAAATAGGTTAGGGACTTATCCCACTTCTGATGTTAGAAATAGGATGTATATTCTGTTATATTTATATAAATATCTACTTAATTATCAAGTTTTTAGGTATCAGGATGGTTAATGTTATTTATTTACTGTATGTGAATAATATCTCCAAGGACTTATTAATGTTTATAAATGAAAGCACAAATCCAGATTAGCTATTTATTACCAAAACTACCTCCTTTCGCAACCCTAGGTCTTCGTGGAGAAGAAAGGAGAAAAGAAACTCCACGGCAACATAATTTATCCGTTCACATTATAAAAATACATAACTTACAGGAATATTCTTATATCATAATAAATATCAAATAACTTACATTTTTATTGTAGAACATTATGACACACAATATAACTTTCAGCATCACACACTTGTATTCTTTAATATTACATCACATTAAATAACCAAGACACCACTTCAGACACGTCTTAACTCTTTGAACAGTTGAATAATAATGACTACCAAAGTGAGGGTACATCTACTTTTATAAACTTAGTATTGTACCACTTCCATCAAATATTACCGCCATTATTGACCAATCACAGATCGTCAAACATTGTTGTTAAATAATTAATAAAATGGGCAACAATAAACAAATCCTGTACAGTAGAACCATTTTAAAACTTAATTAGATAATTTACAAATTCAGTAAGTATTTATTTGCAACCTTAACATAATTCGATATAAATTTGAACATCAACTGATTTCGTTCTGAAATCAGTTGATCGCTGTTAATATATTACTATTATTACTTAGATATATCCTATATCTATCACGCGCATGGGACACAAAGCGCCGTCGACCCGGGCATGATTCATGGTCGGGCAGCGAGTTGCCCTTTACTCGCTGCCCGCATGCCCGCGCCTACGGTGGCTGGAGATCGTCTTGCGACGTCCGTCGCCGTGGGCGTCCACCACCGCGGGTGGGGCGGAGGGAGGACACTGTCCTCTCTCTCACGCGGCCCGCCTCCTACTTCGCGAGCATTACTGCTTCGCAGAAGGAGGCGACCGCTTCCCACTCCGTCTCGCCCCGCAGCATGGCCGCGACCAATGCTGGGCGCGAGAGGTCTCCGCCTATCGCTGCCGTGAGGACACGTCGGTGCTCTGCCCATGCTGGGCAGTCTTGCACCGTATGCTCCACCGTGTCCTCCGGGCGGTCTTCGCAGTGGTGACACCCAGGCGTTTCCGCCTTCCGCATCAAAGATAGGTACCTCCCGAAGCATCCGTGCCCGGTGAGGACCTGCGTCAGGCAGAAAGTAAGGACGCCATGACGTCTCTCCAGCCACTCCTCAAAGAGGGGTCTTACGGCCGCAATCGCGGCGTGCCCGTCACCAGCACACTTGAGGAGATATTTAAAACTCTGGCAGCCTCTTGGGCGACTAAAGGTATAGAAATCGGCAATAAGAGGCTGACAAACCTCCGTTTTGCCGATGACATTGTTCTTTTTGCCCCTACAGCTTTTGAACTACAAACCATGCTCCAAGAACTGAGCACGGCTAGCTCCTTGGTGGGACTTGCGATGAATCGGTCTAAAACACAAATAATGACAAATAGCACTAAGCGTAGGGTCGAGGTAGATGGGCAGAATATTAAATATGTCGATGAGTATATCTACTTGGGCCAGTTAGTATCTTTCGAAAACAGGCAAGAAAGAGAAATCGATCGCCGAATCGAAAACGCCTGGAAAAGCTACTGGTCCAAGAAGACGCTTATGAAGGGTGATTTACCAATCTCCCTAAAGCGCAAACTCATTGACATGTGCATCCTGCCCGTCCTAACCTACGGTGCTCAAACCTGATCGCTTACCGAGTCGCAGAGGTTCCGCCTTGGAGTCTGCCAAAGGGCAATGGAACGCAGCATTCTGGGCATCAAACGACAGGACAGAGATCGCAACACCACGATACGTTCCAAAACGGGCATTCTGGACGTCGGCAAGAAGGCTGCCAAGCTGAAGTGGGACTGGGCGGATCACGTCAGCCGCATGAACATTGACCGCTGGGCGAAGGCCGCCACACAATGGGTGCCTGAAGATGGACGGCGCCGCCGAGGCCGGCCTAGAAAAAGGTGGCGAGACGAGCTGGATTCACACCGTGAGGACTGGTTCGAAGTGGCGCTGGACAAGAAAACTTGGAAAAACTTGGGGGAGGCCTTTGCCCAGCAGTGAGACAGTGTAGACTGAAAAAAAAAAACGGTATACTTAATTCCGATTAGTACCTAAACACTTCTTTAAACTTCTTTTTAACTCGGAAATACAAATCGTTACGTGCAGTTGTCTCTGAGCGGCGCGTGAGTTATGAAAACTAAACAAATAATCCACACCCGCGCATGCGATGTAAGTGTAAGTACCCAGACCTTTTTTGTTTATGTGACGAGTTCATGATTACTTCTGCCAACTAGATCAAGAAAGGCGAAAGAAAAAAGGCGTAAGCATGATTATTTCGAAACTGTGTGCGAGTGCACCCGTGAACATAGAAATACGGCTTTTTTTGTTTGATTATTTTTATTTGTGATGGGATGTAATCGGTTTTATTTTAAGAAAATCGTTTTTTTATTAGGCATTAAAAAGCATAATACGAGATATAATTATACGTTTTTTGCTTTTTTTGATGGAACAAAAACCTAAGCATGATTACGTGTATTTTAATGAAATTTTTCGTGCTTAACTTGGTTTATCGACTTTATTATTTGAAAAAATATTGAAGTTAAATGACGCCAATTTTTTTTTTTTTTTGTTATAAAACCTTCATTTTAAGTCCAAATTGCACGGAAAAAATTGAGCACATGTGTATCTTTACGTATGCTATCCAAAACGGCAAAAAAAAAAATTTGACGTATCTGCACTTACGTCTTTGTTGATCTGGGGGTGCGATATTAAACATCATTAGGTACATCTGTTACCAGAGGTCGTACTTAGAGTTATTTTAGTACTTGCTTAAATTTTGATATTAATGTAGGTAGATCTTCCCGGGATTTCTAATAGACAATTTCGTGTGGAAAACAGTAGGCATTACATTTGAATAATAATACTCAATAATAATTAATAGATTTAAAAAGTCAAAAAACTCACGTTCTAAATATTTCCTAAAAATAAGAAAATAGCCCTACGGGGCTGAGAGACCACTCAAAACGTGGGGGCGTGTATTATTTAAGGGTTTATTTATGGTATATATTTACATGACGTGTATAGATCTTGGGTGTAACTTGCAAAGATACGCCCCCACGTTTTGAGTGGCCCCTCTCAGCCCCTTAAGGTTATTTTCTTATTTTTAGGAAATCATTTTATTATTTTTATCTTTTTCATGGGGGGTGCATTTCAAATAGCCAATCCGCCATCTTGGATGTCCGCCATGTTGGATTTAAGGCACGTGACTATTTTTTTCATGTTCCTGACAGCAAGACCTTTCATTTGATACCCATATCATGGGGGTGCATTTCAAATAGCCTGTCCGCCATCTTGGAAGTGTATAAAAAACGTGGGAAAAATATCAGAGATAGATTTGACAAATAAATTGTGTAAAAATAAAAAACTTTTTTAATTAATACATCACGGGATTTTGCTGCTCTTTAAAAGTAATTCCGGGATTTGAGGCATATCTGCTTAACTTACGTATAATTCTGACGATAGTCTGCAGACACTAGTTCAGGCCTTATAACGGAGCCAGGAAGAATGGGAAACAGTCACCTCCTTTTGCAAATAATGCTAGAGTAGGAGGCGGAACCTTGAATTCTCTTGAAGATTTCCACTTCCACACAAAAAATACAATAAAAGACGCTGATTGCATAACCAAGTGCCTACTTTTAATCATTACCATTCCTGAAGAAAGCTATTATAGTCCTAATTCTTAAAATAAATAGAGTTTACCCATTTTCAAATTATTGCGCACTTTAATCAAGGGTAAGGATTGTAACAGTGTTCTGTGTGTCGTCACATAGCCGAGATTGTAGTAAGGCTATCATCTGGTTTACACGCTTACGCTGGTTGATAAAGAGATTAGAGTGCTTGTACACGGCGCATGTAACCCGCGCAAGTTAAGAAGCGGGTTACCCGCGCGAGTAACATGCGCAAGCTACTTGATCAAGTTACCCGCGGGGTGCTTGTACACGGCGCATGTAAGGCCCTTCGTACACAAGGCGACTCAAGTTTCCGATACCTTACGACTTCGGTACAGGACCGGATTAACCATCTTGGGGCCCCTAGGCACAGCTCGTTACGGGCCCTTCTTTTTTCATACCACCACAACGCAATTTGTCAATAATAGACTCTGATACCATGCCTGGTCATAGTGGGCCCCTAGGCACTAGCCTAAAGTGCCTTATGGATAATACGGCACTGCTTCGGTATCCAAGCAGCTATCGCAATACAAACCCATAGAGGTGGTTCGAACACAAGCACGCGTCAATGAATACCAAAATCGTAAGGTATCGGAGACTTGCGTCGCCTAGTGTACGAAGGGGCTAACTCGCGCAAGTATAGGTGCGGGTTTGCGGTTTACCCGCGCGAGTAACATGCGCAAGCTACTTGATCAAGCTACCCGCGGGGTGCGTGTACACGGCGCATGTAGCTTGAGCATGTTGAGGCACTTGCGCGGGTTACATGCGCCGTGTATAAGCACCCTTAGTTTATTACACTTACCTTCTTATAAAGGTAAGTGAAATAATGCGTACGCCGTACGTCATTTCATTTCATAATAACTGTGATTTCAATGAAACTTTATTCCCCATAAACAGGATTGAGGATCATCATCAGCCTATAATGTACCCACTGCTGGGACACAGGCCTCCTCTGCGTGAGAGGGAATGAGCCATAATTCGCCATGCGGGCCTAATACGGGTTGATAAATATCACATGTCGATGTCGTCGAATTTTTGGGTTTAGGACATGCCGATTTCACGACGATGTTTTCCTTCACCGTTTTTGACAGCAATGGGTTCGAACCCCGCCAGGCGCATTACTTTGTGTATTTTATTTCATCACCACTGCTCTCAAAACGGTGAAGGAAAACATCGTGAGGAAACCGGCATGTCCTAGAACCAAAAATTCGTAGACATGATTGTGACATTCACCAATCCGCACTGGGCCCGCGTGATGGATTATGGCCCACTCCCTCTCACAGAGAGGAGGCCTGTGTCCCAGCAGTGGGAACATTATAGGCTGATGATGATACAAGTCTGACAATCCGTATAGCTGAACCCAGGGTGAAAGGATTCATTTGATGATTTTACCATGCTAAAAAAACCTATTGTTATACATATAAGACTTAACTTGGTATGAGTGAGGTCTAAAGGTGCGCTTGCGCATGAGCAAATAAATAAAATATCATTGAACAAGTGCACTATTCTCAAGTGAGTACTGCATTCTTGGTGACGTCACGTCCTCATCTGATATTACAACGAATCCACTCTGATTTACAAGTTTCCTGTGAGAAGTACTTGTTGCTCTTTATTTGTAAATTGTGTATGTTCAAGAAAGATTGCAAAGGATGAGTAAATGCTACTGATGCGAGATGATCATTTGTCTCGCCTTCTCTCCAAGTATATTCGGCTCGGCTCCCAGTCGACCAGATGCAGCTGAATATCTGCGTTTTACATGAATCTACTGCTTAGCTGACCTCCAAAACCCAGTAACTGGGTAGTACATTACGAGTACTCCTTGATAAGGCTGGTTGTCAGACTTGCGTGCTTCTCAGTTGGGACTGTCAAAGACAGCCGATAGCCGGGACCGGGGCTGTACGAACTTTCCGATAGATAGACATCCTTGTGTAGTACTTCCAGCTGTATCCAGTTGACAGAAGACCGACCACACCATCATCGATAATGGTGATCATCATCAATAAGGTGACTTCATTGAAAACAAGTACATAGGTAGATCAGAAAAGTCATTTTTACGAACCACCACATAAGGAAAACTATGAAAACAATAGGTAGGTACTGCATATCTTTGGGTCAAATCTACATACAAATTAACCAGGTAAATACCCCGGCTTATGAGCTTAGGTTGTCTAGAAAATCCCAGTACCTACCTAGTTATTTCAAGTCCAGGTAAAATCAAGTTCAAAGCGGCGCTGCGATTATTACCCTCTTCAGAATTTTACAATCTTTATTTATTTATGTTTTTACAACATTGATAGCTCAGCTTTGTGATAACGCAGGCATGTAATGACGTAGGTATGAATTACCTAGCGCGTCATCGCATTGCGTACCTACCTGTAACTAAGTACCTAGGTATTTTTATTTCATACCCACATGGTGTAATTGAAATAACCTAAAACTGGTTCAGATCATTGCGTCAAGCCAAGCAGGCGCGCAAATCACAGTGTGTAAACGCGTGGATCCATTATGTTTACGGAACGGCGCCGTTTGCCGTGCAACGGTACGGCACCGCCGCCGGCGGACGACGCGGCGCCATGCCGCGTCACGTCATACCCAATATTGCGGTACCCAATATTTTCTTTGATTTTTTTAACCGACTTCAAAAAAAAAGTAGGTTCTCAGTTCGACCTGTATGTATGTATGTATGTATGTATGTATGTATGTATGTATGTATGTATGTTTGTCCGCGATTATCTCGCGTTTGGCTGAACGGATTTTGATGCAGTTTTCAGGAAAGTGTTCTCTACATTCTGGAGAAGGTTTTAGTATATAACACTAATAGATATCCCGTGACGTTGCCCGCGTGGATCCGTTTTGCTTACTTGGATCGTAGATTTTCAGGGACGATTGCATTTTTGTCCGCGATTATCTCGCGTTTGGCTGAACCGATTTTGATGCAGTTTTCAGGAAAGTGTTTGTTACATTCTGGAGAAGGTTTTAGTATATAACACTAATAGATATCCCGTGACGTTGCCCGCGTGGATCCGTTTTGCTTACTTGGATCGTAGATTTTCAGGGACGATTGCATGTTTGTCCGCGATTATCTCGCGTTTGGCTGAACCGATTTTGATGCAGTTTTCAGAAAAGTGTTTGTTACATTCTGGGGAAGGTTTGAGTATATAACAATAATGGATATCTCGTGAAGTTGCTCGCATAGATCCGTTTTTGTTGCTTAATAGGATTGTAGATTTTCAAAGAAGCCGATTTTATGAAGATTTTTGTTGAATATCGCAACTAAAAAGGGAAAAATAAAAAACTTTTTAAAAAAAAGGGAACCGACTTCGAAACCAAACACAAAAAAACGATAAAATAACTTTTCTTTCGGAAGTCGGTGGCCATAACTCAATGAAATAAAAAATCAAAGCCACCGACTTCCGAAAGAAAAGTTATTTTATCGTTTTTTTGTGTTTGGTTTTGAAGTCGGTTCCCTTTTTTTTAAAAAGTTTTTTATTTTTTTTTACTTCATTTGTCGTATTCTTAACAGCAACAGGAGCAGGATACGTCTTTCGCGGTTCATGTCAAGCAAAACTGTAATTTTGGTATACGGCTGAGCGGGTACGGGCACCTACACGATGACGTGCTGCGTACCGTTGCACGGCAAACGGCGCCGCACCGTGGCGTAGACATGGGTACACGCCCTAAGGGCTCTCTCTCACCGCGAGCATTCACCTGTAATGTAACGTTACAGATTCGAACATTTCATCAGTGACGGAAGACAATCGAGCATCACAATGTGCACCATTTATAAACACACACACAGTCCCGTACTGGCTGGGGGAATCATTTGATGATTTTACCACGACGATAGAAAAAGGCTAAGTTTAAAAATATAATACAAGGAAAATTGTTTAGGTCTATCTACACTTTCTATTCTGCAATGCTGTCACTAATTCAAATCTAGGTATTTCCATACTAGGTAAACATAACTAACAAGTTTAAGGAAAACCGATGTTAACAGTTTAAGGGATCCTAATTATACAAAATTATGTACAGAGATATTGCAAAATATGAGTAAAGTTGCGATTGTGAAATGAGGAAAATCTGACCATAGCAACATTAACTATTAAGTAGACTTAAATGTAGTGCATACATACACCAGGCAGAATTGTAGACGCCTTCTGCCGCCACTGGTTGTTAATTTTGTCTTGCTCATCTGCCACGACGCCTTCTGGCTGTGTCAGGGCTCCACATAGTGGTAATTTTGGCCCACAGTTCATTGGGCATCCGGCAGACGTGGCCAGCCCAGTCCCACTTCAGCTTAGCGGCCATTTTAGCAACGTCGGTACGAATATGATCAGTTAGCTTAACGCCTAGAACACTGCGCTCCATTGCACGTTGGCAACCCTTGAGGTTGGACTTTTGTATGTTTGTCAAAGACCAAGTTTGGGATCCATATGTCAAAATAGGAAGAATGCACATGTCCATGATTTTGCGTTTTAGTTATAAGGGGAGATCCCCCTTCATAAGGTCTTTCATGGACTAGTAGCTCTTCCAGGCATTTTCAGTTCGTCTAATGACTTCCCTTATCCGAGTCTTAAATATCCAATCAGAAGCAGCCGCCAAAACACAGGAACGGGATTTGGATCGAGATTGAATATTCATTTCGGGCGTAAGTCCGCTGCAGAAAAGGATTAAGTATGTTTTTGAGTATATGTTGACACAGACATACGAAAACGTAAGCATACAAAAGACAAGTGACATTGCTATCTGCATGCCCGCAATATTAATCTGTGTCTACATACTTTAACCTACAGAAATAAGTGCATAAACATGACTACAATATTAGCTGAACAAGCATAACAATATTGTTTCCTCAAAGAGCACATAGCAGCTATGTAAATGTCATGTGTTCCAATTAGTTCAAGCTTGCATAATTATTTAAATTTTATCTCCGAGGCGCTTCTGAGATTTGAAAAGGAAGGATATGTCCATTATTGCTAGAGCAATTACTCGGTTCATTTACTTTGCTTTTACTGATGGATTTTTGTTTTACAATGTTTTTACCAACAAAAGAATCAATGAGTTCTTCTGTTGGTGGGACAATGACCTGGTAAAGGCCGTATCTCGGATGCGGGAAGCGTAAATTATAGGACTGGGCGATATGGCGACTTTTGGGAGAAGCAGATGCGTGTCTAAGCTAATGTGATGCTGATGATGTTAATGCTGGTAGAAAAATTTCCTCTCCCTCTTGAGCTTGAAACGGATTCAACTAAGATGTGTTTTTATGGAAGGAATTTTGCGTGCTATGGCTGTGTGCTATGGAGGCGTGCTATGGGTGGTATGGGCGTGCGTCTTCCCGACTTATATCTATACATCGCATAGCTTGAGCTGCGCATCTTCGTAGCGCAGCTACTTTGTGGCGCTGCACCTTCATAGCACATCTTCCTCGCACAGCTAGCGTCAGTGGAAACGGTCACACAGTTTCGTAGCTCAGCTTTTACATCCTCGCAGCACAGCTACATAGCACAACTCTGGTGGAAAGGCACTCACGCCCATAATGCTAGCCAATTTGACACAAAAGCTAGTGGTATTACGTCCGTCTGTGCTATCACTATTGGACATGAAGTTTAAAAATAAATACCAAGACACACAAAATACGCTTTATAAAAATATATTTAAATAAATAGTCAAAACAAAGTGTAATTAACAAGTCGTTTACCTGTCAATCAATTAATTATAATGATATAGGTCGATGTCCAAGGTAGCATAGTTGTTTATTTGCTACTGTTATCATGAATAAACACTGGTGTCTCAGTTTTTATGTACCTAGTCTTGTCTGCACTTAACCCTGTCACTGCTAACGGTTCTCTGCTTTCCTCGGTTAATTCCCAGTATCCCCGTTACATTTTCCCCATTGAGAAAATTAGTTCGGTCAGTTCTAACAAAATTCCTAGTTGGAAGTTTTTCCTACTGTCCCGCTTGCTTCGTTCCGGTAATGGGGAGACTGGGAATACATCTTTTCTCTACCAACGCCAGTGTAAAGTCTTTCTACAAACTTATTCAAAATGATTCGGGTCTTTCACCTTTCAGATAAAAAAGAAAAAAAGGGGGTGTCCGTTTTTGGGGTTAGTGGGAAATCTGATAAACTTACATTATTGCATTTGTAAACAAGCCACGAAAGTTACGAAAAGAGGCGTGTTTCGTTCAGAAAGTGATTAAGTAATGGTTGGTGCAGTGACTTAGCGTTGACTTTATTTCCGCACGAAACAAATATTTGTATGATCTACAAGTAGTTTTTCCTGGTTTGGCCTGTTGTGTATGTGAATTTAAATGACGAAGGAGTACTACTAACACTTTTTAAGAAAAGAAGCACTACACAATACTCTGGCGTACAATTGGACAGGCTTTTAAATCAGAAAGCATTGTCTGGAATAGAAATCTCAAATGAAGTCTTAAAGAATCTTAAAAACGCTCAAATAATTTGATCTGGATCAAGTTTTAAGCCTTCTCCAAATGACAAGAAGCTTTTAGTCTTGGGAATCTTATCACTTAAAACTAATAAATAAACTGTAACAGTCGCATCTAGGTACAACATTTTCTCAGGACTCATTACAACAACGATTCTAAATCATATTGTTTGCGCACACGTCTTTCTCTCCAGAGAATTTATCAAATATGCATTTGACGCTAATTAGTCCCTATTGTGATATAGTTTAGTAGTGAGCTTGCGCGTGAGTTGATTGTGGTGGAAATTTGTTTATTTGTGATATTGTTTTTGTGTTATTACTTTGGTAGGTACGCTTTTGTTCTTTTGGATTTTCAATATGTGACAGATTTGAGTTATTGAGACGCGAATGCCCCAGGGCGTCTCGCAAGGGTTAATTTGGTTAATAAGTTAACTTTGACCAGCGGTTTTGCCCGCTAAAGAATCTATGTACAAATAAAACCGTATCATTAAAAAATCACAAAGTTATACCTAAGCTTGTTTAGATTATTGCCTGATTGTCCGTTCAAAAACACGCTCATTTCGCGGTACACCCGCGTAAACCGCATCTCCTGTGTTATACACTTATTTTCTTATTTTTAGGAAATCATTTTATTATTTTTATCTTTTTCATGGGGGGTGCATTTCAAATAGCCAATCCGCCATCTTGGATGTCCGCCATGTTGGATTTAAGGCACGTGACTATTTTTTTCATGTTCCTGACAGCAAGACCTTTCATTTGATACCCATATCATGGGGGTGCATTTCAAATAGCCTGTCCGCCATCTTGGAAGTGTATAAAAAACGTGGGAAAAATATCAGAGATAGATTTGACAAATAAATTGTGTAAAAATAAAAAACTTTTTTAATTAATACATCACGGGATTTTGCTGCTCTTTAAAAGTAATTCCGGGATTTGAGGCATATCTGCTTAACTTACGTATAATTCTGACGATAGTCTGCAGACACTAGTTCAGGCCTTATAACGGAGCCAGGAAGAATGGGAAACAGTCACCTCCTTTTGCAAATAATGCTAGAGTAGGAGGCGGAACCTTGAATTCTCTTGAAGATTTCCACTTCCACACAAAAAATACAATAAAAGACGCTGATTGCATAACCAAGTGCCTACTTTTAATCATTACCATTCCTGAAGAAAGCTATTATAGTCCTAATTCTTAAAATAAATAGAGTTTACCCATTTTCAAATTATTGCGCACTTTAATCAAGGGTAAGGATTGTAACAGTGTTCTGTGTGTCGTCACATAGCCGAGATTGTAGTAAGGCTATCATCTGGTTTACACGCTTACGCTGGTTGATAAAGAGATTAGAGTGCTTGTACACGGCGCATGTAACCCGCGCAAGTTAAGAAGCGGGTTACCCGCGCGAGTAACATGCGCAAGCTACTTGATCAAGTTACCCGCGGGGTGCTTGTACACGGCGCATGTAAGGCCCTTCGTACACAAGGCGACTCAAGTTTCCGATACCTTACGACTTCGGTACAGGACCGGATTAACCATCTTGGGGCCCCTAGGCACAGCTCGTTACGGGCCCTTCTTTTTTCATACCACCACAACGCAATTTGTCAATAATAGACTCTGATACCATGCCTGGTCATAGTGGGCCCCTAGGCACTAGCCTAAAGTGCCTTATGGATAATACGGCACTGCTTCGGTATCCAAGCAGCTATCGCAATACAAACCCATAGAGGTGGTTCGAACACAAGCACGCGTCAATGAATACCAAAATCGTAAGGTATCGGAGACTTGCGTCGCCTAGTGTACGAAGGGGCTAACTCGCGCAAGTATAGGTGCGGGTTTGCGGTTTACCCGCGCGAGTAACATGCGCAAGCTACTTGATCAAGCTACCCGCGGGGTGCGTGTACACGGCGCATGTAGCTTGAGCATGTTGAGGCACTTGCGCGGGTTACATGCGCCGTGTATAAGCACCCTTAGTTTATTACACTTACCTTCTTATAAAGGTAAGTGAAATAATGCGTACGCCGTACGTCATTTCATTTCATAATAACTGTGATTTCAATGAAACTTTATTCCCCATAAACAGGATTGAGGATCATCATCAGCCTATAATGTACCCACTGCTGGGACACAGGCCTCCTCTGCGTGAGAGGGAATGAGCCATAATTCGCCATGCGGGCCTAATACGGGTTGATAAATATCACATGTCGATGTCGTCGAATTTTTGGGTTTAGGACATGCCGATTTCACGACGATGTTTTCCTTCACCGTTTTTGACAGCAATGGGTTCGAACCCCGCCAGGCGCATTACTTTGTGTATTTTATTTCATCACCACTGCTCTCAAAACGGTGAAGGAAAACATCGTGAGGAAACCGGCATGTCCTAGAACCAAAAATTCGTAGACATGATTGTGACATTCACCAATCCGCACTGGGCCCGCGTGATGGATTATGGCCCACTCCCTCTCACAGAGAGGAGGCCTGTGTCCCAGCAGTGGGAACATTATAGGCTGATGATGATACAAGTCTGACAATCCGTATAGCTGAACCCAGGGTGAAAGGATTCATTTGATGATTTTACCATGCTAAAAAAACCTATTGTTATACATATAAGACTTAACTTGGTATGAGTGAGGTCTAAAGGTGCGCTTGCGCATGAGCAAATAAATAAAATATCATTGAACAAGTGCACTATTCTCAAGTGAGTACTGCATTCTTGGTGACGTCACGTCCTCATCTGATATTACAACGAATCCACTCTGATTTACAAGTTTCCTGTGAGAAGTACTTGTTGCTCTTTATTTGTAAATTGTGTATGTTCAAGAAAGATTGCAAAGGATGAGTAAATGCTACTGATGCGAGATGATCATTTGTCTCGCCTTCTCTCCAAGTATATTCGGCTCGGCTCCCAGTCGACCAGATGCAGCTGAATATCTGCGTTTTACATGAATCTACTGCTTAGCTGACCTCCAAAACCCAGTAACTGGGTAGTACATTACGAGTACTCCTTGATAAGGCTGGTTGTCAGACTTGCGTGCTTCTCAGTTGGGACTGTCAAAGACAGCCGATAGCCGGGACCGGGGCTGTACGAACTTTCCGATAGATAGACATCCTTGTGTAGTACTTCCAGCTGTATCCAGTTGACAGAAGACCGACCACACCATCATCGATAATGGTGATCATCATCAATAAGGTGACTTCATTGAAAACAAGTACATAGGTAGATCAGAAAAGTCATTTTTACGAACCACCACATAAGGAAAACTATGAAAACAATAGGTAGGTACTGCATATCTTTGGGTCAAATCTACATACAAATTAACCAGGTAAATACCCCGGCTTATGAGCTTAGGTTGTCTAGAAAATCCCAGTACCTACCTAGTTATTTCAAGTCCAGGTAAAATCAAGTTCAAAGCGGCGCTGCGATTATTACCCTCTTCAGAATTTTACAATCTTTATTTATTTATGTTTTTACAACATTGATAGCTCAGCTTTGTGATAACGCAGGCATGTAATGACGTAGGTATGAATTACCTAGCGCGTCATCGCATTGCGTACCTACCTGTAACTAAGTACCTAGGTATTTTTATTTCATACCCACATGGTGTAATTGAAATAACCTAAAACTGGTTCAGATCATTGCGTCAAGCCAAGCAGGCGCGCAAATCACAGTGTGTAAACGCGTGGATCCATTATGTTTACGGAACGGCGCCGTTTGCCGTGCAACGGTACGGCACCGCCGCCGGCGGACGACGCGGCGCCATGCCGCGTCACGTCATACCCAATATTGCGGTACCCAATATTTTCTTTGATTTTTTTAACCGACTTCAAAAAAAAAGTAGGTTCTCAGTTCGACCTGTATGTATGTATGTATGTATGTATGTATGTATGTATGTATGTATGTTTGTCCGCGATTATCTCGCGTTTGGCTGAACGGATTTTGATGCAGTTTTCAGGAAAGTGTTCTCTACATTCTGGAGAAGGTTTTAGTATATAACACTAATAGATATCCCGTGACGTTGCCCGCGTGGATCCGTTTTGCTTACTTGGATCGTAGATTTTCAGGGACGATTGCATTTTTGTCCGCGATTATCTCGCGTTTGGCTGAACCGATTTTGATGCAGTTTTCAGGAAAGTGTTTGTTACATTCTGGAGAAGGTTTTAGTATATAACACTAATAGATATCCCGTGACGTTGCCCGCGTGGATCCGTTTTGCTTACTTGGATCGTAGATTTTCAGGGACGATTGCATGTTTGTCCGCGATTATCTCGCGTTTGGCTGAACCGATTTTGATGCAGTTTTCAGAAAAGTGTTTGTTACATTCTGGGGAAGGTTTGAGTATATAACAATAATGGATATCTCGTGAAGTTGCTCGCATAGATCCGTTTTTGTTGCTTAATAGGATTGTAGATTTTCAAAGAAGCCGATTTTATGAAGATTTTTGTTGAATATCGCAACTAAAAAGGGAAAAATAAAAAACTTTTTAAAAAAAAGGGAACCGACTTCGAAACCAAACACAAAAAAACGATAAAATAACTTTTCTTTCGGAAGTCGGTGGCCATAACTCAATGAAATAAAAAATCAAAGCCACCGACTTCCGAAAGAAAAGTTATTTTATCGTTTTTTTGTGTTTGGTTTTGAAGTCGGTTCCCTTTTTTTTAAAAAGTTTTTTATTTTTTTTTACTTCATTTGTCGTATTCTTAACAGCAACAGGAGCAGGATACGTCTTTCGCGGTTCATGTCAAGCAAAACTGTAATTTTGGTATACGGCTGAGCGGGTACGGGCACCTACACGATGACGTGCTGCGTACCGTTGCACGGCAAACGGCGCCGCACCGTGGCGTAGACATGGGTACACGCCCTAAGGGCTCTCTCTCACCGCGAGCATTCACCTGTAATGTAACGTTACAGATTCGAACATTTCATCAGTGACGGAAGACAATCGAGCATCACAATGTGCACCATTTATAAACACACACACAGTCCCGTACTGGCTGGGGGAATCATTTGATGATTTTACCACGACGATAGAAAAAGGCTAAGTTTAAAAATATAATACAAGGAAAATTGTTTAGGTCTATCTACACTTTCTATTCTGCAATGCTGTCACTAATTCAAATCTAGGTATTTCCATACTAGGTAAACATAACTAACAAGTTTAAGGAAAACCGATGTTAACAGTTTAAGGGATCCTAATTATACAAAATTATGTACAGAGATATTGCAAAATATGAGTAAAGTTGCGATTGTGAAATGAGGAAAATCTGACCATAGCAACATTAACTATTAAGTAGACTTAAATGTAGTGCATACATACACCAGGCAGAATTGTAGACGCCTTCTGCCGCCACTGGTTGTTAATTTTGTCTTGCTCATCTGCCACGACGCCTTCTGGCTGTGTCAGGGCTCCACATAGTGGTAATTTTGGCCCACAGTTCATTGGGCATCCGGCAGACGTGGCCAGCCCAGTCCCACTTCAGCTTAGCGGCCATTTTAGCAACGTCGGTACGAATATGATCAGTTAGCTTAACGCCTAGAACACTGCGCTCCATTGCACGTTGGCAACCCTTGAGGTTGGACTTTTGTATGTTTGTCAAAGACCAAGTTTGGGATCCATATGTCAAAATAGGAAGAATGCACATGTCCATGATTTTGCGTTTTAGTTATAAGGGGAGATCCCCCTTCATAAGGTCTTTCATGGACTAGTAGCTCTTCCAGGCATTTTCAGTTCGTCTAATGACTTCCCTTATCCGAGTCTTAAATATCCAATCAGAAGCAGCCGCCAAAACACAGGAACGGGATTTGGATCGAGATTGAATATTCATTTCGGGCGTAAGTCCGCTGCAGAAAAGGATTAAGTATGTTTTTGAGTATATGTTGACACAGACATACGAAAACGTAAGCATACAAAAGACAAGTGACATTGCTATCTGCATGCCCGCAATATTAATCTGTGTCTACATACTTTAACCTACAGAAATAAGTGCATAAACATGACTACAATATTAGCTGAACAAGCATAACAATATTGTTTCCTCAAAGAGCACATAGCAGCTATGTAAATGTCATGTGTTCCAATTAGTTCAAGCTTGCATAATTATTTAAATTTTATCTCCGAGGCGCTTCTGAGATTTGAAAAGGAAGGATATGTCCATTATTGCTAGAGCAATTACTCGGTTCATTTACTTTGCTTTTACTGATGGATTTTTGTTTTACAATGTTTTTACCAACAAAAGAATCAATGAGTTCTTCTGTTGGTGGGACAATGACCTGGTAAAGGCCGTATCTCGGATGCGGGAAGCGTAAATTATAGGACTGGGCGATATGGCGACTTTTGGGAGAAGCAGATGCGTGTCTAAGCTAATGTGATGCTGATGATGTTAATGCTGGTAGAAAAATTTCCTCTCCCTCTTGAGCTTGAAACGGATTCAACTAAGATGTGTTTTTATGGAAGGAATTTTGCGTGCTATGGCTGTGTGCTATGGAGGCGTGCTATGGGTGGTATGGGCGTGCGTCTTCCCGACTTATATCTATACATCGCATAGCTTGAGCTGCGCATCTTCGTAGCGCAGCTACTTTGTGGCGCTGCACCTTCATAGCACATCTTCCTCGCACAGCTAGCGTCAGTGGAAACGGTCACACAGTTTCGTAGCTCAGCTTTTACATCCTCGCAGCACAGCTACATAGCACAACTCTGGTGGAAAGGCACTCACGCCCATAATGCTAGCCAATTTGACACAAAAGCTAGTGGTATTACGTCCGTCTGTGCTATCACTATTGGACATGAAGTTTAAAAATAAATACCAAGACACACAAAATACGCTTTATAAAAATATATTTAAATAAATAGTCAAAACAAAGTGTAATTAACAAGTCGTTTACCTGTCAATCAATTAATTATAATGATATAGGTCGATGTCCAAGGTAGCATAGTTGTTTATTTGCTACTGTTATCATGAATAAACACTGGTGTCTCAGTTTTTATGTACCTAGTCTTGTCTGCACTTAACCCTGTCACTGCTAACGGTTCTCTGCTTTCCTCGGTTAATTCCCAGTATCCCCGTTACATTTTCCCCATTGAGAAAATTAGTTCGGTCAGTTCTAACAAAATTCCTAGTTGGAAGTTTTTCCTACTGTCCCGCTTGCTTCGTTCCGGTAATGGGGAGACTGGGAATACATCTTTTCTCTACCAACGCCAGTGTAAAGTCTTTCTACAAACTTATTCAAAATGATTCGGGTCTTTCACCTTTCAGATAAAAAAGAAAAAAAGGGGGTGTCCGTTTTTGGGGTTAGTGGGAAATCTGATAAACTTACATTATTGCATTTGTAAACAAGCCACGAAAGTTACGAAAAGAGGCGTGTTTCGTTCAGAAAGTGATTAAGTAATGGTTGGTGCAGTGACTTAGCGTTGACTTTATTTCCGCACGAAACAAATATTTGTATGATCTACAAGTAGTTTTTCCTGGTTTGGCCTGTTGTGTATGTGAATTTAAATGACGAAGGAGTACTACTAACACTTTTTAAGAAAAGAAGCACTACACAATACTCTGGCGTACAATTGGACAGGCTTTTAAATCAGAAAGCATTGTCTGGAATAGAAATCTCAAATGAAGTCTTAAAGAATCTTAAAAACGCTCAAATAATTTGATCTGGATCAAGTTTTAAGCCTTCTCCAAATGACAAGAAGCTTTTAGTCTTGGGAATCTTATCACTTAAAACTAATAAATAAACTGTAACAGTCGCATCTAGGTACAACATTTTCTCAGGACTCATTACAACAACGATTCTAAATCATATTGTTTGCGCACACGTCTTTCTCTCCAGAGAATTTATCAAACATGCATTTGACGCTAATTAGTCCCTATTGTGATATAGTTTAGTAGTGAGCTTGCGCGTGAGTTGATTGTGGTGGAAATTTGTTTATTTGTGATATTGTTTTTGTGTTATTACTTTGGTAGGTACGCTTTTGTTCTTTTGGATTTTCAATATGTGACAGATTTAAGTTATTGAGATGCGATTGCCCCAGGGCGTCTCGCAAGGGTTAACAACAATGATATTCTAATATACTTACAGTTATATTATACACTTAAAAAACAACAGAAAAAACTGTTCCGCGCCGAGCGGCAGCACACATACACACTTTTTATTCACACATTACATTTCACTACAAGTAAAAAGGATAGCTTGATAAAACGCAATAAGAAAAAAAGTGACAAACAGCGCCGCGCGTCATCAATCCCCCCGCACGTCGGCATCATAGACTAGCAAATTGTCCCACGTAGGACATTTTCTGGTCTTCATGTTTTGCGCGCTCATAACATATCTGTTTACTAAAATATCATTGGTTAATAAGTTACCAGTTACCAGTTGACCAGCGGTTATGCCCGCGTTTGTTGAAGATATTATCTCTCGAGAACGTTATAAAAGCTAGCCTTTGTTTTTATCAAAACACAAATATTTTGAATCTAAAGATAAGCGACTCAAAGCATTAGAGTAAGAGAGAGAAAATTAATCTTTCTTTTTTATATAACTACACACATCAAAAGTGTCTAGGGATCAACATATACTTATTTTTGCAATAACTTTTCTCCTGATTGATATTAATTAAAATGTTCTTTAAGGATTCATCAAATAACGTGTTATCGTTTGTCACAGTAACGATAAACCAAGTCACCTTTGCATTCATAAAGAAATTTGCCATTTTCCTAATAAAGGGATTTTTGACATTTGAACCACTAACATTAAAGTTCGAAAAAAAGACTGAAATAACAGTTTTCTTTAAAATTTTATTGGGTAACTTAAACAATTAATAATCCGTGTTTCTACCGCGAACACTAACAACACAAGAACATCGGTTTGGCATACTCAAAATGAGTTCATCCAAATCACGCTGTGGAATGGCCGCCCATGTTCGTTGCAACAACAAAAAAAGGTCTTCTTGCGACTGGATACCCTCCATATTCGGCAGAGCTCTTCTCTGTAGCATATCCCATACATGCTCAATCGGGTTCAAGTCTGGCGACTGAGCAGGCCAGGGCAGGACATTGATGTTAGCTGCGGCGAGAGTCTGTCTTACAACTCTTGCGGTGTGCGGTCGTGCATTATCATGCATTAACTGAAATAAGGGACCGATTTGCACTTGTAGAGGAACGATGACGTCTGATACAATCGTCTCAGCATAAATTTGAGCGTTGAGGTTGCCTCTGATCCAAATCAACTCAGTTCTTCCGCCGATCCAAATACCCGCCCATACCATGATGGTTCCACCACTATAAGGATGGACTTCCTGGCAGGATTTTAATCGCTGTTGGCGTCCAGGGGTTCTCCAGTGTCGTATACGTCTTGTATCCGGTCTCATACCAAAACGAGACTCATCAGAAAAGCACACGAAACGCCATTGTTCTTCTGCCCAATTTCTGTGTTCAAGAGCCCATTGATATCGAATCCTACGATTGTGCATTGCTATAGGTGGTACCCGTAGCGGTCTTCGGGAATGAAGGTTCACTTCATGCAAGCGGTTTCTGACTGTTTGGTCGCTAATTAAGTTCCCTGAAGAGTGATGAAGCCTCACGGCTAACATCATGGCGGTTCTTGTTGGAGCTCTTCGAGTTAAGATTTGAATGTATCGGTCTTGTCTCCGTGTGGTGCAGCGATACCGTCCTCCATGGCGCTCAGCCACGGTACCAGTGCTTCGGTAACGTGTCCAAAGTCGACTGATAACACTCTGACTTGTATTCAGAGCTAAAGCCACAGTACGTTGCCGGGAACCAGCTTCTATCATTCCCACGGCTCTGAGCATTTCTTCCCTGCTTAAATGACGTCGCCGCTCCATAATAACGTTGATTTTAATCAGTAGTAGGGAAACAGTAGCACTAATAATGTCTTCAATGCGTTGTATGTTTTTATAAGGAAAATATTGACAGCTGATTTTCATCTTTTACTCGAATTTGATTTACAGTTCCTGATTCAAATTATGAAATGCACCAAAAAGGATCCATATAAATTTATAAAATCATAAATTTATTACAAAGCCACATCTCAATCTCAAGAAATCCGCATAAAAATGCTTGATCCCTAGACACTTTTGATGTGTGTAGCTCATCACCGTGTTTTTATCCTCCCTGCTCCGCTCCTATTGGTGATAGTGTGATGTTATATAGCCTATAGCCTTCCTCGATAAATGGACTATCCAACCCAAAAACAATTTTTCAAGTTCCTGAGATAAGCTCGATCAACCAGACAAACAAACTCTTCAAGCTAGATATGTAAGTAATAAGTATAGATGGATTTGCTCTTTTTTTTTCGTGGTGAAATCGTCAAATTCGTCCTCCCACCCATACTGTCCGACTTGTACTTACTAAAATCCACGGTGATCCTTCAATAGCCATTTACGTTCCAGGGTCACGGTAACCTGATGATACAGTGCCGCGACCCCGGCAGATAGAAGTATAGATGAGTTTACTCTTGACTCCAGTGTAGGTCGGAGACTACGATGAAATCAAAATCAAAGCATTTATTTCAAGTAGGCCAGTTACAGGCACTTTTGAATTGTCATAGACAATTAAAGGAATATTATTAAACACTACAAAGTTATGGTGCTACAATCCCAGTCACAAGACATAAAAACTGAAAGTACCGTAGATGCCCGTTCCAAGAAGTAGAATGATCTCTATGGAGAAGAACGTGCAAGAAACTCCATGGACACTCTTTTTAGATCGCCAGAATTATTACAGAACCTTTGTTACATCATTCATTTGAGGTGGTACATTATGTGAGAACGATGTAGCAAGTTTTTAATTAAAAGTGTCCAGAGTAACAATTAAAACAGACGATTCAAAAATAAATGATCAATAATTATTAAAATAATTAAAATAATGAAGTGAGATCCAAAAGCCGCTCTAATTTTGAAAACCCTGAACGGGTTGAATGCGTTTGGAAACATAGAGGGAGTGAGTTTTGCTCTTTTGCTGTGTACACTATGAACTATCAGTATTCGTAAATACACTCAATGAAACACTTTTCAGCGTATTCTGTAACAAACAGAGTTTTCAGCGTCATGTTTTAGCATAAGCCAATCAATAGTTGAAATCATGCGTAAAATTAATTTCATGACCACAAAATTTTCTGCCTCAAATGCGGCCGGAAATCGATGTGAGTATAAACATGTCTTAACTGTACTAAGACATGTTTATACTCGTATATTTGCTTAAGATTAAAGTATTAAAAAAAAAAGAAACAAAAGTTAGATTATCAAAAAATATTTAACACGTATAATTTATTTACATAAATAAACTAAAATTGAGTAAACACTACCGCTATGAGTGTGACGTCACAAGTCGGAATGTCGAAGCGTTTTTCTCTTTATCAATAATTATTACCTATATGAAAAAAAAAAAAAAATCGAGACCAATATTTTACAATACTGGACTAACGGACAAAACAGATTTTTAATTTATTTATGCTGTTAAAAACCCTATTCTCGCATTATCTAAATCTCAAATTATGGGCCAAAGTCGCGTAATATCAAGACACTAATAAATAAAAAATGCTGATAGCCAGAAAATGCTTATTGCGAATTTATAATATTTACAAACAATAAATGAAACGTATCAACGAACGTACTGCCCTCAATAATCATAAAACGTATGACACTTAGTTATTCTGCTTGCGTCAATTAAAGGAACTGTACCATTGTTTGATATTCATAAATTATACACCGATGAAAAAATGTTTTACTGTACTAGAGAATCGCCATCGCCTGCCACCTCTTGAATCAACTTACTTTCATTATTTTCTTTATTTTCGAGCGCATATTTTGAAAATTGGCAACGTCGCAAATAGTTGTCAAATATTAACAAGTTTTAATTAATTTGTCAATGTTACTGTATGGAAATAAGAAAGGCTCTGTAATGCACTAAAAAATGATTAGGGAATGCAATAATTAATATCGTAACACCGAATATCTAGGTTTAGATGTAAAAAAAGCATTTGGGAACTTTCCAAATGCCTTATAAACACCTGAAACGGTTACAACATCAAATTCAGTGTTTTAAATGCATTCATTCATATACAAATTTTTTAGAGCACTATAGAGCCATATTTCTTATTTTCATACAGAAAATTTTCCAAATTCATTAAAACTTGAAATGGCAATGGGCAGGCCTTATAGCGTGGGTATTCGAATGAAGACCACGCACCAGCAAGCGCAGCGTAGAACGTCCACCCTCAAGGTGGGCAGACGATCTTATGAAGAAAGACCACAGGTTCACGCGTGATGCAAGACGCTTCCAACCGGTCCTATTAGAAGTCTATAGGGGATGCCTATGTTTAGTAGTGGGCATCTTACTTTTGAAGAAGAAAGAAAGAAATATCATTTATTTGGCACAGTCAGGGCACACACAATAAGATACAAAAGAAAGAGAAATAAACAATAAAAGAACTTAAATCTATTAATTGTACATTATTGTTTGCATATAAATACGTCGATACTTTTTGTCTTCGCTGTACAAAGTTACAAACCAAAAGATTATTATTCATAGAATTCCGTTAACGATGTACTGTATTAACTAATAAGGTTAAGTTTACTATAAGTTAGTTGTGAGGGATATCCTCATTAACATTAACTGTGAATCATCTTGTTTAATTGCGTTGGTTAACTTGCGTTTTCTACTTAATGTCATTAATCTCATTCATTCATTTCATTGCCCTCGTGAAGTTCTGTAATAATAATTATCCAATGAAATGACATACTGAGATAAAATGTTCTCAAGTTAAATTCAGGTTAAAAGCTATTTGCACGGTAATATTGCTATTTGTGTACCAAATATCTTCCAAATTCGTTCAGTAGTATCCAATCTTACATTGCATTTCAAAAATCTAAATCTAGTTTTTATTCAAAGTAGATTTAGCCATTTTTGGACGTCATGATTACGTGTCGCGGTGCCCCAAAATGCTTAACCACTTTCGATGAATGGATTAGCCTCAACAAAAATGAAAAGTAGACGAATTTTGAAAAATGTGAATATTGGATTTTGCCAAAAAAATACGAGTAGTTCGCATCGATATGTCGCTTTAAAGACGCTCTCCTTTTTAACTTCGCTAGAATCATTCCTCCGGCTCTGAAGTGGAAGGGACTGTTTACTCAGAAGTGTTCCTTCAATTGACCTTTACGTTCTAGGGTTTGGTTCACAGTCATTTGCTAAGAGTGCTTAGACAGTCGTGACAAAGACGCTATCCTAAAACAAAAAAAAACACAACAGCTTCTTGATTAAGATTTATAATAGAACATGGATTCATTAGCCCGTCCGTGGCCAACCTTTTAGGCTTTAATTATTATTGGGCAATATAAATCCTATTGATCCATCACATGAGTCATTCAAATATATACTCCTCAAAACAAAATAAGGGCCACTTATTAAATTGCACTTTTATAAGTATTGCTCTTATTCTGGGTACATAATAAATAGTAAATATCTTGTTATGGTTTCTTTTAAGTATTAATATTGTTTCTACTGTATAATTGGAAATTCATAACTTTTTTTAAATTAGATATTTGAGAAAACTTAGAATTTACGGTTTGGTGTTTTTTAATTTTCAAACTTCTAACGGAGTTTTCTTCGACTAATACAGCAAGCGGGCTATAATGATCTTTCAATCTCATAATGTCATGTATTCGGAGACATATAGACGCAAAAACAGCCACTTGGGGTGTCACCTTAATCCAGGGGGCCCATTGCCAGAAGAGGTAGGTTTAATGGTGGAATATTCCCAATGAGTGGTTCAAAATGCTTGAAACTGGTCTCAAAAGACGGGTAATATCACGAGACGCCATGATCGAGGAAGAAAGTAAGTAAGTAAAGCCCAAAAAGACCATTATGTTTGTTAAACCGCGCAAATAGAGCGAAAATCTACTGCGCGGACCGTACAAACTCCATTGCGTCGAACTACAGGCACCCCTATAATTGACTACACTATTCCGAATCGACTCCATAAAGACTAACAATACTCAAGAAGATGCTTGGTTCACCTCCAGTTAACTACAGCTTAAGGTGCACATCGTGAAACATTTGCAAAGGAGAAAATTTATTGAACTGTTTTGACTGGGCTTCATTGCTTTTTATTGATGACTGGTGGGTTATTTTTTTTTTAATAAAAACTGATTCATAAGAGTGTAGAGAAGATCTTAACAACAGGTTTTAAATCCTTGCACTCTTAAAACAGACTGTTCTGGCGAGTTCTGAGTTATGCTCTGGGGCGGTTATCTCTATCACGCAAAACTGAGCTCGCACTTCTTAACGAGGGTGCTGTAACTGCTCAAAATTGCGTAGAGAATGTAGTGCAACTCCACATTATCCCATTCGCACAGCAAGGAGTCCCTGAGTTCTTCTTGAAGCAGGATAATGCTCGAGCGAACACGACGCCACTAACAGTGCACACATTCGCTGATGTTCGAATTACGATGTTACAGTGGACACTCAGGATTTTTACCTGAGTTCTATTGAGCATTTAAGAGATGAGTTAAAGAAATGTGAAAAAGAAAGTAAAACTTCCATCAACACGCAGCTGGATCTCATAAATTGTCTCAAAACTTGCTGGTAGAGGATCCCAAAAGAAAATGATCGAGATTTAATCCAGACCATTCCACCTCCTATAAAATGAGCAGAACAGAGAGAACAGAGTTAAAAGAGAAGCTTAAAAGAACACTTTGGAACATTGAAGACGTTATTTTTTCGATTTTTTTATGTTTTATGTAACTTGACACATTCCTGCAATTTCCCACTTTTCATTCAATATCGTTTAAGTTAATGATTTATTGGAACACATACTTAATTTTTGTGTATTTCCATCTAAAACCATTAATATTAATCAGAATTAGTCATTGTAGTTAGTAATATTTAAACATTATTTAATAAATCAATAAAAACCAGGTGGCCCTTATTTTGTTTTGAGTAGTATATAATATTGAGCTTGTCACGTGTGTTATTCCACAGTTGATCCTCAAAAAACTGTTTAAGTTCGACCCCACTTCTATTAAGACCACAAGGACTTCGTACCCGATAGTATGTTGTTACTAGTGCCACCGCTGCGTGTAGGTTCTCGGGTTGATTGCCTAGGTCAGGCAGGGTTACCTAGTGGGTTTTTCCATCAGGAAATTATGTAGCTGCCCGAAGTTGGCAAGATGGACCGATTACCTGAAGAAGGTAGCTGCCAATCTCAACAGAGAAGTCATCAACGCGGAACATTATTAAGGCGCTCCCTCACCGGGAGCCTGTAACCTGCCACCTGTGTGTGTTTCCAAATGCTTTTTTTACGTCTTAAACTACATATTTAGTGTCCCGATATTAATTATGGCATTCCCTAAACAACTTTTTAGTGTACCACCCAGCCATATTTCTTATTTTCATACAGTGAATTTGTAAAAATAATTAAATCTTGTAAATATTTGACAGCCATTTGCGACGTTGCCAACTTTTAGTAGGTATATGCGCTCTTAATGCTTGCAATGATTATCCACTAAGAAACCCTCAAGGCTTCCCCCCACAGATTGTAATAAAAGAACGAGTCAAATATAAAAGGCACTTAAAACATCTCAATGTCCTCCAATCATTGAGTCAGTTAAATGAATGGACTGGATATGGCCCACGATCGCACCGCCTTTCAAGACGAATAGCCGTACAATTTGCATAGTGCTTCCGCTGTTACAATCTGCGCGATCCACAGTTTCATTGACACATGTACTCGTTTGAAGTGGCTGTACTTGGTGGGGATTATTACTTTATCGGCTGTTATGAAGAGGAAATGATCTTTATTGATTAAGAGATTCTTTTTAAAGTGTTTGATAAACTAATCTCGTTACTATGCGACAGCGACATCATGGCACCATAAGCAGTGGTGGCCCAGTGGTATCGGTCCCGACTTACGAATTGTAGGTCGTGGGTTCGAACCCCGCCACGCGCATTTGTTTGTGTAATTTATTTCATCACCACTGTTCTCAAAACGGTGAAGGAAAACATCGTAAGGAAACCGGCATGTCCTATGTAGAACCAAAAATTCGAAGACATGTGACATCTACCAACCCGCACTGGGCCCGCGTGGTGGATTATGGCCTACTCCCTCTCGCAGAGAGGAGGCCTGTGATGATGATGATGATGGCATTATGAGAGCCATATTAATGAGACAAAATGCACATTTTTTTTAAATAAAAAAAAAACGTTCCTTCGCACTAGGAATGTCTTCCTGTATCGTGGGTGCGTTTATATACATAGAAACTCAAACACCCGGACCCGGAACTACTTGCAGGTCATCCAAATATTTGCTCCTTGCGGGGATAGACCCGCGACACGCTGCGCAGCAGTTGATCGATCGGTTTATTCCACTTTGTTCACCTGGGTGAACAAAGTGGACAACATTGGTGTCCTCAATTCACCTCGGAAAAATATCACCCTGATGAATTGCGGACACCAAAGTCCCCTAAATCGCGTAAGAAAAGTCGCCTTTGTTCACCCAGATATTTTTCCGAGGTGAACAAAGTGGACAACTTTGGTGTCCACAATTCACCTGGGTGATATCACTCAGGTGATATTTTTCCGAGGTGAATTGAGGACACCAAGTGGTCCACTTTATTCACCCAGGTGAACAAAGTGGAATAAACCGATCGATCAGCCACTCCGCCAACCGTGTCGACTTTTGAACTCTCGTCTTCCATGGTCTTGAATAAATACCAGTCGTCGGTACTCGATAGACATTCTGATCATTTGTGATCCTGGCAGCAGTCTTGGTTCTAGACGACTTCAACTTATCAGATATTCAAATCAGAATCTACTCGTACCATCAAATTCAGTCGGTAATATTATGTTGGATAATGTTCAGACTACATCTGGAGTCATTTACTATTCGGACCTTGTGGAATCTCGAACAAACTTCCGTGCGTTCAAGGGTTTTTGCCATGTTACCTATTATTGGAATCAAATATAGCAGCTCACAATTTAGGACCCATTAATATTAGTAGTCATTTTACCCGTGGTGCTAGGCAACTGGCTTCTCCCAGTTGTATGTCCCTTTTTGCCTATTGGCCTTGTTTTGTTCTGTCTCATGCTTGCATGGAGGGAAGTGGAAACATAATTTTTTCTATTCCTCCACTATTCTTTTCTGATAAATTTCGTTGCAGGATCCAAGACGAGATACGGCGAGCTTCGTTGTCTCGGCGCTTTTCTGATGGTTGCCACTGTTGATTCTGGCTTTCAGGAATTGCAGTGGTTTGGGAATCAATCAAAATTAAAGCATTTATTTCAGGCAGGCCAGTTACAGGCACTTATGAATTGTCATAGACAAATAAAAATGTAATTAAACATTAAAAAGTTATGGTGCTACAGTCCCAGTCACAAGACATAAAAACTGTGAAAGTACCGTAGGTGCTCATTCCAAAGAGTAGATCTCTATGGAGAAGAATGAGCAAGAAACTCCATGGACACTCTTTTTCAATCGCCAAAATTATTACAGATCTTTTGTTACATCATTCATCATCAGATGGTACATTATGTGAGAACGATGTGGCAAGTTATTAGTGTCCATAGAAAATACACTCGGCGTCACAAAAATCGCACCTCTTCGAAAATAAGTTTAAAACATGTCCCGCCAGTAACGAATACATTAAACCCAATTAATATTGGTATCAATTGAAAGTATGCTTAACGACCTTTAAATTAACAACAGTTAGAATCCCTAAACACAACAGGTTTCATTAGCACGTAACGTTAAAAAAAATGTTGTCAAAATACGCATTGCAAGGGCCACTAATTGCACCTCCCTACAAGGGTATAAAACGGGCGACCCGGGTTAAATGTGGGTCATTCGCTATTCAACCTTTGAAGTGAACACACGTGAACAGCTACAGCAAGAAAAATACCCCAGAAGATGGATACCACTGCAGATGAAGCCGCTCAAGTCATTGCACTACTGCAATCAGGGATGCGGCAATGTGATATTGCTCGGCAACTGAACTTGAGTCGTTTTGCCGTTCGACGAGTGTTCCAACGCTTCCAAGAGACTGGTGGCTATATCCGAAGACGTGGATCTGGAAGACAACGGTGCACATCGGAAAGAGACGATCGCTTCATTGTTTCGACGTCTTTACGTAATCGGTTCTCCAATGCTGTTGAGCTGCAACAACAACTGCTATCAGCTCGCAGAACTTCTGTAAGCGTCTCCACGATTAGAAGAAGAATGCGGGAGAAGAAAATTGCAGCTCATAGGGCTGCTACAGGGCCAAAATTGACTGCACAGCATAGGAGAGACCGGTTGCAATTTGCCCGTGACCATGTGGATTGGACAATAGACCAATGGAGGGCTGTGCTCTTCTCGGATGAGACGAGGGTGTGTCTTTTCTGCAACGACAGGCGTCGAAGAGTGTATAGGAGGCAAGGTGAACGATTCGCACAAGCCTGTATTCAAGAGACAGTGGAATACGGGGGTGGCTCGTGCATGTTCTGGGGCGGCATGTCAATCGACGGTAAAACGAACCTTGTGTGTGTTTCTCGGACTGGAAGTGCTCGCGGGCAAGGGTCGCTGACTGCTGCTCGGTACATAACAGAGATCTTAGAGGAGCAGGTTGTCCCTTATGCGGGTTTTGTTGGCAGTGGGTTCACGTTAATGCACGATAACGCCCGCTGTCACACCGCTTTAATTGTAAGAGACTACCTGCAAGAAGTTGGAATCCCTGTTATGCGCTGGCCGGCGCGAAGTCCAGACCTAAACCCTATTGAGCACCTTTGGGATGAACTGAAACGGCGAGTACGGGCACGTGATCCTGCCCCTACCACTCTCCAAGACCTCCAAGATGCCGTCGTTGCAGAATGGGACAACATTCCTCAAGAGACTGTTGTCACATTAATTAGGTCCATGAGAGAACGCATGGAAGCAGTCATCAGGGCTAGGGGGGGTAACACTAGGTTTTAAGTTGTTTTTAAGGACTTTGTTGTAATTTTTGCTGATAAAATAAAATTTAACTTTTTAATCATTTGCATTAGCTTGCTTTTTTTTATTCCCTGGTAAACAAAAAACCAAATCCATTGATTTATACTGAAATTTAAATAAATTGCCTTTCCAATGATACCTTATAGTCATATGTCTACCATTGATTAATAGGTTTAAAATGACTTTGAAGGGAATTCTTAAAGTGGTGCGATTTTTGTGACGCCGAGTGTATAAACAAGACAATTCAAAAATAAAGTTATAAATAATTAAAATAGACCGTGGCAGCTAAGGGATGACCAGTCCCAACTGACAGCGCCCGTTCACGAACATGACGCATATATCAGCACCATTCAGCTCATATAGCTCGAATAGTGTTGTGGGTTTGTCCCAATAAAAAAAATCTGTTGGTGAGATATGATAAGCTGTCCACACCTGTGTGGTTTAATGCATCAATAAATATTATAATGACACCACTTCAATGTGAGGAAGGAAAGCGAGAACAAATCAAAATCCAGACATCTCAAGCACCTAGACTATTATTATCATACGTTAATATTCAACCTTACTTCTTTCCTGTAAGGTGTATGATTGTATATTGTGGCATTGTTTGGCCCAAGGCGGGATATAGCATTTGTAATTTAGAGGTTAGGAGCATAGACATGAGCATGGACCGCCTAAAATTGCCATTTTATCAAAAAAGAGAGAGAAGCAATTTTTAGTGACATCTATCTCTTGTAAGTTATAGATTATTATACAACGTGTAACGTTAATAGCGCAAAACCTCTCGTGGGGTAACTCTGCCCATGTTACTGAACAATGTTTGTTCTAAAACTTTTGGAATAAAAAAGATTTTTCATACTGATGGGCTCGCTCAATTCGAAAAAAAGTTTTAGAACAAACATTGTTCAGTAACATGGGCTGAGTTACCCCACGAGAGGTTTTGCGCTATTAACGTTACACGTTGTATAGGACAATAGATTATCCCACTGCTGGGCAAAGACTTCTTCGCTTCCAGTTTTCACGATTCGGAGCGAGAAAATTTTCATTTTCTCTTTCTAGAGATTTTGGTAATTTTGTGTACACAGCCAGGCTTATAGCTTTGTATAATTTATCACTGCAAAATACTAATGATGAGAAACCTCGTGACATGTTTGACGGCACGGTGCAGTTAGTGTTGTGGGATTTTCTCCTGTTTGTCCAAAGATTAAAAAAATTACCTTGAACCAAAAATTGGAAGACATTAGTGGTGTCTAACAAAACACATTGGACCCGCGTGGTCGATTACAGCCCACTCCCACAGAGAGTAGTCTATGTCCCAGCAGTGGGAACATTATAGGCCGATTTTGCTATGCTATGCCGCTATTTTAAAAACTACATCTATACTAGATAATATTATAACGATGAAAGGTTTGTCTGAACCCGCTAATTAACTACTGGTTCGAATTGTAAAATTATTTTTGTGTCGAATAGCCCATTTATAGAGGAAAGTCTATAGGCAATCTAACATCAGCTACAACCAATAAGAGCCGCGCAGCGAGTGAAACCATGGTGAACTGCTAGTAAAAAGACATCAATCAATAACATTTTCCAATTAAAATTACCAATTAAAATTTCCAATTAAAATTTCCAATTAAAATTTCCAATTAACTTTTCCAATTAATTTTCCATCTAAAGAGACATCAATCAATACTTTTGCGACCTTCGACCTCGCACTTGAGGAAGAATTGCGCGATGAATTCCGATCGTAATAGTCCTTGTTTTAGGCTAGACTATAGTGAATTAATTAGGAACTAATGTACTCGAACGTGTCATTAACAGTGTGATGTGATTAATTAATTGATTTGAGCTATTCTTAGACTTTGGCGCCAACTTTCCTTGATGAATGACCCATGTCAGGGTAATAGATTGGACGGTACGAATGGCGCAGTTACTGGGCGATAAGACTGTTGAGCTGTGTAACGCGGTTTTGATTCCCGCTTGGCCCAAATATTTTATGATCTACAAGTTGTTGTAGAATGATGATGGATGGAGAGTAAAAGGAAGGCCAAAGAAAAGTTTTTTATTTTTATTTATTTCATTAACACATACAATTGCAATTACAGGTAATTACCCAAGCTAAAAAAAGTAGTCATAATTTAGTTGTCTGCCCAGTCCCAAGTAACGGGTCACCCAGACCCGTTACTTGGGACTGGAGAAGTACACGTTACGTAGTGGTCAACTCACTAAGTGTCACCCTCTGGAATTCAGCCAAAGAGCAAGAAAATAAGTCTAAGCGCCGAGAGACCCTATTCAGTATTCCTATTGCGCGTACCATAGGTGCGAACCTTAATATATTTAATATATATATAATATATAATATAATATTCCACAACTATCACACAACGCCATCTAGTCCCAAGCTAAGCAGAGCTTGTGTTATGGGTACTAGACAACTGATAAACATACTTATATATTTCTAAATACATACATATTATAGATAAATTACACTCAGACACAGAAAAAATGATCGTGCTCATCACACACACATTTGTTCTGGGTGGGAATCGAACCCACGACCCCCGGCATAGCAGTCAGGATCACTAACCACTAGACCAACAGGCCAATTTGTAAGTCGGGACCGATACCACTGGGCCACCACTGCTCTATCGTGGTAAAATCATCAATTATGCGTTCTCCCACCCAGGGCAGGGCGGGAGGGTCAGACTTGTACTGACCAAAATCACATAGAACTTCCCATGACTTACGAAATATGGATGTAGGTACCTGATGTAGGTCCAACTCTGCGTAACCCGTAGGAAAAATACAGTTGAGGTGCAATATTTTATTATTACATAATTTTTTTTTTAGTGTGGTCTAATCATCAAATGAGTCCTCCCGCCCAGGATAGGCCGGGAGGGACTGTCAGATTTTTTTTTTTTTTAGAGTGGTAAAATCATCAAATGAGTCCTCCGGCCCCGGGCAGGGCGGGAGGGACTGTCAGACTTCTACTGACTAAAATCCACGGTGTCCTTCAATAGCCTGTTACGTTCCGGGGTCACGGTAAGGAAATAATCCCGCGACCCCGGCAGGCTTTGGCCCTCTGAGAGGGGGGCCCCGTCATTATGCTGACGCTCTTTGAGGCGCGCGTGGGACACAACGCGCCGTCGACCCGGGCATGGTCCTTGGTCGGGCAGCGAGTTGCCCTTTACTCGCTGCCCGCATGCCCGCGCCTACGGTGGCCGGAGATCATCTGCTGACGTCCGACGCCACTGCGGTTGGGGCGGAGGGAGGACGCTGTCCTCTCTTGCTCGCGGCCCGCCTCCTCCTTCACGAGCATTACTGCCTCGCAGAAGGAGCAGACCGCTTCCCACTCCGTCTCGCCCCGCAGCATGGCCGCAACCAATGCCGGGCGCGAGAGGTCTCCGCCTATCGCCGCCGTGAGGACACGTCGCGTCGGTGCACCGCCCAAGCTGGGCAGTCTTGCACCGTATGCTCTACTGTGTCCTGCGGGCGATCTTCGCAGTGGTGGCACCCGGGCGTTTCCTCCTTCCCTATCAGGCACAGGTACCTCCCGAAACTTCCGTGTCCGGTGAGGACCTGCGTCATCCGATAGGTCAGGACGCCGTGACGTCTCTCCAGCCACTCCTCAAAGAGGGGTCTTACCGCCGCAATTGCGGCGCGCCCGTGGGACTGTCAGACTTGTACTGAATAAAATCACATAGAACTTCCCATGACTTAAGAAATATGGATGTAGGTAGGTACCTGATGTAGGTACAACTCTGCGTAACCCGTTGGAAAAATACAGTTGAGGTGCAATATTTTATCATTACATCAATTTTTTTTAGTGTTGTCGAATCATCAAATGAGTCCTCCCACCCAGGGCAGGGCGGGAGGGACTGTCAGACTCGTACTGACTAAAATCCACGGTGTCCTTCAATAGCCCTTTACGTTCCGGGGTCACGGTAATTCGTTAGTCCCGCTTTTCCCCTCTATGGGGCCCCGTCATAACGCGCCGTCGACCCGGGCATGGTCCATAGTCGGACAGCGAGTCGCCCATTACTCGCCGCCCGCATGCCCATCATTACTTCAATTAGCGTAATTACTGTTGGTTACATTTCATTGGGAAGGGTTTCCGGGCCCTCAATTCTCTAAATATGAACCTGACCTTGAATGCCCAGACATTCAATTTATCCAATCAAATCTCAAATACTGTTGACAGTTCGTTTATGGAAAACTTTTAATAAACAGTCCATCACGATTATACATTATCGTTTTATAATGGAAAGAGCTACATATATATACTCGGAGCTTAGATCATAGAACACGCAGAGAAATGTATACGAGAACTTCTGGTTGCAACCGTGACAGCAAGACTCACTAGTTGGCTTTACAACATTTCTAGTAATAAATACTAAGTCCTTGCTAATAAGTCCTTGCTAAATCTGCCCGGGTGTCACCACTGCGAGGACCGCCCGGAGGACACGCGGCGGCGCGCACATGCGGGCGGCGAGTAAAGGGCTACTCGCTGCCCAACCATGGAACATGACCGTTTCGACGGCGCGTTGTGTTCCACGCGCGCCTCAAGGAGCGTCAGCATAATGACGGGGCCCCCCTATAGAGGGCCACAGTCCTGCCAGGGTTGCGGGACATACGTATACCGCGACTCCGGCACGCAAAGGGCTACCGAAGGACACCGTGGATTTTAGTCAGTACAAGTCTGACAGTCCCTCCCGCCCTGCCCGGAGTGGGAGGACTCATTTGATGATTTTGCCATTTTGCTGGGGCTCCGTCATCTTGCTGACGCTCTTTGAGGCGCGCGTGGAACACAACGCGCCGTCGACCCGGGCATGGTCCATGGTCGGGCGGCGAGTTGCCCATTACTTACGCCCGCATACCCGCGCCTACGGTGGCCGGATATCGTCTTGCGACGTTCGTCGCCATGGGCGTCTACCACTGCGGCTGGGGCGGAGGGAGGACACTGTCCTCTCCCTCACAGATTATAGAATGCCTAGCTTCTATAATCTAAGCTCCTAGCATAATAATCTAGCTTCCTAGTAGACTATTGCGAATTGAAGCTAAAAACACGGATGGATTTTTTTAGATGGATTGGATGTCATGCATTCTTTGAGAAATTGCTAGGAGCAGTTTGGTTAGTGGTTTAGTAAAAAATATCCTAAAATCCTATTCATTTTCTGAACTTTATAGGTATAACGAATTCAGTTGATCAAACAAATACTGCAATGTAGTGATACTCGCATGCGAGTTCTTACTCCGTCTAAATGAGGCTTTACGTACCAACAATAATGACACGAAAATGAACTTTTTTGTATAACCTAATTAATAACAACAAAAATAAAAATTTTCTTTTCACTAGATCAAAATGTTAGTTGGCGATCGAGTGATCAACTCAAGATTTGCGCAAACGCAGCGCGCGTCTCGCCTCTCTCAAAGGAAGAATCATAATGGGTAATTTGTACGAGTACGCTCGTAAGGGGAAGACGGTGTGCGTTTTCAATGTACGGTACGGCACGAGATTTTCGCCGTATTTTTTTTTCCAATTTCAATTAGGTTGCACAATAATTATTTTCACTGACTTGACTTTGTATTGGCGCAGGTTTTTATTATAATTCACTTTTTTTTCTAAAAGTGTATTCGTCATAGCTATTTGTAAATCACGTAAATCTTACTTTCAAATTGTATGAACACAGTACGGTGTTACTTTATTATCAGAGTAAATAAAACAACTAAGTTCTTAATGAGTTATGATGTCGCACTGCTGGACGATAGCCTAAATTCTTATTGAATAAAATAATTATTGATGCTTTCGTTTTTTTTTTAATGTTACTTTTATTATCACAGATTTATGGTGATAAAGCGTCTAGTAATGGGAGGAGGGCAAGGTTTAACAATGCTGCGTACACAGTTTTTGGAATTTAACAACAATAAAACTAAAAAATATCTTGTTTTTTTTTTGTAATGTTGGATATAACGGAATTTCATAGTAATGTTTTGTGGGATCCAACGCCAAAAATATAAAACAGGAATCCAACGAAAATAATAACAATATTTTATTTCGTATCATTTTTAACACTTACTCGAACTTATGTTTCATCATCATCAGCCTATAATGTTTCCACAGCTGGGACACAGGCCTCCTCTCTTGAGAGGTAGTGGGCCATAATCCAC
The DNA here is from genome assembly GCA_954870645.1 of Agrotis clavis. NCBI lineage: Eukaryota > Metazoa > Arthropoda > Insecta > Lepidoptera > Noctuidae > Agrotis > Agrotis clavis. The sequence continues at coordinate 2,487,714 of OX940943.1, read as the reverse complement.
CACGCGGACCCAGTGCGGGATGGTAGATGGACATATCTTCGAATTTTTGGTTCTAGGTCATGCCGGTTTCCTCACGATTTTTTCCTTCACCGTTTTGAGAGCAGTGGTGATGAAATAAATTGCACAAAGTAATGCGCCTGGCGGGGTTCGAACCCACCTACAATTCGTAAGTCGGGACCGATACCACTGGGCCACCACTGCTCCACTTAAAGATTTCAAAAATTAAAATTAACTAACTTAAACACCTTGGTCGGATCGACTTACAGTTCATAATTATATTTGTTCCGTGCAGGAATAGAACCCGCGACACGCTATGCAGCAGTTGATCGTTTCGACCAACGACACCAACCGATCCATTAATTTCTCACATAAGGGAACAGTGTATAAAGACGTGGACTCGGAGTATGATGGGAAAACACGCACTTAAGGTAAACTTAACACAATACTAACGTAGCGCAAGCGCCAACAGGACGCCAATTAATGGCCGCTTGCAAATGGCGTCCTGTTGGCGCTTGCGCTACGTAAGTATTGTGTTAAGCTTGCCTTAAGTTCGTTTGTCTGTTCCCTTACAATAATTAATGTCAATAAAACTTCTCTCACGTCACGTCATTAAGTCATGATATCGTGTCGTGTTGTACAATGGCCACGCACACTACGGTATCACTCACAGTCGGCTATACTTCCTCAACTTATTGCGAGCAATTTCTCGCGACAGCAGGGCTAGCATGCGCAAGTCGACAAAATTTTGTCGACACATTATCTCGTGCTGAGACGACTTATGTCTGTTTGTCGATGGGAGGGGCTAACATGCGCAACATTATCTCGTCCTGAGACGACATAATGTCTGTTTGTCGATGGGAGCTAACATGGTGACACTTATATGTCGTGTCGTTCTGACATAGAACTCATGTCGTTCTGTCAAACCTGTTTTTGTCGTCATGCGCGCTATATTTAGTCGAATTTTGACATTTTCCTATGACAAGTTTCTCGTCGATGGTTTTCGAAGACGAGAAATCGCGACAACAGTGACTAAAAACTGAAAACAGTGTTCTGTAAACTTTTAAGTATAATGGCGGTGCCGTACTACAATTATCATTTATCTGTGTATGAGGAGAGGGAAGCATGAAAAATACAGAGGAAGGTGATTCGCGACGTCTGCAACCCATTTGACCTAAGGGATAACGAGTTCCAGTCCCTTTGGCGAATTACAAAGCCTATGGCTATTTATGTTATAGATAAGCTCCAAGCCGATTACATTTACAGTTATTTACAGTTCAATTTGTAACTATCAATCTATCTCTTTCAATTAATAAGGGCACTATTATTGTACAGTACCTACGTACACACACGACAAGTAAACTTTCGTTCGTATTACGAATAATGTTTCGCAGCAATTTCAGAACTTTGTACTTTATGAATAGTCAACATTCAATCTTGATTTATGGTTGGCATAGTGTTTATTTTGTACATTACATTTAGGACATTTCATCGAGATAATTTAATGTTACATAGTATTATGATTACATAACTTAGAACTTTGAAAAATCCATTATTTACACGGTTTGTTTTGTAAATCAATTACAACATTCATCATCATCATCATCAGCCTATATTGTTCCCACTGCTGGGACACGAGCCTTCACTCTGTGAGAGGGAGTGGGCCATAGATATATTATAGAAGGAGATATGGCGTGGAGTTCAAAATGTATAGAAAACCGGTGAAGCCACAACTGCCCCACCATAAAGATAATATTACGCATGTAGTATATCAAAACAATACTACGAACAAGTGCACACACGCGCCGTCGAAAACTCTGTCATTTAAATATAAACCTTATTCTTTAAACCACAGCGTACTTTTTCCGTGTAATTTACTCAAACTAAAACAATTATCATTGTGTGTCGTCGGGACACGGGGGCGGACTCGACAGTGTTTGACTAAATCGAAGAGTTCACGATAAATATATCGATAAATTATAAAGGTTTGGAAATAAAATTAATAAAAAACGATATGAAACCGTTTTTATTATCTTTATTGTATAGATTACTATTAATTTAGTCCATAGATTACTAAACTAAACATTAATTAATTTACTTAACCATCTTCGGTTTCGCATTTATTTAATACTCTGTAAAATAATAAAAAAATGTAAAAATCCATGAACCACATCGGCCTTCCAGCCTTATTACAAGATAAAAAATTCAAAAAAAAAAAATAACACTTGTCTAAAAAAAGTGTGTCTATTCTATTCTATTCTATATTTGGTTTATGGCAACCAAGTCGATGTCAACCATCAACTATTCTGCCAATATCAGTGAACTGGAAAAACAAGTGTGCATGCTAAGATAACCTAAAAAAAAGAAATTAAAGTAAAAGGAATTATTTAAAAAACTTTGATTGATATAGTTGAACGCAATGTAGATCTTGTTGGATTAGTAGAGGACTGCAACAAAAAAAGTGTGTCTGCAAAACGGACCTTATTTCAACGTCGTAATCTGTCATTTTTTTAGTTATGTGTTCAACAGACGTTTAAAAGTTTTTGTGTTACAACGGTTACAGTTTAAGTTATTGTTTATATACACACATAATTATGAGCCTGAAATAAATGAATATTTAATTTATAACACTACCTACTACTAGCATTAAGATTATTTTCGAAACTCTTACTGAAGAAGTAATTAGCATAATTATCTATATATATTATTATTATATATATAGCTGTCAAATTGCTTATTGTAGGTACTGCAATATCGGAAAACTATTGTTGTTTCCTTGTATAGACAATTTTGAAATTAAGGAAATCATTACAATATCGATAGTTAGCACAGTTTGTTATTGTTGGCACAAATTAATGGGTTTCCTATGTTACATTGTTGTTATTTTTCCGCGGTATCTTTTTTCCCCGTTTAATTGTGGTTTTTTAATTTATGGTGTATTAGAATTTTTCGAATTAAGTAAACTAATATTGATGAATAGGCACGACATAAAGGAGTGATAAACTCATAACCGATCATTTTTAAAATGTCTCACATTAACATAAATATCTTATCTAATAAATAAAATTCTTGTGTCACAGTGTTAGTTACCATACTCCTCTGAAACGGCTTGACCGATTTTTATGAAATTTTGTATGCATATTTAGTAGGTCTGAAAATCGGTTAAAGTACCTACCTACTTTCTATTTTTCGAACTTTTTTTTTTCTAGAATTATTTACATGGCAAAACAACGTTTGCCGGGTCAGCTAGTCAAAATATAAAAAATGGATACAACTCGTTAATGGTTCAAAAAATCCTCAAAGCAATCATATTAATATTATCATAGTACCCAATTTTCAAAGTTACAAGGATTATTCTAAAAAGGCATACTAATGAGTTTAATAGCCTGAGGGCGACGATAAAAGGCGATGACCTAACCTTACAAGGCCGAAGCCTGCCTGGGCCGCGCGACTGTATTATCAGGCAACTGTGACCCTGGAACGCAAAGGGCTATTGAAGGATTACTGTGGATTTTAGTCAGTAAGAGTCTGATAGTCCCATCCGCCCCAACAGGGCGAGAGGACTCATTTGGGACTTAGAGCCTATGCACACCACGTTTTTTAAACGCGCTGCACTGGTGCGTCGATAGAAACGCGCTGCACTGGCGCGTCTAAAAAACGGGGTATGCTGCTCTTAACCAGCCAAAAAACAATGTATTGTCAATTTGTTACACCCATTTTTTTATCCATTTTGGCGATTTTAGTGCCAATTAATGGCCAATTTGCAACATTTAGCATTCCCATAAAAGAAAAGCTTACTCATTGACCATAGCAACTCGCATCCGCGAAAATGATCACGTGAATTCATCACCCCCGTCATTACGCGCCAATTATCGAGTTATTAGAGTTGGGCTATCGATAACCGCTTTTGTTATCGATATCGGAGGACGCTCTAACTGTTATGGCAAACTGTGGTAATGTGTGGGGCAATGCTAGTAGTTAAGGTGCGGACAGAGAAGCGGAGAGCGATTTTCAGCTGACAAAATAGAGGTTTGACTTTTGAAAGGAACTTGTTACCATGACTAATTCCTGAACGGTTAGGCAGAAAAGTACCTAATATACCCGCATTTCACCAGTATTGATAACGCACAGGCTGAGCAATGGGGTTGGCAACGCAAAGATATTGTAGATGGCGCCACCATAGAGCAGTCCTAATCCGACCAATAACGTAGTACTATTTTGAAGTACCTTTAAGATTTGAACTGATTTGAACCAATGACGATGCTTGGAACAAGTTATACTAGCGCCATTAGTTTCCCAGTTGCCATCCCCATTGGACTGTTGCGTTGTGTGCCACGGGTTCGATTCCCTGGAGCAAATATTTGTATGATCTACAAGTAGTTGTTTCGGGTCTGGGCTGTGTACATATTTTTGTAAACGCACCAACGATACAGGAGAAATTCTTTGGGTGAAGCTGTTTTTTTAAGGAAAAAAAAGTAATGTTCAAGTCCTATGATATAATAAACATTTTTGAAAAAGAGTAAGTATGGAGTTTCTTGCCCATTTTTCTCCATACAACCTACCTTAGCGAATGGGTGTAGAATCAATCCCATCCCTTCCTATTCCCTTTAAATTAAAAATCGACGTTCAAAAGTGCCTCTTTGATGGCCTAATTGGAATAAATGATTTGACTTTGACTTTGACTATGAAATAGAGAGAAAGAAAGGAAAAGTTTTATTGGACTTAAACAGGACAGAACAACAACAGAAAATTAAAAAAAAAAAGATGTAAAAATTAAACAGAAGAAACTTACAAAACTTACAAAAATAACCAAGTTGGGTCCTGTACGAGGCCAAAAGGCTCCCCTATCTCAGCATGAGCTGTGACATTTAGAATAAAAGTCACAACGCTAGTTTTCAGACAGGGCCCAAAGTGATGTCACGGTCAGATAAACATACTTCCAGTGATGAATATATACGTAGTAGGATATATAATAAAGCAATTAACACGTAAAAAATAAATAAATCTTACTATATAAAAATAAGTCGAGTTTTCCTTCCTGACGCTATAACTCCAGAACGCACGAACCGATTTCCACGGTTTTGCATTCGTTGGAAAGGTCTCGGGCTCCGTGAGGCTTATAGCAAAGAAAATTCAGGAAAAATTTCAACAGAAAAGCGGGAAAATCTTTTTTCACATACAGAAATGTTACATAAAACGAAGCCATCTGGTGGCGAAACGGAGTTCGCCGGGTTTGCTAGTAAACTTATAATTTCATAATAAGTCTGCACCCGCAACTGCTTGTCTTTGCTATGTGTGTCAATGGTTTACAACGCTGACAGAGAGGCAGACGCGGGCGCAGATAAAAGATAATCATGCAATGTCAACACGGAAAAACGTTAAACCGGAAAACCAAAACCTATTAATTATAACAAATATATAATTTAGTTATTGTGCAGCGAAAGCTGAACAAGTAACCAGATTTCTGTTTGAGTACGAATAAATTGACGTAAAATAATAAAGTTACAATAATAGAGAAAACAACCGAAACGTAGATTGCAAAACAAATGTAACTTAGTGCTGAGCTGTGCTGAGGAATCGTAAGCATGGGCTGGAATATAGGTAAAAGAAGTTCATTCAGTTCACTCCCAGACGCTCCAGTCACCTGTGAGAGCTGCGTGCAGAATATGGTGAGTTATCAGCGGCATAAGTTTGTTATTGGAGTTAATAATGCTTAAACTTGATTCTGAAGGTGCCAACTGCCTTTTGCCGTCATAATTCCAGACTACGTTGCAGCTCCTGTAAGGATATTTTTAAAGAAACGAAAAAAACTCAGATTGCGAGCAGGGCTCGAACCAACAAAGGCAACGTGTAAACAGCGTTCAAAAAACAAGGGAACGAAAAATTTCAGCTTTGTGAGTAGTGGTTGCGATGGCCTAGTTGGTTGAGGCGTCTGGAGTACCTATCCAGAAGACGCAGGTTCGAGCCCAGCTCGCAATCTTTGCGAAGACGCGACGCAGGCGTTATTGCGTGTATATAAAAAAATATAGCTACTGTAAGGATCCCGACTTGAAAATAGAACTCAGGACCTCAAGCTCAGTAAGTAGATGCGATTGTGACCACTAGACAAACATGACGTTTAACCAAAATCTATACATCCACTTATATATATTTTTAATACATGCATATGAATACATATCGTTATACGGTACATAGATAAAAATATTTTTAATTACCTATTAATTTTTGTCTGTCTGTATGTGTGTTTGTAACGGCTAAACTCTGAAATCGCTGGACCGATTTTGACGTGACTTCTATTGGCAGGTAGCTAATGTAATAAGGAGTAACTTAGGCTACTTTTATTTACGACAAATTCGCAATAAGAGCGGGCGAAGCCGCTGGTAAAAGCTAGTAATTTAATAAAAATAAAGAGAGATAGATGATGACTAAATATTTCTAAGGAAAACTAAATCCTACTGCAATGATATTTCATTTCTAAGAAACATTAAATCTTTTACGTAATTAGTGATATCTTTAAACAACATATAAAAATATTGTTTAATGAAAACAGTGTCGTAAGAAATGAGTAATAAATGAAGTCTCGTGCCTTTGTAATTAATAATGTTATTGCACCTTGTTGAAGTAAATATATGCTTTTATCTATCGGTTATATTTTTCTGCTCTTACTATGAGACTATCATTTTCCCGAGGCTTCGATTGGGTTAATTTAGAATTTGACAGTTACCGACACATAGCACCATATATTATCAAAATAACGATATTGTCCTTTTTCCTTGGGAACAGTACCTATTTTCGGTATGGAAAATACACTACGTCTGCCTGTGTAATGTGTATCTAACATTGTTCAGGATGATCGGTTCATTGATTTAGGTGTGTAAAAGTTAATAAACAAACAAGCAATCAAACTTTAGCATTTATAAAATAAGTTTAACAGCCTTACTACAAAAACTTAAACATATGTTGAACACTTGTCTAAAAAAAGTGTGACTGCAAAATGGACCTTATTTTAATGTCATAATCTGACATTTTTTTTAGACAAGTGTTCAACAGACGTTTAAAAGTTTTTGTAGTACCACGGTAAATGTTTACAAATTAAACACTCTATTTGATGTGTCCCTTTTTTATCGTGGTAAAATCAGCAAATGAGTCCTCCCACCCAGGGCAGGGCCTGCGTGAGGGCACGGCGGTGCTCTGCCCAAGCGGGGCACTCCTGCACCATATGCTCCACCGTGTCCTCCTAGATTTGATGTCCCTAGCGAACGGGGATGTTACAGATTAAAAAATGACAGTTGCAAATTGAGGTTGATATTTAAGGGCCGTTTTCAAAGAGATTTAAAAGAACCTATAGCGGGCATTGGGAAAATTGTCATACAAAATTGTTGATGCCGTGCGTCAGTAGTACTAGTACTATCTAGCGTTGTATAGCAACGCGACTACTAGACTGAGGGACTTTTTACCTAGTGGTAAAAAGTTTTGGATCACAGCTTTCTTCGTGATGTCCCGTCTATTGCTCGTATATAGTTTAATGTCTTTGTCCGTTTTGCAGTCGTACTTTTTTAGACAAGTGTTCAGCCGATGTTTAATTTTTTTTTGTAGTAAATCTGTTATTAATTTACCTTTATAAATTGATATCTTTATGTCGTCAATATATATATGTAGCCTTTAATATCATGATTCATAACCTTTATCTTTACCGCAGTCGAATAATAAATGGTCCTTCAATGAAGTTAGGTTCTTACTTCTTAATTTTTTTTGGTTCATTGTAATGAAATGAAAATAAGTACCTATTATGTTTCCAAATTATCAATTTATAATTTGACATTGATGTTATCATAATTAGAATGAAAAGTATTCCTTTTATTAAGTTTATTAATTATTAAGTTTGTTTGGTCCAATAAAAAATATACATAGAAATGAATTACCCCTTATAATTCACTTTTGTTTGATAATATTTAAAAATTAATTGCAGTCATCATATTTTATTTAAAAAAAAAAACTAATTTGTTATTCAAATTAAATAGGTTACATATCACAAATTCATGAATAAAAAGCAGTTCTCACAATTATTATCACTTCTAATTAAACAATTTATAACTTTTATCTACTAAAAAACTATAAATGTCATTGCTCAATAATTTCCCAAAACTCTTTGAGAAGACAGAATCCACCATGCGACCGAAGAAAAAAAAAATTTAAACAAATTGTAAGATACAGAAACTCACCCTTTTTTCCCATGGGGGGTAGGCAGAAACCACAGAGCACTGAACCACCTGATATGATCCTAACTAGGTTTGCCATCCGTCCGGGTTTCCCCAGATTTGTCCAAGTTTAAAGGGCATCCGGGGAGCGTCCGGGGGGGCATCATTTGTAGTCCGGGTTTAAAAATTTAAAGTCTTGGGCCACCCGCAACACACGCACTCTTCACCATCTAGGGGGACGGTGAAGAGACGACTCGCGACGCACTTATCACGTGCACACTTCGACTCATGTTCTGGACTCTAAAATCCGGGGTTTTCACGCGTCTTGTCCTGGTTTCCAAATTTTAGAGATGGCTACTCTAATCCTAACTACATTCGCCTCATCCACATTCATACATCTGGTCATACAAACAACCCAATTGCGTGTACCTACTATGCAATTACTTAAATCCTTACAGGCCTATCGTCATAAATCTCTTCGCTACGTAGACATGCGCAGACGCAAGTGTCAGCGCGCCGCCTTAGTTTCAGCTTCAGATGCGCGCGGGAGCATCGCATCTCATTAGTTTAGTTCACCTGGACGGGTCGGACGGCCGCTAAGTAAATAACCGGCATTTTTTTCCACAAAAAATTCGAAATTTAATGCATTTTTTATTCTGTGTTCGATACAATAAGGTGCAAATTCGAAAAATCCTTTTTCGAAAAATTGAATTTTATGGTTTTTGGATTTTGAATCCTGTGTAATTTAGTTTACGGTGCATTTTGGAATGTAATGTCCTTTCTGGTGATGTGACAATTTTCGAGCTGGTGGAAATTTATTTTTGAGTGATAGTCACATGGATTCTATTATCTTTTTTTTTTGATGATTGATTAGATATACGTTCATAAATCATCCGTCTCATTAATGTAATTTTAGCCTAATTGGCGCCTCACGTTAGGAAAATTCTCTGTAATAACTTCGCAGGAAAAAATTACATATAATCATGGTCATTTTTCTAAAAATCGCATGTATCATACACTGTACTATTTCGCAAATTGTGCTGTAATAATGCACTTATTTTTCATATTTTCCTGTAATAAATAAGCTAAGTTTGACATATTCTGCTCCGAATAATATGTGAAGAAATGTCAAACAGACAAAATAATTATATTAATTCTCAGGCATTAAGTCCGCCAATGGAACGTGTTGCATAAAGTTTAAATAAATAAATAAAACATGTTTTCAACTTTAAGATAAATGACATTATCCAAAACAATAATTTTCACCTTCCGTAAAATGGCTTAAAATCTTACCTAAAATATTCCTCATTGGAATTCGAATTGTATCTTAACTTTAAGTAACTACACACTGAGTTCGTCCCCACAACACAACTTTATCACTCACAGTCCACACACATAATAAAAACAAAACGTAACAAAAATAAATTATCCTCATTTACATTTAAACTCGAAAAAACTACAAGCTTTAATAAAACGTAAAAACCGATTCAATTTTCGCATAACTTGAACCCGCACAATTTTCATTCAACTCAATCTAAATTAGAATGTTCTTTTTTTCCTTTTTCTAATGCGGTTTATGTCTTAATTTTAGTGCATTTATTGCTCTTCTTTAAGTGATGAGTCAATTCAAGTCAGGACTACTTTCTTATAATAATGCATTCCATTGTTGAAGAGCCAAAACACAAAAAAATCGTCCTGATATCACCTACTGGCCAGTGTAAATCTCCCCTTTCTTCTACCACTCTTTCCGGGTTTTAAGCGTCCTTTATCCATTTTCTCCTACTAATCATCTTCACTTAACTTCAAAAACGTATAGATTTCGCCCCAAAAAAATCTGGCGCAATTACATTTCCAAAATATTACTTTTACTCCCATAAAAACTCATGGATCTTAGTCCTGGGGTAATTGTCAGTCACAAATAAATTAATTTAAACCTGCGTTTTTCTCAACTCACACAATATTTTCGCATAATTTTCTCCTCCCCTGCTTCTTGAACTTTTAGCCAGTCAATGCTGAGTGCAAATCACTTTCTAATCCTATTTTTTGACGATTTTGTGTCAACTTCTGGCCACTAGTAATCACCATTCACTTAAAACCAATTTCCACCAGCTCAATCGACATAGCGCGCAAAGCTCCGACAAAATAGTCCTTCACATAAATGTGGTGATACAAAAGTGGTGCGATGAAGTGGAAACGGCAAACCCTGGTGTCAGGGGAGACCTCTGAGGATGAGATCGGACACAGCTACTTGAGCACTTTGGTAAGTTGTAGATGATAGAAATGGCTTCTGCATTTTAGCTGGTGCTTAGAGCCTCCCTTGGATTTTTGCCAAAGATATAATCAAGACTTATAAGCCACGATTCATTGTTGTTATGTAGTTGATAGCAAGAGTTATTTTATTATACAGACTGCCTGCATTTTAATCCTTGCCTCTGATCCATCCACACGCAGAGAAATGTATACGAGAACTTCTGGTTGCAACCGTGACAGCAAGACTCACTAGTTGACTTTACAACATTTCTAGTAATAAATACTAAGTAAGTAGTAGAGATAACAAGGACTTAGTATTTATTACTAGAAAGGAGAACATTCAGGCTCCATACATTTTTGGGCCTTTTCTGAAAGTGCCGGCCAACGAAAAAAATTGATACCTATAGGTAGTACTAGTCATTTGGAGCAATAGTTACTATGGCACAAAAGTTGTAGGATTGCTCTCGGCCAAGTTATACAAGTTCGAAAATTCGTAATTCTCATACATTTTTTAATTTTTGAAAGTGCCGAGAATCACCAAAATAATGATAAGAATTGCTAGAACTAGCGACCTCAAGCAATTTAACATAACACCTGTAATGCCTGAGGGGTTGGGCCGAGGAGTACCGAATAAAAATGAATAATAATCTGTTTATTTTTTGTGAAAAGTAATAAAAACATTTTAAAAATATACAAATCTGCTGGTGGGACGCAGCATCGGGAACAGAACCAAGGTTGCCTGTGGTTAGGGGTCTTGGGAGAGGAATCTCCTAACAATAAGAGACGTGATCAGCACTGCTGCTTTTTGAATCAACCCTTTTTAGGGAGAAATAAAATCATCAAATGAGTTATCTCGCTCTGGGCTGAGCTGTAGAGACTGTCAGACTCATCATCAGCCTATAATGTTCCCACTTCTGGGACACGGGCCTCCTCTCTTTGTGAGAGGGAGTGGGCCATAATTCACCACGCGGGCCCAGTGCGGGTTGGCACATGTCACATGTCTTCGAATTTTTTGGTTCTAGGACATGCCGGTTTCCTCACGATGTTTTCCTTCACCGTTTTGAGAGCAGTGGTGATGAAATAAATTACACAAAGTAATGCGCCTGGCGGGGTTCGAACCCACGACCTACAACTCGTAAGTCGGGACCGATACCACTAGGCCACCACTGCTCTATACTGGGCCACCACTGCTCTATGTATGTACTGTCAGACTTCTGCTGACTTAAAGTCCACCCTCTTCATTCGGTTGCCCTTTGCGTTCCAGATACTAAGGTAGTCGACAAGCCGGTACCTAATTTCATTCATACATTAATTGTTGTTTCTCAAAGAGCCTCATAGCTTTTGGAACGCGATACTTTCGGGTCCACAATTAGCGGTGAGACGGGTTTGCCTCACCGTCCAGTCAACGAGACTTGACTGATACTCGTCCTTGACATCCCGTGGAACTTCAAGGAGCATTTCCGACGTTTGGAACAAAAACAGGATCGAGCCGGGGCTGCCTTCAAGCTGTTACCAAACCTTGCGAGGCAAACGCCGCTTTTTGAAGGCTCTACGTGGGAGTGGTACGGTTAAAGCCGGTTAAACCTGTATCGTTTCCATAAGGAAGCGAACAGACAAGCTAATCGCACCAGGGGATCATGGCTATTCGGGTGATCCACTCATACACATGATGCTGGAGGATCCCGTTCCAGATCACACGTTGGCAATCCGGAAAGGAGGCTGCCACTTTTTCTGCAGCAGTAATGACAGCGAAGGAAGAGGCAGAACACGCCAAAGAGGACGCCCTCGAAATCTCAATTCAGTCGCGTACGGCAAATAATGCGAAGCTAGTTGTCTTATCAAGGATCAGGCCCAGGACGACAGCATATCGTGTTCCACACGCGTCTAAATAAGCTTTCAGTGGCCCTTATGAAGCCAAACGCCTACCGGCTTGCGGGACTATCTCAGCAGGATAGGTACCGTAGCACGGTTGATGATTTTATTACCCGAAAAACGTGGTTGATTCAGAAAGCAGTACTTTTGGCCACGACTCGTATTGTTAGGAGGTTGCTCTCTCAAGAGGCCTACCACAGACAGCTTCAATTCTGTTTCTGATGCTGGTCCCACCGTACTACCGTCGTATTTTAAAATGTTTTTATTATTTTCATAAAAATAAACAGATTATTATTCATTTTAATTCGGTACACCTCTGCCCGGGTTGGGCAGAGGTGTTCAGGGATTACAGGCGTTATGTTTAATTGCTTGAGGTCGCTAGTTCTAGCAATACTTAGCATTATTTGGTGATTCTCGGCACTTTCAGAAATTAAAAATGTATGAAAATTACGAATCTTCGAACTTGTATAACTTGGCCGAGAGCAATCCTACAACTTTTGTGCCATAATAACTATTGCTCCAAATGACTAGTACTACCCATAGGTACCAATTTTTTTCGTTGGCCGGCACTTTCAGAAAAGGCCCAAAAAAATTGATGTCCTTTTGTAAAGTCAACTAGTGAGTTGCTGTCACGGTTGCAACCAGAAGTTCTCGTATAGGTAGCCAGACATTTCTCTGCGTGCAAGGCGAGTATTTAAGAGCGTGTAATGTGACCCTTCTACCATCGGACTTCTAGACTCTAATTGTATCCATACTTAGTTACAATTCTACCGATTCGCACTAAGCGCTTTCAATGTTCCTTCATAACGCGCACAGCAAAGGAGTGGAACTCACTTCCTGCGTCGGTGTTCCCGAACGCATACAATCCGAATCTTTTCAAAGTTAGAGTGACCAGGCTTCTTCTGGGTAAGCTCGCTCCATCGGCTTTGTCTCAGTCACCTTTGACCTGGACTGATTTAAGTGCAAACCACATTTCTTAATTCCATGTTAATGAGCGTTTTCAGTTGTTTCTGCATCCTAGATGCATCTGGGTCCACCTTTGTACATCTTCTTGGTTGTGCTCAGGCTCTTAAATCTTCTTGCCCTGGTCCCATTTTATATGAGGTCGGCATAACACGTTTTTCTACCATTCTCCCCTGTCAATTGCCATACTGCTACTACAAGCTTCTCGCATTTCATTCTGTAATTTCTCCTATAGGGTTTCTAAATGTTTTACAAATGAATGTCTTAATTATAAATAAAGAATTATAAAATGCTACATCTGCAATTGAATGATGATGTTGTTTTTACATCTGCAATCATAATTATATCTACTGCTGCCTCTTAAATCTAAAATTAAGATAAAAATTATCTAAATTTTGGTTTGTGTAATCATCTAATCAATTCTAATTTAATGCACCTTAATGCATTCGAGATGATGATACGTTTTTAATTTGTAAAGCCATCTTATCACGTGAGACTTATTATATCATCATTGTAGACTTTAAAGGCTCCTCTGAGCCTTTAAATAATGCGTCATCTGAAAGAAAGTATAAAACTCGAAACATACTCGTATTTCCATAAATTCAGATAATATATGAATATCCATATATTACCAGAGATATATCATTACTATAGCCTTTTTCAAGTCCTAATTCAGTCGAGTTTACCGGTTCCGTTTTTTTTTTGGAAAACCAGCAAATAACTTCTGTCGTCCTGGGTGGGGCAGAAGGAACAGTCACCACCTTCCCTTGCATTCCAGGACCGTCGTCATCACTCGTGACGTTCCCGAAACCTATAATTTAACCATATTAGCATATACCGCTGAGGGTCTATAAAAATTGACTTTTAATAGAGATAGCGATTTTAAAATAAATACAAATTTTGGACTGACATGACCTACCCAAATGTCAATTCCGTCGAAATTCGTCGTCAAAATTGGAAGCGCTTCGTCTAACTTATTTAGAACCTCTGAATTATTTTTTAGATATTTGACCACCATCACGATGATGATAATGAAATGACGTATCTAGTCAACAATTGAGCGTTTTTTAAGACTAAGATTTTCTGAAGTGTCTGTATCTGATTATTTTTGCGAGACCAGGAATTGTCCAGGATAGAGAGGTATGGAAATAAAAAAACGAGACCTTTGCCCATCAGTGCGACATAGTATAGGCTACTGAAAAAAAGATTATCTTGCTTCTTTATCAATTTCAATCCTGCCAAGAAAACAAGAGGTCATTGCATTTGCAATAATCCTCCTTACGTAATAGTAACAATTTCTGCGAAGTTTATGCCAAAATGGGATCAACAATTGTGTCTGAGTAGTATACGCCTGCAGGATCGCCTACGATCTTCATTTTAACTGGTCTGCCAGCTGATTCTTACTACTTGTGCGTAAGGAATGTGGCTGATAATCTGAGATGCAGAAACGTGTAAAGAATTCCAAGAATTTGTGCCGAATATGTATTTAGGGACTCATTTTATCCTGATTATCGTTTCTGGATTATTTTACATGTTATGTTCTAACTAAAAACATGTTCTCGATTAACCATCGTAAGTCTATACTTTTTGATATGAGGAGAATCCAAATGTCTTAGAACCAAAAAATCTAAGACTGCAAATAACACAATGCTGGGTCCGCATGGTGAATTTTAATCTTCATCTCTGCAAAATATCAACTTCGACCCGCAACTTTTTCGCGTGAAATTTTGATTCCTGACCCACTGCGTTGCACCCTATGGCCCACCCGTGCTATTACTTTGTTTATTTTTAGTGTTCTTTTTATTTTCTTTTTCCGCGACTCCTACGAGGAGGCCGAGCAACGAGCTGCATAAATAAGGCATTAATTACTTTATAAGTACGCGAATTCTCGACTGGCGACGCCTCGTGGCGTGTTTGAAACATTTTGTTTTAGTTGATCATTTGATTTAACAATTGATCTTAACGCTCGCCGCCCTTTTCTAAATCAATACTTACAACGGCCAGGTTATCAACGGGCCGTAAGGGTATAATCCACAATAATTACCTAGGCTATCCGCCAAAACCACACTATTTCAAATACATGTTTCAGAAATGTATGCTAAAAAGATCAAAAATCCATCCTCACAAAGTTTCGCATTTATAATAATTGTAAGATTGATCGTGCCCGCGACGTCGTTCGCGTGGATGTTGGAACTTAACAATGTATTTTTCATAAAATTGACAAACTTTCATCCCCTATTTAACTGCTTGGGGGTAGAATTGATCAAAATTCTTTCTTAGCGGATGCCTACGTCATAACATCTACCGGCATGCCAAATTTCAGCCCGATCCGTCCAGTGGTTTGGGCTGTGCGTTGATAGATCACTATGTCAGTCAGTCACCTATAAGTTATAATATTTAGAAAACTGGATGAGAAACCTACACCGAAGATATTAGCGTTGATGCAGACTACCACGAAAGCGATAGATCATGTGACAAATAAATTTAACAGAAGGTATAGAAATCTACATGCACTAATTTGGAAAGATGTCAAAACAAAAAGTTTGAATATTTCATTAGCAAGATTAATGTTGTTACATATTAGGTATTACTAATACCGGTTTTTTTCTGTCAGACAAATAAGAAATATTGTAGGCCATTAGGATCTGGATTAATGATTCAACTTTTAAATCAAATTAATAGTTAAACCATTCATCCATTCTTATGTCCTTAGGGCTCATTCACACGAAATCCGTCATCGGCGATTCGTCAAAAGACGCGATACGTTGCGTCATCGTCATGACGGATAGACATTCTCATGCATACGGAATTGTGTATCTTCACGGATCCATCACAAATGTTCGACGACACGATTCATGTTTTTATTCGTAGATACGTCATTTAAGACATCGTGTGCATAAGCTCTTACTTCATCATATTAAAAATCTGTAAGCAACTGTCTTCATGTTTGTCACTTTTTATGTTTTGATAGCTGAACCGATTTGGAAGCAATCAGTTCAAAGTACCTTTTTTCCTCAGGTTGTAGTCTAGCCTACATCCTGAGGAAATAAGGTACCTTTATCCCTTGGAATAAAACTAAAACGCGAGAGAAGTCGCAGCCATTCAAAGCTTTTTTTTTTTTAACGTGGCAAAATCGTCAAATGAGTCCTCCCACCCCGGGCAGGGCGGGAGGGACTGTCAGACTTGTACTGACTAATATCCACGGTGTCCTTCAATAGCCCTTTATGTTCCGGGGTTACGGTGATGGAATAAGTCCCGCGACCACGGCAGGCAAAGCCATTCAAAGCTAGTCATTCATAACATTTTTACAACATGATAGAGTATTAGTGTGAGGTACCGCAGATTTTATAGTTTTATATCTTTTTTAGGGTTCCGTAGTCAACAAGGAACCCTTATAGTTTCGCCATGTCCGTCCGTCCGTCTGTCCGCAGTTTAGCTCAGAAACGCACAGTACTAGAGAGCTGTAATTTGGTGTAAATATACGGATTTGTTGTGCCGAAAAAGTGGTAAAATAAAATCTCGTAAAATATTTTTTTTAGGGTACCTCCTGTACACGTAAAGAGGGGATGTTTTTTTTTTTCTCGCGTACCCCTTAGTGTGGGGTATCATTAAATAGGTCTTTAAAAAATATTGATAGTTTCCATTAACAATTTTTTGATAAAAAAATTCGTTTGTGAAATATTAAGCTTTAAAGTGCTAAATTTTGCTCGACTCGAGTGTCCCCCCCCTCTACCAGCTAAACGGTTATGTTTGGGGGTGTAAAAAAATTCACAATAGTAGTATATATAACGAAGTTTAAAAGAAAATTATCATGACTAAGTAGGCTTTACAACTTTACGAGTAATAGTCGACCAACTTATAAAATGTACTTATGGATAACATATTTTCCTAAACAAAATGTATCGGAGAACATGCTCTTCTACTGCAAATGTAAGTTTGTCAACTTTATTTTTACAGCTGTAATAGGTATGTTTTTACGGTATGTTTTTTGGGGATAGGTAGGTTTTTATCGTTAACTATTTTTAACTTACTTCAAATTAACTTACTTCAAAAAAAGGGGGAGGTTCTAAATTCGTCGTAATCTTTTTTTTATGTATTTTCCCCGATTTCTCAAAGACTCCTGGACCGATTTTGAAAATTCTTCTCTTTAAAATTAAATTCAGCGAATCAGTTTAGTTAATTCGCATAAGTATTTTGATGGGCAACTACGGAACCCTACACTGTGCGTGGCCCGACACGCACTTGGCCGGTTTTTTTTTTGTTAATAATAAAGTAATCAATTTATAAATTAATCCAATACTCGATAATTACAAAAAAAAACTTGTCTTTCTTGATGCGTTGGAAATTTAATCCGGTAAGTACAACTTTTTTCGAAACTTAACGGTCTTTTTAAAAAAATAATTAAGTGCTTACTTAAATGTTTAAGTTATTTTTTATGGTTTTGTGAAATCAAAAATTCTTCGGTCTTTGAACCTTAAATACTGGTTTCAATAAATTACTGGTTTAAGCTTAATAAAAAGCCTTATAATGTGACTTTTAGTATGTCAAAAAATTGAGATGACTATTTTTCTGATTAATTTAAAGAATGATCTCTCAAAACAATATACGTAGGAAAACATTGTAAGGTAACAATTAGCCTGTCAAAGGATCTACACTTGAAGACATTAATTATATCCTACTAATATTATAAAGGCGAAAGTTTGTAAGTATGGATGTATGGATGTATGGATGTATGGATGTTTGTTACTCTTTCACGCAAAAACCACTGAACGGATTTGGCTAAAATTTGGTATACAGATAGTTTATAACCTGGATTAACACATAGGATAGTTTTTATCCCGATTTTATGTTCCCGTGGGATAATTTTCGAGTTGCAGCGGGTGAAACCGCTGGCAACAGCTAGTCTATACTAATATTATAAAGAGGTAAATTTGTTTGTTCGTATGTAGGGGGTAAACTCCGAAAGTAATGAACTGATTTTAAAAATTGTTTCACTGGTCGATAGCTACATTATTCGTGAGTGCTATAAATAAATAAAATAAAATAAAATAAAATAAAAAGCCTTTTATTTCTTGCAATTAAACATCAGTACATATTATTTAAGTTAGAAAATTCTTAATCTTAGTGTTAATATTTTATTTCAGTGTTAATTAATAAGTATTTTTATTGTGTGAAGCAAGAACCCCGTCTTCACAGGTGAAGGCCTCCTCCAAATTTTGCCACTTGTCCCGATCTTGGGCTACTTCTGTCCAGTGAGGGCCGGCAATCTTTTGTATTTCATCATCCCATCTCGTGATGGGTCTTCCTTTGCCTCTTTTTCCAATCGGACCTTTCCATGTGGTTACGATCCCGGTCCAACGGTTATCACTCAGTCGTGCTACATGTCCAGCCCATTTCCACTTTAGTTTTTTCGCGTATTGTAGAGCATCTGTAGACTTGGTTACTTTTCTTATTTTTGCATGTCTTATTTTTTGTATCTTTCTAAGGCTAAGCATGCTCCGCTCCATACCTCTTTGGCAAGTTCTTATTTTGTTCTCTATGTAGTTAGTAAACTTCCATGTTTGGCAGCCGTATGTCAGACAAGGTAGTAGACATGAGTTCATAACTTTGGTTTTCAAGCGTATGGGTAGGGTACTCTTAAATATCTCTCTCAGTTTCCAGTATTTGTTCCAGGTGTTCTGTGTTCGTCTTTCTATTTCAATTCCGTTGTTATTCTTATTAAAACTTACTTGTTTACCCAGATATATGTATTGGTCAGTGTATTTCAGCGGTTCTTTTCCTGCAGTGATTTGTCTCTGTGTGCTATTCGTGAGTGCTATAGGCTATAAATTATAAAGATATCATGTATATTTTACCGCCCAACGAAGCGGGCACGGGTCAGCTAGTGTGTCATAAAACCACACTGGATCCTCGTTAACTTAGTAATACGTCTATGATATCGCCTTTCATCCACTAAGGGACTTTATTAATGGCACGATGCGACGCGCTTCAAACGAATTCCAACTACAAGTGAAAATCAACCTTACCACTATGAGATAAGACATAAAACACGTTGTTATCTATGGGTAGTTGAAAAACAAAACACGATGGCCATGACAACGTCAAGTCAATCGAATTGCATCTTTATTTCTTAGTGGCAAGGTTGATTTTCACTTGTAGTTAGAATTCGTTCGGATCGCATCGCATGAGTAAAGTTCCTTAATCTGAGCGTTTTTTACTTTTTTTAATGAGTACTGCAACCGCCTTCTTGTCGTGTCAGTCTACTGTAACTCTCAGAGAGAAGAAAACATGAGATGTGGTCCATATTGTCCATCCGTCATCAGGTATCATGTTTTTTGACGAATCGTCAATGACGGATCCTGTGCATCTGGGCCCTTACAGAAAAGAGATATGTGTCCCAGCTATGGGAAATTCGCTTTATCACGGCACCGTTTGTCGAAAACAAAGATGATACATTTTATTAGTATTGTACTGTTAACAACAAGGAATCGCAGATTTGATATTTTTAAGGTGATAAGACGTCATGCTCGTGATCATCGCATTAGATACCTTACATAACTGAAGAATTAGCACTTTTCGATTTGTCTGCGCAGGCGCATCTTTGTGTGCTTGAGCCAAAGTCTGATAAGATTATGAAAAAAGACCTTTAGTCCAACTTCCTCATGTGTAAAATAACTTAGAGGTAACTGGTCTAAATTATTTTTCTCGACTTACGAAAGTTGCGAAAGTTTGTATGGATGTTAGTTCCTCCTTCACGCAAAAACTTCTAAAAAAATTTGGATGAAATTTGGTACACAGATAGTTTATAACCTGGATTAAGACATAAGATAGTTTTTATCCCAATTTTATGTTTACTTGTAAAGTTGTAAAAGGTTAAGCCGCTGACAACAGCAGGTTTAATTAGGTATATTGTTTTGTTATAAGCCGAAAAGGCACCATTGCTTCATTTTGGTCATTGCCTTTTAAGTAGTTTCCATGTTTTTCAAATTTCACGAAATATTGAAATGAATTTTCAAAATGTAAATAGTTAAAATCACATGACTTTCATTTGTGTCTAAAATTTTCAGTTAAATAATAGTTTTTCGTTGTCTTGTTAATATTTAGAATTAGTAATTAGCATAATTGTGAAAAATTTACTCTAATTGTTATTTGGACAACATAATTGAGATTTTAATATTAATGAATGCAAAGTATGTTTTGATATTTGTAACGAACACATAATTTATTGTAATGGGTACACAATAAGTTTTTTTCTAAGTATTTGAGCAAAAGCTTAATTAACATGGAAATTAGTGTGTCTAATTGGTTAGAAACCTGAATATATGTATGTTATGTATATTTTTTAAGTTGATGAATATGCAAAGATTTAGAACCAATACAGCCATTAGATTTTTCATTATCTTTTAGTTGGTAAGTAATAGGTTAAAATATAAATAATTATTTATCTAGATACCTACGTTATCGGTTTTTTTTTTGAGAATGAGCCGTGTGAGAATTTTTAATTAATTAATTTCGCACTATTAACTTTCTTTTTAATATTAATATAAGTGTAGTTAATATTTTTATTCATTTATCAATAAAGTTTGTTACAAACCTCCAAGATTTAAAAGTACTTATCAATAAAAGCCAGTTTTACAGTTATCTCACCGAAAACCGGTATAAAGTCCAAAATAAAGGGTCACAAGAACATCCTTATTATTGGAGTGCAAAAAAAGGGTTACAAAATGTATATTATTTACTTTAAAAGTTAAAGTTTTGTTTTCGCGAACTCGATTGAACTTAGTCAAGGTGATCTTAAGAAACTTTTTGTATTAAGGGACTTGATTAGTTAAATAAAAAAGTAAATACCCACTTTGCACGGCCAAAAATTAATCAATCATCAATAATACCGGTTACAATCCTTTTTAACCGACTTCAAAAAAGGAGGAGGTTCTCAATTCGGTCGTTATTTTTTTTTCTAAAAAAAATAATTTGCCAAAACTTCCGAACTGCTGTAATTGTCCCGAAGGGAAACCGCGACCCTTTTTGATTTGTCAATACGAGTGTGACAGTCCCTTCTGCTCCACCCAAGGCGTGATGACTTATGACGATGATTTAAGGGTGCTTTTACACGGCGCATGTAACCCGCGCAACACGCGCACAACACTAGCCATAGCGCGGGCGCAAGGCGTACGCGGGGAAGGTGCAGAGCGCGGTTAAGGCGAGAGTGCAGGGCAAGTGCAGGGTTGGCACGAGGCGAGCGCGGGGTGTGCGCTTGGGGTGCGCGTGTAGACCTCGTTAAATGGACCCGGATACGGAACTCTAAAAAGATGACTTCGGCCATAATGTAATGATGATTATGACTCAAGGATAGGCACATGATCAACTAAACTATGATTTACCTGCAGTACGCTAATATTGCTATTTTAAGTGGTAACACTAATTATTCATTTTCAGTAATTAGCACGAGATCATGTGCTGATTGATATTTCGTGTCGTTCGCCAATTTGAGTGTGGAGTGTGAAATTCAGGGGTGGCACAGTCTAGTTTTTATTTTACTGTCCCAAAAATCTTTTTGAAAGAAATTATAGAGGAATCCGCGGATCTACAACGACCACTTAGTCAACATTCCTATTGATTCACTTCGTGAATTGAATCAAAAAGGCCATTGACGTTTATATTACTATCGAATATTGCTTAAAGTGCCCGTTTTAGATCCCGTGGACTCCTTTGATAAATGCTGGTCTTTAGTAAAAATGAAGAAAGGGAACGATAAGGAAATGTCTAAGAGAAATCATCCATTAAACCATCATCTGCCTAGCCTTTTCCCAACTTTATTGGAGTCGGCTTCTAGTTGAACCAGATGCAGCTGTATAATTATCAGAATTTTACATGGAGCGACTGCCTATCGGACCTCCACAAGCCAAAAACTGGGTAATATGAAACCTTATGGTAAAACTGGTTGTCAGATTTTAGAGCTTCTGACTAACAGTAAGTAACGACTGTCAAAGATCTACAAATGACAGCCGCTAGCCGGGACCAACGGCTTTACGTGCTTCCCGAGGCACGGAGGAAACTCGCTATGGGGCTGCCTCCACGAGCGAGAGAATCGCGACGAGTCCGCCCTTATATCGTCGGATAATCTCCACGAACGAGCGATAATTCCGCCGCGTATCGTCGCGAGTCGTTACGGTATCGCGGCGATTCCGCGGCGACTCGTAACGGTATCGCCGCGTTTCCTTGACGTCACGTTGCCAAGTTCGCTTATCGAGAGGCAATGCTGAAATGACGCTGCGTTTGACAGCGCGCCCGCCGCGCGCTCGTCGCGAGAGCGCCGCGAGCGCGCGGCGGTCGCGTTGCTAGTCGCGGCGGGCTAGCGACGATGTAATGACGTTTTGCGCGCTCGTTGCCACTCGTCGCATCGCGGCGATAATATCGCCGTGTGGAGACGGTTCCATAGAGAGTGTATAGAAAAACGTGGCACGGCGATAATATCGCCGCGATTCTCTCGCTCGTGGAGGCAGCCCCTATGACAGATGGTCACCCACCCACAGACCAACCTCGGCAAGTGCGGCTTAACCCGGAAGATCGGCCTGTGCGGCTGTAATTATTTAGCCACGAGCTCCTCAATACATTCATTAATAAAGGGGAAGAAATGAAATGAAAGTTTCCGTGAAGATGAATTTGTAAAATCGTAGTTTTCAAAAAGCCAAGTGGTGTCTGACTGTATTTCGTTTTCCAATTTCACTCAAATCCAAATAATTATGAGTCCTTTTCGCTTCTTAAGTAAATGGCGTAGGTAAAGTTATTGGAATGTAAAGTTTTACTTAAACCACTGGTTTTTACAATTTTTTTGTGTGCCATAGCCAATTAAACCTTGTAGTACACCAAACTCAATTTTTTAAACATCTATAAAAATAATTTATTGAACGAAATGTAGTTTTTTATGACGACTATAATTTTTACAACAGGGACACCGAGTATAATGTTTAAACTACTCTTTTGACCATCTCGTATTTATGATGTAATAAAAATAATACGAAAATAAAGATCACTGGCAACCCTGACAATTTGTTCAGGTCAAGTTTATGCCAACTTAAGATTTGTCTGCAAATTAGTAATAGCTAAAGTAAATTTATTTATTATTGTAATTAACGATTTTGTACTCTCATTAGTAAGCAACAGGTTGAAAATTCAACGATATTTTTAGGTAAATATTTATTTCACGGTTTTCATGAATGAGCCACTGTCTGAAATTTTGCATAATTATTACGTTGTCAGGTGTACATAAACGGACATAAGGTTCCTTTTAACCCGAAACAAAATACTGTTCCTGAAAAATAAAACAACAATTACCTTTTTATTAGTGCGAGAGCCGGCTGCAAAAATACCTACCTTATCGGCTACCCCAATAGGCTATGAATAGATCGTTAACCGACACCTAAACACGTAAAAAAAATCAGGTCTGCCAGAGCCGATCCTGCCGGGTCATAGAAATAATCGAGATTTTTTGACGTAATTTTTTAGTAAAAATGACGTCATAAGATACCCGAATGAAAGTGCTGGCAGCAGTTAACCATTGATTAGTTATGTAAAAAAAAGTGGGTCTGCCATTGCGCACCTTGCCGGAAGTACTTGGCAGACCCCTAAAATATGCCCTTCTGAAACACTAAACCTACCTCATCGAGTACCCGGATGGGACCAACGCTAAATAATAACCAAGATGCCTCTGATAATGGATCAAAAGGTCTGCCAGGTCTAAGCTTGCCGGAACTTAGTGTTCAAAGCATTTGAAGTTGATAGGGAGCATAATTTCACCTGAAGTTAAAATAACATTTAACATTTAAAATAACATTTTTTAAACATTATTTAATTTCTAATTTTATACAAATTTATGAATATTAAATATTTTTTATCAAAACATTAAATAAAACAACAGGTGTAGAGATAAAAGATGTACATTCAAAATTTAGCAACAATCACTACGAGTTCAATATCATGCTTACAATTTATATACTTACAACTATCAAAACTTAGTTTAAGTTGGCATTAAAATTACCTGAATTGTGTATATGTATATGTAGGCTGAGGGAACTAAGTAGGCTTCCGAGTGTAGAACCTGTTATTGCGTAAATCATCGTAGGAACGCCGAAAGGTAGTCAACGCCTAATCAACCTGACCACCACCAGGATCTTTCTAGTCCACCGAAATCAGGTCAAAGTTTAAACATTAATGGTTAGGTTGACTAGCCATTTACTGTCAATACCTGAGTAGGTACGATAACTGTATAAATTAAAAAAAGACGAGTGTTTGTGTGTAGTTTCAGTGAACGAGATCAACGACGGGCTAGCGGAAACTGTCCTCACGGTAGGATCTATGTTTTTTAGACCCTGCCGTAAAGATAGACCTCAGAAATTGACCGAGCAAACCTTAATCCTCATGGCTGAACGACGCTTGCTACAGTTGCAGTCTTCCGATGACGTTAAGTCATATAGGCGGCTCAATAGACCTATATCTAAGTCCTTGCGACACGATCTGCGTCTCTTTAATACGAATCGTGTTATAGAGACCATACAGCGAAACCAAGGCTCTAAAATGAAGTGCTTGTGTAATAACGCCACCATGTCGGTCCGAGTACAGGAGCAGAGCACGAAGGCGATTCCAGTGAGAAGAGGCGTAAGACAGGACGTTATCTCCCCGAAACTGTTTACTGCCGCAATGGAAGACGCCTTCAAGCTCCTGGAATGGCAAGGACTTGGCAGCAATATCAACGGCAAATACGAGTACATCACTCACCTTCGGTTTGCCGACTACATCGTAGTCATGGCAAAGTCGATGGAGGAACTCAGCATGATGCTCGATAGCGTCGACCGAGTTTCACAACGGTTGGGCTTGAAAATGAACATGGACAAGACGAAAATTATGTCAAATGCCATGCCCACCCCAGTCTCTGTTGGAAACTCGGTACTCGAAGTTGTTGAACATTATTATCTACTTAGGACAAGACAGTAGTCCAATTAGGTAGGTCCAACTTCAAGAAAGAGGTCAACCGCCGAATCCAACTCGGTTGGGCAGCGTTCGGGAAACAACGCAATGTCTTGTCGTCCGACATACCTCAGTGCCTCAAGACAAAAGTCTTCAACCAATCTGTATTACCAGTGATGACTTACGGCACCGGAACGTGGTCTTTCAGTATCGGCCTCATCTCAAAACTCAAAGTCGCTCAACGAACTATGGAGAGGGCTATGCTCGGTATTTCTCTTCGTGATCGAATCCGAAATGAGGAGATCCGTAGACGAACTAAAGTCACCGATATAGCCCGCCGGATTAACAAGCTGAAGTGGCAATGGGCAGGCCATATTGCTCGCAGAGCAGATGGCCGATGGGGTCGAAAGGCACTAGAGTGGAGACCACGGACTAGCAAGCGCAGCGTAGGACGTTCACCAACAAGATGGAAAGACGACCTTATAAAGGTCGCCGGAAGACGCTGGATGCAGATCGCTTCCAACCGGTATATTACATATATGTGGAAATCTAAAGGGGAGGCCTATGTTCAGCAGTGGACGTCCTATGGCTGAGATGATGAGAAAGATCCTGGTGGTGGTCAGGTTGATTAGGCATTGACTACCTTTCGGCGTTCCTACGATGATTTACGCAATAACAGGTTCTACACTCGGAAGCCTACTTAGTTCCCTCAGCCTACATATACATATACACAATTCAGGTAATTTTAATGCCAACTTAAACTAAGTTTTGATAGTTGTAAGTATATAAATTGTAAGCATGATATTGAACTCGTAGTGATTGTTGCTAAATTTTGAATGTACATCTTTTATCTCTACACCTGTTGTTTTATTTAATGTTTTGATAAAAAATATTTAATATTCATAAATTTCTATAAAATTAGAAACAAAATAATGTTTAAAAAATGTTATTTTAAATGTTAAATGTTATTTTGACTTCAGGTGAAATTATGCTCCCTATCAACTTCAAAGGCTTTGAACACTAAGTTCCGGCAAGCTTAGACCTGGCAGACCTTTTGATCCATTATCAGAGGCATCTTGGTTATTATTTAGCGTTGGTCCCATCCGGGTACTCGATGAGGTAGGTTTAGTGTTTCAGAAGGGCATATTTTAGGGGTCTGCCAAGTACTTCCGGCAAGGTTCGCAATGGCAGACCCACTTTTTTTACATAACTAATCAATGGTTAACTGCTGCCAGCACTTTCATTCGGGTATCTTATGACGTAATTTTTACTAAAAAATTACGTCAAAAAATCTCGATTATTTCTATGACCCGGCAGGATCGGCTCTGGCAGACCTGATTTTTTTTACGTGTTTAGGTGTCGGTTAACGATCTATACATAGCCTATTGGGGTAGCCGATAAGGTAGGTATTTTTGCAGCCGGCTCTCGCACTAATAGTGCCACTTGTCGCCGAATTTATTGTCAAATACTACATTAACGCGAGCAAAGCCACAGGCAAAAACTTGTTAAACACTTAGATGTGTATTCTAGTAGCATGCCTACAAATTCAAAGAACAAAAGCACATTGTGTGCAAAGTTTCTGAACTTTTATCTCTTAATAA
This sequence comes from Agrotis clavis, assembly GCA_954870645.1. Lineage (NCBI taxonomy): Eukaryota > Metazoa > Arthropoda > Insecta > Lepidoptera > Noctuidae > Agrotis > Agrotis clavis. The sequence goes on along the minus strand of OX940943.1, from coordinate 2,460,869 downwards.
ATAAAAAAATATTTACCAAGGCAATCCCTTCTATTTATCAAAAGTTTATTCACTTTGTAGTAACTGTTATAATATAAACATGACGTTTGTGACATATGTCATTATATTAATAACAATAACACATAAATAACATCATATGACTGTTATCTTTAGGGAAAGTGATAATTACGAATCAAAGTGCAAGACATTGTTTTGTTTATAAATAATTAATTATAGTAATTAGACCTACATCTAGCGTGTTGCCTATAACTGTGTTGACACGTGATCCTAACTAAAATTATTATTCATTATCACCTTTTTAGGGTTCCGTAGCCAAATGGCAGAAAACGGAACCCTTATAGATTCGTCATGTCTGTCTGTCTGTCCGTCCCTATGTCATAGCCACTTTTTGACGAAAGTATAAGAACTATCCTGTTGAAACTTGGTAAGTAGATGTATTATGTGAACCGCATTAGGATTTTCACACAAAAATAAAACAAATACCAATTTGGGGGTACCCCCCATATTTAGAATTGAAACTAAAAAAAAAAAAATTCCTTTGACCCATACGTGTGATAGATACCCCATCTATGAATAGGTCTTAAAAATGATATTGAGGTTATTAACATCATTTTTTTCTAAGCTGAACAGTTTGCGCGAGAGACTTCCAAAGTGGTAAAATGTGTGTCCCCCCTGTAACTTCTAAAATAAGAGAATGATAAAACAAAAAAAAATACGTAATGTACATTACCATGCAAACTTTAATTGAAAATTGGTTTGACCGAGATCGAGTAATTAGTTCTTTTTTTAATACGTCACAAATCGTAAACCGCAATTTACCTTGCAAAGTTACAACCAACTGCAAGAACTTTTATATTAAGTTACTTGCTGCTACGGAACCCTTTATGGGCGAGTCCGACTCGCACTTGGCCGGTTTTTTATTTAGCGACTAGCTGTTCCCCGTTTTTTCACGGAATAGTGTAATAATACAGGGTGTGTTTATTTTGCAAAAATCGGCGATTCCTGGCCAGGATTATTGATTTTTCTAAAATCCAATGATGCAGTTTAGTTATCGTCAAAATCGGCCTCGAGACTTCTTTCAACGTTTTTTGATATTCCTCATAGTTTCGCATAATATCCTGCAATCGTGCGTGTATCTTGCAACGGACTTGATCTAAATAACGGACAAATGATTGCCGATGAGTTTATTATGGCTTGCTTATGTAAAACTTAAAGGAAGTCGTGACAAGTGGTATAATACAGTAAATATGTGCAATTGTGCGTTGTCTTAGCAAGGAGACTCGGTTGATTGTGTAGTGAAATCGCAAAGTTTTAAGAGATTTTCATTTTAAATGGTTAACTTTTAATTTTTCGGTATATAGGGCTGATTTGATCAAAAATGTCTTAAGAGCATTCATAATCAAATGAACAGAATGTGTTTTTTTTTTAATGTCGCTAAAAAAAACTAATATTACACTTCTTTTTCGCTCTACACAGGGCGTGTGGCATCAGTTACGTTCCTTACTTTTTTAAGAATAAAGTTGGTTTAATATATTTTCTTCCAAACCATTGTTAACAAAGTACAGCATACCATTTCTTAATTTTTCCCCTTTAAAAAACCTGCTGAACCCAAATTATTCATAACCTCAAATAAATTTCCTAAAAAAAAAAATACGACCTGTTTCTGACATTTTTAGCACAAACCCTGAATTATGTTCCAAATGTTCTTGAAACGTTGCTGATGCTATCTCGGCTTCACACAGGGTCGGATCGACTCACGCATGGCAATAATAATGCACATTATGTGATATTTATTGATGAGGATATTCTTTTTGTTATACTTTTTTTTGGGTTGGTCAAGTGATCTTGAAAAGGGACATGATTTTTTTCTTAATATGTGTTCACGGATTTAAACTCGTAGAACTACCTATATGTATAATACAGGCCAAATGTGAATCGAGGTCGCAGGATTCCAAACCATCGAACAATATTTAAAAAAAAACATAACTTTTGCAGTCATACAATACACGTTTATCGCGCCGCCGCCGTACGCGCCGCATTTCGAGTCATAAGCACTAATAGCACAGTCTACTAATAGTATCCTATCTTCAACATTTTCCTAAATATGGCGTGTGGGGCTCGTACGGTGCGGATAAATGTGCGACCACCTATATGACCCCCTTTCGTGTTTGTTTATTTTTTTATTGCCGGCCGTTGTACTAGGCCATTGCGATGCTTGCGATTTTTTTTATTTCATCAGTCCACATAGAAAAAGCTCTGTAAAAGAATAATCGACAGGCAGCGGAGTCATAGAGCATCTACGCATCGGGGGTTTAAACCGCGCGCTTTGCCAATGCTGCTTTTTAAGAACCTGATACACATGCAAGTGCACGCTTCCTCTTCGTTCTCATAACGCGCGTTTGGACGACACCGAAGTTTCTTTGTGGTTTTAAAAATAAAATGAAAATACGGTATGGTAAATACCTAGAAATAACCATTTCCTCCAGCTATAGAAATTCAAATAAAAATAATAAACATCTAAACCGCTTCAAACAGGTAAACTATCTTCTAACAAAGATAAATGAGCGATTAATTGTCACTTCTTCAAGTGACATTAAGACACAATTTTTTAGCTTATTGTATAATGAAGCAATTAGCTTTGAAAGTATTTATTTCAACGGTAAAATTTTAATTGTTTTACCGGAAAGGAAAATAGCAGTTTTCCTTTATTTATTGTACTGGTTTCACAAAGATACAACATTCTGTGGTGACGGCTGAACGATGTCACTGGCGGTGGTAAGCCTCACCAAGTCCCCCTTTTTTTCAATGGGGGGAAACCTACAAAAGAACACCGGTCTTTGGAGACAAGACCCCAGTGTGGGATTTTTACCTCACTAAAACCACCCCGCGCTGTTTACCACCAGCATATGGAAGGAGGCCCCGTTTCCTCTAAGACCTGACCGTAGCCTGTGCAACGCCTGTTAGGGCACATCCCTAGGGAGACTATGATAGTTTCCTATCAACTTCGCTGTACAATTTTGTACGGCGGCACGTCATCACTGTACCGCCGTCGTCTATGAGGTCACTCACAGTCCCTACTCTGAACATCTGTGACCCCAAAGTGCCACCAACTCCATGTTATGTAGGCTGGGTTTCAGCATGTTAGGCGACGAAGCGATTTCCACCCCGACGCCTCCTTCTCCGAGCGGGATCAGCCCTTTCACGATCCCGCTCAGCAACCTCTTTCTGTAGCATGACTCACCAAGTCCCCATGGCCTGCGACAACCATCCTGTCGAAGTTTGGCGTATAAGTCTTTACAGACAGAGCTCGATCCGTTTTGGCGATTCGAACTGAACCCATGCGATCTCGTGAAGGCAGATCGCGATAGTATAACAGTTTTTACTGTGTTCCATCTGTGCGTAAGAGTTTCAGTGCCTTCTGGGTGAGCTCACTGCATCTTATGGGGGAGTGATTTAGCCGTGCTGTCTAGCTGTGCGTCCGGAAATCGTTAGAAAAATCAACACGTGTTAATCCCCCCTATTAGGTTTCATGTTTGCTTCAGGACTAGATTGAGGCCAAGGATAAACCCATAGAGAAAAGTGAAAGGTATTGACGGAGGCTTTTGCCCAGAAGTCGGAAAATAGATACCTTTTCAACTCTTTTCAATTCCCTGCCGACGGCATCTGTATTCCCCGACAACTATAACCTTGGGGTCTTCAAGTCAAGAGTGATCAGGTTACTTCAAGGCAAGCGTGCTTCATCGTCGACCACATCTTCGCTTACCATCAGGCGAGGTAGTGATCAAACGCGAACCTCACATTAAATTAAAAAAAAACTTTTTTAAATAACTAATCCTAAAAACACTTTTTACACAAAACATCCATTCAGAGCCACAAAAAACAGACTTCCATAAGGAATAAGGAACCCATTTACCCAGTTAAGATTGTCTAAACAGGATAGCTGAAGCTGACAAACCGTAATAATGGCGGCAATTCGCGCCAAACACGCGATGTCCTAAGGTTAATGTCAATGCAACATTATGTACTGTGAAGCAAGTTGATAACTAGGTCAGTTCTATAGACTGTTATCATTGGTTATGGTTTAGATCTTTAGTTAACTATTAATTTTTATAACCATGATGGTTTGAGTGATTTAAGGGACGCTGAGATGAAAATTTAGTGAAAAGACGTTTGAAAAATTTGTGATATTTGTGTGAAAAGAAAGTTAGGAATAGATAGCAAGTCGCGTAGATACTTGTGCTAGAGGTAAGGCTTTAGACGAAAAACCAGCATGACCATTATTGCATTTTCATCTAGTCCCATCAAATTTTATTGAGTCTTAAAGTAGTTGCGGAAGATAAGACCTTTTTTCTGGGGGGTTGATAATCATGTACTGACTCCTCTCTGAGTGGAGGGGAAAGGTCTCTTGGACTGGTACTGACTAAAATCCACCCTGTTCCTTCAATTAGCTTTTGCATTCTAAAACCGTGGTAATAATATATTAACAATTAATTGGAGAAAGTCCAAAAAAGAGAAACATGTAACAGAATCTGGGTTACATTACAGTTACCTCAATAAAATTGATAATAATGATGTTTATCACAGAGCGCTTGAAGCACACAGAAACCAGACCCTAACTCATCAGACAGGAGATCTAATTAGAGCAAACCCTAATCCATCTTGGAAAGGTGATACTAACAATGGCCCCAGACATACATATAAGGACATCAAATCTAATCCTGGCTGTAGTCCAGAAAGGCTACACCATAATCCCTTGGAACGTAACACCAACAAATGAGAAGCCATTGGCACTGTCGCCTCTTCACGCGAGCCAATTGCGGTAATTGTGAAATTTACTTCATCAGACGGTATTTCCTTCCTCCCACTTGTTGGACAATTGTGTAATAGCTGCGAATTAGTACAGGTGTTGTGTTTAACGCTTTGTCTTTGCAACTTGATGCCCAGGATGTGGTTTGTCCGGTGGAAGCTGAACTTAAGAGGGGTAGCTGCTGGTTGAAGGCTTTCCAAGGTAATGCTGTCTGCTGTTCGTCCTGGTTCACATTTGAAAATTTTGGGTAGAGTCATTTCTTGAGTTTCTTCCTTTACATCTTAATCAACATCGCCCTTTATCATCGTTACGTCACAAACTGATTAAACGTTTACTCCAATTGTGGATTTTTCTACTTCATTCGCTTGGTGTTTTTCAAAATCTTGCAACAATACAGCTGTTTCAGATATGTCACAAATATTTTAATGAACTTCAGATCATTCATGGCCAAAATCACCCAGGACTTACGAAACCTTGCTTTAGCTGATTTCTTGTCTGCAAGACAATATGTCTTTTTATAACCACATAGGAGTTCCATTGCTGGGAAACAGCTCCACTCTTTTTATTTCCCGAGACTGCTTGTGAATCAACTTTTCATTAGAAAAAATCTCAATATTGACTAATGCATTTCATTCTTTTGGACATGCTAGGTTAATAATACGTCGTAAAAACAGATCCTATCAAATCCTTTTCCACACTGTTGGTAGTCTGATATGCTGTTAACAGGGTACCTATGTTTAGTAACATGATCCCCACAAGCTAGGAGGTAATCGTGGTATGCACCGCGTCCGGTAATGTCAACAAACGTTGCTAATGTAATTGTGTTAGTTAAATTGAGGTAGATTGTTCTAACTGTGGGAACCAGGTACTCAAAAGGATGGTTAAGAACCTCTTTATCTAACTGAGAATTAGAAAAAGTTAATGTCTTGGACATTTCTTGTGACATCTATCAACCCGCACTGGGCCCGTGTGATGGAATATGTCCCACTCTCAAAGAGAGGAGGCCTGTGTCCCAGCAGTGGGAACATTTATAGGCTGATGATGAATGTCTTGGTGGTAAGCTGCAGAAAAACTTATGTCAAGCAAGGTCGAGCTTGCAGATAACAGAGTAACAGACTGCTCACCGGCTGATCAGAATAAGTTTTCTTTTTTTGTGTTGTAATAATTGTATGGTCATTTAAAATAGCTCGTAGTACTTATACTGGAACTTTTTTTTGTACAATTTACACTAGTACGTAACTGAAAGTCAAGGCTGTCAATAATAAGATCTAAATTGAATTGAATAAATAATACAAAAATAGATTTCTATTTCTCCAAGGACAATATCCACCATCACTTTGCGGTCAAATGATAATGCTATTCTAGAAATAGTGCGAACAGTAATTTATTTTTACAAAACCGCAGAAATCGATACTTATTAAATGAAGGAACTGCGTCGTATCTTAAGATATTAGTTGGCTGCTATATGCTCGCCACATGCGTATTACAGAGGCTAACTGATCATTTAGGCCAATTGTCCACGTAACCGCACGTCATACGCACGCTTTCGTCAATTGACGAATGCTTGCATCTTGCGTAGAAACAATGAAATCTGTGTCCACGAAGCGGCAACGTCACGTCAGCCGCTCGTGTTGCGTTCGTCATGCGGCGCGGCAATATGTCACCAGCGTTGCCAGACATCCTTTCTCGATGCTAGGTTGAAAGAAAACTGAGACCTTTTGTAGCGTGACTGACTATTGCATGAAGCAGCGTGGACATAACAAATATGCAAAATACGCCTATCTTCATTTGTAGGTTACATGCATCCTACGAAAGACGACTGTGTGGACAGTAGGCCTTAATCTACGTAATAATAATGAGTATTTATTTTGAATAATAACTGCTCGCTGTCCAATCAAGAACCAAGCCCGGTTCGACAGCGCGTTGTGCTCCACGCGCGCGTCAAACAGCTGTTAGCAAACTGACCGGAGCCTAAGGGACCAAACGACTACCAGGGTCGCGGGACCATCTTAAAAGGAAAGGGTAAACGAAAGAACAGGGTTAATTTTTAGTCAGTAAGAGAATGACAGTCTTTTCCGCTCGACATAGGGCGGGGGAGATTCATTTAATGATTACCATAGACCATGCCCGGCAATATAGCAAGCTGAAGTGGCAATGGGCAGGCCATATTGCTCAAAGAGCAGATGGCCGATGGGGTCGAAAAGTACTAGAGTGGAGACCACGGGCTAGCAAGCGCAGCGTAGGACGTCCACCAGCAAGGTGGACAGACGACCTTATAAAGGTCGCCGGAAGACGCTGGATGCAGGTCGCTTCCAACCGGAATGTGTGGAGATCAAAAGGGGAGGCCTATGTTCACCAGTGGACGTCCTACGGCTGAGATGATGATGATGATGATAGACCACCCAAGAAAAAGATAGAAGAAAAGTTCTCTCATGGCGACCACGGACCGGAAGACGCAGCGTAGGCAGGCCTCCCACTAGGTGGACCGACGACATCGTGCGAGTCGCGGGCAACCGATGGATGCAAGTGACGAATTGTCGTTCGACGTGGTAGTCTAAGGGGGAGGCCTATGTTCAGCAGTAGACGTGTTCCGGCTGATCATGATGATGATGATAGACCACCCATAAAAAGTGCTGATTCCTTGCCTAATGTAATTCAATTGTAATTCAATTTTTTTACTCTTTTGTACAGACTTTTTAGTTTGTAAGATAATACAGAAGTAACGCAGCTTATATAGCTTTCTTTTTTTATATAGATTCTTACATACTTCTTTTTTGTGAATGTGAGAACATTGTAGGTCGTGTGTATATATATATTTTTTTTTTGTAGTACTAATTCTCGTAAGGACTTCTCTCTTGTTACTAGGCCTACGTTTTTCTCACATATCCAATTACCTATTCAAAATTGTAACAATAAGTTTGTAAAACTATACCACATTTTAAAAGAGTAACCATGGAGTTTCTTGCCGGTTCTTCTCCATGGAATCGACCAACCCGAACCGAGCACCTTTTGTCGACGTTTTATAAGTGCCTTCATGGGCCTATGTGAAATAAAAATATTTGATTTTGATTTTGAATGATTTTGATAGTTTCTGTAGGTTAGTTAGATGTTTGCTGAAACTGCACCTTTGACATGAGAGAGATCGTTAATTTCATAATAACCTAAGATGGTGTTTCCTTATCTGATTGCAAGTCACGGAAACCATATATTTCCTTGTGCTATTAACTGATTTTCACAACGAGATTGTTCTGTGGCTATAAATAATCTGGAGGATGAAATTGCAAACGGAGGTGTGTTGCGCGGGAGTTTGTTGCGACACTTCTTGACAACTATGATTATCGTTTTGAAGTCTGTCTATGGCAAACTGACATATATTTCAATAGCATTTTTAAGTCAAAAAATGTCAAAACTGTGACACTTTCACTTGTCAATTTAGTCTCTGAGATTAAAAAACAAGACTAGATGCCTGATCTTAATAAATGCCCAAGGTAAACCACATTGTTGAACTTTCAAGATACAGTGCTAAACTGAATTTTATTAATTGATATTATTGAAACATTAATTTCGATGATGCATGGTGAAAACGAACACGAAAATTATAATATTATTTAAAAGCGATTCATACTACTCGTATTTGAAGATCTATTTTCAAATACTTCCTCCAGTTTATAAAATGGAATAACTTTAATTTTAAGTGACTGTAAATAAATAGAGTCATAAATTAAAACTTTGTTCATTTACTTTCTCGTCGTAGTCTATTTACCTTAACATCAACACTAAATTATGGAACTTTATTTTTATCACCACAAAATTCCAATGCCAATAAAAAATCTGCACCTTTGCAAATATTTTAACTCGAATATTAACAAAAAGTGCCTCAACACAAAGTCTTGTGATACATTTTCATAATATTCACATAAAAACGTCATTATATACAACTTATTTACATAAGTCACATATGTATGTAATTGCAACTATTATGCGGATTGTATGCTGCCGAGGCTATGTCGTGTTCAGACGAGGACAGTCGTTTCGAAGTCAGTGGCTTGATGCTCTCTTGTGAAGTTGTGAGATATAATAGAATTGCTGATGCCGTTGACGCGTTGTCCTCAGCTAGGATACTACAAACTCGTATATTATGGTTACCAGTCTTATGCAATTCGTACTTTTAATTTTTAGAAAAAAATAAACTGGTTAATATTATGAATACGGCCCGAAAATTGTGCACATCTAAAATTCTAGAGAAAAGATTTCCTAGACCGTCTGGCTTACACAATTTCTTTTTTATATAAGGTGGGTTTGCTCTTAACCTAAGTCTGTTGTCAATTTCCACTTAGGTACTTGAAGTTAAGTAGGGCTTTGAAAGATGAAACCTGCTAAATCAAAGCCTTTTCTCTTCCAATTTTGCATAGAGCAATCAAGCGTGCCGCTATATTTATACATGCCAATGATTCTTCCAAACAAAGTTTTTTTGAGACAAACAGTTTTTAGCTGCTATCCTGCTGGGTTCCTATTCCTACATTGTCTGTTTACTATCCCCGTGTGAAGCAGACCTTATACTTAGCTCGTGACTCCAAGATTTACCCGAGTCAATTCAGACGTAAGACCGCTTACGTAACGATCTGTTATTGTGCGAAGATGTGTGAGATTCAATTACCTACTTAGATTTTGATCTTAATCACATCCGTTTATTTATTCTGATGAGAATTTTGTACTAATCTAACCTTAGGAAGTTGGTGGATTTTTAGTATCCGTTTCCTGATTTAAATCCTTCATTGGGATAAACCACAATATTTCGTTGGAACACTTATCTTTTGATGATGAAGAATTAGTAGCTGTCACCTACCCACCATAGGACCTTTTTTTATCGTGCTAAAATCATCTGACTGGCCTGTTGGTCTAGTGGTTAGTGACCCTGACTGCTATGCCGGAGGTCGTGGGTTCGATTCCCACCCAGGACAAATGTTTGTGTGATGAGCACGATCATTTGTTCTGTGTCTGGGTGTAATTTATCTATAATATGTATGTATTTAGAAATATATAAGTATGTTTATCAGTTGTCTAGTACCCATAACACAAGCTCTGCTTAGCTTGGGACTAGATGGCGTTGTGTGATAGTTGTGGAATATTATTATTATTATGAAGTTCATTTATTTGCTATACATATTTATACATTTTTAAATATTTTAAAAAACAAACGTATAAAAAAACATTTAAAAATATAAAAATAGTAGTCCGCCGGTGTGGGAGCAGGGTCCAAGCTACCGGTGGTTAGGGTTCCAGAGACAGGAACCTCCTCACAATACGAGCCGTATCATTTTATTATTATTATTATTATCATCAAATGAGTCCTCCCACCCAAGGCAGGGTGCGAGGGACTGTCAGACTCGTATTGACTAAGATACGGTGTCCTTCAATAGCCCTTTACGTTCCAGGGTCACGGTAATTGGATAAGACCCGCGACCTCGCCAGGCTTTGGCTCTCTAGAGGGGGGGCCCTGGAGTGCAGGGCGGGAGGACTCATTTGATGATTTTACCACGCTATAAAAAAAACCCTTCGGGGTAGTTAAGTACAGGCGTGATGTTATGCATGGATGTACAATCGTGTTCTTCTGTCTTCCCGTAACCGCTGCCAAAATTCTACAGACTACAGCCGGGATCTACGGTTTAACCAGTTTTTTTTTCAATTGAAAGATAGGAACATTCTTCTCTTTTCTTTTTTAAACATAACAACTAAACTTGTAATAAATCAGGGTTGTCATAATCCAGGATTATTTTCTGGTCAGGGTTATTTCTCGAGCTTTTCGCTAGGGTCACTGACACCGCGTGTGACGTCACATGCGCGTGCGCACCGCTGTTGCAGTTTTGTTATTTAACCTTGCTGCAACTAGTTTAGCGACTTCTTATGCAATACGAACCTTATTCATGAATTTTAAACAAGATTTTTTTTGGTTATTTGTGATTTTTTGGGAAGGTTTGAGTCATTTGTGCGGTTGTGACTAGATTTTTTTGTGTAGTTAAAATATTGAATTGACTTGGTAATGTATTGAACAACCAAATGCTATGTGTTTCAATGCGAACGCATTGAAACACATAGCAGTAACTTCTAGAAAAAAAAAACTAAAGTTGTTCATGAATTCTTTATTACCACAAAACCTAAGACGACCTTTTAAATACAAACCCTCCTTCTGAAGCAGCTGAATAAAAATATAAAATCACGAAGTAAAAACACCAATTATCATCAATTACATCCTTAAGGGACTAAGCCCATTCGTACTCAATCCAACACAAAAGAATTGTTCATTTCGAACCAGTAGTTCCTGAGATTAGCGCGTTCAACAAACAAACTGTTAAGCTTTAAACAGTAAAGATGTCTTTTCTGCCACAATTATAGCCGTCTAGCAACAAAGTCCTCCCATGATAACTATAAAATCAATTTCCCTACATATCCTGCCAAAAAAAACTTACTTGCACTACAAAAAAAAAACAATTTTCCTAAACCCTGACACAAATACTTGAACATACACTACCGTGCAATAAAAAGGTACCAGCCACTGTTTGCTATAGAATTTCAAACAGTATACAGTCATGTACACAAGGATGAGAGGATTAAAGATAAGACTTCTGACGTAGAAAATCACGTGAAACGATTAAACTTTACCTTCAGTGTAAGGTAAAGTTTGCACGGATTAAGATTATCGAGCGCACTGATTTTTCATATATTTGCTGAAGATAGTGATGTTGGTAGACCTAAATTCGTGTTTGCGATCGCGGATAAAATAAACAATGAGGAGATGTGTAAGGGTACTTGCAAAACAGTAGTAGTTGTAGACAAGACTGCAAAGTATCGTTCATAATGTATTGCAATAAGTAATAGAATAACATTAGCAGAAGACATAACTACTGATGGAACACAGGCTTTCTATGATGAGGAGCTGGCTCGGCCAAAACAAGTAGTCAATCAGAGTGAAAGAGCTTAGAGGGACTCAGTAAAGACACAGAACAAAGCCTCTTAGGTGCGTACAGACCATGTAACAATGTTATATAACATTGTTATATAACACTACAAATGTATGTAAAATGTTATATAACATGTTATGTTACATAGTCTGTACGCACCGTAAGATAAAAATTTCGTCAAACACGCCTGAAGCTAAGAAGAAAAACCAGTTACGTAATGTTCCAGTTCTTGGTCTATCATTGACGACAATTCAGTCATATCAAAACACAATCCTCAATTCATTCTTACACGTCATTTGACATACAAAATCTACATCCTTGGAAAATAGCCCGTATCTCCAGGAATTCCCTCAAGTCCGTACATCAAAACAATAAGCACGCAGACTGTACTATAAATAGTCCATCCCACGCATCTAGTAGACTAATTACAGTTTTAATTCGTAGTACTACTTACTACGTAACCTTTATTATTAGTACCGTTTAGTTGTGTCCTCTTCAGACCAGATTTTTCTTGGATAGTTCCGATTTTATCTTTAGAATTGTTTACTGGGATATTCCTAAAGAGTTGGTCTACTACTGGGAATTCTTTGAAAGAGTTCGGTCTTGAAAAAGGTAAAATAAATAAATATTAAAATCAACGATTGCATTGTCAATTGAATGATGTTGGATTACTAGAATTTTAAACACTTCTCTTTACTTATATAGAACTGGTAGTAGAACCACTGGTGAACAATATTTAATCACGAAAGCTGGCATGGAAGTGATTAATGGTTCTTTATTCGATCTGACAATCGTTAAAGAACTTAACAATTTAATGGATGAAGGAGAAACTTTATTGATTAAATAGAGAGAAATCGGTAAAGTATTAACCAAGGATCCTCCGACGATGTTCAAAATCATGCTTATTCTGTCCACCAAAATAATACTAAAGAACCAAAAAAATCTGATTGCGAAATCTGTAAACATGCTTGAAATATGTATGGGCGTCATCGTCCCCCTTTTGAGGAAACTGGTTGAGCCAGCTGCCTTCGGTTTACGATGACCCTTGAAGAACTTGGCTCGCGACAAACCTGCAATAATAAAACTGGTTTTTTTTTCGAAAAGTTGTACAATAATAATGTCCTTTGCCTTTAGCTCAAAAAAGCTATCTCATCAATATTTTTGTATAGTGCAGGGTTGTATTCTAGGGCCAGATTTATACAAAGAATACACTAAAGATATTTATGTCCCCTGGAGAAATAATACTATCAGTGGTTTCAAGGATGCCAATAGATATTATAGATCAGTATGAATTTAGATTGCTTTTAGGGAAAGAAAATATAAAAGAAACGATGTTCGGACTGTGTGAAAGACGATATGACTACTAAGGAGGGTGAATACTGAAGTGACGACGAAATATGAGAAGCGAATCTAAATAAATTAGTACTGAAGAATGATGATGATGAACTTTACCTTGAAGTAGATACAAGACTGATGACAAACGTAACGTATATTTGTCTAAATAATTTTCAATAGTACATAATCCATGGCCCGATTTCAGAGTGCCAATGACCAATGCCACGGTACACTAAATAAGCCACTTAGCATTTCGATGCGACCGACCGTCAGCATCGTTTTGGATGAACTTTGTTATTGTCATACATAATATTATTACGCCTGTATTCTTTCTTTATTTAGGAAAGGCTCGCGATTGACCACCATCTCGCCTGATACTAAACAATTATGTAGTGGATGGTGAAGCACTCTTGGCTAGTAGAAAAATATTGCCCAAAGATTGGGCAGATGACATTACTTGTTGTCACGAAGCCTGGACTAGGCTAGCAAAGCAACTTGGAGATACAGGCCAAATTGTAGAGAAATGCAGCATGCATGGAGTATGATAAATATGCCTTGATGATTACTTTTAGCCTGTGGGATCCCGTTGCTGGGCAAAGATGTCTTCCCATGACTTCCAAATCAGGCCCAATGTAGTGGTCTACTTGATTAAATTATGGTCTTCGGTTCTGTCCAGCTCGTCCCGCTATCTTCTAAGAAGTCTTCTGCCATACTTTTTGGCTATCAGGGCTCCACTGTGGCCACAATGTTAGAATAACATGCAGCTATTTGTGTTTATGGATTTTGGTCATTACTAGTCTGGCAGTCCCTTCTGCTCCTGCCCGGGCGAGAGGATTTATTTGATGATTCTACCATATAAAAAGCCTTCTGCTTTCTATAAAGCGCAAATCTGGACTTCCTTTTCAGTGGTAATTTCCAAGATACGTCTAAAAGTTATTTTTAGATGCTGTGTGGAGTTGTATACTCACACTGATGAATAAGTGGCACTGATATCTGGTTCGTGTTGAATGCGTCTTAATTATAATTGATCGCACACCATGATTGGTCTAATAATAAGTATTTAAATTCAGTTGTTGTAAAGTTCTCTCTGAAAGAGCTCGTTCGCAAAAGTTTCACTATTTTCTTGGCAAAACGATGCCTCGTTCTAGTTACAGAAGAAGAGAGGATGCTGCCTCTGGTATTGCAGAAATCGTGGTCGTGGAAACCGTCTACTATCAGGTGGGCTATCTAACGTTACAGTACTCTTATAAGCATCAAATATAGGCTAATAATGTCAATATCATTCTCATTGAGAAGACTCACTCTCTCAGAGGACTCCAAGGGAAGCCAAGTCAGAGTCTAACCATTCATTTCCATAAGGCCATGAAAAGTACAATTGTAGTAATGGGTTTGATTTTCCCATCCATTTGCAATAGCATGGAGTAGAATGGTATGATAATGGTAGTTAAAAGGATGGATATTTGGGAGCGTGGAGTTCCCACGCTTTCCCTTTTAAAAATGTTTTGATACATGTTATACCTATTTGAAATAGTTCATTTAAAAAGAGATTATAAATAAATAAATACTAAGGCCGATGATTCCGTTTACCCTGATGTCGGTAACTTACGAACGATCGCATATATTTTAGTGAGAAAAAGCAACGTAGTACGCTTCACTGACGTCAGCCCCGCAGTATGGTGCTATATGTATAGAACAAAATGTATATTCTTACGCGCGACTGACGTACGCAATCGACATCGGTGTTACAGGAACTCAAGTTGTGGGCAGAATCAACTTAAAATTGAGGCTAGTGGGGTTCAAAATTAACTTTCTTCGTACCTCTGGCAGTATTCATATTTTACTAGCTCAGAACTTCGCCACTTCTTACACTCAGTGGTATGTTTTGAGACCCACCATACCACCAGGATTATGGCCAGTGGTTTAGTTGGTCCTCAGTGGCCACGTCTATTGCGACATCGGTAGTAGCATGGAAGTCATTTTTACTGAATATTTTTGAACTAAGAGGGCACAGGATATGCAGATGATTAAAAAAAATGGTGTTATCCTAATTTAAAAAAAAAACCCTAGCTACTCTTCTTTCTTATTGTGCAGTCAGCTAAATTGCCTAAGATTCAATTGCTCTTTACTTCTACCGCGTATTGTTAAACACACTTAACGCTAAACGAATTTAAATCAAAGTATAGTATTTTTTGTAGATCAAAGATGACAAACACTTTTTTTTTTAATGCAGAAACACGACCAGAAACATTGTTAGTCAGAAGCTCGAAACAATAGCAACCAGTCTTATTGAGGGGTTTCATAAATTACCCAGTTACTTGGTTGTGGAGATCAGGTAGATAGTCGCTCCATGTAAAATACTCTTATTCAGTCACTACTGATATTCAGTTGCATCTGGTTCGACTGGAACCTGACTCCAATGAAGTTGGAAAAAGGCTAAGTAGATGATGATATCCAATTCCTACCAAATTATTTTTTTATAAATTCTAGGATTTTTTCTCGTATCGTGGGAGCATTTACGATCATTGAAATTACGTGCACAATCATTCAAAGAAGCGTTGCCATCTCTAAAATTTGGAAACTAGGAAAAGACGCGTGAAAACCCCGGATTTCAGAGTCCAGAACTCGGACAAGAGTCGAAGTGCGCACCGTGGCAACTGCGTCGGGAGGGATGGGGGGACGGTGAAGTGTGCGTTTGTAGCAGGCGGCCCAAGACTTTAACCGTGATACCACAAAAACTTTTAAACGTCTGTTGAACACTTGTCTAAAAAAATGTCAGATATAAGGTCTTGAAATAAGGTCCGTTGTGCAGTCACACTTTTTTTAGACAAGTGATCAACAGATGCTTAAGTTTTTGTAGTAAGGCTGTAAATTTTTAAACACGGACTACAAATGAAGCCCCCCCCCGGACGCTCTTCGGATGCCCACTAAACTAGGACAAAACCGGGGAAGCCCGGATGGATGCAAACATACACATTAGGGTGTCCCGTCGATGTATGAAAAAATTTTTTTTTCAAGCTACTAAATCACAAGAGGTATCAACATTTGCGTAATTTTATATAGATTACGAATATGCTAAAAAAACTACAATTAAGTTTCATCTTTAGGGCTCTACCTGAGGCTGAAGTTTTATACATTTTCATTTTCACAGACAGAAGCCGTATGGTTAACAGAATATAAAAATCTGTTAAAAAGGGTGTTTTATTATTTATATCAGTAAAACAAAGCATTAGAAAATAAATTTA
The DNA here is from genome assembly GCA_954870645.1 of Agrotis clavis. NCBI lineage: Eukaryota > Metazoa > Arthropoda > Insecta > Lepidoptera > Noctuidae > Agrotis > Agrotis clavis. The sequence goes on along the minus strand of OX940943.1, from coordinate 2,444,526 downwards.
AGCTTCTCATGATTATTCTTAACGTAAAATTCAAATTTATTTTTATGTCAAAATTTAGCACTTCTATTCAAATCCGTTCTAAGTAACTATCTATAAAAGTTTCGTCAGTTAGACTTTATGAGGCCTCTGTTATGGTTTTAACACATCTTTCCACAGCTTGTGTGTAACAGAAAAAGTCAATTATTTACAAGCCCTTACATTTACCATGATTTGATGGTCCTCGTTATAAATACGTTGAAAAACAAGTGTTGCTGCCACCTAACAATTGTGCCACACACTCGTCTCGGTGTAATCTCTATTTTTTATTAATTATTTAATTATCCTGTGTTTACAGCTACTTTTAGCTCCTCGAGCTTTTATTATTCTTCGAAAAACCAACTCCTGAATGTGATCTCTGTCATCATAAAGCGTGCTGGCAAGAAGGTTTTCTGATAAGCATTTCTTGTTGTGATAGAATTCACAACAGACCTCAGATTTTCAAATAAAATTCGAGAGTAAAACATAATATATTCTTCAGATGTGAAGAATATGTTTGGCTCCGTCCTTAAAAGACTTCTTTTGTTTGAAAGGGAACGAAACCGAAGAATGTAGTTGACAAGCAGTTGTAAATTTTGTGATGGCTTAATAGTATTTAAGTAAAGCTGTATTTTGCGATAAGAATCGACGATTTAATCCAAATAGTATTGATCTTTTCAGAAATAATCGCAAACACATCTGAATTGGAGGGATCCTTTCCATTTTAATTTAACTTTAGGTAATTCTTGAAAAATAAACTATATTTAATGACGTCCCTTGTAGTTGGTAGCTGTTGTTCTTCAAGTTCTTTGTAGGCCTCAATAAATCACAAGCAGTCTCACTACGCCTCGAATTTATTATTTAAGAACGATTAAGCACAATAACAACTGTTATTAATACGAAGAAAACATTCGCAGGTCAAGTGCAGAAAATCATCGCGCTTTGTAGAAACTGAAGGGTGTTTGCATGTCAAAAACTATAAAACCTTTCGTGTTTAAGGGTACAAATAGGATTTTTGTGTATGTATGACACCTATTTAATATAAAAAAAATGTTTTTTAAATTATTAAAAACATTTTGACAAAATTAGGAACAACTAAATATCACAATAAAAATGTAAATTTTTCGTAACTTTGGGGGCCGGTAGAGCCCTAAAGATAAAGTTTGATATTTTTTTTAACATTTTTCCAGTAATCTACATTAAATTACGCAACTTTCGAGAGGTCTTGCGTTGTGAAAATCTAAAAAAAAATTTTTCGGGACACCCTAATACACATACAAATATTTGATCAAACTCATGTGATTTCAACAAGAACCCCGACTCACGTGAAAGCTACTGTCCACTCACAACACTAATCCATAGATAAGCCAATAAAAATCAAATACTTGCTGATCTTATCACCAGTAGTGAATAAGTGACCTTTTTTATCTAAGTGCTCAATCACGTATTTTCCATGTCCTACAAATATTTTGTTGTATTACAAGGCGATTTGACAAGAACATGTCGCTGCTTAAATTCAAAACGGCCACAAATCGAAAAGTCACTTTTTTACAGGAGAGCCCGTCAAAGTTTTCATTTCAGTTTTTGTTTATTATTTTTATTAATCAAAGTTGTATATCTATGTGTTATATATCATCGGATGTATATTTCAAGCGTCTATTTGGTTGCATTTTGATATTTTCTGTAAGATTACCCAGTCAATAAAAAAATCACATAAGTCCCTTTTGATTATAAAAAATATATTTAATGTTTATGAATTTTATATTTAAAGCAGCCATATTGCCACTTTGGAAGTGTCTCTCGCGCAAATTGTTCAGTTTAGACAAAAATGATGTCAGTAACCTCAATATCATTTTTAAAGACCTATCCATAGACACCCCACACGTATGGGTTTGGTGAAAAAAAAAAATTGAGTTTCATTTGTATGTATGGGGGGAACCCCCAAAATTAGTTTTATATTTATTTTTGTATGAAAATCCTAATGCGGTTCACATTATACATCTACCTACCAAGTTTCAACAGGATAGCTCTTAGACTTTCGTAAAAAAGTGGCTGTGACATACGGACGGTCATGACGAATCTATAAGGTTTCCGTTTTTTGCCATTTCGCTACGGAACCCTAAAAAGTGTGATACACATTGTTAAAGAATTATAGAACAATCCCTTCTGTCCCATGCATACAACAAGCTGTTCTCGAGAGTCAACACGAACCGTCTCGAACGCAGGTTTGGTGACTTCCATCCCCCGAACAGGCCGGTTTACAAAAAAGTTTTAGTATCATAGTTCATACGAGTACACCACATACACACCCTCCGCCAGATTATAAAGGAGACCGTCGAGACCGAGGAGTATAATCGGAGTCTAAAGATTGTGGAATATAGGAAAGCCTTTGATTTAATCGAAACCTGGGCAGTATTGCAGTTCAACGATATCATTTCGACTATTGGTATATCGAAGAATTGGAGTGTTTATTTAGAAACTGCACCATGTCCATCCTACTTCAGGAAGAGAGCACGAAACCAATCTAATTGCAGAAAGGGGTGAGAAAGGGAGATAATATAGTTTCTCCGAAACTGCTCACGAACGTTTCCCAACAGGTGGGCTTTAAAATGAACATGGACAAGACAAAATTCATGTCAAATGTCCATGTGGCACCCTTACCGATTGTTGTTGGGAATGGATACTCTTGAAAATGTAGGCCATTATACTTATCTTGGGCAGATTGTTCAGTTAGGTAAGTCCAACTTTGACAAAGAGGTCGCCCGAAGAACCCGACTTTGATGGGCAGTGTTTGGGAAGCTACGTGATATCTTCTCGTCGAGTATCTCACAGTGTCTCAAGACAAGGGTGTTTAAAAAAGCGTGTGTTGCCAGTGAAGACATACGGCTCTGGAAAGTGGTAGTTGGCTGCTCGCCTTTTAGAAAGACTAAGAGTCACTTATCGAGCAGTGGAAAGAGGTAGGCTCGGAGTTTCTTTACAGAATAAAATCCGCAACAAGGATATTGGGCAAAAAATCAGAGTCATCGAAATAGCTCGTAAAATTTGAAAGTTGAAGTAGCAATGGGTATAACGGGTAAGCTAGGTACAGTGCTCATAGAACTGATGGCCGAAGAAAAGATCTCCAGTGGCTACCGCCACGGATCGGAAGACGTCTAATAACTTACAATAATGATATTTTCACATTTTGTAATAATTCAAAAGTTCGTTGTTTATTATTCTCACTAATACAACTAATTCTTGATTATTTATCCTAAATGCGCAGATCGATTACATGATTCAAAAGGATACAAAGGTTTTACGAAAAGTTGCTCTCGTAATACTAAAAAATAATTTCATTAATACAAACAAAGAGTTAATAGTGTTCGTATCAACAAAGAAACTAACTAGAATATTAATATTATGAAGACTGTGAGTACGTGCGTCACTCACTGGGACAGAATATACTCGTAGCACGTCTCATCCTTTCTCGATCGCCTACTCGGGTGGATCAATCGCGCTTAGATAATATTAATTATGTTGTTATACCGGGAGTGAGACTAGGCCTGGTTTAGGTTGTAATTATTGTGTTTAGTTTTAAATTTAAATATTATTTGTAGATTTGTATAAATAAATACTGGCACAATAACCATAATTTCATATGCAAAACAGAAGCATTCCAAAATAGGGCACTTTTCCTTAAAAGAATAAAATTAAAACACGTTTTATTCAAACTCAAAACGGACATATCACAAAATACGGCACTTTTCCTTAGAAGATTATGATATACTTACAAACAATTTTAAAACAATACGGTTGTATTTTGAAATGTGGCCCTTTTTCACATAAAAAACGTGCGCTCCCGCTGACTGCAGGGTCGCAATCCGGAATATGGCGGTTTTGATCTGAAGTTAACCACCAAAGTGACAAAATCGAAAAAGGGCGGTTGTGTGATTTGCTCATTTCTAATGCGAAAATACTGGGTGTCTTTTTGGAATATAATAATATAGGCTGAATTGATACGATTTTTGCTATAAAAACGATTTCAAAAAATTTCGACTTGTGGCCGTTTTGAATTTAAGCAGCGATGTGTTTCCGATAATTTTGGGCAATTTTTTTTTATCTCTGTATGGTTGGACGTCTCAAGGTGGCAAGTGTTGTTGGTCAGTTGGCGCAGTGGCCGCGCGATCGACTCGCACGCTGCGAGTTGCGGGTTAGATTCCTGCAAGCGACAAATCTTTGTATGACCTACACGTAGGTACGGCTTGGATGTTCTTGCATAATTTTTTTTTAAAAAGCAGGGTGCATTTTCACAATACAGAAAAAAATCCTTGTTTTTAAACAAAACATTAAAAAAATACTAAGTAACCGACTCAAAAGTCTAAGAAATAATTTAAAAGTTCGTCTAAATGGTTTAATTGAAGTGTATTGAGACTGATAAATCAATCACGATCATTTCCTAGGATTTTGATGATGGTGACTAATGTTTACATTCATCTCATTTACTACTCTACTTTATTAAATTATTAGCAGCGCGCTTAAAAATAAAAATTGTTCTCATTGCTACAGACGTTTCGAAACTGTGGGTGTGACAGACAGACTTAGCGACTTTTTGCATTAGGTAAATATTGCTTTGTCAAATTATTAGTTCAACTAGCTGTTGCCAGAGGCTTCACCCGCTACAACTCGAAAATTATCCCACGAGAACATAACATCGGGATAAAAACTATCCTATCTGTTAATCCAGGTTATAACCTATCTGTGTACCAAATTTTAGCCAAATCCGTTCAGTGGTTTTTGCGTGAAAGAAAGACAGAAAATAAGTTTATTTGGCAAGCCTTAAGCACACAATTAGTTAAAATTACTAGAATACAATGAATGTATGTACCGTGTGCCTAACGGCTATACCAAATAGGATCAGTTCAGCATAAAGCCAGGCCACAGGGTGCCTGACGCTGGTTTTCAATTGAGCCTTGCGAGACGTCACAGGTGTGTAAAGAGTAACAAACATACCTACATACACATTCACAAACTTTCGCATTTATAATATTAGTAGGATTATTAAGAAGCAAGAACAAAATAGCTGGTGAAAAGCATTTGCATTCAGTGCTTGCTAAATGATGTTCTCAAGTTTCTTTGACCTCAAAAAAAGTAATCCTTTAATCTTGAAGGTTAACCAAGAGAACCAAGATTAACCCACCACATATTTGTCAAAAGAACTAACTAGGTTATAAAACTCAAATATTGGTATTTTCCAATTTATTATTATCTTGGCTAAACAAAAGATAATCTGATAGCTTCTGCAAACAGAGCCTGGATCCAAGGTTGTTCTACACTAATTAGCTTTTCAGTAGTATTTTTACTTTCTTTGTGAGAAACAGTTGGTTTAAAAATGTATTTAAATTAGGAATCTGTTCAAAAGTTTAATTGTTGAACAATCAAGATGGAAATGCAAGAAATGGTTGAAAGGGGTAGCAGGGTTGTGGTTTGTAAATAATAATTATATCGATTTATACTGATCTATACTGATACGAGTATTATAAAGCTATAGAGTTGGTTTGGTTGAACGCTAATCTCAGGAACTTCTGGTTCAAATTGAATAAATCTTTTGTGTTTGATAGTCTAACAGCGGGGGGTGTAAACACGGAGCAAGTCAACTTTGTATTGAAAGCGAAAAAACTCTTTGTTGAGATTGTCCTATGATCTTAAATGCGTTGTCAGCTTATATTTGATTTGCCGGGGTCTTTGTTGATCATAGATTGAATACCGCTTCTCTGGAACTCAAAGAGCTTGTGAACGAACATAGTGGTTTTTATTAAAAGTCTAACAGTCCTTTTTACTCCACTCAGGTGGGCCTCATTTGATGATTTTAACACCCAAAAAAAGTTTACATTTGGTTGTTGCTATCTATTCAATTTGGAAAAAAAACGGAACTTCGCCTGAAGGCTGAAAACTGTGTTTCGGAAACCACTTTTTATTATATCCATGATGTCCCTCTGCTGGGCATAGGCCTCCCTCCACTCTTTCCATTTTTAGCGGCTGCTTACGGCTGTGGTACAGTCCTACTAATATTAGAAATGCGAAAGTTTGTGAGGATGTACTCGTATGTATGTGTATGTAGGTATGTTTGTTACTCTTTCACGCAAAAACCACTGAACGGATTTGGCTAAAATTTGGTACACAGATAGCCTGTAACCTGGATTAACACATAGGATAGTTTTAATCCCGATTTTATGTTCCCATGGGATAATTTTCGAGTTGTAGCGGGTGAAGCCACTGGCAACAGCTAGTCCTTTATAAAACCACTACCCATTAGTGACTGCCGCGGGATTATTTCCTTACCGTGACCCCGGAACAGAAAGGGCTATTGAAGGACACCGTGGATTTTAGTCAGTAAAAGTCTGACAGTCCCTCCCGCCCTGGGGTTGGAGGAATCATTTGATGATTTTACCACGCTAAAAAAAAAAAAAAAACCATTAGTGACTATAAACCTGATCAAAGTGATCACGTAGTTGGTACCTTCGATTTTACAAACTTGAAAACTGTTGTGTTTTGCTTGCCATCTGGCGTAGTTACAAATGTGTCTAATCGTATTAAACACTTAGGTATTTGTTATGCTTTATCTTTAGGCGTTAATTTATATACCTGCAGTTGCAAATTACAATATCTTCATAGATTTTTGAAATAAGTGTTACTTTTTATAATCATTTATTTATAACCAACGTCCAAACAAATATCAAAATAAACAATGCAGGATACTAGGAGAGTATATATTATAAAGAAGAATGTACCACTAAACAAATAAATAATGAATATCTTCTTCCTTCTTTCCAGATGTATGGTCGCTATCAACGCGACCTAAGTGAAGCAGCAAGAGAAGAAGCGAGAAGACTCAGAAGGTTACGGAAGAAGAGGAGAAAAGACGACAAGCTTCGGCAGAAGGAACTAGAAGCAAGCGGAAAGCACAGACCTAGAGGGAAGTTTTTTAAAGTATTAGGTGAGTGTCCAGTCTACTTGATTGTCAACGCTTATGACTAGAGAGTGGATAACGGGCATGCGGACGGCGAGTAATGGGCCACTCGCTGTTCGATCATGCCCGGGTCGACAGCACGTCGTCATCCACGCGCGCCTCAAACATCTGTTAGCTTAATGACGGGGCCCCCTAAGAAGGCCAATGCCTACCGGAATCGCGGGACTAACGAATAATCGTGGCCTCGGAACGTAAAGGGCTATTGAAGGACACCGTGGATTTTAGTCAGTACAAGTCTGACAGTCCCTCCCGCTCTGCCCTGGGTCAGAGGACTCATTCGATGATTTCCACGTAAAAAAAAGCTGGGAGTTATAATATGCAAAGGCATATTTCGCCACAAGGTTGCCTGCCTGTCGGACTTCTACAGATTGTACTTCGGTGTGCCTAAGAGCTCCACGACCTCATCCCGCCAGCCCCCTTCTATCATCGCACATCTAGACGCACGGCAAATTTTAATTATCATCCTTACCTGGTTACTATTCCACCAATTCTCACTAAGCGTGTCCAAACGTCTTTCGTAATGCGATCAGCAAAAGAGTTTTATTTATATCCCAGCGCATACTCACACAACCCCAATAATTATCTTCAAAGTTAGAGTGAACAGGCTTTTTCTGGGTAAGCTCACTCCATCGAAGACCTTGTCTCTGAGTTCATCATTCTTTGGCCTTCTTCCACCTCTAAATCCAACAAGCTACAGTTCCCCATGTTATCTATAGTAAATATTCACGTGCAAGAAGTTTGTCGCAGGCTATATTTGGAGACACACGTTCGCTCGTCTGGGTGAGGACTGGGTGTTCCTGGCTCTGCTGGGCATCATCATGGCGATCGTCAACTTCGCCATGGACAGAGGCATCGCTGTTTGTCAGAATGGTAAGGAATATCTTTATTACTATGTTGAATATTAATTTCAATTTACCTCGCGACACTTCGTTCGTTCGTTCGTTCGTGATAAAGTTCGTTCGTTCGTTCGTGATAAAGTTCGTTCGTGATAAAGCCACTCGGTTTAGTTCAACTTATTTATATACTGCCCTACTCTATTTTGATTTAATTGATAATTTTTAATGCAAATTAATTAAACTGTCAATATATCTTTTCATGCTTTCATTTCAAGATGGAAAGCGTAAGTAAGTATACCAGTATATTTGAGGTGGTTCTATTAAAGCATGGGTCCAATCTAGGTAGCACGCAGCACCAGTACTGCTGCAATAATGCCGCCGCACAATTAATTACTAATCTTCATAATAATTATGTATCCCACCAAAACATTTCATGTAAAATGTTGCCAAGACCACCACATAAGGTTTGCTCTGTGAAAAAGATATCAGATCTCATGTAGAACCAAGCTTCTGAACCTACACGGTCTAACTCTACCGACCCTAACTTCAGAAATACTACATATTATCAGTAAAAAGTCGTGGAGGTAATGCGAATATTTAGTTTCTGAAGTAAGTAACGAAACAGCCAAGCTTCCAGCCAAGCCATACATTTTTACTGATATGTAGAATTTGTGAAGTCAGGGTCTGTAGAGTTAGACCGCTGCTAATGGTCGTAGTGTGATGCTATACAGCCTTTAGTCATCCTCGGCAAACAGACTGGACAGCACAAAAAAACGGTTCGAACCAGTACTTTCTGAAATTAGCTCGTTCAACCAATCACACAAACCAGGTTTATAATATTAAGTATAAATTTCGAGCTCTCTTCCGGCGACATTGCTGGGTGCTGCCGGAAACGGGATCATACGCAGCGTATCTTTGCCTCTTTCTGCAGTTTTTATTGTGATGTTATCTAACTTATGCCGTATATTCCAGCCCGCATGTGGATGTACAACGACCTGGCGACGTCCACGTTCAGTCAGTACGTCGCGTGGGTGTCGCTGCCCGTCTGCCTCATACTCTTCGCTGCTGGCTTCGTACACATCGTCGCCGCACAGAGTATAGGTAAAGTTTATTGTTACAGATTCATCTGTAGGTTGAGAGGAAGCTGATGATTCTACGAAGTCAATCTTTTTTTCCCCTATCCGATACTTTCCTTCGGCTGAGAAAAGACCTCCCCCAATTCATTTCAATTTCAAGCTGTTTCCTCGGGCCGCTTTAAGCCGTGGTATCGTGATATTCGTTATTCGTCTTGATATCCTCCTGGGGCCGTATTACAACGTGTTAAAACCAGGCTTGTTCCAGTGAGTGAACGAGATGGCGCTAGACGACTTGTATAGCTCTGTCACTTCCACTAGCCGGAACAAGCCTTTTTTTTTTTTGGGACAAACCCACCACACTATTCCCAAACCACTGCAACTCCTGAAAGCCAGAATCAACAGTGGCAACCACCAGAAGCGCCGAGACAATGAAGCTCGACGTGTCCCGTAGAATGAATTTACCTGTCTTGGATCCTGCAACGAAATTAATCAGAAAAGAATAGTGGAGGAGTAGGAAAAATATGTTTCCACTTCGGAACAAGCCTTGTTTTAAGTTGTTGTAATACGGCGGCTGAGCCAGGCTCGGCGGCGCCGTCCATTTCCCGAGACCCATTGTGTGAAGAGTTTAACCCAGCTGGCTGCTGCTTTAATTTTTACTGTCTCAAAATCTCATATGATAAATTCCGAGCTACTTATTATGCTGCCTTTCTTTGCCATGAAAATACTGTATGGTTTGAGTCGAAGTAGGTAGTACTGAAACCGAGAAACACTCGGTGGCCATCCTAAGACACCATGAAGTTCCTGCTACATAGAGCCTTTTGCATATCGCAATGAAAAACGTATTAAACCATGTTATGTTGACCATTTGGGATTGGTTCAAAAAACCGGTTATAAACGCCCAAATGGTCGGCTCAACATTACGCGGGGGGGTTGATTTGGAAATCCAAAAAAATCCTATAAATATCGTCCTTCAGACCCAAATTAAAGTTTCTGTTCCTTACTCTTTGTCGTGTCTGCCACAGGTTCAGGTATACCAGAAATGAAGACGATACTCCGAGGAGTACATTTAAAAGAGTACCTGACGTATCGTGCGATGATATCCAAGATCGTAGGGCTGACTGCCACGCTGGGCTCCGGTCTACCGCTGGGTAAAGAGGTTAGTATCAAAATAAGATCTGGATCGAACCAGACACGATCTGGCTCAGGCCTCGGGACTATCAACTGCTTTAAGACCTGGATCAGATCACACCAAGCCTGGATACCCTACTACGACACTTGATTGGCCACTGCAGGAACTCTAAAGAGCGAGTTTGGCTTTGGAACTAAAAACAATATCTCATAGTCCGTGTATGGCCACTGCTAGCCTTGTCCAATGTCCATTTAGCCGAACTCTAGTCTAAGCTCTTTAAATTTGAATAATGGAATCAAGATGCAGTAGGAATTTAAACTATACCCTACAATTAAAATGACTTCGAAATCGATCGATTGCCTTTGATGTTCCCAACTACAATCAGTTATTTCCAAGCTTTCATCGCCTCTGCGTTCTATCTATGTTTGGTAAAGTGGACGTTATATTTTGTCTGACGTAAGTTTGTGTTTTGTTGAAAGCAATGGGTACGCAACGCTTTAAAATTATTTTCGATTATAAATTATTATAACCTTTTTCACCAGGGCCCATCAGTCCACATAGCATCAATGGTAGCCACGCTCCTCTCGAAACTGGTGACGACCTTCCAAGGGATCTACTCGAATGAGTCCAGAACTAGTGAGATGTTGGCTGCAGCCTGCGCTGTGGGTGTCGCCTCCTGTTTCGCAGCCCCTGTAGGAGGTAATGTTTTAAGAGAGCTTCGATTGCAATTTCTACTAACTAAAAATGAAAATCGTCCTTGCTACTACGATATAATGATGCAATTTGATTGACTTGACGTCGTCGTCGTGTTTTGTTTTTCTCTGCCCGTAGACAAACGCACGTTTTATGTCATACTAGCTTTTCCCAGCGGCTTCGCTCGCCCCCCCCCCCCCCCCCCCTTATTGCCTATGTCACTCAGGACCAAAGCAGCTTTCAACTGGTTAAAGAATTTTTGAAATCGGTCCAGTAGTTTTTGAGCCTATTCATTACAACCAAACAAACAAACAAACAAAGTTTTCCTCTTTATAATATTAGTATAGATGTCGTTGTGGTAAGGATGATTTTCGCTTGCGGTCGAATCGAATGCTGTTGCTGGATAACTATTCTCCAGAATACATTTTTCTATGGCGTCTATAACATCATCTTCAGCCTATAAATGTTCCCACTGCTGGGACACAGGCCTCCTCTCTGTGAGAGGGAGTGGACCATAATCCACCACGCGGGATGCCACGATGTTTTCCTTCGCTTTTTGAAAGCAGTGGTCATGAAATAAATTATACAAAGTAATGCGCCTGGCTGGGTTTGAACCCACGACCTACAAGGCTTGGCCGATAGCACTGGGCCACCACTGCTCATAATTATGGTGTCTATAACGCCATACACAAACTATGTTGGCATACCTGAACATCTTGCAAAGTAGAAGTACTAATCAGCCCGATTATGATATGACCTAGATTGAAGCAACAAACACTTGCTGAGACAGATTCAATTGGTTATTGAAACTTCATTAATTTATGACAATTAAATTGGAGCCACCTCGGCGTCTTCTGAAGACTTGTTTTAACTCGATTTCTTTTTGCTTTAAAAATGGTAAAAGAAAGAATGAAAAAACGTTTATTGGCACACGCCACAAGTGCACACAGTATCACAAAAAAAAAAAATACACCAAGCACACAATGAAACTAAGAAAGAAAAAAAAAACTTAAACTAAACAATTTGTAAAAATATATATCTAAGCCAAAAAAAAAGCATGGTGACATATTATATACTGTGTGACTTACGTCTGCGCTAAATAGGCCCATTTCAGCATAATGTCGGACAACTGGTGCCCGACGCTGATTTTCAAATGAACCTAAATGGTGAGCGCACGAATGTCAATGCCAGTTTAAAATAAGAAAAAAAAAAACATATAAATGTAGTATATGAGTGATAAAATAAAGTGGTAAAAGCCTTAAGAACATGTTAAGTATCGTCATCGGTCCTTTTCCGGCCGCAGGAGACGCCCAAGGCGTCGCACGTCATGAACCGATCAGCGTAGGCCTTGCGAACGGCGAGTAATGGGTAACTCGCCGTCCGTCAAAGACTGCTCTCGTCGAGCGGGTTCCCATAAAGGGTTTGGTCTCTATGGGGAGGGCCTTCCGGAGTCTAGGGGACTATCTTAACAGTTCCTCCTGGAACATAAAGGGCTATTGAAGGAACACCGTGGATTTTAGTCAGTATTAGTCTGACAGTCCTTCCCGTCATGCCTTGGATGAGAAGATTCGTTGGTCTAGTGGTTAGTGACCCTGACTGATATGCCGGGAGGTCGTGGGTTCGATTCCCACCCAGGACAAATGTTTGTGTGATGAGCACGATCATTTGTTCAGTGTCTGGGTGTAATTTATCTATAATAATGTATGTATTTAGAAATATATAAGTATGTTTATCAGTTGTCTAGTACCCATAACACAGGCACTGCTTAGCTTGGGACTAGATGGCGTTGTGGGATAGTTGTAGAATATTATTATTATTATTTGATGATTTTATAAATAAGAATAAGATATTTGGTCGGTTTTTGGCCCTTGTCCTCCAATTTAAATTTTAGACATTAAAGAAGAACATATTAAGTAAGAAATAAATACTAATAAAAACGTCTGTTTTCAGGTGTGCTGTTCTCCATTGAAGTAACGACGACGTACTTTGCAGTACGTAACTATTGGCGAGGTTTCTTCGCTGCCTGCTGCAGTGCTATTGTAAGTAACTTGCGTTGGTTATCATTAAAAAAATAAACGTTGACTTTTTTTGTACTGAAATATAGTGGCCAAATGCGAGCCTACGACATATTAAATAAAAAAATCCTTAAGAGGATCGTCTACCGAGCGCTCGTCCATACTAAAAGAGAAAACGTTTTCCTACCCCTAAATGTAATCCTATTTCAATGATTTTTTAGAATGCTTATGACACAGTAAAAAACTAGGTTTATAGGTTTTCTTTTTTTCAAAAGTAACTCTTAGGCGCCTGTAACTTTCAAACTATTATAAATTTTGAAAACAAGAAAACCTATAAACCTAGTTTTTTACTGTGTCAGAAGCATTCTAAAAAATCATTGAAATAGGATAACATTTAGGGGCAGGAAAACGTTTTCTCTTTTAGTATGGACGAGCGCTCGGTAGATGATCCTCTTAAAAACTATGTACGCTTGTCTGTAATGTTGTGATCATCATCTGCCTTTTCTCAACTATATTGTGGTCGGCTTCCAGTCAAACCGGATGCAGCTGAATATCAGTAGTTTACATGGAGCGACTGCCTATCGTACCTCAACAACCCAGTGACTGGGCTGTGGAGGACAACCCAGTTCCTGGGTTGTGGAGGTATAGGGTACCCTATAGAAAAGACTGGTTGTCTTTTGTCAATTGTCATTAAATCCAGGAAAACCAGGAAATCTTAAATTAATTTAATTATTTTCTCATTAAATTTGTAACTTCAGATTTCCTGGTTTTCCTTTCATTTAATTTATCATGTTTGTTAGAGAGATTACATCCTTATAATTGACCCTAACGATCGATGCAATAAAAGTACACGGTATAATTTTTCAGATTTTAGCCGGTTCGATTCCCGGGTGTGGGAGAAGAGAATTTTCGAAAATCTTTGAATGCAGTTTGCTTTGTATTCAAAAATAAAGGAATGTTTCCTTTGAGTAAAATTTTCTATCTGCGGTATTAAGAGTACTTTCCCTCCAGGTGGCATTACAAAATTACACCCTGTATATAGACACGTCATGAACAAACATCGCGGCGCTTAAAAACGGCGAAAATACTAGAACTACTTATACGCGTGCAGAAAGAGAAAGAAAATATGACACCGTACGGCGGGATACCTGTTGCTAGAGGGAGACAAATATACATCTTCAGCGACAGGTTCGTGCGTAACTAAGCGCGATGTGGCCAATTGGCTTCATTTTTTGTTGTCATTTTAGAGTGCGGACAACGTATCTATAGTTTACATATCATTGTACGTAACCGTATCCAGAAGTGATCGACATATTCATTTGTTTAAACTAGAATTAACTAGATCATTAAGTACCGAATATGCGCGTGCGCTCATTAAGATTAATTGGCGAAGAAATTCTGCGCACGTGCGGACGGAATGGACTGAGAATGAGAATCGTGGTGACCTTTTCGTTTAAGATTGAATAATTGGACTTAAACTGTACTATAACAGTCCACTACGAGACACAGACCTCCCAAATTATTCGGTAGCGCCTAAATCAACGAACAGATTTTGATGAATTTTAGTTCAGAGATAAATAGGGCCATGGGTACGGTCCCGCCTCATAATCAACGTAAGTTTTTATGTTTGTAGACGCACCCAGGATACATGAGAAAATCCTAGTGGAGAGTGTGTAATACGGTAGTTTACTTCGTAAATAAATTGATAATCTGTTACTAAACAGATTATGATGGCGGACTACCGCCAGTTAGAGTATTGAAAAATAATGAACTCGTATTTTTTCTGTCGATGAAAATTGACAAAGATTTGAAATTCTGGGGTGGGGGTTCGTGACGTCCGATTGACGTTTTAGCTATTGTCAAACAGACAGGCGAAGCGGAATGTATGGAATTGTTTGAATCCAGTCACATAGAAAAGCGAAAGCGATCCGATAGTCTATGTGACTGGCTTCAAACAATTCCATACATAACAAACAAAAACGCTTCGCTTCACGTTCGCCACGCCTCACAGTATTTCGTCTAGTACAAGCTAGCGGGACAAAATTCATGACGTCATTTCCAGGAATTCGTGATAACAACTTGTAAACAACCCTTCCCAGGTAAGGAATTCAAAGAAATCATTTGTTTGTTACTTCAACAAGTAATTTTGTGGAGGGGTTAATGTTCATTATAATGGAAGCGCAATTTTCATCAAGTAAATAAATTGCATTTTTAGCATAATTGATATGAAAGTGAAACGATTTTCTTGTGATGGATTGTACTATTGAGGGTATGTACTTACTGTTTTGACTTGATAAAAAAAAATACATGTACTTTTTTGCCCAAATTAGAGTTTATAAGTATGTTGAAATAATCCCACATATTTTTTCTTAACTTCAAACTTTAAAGGGTTGCAACTTTTTGTATCCCAATGTATCCGGCTAGATTTTTCTGTATGTTATAATTGAAACATTCAGGCGTACGTTACTTTAGTTTTTGGCTCCCGAAACCGCCCGCAGATAAAGTAATTTACTTTCTTTCAGAACGAGCCATAGCTATCATAAATGTATGTATGTACTATCGACAAAGTTGAATCATGACCCATTTTGACAAAAAATCGTTTGAATCCGTCAAATTGACAAAGATCAAAGTTGTTACCATGGATATGTATGTTTACGCGAATGTGGACCTAATTGTATTTAAAGTCTGTAGGAAAATAAGCTTATGGTGGGTCATGATTCAACTTGGTCGATTGTACATTGATTACTCCGAGGTTTCTAGTCCGATTAGTGTGATTCTTTCTTTGTTCGTGCAGTATACTTGCCATTTGGTCTCATAAAAATTTCATCCAATTTGGTTCAGTATTTAATATTTTGTGAGCGTTTTTATTAATTTCGGCTACTTGGATGACATGATGATGTTTACTTTTTGCGTGTTTGTTACGCGATTACTCCGTCAATTGTAGACCGATTTTCAAAATTCTTTTTTTGTTGTACTAGGGATCGTTCAGGTTCGTGATATTAGTAAAAAAAAAGTAGGAAATTTGGTGACCATCTTGCATGCACACCTTTGGACTTAGAGAACACAGAACGACGTAAGACACCTTATATATACGTAAACAATTAAAATAAGTAAAAAAAAAATTTTGTCTTGCTAGCTTGTACTAGACGAAACACTGTGCGCCTGTCTGTTTGACAATAGCTTTAGTGATTTTTAGAAGCGTTGTATCTTCGTCAATAACGGATCAAATATTTTATGATATTCTATTTGTTATTCTTTCCGACTTATTTCATTTGTTTTACAAACCTAGCCTATTGGGCAAAATAAAATAAAAAACATTCTATGCTATGATCCGTTCCCCATATTCCAGATGTTCCGTCTCCTCTCAGTATGGTCGGGTGCGATGCCGACAGTAAAGCCACTGTTCCCGACCAACTTGCCTCAAGACTTCCCCTTCGACCCCCAGGAGTTTGCCGTCTTCGTGTTGTTAGGGTAAGTCCCAACTCGCCGTCCGATCAAGGACCTTGGCCGACTAGACGGCACGTCGTATTCCACAAACGCCTAATGAAGCTATCAGCACACCTAGGGTAAAATGCCTGCAGTATGCCTGTCGCGAGACGTCTTAAAAGGTCACCGAGGCTCTGGAACGCAAAGGGTAACCGAAGGAACAGAGTGTATTTTTAGTCTCTAAAAGTCTGGAAGGGGAAATTCTGTATTCAACAGTAGATGTCTTCGGATGATGATAATGAAAATGACGAAGTCTGACAGCTTGGGCGAAAGGGTTTATTTTGATGATTATACCACCCAAAAAAGGGAAAGTTTTTGGTAACATTAATGCACACAAAACCACTATTTGTTATATTTTATGTCTGTAGTATTTGACTAGGTTTACGAAGAAAGACGAGCTTTCATAAACTGTTAAAATAATGAACTAGTAAAACACAAATCTAACCACAACTTTCATGTCGGTAGTAACCGAAACTAAACCTTAAATCTTCAAAGCAAGGTTTAGATTTTTTTTCTAATTTATTACAGTGATAAATGTATTAATTAAGATTTATTTCTTAACTTCCAGCATAGTGTCCGGCCTCCTGGCAGCGTTATGGGTGTTTCTACATCGACAATATGTGCTGTTCATAAGAAATACCAAGACACTAAGTAACTTTTTACAAAAAAAGTAAGTATTTCTTTACAAAACACATCTGTTTTCTTTGCAATGTGCTTAGTTTGAATTCTAAACGATATAAGGAAACCTTACCTTGTCTATTAAAATCTTATCAGGTCCATTAATTAATGGAGGGAGGTTTTGACCCAGCCATAGCGCAGTATTGACTTTAAAAATGATATTAAATAAGACTAGCGACCCGCCCTGACTCTGCACATATGAAATTTGAGAAATAAAATAAAGCCTATGCCACTCAGGAAAACTTGTAACTAAATAATTACAGCCGCACAGGCCGATCTTCCGGGTTAAGCCACGCTTGCCGAGGTTGGTCTATGGATGGGTGTCCATCTGTCATAGCGAGTTTCCTCCGTGCCTCGGGAAGCACGTAAAGCCGTTGGTCCCGGCTGTCATTTGTAGATCTTTGACAGTCGTTACTATTAGTCAGAAGCTCATAAGTCTGATAACCAGTCTTACCATGGGGTTACCATTGCCCTGTTAATGGGTTGTGGAGATCCGATTGGTTATCAATCCGTGTAAAATACTGATATTCAGCTGCATCTGGTTCGACTGGAAGCCGACCTCAATATAGTTGGGAAAAAGCTAGGCAGATGATGACTCAGGAAAACTGTAGCTACAGCTTGGCCAGAACGTCTTGAAAAAAAAATCATTCAAAGTGCTGGTAGCGAGAGCACAGTGGCGACTTCCGGTTTTCTACTCTAATTTGCCAAGCTGTAAATGGGTTCATTAGTTCCAGTGATTTATTAAGTACAAACAAAGTCACAAACTTTACACCCTTCCGTGATAAAAATGGATAACCAAGCTATTGTTTATTTCCAGCCGTTTCATCTACCCGGGCTTCATAACGCTAGCTGTGATGTCAATCCTGTTCCCTCCCGGCATCGGCAAGTACATGGCCGCAGATCTTGGAAACCAGGAACAGGTGACTATTATGATTTTATCCTTAGCCAACCGGTCGGTAAAACGTGCATTCAGTTTCGCCGCCGAGCCTCGGGGTCGATGAAAATGAATGTTGATTAAAAGTCATTTCTTTTGTTGAAAATCGTAGGCATTTTTGTATAGAGCGGTCTGATAACTCCTACTGATAAAAACAAGAAGCTTTTTCCCCTTGTCATTTCTGGCTAGGATTTCTAGAAAGCACACATTTTCATTCTTTATGATCAGTTCAGTGGGCGATTAATATGCAAACTAAATCTAATTTTAACTATCTTTTTCAATCATTTGTATTTCTTTACACTCTTCATAAAGTTATTATTAATTATCTTTCTGCCCTTATCACATTTTACTTGTCGTCACACTTTACGTCACAGTATAGTTTACTCCTTTTTCTTTCAAATCATTCCTCTTCC
Organism: Agrotis clavis; assembly: GCA_954870645.1. Lineage (NCBI taxonomy): Eukaryota > Metazoa > Arthropoda > Insecta > Lepidoptera > Noctuidae > Agrotis > Agrotis clavis. Next base: position 2,426,245 of record OX940943.1, on the reverse strand, counting down.
TCTCCATCCATCAGTACTATTCATAAAGTGAAAGTAAGAATTGCTCATGATAAAAGATTCACACTCAATTAGATGTGATTTTAAGACTTTTTTTTTAATAGTTTTCTAGCATGACGCATGTTTGTGTAGTTTACTTATAAGTTTTATCTGAAATACAAGAAGAGCTTAACAACGAGAATAAAAAAACTGAAATCGCATCCATATTTGTCATTTCTATGGATTATTTTAAGTCATCATCAGCCTATAATATTTTCACTGCTGGAACACAGGCCTCCTCTCTGTGAGCGGGAGTGGGCCATAATCCACCACGCGGGCCCAGTGCGGGCTGGTAGATGTCACATATCTTCGAATTTTTGGTTCTAGGACATGCCGGTTTCCTCACGATGTTTTCCTTCACCGTTTTGAAAGCAGTGGTGATGAAATAAATTACACAAAATAATGCGCCTGGCGGGGTTCGAACCCACGACCTAAAACTCGTAAGTCGGGACCGATACCACTGGGCCACCACTGCTCTTACTCAAATTATTTAGTAAATGTCTGCAACAATAAACACACCCTTTTATATTTAACCAAATTTCTAACAAAATTAATATATCTCCAGGTCCTTTCTCTATTCTCCAACTTCACCTGGACGGACGAGTTGACTGCCGAGCAGGCGTCCGTAGTCTCTCACTGGCAGACCCTCGAAGTGGACCACTTCGGATGCCTCATCATCTACTTCTTCTCAATTGTAAGTATCATCATTTCATCCAGGGAACTTCTTGGATAAAGGCATCTGGATTATTTATCCTAATGGATGCAGATTCGAGTCCTGTACCCATACCATGAGTTGTCTTTACCATACCTACTCGATCATACGCATCGGTCGCGTTAGGCAATGGACCGACCAACGGCGAGAGAACGAGTAACTCTCGGCGATTTTCTCTCTCAAGAAACGCACAATAAATATACGTTCCGTGTAAACGAAAGAGATGCATATATTAATAGTTGCTCTCTGACTGTTCACACTGCCGGCGACGACTCGTTTTACTCGTTCTGTCGCTGAACGACGAGCTTTCAAAAATTAACTCGCTCAGCGATACTCGTTCAGCGATGCTCGCTCACTAGTTGCTCGCGTTCGTTACATCGAATGAAATGTCACATAAAGCGACCGCGGGCGAGTAGCGCGAGTAATCGCTCGTCACACTTGAACACTCGCTGTCGCCCGGCGACAAAACTATCGAAACTACACTCGCTTCCCGCCGATCGCCAACTCTTCTTGAGAGTGTATAGTTCTACTCGTTACTCGTTCATCGTCGGCGGTCGGACCACTGCCTTAGGCGCTCACATTGGTTGAGAGTTCATACAACCTTGGAGCGGGCCAATGAGAGCGCCAAACGCGGTCGATATCGATGATCCAGTATCGTAATGACAACTCAAGGTATGGGTACTGGTGGCCACCATTAAAGTGTAAGTTTTTAGGCTGTGGGAAAGAGACAGAGCTAGACAAGTCGTCTAGCGCCATCTCGTTCCTTGAGCAGAACCATTAAAGCTTTAAGATGTCATGGTTTAGCCACCTGTTCACAAACGAATTTTTCATTCAAAATAGAATATTTATAAAATTCAAGGTAAAGGACCCTCTTTTTTACGTGACTTTTGAAAAAGGTGGTTCTCAGTTTCACCCGTATGTTTGTATGTATGTTTGTCAGCGATTATTTAGACTTTGGCTAAACCGATATTGATGCGGTTTTCAGAAGTGTTCGGTAGTTTTTGGAGAGGGTTTAAGTATGCAATAAATATCACAAGTACAATATCTCATACAGAGATTCCGTGCAGCTATTCAAACATCCATCCATCCATACTTTTGTATTTGTTGTAAAATAGTATTAGGTATAAGTTGTAAGTTGAAAATGTAAAAGTCTGGAATTACAGACAGTATCATTTTAGTTACTACAGAAGTACAGATTAAAAAAAAAACAATTAATACAAAAAAAAAATCGATCGAACTCAAAATTATCAAAATAATTTTACAAAATTGTTTTGTTTTACGAATATTCGAACATCGATATAATTTTCCTAATACACAAAAATAATTCACTCCCGACGAGGATGGGATTCGAACCCACGCGTGCAGAGCACATTGGATTAGCAGTCCAACGCCTTAACCACTCGGCCACCTCGTCTTGTAATAAAAAATTTCAATTTAGCGTCCGCGTATATTAATTGTATTTTTTAAGTGGTTTTGTGTTTTGTTTTAATGTAATAGATAAAAACTTATCTAAGTAAATTATGAATTAAAAAAAAAATTATTATCAATATTACGGAAAAATAGCTGAACCGATCTGCATGAAATTTGGCAAAGGTCAAGATCACGGTACAAATTCCTATGGGATAACTTTTGACTACCACGCGGTGAAGCCGCTAGCAACAATTAGTGTATGGGATACCTACGTGCGTGCGAAAGTTGTTGGTTCGATTTTTATTATATCGAACTCGTTATGTCGAATATTCAGTTGTACGATGTTTCATTATATCGATGCTTTAGTTAGTGGTGCGATGTAACGTTTGTGCGAAAAATCTTTTTGCGAAGAACTCTACAGGGATTGCTCATTTGTTCGATAGTTTATTAGTTCGATGGTATGTTAAGTAAGTAAGTAAGTATATTTATTTGCTCAAACATGTGTATACATACAGAACGGTGACATTATGCATGCAAGATATTATTATAAATTATTTTCGACATGTTTGCCGCATACGCGACATAATGTTGATTAGAAAGTAGGTATCCCGTATATACAAAAGTTTGTGTTGATAGTTGTTTTTTTTATTTAACTGCTCCAGAATAGCTGAACGAATCTAGGTGGAAGGTACAGGGATATATTTTATATTTTTTTTTACCCAGGGCAGGGCTGAAGGGACTGTCAGACTTGTACTGACTAAAATCCACGGTGTCCTTCAATAGCCCTTTATTTTCCGGGGTCACGGTAATGATATAAGTCCCGCGACCTCGGCAGGAAAGGTACAGAGATGTAGTCTAAAAAGAACACTGGAGTATGTTGCCCCAGACGTTACCATGAGATAACTTGTTTTAAGTTTCGAATTTATTGTATTTAATTAAATAATTATAGGCATAGAGTTTTATGCCACCAAATTCTGAAATAAAAGTTATTTCAACTTTTTTTTTTTGCGTGGTAGAATCATCAAATGAGTCCTCCCACCCAGGGCAGGCAGGAGGGACTGACAGACTTGTACTTACAAACATCCACGGTGTCTTTCGATAGCCCTTTACGTTCCGGGATCAAGGTAGCTCGTTAGTCCCGCGACCCCGGCAGGAAAGTTATTTTACCTACACTTTATTGCGAATATTTTATTGTGAACACTGTTTTAGGCTATCACGGTTTGTTTCACAATTTAAAATGTCACTTACGGGATATCTTCCGTGATTGTTTATTATTTTGAGTTCCCGATATTTCAACGCTGTTGCAAGTGCCATGATCGCGGGATGACTAGAGAGTGTTATTGTGTGTTGTTTTAAAAGTCGGTTACAACCACAGACTAAGTAGAGAGTATACACTCAGACGGCAATCTTCGAACAAAAAATAACGACCAATAGAAAGCGCAAAGATAGAGATTGACAAGCACAGATTATACAGAAATTCTTGAACAGGTCAAATGAAATGACTTTTTAAAAGCAACTATTACGATTTTAGATACAGGCCTTTTGTCTTTTCCGTATTTGGACCTCAGGCTTTTGTCACAGATATTTTGTTTGATTATTGTACTGATTGGTTTTGGTCAATCATATATTATGTCAGAGCAATTATTACTTGAATAATTCTCAAGTAATAATTGTTCTGACATACGATTGACTGTAGATTACAAAGTAAAACAGGTCTAAATAAAACAAAGAAATATAATTATAATACATGTTTTATTTTAATAATAAGTGTTTTCAAAAGACACGATTAATATATGCGGCATAAGATGGGTAAATGTTGAGACCTCATACTATTACACCATTTAAAAATTGTTAATCTCAGAGTTAAATTGAGAAAGTCATCATCAATGTCATAATAAACATAGACTATATCTGCCACCCTCTCGGATCAAAATGCTTCAAATTAGAGGCAAACCCAAATTCAATATATAACAGAAAATTAAAAGAATAAATCTAACACAAAAAGCTTCTACTCAGTCGCAGAAGACTTAAGCCTATATTACAGAATGTCACTCAATACTCAAGTATTACTTAAAACTAGATTCAAGGCATTTGATTGGTTGAAATCTATATTTAAATAGAGATCAGTGCTTGAGTTTTGTTCTGTAATACGGGCCTTAGAATAAAACACTGGTTAAATAGATACTTATATATTTATTCATAACCACTTGACAAAATTCAATACAATTTTGTGCTTAAATAAAATTTTAAACTTGTTTAAACTCAGTCGCAGAAGACTTAAGCCTATATTACAGAATGTCACTCAATACTCAAGTATTACTTAAAACTAGATTCAAGGCATTTGATTGGTTGAAATCTATATTTAAATAGAGATCAGTGCTTGAGTTTTGTTCTGTAATACGGGCCTTAGAATAAAACACTGGTTAAATAGATACTTATATATTTATTCATAACCACTTGACAAAATTCAATACAATTTTGTGCTTAAATAAAATTTTAAACTTGTTTAAATGTTGGTAAAAGTCACCCTAAATGGAAGAAATACAAACATAATTAATACAATACATATTTTAAATACATAATTAATAAAATATAAAATAAATAATTGAATAAAATACAATAATTAATAGAAGTTAACTAATAATCAAATAAAATATTATATTTAATTAAAATGATTACATATTGATATAATATAATAATTACATTTGTTTAGAGCTTTTAGCTATACCAACTGACTGGATGATTGTTAAGTCCAATGTAATATGTTGCCATGCCCGAACCCGATATCATGTTGATTGAACTTATTTACTTGTAATAACACATATGCTATGTACACATGAATGCAATAATTAATCTGAGTTTGAGTATCTCACAAGCAAAATCTCCATGGAGTACTTCAAAAGATTTTTGTTTTTAAAACCTTATAGCAGTTTTTGCCTTTTCACAAATATTCGGCTGCTGGAGTATATTCATTTTTATAATTTGGTGAGCCTTGGTATCTGAAATAATAAAAAAATTATTGTACATTTTTGAATTTGCAAAACAACTGGACGAAGATTTGAAAAAAATTTGGTACACAGATATTTAGATAGACAGAGAGAAGATATTTTATAACCTGTATTAATACATAAATGATAGTTTTCATCCTAATTTTATGTTCCCATAGAGAGTGATGTATAAAAACATTATTAAATAATAAATACAAGAAGTAGCCTTACCAGTTATCGTATGGAACTGACTCTTGATATGTCATTGGGTGTCCAGGAATCGAAACTGAATCTTATGACTGAGACCACTCAAGTCAGTTTTGATTTCATTTACTTCAGTTTGCCAGCTATAATATGTACAGCAATGACGGAGTTAGGGTTTCCTGAAATTAATTAAAAAACTGATATTAGGAAAAATATAGTTATCAATTATTATTATATTATAGTATAATGACTCTTACAACTGACAGGTTTCCAACAATATGCATTCTTTATGATTGCGAGTAGAAATTAACTGAATTACTTTCAGATTACAATTTATGAGCTTCGGTTATCTTGCTTGATGAGGAAAAGTGCAATGGGCAGAAGGACAAGCAGAATAAGCAATACTATGTATGTGCTAACATGCGAGTGCATATTTTATTGGGCAGTATTCATTGATACACACAAGTAGATGTAAACATATTTAACTTACTTTTTTATATCAGGCGTATTGGGTAGTGCAGTAACAATCTCTTCAGCCGTGAATAGAGTTGGTTAAGCTACTATCCGTGGAAGACACTTTATAATTTATTGTTTCTCAAATGTTTCGTAGGTACACAAAGTTGTTGTTCACAATCAAAATCCGTTGATTTTACGGATTTCTGTCTACTGTTACAATTCACAACACAAAGAAATATTAGAGTTCAATCTTGAGAGGATAATTTATAATAATGGAAATAAATCGTAAAAATAAATGGCGGGCGGCGGCTGATGATCGTACTGATCGTTTGATTGGCTGAGCCTGCTTAGTCTATGATTGGCTGTTTTGACAATATGGCGTCTGAAACTAGGGCGGTAGGGCCTGCCGAGGGGAAAGCAAGGGGAAAGGGAGAGATTTAGCTGTCAGTTACGTAGTTTGCAACCATAGACATAAGGTTCATAGATTTTCCTTGAAGATTGTTCCCCGTGGTTACAACTTTTTGAATTTTTTTTTATTTGTTTTAATATTACGGCAACTGGAGGACTTTTAATCTCAAGCAAATAAACTCATCTTTCTTTAGCCAACTGCCGTCCACTACTTGACGTAATCCTCCCCAAAAATCTAAATATTTCATTTATGTAGTTTTCTGTTGTTTTAGATAGGTATTTTGGGTGTTTATTCGGCTTTCCAACTGCATTTTGATTTTGATTGCCAGGTGTTTCAATTAAATTTTGACAGCTCATACAACATTATTTTTAGTAAATGAGAAACCTGAATATAGTTTGTTCAGAATCAGTAACTGATCGACTCCAATAATTATTACACCATGTTATATTTTTTTTTCATGATACGGTTTTAAAATTTTGTACATAAATTCTTTATACAAAAATATTGGACAGGTATCGGGTTTCGCATAAACAAAAAATAATGTTGTATATTTCAAAATTGACAGCTTATCATCGTTTGCTTACTAACTCATATCATTCCTGTCCCCAGTTCTTCCTGAGCCTGGTTTCCTGCACGTTGCCAGTCCCAGCAGGTATCTTCGTGCCAGCTTTCAAGATGGGCGCGTCTCTCGGTCGGTTCACAGGAGAAGTCATGCACTACTTCTGTCCACTCGGCGTCGCGTATGGAGGACATATACAGAAGATATTGCCTGGTAAGTTATTATCTATATTTACTTATTTTATTTATTTATACCTACCTTTATTTCAGGTAACTATGGCCCATTGCATTACTGTAATAATACTAGCTGATGCTCGCGACGTCGTCTGTGTGAATGCGTTGAAGAAATATAGGTTCACTGCTCATTCCCCGTAGGTGGTAGCGTGGTAATATGTTGCCTATATGTTGACCCGACTTCTTAATAATATTCGTGCAAAATCGTGGCGGAGTTAGTAATTTGGTGCTCGGAGTATTATTTCCCAAAAGAGTAACCATGGAGTTTCTTGCCGGCTTTTCTCCATGGAAACGACCAACTCGAACCGAGCACCTGTTTTCAACGTTTTGTAAGTGCTCTTATGGGCCTATGTGTAATAAAAACATTTGATTTTGAATTAAAAATCATAGATTATGTTATAACCTGTTTGTGTTAATTTCTAGGTGGGTACGCAGTGGTGGGCGCGGCTGCGTTCACAGGCGCAGTCACACACACTGTGTCCACTATTGTTATCGTCAGCGAAATGACTGGACAGGTGAGAATCTCCATTTAATTCATACCTACAGCTCGAGGAACTAAGTCAGAGTATTTTCACCAGTCGTTAAATGTGACAAATTAGTTTAAAATTAGCTCGCTTGCTCAAGATGCGATTCGGTGCAATTCGACTAATTTGTATCGCCGAGTGAAAATCATCCTTACTACTGCGTCATAATGGCGCTGCCAATATAAAACGTGTTGTTGTTTGTACTAAATAGAAAAAAAAAACGGGTTTTCTTAGACAACTTAGTTGAGTCATTACTCGTTACCAGTCCTATGCTTTTCTCAAATATCTAAATATTCAAAACTTGAAGCAATCCGTTTGTAAAACCATAACATAATAATTTAAAAGAAACTTGTTAATTATTTGTTAACAACAATTGCGACGTTACCAGCTTTCAGAATACACGCTCTTAATATTCGATTGGTAGACAGATTGGTATAGGTTGGCCATTAAGCAGGTCGTCGTACTCATGGCGTGTTTCAGTGCTGCTGAATTGTTCCGCATTCCCGCGACCTGTACAACATAATATGCAAAGATGCATACCATTATTATCAATATGCTGCAGTACTAACATGTCCTCGTTCCCTCCAGGTGACCCACCTGCTCCCTATAATGGCCGCGGTCCTGGCAGCCAACGCGACCGCCTCCCTGCTGCAGCCCTCCTGCTTCGACAGCATCATCCTCATCAAGAAGCTGCCGTACCTACCTGACCTGCTGTCTTCGGCCAGCCGTGAGTATATTTGCATATTTACGGACAAAATCGAAGCATTTACTTAAAATAGGCCACTTTTTTTTTAGCATGGTAAAATCATCAAATGAATCCTCCCACCCCGGGCAGGGCGGGAGGCACTGTCAGACTCGTACTAACTAAAATCCACGGTGTCCTTCAATAGCCCTTTATGCACCGTGGTCACAACGTGTACGTGGTGGTAATGAGATAAGTCCCGCGACCCCGGCAGGCTTTGGCCCTCTGAGAGGGGGGCCCCGTCATTATGCTGACGCTCTTTGAGGCGCGCGTGGGACACAACGCGCCGTCGACCCGGGCATGGTCCTTGGTCGGGCAGCGAGTTGCCCTTTACTCGCTGCCCGCATGCCCGCGCCTACGGTGGCCGGAGATCGTCACGCGACGTCCGTCGCCGTGGGCGTCTACCACTGCGGCTGGGGCGGAGGGAGGACGCTGTCTTCTCCCTCACGCGGCGCGCCGAGCGAGAGATCTCCGCCTTTCGCCGAAAGTAGACCACTTACGAAATGAATGAATGCTGAACTGGGCCTGTTTGGAGCAGCCTTGGGGCAAACAATTTTTGTACCAAATAGTTTCAGGTTATTTAAAAAAAAAACTTTTTGAAAAAAAGGGAACCGACTTCAAAACAAAACACAAAAAATCTAAAAAATAACTTTTCTTTCGGAAGTCGGTGGCTTTGCTTTTTAATTCATTGACATATGTATATGGCCACCGACTTCCGAAAGAAAAGTTATTTTTTAGATTTTTTGTGTTTTGTTTTGAAGTCGGTTCCCTTTTTAGTTGAGATATTCAACATCTCAAGATATCCATTATTGTTATACATATACTAAAACCTTCCCCAGAATGTAACAAACACTTTTCTGAAAACTGCATCAAAATCGGTTCAGCCAAACGCGAGATAATCGCGGACAAACATGCAATCGTCTCTGAAAATCTACGATCTAAGTAAGCAAAACGGATCCACGCGGGCAACGTCACGAGATATCTATTAGTGTTATATACTAAAACCTTCTCCAGAATATAATCACTTTCTTGAAAACCGCATCAAAATCCGTTCAGCCAAACGCGAGATAATCGCGGAGAAACATACATACATACATCCAAGTCGAACTGAGAACCTACTTTTTTTTTAAGTCGGTTAAAAAACACTTGTTTATTTTAATGTTTATTATTGTGCTATGCCCTGTGTGTGTACCAATAAATGTTATTTCTTTATTTCAGTTACAGTTATTTTCCAAAAGGCAAAATTAAAAACAGTTAAATAAATATGGTGCTACAGTTCACATAAAAAATTAGAATGAGATTTATTTTTTCAATGATAAAGTTCAAAAGAGCGTGAAATTATACGCAAAAACTTGTCTATAAGTTTGCTGACTTATGACAGTCAGGACGTAGTTTTCTTCATAGGGTAATTCAGACGATTTGGTTGAAGCAATTCAGACGTTATCATCTTAGATATAAGGTTGAAATTTATAAAAAAAAAGTAACACACACTACTACACAAATATAATTTGTGATCTTATTTTTTTTTTGCAATGTACTAGTATTACTGTATCGTGAATTTAAACATTTTAAAAAACTCGTCTCGACGAGGTTGGGATTCGAACCCACGCGTGCAGAGCACATTGGATTAGCAGTCCAACGCCTTAACCACTCGGCCACCTCGTCATATGAACATGTATTGCAATTAATAGTTCACACAGCCCAGTATTTCTTTTTCAGTTGTGAAATCATCAAATGAGTCTTCCCACCCAGGGCAGGGCGGGTGTGACTGTCAGACTCGTACTGACTAAAATCCACGGTGTCCTTTAATAGCCCTTAACATTCCAGGGTTACGGTAGTCCCGCGACCCCAGCAGGCTTTGGCCCTCTAAGTGGAAAATTAATAAAACTAATAATAATTTTATTCAAGAATTCGGTCAAAATAAAGTTTTATATAATTATTACAAGTGAAATACAATAATTCTTTGTGTAATGTAGCGATCGGACGGCGAGTAATGGGCGACTCGCTGTCCGACCATGGACCATACCTGGGTCGACGGCGCGTTGTGTTCCACGCGCGCCTCAGACTGTCAGCACTATGACGGGGCCCCTCTATAGAGGACCAAAGCCAGCTGGTGTCGCGGAACTAACGAATTACCGGAACGTAAAGGGCTATTGAAGGACACCGTAGAGTTTAGTCAGTACGAGTCTGATAGTCCCTCCCGCCCTGCCCTGGGTGGGAGGACTCATTTGATGATTTTACCATCTAGGTTTATTAAAACCTGTGTTTCAAATTATGCCACGCCGAGCCGCATCATACCGTCAGTGGGCGCTGGCACTTTCGCTTTCAGGCCTAAATCGATGTACCGATTTTCATGAATTTTGAAATACAGACAAATGGCACCCGCGAGACGGTTATACGGCCCGTTCACGGATTTGCGTGAGTGGTGACTAAGTGCGAGGCGGCAAGCGATAAAAAGGATCAAATATATATGTATAAATTTTTGAAACATTCGCGTATTCGCGTTCTTATTCACGCCGCCTGGCGCATTGCTCGCTGCTAAGAACAAAATTGTAAACGGGCTGATAGGTTACCTTTTTGCATAAAACTTTTTATTAATTAACAGAAATGGGGGGAAAGGTGCTATAGTTAGTTTGTTTTTTTCAAAAGTAAATGTTTGTTCGCAGGTATGTACGACATTTGCGTGGAAGACTTCATGGTTCGCGACGTCAAGTACATCTGGAATAGGATGACCTTCCAACAGCTCAAGGACCTGCTGAAGGAGAATAAAGTAAGGAAACTACTTTTTCCAAGTCTCATGAAAGAAATAGGCGGAGACCTCTCGCACGCTGCATTAGTCGAGGCCATCGCAAGGAGCGAGACGGAATGGGAAGCGGTCGCCGCCTTCCGCGAAGCAGTCATGCTAGCGAAGGAGGAGGCGGGCCACGTGAGGGAGAGGATAGCGTCCTCCTTCCACCCCAGCCACAGCGGTAGACGCCCACGGTGACGGACGTCACTAGTCGATCTCCGGCCACCGTAGGCGCATGCGTGCGACGAGTAATAGGCGACTCGCTGTCCGACCATGGACCATGCCCGTATCGATGGCGCGTTGTGTTCCACGCGCGCCTCAAAGAGCGTCAGCATTATGACAGGCCCCCCTCTAGAGGGCCAAAGGTGGCCGGGGTCGCGGGACTTACGAATTACCGTGACTCTGGAACGTAAAGGGCTATTGAAGGACACCGTGGATTTTAGTCAGTACGAGTCTGACAGTCCCTCCCGCTCTGCCCTAGGTGGACTCATTTGATGATTTTACCACGATAAAAAAAAGTCACCTGAAAGATATCCAGTTCGTCCTGATAACTTTTTCGTGGTCTGCCGCAACCCCGAGTCGCTGTTTCAAACATGATTGTTGGAAGGAATAGAGGAAGGCCTTTGCTAAGCTGTGGGAAAATACATTGATAACCATTTCATGGATTTTTTGCATACATGCTCCCTTTTCTTCTCCAGTCTACGCGGCATTATTTCTGACTATGCAACGAGAATTATCCTCCAAAATGGAGTAGTCCTGATGATTTATGTTAACTTCTATTTTCCCACTTCGAGGCAAAACCATGATGTTTACCAAAGCTTTACCACCATTTCGTTTACCATTTCGAGTTTATCGGCCATCCTAAAAAAAATACTTTGAAGAAAAATATTCACCCCAATTTTCCCCTCATCTCCACAGACTATCAAAAGCTTCCCTCTAGTAGACAGTCCGTCCTCCATGGTCCTCCTGGGCTCCATCCACCGCTGGGAGCTGGTGAAGGTCATTGAGAAGCAGGTGGGGCGGGACAGACGACTACAGATCGCCGCGCTGTGGCACCGGGAGGCTGAGCTGAGGAGACGAGATGAGGAGGCTCGGAAGAAGGTCAGGAGGCCGTCCAGGTTTGAGGTGAGTCATAAACATCTTGACTTGAGTGACTATGGCGGTTAAGAGTATGTCATACTCACTCAAATGTCTCGCTATTGGTGGCGCGTGTGTCGGATCATTTAGTTCCCTTGAAAATGGTTGAGTTGAATGGTGTGTAATAAGTCATTCATTTTGCTAAGGTGATGTTTTTAGACCCCCTGTGCCACCAAATCATAATTATGTGTAATTTATTTCATCACAATTGGTCTCCCTATGTCCTAGAACCAAAAAATCTAAGACATGCGACATCGCACTGGGCTCGCGTGGTGGATTATGGCCTACTCGTTTTCACAGAGAGGAGGCCTGTGTCCCAGCAATGGGAACATTATAAGCTGACGATGAAGAGTTAAAAATCCACCTGTTCACTGTTTTAACGCCCTAGAATGCATTATTTTGGTTTTACTGCGAACGAAGAATTGGGGGAGTATTTCAATGAAATTAGTTTTATGCGTTGTTTATCTTATAGGTGACACCAGCACCTGATATGCTGCAAGTCCCGGGTACTGGCATGACCAGAGGATCCTCACTCACCACCAAGGACCAAGGAGGACTCATTCCAGGTTGGTCTACTTTTAACGAGCTTCCATAGCTGTCGAACCACTTTTAAATGTCCCAACTACGAAATAATGCCACATTGTGTATGATAAAAAAAATATAAAATAAATTCGATATTTCTCTAAGGCTTATTTATTATCCAAGAATCAATGATTTCTCATACGAATATGTTATGTTTGACAAAATAATCAGAAATTACTCTTACACTGAAGATTCTGTCATTTCTACACATTTCATCATCATTGCATCTAGCGCGATCCTGTGATCTCTAAAAAAATTTCTCAGCGTCCCAAAAGCAGCATTTCCTTATTAGTTACCCAACAAATCAATAAACCCCTTCTATCTCCAGCGCCAGGCCAGCTGTTCCGTCCGAAGTCGATCCTCAAGAAGACCAACTCGTTCACCCTGACGCGAGGCCTCTCATCAGGTGGCACAGCTCCTCAGACGCCCACCACTCCTCAACCGTCTGTGTATACCACTGTTACTGGAGCTGAGACCAGGTAAGACTATGGTCTTCATCTTTTCAGATGACTGCAATCGTCTTCTAAACCCGTGTCTTCTAAACCCCGCACTCAATCAATGACCAAAAAGAAAAATGCGCTACTTACTCTATTCATAACTTTAAAAAGGTTGCCCCGCTCTAAGAATTTCTCCGTGGGGGCATTTTTATACATAGAAACTCACACATACAAACATCTGGCCGGAACAACTACTTGTAGGTCATAAAATGTCTGTTCCTTGCCGTCATAGTGTGTGTTCACACTGGAAGCCTAGCGCGACGGCGGGGGCGGGCGCAGTGAAGGGCGCGGAGGCGGGCGCGGTGGCGGGCGCGATCTGTGTCCATACTGCCGATCAAGCATTTGTTCTTGTAGAGGCGATTTCAGGTGTTGCAAACCCGGGGTGGACTTTCTATACACTTTTAGACACAAACAGTCTTGCTACTTTCTAATAAAACGACGTAGTTCGAGAGTTTGAACGGAACAGAACCTTTATTTTTTTTTTATATAAACCAAAGAGAAACACAGCAAAGACAATACCATAGATTATACCATAGATTGACATAAGAGTTTCTAGCACTAATAATTGTTGATTATTTATATTTATAACCAACACCCCCACTATATCAAATAATCACAATAAATTTATTCCCAAAACTTGAACTTAAATGATTACCAAACCCAGTAATTCCATAAAGGTATAATGCTTCTTAGAACATAAGCCTTTGGTCAGCAAATCAGCAGGCATATCAGCTGTCGGCAAATACTTTAATATTACTATTTTATTTGAAACACATTCTCTAGTAAAGTGGTATTTGACATCAATATGTTTAGACTTCTTATGAAGAACTGGATTCGTTGACAGCTTCTGTGCACTCTGATTATCATTAAATAAAGTTAGAGGGTACAGTTTATTTGTAACTTCAAACTGCAAAGCTCTTAAATAAATAGCTTCTTTGCAGGCTTCTGATATAGCCATGTATTCTGCTTCACAGCTTGACAGAGCAACAGTTTTTTGCTTCTTGCATTCCCAAGACACTATCCCATTTGAAAGCACAAAACAAAATCCGGTATAAGACCGTCTATCTAAATTATTGTTAGCCCAATCGGCATCAACAAAACCTTTTATTTCTAAATTTCCATTTTTACAATACTTTATACCATATTTTATAGTCCTTTTTAAATATTTTAAAACCCTCTTGGCATACCCCCAATGTTCATCTGTATAACTATTATTAAATTGGCTTAAGTAGCTGACAGCATATGTTATGTCTGGTCTAGTCAGTACAGATAGGTACATCAAGCTCCCTATGAGCTGTTGATAAGGTATTTTATCATTAACATTCTTGTCTACCTTGACATTTAACTTGGGTTCTATTGGAGTATCAACAGTTTTACAGTCAGTCATGTGAAACTTCTGTAACAAAACATTAATATAATTCTCCTGACTTAAAGTAACAGACTGCTCTTGTTTATCAAACTTAACATTCATTCCTAGACATTGTTTTACTTGACCTAAGTCCTTACTTTTAAATTGACTTGACAATACTTTCTTGAGATGCTCACTTTCATCCTTACAATTAGAAAATATAAAAAAGTCATCGACATACAATGTCACAATAGTTTTATAATTGCCAACATTCTTTGTGTACATACAAGGTTCCAACTTAGATTTACAATATCCAGTTTTAAGCAAACAATTATCTACCTTCTTATTCCATGCTCTAGAAGCCTGTCTCAGACCATAGATGGCCTTCTTAAGTTTTAATACTTTGTTAGAGGCACCAGAAACCTCATAGCACTCTGGTTTCTGCATGTAGATGGTTTCCTCTAGATCGCCATTAAGAAAAGCAGTTTTTACATCTAGATGTGTAACATCAAGTCCCAGCTGTACTGACAATGAAAACAATAGACGTAGGGTTGTGTGTCTAACAACAGGTGAGAACGTTTCTGTGTAATCAACACCATATTTTTGAGAAAAACCTTTAGCAACCAACCTGGCACGATACCTGACATTGTTTTCACTGTCATACTTTTTCCTTAAAACCCATCTACATTGAACTATGGTTTTATCTTTAGGCACATCTGCAATTTCCCAAGCGTTATTGTCATTAAAACACTGTAGTTCATCATTCACTGCCTCTAACCACTGTTGTTTTTCGGGCCCTCTTAGAGCTTCCTCTAGTGAAAGTTCACCTGAATCATCTACACTACCACTGATACAAGCATTAGAAAAACCATACCTGTCCGGTTGTTTTCTTTGTCTACGCGAACAATATTGTTTATCAACACTCACAACACTTTCCACACTGCTTGTGCTGGCAGAAGAGTCTTCATCAGGAACATATGTCTTGTCATCATCATAGATATCTTCATTTTCAGAGTTATCTGACATAAACAGGTCCCCCACTGAATCCTCATGCACCTCAGTAGAAACTGTTGGTTTTTCCTCTATCTGAATAATATTTTCTGCTGCTCGTGGTTTTTCCATTATGATCACATCACGACTGGTTATGACCTCATTGTTTTTTGGATTATAGATATGTCGGATCCGGTCAATAGTACGGACAGCAAACGAATCGTAAGCGCGCCATTTTGAGTATCACGTGGTCTGCGCGCGCTTATACAGAGTCGTGATGTTTCATCGGGGCGGCGAGGAGCGCATTCAATGCCCGACCGCAGCAGTGTGAAGACATCCCGAAACTGTACTCGATTCGTTGTGCCCAGTATAAGTGTAGTGAGTGATTAAATTAAATTGTGTTTGATTCAATTTGTGATTTAAAATTAAAATAACCAAGTGAACCGCACCCAGTGTATTTTCATTGCACGAGACCCAAACTCTGCCCACATGATGCCTGAATCTGACGGAATAATACCGGTGGCTCCGACATCAGAAGTGGGATCAAATCGTGCTAATGAAATTACACGCGGGAACAGTGACAATAGCAATCAGTGGAAGTTGGTTACTTTTTGAAATGCAAAACCAGCAAACTTTGAAAACGCAGCCAGTGAAAAACAAGTTTTTATTGCCGGAATTCGACCCCAAAAAAACCGGATTCCGATGCGCGGTCGTGGTGCGCCACCACCGACTTTTGTTTTAACGGGAGTGCAGTGGAGGGATGCCAGCTTATTTTAACGCTGAGCAAGGCGCTAAAGGTGAAGCATCAACCTGGCTATCTCAAATAGCCTACAAAAGAATTACCTAAGGTACTTTAAAAGGTACTTTTTACAACAAGATTTATTTCGCAAAGGTACCCTCATTAAAAAAAAAATGAGTGGTGAAAAACCAAGTGCTAAAGAAACATTACCCACGTTCGCCAGTCGTTTCATATCTGATGCGAAAAATGAACGCTATCTGTGAATCATCGAAAACAAGTGACACCAAGCGAGGAAAAATAACGTCAATTAAGTGTTATAACTGTGTTAAAACGCCCATAAGCGTTTTGAGTGCAGAAGTAAGGCGATGGATACGAAGGGAAGACCTACAGCATCAAGTCAAGTGACGCAGCAGCCAGCATCGAAGACCTTGGTGTGCTTCAAATGTGGCAAGCCAGGTCACATAGCCGTGCACTGTACGAGCAGTAGTGGCGGCAGTGGCAACGGACCAGTCCAAGGCGCGGCGCGACGCGTCGATGTCTGCATCGTGCAACCACCATCAGACACGTTCCAACACAGGTGAATCGTTTCATTTTTACTTACGCCTCTGGTGCCTTGTGTTCTTTATGTTGACTATCGCTGGTTAAGCGTTAGTGAGTAATATCGCTGGTTAAGCTTTTTTTATTATTACTGCCTAAGTGATAGGATTTGTAACGCTGGTTAAGCGCTACAATGTTACGAACTGGTTAGTAGTGATGCATAGTGCTGGTTAAGTGCTGTGGATTTGGGGGGAATGCCTGAGGTTCAAGTACCATTTTGAAGTAGAGATGTTGAGTTGAATGATAGTGTGGAATCTTAGGTCGGCTGGTCGGACCGTACCAGTAGCTATTTCGTAGCCGTAATCCGTATCTTATTGACATCTCGGTGTCCATAGAAGCGCGGTGCGCGGATGGCACTGGCGGAGGTCGTGTATTGTGCGTTCATGGTGAACGGTGTGAAACAAACAGAGGTTTGTTAGTGGGGCTAGTGTTAGCCACAGGCCACGAATTTGATTCCTGCTGTTTTGATTATAATATTGCTGCATTGTGATAATACAATTGCAAAGGTACTTGAATGCTCTGGGATTTCCGATCAGTCTTAGTTAGATCCAAAGTTTAAGGGTCTGTTTAGAGTGATAAAGATTTTGAGATGGTGACCGTTACACATTGAAACCCTTGAATTCTAAGTGTACCTACAAACATTCCAACGGGTCATGTACCAGTCGAAGTTACCATAAATTCTGATTAAGTTGTGGTGAGAGGTCGAGTAAAACGGTCTATTGGCCGTCTTGTTTTCGACTGTACCAGTAGCCATTTCGTAGCCGTAATCCGTATCTTATTGACATCCCGGTGTCCATGGAAGCGCGGTGCGCGGGTGGCTCTGGCGGAGGTCGGGGTCTTGAGAGACCATAGTGTGTAGTCAGCGGGTGATGCACTCGGGCGATCCACGTGGTGGATGCGCACAGAAGTTCTGATCCATGCATTGGATGTGTGAAAGCAATGTGATTGCTGGTCGGCTAGAGAGCCGTGGCGTTAGAAGTTTTACTCGAAAGTCGATGATCACTGGAAAATTGGTAGTTTTTTTGCAATAGAGTTGTGAAAGTAGATTCGAACGACTGTGGTACATGGCCCAGGGTAGTTGTTGGTGGCCCAAGGTAGTTGTTAGTGGCCTAGGGTAGTTGTTAGTGGCCTAGGGTATTTGTTAGTGGCCTAGGGTAGTGATTGATGTATTTTCAATTGGCTATTCCCAATGTTTGATTTAGTTAAAGAGTATTGGTTTTAATGGTACAGTAGAGTTGAAATTTCCTTATTTTCACCAAAGAACTGAATATAGTTTGGTCAGGAATGACCGAGTGGAACAGTATTCTGTCGTGGACTATTTTGTGTTTCAGAGTGATTATTACACGAGGACGAGTGAAAAGAGTTGAAGGAGGCCTACATCAAGATGGTGGAAAGAGGCTGAAGAAGAAGATCACACGAGGACGTGTTAATCGCAGGATGGCCGTGTCGGATCCGGTCAATAGTACGGACAGCAAACGAATCGTAAGCGCGCCATTTTGAGTATCACGTGGTCTGCGCGCGCTTATACAGAGTCGTGATGTTTCATCGGGGCGGCGAGGAGCGCATTCAATGCCCGACCGCAGCAGTGTGAAGACATCCCGAAACTGTACTCGATTCGTTGTGCCCAGTATAAGTGTAGTGAGTGATTAAATTAAATTGTGTTTGATTCAATTTGTGATTTAAAATTAAAATAACCAAGTGAACCGCACCCAGTGTATTTTCATTGCACGAGACCCAAACTCTGCCCACATGATGCCTGAATCTGACGGAATAATACCGGTGGCTCCGACAGATACGATATCCTTTCACATCAGTAGCATACCCAACTAAAATACCTTTGTCTGCCTTTTTACTCCATTTGAGTCTCTTCTCTTTGGGTATATGTGTCATCACTACACTCCCAAAAATTCTTAAGTGGCTGATATCTGGTTTTTCACCTGTCCACATCTCAAAAGGCGTTTTTCCATTAAGAGCTGACGCTACAGTCCTATTCTGTAAGTAGACTGCAGTGTTAGTTGCTTCAGCCCAAAACTTTCCTTCAAGGTCTGCATCGAAAAGCATACATCTGGCCTTTTCTACCACTGTACGATTGAAACGTTCAGCCATACCATTTTGCTCAGGTGTGTATGGGTTGCTTCTCTGATGAATTATCCCTGAGTTCCTTAGATAATTATCGAATTCTTTATTGCAGAATTCTTTCCCATTATCACTCCGAAGAATCTTTATTTTCTTATTCAGCTGGTTCTCTACAAGAAGTTTGTATTTTTGAAAATAACTAAATGTTTCACTTTTGTTCTTCATAAAATTAATGTAGATCATGCGGCTATAATCGTCCACAAATAAAACGAAATATCTGGAACCTCCAATTGAAACATTATTAAATGGACCACATACATCTGTGTGTATAGTATGCAAAAGTTCTTTACTTCTATTGCCATTCTGTGGAAAGGGCAATCTGCTCTGCTTACCCTCGCAGCACACTGTACATGACGACTTTGAAATATCTGTCTTTCTGTCTAGTGTGAGACCTTCCACGGCATCCTGCATTTTGTTCAGGTAGTGGCTGTTGACGTGTCCAAGTCGACGATGCCAAGTATCAGAATCCACCGCTGCAACCATAACTTCAGGCTGTCTCAGTTTGTAGACACCATTCAACAATAAGGCTGTACCAACTAATTCACCAGCTTTATTGAAAATTTCGCAGCCACTATCGGTGAATTGTACTTTGTTGCCTTTGGCGATCAGTTGACTAACAGATATCAGATTGGTAGTCAAACTTGGTACACACAATACTTTTTCAACAACAATATCAAACTCACAGTTATTTGTCAAAGTTGTTATCAATACATCTCCACAACATTTAACCGGGACCTTTTCTTTATTCGCGACAACGATTTCTTTGATTGGATGATCGACAAAACTATTTGTAATCCAATTTTCGTTGGCGGTTAAATGAGCGCTTGCACCCGAGTCTATGTACCAGTCATATTTTGAAAAACTTCCATTTAAAAACACTGCACTAAATGCGTTGCTGGATTTACGTTCACAAGACTTATTCACTGAATCTTTGTCAGAAACGGTACATTGATTTCGGTAATGTCCGGTCTGTTTACATTTATAACATTTTATAACCTTCGGTTTTGACTTTGACACATTTGAGTTTGACGTTGACGTATTTCGATTTACTGTTCCGGAAGTGCTGCCACTCCTATGTTTTTTCCGGAAACTCGCAAAAGCTCCGTTCGCATCGCCGCTATCTTCCTCCAAATCCATCAATTTGGTTTTAATGGCGTCTGCTGTAATGGATATCCCCGAGTGTTCGATCGCCATAATCATGGGCGAATATTTTTCAGACAATCCTGCTAGAAGTAGCGATCCAACCCATTCATCGTTAATATGGAAACCTGATCCACTCAACTTTTGACTAGTTTCTATGATTTGTGTGACGTATGAAGTCATGCATGTACAATTTTCAAGACGAATAGAGATGAGAGTTCTTAGTAGACTGATTCTCCTGGTGAAGCCAGAGTCGTCAAACAATTTCTTGAGTTTCTCCCATAATTCTTTAGTAGTCTTCGAGTCTTTTATGTGTACATAAAGCGCCGAGTCAATAGTTAAGATCAACTTCGCTCTAGTCTTCGCGTCGACTGCGGCTTCATCCGGTTTTGAACCTTTGATAAAATCAAAAGTTCCTTCCAAAATGAGAAAATTCTCCGCGGCGAAGGCCCATTCTGAGTAGTTCTCACGACCTTTCAATTTCGGCACACTCACGATATAGTTCGTCGACATTTTTCACAATCACACTGTCAATTTTACTTTACACTGTTCATAGTTCAGGAACACAGTGTTTTCTCAATCTGCGAGGACTAATCGGCACAAACTTGCAAGTCTTTTCGCGAGAAAAAGCGTTTTTTCCTGGACGCATAACCTCTAATAAAACGACGTAGTTCGAGAGTTTGAACGGAACAGAACCTTTATTTTTTTTTTATATAAACCAAAGAGAAACACAGCAAAGACAATACCATAGATTATACCATAGATTGACATAAGAGTTTCTAGCACTAATAATTGTTGATTATTTATATTTATAACCACATATCCAGATTAAAAGAATTAAAGTCAAAGTCAAATCATTTATTCCAATTAGGCCACCAAAGGGGCACTTTTGAACGTCGATTATTAAATTTAAAGGAAATAGGAAGGGATGGGATTGATTCTACACCCATTCGCTAAGGTAGGTTGTATGGAGAAGAATGGGCAAGAAACTCCATACTTACTCTTTTTCAAAAATGTTTCACAATGTTTTGAAATTACAATTAAAAAAAAAAGTAAATAAATGTGAAAGCGGTGCACTCAAGTTATGACCATTTAAAGAATAAAAAAAACAATAATTATACAGCTAAAAGGTACACGGTGTTCACACTTTCACAAAAGAATGCCGTAAGACATTATGCTATGAAAGTAGCTGAAGTAAACTAAGCGTGCTGTTTCAACATCTGTTAACTGTCTTATCTTTCTAACAGCATAAGCGGCTGAGCTTAGACGCCCCGCCAAAGATGCTATATGGGGGCCCCATTGTAATTTATCGTCTAAAGTGATTCCCAGGAAAACTGTTTGATCAATAAATTCGAGTTTTTTCCCGTTGAGTATAATGTCACATTTGCTACTTTTAACATTTGGTAAAGTAAATCTAATACATTTTGTTTTTTTTTCATTAAGAGCTAAATTGTTCAAAGTAAACCAATTTTGTACCTGAAGAATACAATCATTAACAGTATCTAGGTTTTGCGAACGTCTGTCTATTTTAAAGATTAACGACGTATCATCCGCGAATAACACCATATTCGGTTGATTTTTGAGTAAATGGGGTAAATCATTTATATAAACTAAAAAGAGGAACGGACCTAAAATAGAACCCTGTGGAACGCCCATTGTCATTTCCGACCCTAATGAGTTTATGCCGTTAACTTGAACTTTTACCTGTCTATCTCTTAGGTATGAATTAAGTAAATCCAAGGCTTTATTTTTAATTCCATAATGCTCTAGTTTCAGCAAAAGTGTTTCATGGTTTACGCAATCAAATGCCTTTGAGAGGTCGCAAAAAATTCCTATGGCATCTTGTGCTTCCTCCCAGGAGTTAAAAATGTTCTTTAACAAGGTAACACCCGCGTCAGTTGTACAACGCCCTTTTGTAAAACCATATTGTTGATCATGGAAGATAGAATGTTTATTAAAGTGGCATAACATTTGTTCTAGCATTAACTTTTCAAACACCTTGCTAAAAACCGGCAAAATGGACACAGGCCTATAATTGTTAGGTTCTTTACAATCCCCCGATTTGAAAAGTGGAGCTACCTTACTATGTTTCATGAGATCTGGAAACACTCCTTGGTCTACACTAGTGTTAAATATAAAAGCTAAGTAAGGTGCAACGGTTTCAATAAAAGATTTGCAGACTTTCACGGACATTCCCCAAAGATCTTCTGTTGACTTAATTTTTAGATCTTTAAAAGCTTTAATGACAGCTTGGGGGTTTGTGTGCTGAAATCTAAACTCCATTGGGCACTCCTTTACATTCTTTCTAAGTAAGGCAGCAGAGAGTGCGGGTGACGAATTTAAAGATTCAGTCGTTTTAAGAGGGATGTTCGAAAAGAACCTTTCAAACTCCTGAGCAATTTCCACATCTGAGTTTATAGGGCCATTTGCAGTTTCTAAGTTCATTTCAATATTGCGCTTCTTATTCCTACCTGTTTCATTATTTATTATTTTCCAAGTAGTTTTTATTTTATCATCAGCCGATTTAATTTTACCACTAATATATAGAGCCTTAGCTGTTTTACATACACGTTTAAAAGTTTTTGAATATTTGGCAACATACTGATTAAAATTAATATTATTAATATTATGACTCTTAAGACCATAAAGTTCGAAGAGTTTTTCTCTGCTTTTGCGAATTCCTGGTGTTGCCCAATCACTAAATAAGAACTTTGTAACGATGGTTTTAGTTTTTAGTGGAAAAGTACGAATAAATTGTGTGTTTAAAATTGCAAAAAACTCAGCGTAAAACTCATTTGGGTCACTTACATTATTAAAACTATGATCACATAATTTATTTGCTATTGCATTATTCATATTTTCTAAATTTTTACCCGTAATTGGCCTATACCTTATTTGAGTTTTTTGAATTGGTGTATAGGCGCAAAACGTTATTGTTTGGCCACTGTGATCAGATGGCAATTTATTAACAATTTCTTTATGTAAGTAATCACAATTCGAAAAAACATTATCTAAGCAAGTGGCAGAAGAAGCGGTCACTCTGGTTGGTTCCATAAAAACATGTGACAAATTGAAGGATTTAAAAAGACTCAACAGTCTGATACTATTTGAATTATTTTCTAACAAATTAATATTAAAATCACCACAAATGATGATAGATTTACTTTTATTACATATTTTATTTAAAACGTTTTCCATTATAGAATCAAACATAGGTAGATTCTGGTAATTTGGGGGTCTGTATACACATACTATAACATGCTTATCAAGCTCAACACAGGACAATTCAATGGTATGTTCAACTGACAGTTCAACAATGTCATTTCGAATTTTAGATTTAATCGATTTCTTTATAAGTATTAATGATCCGCCATGTATCATACATTTACGACTGAAATTGCTAACTACGTAATAATTATCAAAACAAATAGACATAACTTGATGATCTTTTAACCAATGCTCTGTAAGGCAAACAATATCAAACCTGGTTGATTCCAAAAACATTTCTATTTCCAATAATTTAGAAGAGCACCCTTGAATATTTTGATGAAACAATTTTAGAGTGTGTTGCTCTCCACTTGATATTTTATACTTAACTAATTTGCTAGAAGAAACCTGTTTATCGTTCACTAATAATGAGTTACTAACTGCAGAGGTTTCTTCTGTTGTCTTACAATCTAGTTTAAACTAATATCAGGAGTGATCTCCAAAACAGGACCATTCAGTGTACCAGCAGGAAGGGAATACCCAACCTGTGTAGTAGTGGTCTCCAAGGCAGATGGTATATTAGGTAGACCCTCCTTCGTACAGCATGCAAGTACAGAACCCTGTATCACTATGTTGTTAGGGCAACCTAACAACACAGACTCGTCACTTAAACTACTACTTAACCTACTTAACCTAGAGTCTAATACATTCGCAACAACATGGTTAATATTAAATGCTATCAACATAGCAATCAAATGTCTACATTTCCGGGACAAAGATAAAGATCCCCGATTCAAAAAAAAACTACTAACAAATTTGTTACAATCAAAATACAATAATTTGTCACTATGACGACATGTCAACATGTGAATAGTACTGTTCAGCTTATATATACGGTGGTTTTCAGTGTCACTAAAACTGTCCGAATAAGGAAAAGCACACAACATCAGCTTTCCTACATTTAATTTTAATAAGGCGCCCACACCATCCACTATGTCCTTTCTAGACAAACCTATACTATTCCCTAATAGAAGAACCACTGAAGAATAGTCCTCTAAGTTGGAATGAGTAATTCTAGTTATTAATTGTTTAAAATTTATATTGTGATAAGAATGGTTTGTAAAACTATGGCTTAGGTAATTATGTAGAATTTTTCCAAAGCCTGAACCTAATTCGTCACAAAAAAAAATAGTTTTATTTTTTTTATCAAAATTACTGCACTCTTCTGATGGAAGAGGCAATAAGTCATGCTGGGGTTGACGAGGTGGTTGTTGGTTGGTACAGCTGCAGGAGAAGCTATTTGTAAGCGACTCATACCGCTCAGCATTGTACTTCACCAAGTCCAGCAATTCCCCGGCTTCAAACAGACGGTCACTTAACTGTTCCTGTGATCTTTCATATTTTTCAAAAATATCCTTCAGCAAATACTCCTTGTGTAGTAAATCATTATGGAGCAGCTGAGTATCACTATCATACTTTTCCCTGCATTTATCTAACTCACTAGTGCAAATGTTAAGATTTTTTGTCAGGATAACACGTTCCTTTCTTAGAGAAATATTTAACTTTAAAAGGTTTGTTTTTTAATTGACCTTTGTGACCGTTTTATTAATTTCTTTATTTTAATATATTTTTTGATTTTATTGTGACTTGTCATAATAGGACACAATGGCATGGTGTCATCACCAGTTAAATCAATTGTTACAGCCGGCTCACACACTAATTTTGATGAGGTACAAACCAACTCATGAAATAGGCTAGTGGTGTTAGAAATCTGTTGACTAATGTTTGCTGATTCGGAGAGTGAAAGGGCCTTATGGGCATCACATAGCTCCTGTTCCAGTTCTGAAATACGGTGCATGGCCAGATCATAAGTATCACTGCACTGTTGAAATGTCAATACTTGTTGTTTAAGTTGGCTGTGCTGATCGAAGAAATAAGAAATATGAAAGCCACAGTCGTCGTTCGGTAAAGGTATACATGGACATTATTGGACATCCGTCAGTCAAAATGGCAGATTTACGAACATGCAATCGCGAATTTGTGACAGAATTTATAAATCTTTGTAAATATCTTCCTACATTGTGGACAGGAATATTAAATCAAGGGATTATTCCGACAGAAACAAAAAGAAATAAAAACTTTGAAAAAATAATACATTTATTGATTTTAACTAACACCGAAATGGTTTGATACTCTTGCCACCCGCCCGTTGTATCGGTTGTTGCCTACTAGCAATGCCTAGGCTTGCAAAATCGCTTGTAGCCATCGCGCTAGGCCGCCCCCCCCGCCTTAGTCACTTCAGTATGGCCACGAGCGGCGATTTTATACATTCAATATTATCGCGCCCGCCGCCGCCACCGCGTTAGGCTCGCAGCCTGTTTGAGCACATAAGGGAAACAAAAGGGCACTAATCTTAAATTAATTTCCCCTTTAATTTTTTTAAGGTTCTGTACGTCCGAATAAAAAACGGGAACTTTATAAGATCACCCATGTGTCCTTCTATCCGCCCTTCATAGTCAATTTCCTCCGAACCTACTTGACCGAATGTATTTTAAGGCGCGAGCATTCACCTGTAATGTAACATAAACGCAATTTGATGCTCTATTGTCTTCGAATGTTTGAATAAGAAACGTTACATTACAGGTGAATGCTCGCGGTGAGGGGCGCCCTTATATTCTATTTTGTATCCCACTTCTTGGCAAAGGCCTCCCTTTCCCCCTTCCAAACCACTATTTTTTAGGCAATATCAGGCTACGTTTGCCCGCGAACCCATCACTGTCAATGGCTTCCCTCGTATGTCAAAATCTATACTTATTATTATTTTTTAATCCTAGAATTCGAGCAGCCTTCGAAGCCATCTTCAAGCGTTCATCTCTGCTGCAAGACGTAGAAGGAGGTCTACCTGACCAGCTCAGTCCCAGCTCACTGCCCAGGAGTCCGTCCATCAACAAGAAAGTACAACTGGTATGTATCACGTATAATCAACCAACCTACGAAATCTATCAACCTACGAAAAGAACCATAAATGATGGCTATTTTGTTGGTTTTTGCCAAAAATAACTGCAGCTATACTGAGATTTTTGTGTGGTGTGTAATATCATCAAATGAGTTCTTCCACCTAGGGCGAGCGGTAGGGACTGTCATACTCGTACTGACTAAAATCCACGGTGTCCTTCAATAGCCCTTTACGTTCCAGGGTCATAGTTGTGTCAGTTCCTTCAATAGTCGTCTAAGTTGTAGAGGGACGGTTACTTGAAAAGACAGCAACCCCGGCAGGCCTCTAAGGGGGTTGATACGCCGTCGACGCAGGTATGGTCCATGATCGGACGGCGAGTCACCCATCACTTGCCGTCCGCATGCCTGATAAAAGGCACCCTT
The DNA here is from genome assembly GCA_954870645.1 of Agrotis clavis. Lineage (NCBI taxonomy): Eukaryota > Metazoa > Arthropoda > Insecta > Lepidoptera > Noctuidae > Agrotis > Agrotis clavis. Next base: position 2,399,434 of record OX940943.1, on the reverse strand, counting down.
AGGTCGTGAACATAAGTAACTATAACACGTATTGATGTTTGGGAAAACACCTACAAAGTTTAAAAAGTATATTGGTTTCCTGTAGACAATGTACAATCGACAAAGTTGAATCATGACCCATTTTAACAAAAAATCGTTTGAATCCGTCAAATTGACAAATATCAAAGTCGTTTCCATGGATATGTATGTTTACGCGAATGTGGACCTAATTGTATTTGACTGTCTGTAGTAGCAATATAAGCTTATGGTGCGTCATAATCCAACTTTGTCGATTGTGCATACAATATTGCCTCCAATAGAAAAAGCCACAAATAACAGTGCAAAATAGTAAAAACTTGATTTCCTGTCCAGCCTCGCGAGCGTGTGTGCGACATGTCTCCCGAGGATCAGAAGGCGTGGGAGCAGATGGAGATGGCCAAGGAGATCGACTTCGACCGGATGCTGCAGATCGCGAGAAAGCGAGATATGGTAAGATCAATACATGTACTTTTTTTATGTAAGACTATCTGTGCCCGCGACTTAGTTCGCGTGGATGTCGAAACTCAACAATGTATTTTTAATAAAATAAAGGATTTTTCCTAAAATAAAAGTAGCTTAAGTTACTCCCGTCATTGTTCAATAACAATGACGGGACTTCTAATGAGTCGGCTTCCAGTCGAACCAGATGCAGCTGAATATCAGTATTTTACATGGAGCGACTCCCTGTCGGACCTCCACAACCCAGTAACTGGATAATACGATACCCCATGGCAACGACGATATAATACTAGACTCCTAATAACAGGCGACCGATGTCTGCCAACACATTAGGCAAAAAAGTCTTATATCCGTCTCATTTCGACCAATCCTGTGAGCCGTAAACATACGTTGAGACAGAACAGACCTTGAGTTAGCCAATCACAACGCAGTACCCCGTCCCCCTCGCTTACGTAGTACCTCAGCGAGTTGGCAGAATAGTTTTGTTCGTTAGATCGTGCAATGCGTAGTCTAGTAATATATAGTCGTTGCCCCATGGTAAGACTGGTTGTCAGACTTATAAGCTTCTGACTACAGTAACGAATGTCAAAGAACTACAAATGACAGCCGGGACCAACGGCTTTACGTGCCTTCCAAGCCACGGAGGAAACTCGATGTGACAGATGGTCACCCATCCACAGACCAACCTCGGCATGCGCGGCTTAACCCAGAAGATTGGCCTGTGCGGCTGTCATTATTTAGCCACGAGCTCCTAACAGTCATACTATCCAAGTATGATTGTATTGCAAAATATTAAATACATTGTATTCTGCTGCCACTGCTCTAGAACCAACAATTTGTACACATGTGACATCTACCAACCCGCACTGGGCCCGCATGGTGGAGTATAATCCACTCCCTCTCACAGAGAGGAGGCCTGTGTCCCAGCAGTGGAAACATTATAGGCTGATTGTGCTTGCAACAATTATCGCGACTACTGAACCCAAAACATATTACATCAAAATTCTAGACGATTTGACGCTGCAAACGTTTTTTTTTTGGCAAAACGTTACATTACGGTATACCAATTTTTATTATATTAGTCTCGGCGTAATTATGATAAGAAATACTTGTTAATTATTTTTAATGACGAACTAATTCGATATGCAAGTTATAGATACTGTTAAAATGTCTAATCTATTATAAAAAACAGGCCTTGTTACATTTTTTTGTTGATCTATCACAGCATCCCGACGATCCGGAGTATGAAGATGAGAACCTGTACATCTGTCACATCGACCCAGCGCCATTCCAGCTCGTTGAGAGGACCTCGCTACTCAAGGTAAAAAATTAAGTGACATTGTTTTAAGATTCTTATAAATATTACGAGTATATACATTAACGCATGCGTTGCACTGATATATTAAAACCCAAGATGCACACTCAACGTCTAAAAAAACGTCTCTAAAATATGTGCGCAACATTCTAAGTTGTGCGTTCATTTCGCCGACCACGACTGGTCGTATTTTATTGCTATAAGTACCTGCGTTGTATTAACAACTTTAAACAATTGACGTAAGGTTGAACTTGCAATAATTTAAGCTTTTATCTGATAGAACTGGAGCAGTGGTGGCCCAGTGGTATCGGTCCCGACTTACGAGTTGTAGGTCGTGGGTTCGAACCCCGCCAGGCGCATTTGTTTGTGTAATTTATTTCATCACCACTGTTCTCAAAACGGTGAAGGAAAACGTCGTAGAAAACCGGCATGTCCTAGATCCAAAAATTCGAAGACATGTGACATCTGCCAACCCGCACTGGGCCCGCGTGGTGGATTATGGCCCATTCCCTCTCACAAAGAGGAGGCCTGTGTCCCAGCAGTGGGAACATTATAGGCTGATGATGATGATGAGCTGATAGAAAGAGACAGAAATAGAGTTTCGGGACACTTTCGTGCGTTACTTTTATTTGTGACTGTGCATCTTGGGTTTTAATAGATCAATGATGCGTTGTGAATTTTCAAAGCTTTAAAGAATGAAAATTTTGACGCAGTAGGTATGAACCTCGATGGCTCAATTGAAAAGAGCGTCGGATGTATGAAACCGGAGGTCGCAGGTTCGAATCCTGCTCGCGTTTCGAATTTTTCTTTCCAAAGAGAAGCTTTGTTTTGAGAAGACTTCCTGTTTATATATTGTGTTAAATTTTTACTTATAAAAATGGTTTTATTCACAGGTCCACTCACTGTTCTCGACGCTGGGGGTGAGCAGAGCGTACGTGACAGCTATAGGGAGACTCATTGGAGTCGTTTCATTGAAAGAGGTAAGTTTGGATATCAAACAGCCATTCAAGGATCATTTTAATCCCAAGAGTTCATGTTCAAATATGAGTATTTTAAGATTAAATTTGTAGAGCGCTCTTCGATAAATGTTTCATAAGATTTTTTACAAGGTTCATATTCGCAGGAATTCCGCTCAAATTCTCATCAAAATATGTTTATACCATTCCCACTTTAAAAGGTGTCTTTTTCTCACTGAAAACAGTGAATAAAAAGCTCTTTTACTCACTGTTTTGGTGTTTGAATTAAGAACACATCAGTACATTTGACCTCGACCTCAATGCTATACAACCTACTTGCTAATAAGTATCTTACTCTTAAATTTAAGTCATTGTTCCGATTATAATGTCAATTTGTTGGCGCAGTGACCGAGCGATTGGACTACTTCGTCGCGTGCAGTGGGTTCGATTCCCGCATGGAGTAAATATTCGTATGATCTAACATTATTTGTTTCGGGTCTGGATGTTTGTGTATGTGAATTTAGATGTTTGTAAACGCACTTTTGTCTTTTTTTCTTCGTTAAATATCTATTATCGCTTAATTATTATTTTTCTCATGGTCATGGTCATGGTATAAAGTATCGTATGCAACTCGTGAATAAAACGGATTTATATCGAGGGCCATGAATCACTCGCGTCGCTTAGGATTCAAATACTTGAATCACTCGCTGCACTCGTGACTCAATCATCATGAATCACTCCCTACGGTCGTGATCCAGTCATTAGAAAACTTTGCTTACTCGTGATTCATATATGGCCCTCGCTTTAAATCCGCTCTTTATTCACTAGTTGCATAATGTACTTTAAATCTTTTGATAATCTGAGAATTGTATCAGATTTTAAATGATCGAGAAACTATTCCTCGTCTTTAAGACTTTACTTAGTTATCTCATATCTATTTTCAAAAAGCGTATAATGCGTAAAACCTTTTTTTAAAATGACTGAAGCGTTTTAAATTAAAAATGGTGTAGGTGTAAAATTTTCAGAAAAGATTTTTGTAAGTGTTATTATAGTTACAGTCAACGAGTTTTTTCAATATGACATTTCGATAATATTTTCTACTAAGTTTTTAAACATACTCGTATGTAGCCTCTGTATGTTTGTGAAGTTTGGTTGAATTATTTCGATTTATTTCGAAACAAAAAAAAAGACTTCAAAATATAAAATGCAATGCATTCTTTAAACAAAATCTAACACCGTCTCCTCCTCCCCAGCTCCGCAAAGCCATAGAAGACGTGAACTCAGGCGCGCTGACCCTGGCCACCCGGCCCGAGCCGCCCTGCTCCCCCCCCTCACTGAAGGTCACCAGCTCGCAGCCAGCGCCTCCGTCCGACAGTGAGACTGCCAAGCTCACCACTGCCGTAGGAGATCATTGAACGAGGACATCGAAGATATTTGGACTTAGAATAACACTGACGGGTAATTGATCATCTGTTTTAAGTGTCAGGATTTAGAACTGAAGGTGTATAAAGGCCAATATAAGAAATTATCTGATTCTTTTAATCAAGCTATAGAAAATCGCAATCCATATATGATTTTGAATAAGTGTTCTTTTTAGACCCTCGGTTTTTTGTAGAGACTTGCCTCTGTCACTTTCTAACAGTAAGACTACACTCACGAGAAATGTCGTTAATGGGGAAGGCCGGCCATAGCTAATTGTAGATGGCGCCACCATAGCTTAGTCCTAATCCGACCAATGAGGTAGTACTATTTTGAAGTACCTATAAGATTTGAACCAATGACGAGGCACGGAACAAGCTATACTAGCGCCATTCGTTTCCCAGTTGCCATCCCCATTAACTGTTACATATCGCTAAAATCAACGGAAATTTTTCCACCTTAGTCTGACTGACTTTCTCAGTTTTAAGAAGTAAATAAATAAAGACAGTAAAAAAAACTGATAACCATAAATAATGCTAAATGGTTGAAAAACCCAACTCCGTGATCCATGATTGGGAAATATTCCTAAGACGAAAGATCTTGAAATTGGGAATATTCCCATTAAAAAGTTCTTGAAGAACTTTTATGGTAAGTATTGTAGTTTTTAGTAGCCAATGTTTGAGATTTGAAGCCACGGAATATTGAATAAAGCGGTTTTAAATATGGCATAATTATTTTGTTTTAGGATAAGTCACGCACTCATACTCAAACTAAATGTGTCATATTTACTACTAAGAAAGTTTTTAGCTTATTTCTTGTAGCAAGTTCCTATAAATTAGTAACACAATTAATATTCCATGGCTTAAAAACACCTGTGATGGACTTAAAGTCGAAATTAGTGTGATCAAAAATTACTCGTCCAAAGATTAGAAAATTGTTGATAGGAATATTCCCAATTACCTAACTTATGTCCCATTAATGGGAATAATTCCCATTGAAGAACGAATAATTAGAGAAATTTTCTCACTATGCATAATTTAAGACTTGTCAAGCGAAGACATATCGAAACGATTATAATTATTTTACATTATTACGTAAAATATCTGAGGCCCTAGCAAAAGTTTTCAACGTATTGCATATTTTCATCAACATTTACTTTGACTTAAGTTTCGTTCGTTTAAACTTTAAAAATTGGTTCCTTATTGGTACAATCTAAGTCAAAGGTTTAGCCGCGCTTGCCAAGTTTAATCTGTACATGCCTGACTTAATTTCCTCTGTACGTCGTCACGTTAAGCCGGACTGTCATTTGTCGATCTTTGACAGACTTTACAAGTAGTAGCCTAAAAATTAGTCTACTAACTGGGTAGTGGAGGTCAGACAGGCAGTCGCTTCTTGTAAAATACTGGCATTCCGCTATCCGTTAGACTGGAAGCCAACTCCAATGTAGTTGGGAAAGGACTGAGCAAATGATAGTTTACATACCGTAGAGGCGATTTTTCAATGTCAGTACGAAACATAAAACGAAGCCAGTTTAAGATATAATGTAATGCCATGAAATTCATGCTAGGGCCTCAAAGAAACGTCACAATTACGTAACTCTTTATGTTATAAATAATTAGGTATATTTTTGATAGATATTTTGATGTATATGGTGCTTTCTAAAAGAGATTAGTAGTGTACGATTATTATGAGAACTTAAAAATATAAACCTGCGTTGCTGGGCAATATTTGCATCCGATAGTTTAACGAGCAGGGCCGTAGCTAGGAGGGGTTATCGTGGGGCCGTACCCTAACAAATGTTATGCCAAGTGTAATAAGCATAGATCAGAAATAGGTAGAGCTGTTTTATGTACTTGACATAGGTTAGAAAAACACAGATAGTCCCCGAGTCCTGGGATTCAACAAGTTACTGTTGGTAAAGAATTGAATTCTAGTGTCGCAGAAAGAGACAAACACATGTGCGTCATTCTAGCGACACAAATAAAGATAAAAAGAAGTTGACAAAAACAATGAAATTCAATAAAATCTCGTAGTATCAGTGGAATAGGTGTCCTGTGGAATATCCATATTAACAACAATGTTTGCGGTCAATGAACCTTAATAGCTCTACCTATTCCGATCTATGGTAATAAGCAATATGACAAAAAAATACAACGATATCTGAATGAAACATTTATTTTTTTAAATTCATTCACTCCCGGGCTCTAACATTATTGTCTATTCACGCATAACTATCGTGTCCCGGACGTGACGGGTCCGTGACTAGAAACTTCGCGAGCTCTGGATCTCCTTCGCCAGCCCGGAAAAAGACGTGTGTGAACAAGTTCTCATAAAATGTATGTGTACACACCGATATTTCTTTGAGCCTCTTAACGGGCATGGTCCTTCCACATCCCGGGCATGGCTCGGATATGTGTGTACCTTCACTCTCAAATTCCATTTTTAACTTCCCAACGCCCACGTTTAGCCGTAGGAGCCTTAAAATCAACCCTAGATACGGCCCTGTCAACGAGCAATATTTAATTATAATATATTAAATGGGGTAACTGCCAATTATTCTTTTTTTAATCAGTGAATTTGCTCATATGCCCAATTGCTCAGCACGCGTACAAAACGGGCAATAATACTGTAAGTATATTGCTTGAACTAAGTGCCTTAGACTTTCGATATTTTTTTTATGTACAGGCCGTTGCATTTTTAATATAAGTATTTTCTGTTATTTATACCTAATTAAAAAAAAACATCAACATAATTTTCTATTTCATGAAATCTCGACTTCAAAAAAAAATGAAAAAATAAAATATCACAATTATTTTCAGATATTTATGACGCAATAAAAGTATGTGTTGCAAGCAAAACAAAATAATATTTTCAGTATTATTTTGACTACTGGTCATACAGAAATATTTACAATTTAAAGAAACGCCTGTACATTAAACTAAATTAAATAACCCCAAGGCTTGTGATCGTCCATTCATTCCAAAAGTGTTGTTTCTTAGATATTAAGTTATAATTATTAATAATTATTGTAATTTAATAATTATTTTATATCCTAGGAGTCTTATACATTTGTGTCCAGCTAAACATTTTTTTTTATAAACTGGGTTTGTATTTGATGAAATTCGTTATTTATTAGGTCCACTGTTGGGAATAGGTCTTCCCACTGACTTCTAAAATGTGGTCTTTAAGTCATCATAATCCTGCCCTTCTCCCAATATATTTGGGGCAAACTATGTTCGTCATGTTAAAAAAATAAATAATTGGCGATCACAGTTTGGACAAATCTAATAAATGCATTAAACTCTTACCCCCTTATTAATAAACGTGGACTAAAGTTACACTAAGGTTAATCCTTAAAAAATGTATGGTTAATCCGAGGATTATCCTGGTTGTAACTTTAGTCCACGTTTATTAATAAGGGGGTTGGGGCATATTTAGTAAAACTGACAGACGACATTTAGATCATTTTACAGGTTTTTTTTAAAGTCTGCGTTACTAAGTTTTTTTTGGACAAAAATTTCGTTTTGTCAGGTTTGTTAAATATGAATAAGGTAACCGACAAGTTTTGAAACTGGATTAAAGATCATGCCATCATTGACATCGTATAGGTATGGAAGATCTATTCTTGACTGAGGACTAATTATTGCATCCTTGGTGGGAATTATAACATCTATAGTATGTACCATTTAACATGGCAATAGAGGTCATTCACTCCCTCCTACCAAGTTTTTCATCACTAAGCAATAATGACACTTATTGTTACCTAAAACTACTAATAAGCGATAGTTGCTTCTATCGCTACAGTATCGTGGTACCAGCCTGCTTGACAAACAGAGGTTGTGAATCTTGTGTTGCTCTAATTCAAAATTATTATTTTTTATTTCTAGAAATCAAATTGTGTGCTTATAAATTTACGCGTGACGTAAAAAATGTTCCACTGTGTGTGACGGATTTAATGGATGTAGTGATAGGTAACGGCCCTTTTCTCGTCATATGTATTTTCGTCCGCGCGCGGATCATAGTACATTTTCAAAGTCGATTGTATGTTTGTTCACGATTATCTCGCGTTTGTCTGAACCGATTTTCATGCGGTTTACGGAAAAATGTTTATTACAGTCTAGGGAAGGTTTTAATATACAATAATAATGGATGTCTTGTGACGTTGCCCGCATAGATCCGTTTTTGTTGCTCGCTTGGATATAAATTTCTAAAGTTGCCGATACGAAGATTTTTGTTGAATGTCTGAACTAAAAAGGGTAAAATAAAAACTTTTTGAAAAAAGTACCGACTTCAAAAACAAATGCAAAAAAGTGTAAAATAACTTTTCTTTCGGAAGTCGGTGGCAATAGTCAATGACATAAAAAAAAAGCCACCGACTTCCGAAAGAAAAGATATTTTACACTTTTTTGTATTTGTTTTTGAAGTCGGTACTTTAAAAAAAAAAGTTTTATTAATACTAAGGGTACAACGGCGGTCTTATCGCTAATAGCGATATCTTCCAGACAATTATGATGGACTTGAAGAATCTTAAAAAATTGAGGGTAGACAGTGATGCACATCAAATAATAGATAACCGATAATATAAATACAATACACACAAACATTAATAATAAAATAAAATACACATACATACATAAATATAAATATGTATTATTAGAGAGAAAGGAAATGATTTAAGACTAAGCTTTTAAAAGAAACCAGTGACTTGGCTTGTCTTACTGATACAAGCAATGCATTCCACAAACGACAGCCTGGACTGTGAAAGAATCATCATAAAAAAATGTGGAATGCGCGGCATCAAAAGAATCAAATGTATATAGGTAATTATGTGTATACAACGTGTAACGTTAATAGCGCAAAACCTCTCGTGGAGTAACTCAGCCCATGATGTTACTGAACAATGTTTGTTCAAAAACTTTCGGAAAAAAAAATAAAAAAAAATGATTTTTCATACTGATGGGCTCGATCATTTTCTCATTTTTAATGAAAAATCTTTGTTTTATTTATTTTTTCCAAAAGTTGTCCGTAATTGCCGATTTATCAAAATCATCAACTTTTTGGAGAACGTTTGGTCTATTCCTTTTACCTTCAGGTTGCGTTATTTTATGAGTATTTCTGTATTCACGTAATACCCGATATATCGATCTCTCACTCACCCCACATATTTCTGACGTACGTTTGACAAGATCATGGTTAGTTAAATATTTATCCTCGGGCTTTGTGTTTTGGACATATTTAAAAATATTAATAATCATAAGACGTTCTCCGCTGGTGAGAATCGTCTTCTGTCTTTTTGCTGGCGGCGATGTGAACGGTATCGATTCCGAACCTTCTTGAGGTTGGAATATGTTTGGACGACGACGGCGTTTACTGGTTTCACCAGTAGATGTTCCAGCTTCTGGTTACATGCTTCTTTACAAGCAACAAATGAAGTAACAATAACAACACAGAACACAAAAACAAAACTGTAACAAACTCAAAAACGATAACATTAAAAGCAAAGAAATTATAGCACAGACCCAAAGAGATTTAAAAGAACCTATAGAGCGGGCATTGGGAAAATTGTCATACAAAATTATTGATGCCGTGTGTCAGTAGCACAATCTAGCGTTGCATAGCAACGCGACTACTATACCGAGCGACTTTTACCTGGTGGTAAAAAGTTTTGGATCACAACTTTCTTCGTGATGTCCCGTCTATTTATTTTTATTTTATTTTAAAATTTCTTTATTTAAACTTAAGCAAAACAGATAAATGACATTCAGATCTTATTCTAAAAGCATTCAACATTTATGATTAGGTGTTTTTTGCAGACTATGGCGCCTATATAAAACATTTAGGTATACATAATTAATGTACTGTATAAAACTTCTTTGTTATGAATCGGATACATCATTATTACTTACGATTATTAAATGTTGTTCAATACAGCGCGATGATTAGTCACAAACGCACTTTATTAACACATGAGAACTGATATATTATACCTAAACAAATGTAACAAATAGTTAACATTATAATATTAAAATTTACTACGAGAAAATTATAATGTTTAAAATGCAAATGAGCTTCATGTACTGAGAGTGATTTGTTGTAAATCTACCTACATTTAGAGCGAACGTATAAAAAGTTCGGTCATCGAGTCACATCGCCTTTGTTATTCGTATAGCAGTAAGTGATGTGGAAGACGGTATCGATGATATGTATCGATATATCTTAAGTTGTTAGATCGGGTTCGGCCAATGCTGGAAATAAGTGGATTATGATTTTTAGGGTTAGTTAACAGATAGAACTTTTTTGTGAGTTTTGTTATGAATTGTTTCAATGTTGGGAAATTTAATTGACTATGTAACGTTTTAAGATTTGTTCGGAAGGGTGTATTAAATGAGGTTTTAATTGCTTTATTTTGGACTACTTGTAGTTTGGTGTAATTACTTTCGCAAGTACTACTCCAGACAGGTGCCGCGTAGGTAATGCAGGGTCTTACAAGGGTTGCATAGATTTTTAATTTGGTAGTTGGGCTGACTTTAGATCGCCGTTTCATGATTGGATGTAGGCTGTTTAGAGCTTTTATTCCTTTTATGCGGAAGTACTCGGTATTTCTGGTCCAGTTCATTTTATTGTCCAAAAATAATCCAAGATACTTGGTCGATGTTCGCCATGGCAAATTATAATCACCTACTTTAATTTGTTTTGTAGGAAGTGATCGCTTTCGAGTGAACATTATGACTTCTGTTTTTGTGGAGTTTAGTTTTAATTTCCATTGAGTAAAGTATGCAACTAGAAGCTGTAATGACAGTTGTAATCGTTCAACTATTAAAACGGTGTCTTTATTTGAGGTAAATGATGCCGTGTCATCGGCGAAACAGGCTAAGTGAGTGTGAGGCTGCTTGGGTATGTCATTAATAAATAGTACAAATAAATGAGGGCCGAGTATGGAGCCCTGTGGCACCCCCGCAGGAACTGATCTAGGTTTTGAGACACTGTTGCCAATGTGAACACAGAATGACCTATCCGTTAAATACGCCTGAATGATTTTTACAAGTCCAATCGGCACATGACAAAGTTTATGCAGTTTGTGTAAAAGTCCTGCATGCCATACCGTATCAAAAGCCTTTTCAACATCAAGCAACATCATACCTGTTGACTGGCCTATGTTTAAGTGGTGCGTGACATGTTCGGCGACCCTGGCCAGTTGCTGAGCTGTAGAATGAGACCGTCTGAATCCGAACTGCTCGGGCAATAGTAGGTGGTTTGTAGATTTTGCTAAGCGTGATGAGATTATTCCTTCGAGTAATTTTCCCAAAGATGGAAGGAGACTTATCGGCCGATAGCTAGTTGGTGTAGTTTTGTCTTTACCCGGTTTTTTGAATGTTATAATTTTGGCTCTTTTCCAAGCAGAGGGAAAATAGCCAATTACCAGGCAGCCATTAAGAATTTTGGTTATGAACACTATGCATTTACGTGAAAGATTCTTTAGTAGGCAGTTGTGTATACCATCAACGCCCGGAGACTTACGACTTTTGAGATTTTTAATTAATTTAGATACTTCACGAGGACACACTAGATTGGGTGGAGTAAAAACATCAGTGTTTCCAAGTTTATCTAATGTCTCTTTGACGGCAGTCTCTGTAACGTTATCACTAGTCCAGCTTCTAGTCAAACCCATGTTGTCATGAAAAGTATCAGCAAGCACTTCGCATTGTTCGGAAGGAGACGTAGTTAATTGGCCATTTTTACATGTCAACGGTGGAATTATTTCAGCTTTATAAGTTAGAGATTTAACAATCCTCCAAATATCGGTAGATGGATTATCAATTTTTGCTAGTTTGTTGTTCCATATTTTGTCATTATGAATTTGGATAAAGTGTTTTATTTTAATTTTAAGTTTATTTATATTTTGGTTTATGACGTACTTTATTGCAGGATTTGTTTCTTTTAGCGCCGACTTACGTAGCCTGTTTTTTGCAGTGATTAGGACTTTAATGCGTCTCGGCAAGGTATAATGCTTGATAGGGGAATTGCCTGATGGAACGTTTACTTCGCGACTCATTATAATGGCATTTTGAAGCTGGTCGACTGCAGTATCGATTTCAATTTTAGAGTTATATGCTGTTGATGATAACGAAATACTTTTGTCTAGGTAAGATCTGTACTCAGCCCAATTAGCCTCTGAGTATCGGTATTGTTTAAAGGTGTGGCGAGTAAAATAACCACCAACTGAGAAAAACACTGGAAAGTGATTGGATGATAAAGCTGGCAGAGTGTTAAGTTCGGACACGCATGTAACATTACGGCTAAGAAGTATATCCGGTGTGGAGGGAGAATGTGTGTTATTGTAATGTACTAATGTTGGAGTTGCAGGTCCAAATATTTCGTAATCATGAAGTAACATATGATCGAACAATGTCCCGTCTATTGCTCGTATTTAGTTTAATGTCTTTGCACAGACCGAACGCAAGCGAACTTCCACACGGAATGTCAAATCTAAATGGCGGCTGCTGCCGGGGGTGCTGCACCCCTGACGCGATGACCTCGTAAAACAAAAACGACATAAGATCAAAATTAGCATTCTCTGTGATGAAATAGTTTTTGTAATTTATTTTAGGAAAAATAAGGTGTTTTTACCATCCTGATATCAAAAGAATATTAATACACTTATATCCATACAATATGCACTAACTTTATATTTACTCAGTATTGTATTATAGGTTAATGCAAAATTATATGATGCATAATAATATACTTACTTTTTTTAAATTGTCTCAGTGTGATAAACTTGTGTAAAAACGAAAATACAATATTTAAAAAGAAATATTTCGTAGGGTACGTTTGCTAGATTTTCTATTATTTTGGGTTGTGCATTGTGTTGTTTTTGTGGTAATTTTTTATGTATTATGAGACTCAAGCGATTTCAGTTTTGCGACAGTTTGCGACAGATTTGTACGGATGAAGAGGAAGTATCGCTAATATTGAGATATCGGGATGAAAGTCGGAGCAATGACCGCTTTTGCCGTGTTAAATGGCACATACTATATAATGTAATATTCATAACTAGAGGCTATTTTAGATGTGAAAGAAGTTAATGTAAATAATCATCAAATACAAACTCAGTATACTGTAGTGCCATTTTTAAATTGAAATAGCAAAATGTGCCATAAAACGATTGGCGAAATGATACAGTAAAAATATAGAGGCATTCACTGCTTTTTTATCGAAAAACCAAAAAAGAAAAACCATATCAAAGTGATACCCACGTTAAAGCTAATATTATAATCAAGAATCGAATCAATTTCTGATATTATATCGATACAAATCCTTATCGAATAAGTATTTGTAGGTATTCGATAACATACAATGTTACATATTTTTTATTATAGTTACTCTATTGAAATCATGTTTCATAATATACCTAGTGAATGCCTATTTCTATAAAAAATAAGTTGTTCGTAATTTAATTTAAAAAAAATGGTTGTATCAAACATATCTTGTGCATCCGTCCTGAATTTACAACGTAACGTTAATAGAGCAAAACCTCTCGTGGGGTAACTCAGCCCATGTTACTGAACAATGTTTGTTCCAAGACTTTTGTAAATTCGCATACAAAATGAGAAATTGGTCGGGCCCATCAGTATGAAAAATCATTTTCTTTTTTTGCGAATTTCCAAAAGTCTTGGAACATTGTTCAGTAACATGGGCTGAGTTACCCCACGAGAGGTTTTGCTCTATTAACGTTACACGTTGTATAAAGAAAAAAAAATCTTGTTTGAAAGAGAGACAGTAGAACTTGCAACTGCTAGTGATTGCTTTTAAAAGTAAATGAACGTGATTTAATAATACATTTCATCATTTGTATAACTTGATGAAACATAATCGTAGTCGCGTATAACTCAAAGAATATCATTTTATGATGAATCAATTTTATGTAGGGTTCATTTCAAATATTTTCATCTGTCGAATTGGAAGTCTCTTGTTTCTATATCAAATAACAACTGAACATTAGTGGCAATAATAGCTTTACAAAAATGACCCTTATGTAACGTTAGTAAACTTAAATTTTAACCATTGATGTGTGGTTGACTGTGATTGGGACTATAGCTAAGTAACCTTATATACTTTCTGTATGACTCGATCAATTTCTCTTTCGCACTTTTTCTGAAATAAAAGACATCACTATTCTTAGTGTACTATCGAAAAGAAATCGCTAGCAGTTGCTAACTAGTTGTAGACTCCATACTTTTGGACATGCTTGTATCCTCAAATTCTGTGATTTTTATAATTATTTAATAATAAACAAGAAATCGAGAGTGTTGTCTGGTCACCCTCTTTATTTAATTTATGTTTTATTTCTGTTCGAGTGAAGTTTTATTGGTTAATTTTAAAGATTGAATTTAAACATATAACTTGTTGTTAAAAATATTTTTAGAGTCAATTTTACTATCCAATCAATAGTAATTATGCAATTTTATTTTTACTATTCGATTCCTATTTTTGCCATTCGTTTGCCAATTTTACTATTTGTTTCCCAATTTTACTATTCGTTTGTCAATTTTACTATTTGTTTCCCATTTTTACTATTCGATTCAAACTTTTATTTTTTAAATCATTTTTAAATTAACCAAAGCTCTTCACCCGAATAGAAAATGTTATAAAAAGTATTTTAAAAAGTGAAGTGATGGCTTACAATGTGAAAGGGAATGAATGTTAGAAATAAGAAATAATTATTTATAGACGTGCCCCTGCGCAGGGCTGTAGTATGAAGATGCATTTCTATTGTGATCTGTTGCTATCGTAAATAAACATGTTTCGTGTCGTTAACTAGTTGAATTGTTTTATTTTAATTTTGCACACAGTGAACTTCCTCTAGATTCTGCATAGAAGGCAACCTCTGCGCGCCCCACGTCGTCAGTGCATTTGCCATATTCCGGCGATATACAGGAATGTTCCAATTGGGCGTAGATGGCTATATCCAAAACTATGAGGAATATCGAAAAATGCTAAAAGGAGTCTCGAGGATGAACTGCTTTATTGAATTTTAGAAAAAATCTATAATCTCGGCCAGGAATAGAACCCGCTGATTTTGGAAAAAAAAAACACGCATTGTATTAAAACACCATTCCACCCTGTATATACAAATATTTACTACTTTCACAAGCAGCCGGACACGGAAAACTAAAGAATAAAAAGGCCAAAAAAAAAAAATTTGAAAATAGCTCTATCTTTGTCTATGGACTTAAAATTGGTGCTATTTAAAGCAATTTATATTTAATAGCCTTATTTCCACTAAAAAACTAAATAGGTCAGCGACAAATCAAATCTAAAAAAAAATGTACAAAAATAGGCCGAGCCAAAGCGTAGTAGACGGAGACCCGTTGGGCGGGGCTCCTATTTCTACCTGCAGGTTTTAAAGGAACCTGACCAAACCGAACCAAGGGGTTCCCCAGGCGGGACTTATCCAATTACCGTGACCCTGGAACGTAAAGGGCTATTGAAGGACACCGTGGATTTTAGTCAGTACGAATCCGACAGTCCCTCCCGCCCTGCCCTAAGTGGGAGGACTCATGTGATGATTAAACACGTAAAAAAAAAGGATTTCCCCCAATACTTAAAATGTTGCCGAGTTGTAATATTCGTGGCTGAGTTAGCAATTCTGTGGCTCGATTTATTGTTTCTTTTTTCATCCATGTCTTACGCGTACGTGACTGAAATATATTTCAGTTTAAGTTCAGTTAATACCTTCCTGAAAATGTGTGGAGATAGAAATTAAACGACAGATAAAAAAAGGAAACTTATTTTATTTTTATCTCAATATTTTTTCACTAATTTCGGACTTAAACTATAATACTTAGACACCGTTGTGACGAAATCAATGAATAACTGGGACACGACAATATTTAAGTACATTTTATAAAAACTCACTCCTTTTTACATAATGAAGAAGACAGTGCCTTTAAAGCAAATAAATGGAAAAGTATTTTGAAACACTTCAAAAGATATAATGATATTATTATTATGATGAAAATTTAAGATCAAAAAAACCAATTCATTAAAAATGAAATATCGTAGCTGCCTTAATAATTTCATTTGAAATTAATATTTGTAGTTATTAAATATGAAATTAACAGTTTAAATAAGTATTTTTGACCTTAAATTGAATTTACTAACTTAAACTATAGGAACTAAATCTTCGCAGAAATATATCCTTAATTATAGCCTAACTATATATAATATATATTACAAAAAGTTTGATAATTTATCATACTTAACATTTACATTACAATTAACGTAAATATCTCTTTTTATAATACGAACTTTAATATACTTTAATGTAAGGCAAGACGGAACTTTAGACAGACTCAAAATCCAATCAAAACATTCGACATCGAAACATTTTAAACTGTGGCCTAATGGTCGACATAAACTTCACTTTTTAGGATAACAAAAAAAATATATTTTCTAATAAAAAAAAATGAAAAACGTTTAGTCATATAAATATGAACATTAGTTTCAAAATTACAGAAAATCTAACAAGAGCCTTTTCGCAAATCATCGCAGAATTGGTAAGTATATTAAAATTCAAGTACACAAGGAACATGGCGTGTCATGTTACATTTTACAATATTTTAAATAAAATAAATGCACTGGTTATCGTTAAATAATAATTAATCTTACAATCACAAAGCTAATTACTAAAATTGCTACTGAAGGAGGTAGTGAAAAAAAGCTTGAAAAAGGTACAAAATCAAGAAAAAACGCGCGAATATTACCATTTAAAAATGAATTGATTGAATTAAAATTCATCTAGCTATTTATCGAGACACAACACAGGCATCATCGTAAAGTATTTAATTTTATTGCAGTTAGTAGTAAAAACAAAATAGGCTTCATCATTTTTTTTTTCTCCATCTATTAAGTTGCTCTTGGTCAAAGGTCTATTAAGTTATCCCCTAAAATAAAAGTTCACACTTTTAATACTATTGCCTCTTTATCATTATCTCCTTCAATCACAAACATTTATTCGATATCACATTTGCTTATAAAGAACACATTACACAAAAATGCTCAACTTAACTTAGTATTTACAGTCACACACACAAATAATTACTGTCATAATATAAGACTATTAAACACGTGATCTAATTAATGTCTGCCATTACCACTGAGAAGAAGTGGACCAAGGGTAGGTCCTAGCGCACCCATTGATTTATTTGAAAAAATACATGATATCTAAAGAAATTCAACTACTAACTTTTCGTTATAATTAGGTGACCTAAGTCCCTTTAAATTTGCTATGGATGCGCCAATATTCAATATTAAGGTATTGAGCTCCAAATATAACAATGCATTCAGTGTCGAAAGCTGACGTTAAAACAGTACAACCTTAATGGTTTATATTGGGGCTCATTTTACGTGCTTCTAACACGTTAATTTCATTTACCACTATATTTGTTTAGTCCTTTCACATACTAGCATGTCTAGCTAGTGTATCTACCTCTCACATACACCCACAGGACTCTACCACCATGTTTGGTAGAGTCTTCTGCGTCACCGTATTCGTAGAGTCCATGTAGAGTAGCTGTAGAGAGCTGAACGTGGTCGGAGCGCAGCAAGGCTTGAACTCCGCCTTTCTTTCGGTTAACGTGTAGAAGTATTTCTGTAAAGAGGAAAGAAATGTTAGAAATCGACCGACAAAAGCTAAAAATTAATGATAGACTAACAAGTAAAAACATGTCCAATTTATTTCTGATCATATTTGTTGTAATTGTAACATGTTACAATCAATACTGAAACTGCTCCGACTATTTAAATTCAATACATTCGTGACGGACTTATCATAATTATATCGCCAGCTCATCCAATCCGAATTCAAGACCTAACTTTTACAGATCTCGTTTTGTTTCATTGATGTGATTCTTAAAAATTCACTCAAATAAAAACAAAAATGACACTCACTCTAATAACATTATGATGATAGCTATCCGTATTCGTCAGAGCAGAAATGGGCGCACAGGACCCCTTGCAGAAGTAGGCATGATAGCCGTCGGGCTTGATGATCCAGTCATCCCATCCCAGCTCCTTGAAGCTGACATACAGGGGCTCCCTGCAGCACTCGCTGGTGGTGTCTCCGCACTCTAGGGCTCGGCCCCGGCGGCGTTTGCCAGCGTACTTCGTATACAGGACCAGGAATGGCCGGTGTTTTTCATGAAAGGAGAGAGGCGCGCGGCGTAGCTGTTGGAAAGAAGAATTTAAGGTAAGTTTTTGAAGTGTTTTTTAAACTTAGACTTGCCTTAGAAAGAGATTTCACAAGTGTAACAAGATAGGTAGATGACGATCTAGAAAATGTTTTAGTATAGTTCTTTAAGTTACTTGTTAATCCTTTGATAGCTTTGGAAAATACTGTCAAGCAACCAAATTACAGAGATCTTTTCATTGCATTAGTTCTAGAAATATAACTAGGTGAGCAATCCTCAGGGAATTAACGAAAATATGAACTACGAAATCTACCTTGTCCAGTAGCAATTCACAAGATTTGCTAAATATCTAGATTTTCTTTTCTTAATATTTAATTTAACATAAGGGTTAATCAAGATTCTCACCTGACACGTCCTACACGCCACATGCAACGTATGCAACCTCTCCCGTCCCTCTAGCCAGACCCTCACCGCCCACGCGAGCTCGACCCGGACCCAGCCCTCTCCGATGTCCGTCTCCTTGATTGCGATAGGCTTGGTCTTCTTGAACTGCTGCTGGCTGTCCCAATGAGCTGCTTCTGATATTACGAAGGTTTGATTGTATTCATCTAGGGGGTCGCGTTCCTAGAAAAGAGAAGGATTAGTTAGATATGTTATAACTTCGTCAATATTATCTTCCTGCCCTCCTTATCTCACTCTACTTGGGGTTGGCGCAACACATTTTCTTCCTTATTAGTATTTAATAAATATCCTTCGTTTGTGTTAAATACTTCGATATATGTCTTTCCAGGTGTCCAAATAAAATTATAGTATTACCTGTTGTCTGCCAAAACCACTGACTGTGTTTCGCCATCACCAGTGAAATCTCGATTCAATTTTGACTTAAATTCTATCCATGGAATTATTTTATATAGCCGTGTTATGGTATCCTAACCTATCTATTCATACGTCTACACTTTGAAAGTATTTAGAAAACTAAAGAACAGAAGAGAAATAATGTTAATACTCGTACATACCTTATAGAACCATAACTCCACCACACTGACTTCTTCAGGCTCCACATCAGGAGGTAGCTCGAACTGAAGGCACTTGAATGGATATCGACCTGACGTAAGACATTCACCTGGAAAGAAGAGAGAACTTGGTTAGACTAATAGGCAACTTACCGGTTAGACAAATGCCATTTATATTTATATTATTTTAACCATCTTCTAAATATATATGTTATAGGCAATGTGTATATATAATCCGGCATTTTATAGAATGCCTAGGCTTTATATATATTGCCTAAAACGTTCAGGCAATATGTATAATATCATTCATCATATCATTTCATAAATTGCCTAGGTATTGTATAAAATGCTCAAAGTGCATCAGGCAATGTGTATAATGAACGACCACGAGAAGGAGACATGATCACAGATCATGTCATTTCACTAAATTAAGTAAAATGTCAGAAAACGTTTAAGGATTAGCTCTCAAAAGATCAGTACCTATCTAACTAAATCATAGAGAAGAAAAATCGATTACATACATTGCCTGTGCTTCAACTGGCATTCTATACAATGCCTAGGTATTTTATACATTTCCTAGGTAAAGTGTAAGATAGTTTAAACACTGAACATCATTTCATACATTGCCTGAACGACCCCGGTATTCTATACATTTCCTAGGTATTGTATAGAATGCCTGCATTGTACACATTGCCTATAACATAATATATATAACTCAAAGATGACTGACTAACATAATGATCTATCAACGCACAGCCCAAACCACTGGACGGATCGGGCTGAAATTTGGCATGCAAATAGATGTTATGACGTAGGCATCCGCTATAACATTTGTATGAAACTGTGTCAAATTTGTAAAAAATACATTGTTAAGTTCCGATATCCACGCAAACGAAGCGGGCACAGCTAGTTCAACATAATTATAAAGAATGATAGAACGGTATCCCTTTTCGTCACCTAAAATTGTTTGTCCGAAAATCATTATCCATAACACGTTTGCTATAAAATTCAGTAACCATAATGATCAAAAGTTCTAAATATTGTTTTACATAATTATCTTCACTTCTAAAGCTGTTCTGGCATAAAATCGAGTATCATAATAATTGAATCTCCTAATTTTGTATGAAATAAAGTCATATGTCCTAATCATTATATCACATAATGTGTATTATTCCGAATGTTCAATTAGGTATAGTAAAACTGATATTTCATGAAATTGTTTAGAAACCGAAGATCTTGGGATCCAAGAGCGAGCGAAGCGAGCTCGGGACTTGTGGGCACCCCGACACGGACAGGTTAGGTTCGAAGGGGATGGCGGGGTCTGAAAGACCCCGCCATCCCCTTCGTGTTAGGTTACTTTAAACCTTGCACGCAGAAATAGGAGCCCCGCGAAGCGGGGCTCCGTCGATTTTCCTTATTGGGTGGTAATCAGTAACAAAACAAACTTTAGGACTTATGTATTTTATGGCAATCGGTTTTATGTATTTTGTATATTATTGATTGTTATATTTATGACAAACGAATTTAGGACATACAGTATTTAGGAGTTTCAATGTTATGGCATTTGAAATTATGTGGTATTAAGTTCGGGCAAGTTATCATTCGGACAAATGATGATTAGGACAAAAAAAATTATGTCACATAAGATTATGTATAAAAAAGTTAGGTAACACAATAGAGAACCTGATAGAACATAGGCCACAATAAATGTAAGTCATCTCAAAACCTCAAATCATATCAAATTTGCTGGTAAATTTGTTGTGATGACCCACTGAGAAATCCAGGGATAGGATTGGTAAGATTAGAGGAGTCACTCCAAGAATAATTCTGGTAATAGGAAGATCTAAGAAGATTAAGACCATGATGATGTTTCGTGTGTTTACATAAGATTTAAATAACTTGTGAAGACCATGGAAAACTAACTGAAACTAAAGATCCGAGTAAGTAATAACTTTTGAGTCTAAGATATTTTAAAAATTTACTCAATAAAGCCTGCGTTTTTCTCAAAAATCTTTACGATGTTTAATATTCATACATAGTGACTTGTCAAGATAAGATTTGCAGCAAAACTGGAAATTCTTTTACTTCTAATGAATCATTAGCGGAAAATATTTGCGTCTGATGTTATTTAACGGTTTCAATTACACCTGGAGTAGATTACTAGATTAGAGAGTTATTATGACCGTATCTGAATGTTCAATTTAAAATATTACCAACCAATTAAGTTTCCTATATACTGTAATCAATTTAAAGATTAAAATAATGCTGCTTTTCAGAATAATTTCTCATAGCAACCACGTTGGAGTTTCTTATTTTTGCATATCGCTTTATAAAAAGTGGCATTTAGACAAAAAAATGCAGTCAATATTAAAACGTAACTACCCAAACTTTTGTCAAGAACGTAACTTTGAATAGATAAATTTTATCTGTTTATAAATAAAGAAGGTCAAACCGCAGTTTTATCATCAATAACATCCGTGTACACCTTTGAGATCCAAAATACAAATGAAAAGAAAACTAAGATCCTACACCATTGAGCTAAACCAACTTCCATATAACTTAAATTACCTGTTGTACAAATCTAAAGTAAATAATTATCTCAAACACACGATAGGTACATAAAATACACGGTCTGCGTGACCTATGTTAATTGGACCAAGGAGCGACCCTTGGGGCACTCCAACTGATAACAAGACAACATGTGTAGGTATGTAATCGTTTTACCCACGATACTTCTTTTTATAATACGTAAGAATAATATTCTTCAATAATTTATAAGTAAAGTTATTGAATAAATGATAAATCGGTCAACTTTTCGTGATTGATACAATCATTGGCTATGCCTGGAATTTTGTTTACATAGATAAGATTTACGTGACTGAGCAAAGTTTACTAAGAGAATTGAAGTTTGGAAGAATAATGTAAACATTTAGTTTTGTAATAAAGAATACCTGATTAATGTCATTCATAATATCAAGTGCATACTGCTTTTGCATATTGCAATGTAGAATTAGTTTCTTTGTAAAGCACATTTAATTATTTGCTCTTGATTTACATATTGCACCCTATCATTTCAATTATTTTAACAGACGACTAATTAGTTAAGTGTCAAAACTTCATAATTTATAAAATCTTTTACTTTGAAGACTTTTTTAAAAGATCTACATTTATAATTATAACATTAACATACTTAATAAACAGTACAACTATTTCAATAAAAACACAACAAGGTAAGGAAAGAGCTACACAAATCGAGATACAGTTATCTAACAAAATTCTCCTCATAATTAAAATAGAAACACTGATGATTCAGACTATCATTATCATCACTTTCATCAGGAATTCCAAAGTCCACACGCAGTGAGATATAACGATGTATCTTTAGATATTGTCCGCATCCGGTAAGAAGCTGCAGATAAGGATGACTCGAGTGATGCAGCTACAAATATTGTAATCTATATGGAGGAGAGTCGCTGAGATGTTGAGCTGAGAGGTCAAACACAAGTACCGTTTGTGTGGCTAGATATAGACATAGTTGTAAACTATTTGTTTGCTGCCCTGGGAGTCTTTTTTTTTCATTTGTGCCAAGGTCTGTAGGTAATGATTTCTTCCCATTAGTTCTACGCAACACCTAATATCCATCTAATATTGGACTATTGAAAAAAACTATTTAATCTACAGTAGAACTGCTTAGTAGACCAAAATGGAACACACCCATTTTTCAAGCGGTGTGCCTCAGCATGCATACAATACAAACTATACTTAGTCTACAATTGAATGAATTTACTATTTGCTGAGATTCTAATTTAATCTTGAAAGTGTCCAATAAATTAGACTAGATCGTGGTTTTTGCTTTATTTTTAGATTTTTCACCCTGGGCTCAATTAGTTTCCAGAATTAAGAGATAGTAACGATTCCAGACTATTTTGTAAACGAAATAGGTACCTACTCATAATTTAAAAAAGCTACTGTATGTACATACGTAGGTACATCTGCTTCATACTAAGTAATTACGACGAGTTCACTCTGATTACTAATCATAGTTCAGGTTCAGCTAAATGAGAAACGGAATCCTATACTTAATTTAAGTATACATTCTCCGGTTGCATCACAAATTGCACAGCTATTATCATAATAACACCAAGTGCATGTTTTGCTTGTAGCATCCATGATTCATGTACAACAATTACATCACGAACTGTGTAATCATGAGACCCACCATTGGATAGGAATTAATGTGTTACACATTTTTGTACCGTGTGTAATCGTTTACCCGGGTTAGTTTATTTTTAGGTTACACTGAAATCACTTGGACTGATGATACAAATATTTTATTCAAAAGGCCACACACTCACTCATTACAAAATTTAGGAAACTACAAATGCTAGGAGTTTTTTAAGGCTGTGGGTTTTCTCTAAAAATAATTTTGTGAAACTCGACTCCTAAGGGTTTGTTTTTGGGGTTGATAGTTTGTATGAAACTTTGTGCTAGGAGTCTTAAATTTTTTGTTGACTGTTTATTTAGATTTTCCAAAAGTAAATATTGTTACTTAAAAATATGGCTCATTATTTTTCTTTTCCTTAATACCCTAAATCACAAAGGTTGTAAGTCATACGACCCACCTGATGGATGGCGATCATCATAGTCTTTGGAAGACTGCAATACCAAAGGTATCGCTTACGTTGCCGACCTTGCAACTTTTTCACGACCTTTTCGAGGGTGTGAAGAAAGTAGGAAGGAGCGTTGTGCCGACAGTTAAAGCAGCAATAGTTTCAGTGAAATGTGTTTACACCGTAGGTCTTCCAGCTGTCAATATAATTACTAAAGAAGAACCGGCGAGAAGATTTAAACTTGGTAACACGACTGAAATTCTACTTGACTACCATCATCATTATCTTCTTCCCTGTCAGACGTCATGGCATCATTTACTCCTTTTTCTTTCATATCATTCCTCACACAATCCATTATTTTCTTTGGTCTCTTCCTTTCGGTCCATCCACATGACTTTGTTGATTGTTATTTTTCGTAAATATAACTTTTTTCTGTTGTATATCAAATGTAGGGCAGTTTTTTTATTTACTTATACCTATGTATCACGAGTAACAGAAACCCAATAAAAGATGATCTTTAAACTTCCTTGTTGACAAAACTCACTATTTTCGTTACAAGATAAAAATTCTTAGTAAATATTGTTCTCGATATAAGCGATCCAACAAATGACATATTGGTAATTAAAGCACCTATATTTAACTAAGATAACCAATGTATTTACTTAGAAATATTGTTTATCAATAAGTTTTTCTCTATATGAGGTAAACAAGATTAATTGGTGTCTAGTACCTATTAAATTATTAATAAACATATTCGAGTAGCTCATTATTTTAAGAACTTTTTCATTAGGATTTGTTTTATGATGAATATTAATAGTTTTTGACCTCAATAATTAAAAACCTAGATTTAGATGCTAAAATAAGTAGGTAATTAGTTTTATGACAAGTTTGGCTACACATAAAATAATGCTAATTTGCACGTTTATCTAACATGTGCGTCTTGAAAGAACAGTTTCTGTGTTTCATTCATTTTAATATACAATTAAAATAGTTTGGTGGTATTGAAATAACTTGACGCTTTAATATGATTGAGGAATGTTAACTAATACAGTTGCCAGCGGCTTAGCCCTTCGCGAATGTCTAAAATTATCCCACGGAAACATAAATTGGGGATTAATCCTCTGTGTTAATCCATTTCCATTCTTATGAGCAAATAAACAATATAAAAATACGCAGTTGTACAATTTGGACACCTTTAGAAGTTTTTTATAACTCATTAGCTATGTAGATTCAGTGGCAGAAAATTGCCGAAAAGAGTAAGGAAAAGAAAATGGAATTTATCGGAGGTTTCTCCCCCAGTACCAAGGAACATTAACTCTAGTTCCACATCATATTATTTATATTATAAAGCGAAAGTTTGTGAAGATAGATGAATGGATGTTTGCTACTCAATCACATCAGAATAGCTGAACGGATCTTGATGGTAATTGGGTCAGAGGTATAGTAGATACGTGTTCGTAAGATATGACACCTGTTTGGCTCTAAAAGTAGTATCTACAAAACGACAATTAAGGCCATTTATTTTTGGCTATTTTTGAAAGCTTTGTACTGAAAAAGTTTCATCACACATTGTTTACGGTCGTACATTTCAAAAATTACATTTCCATAACACATACTGCTCTCTGTCTATCAACAAACCGTCCATTTTTCTGAATTACCGCCGTTCTTGTAATTAATATTTTACATACATTATATTGTACATAGGTACAGTACATATGTGATCGGCTACAACCGAGAGGTCACGTTTATCTCGCACGGGACACCCGCCCGGCGCGTGATCAACTTCTTAAAGAATAGGAGCTTGATAGATATGGACGGTTTCAGATATTACAGTGTAATAGTACCTATTCATTTACTATGATGTTAAAATTACTATTCCATTAGTAAATAGTAGTTTAATTATCTCTATTTTTCCTAGCAGCCTACTTCGGGCAACGGCTCCATAAGCTACTGTAACTTGCGGAACGGCCGAGTGATCGTACTGGCAGTGGTAGGCCTAACCAGGTTTGTTGTAAATTTGCTACAAAGTTAATTCGCCACGAAAAAAGTATGTGTAAATTCGCCCCATTTCTTTTTTCCGCGCGGATAGCAGAGCAATTTAATAATAAGATCCAGCACAGAAAACGAAGACGCAATGTGGTATCTGTACAGAAAGTACTAGGAAAACAGGATCATGGAGGTTGGTGCCGCTGTCTGCAGTAAATATTATGTGAAACAAGGATATGTGGCAAATTTACAATAACAAAATCCAGCTGTGGCGCATTAACTTTCAATGTATGAGGTTAAAAAATGGGGCAAATTAACATTGTGGCAAATTTACAACAACCCCCTCACCAGGGCCGCCAGCTGTTGTAGTCCAGCCCTCAAACAGTTTTCATTATATCCAGTAGGTGCGCAGGAGTTTCAATTCCTCCTGGGTGTGCTCACTTCATCTTATGTCTCATCTTTGCTTCTTTGATTGAGGTTAGGAGCAATCCCATTTTAAGTAAAAATAATACTTTAGCCATTCCTCGCGATTTACTCGGTACCCAGACCAAAACCACCTCTAAAGTCTCATCAGGGAGTGTAACAGCGCCCCCTGCCACTACTTTACCAAAAATCATTAAATATCGAATGTCGTGAAAACGTAACAAACAAACAAACCCTCAAAAAGATATCTACTCACAGCTCTAGATCAAAATTACAATTAAAATATGACACTACAAAACAACCAAAATTAATTTGAACAAATTGGCACAATATACATAAATATGTAATAGTTTTATAGTTACTTTGTTTGCTACGACTCGACTGCTACGAGATAGCCGACTACGGCCTACGAGCGCTACGAAAAACTTAGTTGACAATTAGGTACTTACAAAAATGTGGAAAAAATTTTAGTCGGGCAACGCTTTTTGGAGCGTTTTTTAAACGATTTTATCGATATTTTCGAGATTCTTTTTCATTTAACCTGCTAAATTGATTACAAATATTTATTTTAGTTCAACAAACATCATTAATTATCGTTTTTACGCCTCAAAACTAAAGATCTTCTAATTATATACCAATGAGTGGCCCTCTCTTGTAGAGTTTATCAAATGTAACACGACTCGTGATATCTCTCAAATTAAATTAGTTTAATTACCGCAGTTCAGGGGTCAAACCAGCAGTTTTTTATTACCTCTCCCGCTCTACTAAGATATAATTAGGTAATTAAATTTTAGTTCCGTGTCATGTTTCGTTTTAAATTAATGGAAAAAAACTGAGATTTCAGTTAAAAGTTAAAAGAGACATGAATTAAATGTCTCTTTATTCATATCATACCTAAGTATATATTTTTGAAATAATGCAACTCAATGTATGTATTTTTTTTTTTAAATCATCAAATGAGTCCTCCCACCCCGGGCAGGGCGGGAGGGACTGTCAGACTTCTACTGACTAAAATCCACGGTGTCCTTCAATAGCCCTTTATGTTCCGGGGTCACGGTAAGGAAATAATCCCGCGACCCCGGCAGGCTTTGGCCCTCTGAGAGGGGGGCCCCGTCATAACTCAATGTATGTATAAGTTGAAATATAATAAGTGATCTCATTACTCTTTCCGAAAAAATCTTTCTGATTCGCGACGCAGGTGTTAATGCGTATAAATATGTATATTTATTAAATCCTAATTTTTCAGAAGAACTGTTTTTAAAATAGTCGAAATAAAGGCTTGGCTTTCGTGCATTCGAAAAAGCGGAAAATATTTATTGGGATGGCATTCATAATTAATTTTGGACCATAATGGCGCGTATTACGTTTTATAATTATTGGCACTTACTTGTTCTATACCTATATTATTTTTATTTTGGTGATCGATAATCTTGTGAATTTTAATTTATTTTTGTGAATTTCTTGTTCCTATTTAAATATTGTATTTTGAAATTTTATTATGTAGTTAATTTATTCGTTTTTTTATGTCGATATATTATTTATACTGTGAATACTTTTATAATTATGATCTTAAGGGATTGAAATAAATGAATTTGAGTTGAATTGAAATTACTTATTAACCCTATTTTTCGTGAAAAGGGGCATACAACAACGTTTTTGCTACTCGTATTAATTTAAAAATACGATGTAATCATTCACATTTATCTATTTTCTCTCGGAAAGTTATCTTATCGTGAAAGTAGGAAGCCACACATGCGTCTAATTACTTCAGGTCATAGTACACGGATAATTAACAAACTGTGACTAATAGTATATGTATAATTCCATATAAAAGTATATCACATATATGTATAATTCCATAATTATGATTCATCATCATCATCAGCCAGAAGACATTCACTGCTGAACATACAAGTATGCCTCCCGTAGACTGCCACGCCGAACGACATTTCGCTACTTTCTTATTAGGGTATTTGGCTAAAAAATCTAATCAGAAAAATATTTGACACGTACGTTTTTTTTTTTTTAAATTAAAACATACGTCACTTTTAAAATTGCCAATGCGTCACAAGCAAGTGCAGTTTTCACTTACTTTTGACGGATACGAGTTACACGTGGGCCGTAGTAGGCAGTAGCGGCTATTTTTTTTTGCCCACATCCCTGAACAGTTTTCAAAATAATACAAACAGCTCATCATCACCACCTTCTTGTCCATATGCTTATTGTAATTGGGGACGGCGCAACACGTTTTTTTCTTCCATTCTCCCCTATCAGACGTCACAACATTATTTACTCCTTTTTCTTCCATATCATTCCTTAGACAATCATACAAAATTAATACAAACGGCTAAACCACCTTTATATTTATTTATAGAACTGAGTTAGCCTTGTAATATTAACAAGAAGTTTAATAAAAAACTAATTATTACCTATATTTTAAAACGTATGTACCTACATTAAGTTAATCCGAGCGAAACTGTTTTAAGATAGATAATCCGGTTTGGCAATTATATATTTAATTGAAATTAGTTACCAAACTGTCTGGCAACTTTTTGTGATCATTATATTTAATTATTGTAACTAAAATACAAAGTATTTTGGGTGTGAAGGTCGTAGAAAAAAGCTCCATCTTCTTTTTTGGGAGGTAATATCATCAAATGAGTCTTAATGCCACCCTGTGTGCAGCAAAAGGAACAGTCAGACTCTTACTGACTATTCCTTTAATTGCCCCTTGCGTTCCAGGGTCACGGTATCTCACTACCCAAGTCTAGTCAAGCTCTATCCAACCGATTAAACTGTGTGGGATGAGACTGAAATCCGAACCCAACATAATTGGAAAATGGCTAGTCAGAAATTAATCTCAAAGTATCTGGTAAATCATTTTAAAAAAGAGAAGAAATATAATTATCGGTATCATATTGGAGCAGTGATGGCCGAGTGGCAACTGCAAGTTACGAGTTGGTTCGAACCCTACCAGGTACTTTACTTTGTGTAATTTATTTCATCACCAGTGCACTCAAAACGCTGAAGGAAACCATCGTGTGAAAGCCAACATGTCCTACAACCAAAAATTTGAAGACGTGGGACCTCTAACAATTTGCACAAGGCTTGGATAAATTACAGCCCATTAAGCTGCCTCTCGTAGCGAGGAGGCCTTTGCCCCAACAGTGGGAGCATTATAGGAAGATTATACATAAGTTAGATAAGCGAAAAATTAAACTAGCTACTCGGCGTTATAAGAAGGTTATGTAAAGTCAAGTTTTTATCATAATGAATTAATCTTTGCCATTTCTTTAATACGAATTGCCTCTCATTCTCATTGAGTAATCGCAAAATGCAAACAATTCACCTCTTTTACTACGAAGTAGTAAATATTTGTACATATCACCGATTTATGGGTCGGGATCCAACTTTATCTTTTAAGATAAATTATTGTATTCATATGTTTTGTTTCCCGTGTAGGTATACCATCTATACTCATCATTTTGTTTATTCATGCTGATGATTGATACCTACTTCAGTTTTTTTGTAACATCTTTCCAATCAGTGGCGTAGCTAGGCGGGGGCGTAGTGAGCCCTAGCCCCCGGCGTCGCACCTGAAGGGGCCTCGCGTTAAGAGAAAAAGAAAAATCTTGACAACAGCGTTCACGTTTTCAATCAGTCGGTAAAGCAGTACTACTTGACTTTCTCTAAGAAATAGAGGCCTCGCAATGCTGATGTCGCAACGATCTCGTTTAGGTCTAGCATCTCCACTGTTCGCGCGGACCCTTGTATACCCAGTAAACTTGGGTACGTTTTATTTGTAACTGCGGGATCTGAAAGAGTGAAAAAGGCCTCGCAAAGCTCTCTCAGCAGCAGTCTTGGGGGAACGAAGTCATAATTACAAAAAGGGGGCCTCGCGCAAGCAGCGGAGGCAAGTTATATTTTGTCGTCCTGGAAGAACAAGGCCTCGTAGTGTCTTACCCCCTCCAAGATTCGGTCTCACAACACCACTGTTTCCTATTCCTACCGCTTCTGTAGCAGAGATTTCGTGAAATGAAACGTAAGTTGAAATTAACGTAAGTGCTATTTGTTTTGTCCAATGAGCGGTGGTAGAGTAAAAACCTTAAGTTACTTTTCAAAATAACTGAATAGCTTTACACCGTAAAAACGGGACTACGCCCGATTAATACCTATATATTCATTCTCAATCCAAACCTCGTTTATGTTTTTGATGGCTGAAGATTTGGATAGCCAAATTTAGACCCAACCGAGATAGTTGATTAATTTCCAAAATCAGTCCACGGAAGAATAGACAGAAGATGTCAGTCTACGGGTTGTCCCACAATCTCAACAGTCGTTTGCGTCCAGCAGACAAGTCGACGACGTCGTCACGAGTCAGTTAGTTACACTGTTATTATTTTAGAAATTGTTTATCAAATGGAGGCGTGAAATATGTCTGAATGACGTCCTTCTGACGTAGAAATCGCTTGTGACGTGTCAACCGATATTAAATCATTTGCGTACGTCATTACAGATTAATTTGTAATAATTAGCATATCGAGACAATTGTTCTATTTATAACTCGTGCGTGAAAATGTATTAATAGAATTTGTTTGATAATATTAATGACTCATACAAAATTGTCGCGTCTGCTCAAGGAGAAATAACGTTGAAGCCTGAATCGTTGAAGAAAACATAACATCTACGTTTGTATGGCAAGATTTCAGATGTATGGATGTGGATGAGATAAAAGAAATAAGTGAGGGTCATGGTAAATCACGTTCTGTAGGTACTGCTTGTTCTCCTCTGGTAAAAGGTCGTGAGGTTACGTATTTTACAAGATCACGTATCTTTTCTTGGAAGAGTTAGGCAGAAGGTGTTGTTTTGAGGTGTGGCTATATTGATTATGATTTTACCAAAACTACCGAACCATGACCAATTCTATAGATCTCTATTCTACCATAGGATAGACAAAGTTTTTTTTTTAGACAAATCATTAATTTTTGCTCATGTATGACAAAATTTTACATTAGGAATAAACATGATTTTTTTTTTCTAATTCCTGTCATTTTGAATATCTACCGTCGACAAAAACTGTTCTACCGTGTCATGTTACTCGTGCTTGATACCATTCTCCTTAGAATGAAAGCTGCTTAGTCATTCATGATAGTCAAAACCCATTCAGTCATAAGGTTGTGCCTACTTATACAACGTGTAACGTTAATAGCGCAAAACGTCTCGTGGGGTAACTCAGCCCATGTTACTGAACAATGTTTGTTCTAAGACTTTTGGAAATTCGCAAAAAAAAAAACATATCGGGCCCATGCCCGACCAATTTCTCATTTTGTATGAAAAGCAATTTTTTTTTTTTGCGAATTTCTAAAAGTCTTGGAATTAACATTGTTCAGTAACATAGGCTGAGTTACCCCACGAGAGTTTTTGCACTATTAACGTTACACGTTGTATGGTTGTTCCGTTGTGTAAACCTAACATAAATAAAGAGGTCCTTAAACTTTTAAAATTGCCGTTAACAAAATGGATTGCGGTTTGCATTTTTAAATCGCAGTGTAATTAGTATTCCATATTATGTTTATTTTATCAATCTTTTTATTTAAATAAGCTGCCTACCTCTTTCTAAAATGTTAAAAACAGCACCCAGTCTAACCAGATGCAGCTGAATATCAGTTTAATATTACGTGGAGAGACGGCGTATCTGATCTCCACAACCCAGGAACTGAGTAATACCCCAGGTACCTGTTATCGTAAAATAACCAATAACAAAATATCTGGGATTCTTTAGTATTGGTATTTTTGCAATATTATCAATAGGTCAATTCCCACGCGACGGGTCAGTCATAACATCCACAGACACGCACCGTCGACATATTTTATTTTGTTTTCCTTGAAAATTTATTTGAAAGGGTAAGCAAAATCGACATGGACACAGTTATCAATTACTGGATAGTCAGCATCCACAAAACATAATCAAAAAAATGAAATAGTAGCAGAGAAATAGATTAATAACTCCGTATGCTACTAACACTGCTTATTTTATTACATTATGCCCGTATGAAATTTTTTGAAGGAGTGGTAGATATAAATAAACTTTCTTCATAGAACTAAATTCATAAATAGTAGATTATTAATCAAGGGGATAAAGCAGTGTCTTCTGTCGCGGGTGACGATTTAAATCCCGAGCGTAGCGAGGGTGTAAACCTCGAGTCCTTCGTTACACTGTCTTACTTCGTTACACTGCTTAATCCCCTTGGTTAATAATCTACTATTATTTCTTTTTTATGGGACAACAGCCATTTCCCATATAAAACGTCAATAATACACACGTTTTACGTTTTATTATTATATTCCAGTCATTAGTTAGTACCCTTAAACTTGAAATTATAAATTCTAAACCTATTTAGTAAACCGACTAATTAGTTCGACTTTTTTTTATCGTGGTAAAATCATCAAATGAGTCCTCCCACCCAGGCCTGGCGGGAGGGACTGTCAGACTCGTACTGACTAAAATCCACGGCGTCCTTCAATAGCCCTTTTATTTCCGGGGTCTCGGTAATGAGATAAGTCCCGCGACCCCGGCAGGCAAAAATAAAATAGTCCCACTTAGCATTAAAAAAAAAACAATTTTCTTCGTGAGCCACCTGCTTTATTTTCTACAACACTATTAAAAGTACTAGTTCAAGTCTAGTATTAATTTTCAGCTAAGTTAACAAAACCTACAAATAAAATGACATTAACACACTGACACGCTGCCATGGCGTGCCGCTATGAGTACAAAGTTCGATTCCTGACCGAGTACAGTTAACTTGCTAGGTAAGTGTTTGATATTGTTACATCATCTTATTGAGACCTAATTATAATAGCTTAATTATACAGTTAATTAAGAAAGATTACAGAAAGTAGAGTTATTAGTAATGATGAAGTTGTATCTCGCAAATGGCATCTCGCGACATTTCTTTTCTAATTTTAAACGTTGCCATGTATAAAACGGTAAAACCCGTTCTGTCATCTTGACTACCTTTCCTTTCGTTTCTTTAAAAAAACGTTGTCCCACAGTAGGAATTTCACCTGTGTCGTAGGTGCTTTTACTTATGTACTTACATAAAAAAACACATACACAAACAACCCAGGCCCGAAACAAAAATATAGTTCATACAAATAATTGTTCCAAGCGGGGATTGAACCGCTACACACTGCACAGTAGTCGATCGGTTAGGCACTGCGCCAAGCCGCCAACCATGACGTCCTCTATGGACAAAACCCCTTTCTACGATGCCATGCGATCAGTGGTGTATGCCTAACCCCAATGGGAAAACGGCGTGAATTTATGTTTTATAATCAATGATGTTGTAACGTATAAAATATCACGGTAATAATTTTCATAAATAGCATCATTTTTAAATAAAATTATATTTTTCTTATACAATAAGTTAATTAAATAAGTTAAATTTGTTTTATGAGAACACCTATTTTATAAATAGATAAAAATTGGCAAATTACTGCCCAGTCCTATGTAAGATAACTACATAGTTACCAATTCAAAAAAAGATAACAGTCGTTGGAAAAATCGAAAAACGCAAAAATTATTTGAAAAATCATTTGAATTATTTATTGGTTAATGCAGAAACATGGATGTTTTGCTAAAATTACGAACACAGCTTCTTCAAATATAACGTCAGGGTTTACCAGAGAGTGAAATTAATTGAAAGAAATGCATTAAGTCTATTAGAAGTAGTTCTACCTACATTGCTGATAACCTAACCGTATCTGTTCTTTGTTAACTTTAATTTAAAAATATTTTGTGTAAACATCAACAAATTATTAATGTCCAAAATAAATACTTCAGCTTACCTTCAACAGGGAAAATAATCTTCTGCTCAGTTCTGCCATAATAGTCGTCGAACTCTGGTGGCTTGTTGGTGCCCTCGCTGAGGGTCTGCCCCTGCGCCACCGGCATGGGCAGACTGTTCACCGGCAGCGCCACAGCCGGCTTTTTACTCAACCGCAACTTCTTCAATATCTGCTGCTTCACGAACTCGAGCCGTACCTCCGTCAACTCCGTCACACTCAGGTCCCCGTTCGCGCAATTTGCACAACTACCCAACATCTCCCCCTCTAAACTTACAAAGTTACTGACTAGAACAAACACGATCACACTAATTAATTTACCCATTGTGGTAAATTCCTACGTCGCAGACAATTGAAATAGTGTAGAAGATCGAGCCGCATGCGGGCGGTGACTGATACGGACTGTGCGCTACTGACACGCGTGAAAAACACACGGATTAATATATGTGCGTGCGCGCAGGTTCACTCGCACTGGGGGTGTTCCGCGGACAGTTTTTTCTTCTCCGTTTATCAGAGCATTGTTCGTGTATCACCCGGGAGGTCGTGGTGTGGACAATGGACTGGCGTGATACTCTTGTAATAAATCAACGCTTTCACTGTTCATATTGTGTTTTCCTATAGTTTGAAGCTCTTATATCGATGTTTTGTTGTTTGTGTCGTTGTCTCCCTCTAGTAATGTCCTGGGGGACAAAGTCTCGGCTCGTTGAAGATGCATTTGTGTGGCTTCTGTTATGAGCGATAGCGTTTTGTTTCTGTTCTATATTTCTTTTGAGAGTAATGACCTCTAGATGTTAACTACAATGTTTATTGTGAGTAAATGTTATGAGTGACTTATTCTTCATTAGCAATTCAGAGTATTCTTCAAAATTGTATGTAGTGTAGAGTCTTCTGCTATCCTGCATGCTTTTTTGCATACGTGTTGGACTTGTTCTTTTTCTTCTTCTTCGTTTGCTATTGTATTTTCCAGTGAGAGTTTTTGTTTATCAGTCTTAATCACTTAATGGAATTAAAAGTTAAAAGGTCAGATAAGTCGTCCTCGCAACCGGTGCGAAAGGAAAATGTACCTGAGGACCGTAGTAGGTAGCATTCTTACTGCTCTTATGGGTGAAACTGGAGTTGGTGGGATCCAACTCCTTACAAAAACAGCACCACAGTTTACCTAGAACGGCTGAGCGATCCCAATGACAATGGTATTCATCACCGGGGTCAAATTTAACCCTATATAATACATCTATGCTTACACACGCTTTCTCACGCATAACGGACCACCTACGAGTCCAAATGCGGAAAAGGGAGCCCCTAACAATACAATACAATCTATGCTTACAATATTATAAAGCTGCAGAGTTTGTTTGGTTGGTCACGATAATCTCAGGAACTACTGGATTGAATTGAAAAAATATTTTTGTGTTGGATAGTGCATATAACGAGGAAGGCTATAGGCTATATAATATCTCGCTATGACCTACTGGAGCGGAACAGCGGGTGTAAAACCACGGAGAAAAGCAAATTTTTTCATTATATCGCTGCACTTTTACCTAAACATCTTCATTCCATCTAGTTCCCTATAAAAAGCTGCTGACTGCTCGCTTTCTCCTTATATCTCACTCCCCACTCGGATAAACAGGTCAAGCAGTATCTCACAATATGGTACGCGACCTAAACCGGACTCTACCGGCTGGGAGAGTCATCTCTATCTGTCGACTCTATTCGTAGACACTATATAGACACGGCTGGTTATCGGTCGACAGTTCCGGAGTTACGGCGTCCGGGGTTGAAGGTTGATTACACCCCCATGGAAATAACGGAATAGATAAATATGATCGAACCGTATTTTTACTGATGAATTAGAAAGATTTCATACTTTATGTTTGTGATAACGAATGAACTTCTGAACCGATTTTAAAAATTATTTCACATAAACAAAGCTAGATTATAGAGTAGACTACCGAAGAATAGAACATTTATTTTCTACTTTTTGAACATGCTTGCTTAGGGCCTTAAGACATCTTTCTACGTTTTGTCATTTTGTCTATTCTTCCGTAACGCGAAACTCTTTTTTACGGTGTCGACGACATTTCGCAGGCATCGCAATTCTATCTGATGCCCCTCCCCCTCCCCCCCTTAGAGGGCCACCCTAGAATTTTTACTAACACAAAATGTACAGTGAAAAGTGCTGTAGTAATAGGCATAATAGAAATCTTTCCTGGAACAGGCTTCCACCAATCCAGCGTGATGAAGCGGGAAGAACCTCCTTTTGGGACACGCCTATTCGCTGTGATAGGTTGTTGGTGTTATCAGAAAAGATACCAGCATTAAATATCTAATTGTTTAAAAAACTTATTTTTGCAGAAGAACTACCTAATTACAGTAGTTCATTTAATTACTTCGCGTTCAAAATATGATTTTACGATTTTTACTCGCACCATTACATTTTTCTGTTACCCCCTGTTTACATCCCCCCTTCCTAAACGTAACGTACTACGAGAGTGAGTCTTTTTTTATTTAAAAGTTACAAAAAAATCCCGTAAGTGTAACCGAATTTCGGAAAAGGGTTGACAAATTGGGATAACAAAATAGAAATGACTGACAGACCACGTCACTATGTGGATACGTGCATAAAAGCATAGCCTCATAAAACACAAAGGAAAAGAAAAGGACTACCCTAGGTGATTTTAATTACCTAGCTTTTCATTTAAATAAAACAAATGTTACGTTACAGGTAAACCGGATTGATGTAAGTTCGCCACAAAAATTATTCCCCTCGAAAAAAAGATTTGATCCTGCTCTTCTAGTACCTACTTTCTGTTCTGATTCCACATTTTGTCCTCGTTTTCGGTACTTTTGTTGCTGCATTTTATAATTTAACTAGCTGTGCCCGCGACTTCGTTCGCGTGGATGTCGGAACTTAACAATGTTTTTTTATCAAATTGACAACGTTTCATACAAACTTTCATCCCCTATTTTATCCCCATGGGGGTAGAATTGATCAAAATCCTTTCTTAGCGGATGTCTACGTCATAACATCTACCTGCATGCCAAATTTCAGCCCCATCCGTCCAGTGGTTTGAGCTGTGCGTTGATAGATCATATACGCACTATGTCAGTCAGTCACCTTTGAGTTATATATATTTAGATTGTTCTGCAATCCCCATACGGAACAAAAATGGTTAAATTTACAATAATCAAAATAAAAACAAAAAACACTTTTGGCTAGTGAATATATAGGTAGGTACTTTTTTTCATCGGGAATTATTTTGTGGCGAACTACAACCCGTTTGATCCCCTTCCCGCTCCTGTAACGCATCGTAACGTTTTTCAAGATCTCCAATCCCCCAAACAACGTAATACTCGAATGCGAACGGCACTTTTTTTTTTTTTTTTTTTTTAGGTGGTAAAATCATCAAATGAGTTCTCCCGCCCTGGGTGGGGCGGAAGGGACTGTCAGACTCTTACTGACTAAAATCCACCCGTGTTCCTTCCTATACCCTTTACGTTCCGGGGCCACGGTAACCTGGGTTAAGAAAAAACCCGCGACCCCAGCAGGCATTTGGCGCGAAACACGACGCGCCACCGACCCGGGCTTGTTCCTTGGTCGGACGGCGAGCTACCCATAACTCACCGTCCGCAAGCCCGCTCCACCGCTGTGCCCTCTGCTGATCAGAGGGACACGCGTTGGAGCGTCCACACGACAGGCTATTCGCATACGGGCAAAGAGACCCCTTAGGCACACAGTGCCTAAGGAAGAGTTTTTGCCCGCATCCCAGGGTGCACCGGCCCGAAAAACTGGTCTTCCCCCCGGACGTATCCGAGAGGGAACTCCAGTCCACGGGCGCACGTGGAGGTTTCCTGTCATAGCACCCCATGTCATAGCACCCCATGCGAACGGCACTTGAATGGATGTTTGTTTTCAATCAAGTTCGTATGGCTGATTGGATTTTGATAAAATTTAAGTCTGTGATAGAAAACAGTCTAGAAGGACGTAGGATACCAATAATCCCGGTATTAATTAAGTTCCCGGTCCCGGGTTCCTCATGTGCGAAGCTGCTGGCTTCAACAAATTTATGAGCCTATGCACACCACGTTTTTTAAACGCGCTGATGCAGCGCGTTTGACTCGATTCAGACGCGATACGCACGCAAGTCAGACGCGTCAGACGCAGTCTAAAACAAACGACAATTAACTGCTCTGATGAAAACGCGCATCCGACACGCTTTTCTAAAACGCTCTGCGTTTAAAAAACGTGGTATAGGCTCTTAAATATCTTAGAAAAATGTACTGCTATTTAGATGTATAGCCATTTTATACAAGCTCAGCCGTATTTAGATTGTTGACCGACCCTAACACAGTTAGGACCAGAATCGGCTGATGAAATCGAAAGGTATTTTACGTGATTTGTTTACCGTAGATAATTAGAATATATCTATTTTAGTCCCCCCGACTCATGTATATGGGTCAACAAAACGTTATCGTAGCATTTTTTTCATAAACAGTCTTTTATAAATAAAATATTACTACCTGATTCTTGTAGGACAATTTTTAATTGGCTTTTTTCATCAGTGTGCGTAGCATGGCACCGTAGAAATGAATTTTGTCGATGGAAAAAAGACAATATGACAGAAAGTAGAAAGATTTTTACCGTTTTAAATAGGTATAGCAACGTTTAAAATGTAGAAAAACAAATATTTATATGCTTTAATGGTCATGCCATACTCGTGCAAAAAACAGTCGAATTGTATAAAAATAACCATGAAATAACGTCGTTTTTCTTGTTCGGATAGAGATAGAATTGGTCATGCAACAAATGCAAGATTATCTTAGTAGCAGCCCTAAGATGTTGTTCTATAAACGATAATTGGCTCAGCCCTAATCCATCTGGGTATGGGTACAACGCCGTGTCCTCCGGACGGCCCACCAATCGGCGACACCCGAGTGTTTCCTCCCGCCGAATCCGACTTATGAACCTCCCGAAATATCCGTGTCAGGCAAGGACCTTCTTTAGGCACGGGGCCTAAAGAAGGTCCTTATCCGTTTATACTTTGTTTAGGCGGAAGGTGAGGACGCCGTGACGCCTCTCCACCTTCTCCTCAAAGAGAGATCCGTAAATGGTTCACCTAACTAATTTTATGCCCTTATTAAGTTGATAGGTACAGTGAAACCATGAATTTCTTGCTTTCGTACGAGTAGATTGAGTAGATCTCTAAGTCAGTAATATCTAAATTAATATTGCACGATAAACAAACGTAAGTTATTTGGTTGAGCTCAACAACCTCAAGCCAGTCATTTTGAAAGTGGATGGACCTAAATCAATAATGTTATTATAGATTAGTATTTATTTAGGTAATTTAAGTACCGAAGTCATCACTAGTAATGCCTAATGTATGCTTTCAGGGCAAATAACATGGAAAAGTCCAGTGAACATAAGATGAATGTGACTCTAACGCGTTAAGAGTGAACTTGATGCATATAAGTCTATAATATAATTTTCACCTCACGCGCTCGGAAAGATTCTATTTCTCATTCAAAATCTGAGCGCAAAACTCCATTTTGTGCTCTAGAGCACAAAGTGTTGTTCAAAATTCGAACACGTCTTGTATTCAATTGTTTTCTACACTGCCAGGCGAGCCGCCCCTGTATAGTTCAATGACCCCACTTCATTTCCTCGCTGTGTGAGGTGAAAAGTTGTGTGTTGCACTCGGCAGCAAAGTTTTTCTGCGTCTCGTACCTTTGAAAACTTCGCATCGCTCAGGATTCTATATTTGAACCGCTCGTTTCTCTCGCGGTTCAATCTTAGAATCCTTCGCTCGCTCAGTTTTCAATTCAAGTACTCGCGCCAAAAATCAACTTTGCAGCCTTGCATAACAAATAACTATTTCACCTCACCCGCTCGGGAAGATTCTATTTCTCATTCAAAATCTGAGCGCAAAACTCCATTTTGTGCTCTAGAGCACAAAGTGTTGTTTAAAATTCGAACACGTCTTGTATTCAATTGTTTTCTACTTTTCTACACTGGCAGGCGAGCCGCCCCCACTACATTTCCTCGCTGTGTGAGGTGAAAAGTTGTGTGTTGCACTCGGCAGCAAAGTTTTTCTGCGTCTCGTACCTTTGAAAACTTCGCATCGCTCAGGATTCTATATTTGAACCGCTCGTTTCTCTCGCGGTTCAATCTTAGAATCCTTCGCTCGCTCAGTTTTCAATTCAAGTACTCGCGCCAAAAATCAACTTTGCAGCCTTGCATAACAAATAACTATTTTATATACGGTATAAGACATTAATTTCTTAAAAAGAATACAATTCACATAATATGAGAAATACAAGCGAAACTTAAAACTAAGGATGCATCGATACGCCTTTTCGCCGATACGATACCGATACCGATACTCTTATAAAAATATCGGCGATACCGATACCGATACGCTTATTGTGAATTAAAAAATTAAGATTAATTAAATAATAAATAAATCACAAGTCAGATTATTTTTGTATTAAAATAAAAAGTAGTGACATAGGCTGATATTAGATATGCAAATAAATGAATATTCTATTCTATTCTATTCTATTCTAGATATGTAATTATAAGTTTTTGGAATTAAAATTAACATTAATAAGATTTTTGTTTAAAAAGTAATGTAATCTTCAATTTTTTGGAGAAAGGCGACTTCACAAGTCTGTTTGAATAAGACCTGCGCTGGAAAATAGTCTCTCAGATGCGACAGAACTCATTTGGAAACTAAAGTACTTCTGCGCAATTTTCTTCAGGCTTCGGCACGGAGTAACGTGAATCATCCTTAAGACTAATTATTTTATAAATAACATTGAACACACTGTACACTTGGATGTGGAGAACTTAATTATAAAGAATAATGTAACATAATATTGTTTATTCGCGCTTCTAGGCGTTTACAGACAAATATTTACAAGTAAAGATGAACAATACAATAAAATAAGAAAATAAAGTTAAAAACGTCTCAGACATTGATCAATGTAATGTCAATCAAGCAAATATTTTTATGAACTCTGGTACCGAAGATAAAGATTTAACTTGTGTTCTGGGTACCAGCATTCTCCATAAATAGATCCATTCATTGTGACATTAGATACAACGGTTAAGGAGTAAGTAGGTACCTACATATTTTAGTTTTTAGTAAAATGACAACAATTACAACAACTAACCCAGAGAAATAACATCTATGTATTATAAAGCCATGTTTGCAAAGAAAGAAATTATTTGATTTGCCTCGAAATTTGTGCACAAAAATCTGTTTGTTATATACAAGTAGGTACCTAATGAAAAAAACACTTTCACAATAATTACTGCGGAATACTGTGATTAAACCAAGCTAACTGAGTAGGTTTAGTACTCAAACTTTATGTAAGTACCTTTAACTAATGTTTAATTTAACTTTTGTTTTTTTTTTAATATCAAGTATTCGCTGTGTGGTCGTACAGTTAACCGTGACCCTAGAACGTAAAAGGCTATTAAAAGACAGTGGATTTTAATCAGTACGAGACTGACAGTCCTTTCCGCTCCACCCTGGGGGGAGGCCAATGATATTATAAGTAAAATTAATAGATTAAAAAAAATCTAAAAACCCACTTTTTTAAATATCCTAAAAATAGGGAAATAACGCCCCTGAGAGAGGGGCCACTCAAAAGGTGGGGGCGTATATTATTTAAGGGATTATTTATGGGATATATTTACATGAAGTGTATAGATCGTGGGTGTGACTTGCAAAGATACGCCCCCACGTTTTGAGTGACCCCTCTCTCAACCCCGTAGGGTTATTTTCTTATTTTTAGGATATTTAAAAACGAGGGGTTTTTAGATTTTTTAAATCTATGTATTAATTATTTTATTATTTTTATCTTTGTTCATCAGGTTTGAAGCTACCCTGAAAATTTCAGCCTGCTAGCTTATCGGGAAGTGCCTCAAAGCCTGTCCGCCATCTTGGACGTCCGCCATATTGGAATTAAGTCTCATGACTATTTTTTTCGTATTCCTGACAGCAAACCCTTTCATTTGATACCCATACTATGGGGGTGGATTTCAAACAGCCAGTCTGCCATCTTGGACGTCCGCCATATTGGATTTAAGTCATGTGACTATTTTTTTCGTATTCCTGACAGCAAACCCTTTCATTTGATATCCATATCGTGGGGGTGGGTTTCAAACAGTCAGTCCGCCATCTTGGGGAGGCCGCCATATTGGATTTGTTATCTAGTCATGTATTGTCATCAGAATTCAGAGCGTGTGCAAAATGTCAGCCTTCTAGCTTATGGGGAAGTGCCTCAAAATTGAGTTGCAAAAGTCCAACCGGAACGACAAACAAACAAACATGGGAATGAGTTTATAAAAACGTGGGAAAAAGGTGGGGGAGGCCTTATTTAATGATAAACCTACATTTGTCCGCTACGGCTACACTGCAGCTTACCCAATGCAAGGATGATATTTCGTAATGGGGGACAAGCCTTTCTAAATCCATTGCAAATTGTTTTTAAACATTTTAGGTCATTGACATCAGACTTCAGGCTCTAATCGTAATATCAAACATCAATAATTGAAAGCAAACATCTATTTAATGTACAGTAAAAACTACATGTGAAAATCAAACACTTGAGCATTATTAACTTTTGAAAATGGTCAGTTACCTTGGGTTTTCAAAGTTATTGAATTACTAGCTGTTGCCAGCGGCTTCACCCGCTACAACTCGAAAATTATCCCACGGGAACATAAAATCGGGATAAAAACTATCCTATGTGATAATCCAGGTTATAAACTATCTGTGTACCAAATTTTAGCCAAATCCGTTCAGTGGTTTTTGCGTGAAAGAGTAACAAACATACACATACATAAATCCTCACAAACTTTCGCATTTATAATATTAGTAGGATGTGGTTTAAATATCTGTCTACCCATTAAATATTTTGGACTAGCTCGCAAGTTAGAGGAACTTGCGAGCTAGTGCGCTTAGGATACATAAAGCTTTCAGGTGCGTTTCCTGGGCCGGTCAGTTTTGTTAGATTTTAGTATCAAAAATTCAGTGCCAGTTTGAAAATTTAATTTGATAGCTTTAACTTCCAGGTACAGGGAGCGGTATAATGCTTGGAATTAACTTGAAGGATAAAATCAGGAGTGACCGACATAGCACAGGGTAAGCAAACTAAAGTGGCAGTGGGCAGGCCATGTTTGCCGAATCTAACGCAAAAGATCTGCAAATTCTTGCTAACATTTTGATAAACATTTTCATTAGGTCCATTTTGTTTTTTTTTTTTCATCAAACGTTAGGTAAATGAAACCTTAAAAAAGTACTTAAAAGGTTAGGGAAGGTAAGGAAAAGGGTATTGTTGTGGCAATTCTATTCCACTTCCGTTTGCACACTTCCGTTATATTTCACGAAATTTACTACAGAAGCGATAGGAAAGACACACATCAAACTTTAACAATAAATTATACCAGTTTTATTCAGTACCGTGGAATGGGGTGTCATTGATCAATTTAAAAATTCAAAGGGCTGTATTTTCTAAAATACAAAGGTACCGAAGACGAAAAAAAAATTGGAATATCGGTTTTTACTATACAATCGATACAATGAATTAGATTCTATTTTAAATAAATAATATGTCGATGAAAAATATAAATGTGAGTGGTCAATGTTAAACCGTAAGTGGGGTTACTTTGATACCCCCTAATATTTTCACGGCAAATGATAGTAACCCCTTTAAACGTTATTATTTCGAAAGAACAAAAAAAATCGGCTAAGTGCAAAAAAAGATATTAATTTTTTTAA
This sequence comes from Agrotis clavis, assembly GCA_954870645.1. Taxonomy (NCBI): domain Eukaryota; kingdom Metazoa; phylum Arthropoda; class Insecta; order Lepidoptera; family Noctuidae; genus Agrotis; species Agrotis clavis. The sequence continues at coordinate 2,355,410 of OX940943.1, read as the reverse complement.
AGTTTTGGGGTGACATTGATCAAGGCAAAAAAAACTTTTTGAAAAATCACCTTTATTTTAACGTTTCATTGAGATATATTAATTGTAAAAACATAATTAGGAACATTAATCAGTAAAAATCTTAAATGTTAAGTAAAAATAGAAAAAAATCACTACTAGCTACTGCTCGTTCTAACACGTCTTCATTAGAATTCCGATAGGCGCGAGCGCCTAAACGCTTCATATATGTTCTTGGCATAGCGCTGAAAGTAAAAAAAAAACATATAAAGCAGCCATCATTGCAAATATATTGATAATATATGTTAAAAATGTCATGGGGTGAGATTGATCAATGACCAAAGTAACCCCATGCCTGTGATCAATGACACCCCGTATAGAAAATAAACCACCACTGAATGAAATTTTGGAGGTTAAAATACAAAAACAACTTCTTTCTCAAGCTAATTAAACACATAACAACATAAACTATCATTTTTTCTAGCAACTTGCATATCCAATCTGGTACCCTGGAAGTTATTTTAACCCCTAAAATACTTTAAACACAATACTCACAGTTTTTTATGAAAATCTCCGGTAGTGATCTGTTTGTACGTGCAGCGCTTGGGCAATGTCAAAGAGTGACACACAGTGCTGCCAATGCAAAAGACGAAATTTTTCGGTTGCGTTCAGAAATTAAACAATCCCTGTTTTAAAAAAATATAAAGTTTTTATCAATGTTACCCCGTGAATCAAACTAACCCCATTCCACGGTACTCCAAGATAACGACTTTATCTAAATTATTTAAAATGTAAGTCAATCACGAGGTTTAAAATTGTATGTCATGTCATGCGGTGTGCGCATGCACATCTTTTTTTATGATTCGGTTTTTTTCTTTTCTACTGACTTTGTTTAGTGAAATAAAAGTTTTTTCAGAAGATGGTTTTCGTTTGAAGCGTCATGAAGTTATCTTGCAAGGTTTAGGTAGGAGTTGAAGATTTTGTTTTACTACAATACTACGCCTGTAATCCCCGAGGGGTTAGGTAGAGGTTTGCCTAATAGTGTACCCATATTACGGCATTTTAAATTCCCATGTAAACTTGGTACTATATTGTCTGCTGAATATTCATAAAAAGCTCTTGTAAAGTCGTAACTCCTTGTCAGAACTGGATTTTTTCCAAAATCCGTATTCTTTTGGCGTGAAAGAGAAAAAGACATCCATACTCACAACTTTCGCATTTTATATTAACAGTAGGTAGTAAGAAATATGACACAGACAGACATCCCTACCTTGGATAAGATTAGATATAAGATTATCCAAGGTAGGGATGCCTACCTTGGCCAATCTTATCCACTCATTCTGAAAAAATCCGTTGACAAAAGCATCGTAAAGTTCGTCAAATATTGCAATAGATATCCTTCAGGAAGTTAAAAAAAAGCCCACCGATATAAATATGGATTTACATACATATTGACCTCACAGTTATCACTGCACTTCTAAAGAATGTTAACTATATCCGTTGCAGTTAAGGTTACCAACTTGAATTTAAAAGTCCTGACGGTGCAAAAAGTCTGCCCGAGTTTTGATTTATATTCGGTTCACTTTTTTAGGGTTCCGTAGTCAACAAGGAACCCTTATAGTTTCGCCATGTCCGTCCGTCCGTCCGTCCGTCTGTCCGCAGTTTAGCTCAGAGACGCACAGTACTAGAGAGCTGTAATTTGGTGTAAATATACGAATTTGTTGTGCCGAAAAAGTGGTAAAATAATATCTCGTAAAATATTTTTTTTTAGGGTACCTCCTGTACACGTAAAGTGGGGCTGTTTTATTTTTTTTCTCGCGTACCCCTTAGTGTGGGGTATCATTAAATAGGTTTTTAAAAAATATTGATAGTTTCCATTAACAATTTTTTGATAAAAAAAATTGTTTGTGAAATATTAAGCTTTAAAGTGCTAAATTTTGGTCGAAACGAGTGTCCCCCCCCTCTACCAGCTAAACGGTTATGTTTGGGGGTGTGAAAAAATTCACAATAGTAGTATATATAACGAAGTTTAAAAGAAAATTATCATGACTAAGTAGGCTTTACAACTTTACGAGTAATAGTCGACCAACTTATAAAATGTACTTGGATAACATATTTTCTTAAACAAAATGTATCGGAGAACATGTTCTTCAACTGCAAATGTAAGTTTGTCAACTTTATTTTTACAGCTTTAATAGGTATGTTTTTACGGTATGTTTTTTTGGGATAGGTAGGTTTTTATCGTCAACTACTTTTAACTAACTTCAAAAAAAGGAGGAGGTTCTAAATTCGTCGTAATCTTTTTTTTTATGTGTTTTCCCCGATTTCTCAAAGACTCCTGCACCGATTTTGAAAATTCTTCTTTTTAAAATTAAATTCAGCGAATCAGTTTAGTTAGTTCGCATAAGTATTTTGATGGGCAACTACGGAACCCTACACTGTGCGTGGCCCGACACGCACTTGGCCGGTTTTTTAGTTTTACTTTGTAGTAAATCATGTCAATAACGACACCTACGAGTTGCAAATCTAGTTTAATCAGTATGTGAGAGTTTCAAGTGCTTAGTATTTTTGTTTGATGTAACTGATAGACAAGTTATATTTTATTCATTTTCCCCACTGCTCAACTGCTCGAAACTGCTTAATTGACTTTACGGTTGGCACGGTTTCTAATCAACTGGCTACTGCGCTGGGTGACGGGGGTTTTTATTTTTATTTACGACTAGCTTCTGCCAGCGACTTCGTACGCGGATTCTGTTGCTTATGCCAGCGACAATGGGGTCGTCAAAATCGAAGATCTGAAACGTCTGATGTCGAATTCTTAGAGCCTGGGGACGGGAAAACAACGGGACGCGCATGACGATTCCAGACGTTCCAGATCATTCATTTTTGTAAGTCAACAGGAAATGCCAGTCAGACTAAACAACTCTTGCTAAGACGTCATTCCTATACATATTATGTTATAGTGTAGCTGGGCTCTTGGAGTTCCACATCAGGTGTTCTATATCTTCAAATTTATTTTCTCAGCAGAAAATGCTCATCACGCGGAACAATTTTTGCTATAGCGCTATTTTTGTATCTCTTATGGTTTAGCTGATCTATTGCAGTTCTACATCAGGTGTTCAAGTTTCCAAGATAAATTATAGCCTATATGTTGCCCAGACTTAATAGCTATACAACAAAAAAAAACCAATTAAATCCGTCCAGTAGTTCCGAAGATTAGCCTGTAACTTCTCCCGTTTTCCTAACATTTCCCTTCACTGCTCTGCTCCTATTGATTGTAGCGTGATGAAAAGTATACTATAACCAGCGCAGGAGTATGAAAAATAATTGTACCAAGTTTCGTCAAAATCCGTCGAGTCGTTTTTGTTTCTATAACGGTTACACAGACAGACAGACAATAATTTTAAAAATTGCATTTTTGGCATCAGTATCGATCCCTAATCACCCCCTGATAGTTATTTTGGAAATATATTTCATGTACAGAATTGACCTCTCTACAGATTTATTATAAGTATAGATAGAAGATAGATAGATAGAAAAGAGACACCTTCATTTTTTTTTAAATATTCATACTTGTTGATAATCTCTTCATACACTTTTTTTTCTAATACCTTTAATTTAAATGACCAAATGAATTCTTCAATCGTGAGTAAAGGAAGGGCTGGATGTCAGACTTTTACTGACTCAAAACCACCCTGTTCCTTGAGTTGCCCTTTGCATTCCAGGGCCCTTTACCTAGCTAGATGTCAGAATTTAAATCCTATCGGTCGGTAGGCAGCCCTAGATGTGGCTATATCAGCGTATAAATTGTTTGCAGGTGGCCATCTGATGTAAGAATTATCTCAAAAGAACCAGTATGATGCTGTAATATCCAAGGGTCATCTGTCATGGAGCAGAAAATAAAGTGTGCCAAAACTGGTAGCGAGTAGATCGCGCAGAGATTGACACTGTTGCATCATTATTTTTTTTTACAATGATTTGTTATCCCTGCGTGGCGGAATTGTAAGCAAATATTACATGGATGATTATTTGATTTTGTAATTTTTTTTTTACTATTATCAAAGTTGGAAGTTTCCGCAGGAATTAATCTTTACTCATAGGCATTATAAAGAGGTCAGTTTGTAGGGGTAATGTCTTGACATAATGATCCAATTCCGAAAAACAATTCGGGTGGTATAGTAATCTACAATTCCTGAGTACATAAAGGGCTATAATTTATACTCAGCATATTACTCGAGTTATCAAAATGTTTGTCTAAGAAGGCAGAAAAAGTAAAAACGCAGACTAGCGAAATGGTACGACGGCGCAATGGATTGAGGGAAATACTTATCACAATTTTTATCTAGTAAGCAGGGCAGAAAATAGAGTTGTGCCAATGGTGCCCAGGCATTAAGCGCAGACCCTTGAGGGGCAGAAATGGCCAGACCAGGACAAAAATTGTTTATAATAAAAAAGCTCGCACTGGGCGCATAAAAGGCTAGTTCAGACACTGTTAAACAGTCGAAAAAAGAAAAAGCGCGGGCTTGCGGCTTGCGGGCCAAAAAACAACACATTCGAAGTCGCGAGCAGAAACTAGTTTTTTTTTATAAGTCATTAATTGCACCGGTAGCAGGTAACGGTCAGAACTAAATATTCAAATTAATTTGGTGCAGGATTTGGTAATTTGAATTATTTAACGGAATTACTACCGTAATTTTTAATCAGGTTTATATTTATTTCATAGGTTATTTTAAAAATCAATTTCTTTCTAGAGTGTGTGAGGACGCGTAACACAGAGGTACCTACCGTTATCTCCAAAGCCAAAAGTGTTAAAAAATACGGTACTTATTTCTATTTTGAAATGTTTGAAAACGAGTGGTCAAAAGTACGAAATTATTACAACCAAGGAGTCGCGAGTCTTGGCTACATTTTATTTAAATTAAAAGATGAAAGCATCTCAACAAAGAAAACTGTCTATAATGGCATTAAAACTTAAGACTAAACAATACAAATAAAGTTATAAAGAGAGTATTCAGTAAAAATAAAGGAAATAATAACTTAACAATTTAATGCCAAAGGGCGTCAGCTCAGCATGATGCCAGATAGCAACACAAAGTTTGCCACCGACGCTGATATTCAGCTGCAGCCCACGAGTACCGCTTGAACTTCTTACCTACCTTTATCACAAATCATTGGTCTAGCAACAAGTCATGAGTGATGATGATGTACCTATCACCACTCGTAACCTCTACTGATTAGTGCCAGTTCATTATAATTAGTGTTATATCATATTTTTGGTACAATATTTTAATTATCGCGGAGGTTACAAACGGTGAAACACCCAGCGATACGTGGAATTTGGTGCTGAAAGCTAAAAGGAGAATTGTGCAACATTTTAAGTTTTGCTAAAATTCGGTTTTGAATTTTCCTGCTGAAGAAGTAGGTTTTATCATAAAGGTGCTGATAAACTTTAGCGTTCACTTGTAATGAGTTTCATGCGAATGTTACATTACATAAATGTCTTTGTCATGTCCTTTCTTTGGTATTGTTCGACGTGTCGTTGAGCTTCTTGAGTTATGAGCCGAGTTACACGATAAATGAAAGTGACAAATGCTTGCACTGACTGGACAGGTCCACTCTAACATGTGCGTTTCTTTCATCTCAGACATTAGCCAATATTATGTCTGGACTATAGAAGAGACAGTGACTCTGAGTTTGTTTCGGCTGTTTCTTCTCAGAGTAGGCATAGGTACGAAACATCAGCCCTATCAAATTTGTAAAAAGACGACGTGTAAAAGTGTTGATATTAACCATATCATTTAATTTCAATAAAATCAAACGACAGCGTCTACGCGAGCATTCTAACGAGTGTTCTGGCGAGCTTTTTGCCGAGCCGACCGTCAAATCTGACATCTTTATGAAGAAAATTTTTTGACGACCTTCGACTAGAGTTTTTAAGTTTTAAAGATCGTGAAAAGGTTAGTATAGCGATGTTTGCTCTATGCTTCGCTCTGTTCGTTGTACAGTTCGACAAAATTAAAAACGGAGAATGCTCGATGTTCTGTTACAAGTAATTGCTCAAGTGTATTAGCACCTTTAAGATCAAGGGCAATATTTAAAAGTGATCCGGAATCTGAAGCGGTCGCCTCCTTCTGCGAAGCAGTCATCCTAGCGAAGGAGGAGGCGAGCGGCGCACGGCGTCAGGGACAGGACAGCCCGAACCTCACGACTCAGCTGCCGCGGAAAACGCCCACGGCAACGATTTCCGGCCACCGCAGACGCGGGCATCCGGACGTCGGTGTTTCCTACTCCTCCACTATTCTTTTCTGATTAATTTCGTTGCAGAATCCAAGACAGGTAAATTCATTCTCCGGGACACGTCAAGCTTCATTGTCTCGGCGCTTTTCTGGTGGTTGCTACTGTTGATTTTTGCTCTCAGGAGTTGCAGTGGTTTGGGAATAGTCTGGTGGGTTTGTCTCAATTAAAAAAAAACCGGACGTCGGCGGCGAATAATGGGTGACTTGCCGTCCGATTGTGGACCATGCCCAGGTCGACAGCGCATCGTTTTCCACGCGCGCCTCAAAAAGCTTTCAGCAATCTGCCCCCCTCAGAGGGCCAAAGCCTGCCAGGGTTGCGGGACAGGGGACTGTCTTACCAGGTAACCGTGACCCCGGATTCCTAAAGGCCCCGTGGATTTTAGTCAGTACGAGTTCGACAGACCCACAAAAATTATGCCTACCTACTTACAAAGTCATAAGCCCTTTAATTAAAAACTCGCTACATCGTTCTCACATAATGTACCACCTGAATGATGTAACAAAGGTTCTGTAATAATTCTGGCGATCTAAAAAGAGTGTCCATGGAGTTTCTTGCCCGTTCTTCTCCATAGAGATCTACTTCTTGGATCGGGCATCTACGGTACTTTCACAGTTTTTATGTCTTGTGACTGGGACTGTAGCACCATAACTTTTTACTGTTTAATAATAATTATTCCTTTAATTGTCTCTGACAATTCAAAAGTGCCTGTAACTGGCCTACTTGAAATAAATGCTTTGATTTTGATAAATCATCTCAGTCTTACGAAACTAAGAGGGAGTGGCCTATATTCAGCCGGATTCACGCTATCAAGCACAGTAACTTACAGTAATTAGTTCACTATCGTAGTACGGCGCCGACGCGTGTGAAAGGTCATGGTGTCTCGTCTGACAACGCCCTCGGTGCGGACATGTGACGAACATGCATCGTGATAGGCATCCCTTCTCAATCTCGCTTTCGTTCCAAATGTATGTGATGTTCGAGGATTATTTAAATAAAAGTGAAGCGTTTCTGCCTAAGACGACCTACCCTGTCGGTAGGTCGTCTTACCAAACTAAACATTATGAATGTAGATACCCACATTACAGTTATCTTTAAGGAAGCACTTTTTTCGTGTAGTAAAATCATCAAATGAGTCCTCCCACCTTGGAAAGATTTTAAGTCTGTATGAGTCTTCATACAGACTTAAAATCTTCCCTGTTCCTTAAACCAAGGTCGCCTAAGTTAACTTTTGCGTTCCAGGGCCTTAGTGTCCTTTCAAGACAATCCAGCAACCACTTATTTCGTCAACACCAAAACTGGGGGCCGATTCTACTAATTTGCAAAATTACATAGCCTATCGCTATTACGCAACGGTACCATTCCTATCGCCAAACAATGGTAACCTAAAATGTTATTCTGCTATTTGTTACGTTAGACCGGGAACGAAATCGATGCGTAATCGTAGCGGGAATTTACGACTGTGCTAGGAACGTTATCCTGTGATACCAGCAAGACGAATAGTATGTTTTAATGATACCACAGTATAAAATATGAAAGCTACTAAATAGAAACAGGTGCTATTTATGTGTTTTAAAATATAATAAATGATTCAAATGTTATGACAAAACGCTTTACTGAAACAACGATGGAAAATATCGATGGTTAAATAATAAATTCTTTGGAGAACGTTCCATTTTAATTCTCTTGCAAGCCGAAAATGTGAAACGAAACGTCTTGGTAATGTCAAGCAAGTTCATCAAAATGACTGATTTACTGTGAGTATTTGTTTCATTTTATACTATTACATAATTATTTATAAAGTCTAAAATGGCACCATGACCCGATATTTTTTTATCATAGGAAATGTTGTGCGATAAGTCCTGAAAATTAACACTTTTACGACCCACTTGAGGGTTACGGTCACACGACCCAAATCACACTTGATTTGACTTAGAATATAAAATAATAATCATTATGTGACAACTTTCAGATTGGTGCTTTCTAATTTCTGGCATATCTAATGGAAGGGCGAAAGACAACTTCATTTCGACAACTTGAACTTCTGCTTCTATAAAAATCTTGCTGTGGGGCAAATGCGGTCTAAAGAAGGACGAGCCACCTTAGCGCTTTTATGGAACAGTATGCTGTAATTTTAAATGCTGAAGGTGTTACAAGGACACCTAAAGATTGGTCTAAGGTATGTTTTCAAGTCAATATTATAAAATGTAATCATTAGATATAAAAAGTAAGTTGACATGAAAAAAAATTAAAACATTTAACAAAAATTTATATCTCTTTTAGTTTTGGAATGACTACAAATGTCGAATGCACGCTAAGGTCACTGATATCAATAGAGGTTTCATCGCTACAGGGGTGGGACCGAGTAGGGAACCAATTTTAGCTCCCCTAGAGGAAAGTGTGACTGCTGGCTGCTCTTTTAGGTAGAGATGTTGGCCGACTTACTGAAGTCCGTCAAGATTCAGAGATTTAGGTAAATTGATGTGCTGGTGTCTGTACTTATTGACCATAAACTTCCTTTAATTTTTAATTATTTAATTAATTATTTATGAATTGTTTCAGAGATCTTCGTTTAACTCAAGAGAATGCTGGTGCCCTGTAAATATATCCCCAGATGTCAGCAGTAGGACGGCAACACTGGAGACACCAGCAGAATTTTATCCATCCAGAGTTTTATCCGTGTGTGGTTGTTTGTGAGGTTCGTGTAAACGCACTCACGACACAGGAGAAATTCATAGTGTAGGGGAACCTGAGGCAGCGACAAAAAAAATATCAACAATAATTATAATTAGTATACCTATGACCAAAGGTATGAAACCACTGCACACAGTAATTGCAGTGTGCAGTGGTTTTATTTTTATTGCCAGTTTTGTGAATGAAGTACTTATTTAAAGTAGTCAAGTTCTATTAGTGTATTTAGACATAAAAGAAGACATGTAAGTAAGACATATTTTTTGATTTAATCATGCAGAGAAATTCATTAAAATATAAAAGATAAAAAAAAAAACTTTTATATTGTAATGAAAATATTGTTGCAAAGTTATTTTTCACAAAAGGGTACCTATTTTTTTCTGTTATGTTTAGTGATTTAGTTTATTGTTTAAGGTGTATTTCTTTGTTTTGTAAATATTTAGATTTAATTAAGTATATTGTAGTGTAGTAGTGTGATAAAATTTACCATGTTCACTAATAGGTTTAATGACACATTGAATTTAAAAAATAATATTTTTAAGATTATTAGTTTTATTTTATAATATTCATAACCAAGCTCAACAATATTGTTTAACTAAAACCCTTCCTTTCTTTTTCTTATATAACTCTATATCTCTATAAACTAAAATCACTTATATAAATCCTCCAACATGACAAAACTAAAAACAATAATTTGTGAGATATACAATGTACAGACTTTTTCACTTTACCCAAATCCCCCAATCTACCCGCACTGGTGGACGCCCACGGCGACGGACGTCGCAAGACGATCTCCGGCCACAGTAGGCGCGGGCATGCGGGCGGCGAGTAAAGGGCAACTCGCTGTCCGACCATGGACCATGCCTGGGTCGACGGCGCATTGTGTTCCACGCGTCAGCATGATGACGGGGCCCCCTCTAGAGGGCCAAAGCCTACCGGGGTCGCGGGACTTATCTCATTACCGTGACCCCGGAACATAAAGGGCTATTGAAGGACACCGTGGATTTTAGTCAATACAAGTCTGACAGTCCCTTCCGCCCTGCCCGGGGCGGGAGGACTCATTTGATGATTTTACCACGTAAAAAAATCCCCAATCTAATTTTTTCTTAACGAATATAAACCTTCAACTTGTGACAAAATTGAAACTCTGTAAAAAAATATTAGATATTATTCCGGTATCTACAACGAAATCTATGTAGAACATCATTATTATTAGGTAAAAAATTAAAAAAGTTCTAGATCGGTCCTGCAAAAGTTTCAGTCTACCAACTTATTATCAACCGCTAATTTGGACAGATGAACCGTCCTACTTCAGTTCCGGTGCGATCGTAACAAGTGTCAAAATATTAGTGGAATACGAGAACATGTCACGCTTGCCTTCGACTGTGCTACGACTGTGCTAGCAGAATACGATCTAGCAGTTCTCTCGATCGATCGTTGCGCTCGACTGAACTGTAACTTATTTTGGGTCGTTATGCATTAGTAGAATGAGAAAACGTTAAAAAGTCGCAGTTCAGCCGCGGTTACGCTGCGATTGTGACAGAAATGAGTTAGTAGAATCGGCCCCCTGAACGTAAAACGATGATGGTAATCATCAACAGAAAGCCGCCATAAACCAGAACCAAAAATTCCAACATGATTTTTATATTCATTTTTACATTAAATTCAAGTTTGAATTTAAAAAAATGTGTCGTATTTATCTACACGCAATGTACCCGCGTCTCACAGAGAGACACATTAAGGCTGACTAAATGCATCCTGAGGAACCCGGCATGTCTAAAAAATTTAATACATGTGACATCTACCAAACCCCACTGAGCCCGCGTGCTGTATTATTATGGCCCACTCCTTCTCACAAAGGGGAGCCTTGGTTCCCAGTAGTGGGAACATTATAGGCCGATTATACTCATACTGAAAAAGAGTCATCGCTGCGTATTTTTCTTTTTCACGCGCGTTATACGTGTAAGAGTGAGAGGCATATAATAACAAAGTAAGTATTATGCAATCTCATTGATGTTTAACATAATGCCTCGACTTATGTAACTAAATAATATGAACAATCATTCTCTCATGTATATACTATGTATTATAGATATTATTATGTTCCATTTTATCACACTTATTGAAAACCTTAAATAAAACACAATAAGTAATTTACTATTTCCGGAATCTGGCAAAGTATTACACAGGTTTGACAATGACGGCTTCAGGAACATGCGGCTCCTTCCTACCCAAATCATGGTGGAGAAAATGCCTCCTGCCAGAGGCTCTACGTAGGAGTCGTGCGATACATTGCCCTTTACGGAGCCCATGTGTGGCTCTGCGTGAGGAGGCGACCGACAAAGTTGGTTGCGTATCAGAGGGTCATGGCCATCCGGATGATCCGGGGATACCGCACGATCAACAGCGAAGCAGCGAATCTCCTTGCTGGATTGCCGTCCTGGAATCTAGGAAAATAAATTACACAAAGCAACGCGCCTATCCAATTTCGAACCCACAACCACTAGGCTACCAGTTGCAGTGGTCTCAATTTGTAAATATCTCGGGATATTCCAGAACTTTTAAGAATCTCGGATATCTTTAGAAATACCTCATAATTGGACGTTAAGCCTTGCTTACATTATCAGATTCCCCCGCAAGTGATAACCCCTTGCCAAATATTTATAATTAAGTACCGTACCTAATATAAATAAAACATAATTAAATACATATTATTCCACGCGTGGCAAACACGTGGTACCACGATAACGTTACTTACCGGTTCAATAAAATATTTTTAAATCAGTCTTTTGGCTGTGCTTTTGGAGTAGCCGAGTTTAACAGGAAAAAGATTTCAATTAATAATTTATACATATAGGTACTAATTTTACTAAAAAATCCATTCAATTAATCGCTAATACGAAAATATGTGAGTAACTACATGAGGTCGGTGTTACCAGATCACTCTGAAAAAAAAACAGCCGAAACAAACTCAAAAGTCCAAACACACCGGGATAAAACGAGAAGTAAAGTTACGCCAAGGTTAATCCTTAAAAATGTATGATTAATTCAATCGAAGATTATCCTGGTTGTAACTTTAGTCCACGTTTATATAAGTATTGGTGACCATGCAACAACACGACGAATAATACCACAGATTTGGGTCACAGAAAGCCATCATTATATCTGGTTTTTTCACTTTGGAGACTGTTGTATCATTCATCAGTTCAATATTTTCCTGATTCTGGTCACGTTGGGGTCAACTTCCTATCTTACTAGAAGCGAATATCAGTTATTCACTGAAATTCTTGCAATTTGACCTCAACTACACAATACAACTGCTTAGAAACTGGCAGAATCACGATCTGATTTGTTACGTAGGATTTCTTTCTTGGCGCAATGGTACCTAGTGACTATTTACCGCTGCGTTGCTCGACGAAGATTATACCTGCATGTAGCAATTAAAATTATAAAACCTGGTGTTTCTAAAGTGGACTGCACTTGTGGAAAGTCGATCATCGGTCAGACAAAGCCTTGCAGCAAATAGCTTGCAGGATTTCGGAGCACACGAGACCCGCGAAGAACAATGACATTCAAAAATCTGCTCAGCATCTTTGGAGTTAGGACCGAACCCTTTATTTAAATTACACAACACTCAAGTCATCTCATTAGAATGCCGCTATGACCCTAGACTGGTAAGAGAAGTGGATCAAAATTACCGAGGGCTTGGAATCCAGTGGTTTAGTTGTGTAAATAGCCGAAAAATGCCGATAAAAGAGGGAACAGAATCGTGTCGTGTGTGACTCAAGTGACAGTCGTATACTTAGTAGTGGTGTCGAACGCAAAACGAACAAGAAAGAGGCTAGACCGATTTGTCTACTCATAAACTTCCACCCCCAATAACTTCAGTTCATCCCTGATCGTGGTGCTTTCAAGAGCGCTGAAATAATAGGAAACTCAAAACAAATAAAAAACTTAGTATAAATATCCCGTTTTGAGTTCTAATAACAGTGTTAGTGACATGTCAGCTTAAAAACTAAGACCTGCAGGTAATTATTCCGGGTTATGTGAGTGATTTATTGAGTTTAAATGCTTGTTAAAGACGGTTCGCACGCACCGTACGGACGGTGTGGGTGTAAGTTACGAATTTACACATAATTTCTACAACAAATTGTGAATAATTTACGACGTGTGCGGTGAGTACGTAGCTGACAAATGTGCGATCAGGTTAAGGCACCCACGATACAAGAAAAATTACTAAATTGAGCAACAACTCAAAAAAAAAGCAAAGAAAGGCTATCGTATAATATCTTGACAGCTTGTATTTCGTCTTCTCATTGATAAATACGTGGGCGTTTACTATAATACTTATCTGTAATTGAACGTGCAGCAAACGTATCGTAAAACTAAGTTAAATAAACCATCGGTTACGCCCCACGGCCTCACGGGATGGCGCGGCGTGCAAATCACGTACTGATCGCGTGCGCATGCAATCGCGGAAATTTGGCCAAAATAAACATCGCAATTTTAGTACGATAGATAATGATATTCTTTATAGAAGAGGCCTTTAGCTAAGAATAGCACGGTCATTGGTCATAATATACATTTTTAAATGAAGTAAGCATACTCGTACATCGAATCAATTTCATAGTGGGTCGACTTCGAATCAAAAAATCAGCCAATTATGTATCCAGTGCTGAGGCACAGGCCTCCTCTCCTCTGAAAGGGAGGCAGACATTTTGCCCTTAGGGGGTCCCAAAGGGCAAAATGTCTGCGTTAGAAAAACTACTAAATATCTATGATTTTTTTTCACTTACTAACTCACAACAAACCAGTATTTTTTTAAATTACTGGGTCAGTGGTAGACGCCCACGTACTTTGAACCCTCAAAATGACCTAAATCATTAAGGTATGTTCAATAACCTTAATTTTTAATGTTAATCGGCTATTTGATAAAAAAAAATGTAGTATGAAATATTACAATTAATTTCAACATCTGTAAAACACAATTAGTTAGCATTTAAGCAGCTACCTACCGATTTATAATGATTTAATTAGAGTCCGATAACCGCGGGCCAGTCATCGGGTGATAAGATGGCGTGTGCGCTCGATAGTTGCTGAAATACTGAACTGTTTCCGGATCATACCAGCATATATCGATACCTTTAGACTCAAAAGGCGTAAACGCCAAAATGCCACTTTTCAGGAAAAGCAAAAAACAAAAAATATTTTAAGAAAAAATTCATAACTTTTTTGTTTCAAGGCTGAGCAAGTTCATTTCTTGCCCAAATTCTTATATTTTGAATATAAACAGTGTGATTATATAATAATATTTAGGATAAATTAATAAATAAAGAAAATAGGATTGTTATACGCCCTAAAAAATAAAAAAAAATGTTATTTACAACCCTAAATTTCACATTGTTTGTGCAATACTTATAGGTAGGTAGGGTGTATAGGTCGCTAAAAGCGCATTTTCTGTTTGAAGCGGGGTGTATATAGCAGTCAACGGAGAAGTGTGTTCATAAATGCACACTATTGTAATAAACGTTAGGGTTTAAACGTCACTACAAGCATCTTTTTTTGTCAATAAGGAGTGTATAAGACAGTCACCAGAGTACATTCACAATGCACAATTCAAAATACTTGTCACTTCTCGATTGTTATTTAAATCACAGTCATGTCCTTGTTATTATATATATTTATTAAAACCTCTACTAAAAAAGTTGGCCATCGTTATCTCGAATTTTTGCCTTAAGGTTACGCAAACTACTCATGAAAAAACAGAACTTAGATTTACTAGAACTAAAACCCAAATTAAAGCTCGATATATTATGGATCAGTATAACAAAAAAAATAATAATAATCAACTAAAAACAAAATCTTTATTAACATTATGACATTAATTAGTCTTGGGGCACTTCTACTGTAGTCTCTTTTTCTCGACCTTAATTTAAATAGGTATACCTAATATTCTTTGGTATCGTTACAACATTCTTAATAATCACAATTAGAATCACTGCTCAATTGAATCATGAGAAAAGACAAAAAGCCCTATCTAAGACATAACGCTTTTAACTATCAATATATTATTTAAAATATTTATGTTTCTAAAAATGTGCCTATAATATTTTAGGAAAGTCGAAAGATTGATCTGTCTGACCAAAGGTAATTGCGGATCAATGGGTTTATACAATTCAATAAAATAAAATAACTTGGTTATTAAATGACCACAGAAAAAAGGAAATATTAATTTTATGAAAATTAATTGACAGTAGACTAATCTTCATTAATTTCTTCTTTGTATTTGGCCTAGGATATAGGCAATCTGGCATTGTAGGCAGGCTTTGTCATAGGGTCTGGAATTTCTTGTTTGGAGTAATCAACAACTTCAACAGTATCACATGTGTTCTCTTTTCTTGCCTTTGACTTCCCCTTTCCCTTACCCTTCAACTTAGCCTTCTTTTCTGTTCCTTTACCTTTTCCTTCTACAGTTTTTAGATCAGTTTAATGCAGTGTTACTCGAATTTCATCTGCGTCCTCAGAATAAATTCTTAAAGAGAGGTTTTTACACCTCTACTATCTATAATGTCTTTTTTATTTTATAGCGGAATAATAGGGGTGTATGCACCATATTTGGCTTAAGAGCGATAAAATATTTAGGTCATATTATCGCTTTTAAGCCAAATATGGCGCATACACCCCTATTTAGCGGGATCAGCGTTAAGTCGTATGAGTCAACTTTATTTTTAAACGAGAATTTGAAGCGTATGCTGAAGTTTTGGTTAAAGAATTTGTTATACGACCTTTAAGTTTTTTTATTAATTGCGCATGTTACCTAAAAAAACAATAAAATCAAAATGTATATCAAATACGCCTCATGTCTTCAAAAAGTTTCAAAAAATCCCGTGGGCCGTATTTGCCTTAATTTTGCGAATTTAGTAGTTTTAAGTACACAGATCGATAGAGAAAAAAAAACTGAACATAACTGCATCAAAAAGTCATTTTGGCCAAAATGGCGTTTACGCCCTTTGAGTCTAAAGGTATCGATATGTCGAGTATGCTGGAACCTATAACCTGGCCATCAACAGAGACATCAGTGGCTGACCTGGCCACGCGAGTTTTTGAAAAAACTTTTTGCTTTCTGTTGTTTTTTTCACAGTTATAATATGCGTATCTAAATGTGCGTACAGACTATACATATAACATAACATGTTTCAGATGATGTGGACACAAAATGTTATATAACATTGCTATATGTATAACATGTTTCAGATGATGTGGACACATAATGTTATATAACATTGTGGATAGCACTGAAGAACGACAAACGATAATTGTTAAGGCGGGTCCAGACATGTATCATTTGCCCGATCCGATCACCGTATCCGTATCGTCGACGCGTATCATGGTCGCATTTATGTGGACGGGTAATGATATACGTACCTATCATGATACGGGATCTCGATACGCCGTTATGATATGGCCCGTCCCATGTCGTGTCGGTTTTTGTCCGATCATCAAAGGTGATACAGAATTGTGAAGATACGGATACGGAGCAAATCGGAGCCGTCCACAACTTGATACGGGGCTTGATACAATACGCAGATACGGATACGGTGATAGGATCGGTCAAATGATCATGTACTGGACCCGGCTTTATATAACATTGTTACACTAACGTGTACGGTATTGTTTTATGTTGCAATGTTATATAACAATGTTACATGGTGTGGACGTGTTATATAACAATGTTATATAACATTGTTACATGGTATGTATGTACGCACCTTAAGAAAAATCTCTTTCTCGCAAAATTACTCAAGAGATTTACATTAATAATTACAGTAACACAGCTTGTACCTACAATACAATTACACATTTTTTAAATATTGTTAAAAATGCGAAAGTTTGAGTGGATGGATAGATAGATGTTTGTTACTCTTTCCGCAAAGTACAGTAACATAGCTTGTACAATACAATTACACATTTTTTAAATATTGCTAAAAATGCTGTTAGTTTGAATGGATGGATAGATAGATGTTTGTTACTCTTTCCGTGAAGTACTTTCCCGTGCAATAATTTTATCAGACGTTACGTGAGAAACGCTGCGGGAATAGTCTACTAAACTATATATCTGTGTAGTCATTGAGTAAAGAATAGAATTAATACAGACAAAAACGTGAGAGGAAGCTAATGTACAATGTTTTAAAAACAATATTGACAGTAACATTAAAAAAAAACTACATGTCATTGTTTTATCGCATCAGTGTATTAAAAATTATCATTTCGCACGGTGCGTGCTACGTATTTGTATAGCATTCATACATTGTAACTTATTATCTTTATTAAATATTGCGTTGCATTGTGCAATATTATTACGCAGCTTTTAATTTCCGTTTTACCTCCACGCGTCCCGCCTCCTCCTTTACTAGCATGACTGCTTCGCAGGAGGTGACTGCTTCCCATTCCGATTTCCGTCTCTCTCCGCTGTATGGCCTCGACCAATGCCGGCCGTGAGAGGTCACTGCCGCCTATACTAGTTCTACCAGGTGGCCTACCATGGCGTAGTTCACCTGTGGAAACGAGATGGCGCTTGAAGACTTGCATAGCTCTGTCACTTTCCCACAGCGGAACTACTCACGCTTCGCCATAGTACGCTACCTGTGGTGAAGGTTGAGTGATCTCACTGCTGGTGGTACTCGTAGGCCTCCAGCCCCGCCTGGTTCGTGACCACCACAAAAACATGTCTGTTGTAATAAAGGAGTCCCCTTAGATATTTTGTTTTTCGTATTTGTTGTTATAGTAGCAGTATAAATACATACATCACCTGTGAAAATTTCAACTGTCTTACTTTCACAGTTCATGAGATTTATGTACAGCCTGGTGACTGATGTAATGAGGAATTTAGTAATAGCACAGAATAGGGTTCTGGTCCTTTGGGTACGGAACCCTAAAAAGTAATTATAATAATTACAATTAATAACAACAAATAAACCATAAATTCTTGAGTCACTCAAAACAATAACAACATTAATTGCAAAATAATTCCAGGCAAAAAGCATGATACCCCCAATCTCGCACGAAAATATCAATCGAATCAATAAAACAACTATTTATATTGGTACTTTAGGCGCCAGCATCCAATTATACAAATATCTTAGTACTTAATCTGTAGTAAATAAATTAAAAAATGGGGTCTCATTAAAAATGTGAACAACCTCTTTTTATCTTGAAGTCAGCGGTCATGAAGACACGCGATCGATGAGTGATCGAGACCTTCTGCGATATTAAAACTATGTAAGGTAGGAGTTTACTGGTCTTAGGACTGTTTTGAAAGGGC
Source organism: Agrotis clavis (assembly GCA_954870645.1). Taxonomy (NCBI): domain Eukaryota; kingdom Metazoa; phylum Arthropoda; class Insecta; order Lepidoptera; family Noctuidae; genus Agrotis; species Agrotis clavis. The sequence continues at coordinate 2,337,106 of OX940943.1, read as the reverse complement.
ACCGCGGTCCTGGAACACACAGGGTAGAAAAAGAAAAAGAGTGGTTTTTTGTCAGATAAGTCATAAAATGAGACCTCTCGCCTTGATCCGGACTGGACCAAGGCGAGAGGTCTCATTTAAAGAACACAGAAACCACCTTTATTAATTTAGTAACGCCATCTTGTGTAGAAATAAAATTTCTCATAATTCAAATAATTCAATTCATATTATGATTTTTTAGCAAAGCTGGTTTTTTAAATAAATTCTTCGTATTCTAGCGCCAAAAAGAAAATTGAAGAGTTTAACAAAAACAATTACTTACTGTCAGTTTTTTTATAGATAAAATTGTAAATATAGGTAGAAAACACTTGATTTCTTGAAAATAAATAATTAATGTTAATAACCTACAAGTAATCCTAAATCTAATGTTTATCGAAGACGCCCCAATCAAGCTGTTTTACGTGTAATTAAAAAAGCTATTTACCTACCTAGGGTTCGGTTTTACCACGTTTGACGTTGTAGCTTGCCATTGAGTTGAAAACACTCAATAATAATTTCAAAGAGAGCAGTAAAAGTCTACTACTTGTACAATACACTACAATGAGTATGTACTCATCGGATCTCGAAACGTTTTCGAACGAAATCCCGTAAATACTCGAAATGCCGACTTTGGCTAGAGATTGAATTCGAGTAGGGTAGGTAGGGTATAAAATCAATCCCATCCCATCTCATTTCCTTTAATTTCAATATTCAACGTTCAAAAGTGCCTCTCTTTGATGGGCTAATTGATATTTATAGCAATGATTAATTAAAACTGACATCAGGTGGATATTTGAATCTCAATATCCCACACAGGGCAAGACTGGGACTGTCAGAATTGTACTGACTAAAATACACGGTGTCTTTCAATAGCTCTTTGCGTTCCGGGGTCACGATAGTTGGTTAGTCCCGCGACCCCAGCAATCCTTAATTGATATATCAATCCTCACGTAATTTCCCATCGAAACTCGACAAAATCTCACATAAATGACGCAAGCTACAGCTGATTTTACCGACCATTTTGTTTACATACATATATTTCTCTCATATTTAAATTCACGTGACTCTAACTTGGCAACACAATCTATGTACTTATGAATTATTAATATACATCCGAAGAGGACAATGCTCTCGGGGATTCGCTTGTAATCTCTCTTAGCGAAAGGTTTATAACCCGAATTTGTACTCATTTTTTATGCAAATTCGGTATACATACATGAGAATTTTCCATTAATGCTGTATGAATTTATTCTGTCTTCGAACCTCCTTGTGATTTAAATCCTTGTCTGTGATTATTATTAATTATTTACGAAATTATGTGAGCATCAAAAATTTGCCTTATCTACCCGTAAAAAGCAAAAGCTTTTAGATATTTCGACTGAATAAAGCGCGTAGCTGCGTAGAAGGCGTGTAGCAGAGTGTGCTGCTATCCAGACACCTGCGTAGCCGCGTAGGTGCGCCGTAGACTCGACCTATCTACAGCGTAGGCCCTGCGTAGCAACGTGGATTTGCTATATAGCTGCAACCTATTTGTACAGCCTAGCTTAGGATTTTAGGAATTATGTAGGATGCGTAACTGCTACCTGGCACTGCGTAGGAGCTAACCAGACACGGGCGTAGCTCTCATTAAATGAGTATGACAAAAACACATCGATGAAGTTTAATACATAATATAAAATCATTGTGTTTTGCATCACCTAGCTATAATTATGTCCTGTTCCACATAATTTCAATTATAAATTAAAACGAATTAGTTCAAGCGACACATTGGCAAAAGAATAACGGACTATGTCTTGATTTAAATAAACAATATTGAAAAACAATCAAACAGAATGTCGTCAAACGGGTCTTCAAAATAAAACAAATATTAATTAACGGTTATTAACACCGTTTTAATTATTCATTCCGCTATTCACCCTATATTTAAGAATACAAATATTTAATGGCAGATAACAGTTCTTTTATTCTTTTTCAAGTTAAAAACAACAGAAATATAGGTACACTAGCGAGCATAATAATTATAGAGTGAAATTGATACAGATTAGTTCCTTTAACAGGCGACATCGTGAGTCGCGGGCAACCAGGGTGAAGAAAAAACAGTTTTTTTTTTAATATTTTATAAAACAAACTGTTCAAATTGGTTTAAACAAGTGTTTTTTTTTTAGTTTTGGTCATGTTTTCACATTAATTCGGCTATGGGTCGACGTCTTAACTTATAAACAAATTAAATGTTTCATTTCTAGTCTAGATCTTTTCAAATTCGCTGTTTGTAATGAAATATTTACAAAAAATATCAATGGAAAAAAACATCTACTGTTTTTTTTCTAATGTTTTGAAGTATTATTTCATTACAATGCCAATAAAAGTTAAAAAATGTGACATAGCAAGGGCATACACTCAAGTGATTTAATTTAAGCTATTCAGACCGCTGAATATTAATTTATTTTCATTTTACAGGCATTCACCCGCCATGAAATGTAGTTAATAGAACGTATAATAAAAAACATTGTTTAATTTCAAACTGTTTTAAACACTGTTTGAAACAGGTATTTTATTTTTAAAACAACTTGTTTTAAAAACATGCCAACCCTTGCGGGCATCCGATGGATGCAAGTGGCAAATTGTCGTTCGGCGTGATGGTCTATAGGCGAGACCTACATATATATAGATCAGCAGTGGACGTCTTCCGGCTGATGATGATGATGATAAGTTCTTTTAAGAATGGCGTGATTTGAACGAATTTGCTATCAATTTTAAGTGAACAGTTAAACCTTCGTTATTAAATTTAGTATTAAATTATATAGCGTGGAATCAGACTGATTCTATACTTTTTCTCGCGAGTGTATTTCTAAGTTCAACGATTACTTCACCTTTGTTTGTCATCGCAGTGAACTTTCAGATAAATAGTTGTTATTTTCTAAAAATAACAAAATAACAACTAAGTTAATCCATTTGAAGAGGTTACTCACTCGTGACGGCAGTGGATCTATTTGAGAGGTTCACTGAAGAAAGAGTTTAAGTGATAAAATAAATGGGTCATTGTTTATTACTTTATCATTTTGTAGTAGTGAGGTTGATGACCTCAGCAACATTAAACGTAGCTTTTTCTTAAAAAAATGTTGGGGCTGGCTTCGTAACAAGATGAGGTTCGCGAATACTTACAATACCTACTATATTTATGAATAAAAAAAATAACCAACGTGCATTTGGGGTATTAATATGTTTAATGCATCTTTTGATGTTCGGAAAATGTCCTTGCCTCGTGTGTGGCAGGTTTTGCCCCTTGTAAGGCGCTAGAAAGAAAATTTACAAGTTCAAATATCTACTTGCAACCTATAGATTGTATGCACTTGCATAGAATTTGGAAACTGAAAACAAGTAACTTGTATAATGGAAACGCGCCTGTAGTCTAATATACGTAAAAGTGTAAACTTTGACGGAATGACCTACAATTATGAAGATAAACGTGGATTTGAACCTTTATCTATAAAAGGGTTGTTACTTTCACAAAGACGCGCTAGTTGGTACTTTAACACGTTGTTAGTACCTTTTCAGTCAGCGACGTTACCGCTTCAGACACGGTCGATGGGAGATATTACTTTATTCACCACAATGACAGCGATCAAGAAAAGTATGTAGGTATGTCGTCCGTAACGTGCAATGACAATAAAGCCTCTTTGGCGACGTTTGGCGTAATCCATCGCTTATGAAGTTTGACGAAATCCGTCTTCCCTGGCGTTGGACGGAAACCGTCGTCGGTAACGTTCGGTGCGCAACTGCGCAGGTTTCTTCTGGTTGAGCTCGACCCATCTTAGGCCTGATCTTTGCTTCTGGACTTGAGGCCAAGAGTAAGCCCATTTTATTTTTAAATATGGGTAAGTTTACTTACGCATACATCGTTCACTATTTGCACTATGCGTGAAATCCCAGCAATATCATCCTACATCACGAGACAAATCAGGAAGTTTTAATTTTATCATGAACGTGATTATCACGATGTTTGATCATGACAAGAGAAAATATTTTGGCACAGATTCGTGGTGATAAATTAGGTACTTCTTTTTTTTCTTTTGTGTAGATTTGTTCAGTTTATAAAATTTGTCATAGAAATTACGCAGTGGCAGTGGATGAAATGCATGGAGCATGGAGCAGTGATGGCCCAGTGGTATCGGCCCCGACTTACTAGTTATAGGTCGTGGGTTCGAACTCAGCTAGGCGCATCACTTTGTGTAATTTATTTCATCACCACTGTTCTCAAAACGGTGAAGGAAAACATCGTGAGGAAACTGGCACGTCCTAGAATCAAAACTTCAAAGACATGTGACATCCACCAACCCGCACTGGGCCGGCGTGGTGGATTATGGCCCACTCCCCCTCACAGAGAGGAGGCCTGTGTCCCCAGTGCGAGAAAATCTTAGCAGATGGCATTCTGTAGTCTGTGTGATGTCCGCCAACCTTCTTTGAGTACAAATCTTCATTTTATGTGAAAACGTCAGCACAACATACGCAGTATAGCGACAGCGAAGCTGATGCCCCAGATTGCACTCAGGCGCAATAAGCATAGAGTTGGAAACCTATTAAAAAGAGCCTTTACGTTTAATGTTTGCCACTTGTCTAGGGGAACAGATCTTGTTGACATTCATATTTAATTCGGGCCTTACCATAATGTAAGTTTTTTCGTCCTTCTATAATTCTTGTAAACCCACAAAATGGCCCTTTGTCCTCGTACTCGTAGGCCATGTCCCCGTTAAAAGGGACAAAGGGAATTTGATAAAATAATTTAAATTACTTCTTGTTGTCCCCGTACGCTGCCCCGTTAATAGGATCGTCTACCGAGCGCTCGTCCATACTAAAAGAGAATTTTAGAATACTTCTGACATAGCAAAACACTAGGTACATACATAGGTCTTCTTTTTTTTCAAAATTTATAATAGTTTGAAAGTTACAGGCGCCTAACTTTTGAAAAAAAGAAAACCTATAAACCCAGTTTTTTACTGTGTCAGAAGCATTCTAAAAAATCATTGAGATAGGATAACAGTTTGGGGTAGGAAAACGTTTTCTCTTTTAGTATGGACGAGCGCTCGGTAGACGATCATCTTAATTTCTGATCGCTATAATCAAACAACTTTCTGGTTCCGTGCATCCAGGTTTTTGCTAACTTTGGGTAGTTAAAAATGAATAAAAGTCAAAAATCATATAAAACCCACTTTATTTCTCCTCGTATCTCCCTTAGTAACCTCTGTAACTGTACGTAATACTATCATATTTACAATATACACACTTCAACATATATCAAAATAAATACACAGAAAAATAATGTCATTTAATTTCGATATGTTATACTTATCATACAAAATTTCTCAAATTAAAACACAATATCTAACAGCCATGATTGATAATCTCACAATTATGATACAGAATAGTAAAAAGAAATAGAAATAATATTATTAATTAACTATTAAATCTAAATTAGAGTAACTGGTGATTTTTATACAGGGTTAAATTTAATTATCTAGCAAGATGCACCATGTACAGCTTGGCCAGAAAGTCTTGAAATGGAACTAATCTTTTTGTTTGCTGACAACGTTTTAAAATCTTTTATATCTGATGTAAACAAAGAACGCAGGTTTGTTAGATTTATTATTGTGCCATAAAACTAAGGTAATAAGTGAAAAAAAAATCATTCAAAGTGCTGGTAGCGAGAGCACAGTGGCGACTTCCGGTTTTCTACTCTAATTTGCCAAGCTGTAAGTCGCGTCCCACTAGATAATTTAAAAGTCCCCATAAATTCGTGGACTTTGAAGAAAATGTGTTTTAATCAGTAAGGAAACAGAACTGTTTCGTCATTTTACTTAATTAACTGATGATTATATAGTTCAAAACTAATTATAATTATTGTGATGCAAGATTCTGCGCAATTTCTATAATTAGAGTTAAATTAAATGGGTCAATTATAATAATTGTTTACTTCTGGTTTTAAATAAAATAATAACTAGTATTTTCCTCAAAATATAAACTGTATGGAATGTTATAGTATAATCTCATAACTTTCAATCTCATTTGAAAATTTCTTTCAAATTAAAACCCATTTTCTCAATTCAAAATAAAAATTGATTTAAAATACTTAAAAATTCGGCTTCATAAACCTCAAATACGCACCTTTCATTACTTAACATCATGCCTGTAATACCCGAAGGATAAGCCAGAGATATACCTAATAGTACACTCATTAAAATATTTAAAAGTATACTGCTCACATATTCAGTAATGGGGTATTTGACACTATCAATCATCACCTGCCTAGCCTTTTCCCAACTACATTGGGGTCGGCTTACAGTCGACCCAGATGCAGCTGAATATTAGTATTTTACATGGAGCGACTGTCTATCGGACCTCCACAACCCAGTAACTGGATAATAGATGTTAAGACTGGTTGTTAAACTGAGCTTCTGACTAATAGTAACAGTGAAATCAATAAATACAAAGATCATTGAGTTTACTGATTAGTGACGTCACAGTCCCCTTTTGTCATACAAAATGTATGGGAGAATCGTGTTAAGACAACTCATAAAAATATATATCAATTTATTGTTAGTGTCAAATACCCTTACTAATTATACCTTAGGTTTGGTATATTTTAAAAGCCTTCAAAGGCAATTTTTTGTCACTTTACATAATATTATGTTCAGTGTTAAATCAGTAATAGGCAATTTTTTATTTATTAATGTCTCATATTGATAAAAACATTAACTTCATTAAAAGGTAACTATAGTTTTGGGCCCGAAAAAAATTAATCCTTAGCTGCAATTTTCACTTATTCCGTTAAAACGAAAATATTCAAATTGTGAAGTGTAAAATTAATATTACACACTATGAGCTGCGCGCCTGCTTTGCTTGGCTCTGACACGCTCCCGCATGTCTAGATCTATGATCTAAAATTTGTGGTATTTGCTACTTTTAGTATATTTATGTGGTCTTGTTTGGTCGGAAATACTTATTGCTAAAATAGTTGCCTCCTCGATAGTTGCAGTTTTTATTCTAACACTTTGAATCCCAAACTTTTTGCTGACTAGTCGCCAATTATTTGCCGACTGCAAATACACGCGACTAGTCGGCTTTACCGACTACTAGTCCGAAAATGGGCATTATAATTTCGAGCATAAGGTTGGAATTGCAAGCACAAATTGGTTGAACTGCACTTTTAGAGAAACCTGCTTTATATAACATCCCCTTTCAAACCCACTTCTTCATCCCTAAGAGCTGCTACTACTTCTATGGTACTGGTTTAATTGAGAACGGGCCTTACACCATCGGATATAAGGTTCAAATTGCATTGGAAGATTATTTTTGTTGAATTGAGCCATTTATAGAAGTCTTGAAAACCTGTTATTCTATATCTTCATGTCCTTTCTTCACAGACCAGAAACTTCAACTCGACCTCTTACTGTCAGTGTTCAGGAGTCGGAACTGCTTCTGTGGTGGTGGTGGGAGTGGTGGCCGTGGTGGCGAGGGTCGACAGTGCCGTGGAGACGGTGGTGATGGGTGCTTCGCTGTCCAGCGGTCTGTACGACCAGTTTCCGCAACCGTCGAATTCTAGTACGTGGGTGTGGTATTTCCTGTGGGGCGGAAATGGGTGTTCTGATTATGTTTTGTTGTTATTAACGACGATATAATACTAGACTCCTAATAACAGGCGACCGATGTCTGTCAACACATTAGGCAAAAAAGTCTTATATCCGTCTCATTTCGACCAATCATGTGAGCCGTAAACATACGTTGAGACAGAACAGACCTTGAGTTAGCCAATCACAACGCAGTACCCCGTCCCCCTCGCTTACGTAGTACCTCAGCGAGTTGGCAGAATAATTTTTGTTCCTTAGATCGTGCATGCGGAGTCTAGTATTATGTCGTCGTTGGTTGTTATAGAGTGATAATACAGGATTTATAAACATGATTGTTTTCTGAGGCAGCTAATACTAAGTTTTATTTTTGTGGGACAGCATCTAATCAGGAGCGGAAGGGACTGTTAGACTCGTACCAACTAAAAATCACCGGATTTAAAGTTTGCCTTTTGCCTTCCAGGGCCGCGGTACCCTGTTGGGTTACCCTTACTTTAGATGCGCTTTTAAGCATTCAGTTGTCGTAAGTTGACGGCACGGTTGGCGCAGTGGCAAAGCGATCGACTGCAGAACGAGCGTGTCGCGGGTTCGAACGCGAACAAATATTTGTATGATCTACAAGTAGTTGTTCCGGGTTTCGGTATTTGTGTATGTGAGTTTATATGTTTGTTAACGCACCCACGACACAGGACGAATTCCTAGTGTGGGGAACGTTTTCAACAAACAAGAGAAAAAAGAGAACAAACAAGAAAAAACACAAAACAAAAATGAAAAAAAAAAGTTCTTCTCAATAGGTACTAATTTAATTTTTTTTTCATCATTCGCTGTAAGAAAACGTTATAATCATCCTGTACCCTTAGCACGACTTTTCACTCTTTTACTTTACAGCGTCTTTCCAGTATTTACAGCGTTTCTTGTATGAAAAAATGGAACAGCGCCTCTGGTGTGCGAAGAAGGAACTAATTTTTTCCTTGAAAACTGTCAATTTGAAATTGTCAAAGTTCCAGTTTACTTTACGTCTCAAATACTGAAAACTCGTGCTAAGGGTACTGATTTACACTTTTCTATGATCTAAAAGACGGATTGTATTATGAAGAGTAAATGAAAATTTAGTATACTCACCACACACTAGGTCGATGTGTGATGGACAGTAGCGTGATACCTTCCTTGACAGCCTCCTCGTACATCACGACCTCCGTCTCCATGGACACGGCGCTCGTACACTCGTCTAGTAACGCGTACACGGGCCTGGGAACATATACACCGTGTTAATAAGGTATTTAACTAAAAAAAAACGAATTGTTCGTTCGTAATTCGTTGGGCTCCTTGTATTCTGAGTCGAGCTACACGATAACCGACAAATGCTTGCACTAACTGGACAGGTCCACTCAAATCTGTGTGGTTCTTTCCTCAAAAGACCATCTCAGACACCCGCATGGTCCTCATAATATGGTCATACGCAAAACAATGTCTGGACTTTAAAAGAGGCTGTGACCTCTGAGTTTGTTTCGGCTGTTTCTTCTCAGAGTAGTCAGGTACGAAACACCGGCCTCATTTAGCTTTAAAAAATAATAAAATTATTGTGACGTGTAAAAGGGTTTTTATAAACAAGTTGCTAAATATCATTTGATTAGTTCATCAGTTGAGGCTATCAAAAAAATATTAGACACGTATTTTTTATTTTGTTACGTTAACCAAAGGAGGTGTTCTTTTTTCGGCCCAAACATGTACCGAGGTACAAATTACTATTTAAATCTCTTCTAATAATTAGTATTTTAGCAGTATTTAAAATCCTTCAATACTAGATAGAAAAAGATATAAAAGTATATGAAAAAACCCTACCTCGCAACGCAACTGCGTTCAAAGAAACGTTTATGACAGCATTTACGGCTGTCAATCTGTTTCATCTGTCAAAATCACGTCAAAAATGACATCGGCGTTTCATCAACAACGATAGAAAAAAACTATCGGCCTAGGCTTTTGGCCGGCAGATAACCAAACGCAAAAATTAATACGAAATGTGAAATAAATGTATTTTTTAAAATTCTTATTCCCATGATTATTCACAAAAAATGTGTACTAGAAATAAAAACTTATTTGTAATACATAAATAAACTCTATAAAGTACATTTTTGGGTTTTCACACGTTTATAAATGAAGTAACGAAACGCATCATCGGAGACCATGTCGGAGACGTATGACATTGCCAGATTGAAAATCAATTCTTGGGTTGCAAGTTTTAACATCTTTGATCGACAATTTCTGGTAGTACAAATGCGCGAATAAATACAACATATTTTAATTCAAAATCTACGTTTATTTCCTATAATTTCGTACTTTTGTCCTTGAGGTACACGGTGGGGTCATTATTGTAAGGAAAAAAAAACATCTCCTTTACCGAGAAACGACGCTTTTAAAGTTGCCAATATGTCACAAGCAAGTGGAGTTTTCACTTGCTTCCCAGATCGCCTTGAACACTCGTCCTCCACACGCAGACGGCGGGTGGACCACTCGGTGACAACTTGTTGCTCGCATGCTTACCTTGCGTTAACTACGCATTGACAAGGGGTCCTGAGTGGACCGCGCGACGTTTATTAGTGATAACGCGGCGTCCACCCGTGGACCACCTGTCGACAACGAGTGGACGCCGTGCGACGAGGTGGCTCTGATGAGCTGTGGCCTTAAAGGTATGTAAAAATGTGAAACCGGACACATTGTGTAAGTTGTTCTTCTCTTACCTATGATAGAACATCCTGGCCATGGCCATCCTCTGCTTCTCCCCGCCCGACAGCGTGGCCCGCCAGTCGCACACGGCCCACAGCCCGCCGTGCCGCGCCGCGCACGCGTCCAGCCGCACCAGCTGCAGGATGTGCGTCGCGCGACGCTCGGCAGCCACGTCGCCGGGCTTGACGCGGGACGGGTACGTCACCTGGTCCATGAGCGATCCTTGGGACATGTAGGGTCTGTGGGACAGAGGAAAGTAATGATAAAACTGGAAGATCTTAAATAGACCAAGTTTAAAACTCATTTCCATGAGGCAATGACACACCTGAATCGCGAATCGTATAGCTTTATTGAGGAAAAAATAAGTCGACTGCGAGCAAGAAGCCATATATGCATCGTAAAACCAAGACCCACTTCACCGTAATCATGGGTGACTTCAACGACAAAGTAGGAGTACAACAACGCGACGAATCGTGTGTCGGACCGCACGACTTCGGAACCAGGTACCAAAGGGGCAAATGCTGGTGGTCAACTTTTTGAGCACGGAAGGGCCTTCTACATGAATAGCTTTTTCCAGAAGAAACCCCAGAGGAAGTGGACTTGGGTTAGCCCCGACGGTAGAACGAAGAACAAGATAGACTTTGTCATGACGGACAAGAAGTATAAAATATATTTAGAGATGTCTCTGGGTGAACGGGTTCAACACCGACCACCGACTAGTAAGAAGCACCCTAAAATATATCAATTTTAGGCTTGAGAGAAGCCGCATGATGGGGTCAGTTCTCCATCCAACATTGGTCCAGACCGACCAAGGCTCCAAAGCCTGCCAATTGGAACTCCGAAATCGGTTTGCCGCTTTGGAAACTACAGAGAACATGGACAAGGACCTAGAGAGCATGATAGAGATCATTCGCGAAGTGGGAAATAGGTACTTTAAAAGGAGAAGATAGCGTGCTATATGCGTCTCATTAAGTGGAAACATATTTTTCCTACTCCTCCACTATTCTTTTCTGATTAATTTCGTTGCAGGATCCAAGACAGGTAAATTCATTCTCCGGGACATGTCGAGCTTCATTGTCTCGGCGCTTTTCTGGTGGTTGCCACTGTTGATTCTGGCTTTCAGGAGTTGCAGTGGTTTGGGAATAGAGTGGTGGGTTTGTATTAAAAAAAAAAAATGCGTCTCATTCTCATCCATCTTTACATCTGAGAGATCGTCTGTATAGTGGCGAGTAAGCGTGGCTCTTTGGTCATTTGAGTCGGGGTGTGGCTGCGGGGAATGCTAGGCGTAGAGTTGGCCATAGAAGTCTTCGATTTCGGCCAGAATTTACGGAAGTGATGCAATAATTCTGCCAACCGAGGATTTCCACTTTTTCAGATGGCTCCTCCCGAGTCTTTTAGTGAAGACCTCTTCGACCCTCGATTCTGCCGATGACCTGAACAAGCTGGCTGGCAGTAGCTGGATGAAAAGAGGGAGATCGTGCACTATGGCGCTCCCTGGGAGAGGCATATGTCCAGCAGTGGACTGCAATAGACTGTTATGGCGATGATAAAAATATGTCTGACCTGACGATTGCTTGGATTTACCGTGGCAATCTTATAACTGAACGATGAACGTACTCACCGCTGTGGTATATAGAACATGATGGGCCGTGACGTACAGAACCCAGTGTCAGCGAGGTTGGTCTCGTCTGCGCAGTGTGCGCACGCGCATGGTCGCGGCACGTGCAGCTCGCCGCCGAACACCGGCCATAAGCCGGAGATTATGCGGAATAAACTGCGGAAAAATGAAGTTCGCTTTAACAAAAAGTGTTTGTTGGGTGATTGTGGCGAATACAAAGGCATACTGGCAAAACATCTTAACTAGTAGATATTATACGTATTTCAAATCATTACTTTATAAAGATATTTTTAAAGAAACGAAAAATTCAGTTGCAAGCGGGGTTCGATCCTGCGTCTTCTGGATAGGTACTCCAGCCTCCTTAGCCACTAGGCCATCGCAACCACTACTCACAAAGCTGAATTTCTCGTTCCCTTGTTTTTCGAACGCTTCATTACTTTATATTATTACTAGTAGAGTTTTCTATGGAGCAAACAATTATTTTAAATAAGTAAATTTTTAATCAAGAGCGCAGCGAGGGATTCTATAGTAGAATCCTGAGCAAAGCGAGGGATTCAAAGTACGTCTCTATCTATTTTAGTCCCTAGAGATGAATGAGTATAAGTCCCTGTTTGATAAACTAGCACCAATCTTACCTTGAGTTGCCTGCCCCCCGCCAGGGGGAATAACGAATTACCGTGACCCCGGAACGTAAGGGGCTATTGAAGGACACAGTGGATTTTAGTCAGTACAAGTCTGACAGGCCCTCCCGCTCTGGCCTGGCTGGGAGGACTCATTTGATGATTTTATTATGATACAAAAATGTTACCTAGACTTCCCACATCCATTAGGGCCCACGATGAGCAGATGTGTCCCGGGCGCGATGTCCAACGTCACTCCTCCCGCCACCACGTCACACGCCGGCGTCACTATGGGCACGCCACGGAGGCGAATGGACTGGTCGGATGTGTAGATTATCTTGCCTGAGGAAGGAGACAATTACTTATATTATGAAGGGAATATAATTGGGAATAGATTTGGGACTGGCGAGTTTTTCGCTAGTCTGCGCCACGACTAAAGTCATGCTAAAAATTATTGATACTACTACTTTATATTGCAATTGATGTAGTGTAGTGACGTAGACACTAGCGCCGTGTCAAATTCAGTCGTGGCGCAAACTTTTAGCACAAAATCGCGATGGAGGCGTAACTGAGTTTAATAAATAATCATATTATGTAGACTTTGTAGTAAGGAACGCTTTCTGGCAAGATGAAATGATGATTTAAAAAATGTGGCTGGCAGCGAATAGCTGCGGACTGCCCAGGTCTGGGAGGGTCGGCGCTCTTTGGGAGAGACCTAGAGGATGAATATAGAGAGTCCTACCTTCCGGCACGGGCCTGTTGTCCTTGAAGGTGACCTGGAAGGCGCTGTGCTGCGCCACCACGTGCACGCTGCGCACACACTTGCCGCGCGCCACCTCGCCGAACACCACCAGCATGTCCGACACGCGGGTCGCGTAGCCTGCTAGGGTTACTATTTCCTAAAAATATAATAAAGGATAAGTTTAGTATATTTTTGTTTAAAAAAATATTAATTTCATCTGTCAGCAGATTGTAGATATTGTTACGTAGGTCGTATTGCGAAAACTATCTCCGAGCTTCTCGAAGGTTCCACAAGGGTCTCGACAATTCTACTGAAGATCGCTCTGGAAGTTTCTAGACATTTCTGTTCACATGTAATTATGAAAATCTTTATATTGACATAATTCTTGAATAAAATTTATTTATTTATTTCTACCTTGATCTAGATGGTTCGAGATGGCTTTAGAATGTTCTAGAAGGTATGGGACTGTGTAGAAGTCTATGGATGTTTCCAGAACTTTCGACTATCTTCTATAAACATCTTGTGGGATCAGTCAAGGTATAAATAGGGCACCGATTGGAGCCGGGACTCGGTCTGGTTTTGATTTTGACTACGATCGAGGCGATTCGAAAGTGAACTCGAACTCGCGTTATGTGATCACTGCGAGCATACGCCGCACACGTTCGTTGCGACGCCACCTCAGTGCGAGCCGTACGCTTAGTATAGACAGGTGTTTGCAGACTCCATTTTTCATAGACAAACACTGTACTACTTTGTTTGTATACTCAGCTTTAGGATGTATAAATGTACCACCATGTGCCTCGATTTGCATGTGTGGTGAGGCATTCGCAACGCATGCCTCGCGAGGTCTGAACACTTTTAATTTAACCGTCGTTGCAAGGCGCAATTTGACGTGTTACTTAGACTGCGTTCATTACTTGCTGCAAATGATACATTACGGCCTTCAAGTAATTTAAATATTAAAGTTAATTTAGTTTACCTTATAACTGGACATGAGCCTCTCTATAGCGTCAGCTGCTGAGTTGAGTAGATTTCTTGACGTCGTCATGTACTCCGCTCGGTCACTTATACTGCTTCCTGAAACAAGAGAAGCCAATTGAGCATCAATACATGTTTGAGAGACAACCTGAAGAAAACTGTTGTATTCTCTTTACAATGGAAAAATGGGTTATTTTGATTTTATTTCATAGGTTTTTGTTTTTTTTTTAAACATCGCTGCACATTGCCTGTGTCGTGAGTCCGTTGACAAACATTGAAACTCACACACACAAACACTCAGACCCGAAATAACTTATCGTAATTCATAGAAATATGAGCTCCGGGGTTCGAACTCACGCAGTGCAGCAGTCAATCGTTCAACCACTGAGCCAACCGTATGTTCAATATAAAAGTCATAATAACATAAAGTCATAACTTCACCGTCCTCAAAATGTTAAAGGAAAACATCATAATGAAACCGGCATGTGGCTTCCAAAATAGAAGTCTAATGAAAAGGCAAAACTTTAATCAATATGGTAGCAGAACATCGCTTTTGAATACTGCTTAGTGTATACATAATTACATACTATTGCTCTTGACTGTACACCAGTAGAAATAACGTTCCAAAAGTCGACATTTATTAATGAACAACTTTTTTAGGGAGAGCAGTGGTGGCCCAGTGGTATCGGTCCCGACTTACGAGTTGTAGGTCAGGCGCATTACTTTGTGTAATTTATTTCATCACCACTGCTCTCAAAACGGTGAAGGAAAACATCGTAATGAAACCGGCATGTCCTAGAACCAAAAATCTAAGACATGTGACATCTACCAACCCGCACTGGGCCCGCGTGGTGAATTATGGCCCACTCCCTCTCACAGAGAGGAGGCCTGTGTCCCAACAGTGGGAACATTATAGGCTGATGATGATGATGATGTACAGTCAGAAAAATGAACGAACCTTTCTGTCCAACGGTGTGCGTGGCAGTCAGTATGGGCAGCGCCAACATGACCATCCCGGTGCCCGACCACACGTACTTCATACAGAACTGCTCCAGCATCACGTACCACAGCTTCTTGTTGAACACCGACGTCATCTGCGCCACCAGCTCCTTGTACGCAGCTTGGAGCTGGCCCAGTTCCACCTGGAGTGAAGAGTGACGAATTAACATTTTGTAATATGGAGTAACACCGAAAATCCGCCTTTTAATGTGGGCGTTATCACGGCTAAAACCAGGAATTTGGTCCGAGTTCAAAATCAGATCAAGTTCTACTAATGGGTATGACACTGAAGTGAAAACCAAGAATGGCAATTGCTACGAATACACGAAGGTTTATAACATCCAAGGGATTCAGGGGGATCAATGGATTATTACCATGAGAAACTCTGTGCCTACACACACACCAGGTTTTTTAAACGCGCCGTTGGCGCGCGTTTGTAGCCATACAGACGCGATACGCACGCAAGTCAGAGCGCCTGTGGATCTTTGCACACCTGTATAAATTCAAATACGCGTTTGAATCAATACAGACGCGCGTGTGTAGTGATACAGACGCGATGCAAACGCGCGTTTGACGCGATACAAACGACAACAAACTGCTCTGTTTGATAAAAGCGGGCCGTCGACGCGCGTTTCTAAATCACAGGTCGACGGCGCGTTTAAAAAACGTGGTGTGTATAGGCCCTAATACAACGACGATATAATTATTACTAGACTCCTAATAACAGGCGACCGATGTCTGTCAACACATTAGGCAAAAAGTCTTATATCCGTCTCATTTCGACCACTTCTCTGAGCCGTAAACATACGTTGAGACAGAACAGACCTTGAGTTAGCCAATCACAACGTAGTACCCCGTCCCCCTCGCTTACGTAGTACCTCAGCGAGTTGACAGAATAGTTTTTGTTCCTTAGATCGTGCATGCGGAGTCTAGTAATATATCGTCGTTGCCCTAATAGGAATCCAGAAGCAAGCAGAGCGAGTTCGAAAGATTTTGCTCACGGCACGTCTCATACAAATTAGGTAGTTTTGGTCACCTTTAATAACAGAGCGGAGCGAGCTCGAAAATAGCACTCGACCTCAGATAGACTTGTGGGATTTGATATTACACAATGTTTTTTAACGTATTTTTATCATTATACATTGTTATACGAATTATAATTCCTTCCTTTGGGTTTGGTACCGTACCTGTTTTTAAGATCGACAAAAATAGCTAGAAACTACTAAGTTAAAGATTACCTTATGTCCTCCGTAGAAGGCGACCTCCTCCGCGTGTGCGATGAGCCTGGCGTGCACGTGCCGCAGGTTGGCCTTCATCCGCGCCTCCTCGCCGGCGAGCGCCCCGAACCGCGGGCTGAGCAGGCGCAGCAGCTGGCCCGTCATGCAGATCACTATCGTTGCTATGCTGGGACCTGGAAACGCGATATAATAATAATAGATATATAATAATATTCCACAACTATCACACAACGCCATCTAGTCCCAAACTAAGCAAAGCTTGTGTTATGGGTACTAGACAACTGATAAACAGCCTTATATATTTCTAAATACATACATATTATTGATAAATTACACCCAGACACAGAACAAATGATCATGCTCATCACACAAACATTTGTCCTGGGTGGGAATCGAACCCACGACCCCCGGCATAGCAGTCAGGGTCACTAACCACTAGACCAACAGGCCTGTCAGCTTGGGTTAATTTTAGTGTCCGACCGAAACTGATTTTTCAGCCGAAACCGAAACCGAAACCGAACTTTCGGCCTTGCTCTCAGTTTCGGCCGAAACCGAAACCGAAACCGAAACTATTTAAAACATTTAGTGTCGATCGTTTTTTGAAATTTACTGTTTTTTTAACATTATTAAAACATAAAAATTTTTGGTCAAGTGTGAGTTGTCCACAAAAATGAGTGAAATTGACCAAATTTTTTTTTAATGCTTTTCGACTCTGTTTTATGTAAGGATTATTTCATTGTATCGGAAGGAAAAAATCGAGACGGCGGAAGTTGGTCAAACTTAGCAAAATATTTTTTAATACAAATTGTATGAACGAAAGAATTACCAATCTTTTTATGATGCCATTTAATTTAGTGTAAAAAAAAACCGCATCACAATCCGTTGCATAGTTTTAAAGATCTAAGCATACATAGGGGCAAACAGACAGAGGGAAGTGACTTTACTTTATACTAGAGAATGAATACGAAATAACTGAGTTGAAAAAAAAAGCATTATTTTAAAGAATAAACCGAATACAGTAACTGCCTTGACGATTGATAAGTTTTCTAATCATTAACGTACGTAACAAATATATTTTATTATGACATGAATAATACAAGACTTACTATTGGCAGTAAACTCAAAAATTTACAGATTATTATTATATTTAAATTATGGTTTTTTTTTTAATAATTTTTTTGAAATGGACGGTGGCGAACTGAGCCGGAGCCCCCCCGGCGAGCAAGCTACAAATTTTACCGAACGACACTCGAAAATGCACGAATACCTGAGTTTCGGCGGGGCCGAAAGTTTCGGCTATATTTTGGCCGAAACCGAAACTAAGGCCGAAACTAGATTTTTTGGCCGAAACCGGCCGAAACCGAAACCGAAACCGAAATTTCGGTCGGTCACTAGTTAATTTACGTTTTTTTTTTTTCTAATTTCTTTTTAAACGTTGCCCCACACTAGGAATTTCTCCCATGTCGTGGGTGCATTTACAAACATAGAAACTCAACTGCACTAACTGTGTCGTCAAAAATAAGTGTTAAGAGCGCCTTTGAATTGTAAAACGGGTATTTTTATTTATGCCTGTCACTATTATTCAAGTTAGCATCTTAATCACGGTATAGGCAATAAAGAGTGCATATTGGCGCTGGGAATGAAATATAATTAAAATGATGGACGTTTGACTGGATATTTGTTACTCTTTCACGTAAAATATACTGAACGGAGTAACACATAGGATCTTTTTCAACCCAATTTTATGTTCCCTTGGGATAATTTTCCAGTTGTCTCGGGCGAAGCCACTGGCTAGTTTTATTTTATTTTACTCAATATAAATTAATTCGTTAATTTCATCATTTCAATAGCCAACTTGAAATCTTCGGGTGCCACAATCACAGCCACACGAAAAGTTCAGAAGGCGAAGATAATTTGACGCCAGCTCATTTTCTTTAAACACGAAGATATTGTCCAGGGCCTATAGCCAACCGGCAAGCGGTAATCGTTAACGCTCAGCAGTCGCTAATACATTTTCAAATGTAGCCGCGCATAAAGTTGAAAATACATTAAAGATAACAGATCGGTTTCGTATGTTTCGTTCGCTACCGCTCAGCAGCGATTTTTAACTTTATGAGCTTGGGTATAGGGTTTAAAATGTATTAGCAACTGCTGAGCGTTAACGATTTATCGATTGCCGTTTGGCTATAGAGCCGGCCCTGGAACCGAAGTTCAGATGGTGTACTCACCAATAAAAATGTTGCCCTTCATCTTGTTGGAGTATGTGGCGAGTGTGAGCACGATGAGCAGCAGGTCGAAGCACGGCTTGGTCAGCGAGCTGTACAGGTGCGCCACAGACTGCGTGAACACTGACACGTCTTCCGTTAGCCTGGAAAAAAAAACATAATTACAAACTAGGAAATTAGCAAATAGTTATACTTCCAGTAAGCTAAGTGCAAAGTCGGTGGTGATGTGACTGAAATGTGAACTAAATGGATGGGACTTGGTGACGTACCTGTCAAATTTTATATGCATCAAAGCCTTTTTTTTTAAGTCGTAATTAATTTGTAGTGCAAAAAAAAACAGTTAGGCCCGTATTACAGAATGAAACTCAAGCACTGATTTCTATTTAAATCTAGATTTCAACCAATCAAATGCCTTGAATCTAGTTTTAAGTAATACTTGAGTATTGAGTAACGTTCTGTAATAAATTTTATAACACATTTGCTCGTAAAAGGTCTCTTACTGCACCTATTTCAGTATCGTAATGTATCTTATTACGCACTAGTGCGTAATGGTAAAGTAAAACGCACGGTTTATCAAGATGTTCCGTCTAAAACGAACGGTAATTTTTTAAATCTTAGCAAAGAGTTTTTATGTCAGAAAATTGGTCAACATTTTATTAATAAAATTAACTTTGGGAGATGAAATATTGTAAATGAACATTTTATTCTTTATTTTAATTAATTTTGATAATTAATTACAACCATTTATCTGTAATAAAAACACAAAAGTATTAATTTACTTTAATAATAATACTGGCTGTTTTTGTGCCTTTTTCCATAAACAAAAGACGCTGATGCGCGCGCATCGCTAATTTTTGAAAAAGTAAAAATTATTCCGCGTGCTTTTTCTTTTCGCTGTTATATTTTTATTAATTTACTCACAAATGTGTTATAAAACGTCGTATGACATACGTGCGGTTTGATAATTACAGCCTCTGCTTTCTTATAGCACTCGCCTTACGGCTCGTGCTACCAATATCGCCTCAGCTGTAATTATTAACTTACCGCACTTATATCATAATGTACTATTACAGGCGTCTGACGTCACAAACCCCCACTCTTGAATTTCGAAGCGTTTTATGTTTATCAACATCGATTGTTAAAAAAAAGGTTTATTATTTTCATATACTCTTACTGAGGAACTAAACAGATTTTCAATTTATTTATGCAGTAAACTACCTTTTTTTTAACGTGGTAGAATCATCAAATGAGTCCTCCCACCCCGGGCAGGGCGGGAGGGACTGTCAGACTTGTACTGACTAAAATCCACGGTGTCCTTCAATAGCCCTTTATGTTCCGGGGTCACGGTGAGGAAATAAAATCCCGCGACCATGCAGTAAACTACCTATTGTTAGTTTTGGATCATCATCATGCCAATAAACACGGCAAGTTCTTACCTATGATCAGCATTTTCAATCCTAGCATCTAAATTGGCGACCCTATAGTAGGTCTGGTTCTTGAAGTACAGGTCGTACGCGTGGTTGACGAGCCTCGTCCTGAAGGCCAGCGCCAGGCGACTCTCCAGGTATCTGATCATGGAGTTGATGAAAGTGGCTGGGACGGCGATACCGAACCACTGGAGAAGGAGAGCTGCGAAGCGCTTCATGTCCTTTTGGACTATGTGTTTTACTGGAAAGGAATAAGATTTAGTTAGTGAAAGTTGTGAAATAACTTATAGTTCTTGCCCGCAGCTTCTACAACAAGAATCAGGGTCCGCAACGTCCTATTCATTCTATGTACCAAAACACATGAAAATCGGTTTAGATTGACGGCTGGGTTCGTTTCGGGTAAAGTTTAGTATCCAGGGGCATGCGGACGGGGGGGAGACGGGTTGAGAGGAGGAGAGGGGGGGAAGCCCCCCTGCCCCCCGGTACCAGTCCCGGGTCAAGGAAATGTGTTTTTGTAACAAAAACTTGGTATCGTTTAGCATAAGGAGGGAGGTGCCCCGTGTGTCCTGGCACCTCTCTCATGTAAAGGCAACGCCCAGACCCCGCCACCCCCCTCGAATCTAACCTGTCCTTGTGGGGCTCCGTCGAGACACTTTGATAAAGTAGTAATCAGTTATTTAACCTAGGATGCAAGAGCGAGCTCGGGACTTGGAGCACCCCGACACGGACAGGTTAGATTAGAAGGGGATGGCGGGGTCTGGGCGTTGCCTTTACATGAGAGTGGTGCCAGGACACTCGGGGCACCTCCTTCCTTATGTTAAACGATACCAAGTTTTTGGAATACGCGTATTATGTGACTAAAACGAGTTTTGAGGTTAGGTTACAAAAACACATTTCCTGACCTGGGAGTGGTACCGGGGATAGGGGCTTCCCCCCTCCCCTCCCACCCCCCGGTCCGCCTGCTCCTGGATACTAAACTTTATCCGAAACAAACCACTACCTAAGTCTTTAGAACATAGCACTAAACTGGTGAAAGAGAGAACCTGCGATACAGTCTGTCATTTCATAAAAATATTAAAAAGAAAACATAATTATAACAAGTAGTTTTTCAGTATTCAATTTAAAATTCGAAGAATACTGAAAGCTTTTTGTTGAAGTTCACACGAATATTCAATCAATACTACTGTAAAGCAGTGTTGCCAACTGCTAGCTTTACCCAGTAGCTAGATATTTTCAAAATGTTGCTAGATTTCCAGTTTTTTTTACTCTAAAAAGTTGCTAGAAGTTGCTAAATGTTATAATTATGTAGGTTACAGTAAAATGACAATTTCTGATAATCATTTTTATTTTCATTAATTCCAACAAGAAGTTAAATCAAGTCTTGTATACGCAATTTAATGAAAAATAATAATTAAAAATTAATCAATTAAAGAGGAAGACATCGAGATACTATAGTATCTTTCATTGATTTCGAATGTTTTTCAACGGTGCTCATTTTATGCAGTACGTCTTTAGGCAAAACACAGTTATAGCTGCATTTAACACTATTTCTAAGGGAGTCTAAAGCAGAGAATTGAGTTCAGACTTTCTAAGTTATCAAACTTATTCTGTTTCTTTGCTTATTTTTAACTAAATTCATTTGGGTTAATAACCTTTCTACTTCTGCATTAGAATGTGGCAGCGAAAACCAAGTTAAAGCACGAGTACTTATTATATCTTGATATAATTATTTTGTCAACGGAAGATTTTCTAATTTTTTTTACTTCAACCCAAAACTGAACTATTTCTTCAAAATGCCATTTAATTATAATCATGTAGTATGAGCCACTGTTGCATTATCTTGGCTTTCGACTCGGGACACTACTTGACTATTTCGATAGCCTCATGTTGAAATGAAAAGTTGCTAGAAAAAGTAGCTAAAAATTTAGCTACAAGTTTTATAAAATTGTAGCTGTCGTTCACCGAATAATAGCTAGATCTAGCTATAAAGTAGCTAAGTTGGCATCACTGCTGTAAAGAGTATTCATGGTAACCACTAACAAAAAATGATACTGTTTTGTATCAGTAACATGTTCCCAACAACACCGAGTCATGTTGCTAAAACAATGAGGTGATACTTTTGTTCGGCATTTGTTTTTTTTTTCAACGGAAGTGCTTGTACCTTTTTTTTAGCGTGGTTAAATCATCCAATGATTCCTCCCACCCAGGGCAGGGTAAGAGGGACTGTCAGAATTGTACTTACTAAAATCCACGCTGTCCTTCAATAGCCCTTTACGTTCCAGGGTCCCGGAAGGTGCCTGTTTCACTCTAACTAATCTAATCTAAAGAGATTATTCGTTCGAGAAAACAGATTCGGTGCTTAATTGTACTGTCTTCCACTTCCTCTCTTTTTTACATCTAAGATGAAACGACTACACACAACCCAATGGGTGATATGAAAGAAACCCCTTTCGGTCCGGTACGACTGATTCTTACACTTTAAGGCTTGCTAATAATATAGCATAGTAGATATACCAGAAAAAACAAATCGACTCACCAATGGATCCTTCCAAAGACGCAACGTATATCGATAAGAACGTCCTTGTGAAGAGACACAGCGTATGCGCAGACAGCAAGGCAACCTCATGACTCCTGACTCCTGGCACCATGATCCTGGCGAGGGAGATCAGCTGGCGAAGGAACTCCAGGTTGAGGCCCGGGATGTGCTCCTCCTGTGATACTGATTGTGTTTCATCTGCATCCTCCTGTGGAAGGAGCTTGAGGGTAGAAAGAAATTTTATGCAGTCGGCAAATTTTAGGCAGCACGGCTACGGAGATTTGTTTCCTAAATTAAAAATAATTTAGAAAAAAAATCTTCAAACAAATTAATAGACCACCTTAGCAGAATCATAACATGAATAATGATTTTAAAAATGTTCGGCTTTTTACTGGCTTTCACGAGTTACTGTGATTTGAGAATAGTAAAGCAAGATAGTCCAATAGGACCACCTGATGGTGTGCGATCACTGAAGCTTATAGACGCCTGCAACACCAGAGGTATTGCTTGCGCTTTTGAGACCCCTTGAAGACCCCACGCTCATTGGAAAAAACTAAGGGAGTTCTTTCCACAACCTAACCCTTTTCAGGAGGAAACATCTTTTAAATCGGGGTGGACTGCAATCCCGCTCAGATTGCAGACCAATGCTAAAAACGTGTCCATAAACAAAAAAGAGGGAGTAGACAAGCTTTATCTTACTTCCTGCTTGACATGGAGGGAAGTGGAAACGTATTTTTCATATTCCTCCACTATTATTTTCTGATTTTTCGTTGCAGGATCCAAGGCAGGTAAATTCATTATCGGGGACAAGTCGAGCTATGTTGTCTCGGCGCTTTTCTGGTGGTTGCCACTGTTAATTCTGGCTTTCAGGAGTTGCAGTGGTTAGAGAATAGTTTGGTGAGTTTCCCCAAAAAAACTGAGTTTGAAGTAGGACTCGAAAAGCTACCAATTGGCTTGCAAATATTATGCTGATAACTTACAATATTCTGTTTATTGTCAGTGTCGGCGTCCCCTCTGCAGAGCGCGCACTGCTCCGCGCCGCAGCGTCCTCCGCATGTGTCGCCGTTTGCTGTACCATTTTCCACGTTGTGTAGCTTTCCGTTTTTAGTGACCTAGGAACAAAATACATTTGTTAAGAGGATTGTATAGCGGCTGCCTTTTCAAAAAATAGGTATTTTGAAAAACTCGTGCTGTCCCTCTCGCTCGTTGAAAAACCCCCGATCGTGCGATAGAGAGCGTTGCAATTCGCTACTGACTGTGAGTATTTTTTATATGAAATTTGTCTCTCGGGAGAAAACGTTTTTCACATACTAAATCACGTCCAATCTCTTAGATTCTAGTGTCAATCGTTTCAGCATATTATATTCTAGGTTTGTAGGTTTTGCTTTTTTTCTAAAACTTCTTTGTTTTTAAAATACAAAGGTTTTACTTCAATGAAGATTTTGTCATAAAAATAGTAACTTTTAGGCGCCTGTTACTTTCAAACTATTATAAATTTTGAAAAAAAGAAAACCTATAAACCTAGTTTTTTACAGTGTCAGAAGCATTCTAAAAAATCATTGAGATAGGATAACATTTAGGGGTAGGAAAACGTTTTCTCTTTTAGTATGGACGAGCGCTCGGTAGACGATAGTCTTAAATACTGTGGATCAAGAAACGCAGTTTTGTTTAAATTTCATTATTCAGTTCTGCATGTGGCCAGCCCATTGCCACTTCAACTTGCAAATTTTACGAGCTGTGGTTATTCGGCGAATATCCATGCTCCGGATTTTATCCCGCAAATAAAACTCCGAAGTCCGAACATAGCTATTTCCATTGCTCGTTAAGTGACTCTTAGTCTCTCTAGAAGGCCAGCAGTCAACTACCACGTCTCAGAGCCAAGTCATTCTTAACTTATCAAGTTCGACAAAGCTTCAGTCCCAGTCATAAGACTGAAAGTACTGTAGTTGCCCATTTAAAACCGTAGATCTCTCTGTACACCATGTACAGTTTAACACAGTTTAATAAAATGTATTAAATCATATCTTATAATTTTCTCGTCAAACTGTTTAAGAAATGACTTTTTTTTTTTGTGGGATAATCCTTTGGAAAATTGACTGGGGGGGCGGGGAGGATTGTGTCCGATACAAATCGAATTAAAAACCCAGAGTTCTTTCATCTACCATTGGTCGGCAGACCAGGAGATACAAATAAATTCGCGCGTCTCCTAACTGGTGTTTGCCAGCTATTACGGCGGATCCAATCTCCAAGTGTAGTCTATCCAGCGAGCATGCATCTTCTCATGCAAGCCACCTCTATATTTTTCTTCTACCAAGTATTACTTAGGTGGTCGCGGAGATTATCAAATTACCGTGACCCTGGAACGTAAAGGGCTATTGAAGGACACCGTGAATTTCAGTCAGTACAAGTCTGACAGTCCCTCCCACCCTGCCCTGGGTGGAGGACTCATTTAATGATTTTACCACGTAAAAAAACAGTGTTAATTAGGTACCAACCTTATAATTATTATTATTGTTGCAAGGAGGCGCCTGCTTCTTATCCCTCGTTCCATACACTGCACAGGCAGCCAACGCCACCCCAACTCCAACCCCCAGAGCTATCGAAGGCTGAACCCTCGAAGCCTGCTCCCGTATCTTCGTTAAAATGGCGGGCATTTTCACAAAACCACTATTTGTCTATATAACTGTGACCATTTATGCTTAGCTCTAAGAGATCTTTTGACTTAAAAGTTAAATCACAGTTGAATATGATTGGTGATTTGATTCAAGTCATTATTGTGATTTGTGTTCGTCCATTGTCCTGAAACAAAGAGAATGAGGAGGTTAGTTTTGAAACAAACTAGTACGATACGTATAAGATATTATGTTTATGAAATATTCTGAAAACAGTCATGATTTGACAAAGAACACATTTTTTTTAGGTCAATGAGGTTTGTGTAAACTTTTTATACAAGTTTGTAGAATCACAATCCTCGTCACGGCCGTAAAAAGGGGTACAAATGTTTTTAGAGCTAATCTAGCAAACTATTGATTCGTGAGGTGGACGCTGTCCTCTCTTTTACGCAGAAAATACAGAGAGACTTAGAATTTTTTGTTGCAAATTAGACAAAGAACCAAAATAAAAAAAGTTAAAACGAAAATCTATGAAAATCGTTAGATCTGAGGCCTTACCACGAGCTCTTAAAGCGATCCAGTTTAGGCTGCGGGAAAGAGACATAGCTATACAAGTTGTCTAGCGCCATCTCTTTCCCGCAGCCTAAAGACTCACGCTTTAAGAGTTCATGCTAGGCCACCTGGGGGTGGTATTACAACGTCAAAACCATGCTTGTTCCAGTGAGTGAAAAAGATGGCGCTAGACGATTTGTAATCTCTGTCACTTTCACTCGCAGTAATAAGCCTGGTTTTAAGACGTTGTTGTAATACCCCCGCAGGACACTTACTCTTACAATGATGGGGACCGTGTCCCAGCAGTGGGTACATTACAGGCTGGTTAATAATAATATTCCACAACTATCACACAACGCCATCTAGTCCCAAGCTAAGCAGAGCTTGTGTTATGGGTACTAGACAACTGATAAACACACTTATATGTATATTTCTAAATACATACATATTATGTTAAGCGTGTAAAAAATATTTTATAATTGGTTTTATATTTTTTTTTTATAATTGAGTGTAATAATTCATTTTATAGGGTTTAATTAACTTGCGGATCTTTTCAACTGTAGCACTTGTATTTTCATTATCGTTTACGACTAATTAATTTATAATGTTATTGAAGCAATTAAACTTGTTTTAGTACAGTGTTTTAATTAGGCAATGGTTTAATTGTTTCGTCTATTTATATGGCAGTGGAGTTGTTTTGTTTTTTGTTTATTTTACCCGCGGCTCCGTTCAGAAACAGGATCTTGAAGAGATCGAGGGAATTCTTCAATAAATGACTGTAAATCAACCACATAATTGCTCTTTAAGAGGCCTTTTACCCATTTGCGCGTAGAACTAAAATTATGGTCGTCTAATTTACCATATTAAGTAATACTCCAACATTTTTGAATACCTGTAAAAGAAAGACCAGTATTTCGTGTTGTAATTTGACGTAACATATTTCAAAAAACTCTTTTATTAACTTTGTGGTAATTAATCTCCGACAAGTAGTTTACTGAAAAATCAACGCAGAGTCGATTTGCGACTCCTACATCTACCATTAATATTCGTAATTTTAACCAAAAAAAATACACAAATCATCAGACATACGTTTTTGTCGTCAAACTGCGTAGTAGAAATTATATTTTTAATAACACAAATTGGTAAAAAAATAAATTCTGAGGTCAATTTTTACGTTTTATATCGCTGTTTTATCGCCATTTTTGGTTCGAACAAAGCGTAATTACATTAAAAAAACTATGTAAATATAAACTATGTTTACAGACTAAACTAAGTTCTAAATTTCATTAAAATCCCTTCATGTAATTAAACATACTATCGTTTTTAAAATCACTCTAAACTAGTATAAATTACGAAACATAACCGGGCTGCGATCAGTACGGCTCCAGCGCCCGTCGACGTAGGACCTGTATCACTTTTTTCCTCGTCCTGATTATAGAGCGTACGTATCGTGAACGGAATATTATACTACGACTGCCACATTTTGATTCTCTCCATATTTTTTTCATAAGGTAAGATTTTCGTTACTTTATCAAACTAAAGTATTATTATAATTATAATAGTAGTTTGTAGAATTTGTGCATTAATTAGCCATCCGTTTTTGTTTTATTAGTTTTTGCAATGGGGCGCAAGAGTGGTGAGAAATCCAATATGGCGGCCTCCCCAAGATCGCGGTCGGGCTGTTTGAAATCCACCCCCATGATATGGGTATCAAATGAAAGGGTTTGCTGTCAGGAATATGAAAAAAATAGTCACGTGTCTTAAATCCAACATGGCGGACATCCAAGATGGCGGATTGGCTATTTGAAATGCATCCCCATGATATGGGTATCAAATGAAAGGGTTTGCTGTCAGGAATATGATAAAAATAGTCACGTACCTGAAATCCAGCATGGCGGACATCCAAGATGGCGGATTGGCTATTTGAAATGCATCCCCATGATATGGGTATCAAATGAAAGGGTTGCTGTCAGTAATATGAAAAAAATAGTCACGTGTCTTAAATCCAACATGGCGGACATCCAAGATGGCGGATTGGCTATTTGAAAGGTACCCCCATGATATGGGTATTAAATGAAAGAGTTTGCTGTCAGGAATACGAAAAAAATAGTCACGTGTCTTAAATCCAACATGGCGGACATCTAAGATGGCGGATTGGCTGTTTGAAATGCATCCCCATGATATGGGTATCAAATGAAAGGGTTTGCTGTCAGAAATATGAAAAACCCACGTTTTTAATTTTCTTAAAAAAAAAAGAAAATAACCCTACGGGGCTGAGAGAGGGGCCACTCAAAACGTGGTGGCGTATATTATTTATGGGATATATTTACATGACTTGTATAGATCGTGGTTGTAACTTGCAAAGATACGCTCCCACGCTTTGAGTGGCTCTTCTTTGCCCCGTAGCACTGTAAAAATATGGATAGTACGGAAATTACGTACTAACGTTCGAAACGGTGCACTCACACAAATACGCGCATCTACGAGGCTTCTAAGCGGACATCGCAGTGCTGTCAGTTCTGAGTGCCGCGTAAAGACGAGTTGCGTTAATTTATGTTACGTATAATTATGGCTGTTTGAACTCGGCTTCATCATAACCGGAGATTTTGTTTTTTAAACTCCCTGCTTATTTTGAAAGGTAATAATGATTTTTATCAATATCGAATTCCATATCCGCGTGACCGTTTAATAAATTCGTAAATAATTTGTAAAAAAAACCAACATGGTTTCTGCTACAATTTCTCATAATAGGCGTCTTTTTATAGTTTTCGTCTTCGAGGGTTTTGAATCCGATAGTGCTGTCAAAATGTAAATCCAAGATGGCGGCTGCAAAAATATCGAGGTTTTCGTCATGGGTGTCGTTTTCATGGTTTTCGAGGGTGTTGAAACCGATGGTGCAGTCAAAATGTAAATCCAAGATGGCGGCTGCATAAATTATCGAAGTTTTCGTCATGGGTGTCGTTTTCATGGTTTTCGAGGGTGTTGAAACCGATGGTGCAGTCAAAATGTAAATCCAAGATGGCGGCTGCATAAATTATCGAAGT
This sequence comes from Agrotis clavis, assembly GCA_954870645.1. Taxonomy (NCBI): domain Eukaryota; kingdom Metazoa; phylum Arthropoda; class Insecta; order Lepidoptera; family Noctuidae; genus Agrotis; species Agrotis clavis. Next base: position 2,308,154 of record OX940943.1, on the reverse strand, counting down.
TTTCGTCATGGGTGTCGTTTTCATGGTTTTCGAGGGTGTTGAAACCGATGTTGCAGTCAAAATGTAAATCCAAGATGGCGGCTGCATAAATTATCGAGGTTTTTTGTCATGGGTGTCGTTTTCATGGTTATCGAGGGTGTTGAAACCGATGGTGCAGTCAAAATGTAAATCCAAGATGGCGGCTGCATAAGTTATCGAGGTTTTCGTCATGGTGGTCGTTTTCATGGTTTTCGAGGGTGTTGAAACCGATGGTGCAGTCAAAATGTAAATCCAAGATGGCGGCTGCATAAATTATCAAAGTTTTCGTCATGGGTGTCGTTTTCATGGTGTTCGAGGTTGTTGAAACTGATGGTGCAGTCAAATTGAAATCCAAGATGGCGGCTGCATAAATTATAGAGGTTTTCGTCATGGGTGTCGTTTTCATGGTTTTCGAGGGTGTTGAAACCGATGGTGCAGTCAAAATGTAAATCCAAGATGGCGGCTGCCAAAATTATCGAGGTTTTCATCATGGATGTCGTTTTCATGGTTTTTGAGGGTGTTGAAACCGATATTGCTATCAAAATAGAAATCCCAGATGTCAAATAACAAAAATCACATGAAAATAACATGAATAAGATAAATATTAAGTATTGAAAAGTAATTTGCGCAAAGTATTTTTCGTTAAACACAATTGCAGTTACAATATGGTGCCTAGGTCATCTTATACTTAGTTGAAACGCATAGTACGGTGCGCAGCCACCGGGTTAATCAAGCATCAGCGCCACATAATTATGTTCCATTCTCCGCGCTCGTGACAACCCTAAGGCTGCAGTTGAGAGCGTAGGTATTTATTTCTACAATTAGGCCTAGTTTCCATACTATCCATATTTTGACTGCACCATCGGTTTCAACACCCTCGGAAACCATGAAAACGACACCCATGACGAAAACCTCGATATTTTTTGCAGCCGCCATCTTGGATTTACATTTTGACTGCACTATCGGTTTCAACACCCTCGAAAACCATGAAAACGACACCCATGACGAAAACCTCGATAATTTATGCAGCCGCCATCTTGGATTTACATTTTGACTGCAACATCGGTTTCAACACCCTCGAAAACCATGAAAACGACACCCATGACGAAAACATCGATAATTTATGCAGCCGCCATCTTGGATTTACATTTTGACTGCACCATCGGTTTCAACACCCTCGAAAACCATGAAAACGACACCCATGACGAAAACCTCGATAATTTATGCAGCCGCCATCTTGGATTTACATTTTGACTGCACCATCGGTTTCAACACCCTCGAAAACCATGAAAACGACACCCATGACGAAAACCTCGATATTTTTTGCAGCCGCCATCTTGGATTTACATTTTGACAGCACTATCGGATTCAAAACCCTCGAAGACGAAAACTATGAAAAGACGCCTATTATGAGAAATTGTAGCAGAAACCATGTTGGTATTTTTTACAAATTATTTACGAATTTATTAAACGGTCATGCGGATATAGAATGCGATATTGATAAAAATCATTCTTACCTTTCAAAATAAGCAGGGAGTTTAAATAACAAAATCTCCGGTTATGATGAAGCCGACTTCAAACAGCCATATACCTACACAACGCAATACACTCGTGATTTTATAGAAATAAACGCAACTCTTCTTTTACGCGGCACTCAGAACTTACTACTTACAGTAGCTCGTTCTGTGTTCTTGTAGTAGATGTTTAAGGTTCACATTCATTAAAAATATGAAAACACGGAAAATATATTAAATTTAGGTTGTATTCGATGACTAAGGGCTGATTTATAATAGTCAGACAACTTTTATCTGAGGAATGAAAATAGCGGTTTGACATATTTTCTATAGATAAGCTGTCGAACCGCCATTTTTATTCCTCAGATAAAAGTTATCTGACTATTTTTCAAACTTCACTTCGGTTAATCGCAGATTCAGTTTTACTTCCACAACAATAAAATATAACTAACTTTAACTCACAGGTTATTTTTAACACAAAATTTAATTAAAATAGAACAGTTTGTTAACATTCGACGTCAAACGAATTATCTAACAAATAATTATGGCGGCGCCGCCGCCAGGCACATGTCGTTCAACCAATCAGCGTGCGAGATGCTTTCCGTTCTATACCATTTAACAGTCTAATAGACTGAATAAACAAAAAAAAACTTTTTCAGAAATGTAACCAAAGTGCATTACGATTATATCGGCTCAAGATTGTTTAGTCCGTCTCAACACTAGCGCTACACTGGTTGCGTTGTGTATGTGTGAATAGCTACGCACACATGAACATTGCTCCCGTCTTTTACCTAAACTCGAGCGTTCGAATTTTGTGAACTGGCTCTTAAGAGCCTATACTACCTCAAATCGCTTAGCAGAATCCTGTGAAACGTCGAAAATACTGCAGCATTAATTTTGAAATAAATATATGGTAAAGTTGAGGATTAATGTTAGGTCTTATGTTTGGCGAAAACATGATTCCATAAAATTTTCTCGATAGAAAAAAATCCCAAAGTTACCTCCAAATTGAACAATAAACCGCTGGCAATCTTAATATACTTAAAATTAGATCATGAAACTTTTTATACTAACTGAACTAACTATAAAGCAGGTCTTATGTTATTCATTTTTTTGAATTTTCTTTTTTTTTCGCCGTAAAATAAATAGATTTGCGTGAAGACAGCTAAAAGAAAGAGCAAGCATTAGTTTAGAGCTTTGTTACCTGAAAATAAATGGTTTATTATTATTATTATTATTAGTGCGTGGTACGTGCAAGTGCGAGAGAGTAAGATTATATTGAAGTACTATGGAGCCATAATTAATATACAATGTAGAAACATTGTCTAATTTGACCGGACTATAAGTCGTTGTTCATAATTATAGCGGCAATTGTAATTGAGTCAGTTACACGTGTTTCTAAGTATAAGATAATTGTTTGAGTCAAATTATCAAGCAAAAGGTCAAAGGTAGCAAATAAAAAAAAATAACCATGTACACATTAAGTATACTTAATTATTTATTTTTAAACTTAGACAAAACAATGGTATTTTTTGTTTCAGTTTCAAAGTTGTCTATGTAAAATCTTGAATATTATTAAAACAAATCATTATAAATCAAAACATATTTTTTGCCTACATGAAACAAATTACCTATTTGTTCTAACCTACCTGACAAAAAATATGTTATGTATTACGTATTCGTATTAATTATTTCGCAATAACACTTGGCTATTATTTATTTTTATTTTAGTCTATATAGTATTACTAGCTGACCCCGCAAACGTTGTTTTGCCATATAAATTAAAAAAAAATAGATAGTAGCCGATTCTCAGACCTACTGAATATGCATACCAAATTTCATAAAAATAGGTCAAGCCGTTTCAGAGGAGTACGGTAACTAACATTGTGACACGGAAATTTTATATACATGTATAAGAAGATTAGGGTGCAACGGACCCTTTAGGGGACTGTCAGACTCGTACTGACTAAAATCCATCGTGTTCCTCCGATTGCCTTTTTCGTTCCAGGTTCACGATAATCTGCTTAGACAGTTCCGCAACCCTAGTGTTGGTTATTAATTGTGTTATTTTTTTCGGCTTCCTTACTCTCAATTAAAATTACTCTTAATTATTTTCATAAAAGTCGTTTAATTGGGCGTTATTAAAACGGTGAAGGAAACCATAGAGAAGAAACCGGTGTTTTTCAATGTTTCAGAAACAAAAATTCGTTATCCGTACCAGTTACCGTTACCGTAAGCCAGCGTGATAGATCACAGGTCAGCCTGTGCCCTGTAATACGAGTACAGGCGAGACCTGTGTCCCAGTTGTGGGAATATTACAGGCTGATTCGATTCAAGTATACTTTTATTGGTTTTGAAACTGAAATTCAGCAATTATTACAGAAAATTATATTACACAGACCACAAAAGCAATAAAAATAGCTAAATCATATTACAATAGTACAATAACAGCTACAGAAAGTGAATGGCTATTTCATGAATGCACACAATGCGCAATGCGCACGAGCAGATCTATGCAATTGAAGCCAAACTAGTGCAATTCAGCGCTTACAATACGCATCCTGGGTATTGCGAAATGTTGCAGAGATTATATTGCATACTGAGATAAATCTACATATTCTTAGAAAACCTGGACAGAACTGCTTTATTGGATAGCTCTAGGTATTTCTTTGTAGAACAAATAAAAACGTAATTAAGTATCAATAAAGAAGTCGTTTTAAGAAATAAAAAAAATATTCACCCGCTTAGAAGATTCTGGAAGTCCTTTATTTATTTTGTTTAGTTTTTCTTTAAACAAAATAAAAAAATAAGTTTGGGTCACATTTTTGCAATTCAAATGCATAAAATACATTTTAGTTTTATTTCAAAATAGGTTTTTTTATGCTCCCGGCAGCAAAAATGTGATGTAATCACACAATCGAAAAGGCAACGTCTTATTCTCTAGACCTCGTGGTTTCAACCCCGCTGCTAGGCTCCTTTTGGTCTTACCGTGATATTTGATAGCCTTTAACGTTCCTCGATAAATGCACTATCCAACACAAAAATATATTTCCAATTCGGACCAGTAGTTCCTGAGATAAGCGCGTTCAACCAAACCAATAAACTCTTCAGTTTAATAATACATATTCTACATAAGATGTTGCTAAGGACATGATCACATTAGGTAACTTTTCAAAGAATTTTGAAAACAGACACAAAAAAGGAACAAGGTAAACTTAAAATTTGAGAGACATAAGATAAAGTGACCACAGAGAAGGGTAACGACAAAAATACGACACTAATGATGTAATTAGAAGTTTACAAACCTACTTAGAAAGAAATGTCATTAGCAAGGAAGAGGGAGTGGGAATTAATTCTTTATGGCCAGAAATGGTAAGGTTCAGAGAAAACTCACCCCTTTTGTTAGTGACATCACTACCAATGGGGGTGAGATTTCTCTGAAACTGACTGCACAAAGCTGTAGAGTTTTACAAAATATGCTTTTACCCGCAGCGACACACATGGCGTTATTTTTATTATAATATGTATTATAAAGTTGTTTTTTTCGGGGACAGTACTTTTTTCAGGATGAAAGGTCCGTCTATGTCCGTCTATGCAATATACGTTGTCAGGCAATTGTCAGGTATACTATAGGTACATATAATACGCACATTATTTCAGGGTAATATTCGGTGGTTTAAGCGTAACAAACAAAAAAAACAAACTTACTTTCGCATTATATTTTTTGTAAGGAAGTTAGAATTAAGTAGAACATGGTACAAACATTTTTTTTGGAATATCATCAAGTCTGTGTCAGTAATTGCGTTTTTTTTTATGCTCGGCTCATTATCGTCTCAGGATAATGTTACTTATTTTGAGCTACCAACCAGTAAAAGAATTTTAGAATTGGATCATAAGTTCTATAGTGTACCCCTACAATCTTTTTTATAATATTAGTGCAGCTTTACTGGTCAGAACCAACGTACACAGCAACAAAACAACAACTACAGGCTATTACTCCACACAGCAATGGCACAATACTGCGAGCAGATGACATAAGAGGTCATTGATGTTCGGTTGAGTAACTTTCATCTCAGTGATCGCTTACGTCGCGTTTAGACGATAGGCCCGTGTTAAATGGACATTCTGATGAATAGAGATGGGTTTAGACTTGCGTTTTATGACGCTGCGTATCATAATAGTCCAGTCAAATTAGTAAGTTCACCTCGGAATTTGAGATACCCAGCTGTAAGTCTGTAAATACTTGTATTGGGCCACCCTAAAAGTTGTCTCAAAACCTACATATGGTAGGGTGTACGCAACTATAAAATTTCAAGGTCAATATATCATATACAGGGTTACTGGTTAAGTCGACCTAGATCCATTGAGGGGTTATAGTAGACGTCATTTTTGACTGATTTTACTATGGGAACCCCTATCCCAATCCTTACCGTTTTTGAGTTATTAGACTTTTGATTTTTTTCAAAAATATTCCACCTCTGCGTCATAAACTAGTTATTGTAAGAATTTTACGACGTTTAGGACGCTAAAGTGATACTTTTTTGATAGCTTACAAAAGACTCATTCTATTGAAACCAGTATATTTGATAAATTACTCATATCTTGGGAAATAAATGACTAGAAAGTTCAAATATGTATTGAATTTTTTTTTGGAGCTACCCTTTTCTTTCGGGCCAATTTTCTCAAAATAAATGTACGGTACTTGATTGGCAAATTGCAGCAAAAACACTGATGCCTCATTAGCTTTTTAAAATGATACCACAATATCCACTTTTAGTAAGAATATGGCCAGAAAATAAGGGGTTCAGTAGCATTGGGTCAAAAGATTAACACCACATAGGTAACAAAAAAATCCGCAACAGAGTAAGTAAGAAAAATCGGACTGTAAGTGGAGGAAGTCGATTGACAAATTTATTGAAATGTACATTCGAAAATTGAACCTCTTTTTTCTAATGAAATCGGTTAAAAGAGTATTGGCGAGTTTGGTTAAAAAAACACCTTGTCAGTATCAACCTTTGTTTTCTGGACATTACTTACTAAAAGTGGATATTGTAGTACCATTTTAAAAAGCTAATGAAACAACAGTGTTTTTGCTGCAATCTGCCAATCTAATACGGTACATTTATTTTGAGAAAAAATCCCGAAAGACAAGGGTAGCTCCAAAAAAAATTCAATATTTGAACTTTACAGCCATTTATTTCCCAAGGTATGAGTAATTTATCAAATATACTAGTTTCAATAGGATGAGTCATTTGTAAGCTATCAAAAAAGTATCATTTTAGCGTCCTAAACGTCGTAAAATTCTAACAATAACCAGTTTACGACGCAGAGGTGGAATGTTTTTGAAAAAAATCAAATGTCTAATAACTCAAAAACGGTAAGGATTGGGATAGGGGTTCCCATAGTAAAATCAGTCAAAAATGACGTCTACTATAACCCCTCAAAGGATCTAGGTCGACTTAACCAGTAACCCTGTATATGATATATTGACCTTGAAATTTTATAGTTGCGTGCACCCTACCATATGTAGGTTTTGAGACAACTTTTGGGGTGGCCCAATACAAGTATTTACAGACTTACAGCTGGGTATCTCAAATTCCGAGATTCTTACCTAATTTAAGCTAAAATGACTGGACTATAATCTAACCGTAAGTAATATGAACAAAGGCGGGGGAGCAATTCTTGTCGCTGGCAGTTTTTTGAGTCCATAATTTAATTTCGTAAAATGAATTCTAAAACACAACGTGTGCGTTGCTGGCACATGTGCGATCCGCCTAGGATACAGGTTACAGCTTTGTGATTTAAGAGAAGATAAGAGAATAGCTTGGCGAGACTAGGGTCAAGAGGTAGAGACTAGGGTCATCTTTTCAAAAAAATATTGTTGAATGGCCTTGTGCCAAGCTGGATAGGTATTAGTTCCTCAATCACCTCAGAACTTGGCTAAACAAATCTTGGTAAGGCTCAGAGATGGGTCACTGTCTTGGATCACAACAATATGACCTTTATTCCGGTAATAAGTGGTATAATCTTCAGGTTCAAAGCGAGCGAAGTCGCTGGCAGCAACTACAAAATATGAAATACTGTTCATATCAATCAATCTGCATTTACCCTAACAGTATAAGTTACGTAGACTGTCCGTTTTCGTCCAACACAGACAAAGTTGTAAGTGACGCGTATTGATCTGTCTGGGTCTAGATACAGGATGCTGCAATCCAGTGTTTCAGTGCAAAGCTACACAATCATATTTGGCAATTGAAATTACAAATAATAAATTCAATGCTTCGATAACAAACTTGCACCTTGCAACGATTACTAAATCAGGTTTAGCCAGAAATTGACGATAATGGCATGTTTTGTAAAAAAGGATGACTTTTGATAACGAATTTATTGTAATCTAATAAAATAAATAATTTATATTTTGGAAAATATTATTAAATGCAATTAATTTATGTGTTTCTAAAGCAATAAATAAAACGCAGTAAAATGATATTTTAAATTGTAATGGCATAAGTAAAACTGAAAACAAAAATAAATAACCAAAAATGTAATCTTAGCATCTTAATGGTATTTCTTTTTGTTTTTTAGTAAATTTTATAATATGCAGTTATATTTTTGTATGTATCTCTAACAATAAATAAATCATTATAAGCGCAACAAAATGATATTTAAAGTTTTAACTACAAAAGTAAAAATTTAAACAAATAAATCACCAAAATATAATGTCACCTAGCTCAGTGACATTTATTTTCATCTCCTGAATTACATTGAAGAAGATTTCCGCAGAGTTTGATAAAGAAAAAGTTTTGGTTTTAATTTAAACTTTGTTTTAAATTATCAAATATTGAAAAAAAAAAAATTGTAGTACCATTGCCAATATAAGGAATCCAAGATAAAGATCTCTTCCAGATTTTGATTCTTATTTACATTACTTATGTGTTTTAAAATGTAGACATAAGAAGCAAGTAGTTTTCAAATACATTCACATACATATTCATTTCCACATTTTAAGTAAGTTAGGTATTAACTTCCTGAGACTTTTTGTTTCCATTGGCCTTAAAAGCTTTAACGATCAAATTATTTATTAGAACTAACTTATTCCAAAATGCCATTTATACGATTATTATTTTAAAAGTTGTCTATGATTTATTAAAACTGCACAAAAGTATCAATTAACATTTATTTATGCAATGCATATTGGATAAATAATAAATAATATTAATCTACTCTTTTTGCCCCTACATAATTAATTTTAATGTCAACATAGCGCATTTAGCACGTTTTGTGTTTTGTGACCTTCTTAAAAATTCGCAAGGTAATTTTCAATCGACTATTCTAGAAATGTTTAATCACAAACAACATATGACTAGATTTCCTATTCAATCGTCATCACATTAATTATATCTATATTTAATACCTTTTTATATTTATTTTTCCAATTAATTGACATGATTAATTTAAAACTTACGTTATTTGTAGCTTCTTTTTTTATAATAATTTAGTCACATAATAATAAAAAAATCATTTGTCTAAACTCCTTTGATTATAACATATATAAGTTTCCAAAAGTTTTATAGAAACAATGACTTAATACATCATTATTTATAAACACCACAGGTCTTAAGCACGTTCCTTGCGGTACTCCTCACGTGTTTACCCTACTCGGCAATGGGACCTTGACCCTGACGTGACTCAGATACGCGACAGACAATAGTTGGTACCGACCTCTGCCACCAATAAGGATTTAAATAGGAAAAACAATGATATAAGGAGAAGCATACAATGTTAACTTGTGATAAACACTGTCAAAGGCCTTTGTTTGATCTAAGTAATTATTCATAACGTGTATATTCTTAATTATTTCTTAGAAATATTCGTAAACAGCATTTAAAAATGTTAGTGTATTTCGCAGTAGTCTGCAATCTGTTGACCTCGATATCTTGATGATATCTTATGAAATTATGAAAAATGCTGCAAATAGGAATTTTAAAACAATTGTTGTATAAGTAGTGTTACAATAATGAGATACAAATTAAATAGGAAATCTGCATTACAAATACCAAAATTAACTCTTTTTAATTACTAGTCGTGTAGTGGGTATAATTATTTGGTTAATTTGAATTCTAATTTATTCTAAGAAATCAATTTATAACCAAACTCGAGAGGATCATTACTTTTCAAATCGTGAGGATCATCATTTTTAAAATAGGGCTAGGACAGACCTTTAATAAGAAATAACTTTTATATGTTGTAAAGGGTATCGATTATATCGAGTCATGTGCTAAATCCATGATAAACGATTGTAGATCTATGTCTATTACACCATAACTACTAAAATAATAAGAAAACAGTTTTGTAACTTTTTATCTTATTAGTTTTGTATGACAATATTCATTTGTGAGAGTGTTGCAACTGAGAGAAGAATTAATGAGTTAGCAATCATTGCAAAGTCAATAAACAATTAAACAACACGTATGCAATTATATTGAACATTAACACTTACAAAAATACCTATTATTTCAATAGAAACTATAATTTATTCATAGCTATTTTACTGTGATTTTAACCATCTATTCTCCAATCACGGTATAAGTTATTTCTGTTTTTTTTTTATATATTTTCTCTAATAATAATAAGCAAACACAGAGTATACAAGCAGAATCTTTGCTTCCTAATTGTATATTTTTACCAGAATTATGAATTATTTGACCATCAACATGAATATTGAAGAGCTCGTGGCTAAATAATTACAGCCGCCCAGGCCGATCTTCCGGGTTAAGTCGCGCTTGCCAAGGTTGGTCTGTGGATGGGTGACCATCTGACATAACGAGTTTCCTCCGTGCCTCGGAAAGCATGTAAAGCCGTTGGTCCCGGCTGTCATTTGTAGATCTTTGACAGTCGTTACTGTTAGTCAGAAGCTCATAAGTCTAACACCCAGTCCTTACCATGGGGTATCATATTTCCCAGTTACTGGGTTGTGGATGTCCGATAAGCAGTCGCTCCATGTAAAATACTGATATTCAGCTGAATCTGGTTGGACTGGAAGCCGACCCCAATATAGTTGGGAAAAGGCTAGGCAGATCAACATGAATATCAATCAGAATCACTGGTGTTAATATATCTCCATTCAATTTTTAGTTCCGTCTTTCTGTAGTATCGTGTGTGCATTTACAAACATTCAGAATTCGATACACTATTTGTAGATCATACAATTTGTTCCATACGGCAATTGAGCCTGCGTCACACGGTGCAGCACTTTAGTCGTTCAGCTGCTGCACCAATTGGACTGTCATAAATGAATTGAAAAACGATGACGCCCCAACTACCCAAGTGCCACAGTAAACCCCATTCATACATGATGGAAACGTAAGGAAAACGAAACAAAAAAGCAGCGGAATTTACCCGTACCACATTGTGAAGAAGGACAAAATGTCTATAAGGTTTTCTTTTAGACAGTACAAGACAAAATATCAACGAATAAAATTCCAGTATTCTCTGACCTACAATTGTATAAGCTTTCGGTGTAGAGAAGGATCAGTTTAAACTGGGTTAGTTGATATGTTTTCCAACGCACATTAATAGAATGTTTTTATTGTTTGACTTGTACTAAGTACTGTCATTAGTCTAGTTTGTGATGAGGAAGCTGTGGTCACGTGAGGTATTGTTCGAAATGAATAGGATGTTGCTAAACGTGATTTTGTTTCAGGGTTGAGACGACATTTTGTTAGTGGACTTTGCGAAGTTATGGCTTTGGGAGTAAAACTGCAAGACTTCCTTTAACTGACGGGCTTCCAAACGGCTGTCGGAGCCGCGGGATTATCTAAAAAGGACACCGTGGCAATGGAACACAAAGGGCAACTGAAGCAACAAGGTGGATTTTAGTCAGTAAGAGACTGAACCTCGATTCCGCTCGATTTATTTGATGAATGACTAAAACCCAAAAAAAAGACTACCAATAGTTTAAAGTGGCTTCGTGACTTCAAATGGTAATGAAATAATTATGGGGTTTGATGCTTACAAGCTTTTGTTGTATTTACTAAGTACTTCAACACATACTAATCTAACTACTATTAGAAAAAAAAACTAATAAAATAATGAATATGGAAATTAATGAAGACATCATCTATTTAAAAACGACAAGCTATTTCATAGACACATTAATCTAAAAGATGACAGTTGCAGAAGGAAACACATTATAATTTGCATATTTTGCAATTTCAAGTGACGACAATGACAATAAAAACAAAATTGATACGCAATATTAATCATTTTTATACGTGATTTTTTAAATAAGGAATTTCGATTAGATAAGATTATAAACAACGTCATATCATTAAGTCATTCATCACGATTTGTAAGGCAACCGAGGAAAAACCAGTTAGTTCACGATATATCAGCAATTATAACAAAACCACCTGTTTCTTTAATACTGGTTGCAATCTTTGGTGTTTTTTGTTATATAGGGCTTCACACACAGCAGCTATAATGTATATTTTCACATCTTCGAATCTCTATGGAAAGATGTAAATGAGATGTATCGTGCTATAATGTACATCTTTACATTATAGCTGCTGTGTGTGAAGCCCTTTATCACTTTTCGTGATTAAATTATTTAGATTTGAAATTTCAATTTTGGGTTGGTTAGTATCAGTATTGCGTAACCTACCTGTACAGTGAGAACCAAAAGTCCATAAGCATTTTGATCTATAAGGCTTTTCAGTGTTTACTGTACAAAAATAAAAGCCTCATTTCAAAGAGGGAAATCTTAGTTTCTCACATGTATATAAGTAATTTATGTGTCATAAAAAAATCTCGGGTTTACGTTACCTACGTCAATAGTTTCATAGTCACGGATAGTTTAACTTAAAGAATTGGCATAGGTCAGAAAGAACGTGTTTTTCTAACGCCAATCTTAAGCTGTCAGATTATTTAAAAAGCAGAGTTGATTGACAAATCAACGCCTTTTTATAAATATATGAGCCACAGTTTATACATTTGAAACAAGTTTTCTTACGCAGATACCAGCTTTTTGCTTCCTGGTAAAAAAGTTAACAAAAAAACAATTTAACTTGGACTTTAAAATCTAATTTAAATACACAGTATAAAGGCCTAAAAACTGTTAACTGTAGCAGATCAAACAATGAAGTATATCCAAACAGTAAAAACACAAAACATAATTACCATTCATACACTTTATTCAATGTTATGTCTGATTGTAAACGTTGTGTTTCATTAGCAAACATATTCAATACTAGCTTCCGCCCGCGGCTTCGCCCACGTGGTGTTTTGATAGCCTATGTTCTTTCTCAGGGTCTAAAGATTGTCTGTGCCAAATTTCATCAAAATCGGTTGAGAGGTTTAAGCGGGAAAGCGTAACAGACAGACAGACAGAGTTACTTTCGCATTTATAATATTAGTTTGGATTTACAATAACATACCTACAGAGTGTTAAACAAGAGCCACGAAGCAGTTCCAGGGTCGCGGAACTGTCCAGAACCGTGATCCTGGAGCGTAGGCTACGATGAGAAATTCATCACACCCCAAAATAATCGGATAAAAATGATTCCAGGGTTGCTGGAAAATTTTAAGACATAACCGCAGCTCTGGAAAGTAAAGGGCATTTGAAAGGACGGAGTGAGATTTAGTCAGTACGAATCTAACCAGTTGCATCCGCTCCAACCAGAACAGGAGAAAAAAGGGTGAAAGAATAAAGAGCAACTGTTGTTACAAAATACCATTTCCATTTCAATAATCAATATGGACGTCAAGGTTTATTTACTTAACCTAAAGCTATAAATAAACAAGATAAATAAGTAAAAACAAACATTTCACCATCAGACATGCATAATGAATGAAGTAGTTAAGAAATTATTGACGAAATATCAATAAATAATGTAGTTCGTAGTGAGCGATGTCAACAACCTCCAATGTTAGTATTGCATAGTATCAAATATCAAAGAAAATGTCAAATGATTGCCTTCACCAATACATCAAAAAGTTTAAGACAATAAATAAGAGAACGAAGAATAAGAACCAACCAGGATAAAATCATCATCACCTTCCTACTCTTGTCACATTCCACTTGAAAAGCTCACGTGAAAAAGAAAAGACAGGAACTCGACATACGTTATAAAAGTATGTATTGGTTACTTGGAAGGAAATCTTGTCTATTTATTTATTTATTTATTTATTAACAAAGGGACACCAACAGCTTCTGTATATAGATTATTAAATAGTTTACATATGTAAGAGTACAAGGCTTAAACAGTCGCCAATAATAGGTGAACCAACATTCACACACATAGGTGGTAACTTAAGCTAAAATCTAAATTAAAGTACTAAATAATGAGTGAAAATAAAGAGTGAAAATAAACTATAAATTTAAAATATAGAGTAAAACAAACATGAGGTCAAAATTTTATCAGCGAAATTAAAAATTAAAGTTATACTAACATAGTTCAAAAGGGGTTGCAAAATATATTATCAAGGTACAAACAAACGCATTCAATAGGTAACTAATCCTTTGGAGCTTTACGATTTAAAATATGGGTTTTAAAGATATTTATAGAATTGTGGTAAATGTCAACGTCTTGATTTGATTTTACAAAAGAATTCATCTATCAATACATAATAACTATTTACAAGCAAATACTGATGCCAATTTGGACGTATGGTATCCAACTTTGGGGCTGTACTAAACCAAGCAACGTCAAAATTATTCAACAATTTCAAAATAAAGTACTCAGGGATGTTGTGAATGCACCCTGGTACATAAGAAATGACGACCTTCATCGTGACCTTAAAATGGAGTTCGTCACCACCATCATCCAAAAATTTGCTGAAGTCCACGAACACAGATTACACCGACACGTGAACGTTGAGGCTATTCAGCTCCTAGACAACACAGACTTAGTGCGTAGGCTAAAAAGAACTAAACCTTTTGAATTAGTGTAGTGTGTTATATTAACAGTGAATAAGTGAGTGAATAATAGTAACAGTGTTGTGTTATACATATAACACACGAACATAGTGTTTTTATAAAATGATAGACTCTAAGAAAGTGCTATGGACTTGTGTAAAAGTGCTAATGGACACTATTCTTAGTTTTAAAATAATGTATAAGTTAGAGTTAAATTACTTATTAGTCATTTAGGCTAGATCGTAATTTATTTTATCAAGAAGTCTGTTCTTGATAACACAAAAAAAAAAAAACATTCCACTTTTGGTTGGCGCAACACATTTTCTACTTTCATTCTCCCCTATCAGACGACACGGCATCGTTTACATCTTACACAATCCATCCAGAACAAGGATGCAGAATAAGCTTTTACCATTACTTAACCTAGTTTATTACGAAGTTCCAATACAATTGGAGCTCAGATAATAGGTACTGGTTCGTGATTCTGCAACTGACGTACTTCCAGTTTCACTTCTTTATTCACATCAGTTTTATATGTAAAAGAACCGAAGCATATAATGTTTCGCACTATATTGAATATCAGAATAATTAATTATGTCATTGTCGGGTTGTCTAGCATGTTAACGATGTCCTTTTTAACTTTATGTGTCAGACCACAGACGTGCTGATCCGTGATTGATTGTGTTCAGAAGAATAGGTTTGTGTTTCCTTTTATATTTATTTCCTATTCAAGTTTTAGTTTTGTCTCTATCTACTTCTATAGCATTTTAAGTTTCTGGATGAGAAGCTTGTTAAAAGTTACTTTAGCTATATTTTTATTACCTTGTGTTTATGTGCTTAACCTCCATTTCAATTTATGTCATATGATGAATCTTATCTAGCAAAGAATCAATGTCACTTTCTATTAGAACTTTCAGAATTTCACTCTTTACTTATGATATTAATCTCGAAAGGATTCAGAAGAAATGTTCATTCTACAATGGCTAACCTAGTCTCACACGTTACACTTTTACCAACATCAATTTATTCGTTCTTGCGCTGCTTATTGTTGGCGTTTTTCAGTCCATGTTAAGTATTTTTTTAAATGCCTCTGGTTAGACCAACAAGAACCTTGTAACCTATAAGTCACGTAGTCCCTGTTCGGGCGCCACTTGACGGGTCCTGTCCCAGTTTGGGCGCCACTTGGCGGGTCCCGTAGTCCCACAAAAATTAAAGAATGAAATAGGAATAAAGGAATAAACAATAACAAAACATACCATAATCACAATATCATCTCGATCATTAACACCACAAAGTTATCATACTTATAAAACTCCATCAACAAAACCGTTGGCATAATAGCCAAGGTGAGATCGAATATGCTCAACGACAACGGCAAAGCAAACCGCAGTTTTGCCTTGACCGCCTCGCGGCTGCACGTTGCGAGGCAATTACCGACCACAGTTAAGTAGAAACAGTTAGTACCGTGCCCATTGAGCTTTCTAATGCATGCAAGATAAGAAAGTTGGCAAATTAGTAGATGGGAGATAAGTGAAAGAATGATAAATGCAAGTATTATAAGAGACTAGATTCTGTGACTAGCATAAAATTTTGAGATATTTAAGTCTTGCTTTCAAGAAAAAAAATTAAATTTTGTAATTTCGATTTTCCCCTTTTCGATTGGGTTTTCTACCTTAGTGCTCACTTTCGTCATAAAAGATATTTGATATTAAACTGTGGCTTTGTCAGTCAAGTAATTAATAAACTTACCCCCTTATTAAAACGAGAAGTAAAGTTACGCCAAGGTTAATCCTTAAAAATTTATGATTAATCCGAAGATTATCCTGGTTATAACTTTAGTCCACGTTTAATAATAAGGGGGTTAATCAAAGACATTTAACTATATACGAGCAATAGACGGGACATCACGAAGAAAGTTGTGATCCAATACTTTTTACCAATAGGTAAAAAGTCGCTCAGTCTAGTAGTCGCGTTGCTATGCAACGCTAGATACTGCTACTGACGTACGGCAGCAACAATTTTGTATGACAATTTTCCCAATGCCCGCTCTTTAGTTCTTTTAAATCTCTTTGGGGTTAATGTATTACGAAGTAGATTTTGAGCACCCATAAGCAACCAAGAATCTTTATTCTACACAACTCGGTATCCAGACTAGTTCATTATTCCCTTAGTTAAATCTAACTGTAGAAGACTTCGAACCTTTAAACAGCTTATAATTGCTAGAGCCAACAGCTTTATTTTTTTATTGATTAATTTAGCAATAGGCTAGTCTTTGACCACTATCTCGCTGATGGTAAGCGTGTTTCATCGTGCCTAGAAATAAGTAGCCTATTCGCTCTTAACAAAGTAACTAAATCAATATTGATTTGATTCTTTAACTCCATAAATCTACCCAAAACAGGAACTAATAAATAAAACCATGACCTTTTATAACTTTGATCTCGCAGTAATCTGTCATTGTCATCTCTACCTACATATTATATAAAAAATCGCATAATTATGTTTTTGCATAATATTTAGTATTCAATGACTTTGTAAACGTTTTTATTACAAGATCTGAGACATGCGCAGATTAGCTTGCGGACGCGAGATTGTGAGAGAACGTCGAGAATCTTCTCAAGCTTTTCAACTTTCTTTTATTGTCCCACCATTCCTGAATTGATTTCACAGGTTACCTATGTCTGTAGAATTTTTGCTAGCACGTGTATCTGTATTCTGTGTTAATTAAATATTTGTAAAGACTTTATTTCTTAGTTTTTGTCCCGCTTCTGGGTGTCCTGGTCCTAACCAATCAGTGTTTTCTTAACCAACCTCAATTACATCTTGCATCTAGTTCCTTCTGGATAGTGATTCTGAAGGATTAAAAGGCAGTTTTACAAAATCATATTTAATATAAGATGCAAAAAAATGATCTATTCTGTAGCTTTCCACAATGAGAAATAGATTTTTGTTTCGATAAACAAACGAGGGCAGAAACTTTCTTGTAGGCTCTACAGATACTCGTGGGTCTATTTAAACAGGCTACCGTGACTCTAGAACGTAAAGAGCAATTGAAGGAAGACGTCGGATTTTAGTCAGTAGATAGTACTAGTCCGACAGTTCCTTGCGCTCCACCCCAGGGCGCGTATTTGATGATTTTATCATCTAAAAAAAGTTTGCCAATTCAATTCCATATAATAATTTTAATACCATCAGCTCTTTGCCAGCTACCAAGAGTCTGATAAGCCAATAAAGAATCTATTGTCGTGGTTAGTAACAATGGGTACGGTTAGCCGATACAAAATCTGGACAGAAATCGACAATGCTGAACAGCATTCAGCCTATGCTGACTAAATTATCGGCTGGAACCATGCTGAGTTCAGACGAGAGTGAAGCATTTTGACAGCTGTCTCAGCCTATGCTACTCAGCATCCGCCATTTTTCTTTTAGTGCTGCTCAGATATTGTATCGGCTAACCGTACCCAATGTATAAAGTTCTTAAATCTAAGCACGTAATATCAATGGTATCGGAATAACCACCATTTGACATTTTGTCAGACGTCACTTTGTGAAGAGTTAGGTGATACATGATTGGAATTAAGAATCAAAATCATCATCATTAGCTGTTTTATTACGTTAAAATCGGTTTCCAGTTTCACTCGTAATGATGGGGCCCCCTTAGAAGGCCAAAGTCTGCCGGGGTCGCGGGACTATCGGGTAAACGTGGTTACGGAACGTAAAGGGCTATTGAAGGACACCGTGGATTTTAGACAGTACAACAAGTCTGAGAGTCCCCTCCCGTCCTGCCCTGGGTGGGAGGACTCATTTGATGATGTTACTACGTAAAAAAAAGTCTCCCTCGTAGCAGCTGAATATCAGTATTTTTCTTGGATATACTTCCTATCACTTCAAAAACCCAATTACTGAACACTGACAATTTTTGATCGAGAATCTGCTATAAATTATAATAGTTTTATTTTAATTGGTTTACCTTGACTGAGATGGTAATTGGTAGGATGTGTAGAACTCCTTTAAATAAGCATTTTTTAATGTTCCCCTTCTCTTTGAATTTCTCCTGTATCGTGGGTGCGTTTACAAACATAGAAACTCACATACACAAACACCCAGACCCGGAACAACGACTAACATATCATACAAATATTTTTTTCGTGTGGGGTTCGAACTTTTTTCCATTTCTTAATTCAGAAAGACCACAGTACCCAAAATGTATATTTAGAGATAGTTTAATTACATACTTAAATTGCTGAGTTGAAGATCGAAAATTGAGAATTTAAGCATTGAAAAGACTGTGTCACTATTTCGATTGTATACAAAAAAATACCAGTTCGATTTATTATCATTTTTTGTTTGAAAAATATTACATTATTTTTTCATATAAGTCAGAGATTTATGAGTGATTATCATAGGAATTTAATGAGGATGTAGTTTTACCAATAAGTGCAAAAAAATGCTTTAAAAACCAGATTATCTAATTGAAATCTACGTATTTTGCATAAACGTGTACTCATAAATTTTATTGAAGAAAAAAAAAAATGATAAATGTAGAAACATGTAGGCAGGCAGTCGTACTTTAGAACTTAATTTTTAAGGTCAATATTTAAAAAAAAAACTTAATTATATAACTTTGATAAGTAGGCAAAACTCGTGTTTGCCGTTTTATTGACCGGTTTTGTTAACCTGCATTACTGATATATTCGTACATTACATAATAAGACTTTGAGCATTACATTACAGTATTACCTCCCTGACTGACGAGCATTCGCGTACATTTAATATAGATTTGATACAAGGTGCGCATTGTGATTCTCGATTGTTCTCCCTCACCGATGAAATGTTCGAATCTGTAACGTTACATTACAGATGAATGCTCGAGGTGTGGGAGCGCTTTAAGAAAAAAAATCCAAAGATCCATTTTAAACAATTGCATAATGTCCGTCCACCATATTTTTTTTTTTCATTTTGAGATAGGTTCGCGTTTGACCACTATCTCGCATAAAACAAATTATGGTAGCCGGTGAAGCACGCTTGCCTAGAAGTAACCTGTTCACTCTTGACTTGTAATCCCATTTTACATTACAAAATCATTCTCTATTATCTATCATAATCATTTTATACGGCTAAATAAAATGTTTTATCACGAAAATAGAAGTATTTCATTAGCACCTCTCATTTGCCCTGAGTTGACGTACATTTTTGTTGGGTTTATAGCGTGCAATGCCATGGAAAATAACTATATGTTAACCCTATTTCTTTTGAAAAGAATTGAGGTAAATGCTGGTAAAATAAGCCTGTGTCATGATGGTAATAACAATTATAGTATAATACAGCTGTGCCCGCGACTTCGTTCGCGTGGATGTCGGGACTTGACAATGTATTTATCTAAACAAAGGAAATTTTCAGCATAAGTTTTTCCGTTTTACATCAGCTACCTGCCAATAAAGTCCCGTCAAAATCGGCCCAGCCATTTCAGAGATTACCCATTACAAACAGACAGAAAGAAAGATAGAAAAAAATGTTATTTTGGTGTATGTACCGTATAAATATAATTATATTCGTATGCATGTAGTAAAAAACAGTTATTTCAATACTTATTACAAACAAACACTCCAATTTTATTTACATGTATAGATTGAGTTTAGCAGGTCCAATTTGTACCTGTGATCCGACAATCATTTGTAAGAGCCGTCAGCAATTGTAGGTTATCCGTTGTTAATCATAATTTCATACTCACTCCAGTTTTATAAATTTTAGCAACATTTGGAGAGAATAGCAATATAATATATGTAACACATCGTGCTTAAAAATAGCCACAGATATTTTAAGTTTTTCTTAATTTATTTAAACTGGGTTACTTAATTCGTAATTTAATATAACAGAACTGGTTCGCGAAACGCCTTTTTAAATGAATAGTTTGGGCCTGAATCTTTAATAGAACGTTAAAAATTAATATGCTTAATTGACGATATGGATGTCAGTTTATCGGTTAGTAGCTAAAAATAAGTTAAACATTTACAAAACTATGTTCTTTTTAAAAACAAGTCTTTATTGTTAAGAAATACTTAGATGATAGACAAAGTACCTACTCGTCAAGACGAATCAAACGAGTCGATGTGTTTGCTGCGATTCTTTACAAAGTTCCCATGGCTACTTTCCAGCTCCATGTCATCATTGTATTGCCATTAATTTTTTGGGTAAAATAACCTATTTGTCCCCAACTTATTCTCAAAAGCCCTACATGTATATAATAGAGTAGCGTAGAGTAGAAATAAAGTCAAATGTCACAAAATAATTTGTCAATCTCTCCTTAACGCTTGATACCTCATTAATATTAATGAGTTAATGATCATGTCAAATGTAGGTTCTTATGTTAATTTTATATTACATCGATGGCGCCGATATACTTTTGTACTGTATATTTTTCGTAACATTTATGTAAGTACCTATGTATTTACTTGGAATGTGCTTAGAATTTTTGAATAAAATTTAGTATTGATACGAGTATAATAAAATTTAGTAAAGATGGGTTAACTAAATGACAGATATATTATTGGAAGTGCTGGAGTTTTACTAATCAGCTCTGTATAATTTAGATGTAAGTGGTAGTGACTATCAAATCTATCGCAGCGCGCGATGTGGCAGATAATTATGAATTAATGGATACACCCTCGGAGTGAAGTAAGTACATGTAAAGCCGCTCCCTCACCGCGAGCATTCACCTGTAATGTAACATAAAAGTGCGCAATTTGATGCTCTTTTGTCTTCGAATGTTCGAATCTGTAACGTTACATTACAGGTGAATGCTCGCGGTGAGGGAGCGCCCTAAAGTTTTATATGCACCACAACCTTTTTAAGTAATTTGTTTTAGAGTTTATTTCATTTTTAACGAAGAATAAGCTAAAATGTTTATTAAAATATTTATTTGGCAAGAATTGGCAGATTCATGACCTGCATAATGTGGTCACTGAGAAGCGCTGTCATCGCCCACAGCGTATAGAGCGGTTCACTGTTAGACATAGGAATCCCTAATCACTTAATTCATAAACTCAATTCATATGTAGTTTATCCTGGACATAACTGACATAGGTGACGGAAAACATCGTGAGGAAACCTGGATTTGTAAGTATAACTATAAATATTTAATTCCAAAGTTATGGCCTGTGGTGCCCAGAGGCGGTTTAACACTTTCACTGTCCGCGCAGCAGACACAATAGCTAAACAATAGTCCTGGATCACATGTGGTTCATCGTACAGGGAATGGGTTAATTATCACCACAGGGTGGTATCCTCACACGAAAAAGAAAGACAATATTGTTCTAAAGAACAAAAAAAATAAAGAGGCACTAACCCTAAGTACAGCCTTAAAAATTTCAGTTAACCCAGTCGTTGACTCACAAAGAGGAACTCAGAGGTTTTTACAAGACCTCTAACGAGAACCAAACCAACAATAGCAACAATAGATTGCCTTAATTTATCATTTACGGTAGACTACCGTCACAGTGAAAGTGTACAAGATGAACAAAAAAATGGTGCCACGGTACTGGCACGCATTTTTTTTTTATCATTTTACCGTTATGAACATTTCGAGTGTTATTTTTGGCCATATTATAAGAAAACGAGAGGTTTAGTAACAGCTGATACATTTTCACTTTTAAGACTATCGTCTACCGAGCGTTCGTCCATACTAAAAGAGAAAACGTTTTCCTGCCCCTAAATGTTATCCTATCTCAATGATTTTTTAGAATGCTTTTGACACTGTAAAAAACTAGGTTTATAGGTTTTCTTTTTTTCAAAATTTATAATAGTTTGAAAGTAACAGGCGCCTAAAAGTTACTATTTTTATGACAAAATCTTCATTGAAGTAAAACCTTTGTATTTTAAAAACAAAAAAGTTTTAGAAAAAAAGCAAAACCTACAAACCTAGAATATAATATGCTGAAACGATTGACACTAGAATCTAAGAGATTGGACGTGATTTAGTATTTGAAAAACGTTTTCTCCCGAGAGACAAATTTCATATAAAAAATACTCACAGTCAGTCGCGAGCTGCAACGCTCTCTATCGCACGATCGGGGGTTTTTCAACGAGCGAGAGGGACAGCACGAGTTTTTCTAAATACCTATTTTCTGAAAAGGCAGTCGCTATACAATCCTCTTAAATACAAAATCTTAGATCTAGATGTACAGGAAGAAAAACCTCACGAGGCGCAACCTGATCCGACTAATTTGTTCATTCTATACTCGTAATGCATCTATATAAAAAACTCAGTATTTACATGCCTCAATAAACTCAGGATATTATTATGCATTTTGGATATCTTAGAGCATCAAAAAGCAACATGTTTTTTTTTCTTCCATTCTCCCCTATCAGACGTCACACTATCATTTACTCCTTTTTCTTTCATATCATTCCTTAGACAATCCATCCATCTTTTCTTTGGCCTTCCTCTTCCTCTCGATTCATCAACATTCATACTCATCACTCTATTAGTCAAATGAGTGTCATCCCTCCTCATCACATGTCCATACCAAAACAGACGGTTCCCTTTTATTGATTTTTAGCCTTATAACAATAGTGGAAAGTTAATGTTCGATTGGTAAAAAATTACAGATTAGGGTAGGCTGCTGGCGTCTGTACGTACATATGCATGCGTGATGGATGCGTCATGGACAAAGAAAACATTGTTAAATGAAATACATACTTTAAAGTCAGTTTGTTGACACTTTGTCAATGATATTGAATTACCTTCTAAACATTGTTGACTCAGACATACAACAATCACGATTGTTAATGTTAACCGTTATGCGAAGTGTTATTTTACTGCGCATACGCAGGTTCAGTGAAACTTTAACTTTGTAGGAAACTTAATCGTTTAAGGCCCAATAAATATTTGGTATCGATATTTATTTAGGGCTTTGGTAATTTGGAAATTGAAAACACAAATACACCCTTATAATGTGTATGTTATATAAATAAAAAAAGGAAAAACACAAAAACTCAAAATCACATGATTTTGACAAGTTGTCATTCATCTTCTAGGTATATTTATAAAAATCAATTGCTGTTCGTTAAACCCGAAAACGGCTGAACCGATTTGGCTAATTTTTGTTTTGAATTATTTTTGGAAGTCCAGGGAAGGTTTAAAAAGGTGATTTTCAGGCGGTACGAAGTTTGCCGGGTCAGCTAGTAAATAATATTTTTTTGACAACATTCATGAAATTAGGTTCAGCGCTTTTGAAGTGAAAGTGTCTATATTTTAATATACTTATCTTACAAACAAATACACTTTTGCATTTATACATAAAAAAGATTAAAAAAAAACGAATTTTCTATCTCGTTGTATGTGGCTAAATACGAAAATATGACGTAAGGGCGCTCCCTCACCGCGAGCATTCACCTGTTATGTAAAGTTCGTTACAGATTCGAACATTCGAAGACAATAGAGCATCAAATTGCGCACTTTTATGTTACATTACAGGTGAATGCTCACGGTGAGGCAGTGCCTTAAAACTAAACATCCAAAAACGATTCACGAATAATTGGAAAAATCACTCTGTAAAGTATTAGCTTAGATTGTATTGAAAACCTTTTACAATGATCATCAGAAAAAAATAATATACCTACCTCAAATAAATAAATCAATCAGTTCATAACAATACCGCAATATGACCATGATTTCTATAAAAAGAAACATTAAAGAATATTAAACTCTATTGTTTTCTTCTGTAGTTCAAAGACAAAGTTCAGTAAACTTTATAGACGATAGGTACTAAAGTTCAGCACCTACATGATATCATAATATGGTTATATTTGAACCTTAATAAATACAATATGTCCAAATAGTATATTGATGGTTTAAGTATATAAGTAGACATATACACGACAAAAAATGCAAATAAGGTGATTAATTTAACAACAACATGATTTTATTAGCTGTCAAAACGGGACACTCCCATAGATTTTGTATGACAAAAACTGACGTCAGTACTGTGTAACTTAATGATCTTATCGATGATTCCCGATGTCCACCCCCAGTTTATGTATTGATTTCAGTTACTAAAAATCTTATTTGACAGTGTATTAAGTTAATCGGATCTTCCGGTTGTGTGTGTGTGAGTGTGTTTTGGAATTATTGGTCCACAGTGTCAAAAACCCAATAACATGACTCATCTTTTCAGCGTTATGATGATAAATATGAATATCTTCGCAATAAAACTGTTTCTTAATTTGAGGCAAAAACATAGAATACTCTAGAACAAATGAATATCTCAAGGGATTCTTACATTAGCATGTTTCATTGGCCTTCGTCTCCAATGAGCATAAAATTGCTATCGTTAGATTAAGTTAAAATCAACACTTTTAAATGGGAGAAATAAGTTGGTATGCATAAAGGTTCCATTATGAGGGATATCGCGTATGAATACTCCGCTAGAGGAGCCAGTGTAGCTCATCAAACAAAAAATTGTCCTGGGTGGGAGTCGCACCCACGACCTCCGGTATAGCAGTCAGGGTCAGTAACCACTAGACCAACAGGCCTGTCAACTAGACCAACATTACATTACCCACTTGAAAAAAGTCCCTAAAGCAATAATCCGGAAAGCAAAAACACTAATATGCAATAAATCCATGTAAAAAATATGCAAATCAAATAAATGTCCGCTCCAGCAGCCTTGCAGTCGCCTTGACAGATATTTCGTAACAGCTATATTAGCCTGGCTGGTTTCGTAAGACTAGTTCCGAGCGGTGACTGCACCTTATTATAACTTGATTATATTTTGTATTCAGGATGTTCCCGGGAACTGTGGATCAAATTGAACAGGGACATGAGAAAGGTCATTTAAAATATTTCTCTCTTTTTTCTCTCACGTAATTGCTGGCACAATCCATACATCTTTCCTTAGGTCTCTCTCTTCCTCTCCATTCACCACATTCATACTCATCACTACTACTCTGTAAGTCACAAAAGTGTCATTATTCATCATCATCACACAAGCTCCGTTCTTGTTAAAAATAAAAAAATATACACACCCACTTGCCAACACAACTTGCATACAGCAATTATTATCTGCACGTCATTATATTTTTTGTTAATGCAACTAAAATACACTTTATGCTAACCACAAAGAATAATTTACTGTCATTTTAACATACGAGTACTATCACAAAAAAACGAGTAAATCAATTAAAAAGTTCATTAGCTTTTAAAAAACCCAAGATATATTTACAACAGACAATTATATGAAAGTCTTAAACAATTTTTGGATACACTGCAAGTTCATTGCACCTAAGTAACTTGCTCAAATTATAGTACCTACTTCTTAATATATAAATAGACTAGCTGTTACCAGGGGAATTATTATTGGAATATAAAGTATCCTAAATGTAGATTGAAAGACTATTATTGATCGAAGTTGAAAGATGAGGCTAAGGCTTTTAGACAATTTGCCATTTTGAGAATGCAGAGGCCTTTTGAGTATCGACTCGGTTGCCATTTTGCAAATTAGGGTTTTTGCGCCTAAACGAATTTATCATGCCATGCCAGTCGAACATGAACCTTCTCCTTTTGTGTGAAAATTGAAAATCTAATAAATAAAGACGGATTAGGCCTTGAGTTCACTAATATTTGCCAGGTAAGTTAGTCTCCACACGCACACATCAGTACACCAATCACAATATGATATAAAACATTTCAGGAATAAATAATCCCCAATTTATCTATGAATTAAATTCATGACACCATGCCAAAAACCTATTTTATTTTAGTTCTATTACTAATGGAAAACCCAAAAACTTTTTGCTCCACCGGAGATTAAACCCAGATTAATAATTATACAATCGTGTACTGATGTCTTTAAAACAAAGATCACTTCAGTATATTTCTAGTTTTTTCCAATTATATTCTAGAATCAAAAGGTCGATCCGTTATTTTTTGTAATATTAATAACATACATCAAAGTTCTACTAAAAACCAAGAAAAAATAAGAAAGGCGAGATTAAAATTACGTAAAGTTTTGGTAAAAAAAAAAGTATATTTTTAGAGAGATATTAATACCGCAACGGATACAAAATTATCATTTTTATTGCAATGTTGTCGAATTATTTTATTTTTGTATGTATGACTATGTGTTTGAGTTATTTATACCACATGTAAAATTATTCTGTTCTTTTTTTCAGTCAGTGTTACGTACTCGTAGTATATGTTTTAGCTTCGATAAGACAATATTTAACTTTGATAGTCAAACAAAACATTTACATAATAAAATACTGTTTACAAGCCCAATTTATACCTAACACCTTTTGATAAATGTTAAAATATTTGTTAATCATAACAAATATTTTTGTATGGTACAGTCATACATAATTTTTATGGTATGTACAAAAAAAATATTTATACGCATTGTGGGCGATTTTGGATTCTTTAGGTATTTTCCATGAGCTAAAAAAACACCATTTTTTAACGTCTGTTAATCTTTGACTTCCTCCGCTCGTGGAAGTCGGAGGCCATTTTCTTCAGATGATACGCGATACGCTAGGTCAGTCGCTTGTAGGAATATACACATTAACTCCATACAAAAAAGGTTTATTTTCGGACATGGTACCTAGTCTAAGTTAGCTCTATGGGTTAAATTTGTAATAGTAAAAAAATGCGTGTAGTTAATAACATAACCAGTTGAACGATTGCAAGTGCATGTTAACGTAATTGGATATAAACGACGGAGGGTATGGCCTACGTGACTTATGAAGTTATGAGTAAGGAGTGGAAACTTCGAGAAACAATAAACTTCAAATACTTATGTAATGGTGGCTTGTTTGTGGAACTTTCGGGCAGTTTATGGGTCGGTAACTTGGCCAATGTATTTGTCATTATGTTTGCCCGTGCCTGGTGGAACAAAATGAAAGAAATTTACACTCTGCTTTGGATGGAACAAGGCTTAAAATCCAACAAACATTTGAACATGCGAGAAAGAGCAACCAACACGCCTGGACATTTCTAGCACTACATAGACTAATTGAATAAAAAAAAACAATTTATTATCAGTACATTTAATATACGTGTTGAATTGAGAAACTCCTCTATTATTTTGTCGGGTAAAAACTAAAAATATTTTTTTTTTTGTTCTTCCTGCTACGCGGCAATCTGTTCTAGGAACAATAATCCACTTCTTTGACTGATAAAATATCTGTTTTAGGTGTTATCTACGAGAGCTAAAAGCTGTTGGAAAATTTCTTTCCAGCAAGCTCTCTCCTTGTCTTAATGTGAAAATCTTTTGGTGAGATTTAGGGATGTCATGTCTTTTCAATCGGGTATGTTGGAGTCCACCTTTTCCACTCAAAGTCTGGGCAAGTTCATTTATGTGGGTTGTTAACTTTTCCTGGTACCTAAGGCTGCTTTGGGCTATTTCTTGCCGGACAGTTTTTATGCTGAGGTCTAGATACATGTATTTGTTGCTAATACACTGGGGGATACCGAACATTGTTCTTAGTGCTTTGCTCTGGAATCTTTCTAGTATGTCGATGTTGCTAATAATCTACGGTTATGCTATGCAGCTATGCAGTATGCTGTGTGTACTTACCCCTTTTTTTTTAATCATCCGGGTAAAGCGCAAGCGACTGCCAGACCCTTGTTGAATAAAAAACCCTGTTCCTAAGGCTGCCTTTTGCGTTCTATTTATTTAGACAGGCCCTCAACCGTAATTTCAGTTTCTGAGATAGAAGGTAAAGATGTTATCTTTTTATCCAGAGTTGCTTGAACCAGAAGACTATCATCTCTTTCTGAAAATCGATAACTGCGCCACCTATTAGACAAATTGTGAATATAAACCAGCCAGACGTCCACTTAAAATCCCTAAAAATAAAACATCTTATACGGTTCAGCAGTTTAGGAGCTCAGTGATAATCAAAGTCGGCTCTACCGTTATAAAACCGTACCAAACCGACATGATTCACTTTTGTATTCATAAATATGAGTGTGGGCAAAAAAGATCTAGGTTAAACCACGTATAACCGAGAATCGGAAGTTACATAATATTCGAAAGTCTAGGTTATTTGCTGTTTAACCCCATATATAGTTTTAATAACCAGTTATTTAAGACTTATTATTTATTGATTGTACAAGCATTATTAGATAATTAAAGCTTTATTTATTGTAAATCGTTAGTGTTATAAAGTCTGAATTTATTCATTTTTGAAGTGGAGCAATTTTATTTTAAGAGGTAATAAGAAACGTAACATGGCTGTAATAGGCAAGTCAACAAAAAAAAGGTATAAGTCTGTCAATTAGATTAGGTACTAAAAAATTTGATCAATTATTTTTTTAATTAGAATTCGAGGTTTATTATGAATACAACATGCTTATTGAAACGAGCAATTAAAAGCATTTTGGCTAAATTACAAAAAACCAAAAAAAAACAAGAGAATGGAAACCGCGCTCTCAGCCTAAAACAGGTATTAAAAAAATCAACGACGATATAATACTAGACTCGTAATAACAGGCTACCGATGTCTGTCAACACATTAGGCAAAAAAGTCTTATATTCGTCTCATTTCGACCAATCCTGTGAGCCGTAAACATACGTTGAGACAGAACAGACCTTGAGTTAGACAATCACAACGCAGTACCCCGTCCCCCTCGCTTACGTAGTACCTCAGCGAGTTGACAGAATAATTTTCGTTCCTTAGATCGTGCATGCGGAGTCTAGTATTATATCGTCGTTGAAAAAAACACACATCATAAAAATAATAAAACAATCAAATTCATAAGAAATTAAAAAAATGTCGATCTAACCAACTTTCACTGGAGTGTGATCGAAACTTCGAGATCAATAAGTGATGCTATAGAAAGTTTTTAGTGTTGGCACTTGGTGTGTTCGAAAAATGCATTTATTATATCATTATGCAAGATACTGTAGTTAATACTGTACTGTAGTAGAGTACACACTACACTGTAGTGTGTACTCTTCCTCATAAGAGCAATGGAGTTGTTAAGTGAAGTGTGTCAGTATCATTTTGGTGTGACAAAATTTTTAAAAGTGTAAAAATTAAGAGCAATTTTGTCAATTCATTTATTCAGAAGTATTTGATGGGCTAGTGATAGTATTGATAAGTGGAAAATAACTGATACCTAGATAAAAACAAAGCCTAACATTCAAGCAGTTGGAATTTGAACAATGTAATAAGTGTCAATGACCTATCAAACAGTCTGGCAACCTTCCAAAGCACAAATAAGCAATCAAAACAACTTAAGATACAATTTTTCCTTATTAGAAGTAAATAAATAAGTACTAGGTTCAATAAACCATCAATTTTTTCAAAGGTATCGAAAGTCAAACAAACATTTAAACAAACTAAGTGCCAACAAAACGAAATAATTTCTCAAAAAAACTATAATTTAAAAAGAATATGACAAGAGAGCACAGTGTCAACTTAAGAAAATAAATTAATTCAGGAAATAAAACTTCACAGCAATTTCTCAACGAAACAACGACTCATAAAATTTAAAAAGAAAACAACAACAGACCATAGAGAAAATATTCTTCCTTCTGACATTTGACCTTTTGAAGTAGTTTATAGCTGCGTCAAGTTCTGATCATCACAACTACCGGGTTCGAGGCTCTGACCAAGGCTGGAAGGTTCGAAAGGATATAAAATGTCAGTAGGTATATGAGCAATTCAAGTGAATGCTTCTAGATAAGTATTTTTTATTAATATCCACTACTATTTAACTAACTTTTTTTTTTGTTCGATAGTAATTATTTCATGACGTCGTCGTAATAAATAAATACATCCAAGGAGCTGTGCATAACTGATCAAACAATCAGAGATATAAAAAAAAGCAATTATCATTATTCATGTTTTGATAAAAACCAAATATTTTATGTGGTTTGTAAAATCAATGTCAAATATTTTATACTAATCGGTGAATTATCTGAAGCGTTTGATAATATCTGTTCTGTACTATCGATTTTTGTCTGGAGTATTTTACCTATCTACCAGAATTCATGCGTTGACTATCTGGTAGAGGTAAAAATGTTCCAGATTCAGACAGATCTTGTGTATTATGATCGACAAGAACTACGCGCATTGACTCAAAAAGCTAATATCTAATAGTACATAGTTATTGTTGGATCGAAAAAACTGTTCTATTTTCGTTGAACTGCTACCTTGTCTGTAACAACCCAAATTTTCTGGCAAGACATTAACTAAAAGTGGATACTGTGGCACTAATTTAATGAGACAAGAATTTTTTTTCTGTAATTTGCCAACCAAATGTCATTTATTTTGGGGAATATGCTTTGTAACACGAGAACAATTTCACAGGAAGGTAATGGCAATTGGCACTTATTTCCCAAGATAAGATTATTTTTGTAAGTGACACATTTTCACTAGATTCTGTCGTTCATATGCTATCAGAAAAGTATAAATTTAAAGTGGTGACCATCGTTAATTTATTACAAGAGATGTGTAAAATTTTCTAAAAATCTTTAAAGTTTGATATCTCCAAAACAAGCTAGCTAAGACACCATGTTGTCTGGTCAAAATTGTTAAATATTAGGTCAAGTATCACCCATTTCAAAGAATGCGCCCCTTTACAAAATATCATCCTGTATTAGTTATATGTAGTCCATTTTCAACCATCACTTCTTCTACCCTAGGGCATGTTGCACTGCTAAGCCCTGGGGGGCTGAATGTGGATTTCAATACATTGGTTCAGTTCATTGTCCTGAGGCCTTAGCACGAGTTCTTAACGCGATCCAGTTTAGGCTGTGGGAAAAAGACAGAGCTATACAAGTCGTCTAGCGCCATCTCTTTCCCACAGCCAGCAACAGAGTTCATGGTGGGCCACCTGTTGGCCTACCATGCCATAACGTCTGAAAGCGAGAGTAATTCTAGTGTGGGAAAAAGACAGACCTATCAAGTCGCCTAGTGCCACCTCGATCCTACACTGGAATCAGTCTCGCTTCCTTCTTTTTTAAGACAGTAAGCCACCAGTTCTGTGGGTCTCCGATATTTGAGTTTTTTTTTTTTTGAGATTTTTTTCTTCCGATGTCCGTATCTGTAACTGCATCAGCTCATCATTGAGCAAATGCCTCTAACCCATGATTCCATATTACTAGTTCTTTCAAGGCATTCTATTGCTAAATGTTTTGGGTTTGCCAGCCAAAAATTATGAAACTACATTTTTGGTTAAAGGATAGTTTCAAAATTATTAAACCTTGAGTGATTAGATTGTTGAATGTAGATTGTATAAAGTTAAAATATTACTCAAGTGTCTGTCGTGTATTTCTTAGTTTCCTAACAGTAAAAGTTAGCATGAAATAGTATTTTATGTTATCTTCCATCTACATTTTAATTTAAGTCTACCAGTAGTTAAGTAATACTAGGAAATGATAAAATTAAAATGCTTTGAATTTTACGCAAATACTACTGAATGAATTAGGATCACATTTTGTAAATATCAACATTCATAAAAATGCCAGCATTGTTTAGCGTTTACATAGCTAGTTCTTATCACAAAAACATGCCATTTTCGACATTTACCGGGTCCTTGGTCAATGCTGACTCTACTCCTATCAACTTCTCAATTTAAAAGATGTTAACTGTATTTATAAAATACAAATGATGAGGTCACGTAATCATGTAATTTATATCCAACAAGTCGTTAAAGTCTAGAAAACTAGTTATCTAGTTACGAACTAATATAAACATGATGATGCATCCGTAAAGACGTCATATATTGCATATATTATAAACTACGTAACATTTTACAGATACAGTTATTACGTTTTGGTAATTAAGTGTTACTTGTTAGAATGGGGTAATTAACTAAAACATTAAGCAAATATTTTTACAAATATAACACGAAAGGAGGAGTATGACATTGATGCAGAAAGATATTTTCTATCCAACCGTACCTCTTTCTATCTCTATTCATCGGAATCATTCTTTTGTTTAAGAGGTATCTTAAACAAAAGAAAGATTCCGATGAATTGTAAACCTTCTCCTTTTTTCAAAGTTGGTTAACAAAAATTATGGTCGCATTTCAACATTTGGGCGATGTAGACCAAACTTGTAGTTTATTTTTTTCAAACAGTACTCTTCTGCATCGCAGGTGCGCCTACAAAAACTTACATACACAAACAGTCAGACATTGCACAATGCACAGCTACCATTGACAATACAAATATTTGTTCTATGCGGGAATGGGACCTGAGACACGCAGCGGCACAGCCAACGCCCAGCCACTGAACCAACGCCAACTGAGCCATCACAATGGATTTACGAAGACTATAATAGAAACACAAGATTTTGCACCGACAAATAGAATGGACCAAGGACAGGCACAAGAAGAAAACTTTTATAGACAAACATAAATAAATAAAGTCGATCTCTATGCGGATATACAAGAATAAGATACAAGTCAAACAGCTGGTTTTCATCATTCTAGTCGTAAATGTCTTATTGAAAAGACCGATGTACACTAAAATTCATCAGTTCTACGATATTTGGAAAACAAGGAATTCTACCGATCAACAACTAATATGAGAATAGTTCTTGCCGTAGTCAAAATTTTGCCAGCCAGCATATTCAAAGTGGGGCGATTGCTCAGGGAGCATCTAGCTGCAGTATACGTTAACGTGGCTGCCATTTTAAATATAGATAAAATATCCCTACAAAGAACAGTGCAATAGAAACTTTAATCCCGGCTTATTATGGCTGACATGGAGGTGACGATTAAGATCGAATAATAGAAGGAGTATGGAAGAAGCACTGACCCCAAGTAGAATGGGACAAGGGTCTGAAGATGATGTCAATCCATGTGATAAAGTAACTCTGCATGGTAAACTTTTGGTACCTGATAAACTTGGCGTAAAGATTGACAATGACCTGGGTCAGGTAAATTTCCTTGAAAGTTCTCTCCGCTAATTTAGGAACTAAATGAGTGTGTATTCAGTAAAATTTATTATGTAATAATTCATCTCGTAAGAAAAATATTAGTGAACAAGGTGGAAAAGGAGCGATTATCTAAGGACTACGTGGCCGAAGGCAAAAATAACTATAGACTATAATGATGTAAAATATGTGAAATTGGTTATTACTGGCCACTAGAACATTCTATAGCTAAGCACGCTGATACGTACTGTAGTAAAACTATAAATTGTTTCGTCCAATCAAATATTAACATGAATTGTGAATGAAGGCTCTCTGCTCGTAAAACATTTACGATTATTTGTCAATGGTACATTGAATTTAAATTCTTTAATAACAGTTGTAACTAATAATATTCTAACGGTTGGAAAGGAGGCAAATGCTGCGATGAAGAGTGATAGAGAAGTATGGAACATAACATTCTGCACAGACTACAAATTAATTGGGAATGATAATAAAGTTTTATTTTAGCTTTTCGTGTGAGGATGTGGCCACCTGCCACCTTCTGGTATCAGTCTTGATTAACCCTCCTCTAGGAAGATCACCAACCATTGACATGACTTTGGACTTAAATATTAATTCTGTAAGTACAAGTTTCCTCACGATGTTTTCTATTACTGATGTCAGTTATGTCTAAGATAAGCTTAGAAACTACATATGAACTTAAAGTTCAAACCAATTATTTAAACACATTGGCAATTGGCCTGGGTTTGAACTCGCAACCTCATGCACGAGAAGTCAGGTGCTAAACCTCCAGGCCATCACGAATAATGATGTTATAGTTAGTTTTTAATTCATGGATTTCAATTTTGATTTAATTACTATCCAGGATTTGATAAGCTATACACTGAGTCGATTGAAGAAAATCTTCAAAGTCATCGCTTCGAGACGAAGAATTGTGATGAAAATTCTCTTGAAATTTTAATTAATTTGATGTCACAATTTTGTTTTTGAACTCCAATAAAGATTTAGTGCTTGATCCTTGAAAAAAATATAATTTAACTCTTTAGGAAACAATTTAATAACATATCCGTAACATGGAAACTAGAAAATCAATTCAAGGATATCGTCATGCATAATAAAAAAATAATGACACACTTGTAAGTAGATCTTCAAGTAATAAAAGAAATAATAGCAAAGTAAGAAGGCCAGTAACTCATCAAATATAAAAAAAAAATCCTCATGTTCCACTCAGTTAATCATAATTACATTTATAATCTGTGAGAAGGCTAACAGCTGATACACAAAAAAGTTTATTCATTCTTGACCGATATTAAAGAAACGAACGAATTAAGTATATTTGTGATTTTGATAATGTTACAACTTGAACTATGAAGTTCTAAATATAGATACGTTTAGATGATACTAGAAACAATCGTGTCTCAATCAAAGTTATCAAACACAGCAGTTTTTTCCTCATCAACAAAACACAGTCATCTTGGCAAGAGAGACAATTACAAAAAATCTGGAAATAAATATAAATAAACTAAATAGGTACGTACCAAATACCTTGTCCAATAAAAATAAGAAAAAGAACACAAAATAGAAACACCACAAGCACAACACTACCGTACGGGTTCGATTTTCAAAATTGTTTGAATCGTGAACGGTTATCAACGCGTGCGACGCTGTTCGCGGCCGCGAAACGACTGACGTTCGAATCGACTTGAGTCTTGAAAATCTCCGAATACGAAGCGAATTTTGATATAAGTACAGTGAGCAACATTGGTTGTTTTATCTGTAAGATTCCGCTATTGCAACAAAGGAGTTTTGGCCACAAAATATTTATTGGCAGCCCTGTACAGCACAAAATTTCCATTGGAGTCCCATCGGTACTGTTTTGGTCCAAACTCTAGCTAAGCAAGCTAGCAATAGAAAAATCAGTTCTGACATTTGTCTGTACTGGAATCCTGGATTATCACTGAAAAATGATTATCCTAGATGGAATTCAAGATCGTGGTGGTTTTAAAGACTGCATTGTGCAAAAGATAGCTAGAACAGGGTAGCTAGGAGAGGCTACTACTGAGATGATCCCAATAGATGCATGAAGCAAACCAACTTCACCCTAATAAACAACAATATGGACAAGAGGATAATAATGATATTGGTATCCAAGGTCATAACAAAGTTGGCCGCCATTGGGCCAAGTAAAACACGTGTATCTGGCAAGGTCGACAAAATAATCAATTTAGTAATCGCAAAATATTGTGCGCAACTCTACGAATTTGACATTCTGAAAAATGGAAACATTAAAATAAATTACAAATGGAGACTCCGATTGCAAGCATTCCGTAATTACCGATATCAAAGAATTCAAGCAACAATTTCGAATTAGTGATGTAAGAGATTAAAATATGTATTTCGATATCCACGTAGCACGATAAGCTGATACAGATAGAATATTAATTTTAATATCAGTAATTAACGGTAACTGATCTGAAATTGAAGGACGTATAGAAGTAGAAGTGATAATTGCTAATACAGCTGAGCATTTTGCAGTAAAGAATTTAATTGTGTTTATTACTGATTTGACAATGAACTTTGAAAATTAGCTAGATTTTAATACTTTTGAAGGTTCTCGGTATATTCCTGCGAATTCTGGTTATACAACCTTAAGCTGTGTTACATAAACGATTCTTGGAAATCTAGTTGTTTTTGTTTATGTTATAAAAAATCCGGTTGACTTTGATTGAAGGATGTATTACGTAAATTTTCGGTCAGTTTCCTCTTATAGTTGTATAACTTCACAAAATTCATATTCTTTTACAGCCATGTTTTGAAGAGGTTCGGGCGAAGCCACGACACTGCGATGCGGCATCGTATCGCAAAAACGTCGACGTATGGCAATACAATTTCGTTATGTGGCTTCAGAGATTTTTACGATGCGACGTCGCAAAGCTTTGTTGTGGCCTCGCCCTACAGCTCATAATTTTGGATTTTTTAATGTAAGTTCGCATTCTTTATCAATTATAGGTACTACTGATTACATTATTATAGTTCTTTTATTACTAATGGGAACTACATGTGTTGTAAGACAGTCAAGGTAATGTAGCTTGTCATTACCTCTATAAAGAACGTTCCCCTGGGATAATTTACTTCCAAAGCCGGAGCGAATTCACGACAAAAGTTTTTTTTTTCCAACTATTAAAACGCAAACCATGAAATATCTTGAGTTTCGTAGGAGGTAGCTCTCTACTTGGATGCATTATTTTTCTTAAGCCGTTACCTGCCGTAAATATGATTTTTTGACCGTAGGTTAATTACCTTATCAAAATGAAAATACACTTCTCATAAAAAAAATCGAAACACCTCGCAGTTTATGATTTGATAAGGATTATCAGAAAAATGTGTATATTTAGGAATAAATGTAAAATGTCATTTAATAGTGAGTAGTATGAGGTTTTTAAATCCTAATGTTAATGTTCTAAATTCAAATTAAGTCTTCATAGGTTTCGTATTTTGTATAATGAGTAATTTTTACCCTGTATGGAATATGAAGGAAATGGGTAAAACAACACGCGTAAATGAAAAAAAAATGTAAGAAACGTTTATTTAATAACTTGTATTCCCTCCGCGAGCTCTTATTACTGCTTCCATACGGTTCTTCATCGATCGGATGAGAGTCACGATCACATGTTGTGGTATATTATCCCATTCCTCTTGGATTGCATTTTGCAGCTGGCTAAGTGTTTCTGGGGCTGGATCTCTTGCTCGAATTCGTCTCTTTAATTCATCCCATAGATGTTCAATGGGATTCATGTCCGGGCTTCTTGCTGGCCATACCATAATGGAGATACCGACTTCGGTAAGATAATCTCGTACGACGCCCGCGGTGTGAGCTCTAGCATTGTCGTGCATGAATATGAAGTCGTTGCCAATAAAATGTGCATAGGGCATCACATGAGGTTCAAGACACTGTTCGATGTACCGATGAGAGTTTAGTGCAGGCAGCCGTGGCCCAGACACAAAGGCAAGTTCTGTCTTACCGTCGGCGCTGATTCCTCCCCAAACCGTCCACGAACCGCCACCATAGCTGACCTTTTCTTCAATGCAGCATAGTGCAAAGCGTTCTCCATCTCTTCTGTAGACCTTGTTCCTTCCGTCGTTACCATACAGCATAATTTTACACTCATCAGAAAACAGTACTTTGCTCCACTGAAGGTATGACCAAGTTAGGTGCTCGCGTGCAAAGTTAAGGCGCGCTCTTCGATGGTCTGCAGTTAATTTCGGCCCATTCGCTGGCTTATGCGGTGCCAATCCGCGTTCCTTCAACCTTCTTCTTATTGTAGAGTCACTTACAGCTACTCTTCGTACAACGCGAAGCTGCTGCTGCAGTTGAAAAGCGTTAAGGCGTCGATTTCGTAAAGAAGTTGTTACAATAAATCGATCATCTCGCTCAGAAGTGACCCGATTCCTGCCAGATCCTGAACGGCGCGTGAACGAACCAGTCACCCGATAGCGTTTGTAGACTCTATGAACAGATGATAAGCTTAGATGCAATCTTGCAGCCACAACACGCTGACTAAGTCCAGAATCCAGCAATGCCACCACTTGGGCGGCTTCTGCGGGCGAAGTATCCATATGTTTTAGAAAAAAAAGTTTTTTCAGACGTCCCAAAGTCACAGTAAATGAAATAAGAAACAGAAAGTTTAAAGACAAACGCTAATTTTTAGTTTTTAAACGAGAAACGTACTCCAACCCTAAATACACATTTGTCTCAAAACAGTGATTAATTTCATTTATAGGATAAACAAATGAAATTATTTCGAATTTTGATTTTTTTTCTTCTTACTGTAATGACCAAACTGCCAGCTACACAGTAATGTTTTTTTTTCATGGAATTAATTCTCTTTTGTAAAAAATTAGGACAAAAACAATAAAAACGAAAGTGTTTCGATTTTTTTGATGAGAAGTGTATTTAGACTTTGTTAGATACTTTTAGAAGTTAAGATACTCAGCGATGACGTCAATGGTCAACTACCGGACAACAGTACCAAAAAATAAAAAATGTAACGGTTGACTGAATTCGGCTTGAAGCGGAAAGTTTCTTAAAACGTGAGAGAACAAAAAATATAAACAAAAAACGTGAAGAAATGCAAATCTTACAAGAAATAGTTTTGGTTGCATTGAATTTCATCAAAATGACGATTTAATAACTAGCTAAGATGAAAGTGATGAAACTACAGACTTGAATGACATACAGGATAAGACGGTTGTTATATCCGAAAGGTTAGCTGGAAATATACTTTAAGTACGCCCACATTTCGCCTGTTAATGATGTAAGACTCATGAAGACAGAGATGACGCATTAAATAAAGAGGGAAAAAACATTTAACTGAGACCAACCTAAAAGTAATTCAATTAATTCAAAACCATCACTATTCTTAAGATTCTCAAAAAACAAAACCACATAAGCAGCTCATCTGTGTTCAGTGCAGTTAATTCTAAGCCGTTTATGAGCGACCTCATTGACGTCATAGCGTAATGATATATCGGTGGGTGTCGAATTGACGATAACGTCTTACGCATAGTGAATACAGATAACTATGTTTATAAGTTTGAGCTGATTGATTCAAACGCACTTTGGGGCAGTGAGTGAGAAATTACAGAAGACTTGCTTGAACACTAAGATAGACAAAGCAGACTTTAGTTTGTGACAAAAAAAGTAAGACTTTAGTTTGACTGTTTCAAAGACCACACATTTATTTAAATCATGATGTTAAACAAATGGATCATAAGAACAATTGATTGTGATTCCAAACCCTAGAATTGGATTACGGCGAAAGTCATGAACATAATCGAAGAGACAGTAGCTAAATCATAGGAAAATTGCACACCCGTCCTTGAATAATGCAGTAACACAAGATTTAAATATTTCCTACCGAGACGATGCATCTACTCGTATCAAAGTGGTCCTTCTGCCCACTTCCTATATTTGTAACGAACTATTGATTTTCTTAATAACTCAAGAAACACGTGATGCATCAGTAATGTCGCACTGACCGAGTTCACTTGTCAGTATTCACTATAATGGAATCTGGTTTGTACTCGACACATAAGAAATAAAGAGATTGATAATAATTAAAAACAATGTGTAAAACAATATTGTTTCATTGACGTAGATGTGTCAGAGCTTTGCAGATGAAAGAAAAATAAATGATGTGAAATGATTTGAAAGAAAAAGAAGTTAATTAAGACGTAAGCGAGAAAAATAAAGGAACATGACGTAGTTGAGAAAAAGACGAGTGGAATCTATGATCTTAATAGAAATGGCGGTCTAGGTGTGGTTCCTTATATCGCAAGACGAGGTCGCCGAAGTATTGGGAGATGTGGAAAGCTTTGTAAGCCTTCCATAGAAATTAGCAAATGGAAGGTTGCCCAAGAGTGGAAATATTTCTAGCAAAATACAGAAAATAACTGTTACTACGTACTGGAGAAAAATTAATAGTTGTTACATTTAGAAAAGGTATGTACAGCGAATGCATAATAATTAATTCAACTAAACCAACTCAACCTTGATAAAATAACAAAGTAAAATATTAACCAGCAGCCTAATTTACTGTTGTGTTACTCAACCCAATTAGTAAAACATTTATTGTTTTATTATATCACAAGGAATGTGAAGAATTCATCAGTAGCTACCTAGCTACTGAATTCCAAAACGCAAGACCGCAGGGGTATTAAAGAAACTACGGCAGCTATAAAATTATTCAAAACTTAAGCTCAACGTACACGAATCAGGAAGTTCAACATCTGCACTTCATTCTATGATACTGCAATGCACTCTTACAAGCACGTATATTATGGGGTTTATTATCTTCTTCATTTCTCCCATCCTTGTTTATTTGTTGTTACTCAAGATAGACTTTTTTCCTTTCTTTCATTCACTGCAGTCACACTATCATACTCTCCTTTTTCATTCAAATTACTGAGCTTTAGCATATTCCTGCACCAATCTCATTTTACTTAGCACGAGCATTTTATTTTTCTTCCAGGTTCCCTTCCCAGTCAGCCATCACGCTATCATTTACTCCTTCAAATCGTACTGAGTGCGAAGCGTACCGGTCACGGACCCAAAATGCTCGCATTTGCGTCGGATGGATTTAACCAAGCTTCTGACAGTCACGTTCAACCTATTTTGGCAGAACCGCAAACGACGCATTACGGTTTGGAGATATGCCTTAACGTAAATACTGTTTTGACTACATCTGCAGTTTTGTGGAGATGTTGAGATTGTGAATTGACGTCATGCAGTGAATTCTTTGATGGAGTTAACTGAGTCATAGATGTTGTGCTGTTAAAACTATTGGGTAGTGATGTGATATCGAAAATCAGCAATAAAGTTGATTGCTAAAATGCTGATAGTCAAGGTCGCAAGTTATCCCACGGGATCCTGATTGCCAGTACTGTAAAAAGTATCGTGCTTTTAAAAGGTTGTGATATCCCCTGTGCCGTCATCATCTAACCTCCATTCAGTCGTCGGGTAGTGTTGTCAGAAAGACGTGAAAAAGTAACAGTAAAACAGCTTTCGTATTTATAATCATTAATATATGGATGTATGGACATGGATATGACTAGAGACTAAACGAGGCCAGATGGAGTTAGTGACACGGATATCACATGAAGCGAAGAGGTCCATGCAATAAATGAAAAAGAAGCAAAATAAAAAAAAACATGAAAGAAGCTACAATAACCTCTTTTATCGAGCCACTTCTGTACAACTAGCTGTTATAAGATATCCCTGTTGTGTTGTTAAGTTCTCAGTATTTTCTTAATGAAGTAACGGATACATGTTATTTTAAAATGACTGTGTCAAGGCTTTTGTGTGTATGCACGTAAATATTTACTCAAAAGATTAGAGGTAATTCACAAAATCAATAACAGCTAAACACAACAACAAGACTGCTATTGGCATCTTCCACAGTTTTTATTGCTCATGACTCTAGTCTAGGTGAAAGAGACGAAGCCTACAATGGAGTGAGCTTACCCAGAAGAAGCCTGTTCTCTCTAAATTTCAACTATTTCGAGGAAGATTTTGGGTTGGTAGCATCATTTCATCGGCAAATTCATACAAGCTTGCATATTCAGAAGATTATCCCAATAATTTTGAATAGATAGAGAAAAGAGATACGAGTTTACCCAGAACAGTTACTTAGCCTAATTACAAAAGGCATGCAGACTAGTGAATCAAGAACGGGCACAGCAACACTGATACAATAGAACTAAGTAAACCGATCCGCCGTTAATCATAAAGAAGAAAGCTTCAGAAACTTCACACTGTCGTGTTAAATAACGGTCAACAAGGCACAAAAAGAAGACGCTAATACGAATGTTAGTCTAGTAAATATCCAATTTGATCTGGCATTTTATTCTATTTGCAGTTTTGGCTTCATCAACACATCGGCTGAATTTCGTTCGTTCACTGCTGGAGCAGCATTTACAGGTCTACCCCAAGCATCCTTCCTTGTCAGATCCTGAGTTTTCTGCATCCATTACATTCCCGCGGTCTTGCAAATTTATTCAAAGCTATTGCCTTGCAGTTAAGTTTCGTCAGACACCTCTAATCCATCCGAGGGTTGACTTAAAAAGATCGCTTTCGGCGATAAGACTGCCCATCGTGTCACCTGTTTTGGTGTAGGTATATGGGGTGACTGGTAATTAATGTACGATACTTAAACACGTGATTGTTCTCATGATAACAAACAATTTTTATTATGGGAGCAAAGGTGAAATCGTGAAAAAAAAAATCAGCTGTTCAGTACATTTATGTTTGCCTAATCTACTGAACAGCTGATATTTTTTTTCACGATTTCGGCTTTGCTCCCATTGTTTAACCAAAATTGTTTGTCATCATGAGCACAATCACGTGTTTTAGTATCGTACACTAGTTGCCAGTCACCCTATAGAATAAAGAATATTATACCTATCTATCTATCAATTGGCCCACCTTCCAGGGCTTCCGTCTAACCACTCCAAAACCATTTGTCAGCAATAAAACATTGCCTACTGGGAACTCAGCTTCATTCATCTACCATCCATATGGCTGAGTTCTGATCAAACTGAGTTTGACTATTTTTTTGTGGTTTCTTCAACACGACGAATGTTTGGTTTATGGACACGCAAATGTTTTGTCTATGTAATTTACATGGCCTTCATCATTTAGCAAATTCTTATCAGCTTCCTCATAACTATGACATATTTTACTACTATTCTAATCAAAGTTTTGAATATTACGGTTTCACTCAAAATAAAAACATGTCATTACCGTGATTTAATTCTCGTAACCACAAATTGAACTTGCCATTACCAAGTGTATGTGAAACCTGTAATCTTCCTAGCATTTAATGGTCAATCAAGTGTAAACAATATTAAGAGTTGCTCATTCGCGTTATCATCATTAACATATAAACATTCCGGGTTTCCGGCATTACAATATTGTGTAACACAAAAAGGATTTATAATAATACCATTTTGTACGACGAATTTTCATTGTAACGGATTTCTTGTACGCTTGGAAAACTCGTAAGTTCGATTACGTAAATCACGCAAAGAATTTTCTTGAATTACTAAGTTAACTTAATTAAATTAATTGGGATGGTTAACTTCTAACTCTTTGACTGGTCGTCTTTTAATTTTACATTCGGTGTTAAGTCGGTGGCAAAAAAGTCAATGAAATATAAAATAAAGTCACCGACTTTCCAAAGAAAAGATATTTTGTAGATTATTTTAAACTTTTTTGTGATTGTTTTCGAACTCAGTTACATCTTTGAAAAAATGTTTGAAAAATTTTTAGGTAAGTACATGAAAAATGTCCAAATTCATTAAGGTTTCCAACTTAGTAACTTCCAAAACAGTCCAATACAAAATGCGACCATAAAGTAAAATGTACCATAATTATTTCATCATTACCATACGTCATTACCGAAGTTACGGACCGCACCTGATGTCCATTATATCTGATTCCATTAGTGTGCAGAACTTTAGTACAGGCCTTTCAACCTTGCCTCTGTAAGTGGTTACTAGCGCGGGGCGGTAAGCGGTGAGATTAAATGTATAGAAATGTTTGTAACACGCCACGAAGCGCAGCCAGTGGCGAATTCGCGTACCTACTTACCAAGTAATTAATGTCTTATTCTATCGTTAATATACCCTCTTCTTCCTGCCCTTACCCCACTCTACTTGTGGTCGGCGCAACACGTTTCCTTCTTCCATTCTCACCTATCAGACGTCACCGTATCATTTACTCCTTTTTCTTTCATATCATTCCTAGACAATCCATCCATCTTTTCTTTGGCCTTCCTCTTCCTCTCCATCCATCAACATTCATACTCATCACTCTCTTCGTCACATGGGTGTCATCCCTCCTCATCACATGTCCATACCAAGACAGACGATTCCCTTTCATTTTTTCCGTAACAGGCGCCACTTTCAAACTTCCCCTTATAAACTCATTCCTTACTTTATCCATTCTTGTCACTAGACAAGAATGGATAATGTCAAAGATGGATGTCCATCTTAACATCCTCATCTCCGCTACATGCAATCGTTTCTCATCCATCTTTTTCACAGCCCAGCATTCCGATCCATACAATACGACAGGTCTAATCACAGATTTGTATATTTTCCCCTTTAACTTGAGGGGCATCCGTGAGTCGCAAGTTGTTTCGGTGATCTGTCGCCATTTCATCCATCCCGAGTTGATCCGGTGTGTTATGTCCCGATCTACATCGCCGTCTCCTTGCACAAGCGACCCGTGGTACCGAAAGTCGGAACAGACCGGCATGGGCGTTCCTACAAGAGTTATGGGCACAGGACTGGAGAGACCGCCAAAATCGCAAAACAGATATTCTGTTTTTGTTCTGCTTAATTTCAGGCCAACGTTCTCCAGTCTTTGCCACCACACCTCTCTGGACCTCTAGGCCGCTCTCGGCAATCAGCACAATATCATCGGCAAACAGGGTGCCTCTTCCTGGATATCTGACGTCAGAGCATCCATTATCATCAGGAAGAGGTACGGGCTGAGAGCCGA
Organism: Agrotis clavis; assembly: GCA_954870645.1. Lineage (NCBI taxonomy): Eukaryota > Metazoa > Arthropoda > Insecta > Lepidoptera > Noctuidae > Agrotis > Agrotis clavis. The sequence continues at coordinate 2,263,753 of OX940943.1, read as the reverse complement.
ACCTTGGTGCAAGCCAACTGCCACATTGAAGCTGCCGGTAGTGCCCGCTGTAGACCGGACTTGACTATCGTTTATACGAAAGTCGTGAGCGGGCCGTTAGGGAGAAAATGCCTTGATTTACATGCGTCCTTACTGTATATAAACGTATTACAAGATAGTAGCCCTTTAGCTTCGTCCTAGTTATCAGTACTGATTGTTTTGTACAATAAGTGAGTACAATGTCCAGTTGTTATCTCTGTGAAATACGCAATAGGATAAACGTTAGAACATGTGCGTGGAAAGGTCTGGAATATAATCATGTGTCAACATTTTGATACCTTACTTTGTTACTGGAGAGGTTATTAATCCTGAAAAAGTTGCCGATTACCTTATGTCTTTGAAAAAGAGTAAATACTGAACCAGGATACAGGAAGAAATACACCTTACAATGTATGAACTTTTTTGGCGGACTGTCTAATTTCATTTGATGTCCGTTATGGGATTAATCACACTTAGGGCTGATTTTTCAATAGTCTGATAACTTTTATCTGAGGAATTAAAATAACGGTTTGACATATTTTCTATAGATAAGCTGTCAAACCGCCATTTTTATTCCTCAGATAGAAGTTATCTGACTATTGAAAAATCACCCCCTAACCAGCTATGTTCAGCTTTTATAAATATAAAACAGTAATTTTGTATGGAGATGCGTACTCATCCATTCAGTTTTTCGCATCTATGCTCTCTTAGTATAAATACAAGATCGTTGTTTTCTGTGGACAAAAGCTGATCAGAGTTCAATAAATGTATTGAGCCGCTAGTGCCAATTTTCAAAATAATTTAAAGGAAAAACTTAATTTTGCCATCACCTGTTATTTACTATTATGCTTAGTCAGAAGCCCCACACACATTCAAGACTGTAAGGTGTTCTTTGACCTAGCATGAAACCTTATATTTCTACGCATTTCTCAAATAATTATAATTAAATCAATTAGTTCTAATTCAGTAAATATCAATTAAGTACGTATTAAATAATCACCACAGCTAATTCAAAACACTTTATTTACTAGCACGTGAGCCTATGTGTAAAGCTAAAACACGTATGTATTGAATAACAATATTATAACACAGTCAGCTGAAGAAAGCAAAAGCCATTCAAACGACATTTCATAACTACGAGGCTTGCTGATAGTGATGCGACCGTGCACTATCGATAACTTTCATTTTTTAAAGGTTAACTGTTACTTTTGCCAGCTTATTGCCAGCTATAACTTTTATTTTTGAGAGCTTATTGCTCGCGTTAGCTTTAATTTTTACAAGCCACCAAAAAAATAGTGTTTTAATAGAGCTCACTTTTTTTATTTGAATAAAATAAACAGTAAACTTATCGTTTTAAAATGCCTACGAACGCTTTTTTAAATTAATACATCGATTTGAATTTATTGATTAATTAAAAAAAAAATAATGCTAAAATATAGTTTTTGTGTGCCAATTACCGATTGGCACTAATAAAGCTGTTCTTAGTTTTAACAACATACAGAAAATCAGTTTACTCGTTTGGCAAACGTTATAGGTAAATAAATAATAATACGATCTTAGCAAAACTTACTAGACGTTTATGCAATTAGATGTTCAAAACTAGTAGATTAACTTAATACATAAGGATAAATTGTGCTTCTGCGCAATGTTATTACCCAAATACATTATCTTAAGCCGTTCACATATCAATTACAAGTATTATCACTAACCACTAATAAGCAATATTAGTAATTTAGTACGCCATTAGTGTAGCATTTTAATGTGTTGTTAATAACGAGACAAATGGCAATAATAATTAGGTAATGGAACTTAATTATCATCATCTGCCTAGCCTTTTCTCAAGCGTATTGGGGTCGACCTCCAGTATAACAGCCGCTGAATTTTACATGCAGTAACTGCTTATCTGACCTACACAACCCAGTGTCTACTTTTGTATACGATAAGACTTAGAAAGACTGGTTGACCTGACACAAATGATGATCTCAATCATGAAAAGCTAAAAAAATAAATCGTAATAGACTTTAATCTCTCTGTTATTGTATTTAACCTAATGAGGTCAAAGAGTACGCAAATTAATTATCAAATAATACCTTTTTGATAACACTATCATAATCCTTGCATGGTTAGCATATCTATAATCCTCTTTGCGATAATAAGGGTACAGTGCTTAACTTATGAGTCTTTTATAGACTCATTTGAACTAAAGCATTAACATAATCAGCTTATAAGGTTCCGACTGCTGGGACACCTGCTTTCATTCTGCGAGAGGCAGAGGGCTGATATTGACTAGGTATTTGGAAATGATAATAATTTCGAGGTTTCTTAACGATGTTTTCTACGGATTCAAGAGCAGCCATAATGAAATGTATAACGCTTCTGCACCTCTTGGACCACCACTACTCAAAAGCACGTGTTTTTATTTTTATTTTGAAGTGTATTTTTTTTTATTTGCACGTGACTACTATACTAAAAAATAAAAACGTTTATCTTATCTTTCCGGATACGGATAAATCAGAATCATTTAAATATTATTTAGATAATTACCTTTTAAGCATACCTAAATGGTAAATGTACTTCAAACGGTGCTACATGAGTTTTTTTTTTTCGTTTTCTATTGTATCGATATAATACTGTTCGCAGTGTCCCAACCCTAAACACGGAAGAAATGCTGCGAGCTTTTGTGTAGTGCACTGACGCCGGTCAAACATCTTGTACACAATACCATAGTGCGGTATTACATAACCATATGTGGGACATGGGAGAATCTATTTTCATTTTATTGTATAACTTTCGTAAACATAGACAGCCTTAATACAAAAACTTTAACATCTGTTGAACACTTGTCTAAAAAAAGTGTGATTGCATAGCGGACCTTATTTCAACATCAATATCTGGTTGACCGAGCTTCGCTCGGTTTTTAAAATGTTTATATCTTGGGAACCGAGCTTTTCTCGAACCTGGGACCTTGATAAATCGATTCCTTGAGCCGAAAAACCCCTTATCTGTAACTTTCATGAAAATCCTTGGAGCCGTTTCCGAGATCCTGATTATACTCGTATATAAATAAATATACAAGAATTGCTCGTTTAAAGATATTAGATAATCTGACATTTTGTTAGACAAGTGTTCAACAGACGTTTAAAAGTTTTTGTGGTACAACGTTATTGTTTGTTTCATTTTACTACGTTAACTACTGAGACAAAGTTTTAATGGAAAAGTTTTATACGTGCGCCACTGCACTGGCAACAACTAAGTTAGTTTCAGCATATGAGAATGATAAACATGATAATAATAAATTGAGAATGATAAACATGATAATAATGGCTTGAGAACCTACCAACCAAGTAATGACCTCGATTAAAAAAGCAAATACTAAGTTCTGATTTTGCATAATTATTGTTGTTAGGAAACAAAACGGATATATTTAAACAATTGTTTTTTAGAGAAGGATTTTATTTTGATTGTATCGATATTACTCATAAAACGTCCCAGCCCTAAAGCGCAGAACGAAAGCGTCAATAGAGGTGCGCAAACGCAGGCTACAGGTCACTTTCTTGACACAGTCCGCTATTACGCAACCATAATGTAGGGCATGGGAGATTCTACATAGATATGGACTATTTTGCAGATTTTTTATGGTATAATAAAGATAAAAGTCGTCATTGGTAGGACGCAAATGTTTATATTTCGTCAGATTCTGTGAGATATTGCCCAAATATTATGCGAAATATTTTTTGAAATGGCCGTGCAGAAAATTAATTAGATTATGTAGGTTAAAATATTTAATGGGATACTATCAGAAATCTTGGCTTAAGTTTCACAGCTTTTAACTACTTTAATTACGTGACTATGCCTACTATCTTAAATTTTTTTACTATACCCGTGCTACTTAAGGTGTTTGCAAATTAAAAATTTTACGACTAACTATAAAAGCGGTTTTGAAACTATAATTTTGTTTTTTGATAATAAAAATAACCAATGTTGTTCTTCTTCGTCGTGTCGATGATTCTAAGTCTAAATGAGCTTCGACCAAAACTCTGCCACATTTACGGCGTCGGTGGTGGCCTCGGACAGGTCCCTTAGAGTGCAGGTGGAATTGCTCAAAGCACAAGTGAGGAGGTGGGCCATCGTTTGTGCTGGGGCTCCGCAGTCGCACCTCTCCTCATCGCAGTACCCCCACCGGGCCATGTTATACTTGCAGCGACCAACCTGGCTTCGTAAACGGTTTAAGGTCTTCCAGGTGGGCCGCGGCAGTTGGTGGCCTGCTGGAAGCTTTTCTGCAGGCTCAGCGTAATGTTCCGGAGGGGGATATCTGAGGAGCCACAGTTGTTTCCGGGCTTCCCCAGCCGAACTATTGCTGACTGGTTTAGTGGACCTGAGGAAACTTTTCCGGCTCTTCAGTCTGCCTCTTGACGTCTCCATATTACCAATGTTGTTAACATTAAAGATTAATGAATTTACATGCCGACAGTGTTAATTGAACAAGGGTCATTGACGTCATTCGCAACTTTTTGTTATAGATTTGAACTTTGATAAACTTTGGATTTGAAAAGTAGTTGCTAAGACCAACTAGGAATCTAATGTGATAAACAACAATAGTGCTAATTCTGTAACGCTTACGAGCTTACTTCATCCAAGTAAGAGCACAATCCAACTCATTTGTTTCAAACTAAATCATCGCAGTTTCTGAACGAGGCAATAAAATAATCTAAAAATTTGGTTGACTAAAAACAGAAGCTTCAAGCCCTGTTCTCACTACGCCGGTATCGTCAAATGCCGAAAAGGCTCGGCATTTTGCCGGATCCAACTTCATAATTATAAATTGTTTCCTTTCTGGAAGTTCCACCAATTGCTAGCCGTATTAATTTGTTACTTATTTTGAACGACATGCGCTATAACAAACTAAGGTTTGACAAACAAAATGAACGCGAAAATTGTGCATTCGCGCGACGGAATAGCTTTGGTCAGGATGAGTACTCAGAAGGTGGTCTGTCTGTGAATCACATATTGTCGGTATTCTTTGAAAGGAATATGTACATGCACAGCATTAATATTCAGTGGTTCCGAACTGTCAGTCAAGTATGCAAACGTTTTATATGCTTATTATGTTATGAATGTACCGGAAGTTACGTCATGTGTATCTCGTAACTGAAATTAATGGTATAATATCGTATATGTGTACTTACATTGGTTTTCTACTAACTGCGGTGCTCTTGGGTGCCTGAAACAATAAAAAAGATTATTATTAGGACATTTTTCGTTTGTTAAATAGTTTTTACTTACAGCAGTTTTAACGCTTATTCGGTTCGGTTTTATGAATTGTGCAGTACCGACCCGAACATGATTCAATTTTAAACGGGTTGTCCCGAACGGTTTATCTAATTCAGGTTAACAATCATTAGATTTGGCAGTGTTTGTGGAAATAAAAAGTCGACTAATAAGTCGGCAGTTGCAGCCTGCACTAAATTCATGGGACTTTCTAAACAGGTAACCGTGACCCTGGCACGCAAAGAGCTATTGTATGTACACCGTATTTTATGCAGTACCTAGTCTGACAGTGTCTTTCGATCTACCTAATCCGGGGTCATGGACGTGGACGATTTTACCACGTAAAAAAATGCAGCTTGCCCAAAGGTTAACGTGTATAACAAACTCTTGAACAGCTATTCCACCTGCTTTATAAACAAGCAAGCTATAAAAAACCAGTTTAATTTAGCCTCGCTTTGTATGATTTTATCGCACAATAAACGGTCAGCTTATACTGGTTCAGCATAGCTTGATGTAAATCCGCGTGTTCAACATAAAAGCACGTGTTACCTCACCTTTTAAGCATACAGCTGAACACGATGAACTTTGAAGTTATTGTTTAAGTACACAAAGAAATGGGAAGTGAATATGTCAAGGAAAACACTACCTTTTTGTCCAAAGAAAAGGTAGAAGGTTGTTTGAGCTTTGTTCCGAAATGGTTTAGGCCAAAATATAGAAAAATGGGTAATTTATTGTACAGCAAATATGTTTCATTGCTCCTTTATAGTCGTCTTATAGCTGGTACTCTGGTGGTGATATCCTTAAAACAACCTTATTTCACACGGCATTTAAATTTACATAATTATGCCTCGTACTCTGCCGTCGTAAATGAAAACACAGTAACTTCAATGGCTGTCTGTGGAAGTGACTGTGTTTTCGTTAACGACGGCAGTTAACTGCAATTGCTATTGCCCTGCAGCCTTCAGACATACACTCCAAGAGAATTCTTACGCACCCTAGGCAAAGGAGAAAGTGGAAGTGATTTCAATACTTTTTACTGACTGGACTATATTGTTTTGTCACGGCACAAACATGATTTTTCTACGAGAGAAAAGGTTACTATCGAAGTGTATTAATAAACACTGATTGCTAATGCACATGGCAACTATAAAAATAAAACAACAATCAAAACCCTGACCACAAATTGCGGAAACGATCGAGAACAAACTATAGCACCACAAAAACTTTATGACGGGGATGTACCAAAGGCAAATACTTAAAAACTTGTACAAATAAACGCACGCAAAGTCAATGAATCATTAAACAAAAATAATTATATTCGGATTTTTCGCAAAAATCGTAATGCAGATTCGCCTGTTGACTTCGGTAATGGAAAATTTTCTAAGCAGTTCATAACCTTCGAACTGGTTTTAGGAATCCCCGCACTGTAGGCCATACCAATGAAATGCATTTTGCACAAATATCTGAAGGTTTTGCTAATATAACAAAGGTCAGCAACTAAGCACTAAAAGAGCGTCCATGGATGACTAGAAGCGGAACTCAAAACTATAGCAACCTATCGAGTGTGCATCAGAATGGCTGGTTGCCTGTGGCGTTGGTCAATGAGAGTTGATTCGAAAATTGCTACATAATTGCTTATATTTGCTACATATAATAAATAATTGCTACATAGGATATATACTTAGATCTAAAATATTTTTTTTGACCAGCCATCCTGACGTCAGGATGGCTGGTCACCTCCTAGTTTAAAGTGAAGCGTACAGAGTTTCCCGAAATGTATTGCGTCAATAATTGCTTCATATTTACTTCATTTATCTCATTTATTTGTATCTTTAAAAATATGCTAAATAAAGGATGTAGCAGTAATTTAAATTATCCCAAGGAAAAGTCCCTGATAAAATAATAAAGGCAAATAGTTGCAGTGCGTCTTCACTTAACGGTATTGCTACTTTAGGCGGCAGGCGTTCTAAATAAAATTGTTAAATGGCATGTTATGTATGAGTAGGTAAGTGGACAATAAGCACATTAAAAGGATATCGTAAATAAAAATAATTACGAAGAGTAAAAAGAAGATAATTCCACATTGCATAATATATGCGAAAAAATAATATGGCAATAAGATAAATTTAATGCTGAGGTTATGGGACATCTCGCCCACGAAAAAAGGTGGCCCGCAGGCCAGATGTCCCCTTTTTAAAATGTGCATGGGTAGATTCGCCCGAAACAATTTTTTAGCTTATTTTCATATTCATCATCATCATCATCTCAGCCATAGGACGTCCACTGCTGAACATAGGCCTCCCCTTTTGATCTCCACATATACCGGTTGGAAGCGACCTGCATCGAGTGACTTTTATAAGGTTGACTGGCCACCTTGTTGGTGGACGTCCTACGCTGCGCTTGCTAGTCCGTGGTCTACACTCTAGCACTTTTCGACCACATCGGCCATCTGCTCTGCGAGCAATATGGCCTGCCCATTGCCACTTCGGCTTGCTAATCCGGTGGACTATATCAGTGACTCGTATGTGATCACGTAAAGAAACACCGAGCATAGCCCTCTCCATAGCTCGTTGAGCGACTTTGAGCTTTGAGATGAGACCGATAGTGAAAGACCACGTTTCGGTGCCGTAACTCATAACTGGCAACACACATTGGTTGAAGACTTTCGTCTTGAGGCACTGGGGTAAGTCGGACGGAAAGACATTGCGTAGTTTCCCGAACGCTGCCCAACCGAGTTGGATTTGGTGGTTGACCCCTTTCTCGAAGTTTACTTGTCGTAAGTAGATATTATATGAGTCAACGACTTCGAGTATTTTCATATTATTTTTTCGCATATATTATGCAATGTGGAATTATCTTCTTTTTACTCTTCGTAATTTTTTTTATTTACGATATCCTTTTAATGTGCTTATTGTCCTGTTGTCCACTTACCTACTCATACATAACATGCCATTTAACAATTTTATTTAGAACGCCTGCCGCCTAAAGTAGCAATACCGTTGAGTGAAGACGCACTGCAACTATTTGCCTTTATTATTTTATCAGGGACTTTTCCTTGGGATAATTTAAATTACTGCTACATCCTTTATTTAGCATATTTTTAAAGATACAAATAAATGAGATAAATGAAGTAAATATGAAGCAATTATTGACGCAATACATTTCGGGAAACTCTGTACGCTTCACTTTAAACTAGGAGGTGACCAGCCATCCTGACGTCAGGATGGCTGGTCAAAAAAAATATTTTAGATCTAAGTATATATCCTATGTAGCAATTATTTATTATATGTAGCAAATATAAGCAATTATGTAGCAATTTTCGAATCAACTCTCATTGACCAACGCCACAGGCAACCAGCCATTCTGACGCACACCCTATCGATGGGTTACCAATTGATAAATTCTGGATGTGACTCGAAAATTTAGTAGGGTGAAGGAAAACCCAATCCCTCCCACAGAGAAGAGGCTTGTGTCCCATCACTGCGGATATTATAAGCTGATTATGATTAGAGACTTGCTGTTTCCAGTAAAGATCTTGTATATACTGATGGTAATGATCTTGTATATACTGATGGTAACGATGAAGATTCGTATTGTCATAGCATCAAGAGAAGAAATTATGAGGAAGACCATCTCTAGTCTTATAATACTGGTAAATAACACGATTCTATTAGCAAAGACATCGATAGTTATAAAGACAAGTAGGCAACACGTTTTAACTTTGCACGTGCGAACGTTGAACCAACTTCTTTAGTTGTAACTAGGTTAAGTCAATTGCAATATTATACCTTGTATTGACAGTTCACGTCATCTCCGAGCCGCGATTAGGAACCGGTTTCGTTGAATACTGACTTCCACATAAATAAAAGTATTTTATCATTCGTCTAGCCCTTTTCTCTGGTCGTGTTCAGGTGTTTCCCCGTATAAATCATACTGTAAGAACGGATTGCATTTGATCGTGGGGTGACTCTCCCAATGAGAAGACATGATGCTGTGAAGCACTATTCCTTAAAATCAAACCGATTCACTCGAACCATGAAGAGACCTAGATTATAATGATCATAAATGTAATAACAATGCGAAATTGAATTGAATGGAACCAAATGATGTTGCCACAATTAATATCTTCACGGAATGGCAGCCAAGAGACGAAGCAAGACAGGAAGGCAAATGGCATAACGACCAACACCAGCAGCTGTATGTGGCCAAGATAGATGACAAAATGAAGAAGTAATGAACCCGATAATAGAAGCGAAGAGGTTTGAGGAACTAAAGATGATGAAGAATACGCTCCTACGCATTAATCTGGACGACAGTTAACCAGGATAGTCTATCAAAATCACAATAAAATAATAGTGAATTATTAATACACATACATTTATGCGCGTTGAATGCAATCGCTTATCCGGTAAGCTTTTGCAACCTGCGCTTGCGCATGCTTGACCCCGTTGTGCACCAGCGGCTTCTGTCCACTTTGGTTATTTGTAGAGTTTGCTAGTGTGTATTCTGTTTCGGGTCTTATGGGACAAATAAGGGCAGAGCCAAAAAGATTTCATAATCTTCGCATATGTCAGGTTTAGTTTTATTGATTCTTGCGTCGAATCCAAATTAATTGGAACTGAAGCAAAATTCTGTGAGAAATATCTGCGTATATAATGAAGAAGTGAATAATAGCCTACTTATAGAAGAAAACGTTTTGCGCCAAGTAACATGGAACAAGGGTAGGAAGAAGTTAATGGTGTGGATGATGATGATGAATAAGCACAAATTGCTGGTAACGATAAGAAACCGAAAGGTGCATAGGTGTTGGTCGATGTGCGAATAAACCTAATCAACTTTCAATTGCAGTGACTATAAATAAACCTTCTGTTGCAACGAGAAGCAGGTACTATGGATTTTATTTTAAAAGTCCAAAGAATTTTAAATCGATTTCAAAAAGAACTGAACCTTGACATTTGCTACAACAACCTTTACATATAATGAGGTGTCGCGTGACTTATAATAAAGCCAAAACTAAATCAAATTCAAACATAACTGTTACTAAAGCTTTCATATCTGGTAGTAAATTAATTCAAAGCTAATAAATCAAGTTATGTTCGTTTCTTCTTAACGAGAAGGCCAGACTAGAATGCTAATGTTACGTCATACTTGCCACATTACTGGCCGCGCCAGTATATTGGCACATTGGCCACATATTTCGAGATGAAGCTAGGAAGGCGATTGAGGGTATGGGAACGAAGGTTGGTAGGCTGGTCTATGTGCCCATCCTCAAATAGCTGCAAATTGCAACATTGTAAGTAGACACAGTATCGATTTCAAAATTTAATAGACAGGTACAACATGTCGTAATAGATGCCGTTACAAGCCTACTATTATTTATATTGAGGTAGGTAATGGTTAAAGAAAATAAATTAAAAATGTTTATGATGAGGGCAATAAGAATAAAATCGATGATATTAACATAGAACGTTTAAAGATAACTGCAAACGGTATTGGAAATCATCCTCAGATGAAAGTACAGGCAAGCCGTCAGGAAAATCCATATTGTTACATCAGAAAGGCTTGACTGGAGGAACCAGTTTGCCAACCTTGTTTGAGAAGATTGTCAACATATTACGAATTCATTTTATAATCATACATTTCCACCTAACACTTCCCTATTTCTTCGTCCATGTCGTTTCGGCTTCACTGAAACCATAAAACACATGACCTTAGTAAACTTAATAACTCTGCGGAAGGAACACATTTTATTTTTCTTAAAATTTAACCACCGTCACCGCATCCGTTACAATTTCACCACGTAAATATTCAGTTTATTCCCATCTCATAAAACTAAACTAGGTTTACAAGCATTGCGATTATTGTTTAATTAACCGTATACTATTATAATTACTAAACAAGGCATTGCTTAATATATAAATACGGACTAACAAGTAATTACTTATTCAAGCTACTTGATAACAGTAATAAAATAATAGATAATTATATGCAACGTAAGAGTTTGCATAAGAACTGAAGAAATAAGTAAAATACTGGTTATAGTTGCTGACTCAACTAATAAGGCAGATGTTACAAGTTACAACAAAGCGGGTAATGATGAAAGCAATCAGACAGTACAGATAAGCCTAATTGTCAATCAGACAACAAAAGCGGGTTAGTCAGAAAAACAGGTCAAAAGTCCGACAGTGGTTAGTAGACTGTTAATAACTCAGGTAATTTCAGAAGAAAAACTAAAAATCAACCTGGAAGTACATTTCACGTTCATACACATAAAGAAAGTGGAAGATCACTAGGACAAGATAAAAACACTGTAAGTTCTAGGAAGCTTGTTTCAAGTTCCGAAACTTGTATCTACACTATGATACCCGTTCCCATACATACAATTTGCTATGCATGTTAACTCGGTTACAGCATAACTCTAGGCAAAAACAAATCCGTTTCCACACTGTCAACTGTGACTAAACATAATAGTCAATAACACAATCCTACAAACGCAACTGTTTGCCTATCCATCGCGGCATACGAGTAAATAATCGTGGCTACGAAATAGCTCTTCATTGCGCTGTCATAATAATGCTTCTATTTCATACCAAGATTCCTCATCATATGCCTAGCCTTTTCCCAACTATGTTGAGATCGGCTTCCAGTCTAATCGGATGCAGCTGAATACCAGGATTTCAAATGGAGCCACTGCCTATTTGACCTCCACAATTAGTACTGAGTTATACAATTTTTATTTTTTTTAAGTTTTAAAGTTTCTCCTGTGTCGTGGGTGCGTTTACAAACATACAAACTCACATGCACAAACACCCAGAACCGGTACAACTACTTGTAGGTCATACAAATATTAGTTCCGTGCGGGAATCGAACCCGCGACACACAGCGCCGCAGTTCATTGCTCAGCCACTGCGCCAAACGTGACAATACTCCTTGGTAAGGCTGTGTGTCCGAATACCGGGCCATTGATTTCCTGTAACGAATATCATAGATCTACAAAAGACAGGGTACATGTTTGTATTTTAACTTCACTTTCAACGATAAAATTTCTTATGACAGTAGCTTTAGTAGGTTGCATTTTATTTCCGAACTTATCTAGGTCATTTCCTTTCCTTGCTTCCTTCCTTTTATTTCCTACGCTGTCTACTTTTGCTAGATGTATGTTTTCAATCAGTCCTATGTTTTACGATGTGTGTGTTCCATATTTCCATATCTCATAATTGTACTTCATTTAATCAATACAGCGTATAGTAGTCCACTGCTGCAGCAAGATATTTTGAATTAACTGCCTCTCCCAGGCTGGATCACATTATCCTCTCTTCCGCTTGTGTGCTTAGCTCATCTCATTCAAAATTGACTGCCGTGCTTGAAATTCAGTCAGGAACATTTCATTATTTTATGGCATTACAAGACTTGATTTCGATTCAAAGATATCAACGAACTTTGATAGCATAAACATTATACCAAATAGCCTATGGCAATAATTGTACACCTGTATTCTGTCTAATATCTACAATATCAATCATTATACCTCATAGGTACCCTAAGGGCCTAACGGCGTACCATTCACCATTGCCCAACCTTCTAATCTAAACGATATATAAATGTTTACAACTAAAACTTTAGAGGCAAGATTATTTCACAAGCTGCTGATAAATAATTCAGGAGTTACGTCCAATTTCCGACTGAGTGGTCTGTATACTTCCTTTAGTATGGATGTTGATGGTGCAATGCACGGCGAGTTTTACGATAATGTAAGAAACTACTAACATGAAGTTGTAAATTGAGAAAACTAGTTATATTTTGAACAGGAGTAAGAGAAGAGCGTTTGCGGTTTGCAGAGCAAAAACATATTTATATGGTAATTTAATTGAAGTCAAAAATGATATCGAACAAAAAGGTGTAGAGATGATGTAGAACAAAACAATGTCATTTTTAGACGACCGACTCTCTCTGTTTGTAAACGATTCTTTATCCTTTTAGACATAAGAGATAAAGCCAAAACAAAAGAGAAAAAGTCTCCTCAGCAATAGCAATCATCATCTAAAAAATTTTCCTTATATACTCCACATGAATCAAGATTAATGAAACCTAAATTAAACATACAATATTTATACAGTACATTGTTGATTCTAGTATCTATAGATTTACCAAGTTCAATGCTAAAGCTACTGCAAATATGTATGTCGTTATAGTAGTTAACGGCTGCTGTGATTTTTCCGTGTCAGCTTTATCAATTATGTTATCATTTGTAGTGCAAAGGTTACGACCATTGTGATAGCTAAGTGCATGAGGACTCATAATATTATTGTATTGAATGAAAATATTATAATTTAGGTCTTCACTGTGTTTAATATCAAATGACACATATCAACGGAATTGCGATTGTAAACTGAAGCTCATTTTTCAATGGGGGTAAGGCAGAAACTACAGAATGCTACCTGCTACGATCCGTACAATCATACTCTTTTCGCCTAGTCTACGTTCATATATCTGATCGTACAAGCGAGTTGAGAGTACTACTCATACAAACTTTCTGGAAAACTTTACCAATGATGTCAGTGTAGGTCTTCAAAGGGTTTCCTCAGAAATCGATGCCACTCACATCTGCCTTATAACTTATTATATCTTAGTCGCCTATCTTATAAATTGTTGGTCAGTGCATCCCCTTTTTAACCGACTTCAAAAAAAGGAGGAGGTTATCAATTCGACTGTATTTTTTTATTTTATTTTTTTTATGTTTGTTACCTCATAACTTGCGACTGGGTGAACCGATTTTCATGATTCTTTTTTTATTCGAAAGCTGGTGCTTCCCGTGTGGTCCCATTGTCACCATTTCAGGATCTGATGATTGGATCTTGGACAAATCGAGAGCAACCCTCAAATTTTATTGGCTGACACATAGTTTTTCGCAAATCTTATGAAGTAATTCAAGTACTTGCGTATGGAAATCATCATCTCATGTAGCTGAGCTGATGATGGAAGGTACAACTCCTCAAGTAAAAAAATTATGTTTGTGTTCGCATATCTCCGGAACTACAAGTCCGATTTAAGTAATTCTTTTTTTTGTTGTAGGTACTAGGTATCGTTCAACTTAGGGAATACTGCAAATTTCATCAAAATCGGTTCAGTCGTTTTTGAGATAGGGAATGAATGAAAGAGCTGTTAACGATGTTATTACCGGTGCTACGGATTACAAAGTTCTAGTGCACATGTAGGAAAATGATGTATGTGACAAGAATTTTGGTTGAATATTTAAACTAAAAAGAGTAAAATAAAAACTTTTTCTAAAAAAAATGTGACCGCCTTCAAAAACAACCACAAAAAAGGGTAAAATAACCTACAAAACTTTTCTTTCGGAAGTCGGTGGCAAAAGAGACAATGAAATTAATAAAAAAAGTCACCGACTTCCGAAAGAAAAGTTTTGTAGGTTATTTTACCCTTTTTTGTGGTCGTTTTTGAAGGCGGTCACATTTTTTTTAGAAAAAGTTTTTTAATTTGCTATTGTAAATCGTAAGCAAATAAAAAAGTCATGGAGATCTGGGATCACAAGTACTGTGGAGTAGTTCAACAACCCCGCGAAGGACATTTCAAAATAGATGATGAAATTACAATCGAAGAGATGTGAAACGTAAATGGACTTGAATAAAATATGATACTATGAGCAGACATCGATTTTGTAAGGACCCGTTCTTTGGCAATCTGTAACAAAATTACAAGAAGAGGTGTCATTGAGTCAGTCAGTCAACCACACCGTGTTCGACTACCTTGAGCTGGCATGCTGGAGCGCTATCAAAGTTCGTCACGCTTCCCTGGTCAGGTTTTATTTGATGCACAGCGTTGTACAACGGCGGACTTAATGCCGTAGATTTTGGATTACACATGCGTACTTCATCGTACTCTGCGACAGTCTAGATACAGTCCTATGTTTCTAAAGAACGGCGCCGTGTCGGACCTGTTTCTATTCAAGTGACAGACTATCTTGACACAACTTGGAATTTAGCCTTACCACCTTCTAGCTGACTAATGACTATGTAATATATTTCCCACAGTATGAGCTATTCTTAAATAAAGATCCTGTCGACACGCAAGAAGTTGATGGAATTAACGAAAAAGATGAAACACATTGAATGATGAAAACGATCTGTTCTTCACCAGATCTTTCGACACAGATAGTTTTTTATCTTTCTCATCTTCAAGAAAACCCACACTAGATTAAAGCAATTGCTTAATTTAATAACAAAATAGTGAAGACATACAAGGTCTCAAATTTGAACGTTTGCAAGATTGGGCAAGTTGAATAATTATGAATTAAAAAAAGATAAAACTAAAATTAAAAGTTTTGAAGTCACGTTTGTTTTATCTAATAATAGAATCAAGGTACATACTGCAATCAAACTATGTACTAAATTATAGCTTAGAAGATCAAACGAACTTTAAAATTTCGAGATCAGATGTTTCTTCATCAAGTTATTTTTAGTCAGTACAATCGCAATGCATTTGAAGTTGGAAAAGATAACTTTTTTTCTTTCTATAAGAAGAAATTATACGGTACTATCGTGTTCTAATCTTCTAATAATTTGATTTCCTGTAAGTGCGAAACGACCAACTGATACCGTACAAGAGACAACTAACTACTGACGTTAAATTAGTCCCCATTTAGACTGATCTGGATCCAAAGATTTTGAGAGCAGCGCAAAATTTTTTCTTCGTCCAAAGTTCTAATAAGAAGTCAAGTCAAATGTTTTCGCAAAATAATCTTCATTTTACTTTCAAAATCAAGCACCCAATTGACAAAAACAGCGCACTTAACATTAATATCGATCCTAAGTACGCTGCTGAAGTGAAACTAAGAGAGAGGCGCTAATAAGTGCTTAACTTACCGCCATTTCTACTAGAAAGTGGTTTTTACTGAGCCAGTTCAACTGGTGTCTAGTCCACGGCCTTGGGAATATAAATCATTCAAATTACTCAATGTGGGTAGTATGTAGTTCTATGTGACATTTGACATCTGTCGTGGTTAGCTATAATTTGTGGGCGATGTGTTGCAAATCGCTCATGGAGCATGTCAGCAGGTTGTATAAATTAGCAAATTAGTTAAATGTCAGGATATAACTTGACTGCTACTGATCTTTCGAGAATCTGGTGTCGTTAATCAATCTTATTAGTTTGTTGCAGGTTGACTGATGGTTATAGGCCTATCCTTAGTTGCACCATTATCTAGTTTATCCGGTTCCTCGGTTTGGCATTACACCTTTATACTGTAGCTTTATCGATTTCGACCTTTCTTGACTATTGACTTTTAAAACATCCATTTTATATTTTCTTGAACGTTTTCAACTCTTTATTATCTTCGTTATCATGGTATTTTGTATGTTACTGGTTTTGTTTTGTACTCAACCTTTAGAACATCCATAATAGTCATTAATATCTTCGTTCCTAGCCTTTTTTCCATCTTTCTCATTCTGGTCATTACACTCATCCGTAGTCAACTCTTAATTCAGTTTACAGAGGCCAAAATGTGAGCTTCTTAAGTTTTATTTGTGAGTATTAGTAGCTGTTTTACTTTCCGTTATCAATGATTTTATTTGTTTACATGTTTTGCGTTTTATTGAGGGAATAGGTTCATCGTACTTGTATTTACTTACATTTAAGTGATAATGTATAAATTAGTTTTTCACCTCACCCGCTCGGAAAGATTCTATTTCTCATTCAAAATCTGAGCGCAAAACTCCATTTTGTGCTCTAGAGCACAAAGTGTTGTTTAAAATTCGAACACGTCTTGTATTCAATTGTTTTCTACTTTTCTATACTGGCAGGCGAGCCGCCCCCACTTCATTTCCTCGCTGTGTGAGGTGAAAAGTTGTGTGTTGCACTCGGCAGCAAAGTTTTTCTGCGTCTCGTACCTTTGAAAACTTCGCATCGCTCAGGATTCTATATTTGAACCGCTCGTTTCTCTCGCGGTTCAATCTTAGAATCCTTCGCTCGCTCAGTTTTCAATTCAAGTACTCGCGCCAAAATTCAACTTTGCAGCCTTGCATAACAAATAACTATTAATTAACCTAAAACTCCTCGTTAAGATTGTTGATTGTTTGGTCTTATTTGTTTTATTACCGGTTTTGATCTTTTGTTTATTGACTCTAAGATTTAGTTCTATGAACTCAATTTTACCACTAAATAAAGTAAATACTATGAATTCTTGTAAACTAACTGTGCTGACATTGAAAACATTGTCAGTTATTATTACCATTATAATACAAACTGTTTGTTATTGCATCCAAGCAAAATCTATTGAATAAGTTTGAGTGAAGGCACACTTAAGGATATTTTATATACGATTCCGTAGGTCAATTTCCAATATCCTCGCAAACTAAGACTTGGTCATTAGCTAGTTGTCATTAATGAACATCCTCGACTCGACAGCGACACGTCTAAGTAAAGAGTCGTCCACCAAAATCAAAAGGTACTTCGAAAATCTTTGTCTACCGTTCAAGGACAAATTACTTAAATCTGTAATATCATTAGCGGCTTAACACAGGTTCTCATCATCTAATGATAAATCTCGTTATGTTGACCATTTGGGATTGGTTCAAAAACCGGTTATAAACGCCCAATTGGTCGGTTCAACATTGCGCGGGTAGGCTAAAAGCCTTACGGATTATGGCCACGTGCCTATTCAGTGACTTGTGATAATCGGCGTTAAAGTAGGACCCCACGTATGTTCAGTATCTGAAATTATACCCATTTGAAGTGTTTTTAACCTGGGACTATTTTTGGAAAAGTCTACTTTAAAAGAAAAATACTTCGACATTTTGAACGAGTGGTGCTGTTCTACAAATAATGGGATACCTGATACCGTGCCGTGCAACAGAAGTTAGATACAAACCTAACTCTTAGCTAAGTTAATCGACATTACGTAGATTACACATGTCAGGAGAGTGTAATGATAGTGGAAAAAGAATTGAGATTAAAGATAATGGGCATTTACAAGAATCTTTGTTGCATCGCTTTTTTTTATCGTTTTAAAATCATCAAATGAGTCCTCCCCACCCAGGGCAGGGCGGGAGGGACTGTCAGACTCGTACTGACTAAAATCCACGGTGTCCTGCTATAGCCCTTTACGTTCCAGGGTCACAGTAATTGGAAAAGTCCCGCGACATTGTTGCATCGCTTGCAAAAATTGGTAGTAAAAATCTGATCGAATTGT
The DNA here is from genome assembly GCA_954870645.1 of Agrotis clavis. Lineage (NCBI taxonomy): Eukaryota > Metazoa > Arthropoda > Insecta > Lepidoptera > Noctuidae > Agrotis > Agrotis clavis. The sequence goes on along the minus strand of OX940943.1, from coordinate 2,245,263 downwards.
CATTTAGACGTACGATTTTCGCCGCACGGCTAAATAGCACGTGAATATCCCATCCAGCCAAGCGAGGCAAGCCCTGCCAGGGTAGCGGGACTGTCTTATCAGGTAACGGTGACCCTAGAGCGTAAAGGGCTATTGAAGGATAACCGTGGATTTTAGTCAGTACGAGTCTGATGGTCCCTCACGTCGGGAGGATTCATTTGATGAGTTTACCAAAAAAAAAGGTGTGACAAGCAAAAATAATACTCAATCCAAGGGTGAGTCTAGAAGAGTTCAGAATACGCTATTTGTTTTTGTCACGTAATCATAGTCTTGTCCAAATCTTCCGCCTTAAAAAAGCTAGACAAAAAGTTGATTAAGGAACAGTTTTGTAAACCCAGATCTAACTTCTCAAGGTCTTTAAAGACTAAGTTGACTAAGTCAAATATTATAAAAAATATACAACAGTGGTAAGGTAAGACTTCAACCTTTAGTCTAGCGTAATACGGAGTTTCTTAGGAACAAGAGAGCAGCTAACACTGATTCTGATAGCACAAACGTGCATATTGGACTACTGCCTATAGCCTTCCTCGATAAATGGACTATATCCAACACAATTTTATTTTTAATTCGAAGCAGTAGTTTCTGAAATTAGCGAGTTTAGCCAAACGAAACTCTTCCGCTTTATAATTATTTGTCGTTTTCGCCGTTGGTATACAACAACACAAATTTTTAAATATTTCTTCTTGTTTCTTGCGAGTCAGTACAGCTCAGCAGTTGTCAACTAACTACAGTAATTACTAATGAAAGATGGACTTGACCAACATTTTGCGTAGCGTAACAAGCGTAGACACACAAGCGTGTGTCTACGCTTGTTGAAAGCGACACTTGAAGAAAATAAACAATGTTGTGTTAGGAAAGTATTAAGTAGAAAGTAAAGTGCAGAGGCAATGAACTCAAATCATTTTCTTTGGGGTCTCAAGTCAAGTAAGAATAGGTTACTTCGATGAGCATGTTTCATTATCCATTACGTCATTCTATACCGTAAGGTGAGATTAAAGTCAGAAGCGAGCCTATCGCTAAAAACCTACAGTCAGGTTTCCCTATAGTGCACATTCATATATACATAAAATCACGCCTTTTACCATGGGAGTAGGCAGGAAGTATAGGGCACCACCCTACGATCCTTACATATATCCTTTCGCATCCACATCCATCCACCAGGTCATACACCGATTGCGAGAACCACTGTTATTAAGACTAAAAAACTTTTATGTAACCGTTTTAAACTTTTTTAAACAGACTAGCAAATACACGAGAAACTGTCATTGCGTTCTGGTCGACAAATACCGAAAGCAACTACTGTGACCAACCGGTTAATGGCTTTTAACTGTTTTTTGGGTCATTATGCGAACTGCCTCTTGTACTTTAACTTCAAGTACACTGTTTGTTTCTGAGGTTTCTTTTCTCTATATTTGTTCTGACGCTTGTAGTGGCCAAACATTTCGACGTAATTTCAAAATGTTGCTGTTAGATTATACAACCAACTTGTTAGTCGACTGAAGATATTTTTTTAATAATTCTAGATCGGGGAAACGTGACCTAAACTAAAAAGCGAAGTATAGGTATATCAACGAGTACATTGTATCTTTTTCTCATAATGACTTAACACTAACAGAGCCTCTTGTCGAGGCTAATTCAGCAATGAGCAGGGTTTGTTTTCATGATTGGAATAATACTTGATCAGTTAGAAATTGGGAAGATATGAAAGTGGACTGTAATGTAAAGAATCAATATGATGATGAATGAATGATGATAGGTATTTTTATATCAGTTCACTAAATCTGTGTCCTCTGGCCCAACCACGCAGCCAGCACCATCCCAAGAAGAGTACGAGGAACCTCATAACTTAGCCACTTCGTACTACAGGCGATGCGACGCAAGTCGCCGAATACCTTACGACTTCGGTATCCATTGACGCGTGACTGTGTACCAAGCTGTATGGATTTGTTTTGCAATAGTCATTGCAGATTTCTGTTGAAAAGTAAGTAATACACTTAGCCCCTTCGTAAGTAAGTAATACCTTACGACTTTGACATCCATTGATGTGTGTAGCTGTGTACGAACCTCTATAGCCTGCTCTACACTACTCGCGAAGTTGCCTCGACGAAGTACTCGTCGAAGATGATCGAAGTCCCGAAGTATGTGACTACACTATTCGCGAAGTTGCCTATGTCATCATTGTGCCCTTTGACTCGGTCGCAAAAACCGACAACAAATGGAAGTCGCCTGAAGCGAGCCGAAGTTGCACGAAGCGAAGCGAAGTGCCCATCTACACTATCGTATTCGGTCAAATTCGACCAACTTCGCGAGTAGTGTAGAGCAGGCTTATGGATTTATATTGCGGTAGCCACCTGGATACCAAAGTCGCAAGGTATCGGTGACTTGCGTCGCCTTGTGTACGAAGAGGCCAAAGGATTCGTAGTTCCAATACAGGAGCCTTCATCCGTATTTGCTCTAGCAGCTGGAATGTCTTCCGTCTACATATATACCAATATTTATATCCTGAATACCAAGACCGAACTCAAGTATATAGACTACAAACCTAAGTACACAATTGACTAAGAGCAAATCTGCATCTGTTTGTACATAATTACTTGCAGTTAACTTTATGATCCTTTGGCAGTTGCAACATGGAATATTGCAAGCAGGAGTGGAAGCCAATTAAGTTTATTTAAATAGGACGCTTAATTTATCGCTTGAGAGATCTGGTGAACATGATGGTGTTGGCTAACGATGGAAATTAATTACCTATCTTTGTTGCAATCTTAAATACCGTCTTGATGTCTCTTTGTCTGAAACCAATCAACGTCAGAATTTGCAAAAGGTTGCAAAACCCTGGGGGTTGAACGTGGGCAACCTTTAGGGATTGGGCGTGGACTAAACCCTCAGTCCTCCAGTCTTACTGATTACAGTAACCATTCTTACATGAACTATCTTCTTTAACTCCTTGAAACCAGCACGGGCATGCGAGGGGCGAGTAATGGGCGACTCGACTCGACGACGGGGCGTTGTGTTCCACGCGCGACTCAGAGAGTGTCAGCGCAATGACGGGGCCACCACTTAGAGGGTCAAAGCCTGCCGGAGTCGCGGCACTAACGAATACCGTGACTTCAGAACGTAAAGGGCTATTGAAGGACACCGTGGATTTTCAGTACAAGTCTGACAGTCCCTCCTGCTCTGCCCTGGGTGGGAGGACTCATTTGATGATTTTACCAAGTTAAAAACAAAACTCCTTGGAACCAACACCTCACGCTCAAGCTACATGTATGTTGCGACAAAAACCAGTGACGCTTGCGTATCATTCGACGCAAGTCGTAGGCCACAAACAAGTCACATTGCCCGAGGTTGTGAGCGGGGCGTAACGTGGCGTAACTCTCGTGCCAACGTGAGACAAGACGAGCTATAATGAATCGATGGCATGTGATGGCGTGCAGCTCATCATGTTCCATGGCGGGAGTATGCCATGATGTACAATGTCGGTCCATCACACGATACACGACGATTTGCACGCCATCAGTATGGTGTGTTATGCGTTTAGGAGTTATTTAGGACATGCAGTGTATAAAAGCACGACCTAGAGTATAATAGTCATACCAATGACTAGATCAAGAGCTAAATATCTAATAACTTAAAGATTACAATCTTTAAGCTTAGGCTCCAAGGGCAATTTAAAAAATTACTTAGAACGCGATCTGCTAATGACTCTGACAGCTCTGGCCTGATGGCGTTTATTAATGAAATTCAAATTAAATCTACCATAATCTATAACAATATTATAAAGCTGAAAAATTTTTTGTTTGGTTGCACGCGTGAATCTCAGGATCTACCTACTGGTTCGATTGGAAAAATTGTTTTTATGTTGGATAGTCCATTTATAATAATAATAATATTCCACAACGCCATCTAGTCCCAAGCTAACCAGAGCTTGTGTTATGGGTACCAGACAACTGATAAACATAATTATATATTTCTAAATACATAAATATTATAGATAAATATAGTATAATTACACCCAGACACAGAACAAATGATCGTGCTCATCACACAAACATTTGTCCTGGGTGGGAATCGAACCCACGACCTCCAGCATAGCAGTCAGGGTCACTAACCACTAGACCAACAGGCCTGTCAACGCCTGTCTTTATCGAGGAAGGCTGAGTTTTTGAGTCTATAATGATGTATGAAATTAGTTCCGCTTTCGTTCACTAGAGGCGCTTTTTCATTTTCCATATTTACGTAGTAATACTTCTAGTACGTTATACGGCCCAATACGTAGAAGTCATTCAGTCAGTCAGGGTCACAGAAGTACTAGTATATGCACCCCAGGCTACGCAAATGCGTCTCCTCCGGATATCAGAAAATTGCATGCCATCGATACAGGTACCACGCGTCGCGGAGTATTTAGGACACGTACGATTACTAGCAATACTTGGTAACTACATAGGTAGTATCTTTCTCAAGGATCTAGTTAATTGTTGTTTTTGTAATGCAGTGTTTGTTTAACGCCAACTACCCCCAATTGTTTAATCACTAGTTAAGTTAGCAAATAGTTAACTACTGATCAAACAACTGTCAGTCTCTCTGTCTGAAAGAAGTTCAGAATTCTACCGGAAGTTTTGAAAATTAGTAGGTAAATTAGTAATTTATTTGGAAGTGCTCTTTTCAAATAACTTTTAACACTACGTATCTTACTAAATATGATTAAGGTTTTCAGTCATTTCGAAAAATAAGGGCAACAAAATTAAAAATTAAATTCTCGTGACAATTTCAACATCAGATATACTTACTTATGTTTAGAATTAATAACCTTGTTATTATGCAAAGCGGAATCCTCAGATTTCATAACGGAAAACAAACGCTGCTATCTCTGTTTGTGCGACCTTTACATATTTTATGCAAAAAACATATGAAGGCCTTGCACACTGTCTGACATATTATTACTGTTCCCTTTTTATGTCAACACAATGTGTATTATTACGAATATGAGAACAGAACATAATAATAGAGGCCATTGTCTCATGTTATAATTAACAGAAAATCATGGAGTGTTTTTTTTCTAAGTTGATTATAAGAGTACTGCGTAATCATATTATTGTGTGTTACACTAATATTACAGAGGTAGTGACTAGCATTGTCTGTGTAGACACAATAGTTTCAGAAATAAAACCTTTCAAAGTCTATTTTTATTCAGAACTTCACATCATCCCACGGCGAATCGTGTCCAGGTATCCAGAGTTTTTCAGCAAATGGCACAAATGGGTTCGGTAAGGACATGATTATATAACGCAGTTTTTCCAAAAAGGCCTTAAATTATTTTTAGACATCTATGATTTTATTCATCTACCATAGTCTCCACTCATAACAATCAAGTCATCATAATAAACAGGCATTTTATACAAAGCATCATCAACCTTGAAACTTCCAATTAAAATCAACATAAATCCGTTGATTTTATAAATCATGGTCACTCTACGATCACAAATAGTGGCAGAGCAGTACAAATCGTTTTAAACATACATTATTTGTTCGTACTAATGTACTTTACATTATTTTTATTTATTTATTCATCCGGCACGCGAACAATATGTATGGTAATTGTTACAATCAATGTTCTGCTAAATTATTCAGTCCTACGATTTATATTTGTATGAATGGAATGGAAAAGATATATTTTGTTACCTTATGGTTTTTGCACTTAGATGTGACATAGTTTTGGTAAACACCTGATTTATGCGGTTTTATGGCTGCATGCAGCAGACCATAGAACCGCGACTATTTTGCTTAAAAGCTCCACTTTAACTCAATGACATACATAAGATTGCCGTGTAAAACCAGTGAGGAAATACGGAGGAAAAGTTTTACGCAAAAATAAACAAATTATTATAAAATTGAATCAACTTTCCGTCCACAGGGAAATACAAATCTGAGGAAGGATAACCATGTCTTCTTGATTTATGGGGATATTTCTTTTGATGAATAAAACAAAATGGAAAATAGGCAGTGTATCACAGGGTAAGTTTTCCTTATTGCCTAGGACAGGAAAATACTGCCAGCTAAGGTTGACAGAAAAACGCATGTCTGCTACGAAATCATTGCGGTTTTCAAAAACGAAAGAGCGAAGTGAACAATAATGTAAATGGGTCTTTGTGTTAATTAATTATATTTGGTTTTATTGGGACAATCCCACCACACCATATCCAAAACACTGCAACTCTTGAAAGCCAGAATCAACAGTGGCGAAGAAAAGCGACGAGACAATGAAGCTCGACGTGTCCCAGAGAATGTCTTGTCTCCAGCACGCGTAGCATGGCGCAGTAGAAACGGGTTTTGTCGACGGGAGAATAGACAAATTGACAGAACGTAAAAGATTTTTTATCGATTTAAGCATAACAATTTTTAAAATATATGTCGGAGCCACCGGTATTGTTCCGTCAGATTCAGGCATCATGTGGGCAGAGTTTGGGTCTCGTGCAATGAAAATACACTGGGTGCGGTTCACTTGGTTATTTTAATTTTAAATCACAAATTAAATCAAACACAATTTAATTTAATCACTCACTACACTTATACTGGGCACAACGAATCGAGTACAGTTTCGGGATGTCTTCACACTGCTGCGGTCGGGCACCTGAATGCGCTCCTCGCCGCCCCGATGAAACATCACGACTCTGTATAAGCGCGCGCAGACCACGTGATACTCAAAATGGCGCGCTTACGATTCGTTTGCTGTCCGTACTATTGACCGGATCCGACACGGCCATCCTGCGATTAACACGTCCTCGTGTGATCTTCTTCTTCAGCCTCTTTCTACCATCTTGATGTAGGCCTCCTTCAACTCTTTTCACTCGTCCTCGTGTAATAATCACTCTGAAACACAAAATAGTCCACGACAGAATACTGTTCCACTCGGTCATTCCTGACCAAACTCTATATTCAGTTCTTTGGTGAAAATAAGGAAATTTCAACTCTACTGTACCATTAAAACCAATACTCTTTAACTAAATCAAACATTGGGAATAGCCAATTGAAAATACATCAATCACTACCCTAGGCCACTAACAACCACCCCGGGCCACCAACAACTACCCCGGGCCATGTACCACAGTCGTTCGAATCTACTTTCACAACTCTATTGCAAAAACTACCAATTTTCCAGTGACCTTCGCCTTTCGAGTAAAACTTCTAACGCCACGGCTCTCTAGCCGACCAGCAATCACATTGCTTTCACACATCCAATGCATGGATCAGAACTTCTGTGCGCATCCACCACGTGGATCGCCCGAGTGCATCACCCGCTGACTACACACTATGGTCTCTCAAGACCCCGACCTCCGCCAGAGCCACCCGCGCACCGCGCTTCCATGGACACCGGGATGTCAGTAAGATACGGATTACGGCTACGAAATGGCTACTGGTACAGTCGAAAACAAGACGGCCAATAGACCGTTTTACTCGACCTCTCACCACAACTTAATCAGAATCTATGGTAACTTCGACTGGTACATGACCCGTTGGAATGTTTGTAGGTACACTTAGAATTCAAGGGTTTCAATGTGTAACGGTCACCATCTCAAAATCTTTATCACTCTAAACAGACCCTTAAACTTTGGATCTAATTAAGACTGATCGGAAATCCCAGAGCATTCAAGTACCTTTGCAATTGTATTATCACAATGCAGCAATATTGTAATCAAAACAGCAGGAATCAAATTCGTGGCCTGTGGCTAACACTAGCCCCACTTACAAACCTCTGTTTGTTTCACACCGTTCACCATGAACGCACAATACACGACCTCCGCCAGTGCCATCCGCACACCGCGCTTCTATGGACACCGAGATGTCAATAAGATACGGATTACGGCTACGAAATAGCTACTGGTACGGTCCGACCAGCCGACCTAAGATTCCACACTATCATTCAACTCAACATCTCTACTTCAAAATGGTACTCGAACCTCAGGCATTCCCCCCAAATCCACAGCACTTAACCAGCACTATGCATCACTACTAACCAGTTCGTAACATTGTAGCGCTTAACCAGCGTTACAAATCCTATCACTTAGACAGTAATAATAAAAAAAGCTTAACCAGCGATATTAACTCACTAACGCTTAACCAGCGATAGTCAACATAAATAACACAAGGCACCAGAGGCGTAAGTAAAAATGAAACGATTCACCTGTGTTGTAACGTGTCTGATGGTGGTTGCACGATGCAGACATCGACGCGTCGCGCCGCGCCTTGGACTGGTCCGTTGCCACTGCCGCCACTACTGCTCGTACAGCGCACGGCTATGTGACCTGGCTTGCCACATTTGAAGCACACCAAGGTCTTCGATGCCGGCTGCTGCGTCACTTGACTTGATGCTGTAGGTCTTCCCTTCGTATCCATCGCCTTACTTCTGCACTCAATACGCTTAAATTCCTTTGTAGGCTATTTGAGATAGCCAGGTTGATGCTTCACCTTTAGCGCCTTGCTCAGCGTCAAAATAAGATGGCATCCCTCCACAGCACTCCCGTTAAAACAAAAGTCGGTGGTGGCGCACCACGACCGCGCATCGGAATCCGGTTTGTCGGGGTCGAATTCCGGCAATAAAAACTTGTTTTTCACTGGCTGCGTTTTCAAAGTTTGCTGGTTTTGCATTTCAAAAAGTAACTAACTTCCACTGATTTTTATTGTCACTGTTCCCGCGTGTAATTTCATTAGCACGATTTGATCCCAATTCTGATGTCGGAGCCACCGGTATTGTTCCGTCAGATTCAGGCATCATGTGGGCAGAGTTTGGGTCTCGTGCAATGAAAATACACTGGGTGCGGTTCACTTGGTTATTTTAATTTTAAATCACAAATTAAATCAAACACAATTTAATTTAATCACTCACTACACTTATACTGGGCACAACGAATCGAGTACAGTTTCGGGATGTCTTCACACTGCTGCGGTCGGGCACCTGAATGCGCTCCTCGCCGCCCCGATGAAACATCACGACTCTGTATAAGCGCGCGCAGACCACGTGATACTCAAAATGGCGCGCTTACGATTCGTTTGCTGTCCGTACTATTGACCGGATCCGACATATACAAAAGATATGTTTCTATTCTTTAATGGTGTAAGAATCGTGTCATAGTTGTGCAAAAAACAGTCGATTTGTATAGAAATAACGTTGAAATAACTTTGTCTTTTCTTGGTAGCAGCAGCTAAGCTACCTAACATGCCGATTCCTATCGGGTTTACTTTCGAAATATAGCAATATTAGTATCAATGATTTTCATTAATCATTAAAAAAAATATTATTTACGAAGCTACATTACTTATAACATGGACCTAAAAAAAAAGGCGGACGGAACTTCACTAAGAAACAATTGAAGCACCCATAGTAAGTCAGTGCGCTAATGTGGACAAGCCAGCACGCACACATTCACACCATAGTAAGTCAGCCGTCGGCCATTACGCTTCGAACGACACTCGCGGTTTTATACGGTGTTATTTTGTCTAATAAAAATCAAAGTATGCCGTCATGTGTTGCAAAAAGTTGTCTAAACCATAGTAGTTCAATTAAAAAAGCCAGGGGATCACTTTTCATAGTTAAGCATGACAATTTGAAGCTTATTTCTCGATTTTACGTCAATAAATTTAATAAACATCTCGAAATCAATCAGTGTTGCAACTATTTCAAGGTTCAAATTATTTTAAAATTGGGAGATTTATATTTTATGTTACTAATTATCGTTATTGTATTCTTCTATATTTTTACAGATTTCCCACGGCAAATGATGCATGGAAAAATGATTGTATAAAAATAATAAGGGAGTGTAGACATGGAATAGGAATGTAGACGTGTAGGAATGGAACATAAAATAGCTTTAATTAAATATTTATAGCCGAAAAATACTTAAACATTCGTTTTCACCACTTAGGTAAATTAGAAGGGATTTCTAGATGTGTCGATAGCAAAAGACAAGTCTACAAAAATTTGAATCACCAAAAGGGATTGTAAAACTTTATTAACATTAAACGAGTTGTAAATATTTTACTATCCAATGTGCTTAAATTATTTTACCTTTATTTTAAAAATAGGTATCCGTCACAAAAAAAATGTAATTAAACTTAAGTTCAAGGGAGATCTTAATTAAATATTGTTTAAAAATGGGTAATTTTTTCCTTCATCTGGCATCCCTATGAACACGCACACATATTTACGCCGCCGCCATTGTGGTGCTTCAATCGTTTCTTAGTGAAGTTCCGTCCGCCTTTTTTTTTAGGTCCATGACTTATAAAAATAACGATTAAAGAAAAACACTCTAAAACTAAAACCAACAATCAAAGAAATAATAAACAATTTCAACTCCCGCAAAACAGAAAGGTTTGTAAGCCGCAAGGCAAATCAGGAATCCCGATCGTAGTTCCTCTTGTAGCGATCGTGAGCTTGACGCTACATAACACCGCTGAATTAAGGACGCTGGAAAGCCGAATGACTCCGGCTTATGATAAGGACAGAGATATGAAATGCGTACGCCAGAACGAGATGGAATGATACTGGACTTCGTAATTTGTTTAGATAGTTTTATTCACATTAGTTTTGGCCCGCTTATTTTTTTTATAGTTTTGAATATAATTGTTTTCAACTGTCCATTTGCATTTGATTTTGTATTATTTTTGAAATTGATAAGTTTTGCGTAGTTAGCGCAGTAAAAACATGGTTCGTTCAGTTCAATGATGTTTGGTCATGTTCACCGTAAAAGTGTATGTTAGTTAGAAATTTTCAACTAGATGGCGTTGTGCAATTACGTCACGTTTTTGAATCGCGGTGTTAAGATCTGTAGGCGATTAGTATAAGGTTTTGTGAACATAGAATTTTTCGGAGTTAGTTCTATGTATGATTGTAATTGTAGTAATTGGATAACCGACTACAGAAAAGGTGGACAAGGAGGTTACTCAAACAAATACTCAATTCGTCCGTATGTATCCATTGGACACGGATTACGGACGAAGTATCCGTAATCCGTAAATATTACAATGTTTTTGTTTTTTTTTGTTCGCGGGATAACTTCGTCGTTTATGAACCGATTTTGATGATTCTTTTTTTGTTGGAAAGTAGATATTTTAAAGGTGGTCCCATGATAAGAAAATCAGGGTTTGATGATAGAAGACCAGAGGAGAAGTCGAGTGGAGTCGAGTCGAGTGTGTTTGTAAGTTTTTTTCATTAAGTATTTCAAATAAAGGTCTGGAGTATAATATCTTGATGATCGAGCCGAGAGACAGTTGAGAGAACTCCTCAACGATTCACAGCAGCTACCTTGTGTTTGAGCTTGATTAATTTGTATTGATGAGAACTTTTCAACTAGACGGGTTGCAACTGTCATTAGGGGTCTGATGACGAAAACGAAGAACAGTTCAGGGAACTCCTGAACGGTTTATAGCAGCTATCTTGTATTTGGACTTAATTCATTTGTACAGTGATGAGAACTTTGCACCTATATGGGTTATATTATTCGATACCTGCCGATACCTGCCATTTGTTCCCATAAAAATTAATTTCGTTTGGTTCAGTAGTTTTTATTTTATGAGCATTTTTAGCTTATTATGTAAGTACATGGGCGATGTTCTAACCGGTGCTACGGATATTACAATTCTAGTGCCCCAAATTGTTGTTGAATATTTAAACCAAAAAGGCTAAAATTAGCCCAAAGCTATAGTTACTAGAATTCACGTTTTGGTCCGGGTTCCCCTTCAAAATTTTATACCCTACGCCACTGCTTGGTAGAATAGAGATAGAATCGCCATGCTACGCGTGCTGCAACGAAATTAATCAGAAAAGAACGGTTGAGGAGTAGGAACATAATTAGTAGATTATTAACCAAGGGGATAAAGCAGTGTCTTCTGTCGCGGGTGACGATTTAAATCGCGAGCTTAACGAAGGACTCGGGGTTTACTCCCGAGCGTAGCGAGGGTGTTAAAAACTTAAATCACGAGCGAAGCGAGGGATTTAAGACGTGTCCTGAGTGTAGCGAGGGATTTAAGTTCACCCAAGACTAAGAAAGCTTTATCACCGAGGAAAATACTCTACTTTTCGTACCATTTGCGAAAAAAATAACACAATAATAATATGAGATAAGCATTTAATAAACAATGACATTTAACATTAACTTTTTTATAAAAATAAATTAAAATAAACTTAACGTTTATGTATTTGAAGAAAACAAAAATGCTGCAAATTGCAAGACTAATATTTTTTGTCGGAAAAGCAAAGGCATCAAGCTCATACGGCCTCTTCGGATTTCGTAATTTTATTGAATAATCATAACTGCATAATAAATGCGTATTCCTTTTTCAAAAAGTTGTCTAATGTTTTATATACAAACTCAATGAGTTCAGCATCGGTAAGTATTCCAAATTTAAATCACATTCTCTCCCTAGAGGATGAATGAAATTCAGTACAATTTTCTTTCCCTGTTTCTAACAGATTAAAAATGACTATTGTTAAGTACGCTTTTTGTGGCATAGAATGTCACTTTTTTGAGCAAGTGGTACGAAAAATATATTATGCAGTTTCCATTTCCCTCCATGTCAAGCAGGAGACAATTTAGTTTTTTCAAATTTCGTTATTTACTTTTCACATAGATACCGACCTCGTATAACAATACTGACACAGTAACCTGTAGATAAGTGTGTAGAAAGGTCTTATTCTACAACCAAGCAAAATATTTGTATACTCTGCAATGCGGTTCAACTTAACTTGAAAATGGACAGCCAACCGCGGCACTATGCAATAAGGTGAAAAGCTAGGTTCAGGGTCACGAAATGGATAGACTAAGTGTCTAGATTTCAAAACAAAGCATTGTCTAGTCATTAGGTCGTCTACCTTTAAATGAGTGGCAGATTACTTATCTTACCGTGGATAAGCTTCATCAGCGATACGTAACATAACTTAACTTCGATTCAGTTATAATTATGTCCAGTTAGATAGGTACAACCTTTTTATTCGTGAGGGAGAGGACAGCCTCCGACTCACGACCCAGCTGCCGTGGAAGACGCCTATGGCAAAGGACGTCTTGAAGCGATTTCCGGCCACCTTAAGCACGAGCATGCGGAGGGCGAGTACCTAATGGATGACTTGCCGTCCGAACATGGACCACGCCTGGGTCAAAGAGCTGTCAGTAAATTTGATGGGGCCCCCCGTAGAGCGACCTGGGGTCATGAGCGGGACTCTTACCCAGTAGCCGTGACTATGTAACGTTAAAGGGCTATTGAAGGACACCGTGGATTTTAGTCAGTACAAGTCTGACAGTCTCCTCCCACCCCGCAGAGAGTGGGACTGGTGGACTCATTTGATGATTTTAGCGTCTGTCTTCTTCTATTTTGCTTGGAAAATCTATACATAATAATAAAACTGTAGAAAAATAATTTTTGTACATTAAAAAAAAACTCAAAAAATATAGCTAGCGTGTTTAAGGACAACCAATAGAACTCATTTCTAGCATTTTTAGAATTTTGTCTGTTTGTCTGTTTGTCTGTATGTCTGTTTGTCTGTATGTCTGTTTGTATGTTTATTTGTTCGGGCATCACGTAAAATGTACGAAAGCTATGTAGATAACTTTAATAAATAACGACTGACCGTAACTTGAAGTAACATTTAGTTTTTGTTTCATTGAAATCGGATCAGTATATCAAAAGATATTTGAATTTAAAGTGTTCTAGAAGTAAAATTACGGTCAGTTTACACCGAGACACGCAGCTCGCAGTTCAGTAGCGCGATCTAGCTTGGAATAGAAAAACAACATACTTATTCAAATATGGTGTGGACTGGTTTGGAGTGGAGTGGAGTGGAGTAAAGTAGAGTAGAGTGGAATGGAATAGAATGGGATGGAATGGAAATAAAGAAAGAAAGAAAAGGTTTTTATTTGACTCACACTAGAAAGGGATGGAATGGGATAGAAGCGGATGGAGTGGGATGGAGTGGGTTGGAGTGGGATGGAGTGGGATGGAGTAGGATGGAGTGGGATGGAGTGGGATGGAGTAGGATGGAGTGGGATGGAGTGGTATGGAGTAGGATGGAGCGGGATGGAGTAGGATGGAGTGGGATGGAGTGGGATGGAGTGGGGTGGAGTGGGTTGGAGTGAGATGGAGTGGGATGGAGTGGGATGGAGTGGGATGAAGTGGGATGGAGTAGAATGGAGTGGGATGGAGTGGTATGGAATGGGATGGAGAGGGATGGAGTGGGATGGAGCGGAATAGAGCGGGATGGAGTGGGATGGAGTGAGATGGAGTGGGATGGAATGGGATGGAGTGGGATGGAGTGGGATGGAATGGGATGGAGTGGGATGGCGAGGGATGAAGTGGGATGGAGTGGTATGGAGTCGGATGGAGTGTGATGGAGTGGGATGGAATGGGATGGAGTGGGATGGAGTGGAATGGAATGGGATGGAGTGGGATGGAGTGGGATAGAGTGGGATGGAATGGGATCGAGTGGGATGGAGTGGGATGGAGTGGGATGGAATGGGATGGAATGGGATGGAATGAGATGGAGTGGTATGGAGTCGGATGGAGTGGGATGGAGTGGGATGGAAGGGGATGGAATGAGATGGAATAGGTGCGTGAATTTAATCCAGTAGCAATTGAATAGTACTGCCTTTGAACGACAGAGGGCGTTTATTACAAACACGTCAAATATTCTTGAAAAATCTAAATAAATTCTAAATATAGGGTTTATATGAAAACGATATGATTTATAAAAAACCTGGCGAGAATTAAGCGCTTCGCACAAAAAAATACATTGTTAAATTCCGACATCCACGCGAACGAAGTCGCGGGCACAGCTAGTAATATAATAAACTGCTTGTTTATCAATTAATAAATACCTAATCGTTCAGGCAAAGTAGAGTTTAGCGATGAAGGTTGTTTTGAAATTATAAAATAGGGGTCAGAGCCCATTCGTACCCTAAGATTCGCACCCTGTGCCCACTCGTACCCTGGAAGTTTTGAGGGGCCCACTCGTCCCCTGAAGAATATTTATTTTTATTCATTCTTCTAATATAAGTACATGTACATGTGTATACTGCAGCTTGGTAGTCCTGGTACAGTCGCGCAGAAAAGGGTAAAATAAAAAATATAGTAATTCGGTAGATATCATGTTTATTTCAAATAAGATTAAGTTTAATAAATGCCTCTACGCTCTAGGCGTTAAGTTAGTCTTCAAAATAATTAATCAACTTTTAGTTTCTTGTACATTTGTAAATATTTAGCAAAATATATGATAACTACATATAATAATCTTTATGCAGTAAAATAAAACTATGTAACTATTTAAATAAAATCTCACTAATAATAACTGAATTTTAGATAAATTTACATCCAGTGTACAAACAAATAACCAAATATCAATACCAATATAACAAAACTAACAATTAATTGTTAGTACTTTGTACAGTCAAAGAGATCTACAAAATAATGCAATATCACAATAACTTTGTATTAAAGAAATATAAAAAGTAAAGTCAGTCTTTATCAACTATGTAAAACCAACATTTTTACTAACAACAAATACACATTCAAAATCACAATGTCCTAGAAACTAACAAAATACAACTCTTTTTACAAAAATCAGCCTTGATTGACCATCATATAAATCAACATTAAATATAAAATACGAAAAAAAAAATAGAACACATATCGACAGTAAATAATCACTTCTTATTTTTTTTGTATATTTACCAACTACATACATGCAAAATCATAATAACTTAAATCTAATTTGCTTGCGCGCAGATACTCTGACTAAGATTGCCCCTCCCGCTTTGGCATTCCACACCCCGCGCACATCTGGAGGTTACTTACCAATTTTAACGCAATTTTTGGAGCAAAACAGAATTAATGTTAGAACGTTGATTATTTTTAACCGACTTCCAAAAGGAGGAGGTTCTCAATTCGGATGTTTGTGTTTTTTTTTTATGTTGGTTCGGGCATAACTCCGTCGTTTAACAACCGATTTGAAACATTTTTGTTGGATAGGGTATACTTCCGGAATGATCCCATTAAAATTTTATCGAAATCGGACTAGCACATTTTGAAAAATCAACAAAAACCTAAAAAGTTTTATTTTATTTATTTATTTATAAAACTTTATGCACATTTCTGTACAACGGCGGACTTAATGCCGTAGGCATTTTCTGCCAGTCTACCTTAGGGTGATGCAGAGATAAAACATAGTAGGTGCAACAAAAGTAAAAGAATCATTGAGATATATACCTATAATATATAATACATATATAAATAATATTAATAAGTACATATACATACATACATACATATATACATACATACTATCACATTCATGTGCAGAGAGAAGAGATATAAATAGAAATAAATCAATTAACTATGAGTCGAATCTGCCAGCTTCTTGAGTAAGAATTCTCGAGCCTTAACCTTAAACGAGAAACGATTGGTTGCCGTCCTGATATTCAGAGGGAGTTCATTCCAGAGAAAGACCGCCTGAACAAAAAAAGAATATTTCTGGAGGCTAGAGCGATGAGAGGGACATCGCAGAAGGCGATTACTAGAGGAACGGAGCTGCTTGCTATGTGCAGAGCATAAATACTGGAGATGAGAAGTAAGATAAGAAGGGGAAGTGGGTTTATCTAGAAGAGAAAATAGGGTAGTCAAAGCCCTCAACGCTCTACGCTGCCGAATGGGTAACCACTGTAACAGCGACCGTTGTGGGGAAACATGATCATACTTGCGGAGATTGAATACGAATCGAATGCAGTTATTCAGAAGTCGGTCAAGTTTGTTGAGTAGATCTGCATTCAGGTCATAGTAGCACACATCACCATAGTCAATTATGGGGAATATAAGGGACTGGACAAGCAATGCCTTTATGTGAGAAGGGAGAACATTTTTCAGGCGATAAAGAGAACGCAACGTTCCGGTGACTTTTCTGCTCACACTCACAACCTGCTTACGCCAATCGAGGCAAGTGTCGACATACAAACCCAGATCCTTGACTTCAGAGCTGAACGGAATGACAGCACCGTCAAAGATAACTGGTGGTACTGCTATCCCATTCAATCTTCGTAAACTATGGGGGCTTCCTACTATGATAGCTTGACATTTAGCTGGGTTTACCGCCACCCCGAATCGATTTGACCAGTTTTTGACTGCGCTTAAATCCCGATTCAGCTCGTCGATCGCAACTGAGACGTTGTCAACACTTGCCTGACAATAAAGCTGTAAGTCGTCAGCGTAAAGATGATACGCACATTGAAGAACAGTGGTTATGAAATCTATAAAAATAGAGAACAGAAGTGGAGATAAGATACCGCCTTGAGGGACGCCAGCTACAACATCACGCCAGGCGGACGATGTATCACCAGCACGAACCGACTGCTGACGCCCCTGAAGATAGGATGAAAACCAATTTAATACCTCAGGAGAGACCATAAGATGGGAGAGGATGGACAAAAGGACTTCGTGGCTGACGGTATTAAACGCATTTTTTATAGTTTTCAACTTTGTCTACACCGATTACTCCGAGGTTTCTGGTCCGATTTCGATGATTCTTTTTTTGTTCGGTATACTTAGTATATCTTCCATTTGGCCCCATAAAATTTGGGTTGAATAGTGAAACTAAAAAGAATAAAATAAAAAACATTTTCAAAAAAAAAAATGAAATTAGTCGACTTCAAAACAACCACAAAAAAAGTTCAAAATAACCTACAAAATTTTTCTTTCGAAAGTCGGTGACATAAACAAAAAGTTTATTTCGTTAGGCAAACTTCATTTAATAAAAGACCAAAGACACATTGAATAGTCTCGTCTTCGCAGTCACTTTCAAGAACCAATATGTCACCGAGGCAGCCATAACATACAAACAAAACACCTTATCTGATTTTGTAACCCATTTTTTTTAACAAGCCATAAATATTATTATCATGACGGATATCATTCATCATAGCTCTTTTTTCAATGAGCTGTTATGATTTATTAAATTAATTCCGTTAATAAACTGTTCACAAGTGTACTCTGTTAACCGTTTCTTATGTAAAATAAAGCTAATTTTATCTCAGGGGACCAATAGGCACCTGAATAGGTGCCGAATCTTTAACTTATATTGTATTATATTAGAGGGGACGAATGGGTACCTTAGAAATAATATTTTTTATTAAAATATTAATTGGTACCCTACCAGGAGACCAATGGGCACCTACATAGGGGCCGAATCCACAACTTTTATGCTGGGGTACGAATTTTAGGGCACGAATGGGCTCTGACCCTAAAATAGTAATTCGTTTTGCACACCTAATCCCATTCAACGCCTCCGCTTAACCCCTTACTGCATGATTTTTTATTTAAGTAAGAAAAAAATATATGTAGTAGGAAACACTAAATAAATGGACACGTGTTTCAGGATTTTTCTTTTTATTGAATAGATTTAGAAAAAAGAACACTTTTCCACTTTGGATCATATTTGGTACATTGAGCAGAAAATTAACTTTTACACTTTTACTTTGGATCACATTTGGTACATAGAGCAAAAATCGACATAAATATAACGTATTATAAAATTGATGTAGTATTTCATACTACACATTTTTTGTGATTATATAAAAGTGGAAAAGTGATTTTTTTTCTAAAACTATTCAATAAATTTTACATAGCATTGGTGCATGTTGGCACTAATATGGTACAAAGGAAGAAAGAAGTTTCTGCATGTTGTACCAAATTTGTTCCATTCAGTTAGAACCACCTAAAAGTAATTATTATTTGATAAAGCAATAAAAACTTACATAATTACCAATATTTAGATTACTTTCTTTCCTGTAGTATTTTTTTGCAAGCACTATCACTGAGATTTATATTTTTGACACAATTTTGAAAATCAACAATTTGCTCCGCACCGGTTCGTACTTGTTGTCTGACTTTGACGAAGAAAGTAGTTCACACAATTTGCTCTTAGATGGCGGTTTTATACATAAAATGAAGCTCGTACGGGACGAATTTGACACAGTATGCATAAAATAAGGAAATCAGTTTGGAGCTTAAAAATATTTAAGATAATATGGTTTGGTTCATTTATGAACCACGATGCGGTAAAGGGTTAAAATTCGTTAAAAGGAGTGCAATTTTTGCTTTGCGTATTGAATTTTTAATAGATTAAGATCTTATTCCCATGCAAACCTTGCATTGTAAAAATATAATTAAACGAAATTGTTGTAATATAATTTTGTGTAAACAATGCATTTATAACAACTCTGTTAACTTTTTAATGGTCAAATTAATTGGGTAAGTAATATATGATATAACTACAAAATCTCTAAAATTTACAAGAGATAACAACTGAATATATAATTTTATTTGATATAACGATCTGTTAATATAATAAACGATTGACATAATTTTATAATGACTAAAGCATAACAATCAATGAATATAAATACGTTTTGTATACCACTCAAAAGACATAAAACTTATTTCGTCTAATTTTTTTTTCTTCCTGGCAAGTAGTCTAACACTGATGTACCTAGTAATAGTACCACCTGCCATGAATGTTGGACGGAGCCCCGCTTCGCGGGGCTCCTATTTCTGCGTACAGGGTTTAAAGTAACCTAACACGAAGGGGATGGCGGGGTCTTTCAGACCCCGCCATCCCCTTCGAACCTAACCTGTCCGTGTCGGGGTGCCCCAAGTCCCGAGCTCGCTTCGCTCGCTCTTGCATCCTAGGTCAAATAACTGATTACTACATGTCATGCTGGCTCGACGGAGCCCCGCGACTGTGAGCAAGTTTTAAAGTAACCTAACACGAAGGGGATGGCGGGGTCTTTCAGACCCCGCCATCCCCTTCGAACCTGTCCATGTCGGGGTGTCCCAGGTCCCGAGTTCGCTTCGCTCGCTCTTGGATATTAAATTTTTCTAATAACAATAGCAATAGTGAAGGCAAACAATCAAAGCTCAAAGGATAAGCCGAAGTCATCAAAGGAAATAGTTTAAACGTTAAATTATATGTTTCAAATGTTAAATGTAATGATTTTCGCTTATATAAACGTTATATCAAATAAAATTATATGAAATGAGTTTTAGAGTAACACAAACATTATGTGTATAGAAATTATATCAACCGTTGGTATAACTCACGTTGATTATATCATGTGAACGTTATTGAAATGAAAATATATCAAATAACTTTATATGAAATGAGACGCACCCAAATTAATTGCTAATTAAAATGATTACAACAAAATTATCCACAATGTAGAATCTACATTAAAGATACCTACATAAAAAATCTACATTGTAGATAATTGATTTTAACCGACTTTTTAACTTTTTTTAACTTACATGACTTACGTAAAGATTTTTAGGGTTCCGTACCCTATTAATAAGACTCCACTGTTTGTCAATCACCAGGCTGTATCTCATAAACCGTGATAGTTAGAGAGTTGAAATTATCACAAACGATGGCTTTTTGTTACCGCTAAGAAATACTCAAAAAGAGAATAAATATGTCTTTAGATTATTTTAACAGACTTGTTTTTTTTTCTGATCTCATCATCCTTCGCGCGCAAATCTCGCACACGAAGGATTCCGCATCGTTTGGCTGGTTTTTAAATAAATTGTGTAAGTCTACTTTGTTTACAAAATCCAGAGGTATTGTTTTTTAAGACAGAATGAAGAATCAATTAAAGCAACTCAACACAAGTTCAAAGCACAGCTGGAAAGACTACTTGATTACAAAACAAGTTGTGGGAAACCTTTAATCTTCGGCCTGTTCATTCGAACTTCGGACCTAAATCAAGTAAGTACTAAGATTAATTATCATTATACTAGCATACTTAATTTCCCTTTATGATAAGGAAAAAACGTCGGGATATAGGATTAATTGATTAAAACGTGATGTGCAAGCGAAGCGCACTTTAAGGCGGCGCTAGTCGCGAGCTCGAACTCACTGACAGGCATGGACAAAAACCATGATATTTCACCGGAAATCGAGCCATATTGTACATGGTGTGCGCGAGCGTCATCCCCCCGTGGAGAAAACAGGGGAAAACATTATTCAGTGAGATGCACGATCATTCAGAGTAAAAGGCGCGCGTAAAAAAATACGAAAAAGCCTTTGGAAGAAGGGGTTTTATGAAAAATCCACTGCACCAATTAATTTCAAATAAAATTTATTAAATTCTTCGATAAATTTGCTGTGTCGGTACGGACTTCGTTTTGGAAATTTGATGCTTCTCTAGCTTCTAATTTACACCTAAAGTTGTGTTAAAATTAGCAAAAAAAAACGAATCTTTAGAAGCTCGTAACTTTTTAATAGCTTCATGTTTTACAATTCTGCTTCCGTACAGACAAAATTAATAATGAGACAAAACGATACCATGTTTAATTTTGGATGTACCTTGTCAAATAGTGGAGTAAAACCCCAACGAAGTTTCTATGGAAAAAATGTTGACTTGTTTGACCTTAACACCCGTTTATAGTCTATCTCAATCTAAATTCGTTTTCATTCACTGCTGCCTCTGATTGGATATCTTTTAAGACTTGGATAGGGAAATTCGTTCGAGAAAAAGATAGGGATCAAGATGCAACCGATATAGATTATTATTTTCCAGCATTAGTTAAGACTCAGAATCGACGACCAATTGTCCAGGAGGTCTTCAAACATTTGGATCCTCAGTCGATCCATAAAAAATTGCTTTCAAAGGAGCTACCCACATAGTGAAGCTGATTGTACATAATATCAGGCTAGGACGATTCCCGCAGTAGCTTTGGGAAAGAAAGAGGCTCAAAACCAAACCTTGCTTTGGAGGCTTTTTTAGAACAAGCAAATCACCTTATTACCGTAAACCACTGAAACTTCTGAAAGCCATAATGATGTTCAGAAAAATGTGAAGTTCGAATACTATGGTTTGAGTACGGTGGTACCAGGAGGAATGGAATACTTGGATAGCTCGCCGAAATTAATTCAAATGAACAATGGAGACAAATTAGTAACGTTACAAAGGTCGAATAATACGAAAAAAAATGCTTTGTATTGAAAAACATCAAAATGTGTCATCAAAACCAGCTAACCATAAATAAAGGAGACGAACGGTAGGTAGTTAAGTACACCCGCACTCATAACCCATACCTAAAAATGTACATAATTGAATGACTAACACCAAGCCAACGCAGCCAATTGAAAATCATTCGCACCACCAGCTAAACAAGGTCCAATTTAAGTTGGTGTAACTGAAACGAACATGCAAAGAAACAAAGGAGATACATTATTATCTTATCATTTCAACACAAAAGAAATTAATACGGCAACAAGAGTTGTTTACGTAATTAAGATATTATTAATGTTGTTTTCAGACAATTTTTGGGAAACACTTTGAGTTAGGTTTCATTGTTTCGCAATTTTTCGCGGAGAGCAGTGGTGGCCCAGTGGTATCGGTCCCGACTTACGAGTTGTAGGTCGTGGGTTCGAACCCCGCCAGGTGCATTACTTTGTGTAATTTGTTTCATCACCACTGCTCTCAAAACGGTGAAGGAAAACATCGTGAGGAAACCGGCATGTCCTAGAACCAAAAATTCGAAGACATGTGACATCTGCCAACCCGCACTGGGCCCGCGTGGTGGATTATGGCCCACTCCCTCTCAAAAGAGAGGAGGCCTGTGTCCCAGCATTGGGAACATTATAGGCTGATGATGATGATGATGAATTTTTCGCGAGATCGTTAAATATATTTTATAAATAAGACAATTAGCCAGATTGCCAATGTTCCAGAATTACGCAAGACGCACTGCAATCTTATTGCAATTTATTTTTCCTTGGACTTGGGCCTAAAACATACACAAGCGACGTAATATAATTGAAATATACTGAAGCGACGTGGCGCAGACATCGACGTGTCTGCTCCGCGTCGCTTCAGTATAATTCAAAAACGTCGCCTGCATACATTTTCTATGAAATCGTTTTGAAGCGGCGCGCGCCTGCGCCGCTCCTGTTCCACGCCTGCTGCCTTACGTCGCTTGTGTATGTTTTAGACCTTGGAGGAGAGGACCGGTTGATGCGGCGACGCTTCGGGGAGGCCCTATTTTTAAGGCGGTAAATTTTTCAAATGAGTCCACTTACCCAGGGCGGGACGGGAAGGACTGTCAGACTCGTATTGACTAAAATCCACGGTGTTCCTTCAGCTTCAAGCTCTCTGTGCTTTAACGTAAAATAGAAATCGATACGAAAGAGAAAGAACCTCCTCCTTTTTGGAATCGGTTAAAAAAGTATTAGGCCACATTGCTTACGAAAAGTGTCGTAAATTATTTTCGTGTATCAAACCTTTCACTCTATGTCTTATTGAGTTTATTAAAGGTGTCTGGTCTGACCCGCAGTGGGGTGGGATAAGAGGCCAGACGTTATGCGGTATTAGTTTGCGTGGGGGCTCTGCAAACAATGTCTGTGGGATAATAAGTCGTCTCTCTTCTGTCGTATCAGCAAGGATTGTAGTTAAAAGAATAGCTTATTTCATATTTACGTAGATATTAGCCAGGCAGCAAAGTGGTAGACAAAACCGAATACCTACCTACCTAGAATGCGTTGGCCGTAAATTCGGTCTTTTCCCGGCTTTGAACAAGGTGATTTACCTATCATCGATGAAATTACGGTTTCCGTAGATTTCAATTCTTAAAAGTTAAGGTTGAAGTAATTTTAATTACACCTACATTTCGATAATCATGTTTAATTGCTACTGGCTAATATGATACCCCATGGTAAGAGTAAGACTGGTTGTCAGACTTTAGAGCTTCTGACTAACAGTTATGACTGTCAAAGATCTACAAATGACAGCCGGGACCAACGGCTTTACGAGCTTTCCGATGCACGGAGGAAACTCGCTATGACAGATGGTGACCCATCCACAGACCAACCTCAGCAAGCGCGGCTTAACCTGGAAGATCAGCCTGTGCGGCTGTAATTATATATAGCCACAAGCTCCTCCTGTGTCATGAGTGTGATTGAACATTCAAATTAACATACACAAAAGTCAGACCTGGAAAAACTACAATTTATATTGTACAAATATTTTATCACAGCGCAGCAATCAATGGTTCACCACTGTATATTTGTCTTATTGTTCCAAAAGATTTAATCTACATATAAGTAACATGGCAACTGATTTGATGCTACCTACAATTTTTTGGTCAGCAGATTACAACCAGCTCTGGCATGTGAGTGTTTTATTCCTATTACACATGGGCATGGGCAGTGACAATGAAACATTATCACAATAATTAATGTGCTTAGTAAGATAAAAACATGTAATGTTAATTACTCCCGATTTATCTAAAATGTCCTGTCATAGATTTTCAAGGCTCCCAAAGCAGGGTTTTTTTTTTAGGATTATCAACTGTTTTCTTTTTATAGTACACTAGCTTCCGCCCGCGGCTTCGCCCGCGTGGTGTTTTGATAGCCTATGTTCTTTCTCAGGGTCTAAAGATTGTATGTGCCAAATTTCATCAAAATCGGTTGAGAGGTTTAAGCGGGAAAGTGTAACAGACAGACAGACAGAGTTACTTTCGCATTTATAATATTAAAGTTTGGATAATACATAATTATATTGATTATAATAGGATTATCAGTTCTAGATTAGAGCTAACGTTTTTCTGCTGGTAATGCTGGGTCAGTGGGTCATCATAGGGGAATAATAGAATTCTGTGAATATTTATGGATACTTAGATTCCTTTTTTTTTGGGCATTTGTGTCAAAACTGATCTCCATACTCAATAAATATAATGAAGAGTAATATAAAATTAATAAAATTAATTGTTTAGTGAAGATGTTTTTACTGTTGGTACAAAAAAATACTTTGTTCTGTGAGTAGGTAGTTTTTTATAAATCAAATGGTATTTTTTTTTTCTAATTTAACATTTTATATATCATAAAGGACAAAGACATTGCAGTCAAAAACCTACTTCAATAAGTGAAATTGAATGTTGCTATTAAGTATTTATCAACACGTTCAAGATTTCAGTTTATAGTTTATCTTCTACAATATAAAAATGGATCGCCAAATGTGTTGCTAAGCTCATAACTCGAAAACGGCTGGACCGATTCGGCTACTTCTTTTTTTGTTGTGTTTGTAACCATTAGCGCCAGGTTTTAGAGGGCGAAAATCATTATGTCCACCCGTGCGAAGCTGGGACGGGCTGCTAGTAGGTAATAATTATAAAATTTAAAAGTTTTAAATTGCGAGAACTGAATGTATGAAATTAATTAATTAACTAACTTAAAAAGTGTGTGTTTAATACATAGCACATAATTCAAAAATCGTTATGATGTAAACAAGCGTGGTTCGCCTCACATTATGCAAGACAATTTGCTATAAACTTTTATAGCGTTACATAAAATAGCAATAAAGTTGATCAGATGTTTAAAACTTTTTGCAGAAAGGGAAAGGCTGCTATGCGTAATACCCAATCAGATTCTTACGAGAACATAATTTGAATCTTTATGAAAATAACCATGGGCTTTATTTATTTAAAAAAAGTACTAGAGCACGGCCTGAAGAAGTAATTTATTACTTACCGATGGAATAATCGGGAGTTACTGCAATACGCACCAAATTTAAAATGATTACACTTCAACAAAATCCTATATCTAGGATTGAGAGAATATTTTGACACAAATATTACTGTGCTATCACGTTACACGACACACGCGCACGATTAATACGCTCTATTATTTATTATTTTACAATAACAAACAATGCAGCTGGCCATACAATGGTGCTTCTTGATAAAATGAAATGACAAATGTGACAAGAAGACAACACAAAGCGCCGATTGGCAAACTGCGCAAGTTCTAGTGTTGACGAATCAGGAAATAGAATTAATGGGGAAGGCAAGTGTCAAAGTGAAAATGACAGTTTGGTCCCCAAAGAACTGTAAAATCAAAGGAATTTTCAGAAAAAAAAACATTTATTGATGTAAAATGACTAGATGTTGTGTAATAAGCTGTAAAAATGATGGAATACACTTTTCAAAATAATATCTACTTTTCTTTTGGAGGTTATGTACCAGTATTGCATCGCTCGAAAATCGAAGAATTATCACCTGGAACGAGTTTTGTAATAGTTGTGGTGTTAAGAAATTAAATATATTGTGATATTTCTCGAATCTAAATAGAAAAAAAGGTTAAAATTACTGACTTAAAACATTATGATATTTTATCAAAATAGAAAGTCAAAAGCAGCATTATATTCTTGATAAAGGAGAGGACAGGTAAAACATACCTAAACTCAAAAATTGAAACCTCAACTACAAGTAATTGTGGATTTATTACGGTAAAATCAAATGTATAACCACTCAATTAAATCACTTTTTTTCTCTTGTAGATGCGCCGCGGCGTCTTAATTCTTCTTTTAGTATATAGTACTTGCATGGACGAATAATTTTCCATATTTGTTTTGTATTTATACTCAATTTTTATAACAAATAATCTTGTTTGTTTTTTTGTACAAGGTAGACGTGGGGACCTATCGGATGACGCAGGTCCTCACCGGACACGGAAGTTTCGGGAGGTACCTGTGCCTGATAGGGAAGGAGGAAACGCCCGGGTGCCACCACTGCGAAGATCGCCCGGAGGACACAGTAGAGCATACGGTGCAGGACTGCCCAGCTTGGGCGGTGCACCGACGTGTCCTCACGGCGGCGATAGGCGGAGACCTCTCGCGCCCGGCATTGGTTGCGGCCATGCTGCGGGGCGAGACGGAGTGGGAAGCGGTCTGCTCCTTCTGCGAGGCAGTAATGCTCGTGAAGGAGGAGGCGGGCCGCGAGCGAGAGAGGACAGCGTCCTCCCTCCGCCCCAACCGCAGTGGTAGGCGCCCGCGGCGTCGGACGTCACCAGATGATCTCCGGCCACCGTAGGCGCGGGCATGCGGGCAGCGAGTAAAGGGCAACTCGCTGCCCGACCAAGGACCATGCCCGGGTCGACGGCGCGTTGTGTCCCACGCGCGCCTCAAAGAGCGTCAGCATAATGACGGGGCCCCCCTCTCAGAGGGCCAAAGCCTGCCGGGGTCGCGGGATTATTTCCTTACCGTGACCCCGGAACGTAACAGGCTATTGAAGGACACCGTGGATTTTAGTCAGTAGAAGTCTGACAGTCCCTCCCGCCCTGCCCGGGGTTGGAGGACTCATTTGATGATTTTACCACGCTAAAAAAAAAAAAAAAAAAAAAAGGTAGACGTGGGGACCAACTATCGCAGCGCCATCTACGATTAGCTTTGAGTTGCCATCCCCATTCGTTCCATGTCGTTCCACCAATCACAGCATTAATTTCCACTGACTGACGTTAAGTTTAGAGTTTACAGCGGCAAAAAATCTTAAGCTGTTTATACACGAATTAATATTTTTTTATCGAGTTCAAGTTTTACCCTCTAGTCATACTAGCGTGGAGAACAATAAAAGATTTTTTTTTATGAATTCATTTACATAAATAATTTTCTTCGGTTGTTTAGAGGCACAATGAAGTTAGTTGAAATTGCAATCTTATAATTTTTATTGAGAACCTTTTAACGTTCGCGCATTGTCTGTGTGGTATTGTGGTATTATATCCATAGATACAGAGAATAGATTTGTAAATCTTAATCAGTCGCTGAATAGCTTTCTCTCCTTTTGAGCCCCCATGCGCATGAGCTCTTTTTTAGGGGCGTTAAAAAAGCACTGAGTTTGAACAAAAAGATGAATTAAAACTCAGCGCTTTTTTTATTAAAAGCGCTTTTACCCTGAAAAGAAAGTGGGCACTTAGCCCCCATTCGCACGAGTGTGCACACATGAGTGCACATGCCATCGTAAGTTTTATACACAAAAGTTTATTTTCACTTCACTAATTTCAATAGTTCCAAAATAATAGTTATCGTTGTACCCACAGTTGTACCTTTTCTTCTTCAAGATATTATCGGTTATATGAAATAGTAAAATGATCACATGTACAAATATTATTAGATTCTATATTAAATAATTGCCTTGACTTTTCCTCCCTAATCTCTTTGCCATTAAAGTTTTAGTTGATATTAATATTTATATAAAACAGAACACTGAAATTGAAATTAAACTGTATTCTACATAATTCGGAACGTAAAGTAGCCGATCGAAGAAATCTCGATTCATTTTCGTCATGAATTACGTGCACTTTTTGTGAGTTTTGTTCCACTTTGAGTGTTTAGTTGTTATAATCATTCACAAGCAAATAAAATGCTTCTCTGATTTAGTTCCAGGCTTAATGTAATCTTCTCTATGAAAATACTGCCGTCATTAGGAAAAAAGACGTATCTACACTTTTTGTCAAAATTGAGTTACATACATATTCTGAATCAGTAAAAAAAATGCCATAGCCCAGTATTTTTATATTTCCCATAAGTTAAAGGGAACCCTGTAAATCCAACTGTTAAAAAGAACGCATCTGCGATATGACTGGAATATTACTAAACAGAAAAGACGTTTTTAGCGTACACTAAGTTGAAAAAACGCATTTTAGTAGAAGCGTCTTATTTATTTACAAAATATTTAACAATTCAGAACATGAAAAGACACTTCTGGCAGTAATGCCTTTTCTACTTAGTTTTGCTAGTTATGCGGGTGAAGTGGGGCTCGCAGTTGGAATACTGCATTTCAGATGCGTCCAGGAAGTAAGCGAAAATAAGTATTACAGGTTCAAATTGAACTGATTATTAGTTTCCATAACGACAAAATATACCAACAATCTTTCGTCATTTTGAAAAATAAAATTTTGAAATTTTGTATGAAATGCTACACGGTGTACAAGATTTAGCTAAACGCGTTTTTCTCGAATCTGTATTTGCGTTGAGTATTAACTATCACAGTGAGGAAAAGATCTTCAGATAAAACAACATAAAATATGATGAGATGTATGTCTCTATCAGAGTTGGTGACTTAGTTTTTTATTTCATTGAGTTTTGTGGCAACGACTTTGTGGCTAAAATAAAAATTATGTTAAACTTTAAAAAAAAAATGTTTTTAGAAGATTTTTAAGATTTATGTTAAAAGCGGTTTGATATTGCTCACTAAATTAGTTGAACATTATTTAGTTCAGTGATTGAGTGGGACACTGGAAGTCATGTTGAAGTCCAGGCACTTTAGCACCGAATTATCTCTGTTAATGGGACAAAGTAAACCTGGACATCTCTGACAATTACTCTTTCGATTTTAATGTCCCAATGACGTGTCTAATTAAGACAGTGGGTTTATATTACTTCTTTTACTGAGACTATTATTATCTTTAAAGTACAAATAATTTTGCTTAATTGCTATCTTTAAATTCTGTAAACTAAACAGGACTTTAATTGAGATAACGGATTCACAGCACAAAAAAACTGTACCACACAGTGATTTCTGGTCCACCCGCAAATGTACCTATGGTTTTTTTTTTATAAACTCTCCTGTATACATTTTTGGACTCGGTGATATGATATAAATGTTTAAAATATTTAAAACATACGTAATTATATTTAGCGCACCCATAATAATATCTATGAATTGAACTCTCCGTAAATGAGACAGATATTTATGTATACGGGGGGTATTACAACGTCTTAAAACCAGGCTTATTCCGGCGAGTGAAAGTGACAGAGCTATACAAGTCGGGTAAGTAATACATGATATAACTACAAAATCTCTAAAATTTACAAGAGATAACAACTGAATATATAATTTTATTTGATATAACCATCTGTTAGTATAATAAACGATTGACATAATTTTATAATGACTAATTTCTATAAGCATAACAATCAATGAATATAAAATCGTTTTGTATAACACTAAAAAGACATAAAACTTATTTGGTCTAATTTTTTTTTCTTCCTGGCAAGTAATCTAACACTGATGTACCAAGTATTAGTACCACCTGCGATGAATGATTGACGGAGCCCCGCTTCGCGGGGCTCCTATTTCTGGGTGCAAGGTTTAAAGTAACCTAACACGAAGGGGATGGCGGGGTCTTTCAGACCCCGCCATCCCCTTCGAACCTAACCTGTCCGTGTCGGGGTGCCCCAAGTCCCGAGCTCGCTTCGCTCGCTCTTGGATCCTAGGTCAAATAACTGATTACTACCTGTCATGCTGTCTCGACGGAGCCCCGCTTCGCGGGGCTCCTATTTCTGGGTGCAAGGTTTAAAGTAACCTAACGCGAGGGGGATGGCGGGGTCTTTGAGACCCCGCGATCCACTTCGAACCTAACCTGTCCGTGTCGGGAAGTCCCAAGTCCCGAGCTCGCTTCTCTCGCTCTTCGATACTTAATTTTTCTAATAACAATAGCAATCAGGAAGGCAAACAATCAAAATTCAAAGGATAAGCCAAAGTCATCAATGAAAATAGTTTAAACGTTAAATTATATGTTTCAAACGTTAAATGTAATGATTTTCGCTTAAATAAACGTTATATCAAATAAAATTATATGAAATGAGTTTTAGAATAACACAAACAGTATGTGTAAAGAAATTATATCAACCGTTGGTATATCTCACGTTGATTATATCACGTGAACGTTATTGAAATGAAAATATATCAAATAACTTTATATGAAATGAGACGCACCCATACAAGTCGTCTAGCGCCATCTCGTTCACTCACTGTAACAAGCCTGGTTTTAAGACGTAATACCCCCATGGACGTCCGAGACACTGGGTGGGTGGAATACCTTTTTAGTGAGACAATTTCACCGTTTTTCAGGTCCCTGTTATCTATGTTTCAAGGTATTACTAAGTTGAAAAGACGCATATGGCCAGAAGCGTCTTTTCATTGCAGTATTGCGTATTTTCTTGCATTTTTTTTACTAAAAAGAAAAGGAAAAATTGATTTATTTAATAAATGATATAATTTTTATTAAGTCTACATATCATATCCGATAGATCAAGCTCTAATACACCCTTTTGTACCAAAAAATAGTGATTTAGTTTATTCGCTTACACACAGCGAATTTTTTAATTTTTGTAACACGTTTTATTTTTTTTCTCCGTTTCTCATTTTATGTAGATGCGTCCTATTTGATTATGGCGGCAGAATAATAATCTTACAGCATTCGTTTCATAATTTTTAAAACACGCGCGCTCAGTTACTCACGCCCAGTTTGACGTCACGGGGTTCTCGTATGAGCCGTACCGCACCCTATTTCGAGCCTATTCAAAGGTCGCAAGTACAAAAATTTCGGATGTGACTCGATCTTCAGCGGTCCACAGACGGTTCGTTTTCGAATGACTGTTTTTGAGTGAATATTTTGTATCAATAGATGGCGTTGTAGTATCAAACTACACTAGCGCAGTGAACACCAATCACGTTCCAGGAACTTTGACGCAATTTGCAAATGGCCGTGAAAAGGACTGAACTCGAGAATCGAGGGTGTATGAAAGGCTAATGGTGGATTGTACCGTGATAAAAACTTGTGTTTAATTATATATTCAGTGTGGTGCTGTGCAAGATACAAAATGTGCCAAAAAGTGAGAATCCAATCTTAATGTTGGTATAGGACGCGCCCGAAAACCGCTGGAGCGACGATCGAAGGGACATTGCTGACAGAAGGGTAAAATCCTGCTATCTTTTTTGCCTGATCGTACATAATTTCTTTGCTTACGTTCTGTGTTCTCGATGCGCAATAGTAATGTGGTAATTACGTGTGTATAATAGTTACAAATCGTAGACCAAAGTCGTTAGCCGTTTTGGGTGTATGCGCGTAGCTTCGCCGGTGCTAAAACGTCTCGTGAACCGCGCATTAGCGGTGATATGTGAGTGTTATTAGGTTGATAGTGTCACGTATGCCGCCTGTGGAGCGCTAGGACTTCGATTAAGGCTACCGGATGAAAGGATATTGAAGATTTATTTGGAAAAGTGGGGGTGTGTACATTAGATATAGGTATGTATGAGAGGCCATGGAGCCACAGCCCTGTTGCTAGACGAAACGACATCGATTCGCAACTGTAATCCACCTTTTTCCTTCCATTACCGCCAATATGCCATTATTTCAGTGTTTCGTGCTTAATCTATGTGTATTTTGTTGTTGGGCTTTTACTACAGAAATAGTTGATGGTTTTCATAATGATACTAATTAAAACGATAATTATTTTTGATCAATCGTTTTCCGTTTGTGATCCGAATTTGGCACGTTGATTCTATCATTTCGAATATTTTCGTCATAATTTGAAGTCAATGACTGATTACCAGTTTTCCACCATGTTCCACATAGTACATGACTGAAATATGGAGACACCTCCCATTACGACGCGGATATACCGAATTAATAAACTAAGTGAACACTGGTGTGAATAATCAATGGTACCACACCCTATGAAACTAGGGACTTGTGTTCTACTGTCATCCAATTAGAAAAAAAGCTATTACTCTATGCCTAAAAGGAAATCCAGGTGTGGTCATCTTCCAGCTGACATTATGATGATATTGACAACTCTATCAACAAACTAGTGATGAAACTACATTACTGTAATGTATGAGTAATGTAATGCAACAGTAAAATCCAATAATTTATCATGAAATCCTGTCAATAGGCAGTAAAACAAGGAAAATTATGAACAATAGGTACTAATGTGTGTGACACCTCAATCAGTCAAATTGACTGACAAAGTCCACTGCAGTAGAGACTTCCTCAAGCAGCAAAACACCTGTTTTCTAACCTAACCTCCTTGATAATGAGCATTGTAAAGATCAGAAAAGACCACTTTATCAAAAGATTATTCTTTTCTATTGCTCAAACAATACCTATAGTAGCTAATAGATTAAGAATAATATTGCAATTTGCTACAGTCGTACTTTTAAGACTCCCTGACCAATATTACTCGCTTACCACATGCATTGAAGGAACTTAGATGGCATCAATGAAATTGAAAGTGCTCAGCACGTCTAACTACATTAAGATTTACTGTCAGTATCAACACTTGGAATTATTGGCCCTATCAGCTCTTGGGCTAGGTTTAGTTGCCATGCGGGGTTATTGCATATCTCAGTGTCTGTGTGGTGATCATCAAATAGCTGTCAAAATGTAAATTTTGTATTGGCTTTTGCATTTGCAATGAAACTGACAAAATTTGTCAGAAAATTTGCATATGTAAATTTTCCTAAAATCAACTATTCTAACGCTCTTGGGAACTCCACTCCTCAACGTAGCTTCATAACAGGTATCAAGCCATCCAAGTTCAGTGGACAACTGCTGTTCAGTAACTATCAAGTTAGCCAATAGCCCTGCTGATCAAATTCAGGGTAATTGATGCATTTGGCACTTAATTAGTAACAACATGCGACATGTCTCCAGTCATACTTTATGATAAAATTTGTTTTTAAATTATTATATTATTATTATTATTATATATTATTATTAATATAATATCTGATTCAGACCATAACTTGCTGTTTTTTGTAAACATTGCATGTTCACAATACTGTATCAATTTAATTGGCCTTAGTATGACTGCTGTTATCCTCGTGTTTTGATACTTATGCATGTGATAGAGATTTGTGATTTAATGAGAAAGAAGGAAGTAGGGAAGCAGTGTGCATACGTAAAGGTTTATTGCAGAAACTTGTCTAGTACATCTAACATAGGGACCTCCTTTCATCTCCTGTGCATCATCATCATTCTCCTATCCTGATCCTGATTCATTTGCTGTCAACAGAGCAGTCAGTTATTAGTGCACATTGACATGAATAACATTATTAAAGAGGCTGTTTCCTGGTTGATTAATTTCCCACATTTATCTGTGATCAATGCGATATCTTACTTTCATACAGCTCATTTCTATCACTTTAATTAGCTCTTAAGTGTATGAGAAATGCCTAGATGACCATGGCCATAAGTAACAGACACAACAAAACAGATATGAGAATTTAAAGACTAGCTAACTTGCTATTTGTGTTTAAAATGATAGCATGTCACTGACTTAAAATATTACAATTTCATTTCCAGTTTGTAAATCTCATGTTTTTTGAGCTATTAACAAATTACACCAGTTATTTTGAAGTGCAATGTTTACTTTCACACTTTTTTAAAAGTGTCTCACATTACTAATTTTTCCTGTATCTTTTACTATCAAAGGAGCTCACAAACACCCAGACCAGGAACTACCTACTTGCAAATCATACAAATATTTCTTTTTGCGGGATTGAATCCATGACATGCTGCACAGCAGTCAATCCTTCAACTACTGCACCAACTGTGCCGTCAAAATGATTCTCTTCTATTTCTCATTCCAGTAGTCACCCACTTTCTATCCATATCATCTTTCAAACATTGAAACGATTTCAATATGAATATTCATTGTGCTGTCAATACCAGATCTGAATCACTGATCCATTCTTCCTCAGTGATTGTCTTAATAACAACATATTTTCCTGTATAAACAGTAGTATAATATTCCCAATGACTTCAATATAGAGTTGTTCTTTGCATGACAAGGTGTGATTTCCTTTTGTATTTAGTGAACAGATACATACTTAAATATCACTTTATATTATATCTATACTCTAAAGACACATGAATTCTTAAGAGTATTTTGTTCACACAAAACAATTTATATATCAATTTCCTTGAATTTTTTCTCTCACAATGGAATGATTACAAACACAACTGGCATTATCAAACAGAAATGTGAATGTATGCTCTGGTAAAATAGCATGCATTCAATCATATGAGACAATCTAAAGATTTTAAATACCTTATCTGTTTATCAGCGTAGAATAGTCTTGAATTTTTCAAGAATAACTTTATGTAACATGCTTGTCAACTCATAATATGGTTGATTCAAAAGTATGGGTTACTGAATGTGTGTTGGGACTATGAAGGGTCCTTAATTGGTATGTGACTACTAGTACAAGTATGATTTTATTGATTTGATTATAGGGCCTTGAAATTGACATGGAACCTTTCAAAACAAGCATGTCTTCTGAAAATAATTAAGTAAAACAACATAATGCCTTGCATGTACTTTCTGAAGGGTTAGCCAGGTGTTTGACTGATTGTTGGTCTGTATGTGAGTTTTTATTGTTTTTAAATGCCACGAACTCTCCCACCATACATGATTAATTCTTAGGGAAAGGCAACAATACAAAAAAATGGAGCCAATGTAATTTGGGGAGAGACTATTGCCTTCAACAGGCATAATATTTACTTTTTTTACATCGCAATTGTCAGAAACACTTATCTTTTTTTTTACACATGACACAATGAGTCACATATGTAAATAGAAAGTATTTACAGTCATATCAGCAGCACACAGTGAAAGTTTTATAATGCACAGACCCTGCTCAAATAGCAGCCCACTTTGGTAAACTAATATGGCATCATAACAATTTTATAAAAGTTGTTTCACAATGAAGTGCCAATTTTGTTTAAGAAGCTAGAATTATTTATTTATTTTTAAAGAAAGCTTACAGACTAATAACAATTATAAATAAATCTTTTATAAATAAGGACAATTGCTAATGACAAGCTTCCACATATAGACGTCTATATAATTACAAGTTGCTTGCGTTGACCGTTGGTGACTTTAATTCACTAGTTACAAAATTCACTTAATGGAAATAATATACTATCAAGAGTCGTAATAAAAATATAATTTGCTATATATCAAGTCGTGCAACATCAAGAATAGGGTAGAAGAGCTATTTGCGATTATCAAAATAAAATTCAAAAAAAAATATCAAATTAGTATACATTTGTCTCAGAACAAAAAAAGAAAGA
The DNA here is from genome assembly GCA_954870645.1 of Agrotis clavis. Lineage (NCBI taxonomy): Eukaryota > Metazoa > Arthropoda > Insecta > Lepidoptera > Noctuidae > Agrotis > Agrotis clavis. Next base: position 2,209,502 of record OX940943.1, on the reverse strand, counting down.
CCACTCTCCAACTCACACTGGCCCTGTGTGGCCAAATGGGGACAGGCCATTGTCCACACTATGGTCTGTCCCCATTTCATAGATCTCTGTACCAAAGCTTTTTGAGCAACTATGGTGATGCTAGTGCCACTGTATAAGAAGGGACATTTCCCTAATAGTAGGCTAGTATTAACTTTTTTTTATATATTTTTAAATATGTATAATTTTCCTATTGATTGGGAGTCATTGTACTCATTTCCAGGTAAGTTTCAGTGTGTCATTCATTTATGATGTATGTTGCAATCATTTTAGGTTCGTATTTTTATGTATTTTTTGTTGCTTGTAGTGATACCTCTATGTAGTTGTGTCTAATGTTTATGAATTTTGTTTTTTTTTTTTTCAAGAAATGCCTACTACTATTTCACTTTACCTAGATAATCTATAATTACTCTAGAAGGGTTTTATTTTTATTTTCACACAACTGCCCAAAAAAATGTGTCCAATTTTCAGAATGCGTGTTACCTATAATAAGTTTCAGAATTACAACTTACATTATAGCAAATTCATTTCATAAACATTTCTACTATTTAGCAATGTTACATTTGTTGAAACATTCAGTGTCTGTGAAGGGGTCAAATAAAAGTCAAAATGATAACACTTCAATAACATGTTTTCTAGTTCAAAAGTTCTCATTGATAGTCTGATGTGTGAGTTCATAAACTTTTGCAAACAGCAAAATATTTTCAATGATTTAATCTTTAATACCTTTTTACTACAAGCAGGAGTATGTACAGACGCCAGCAGGTCAACCTGTCTTATTTTACCATAACAAACATTAATCTTCCATTTCTTTTTTTTTTTCAAATTCTAAACCAACGCAAGCGATGCCGCAGCCTAGCTAATACATAAGCTAGTACATAATAATATTTTATAGACTACAAGTACATAGCCAACATGACCTTAATAAACTAGATTGACAAGATAAAATCGTTGTGTGATGTTTATAATTCTGTGAGTGTTACTTGCTTTATTTCTTTAGTTTTCCACTTTGTGAAAAGTCCTAATTTTATTCCAACAATATTGATTATGGGGATAGCCATTTCAATATAAAAAAATATCTTGGTAAAAATGTGTTTGACATCATCATTTTCCTGCTGCATTTTAAGTTTGAGGTCGGCGCAATATTCTTTTTCTCCCAACACCCCATCACAAGATGAGACATGGCTGCATGGGAGACAGCCCTACTAGTTTACACTATTTTTTATTTATTTTCGCAGACATAGCCAAATTATCTGTCACAAAAGTTACTTTTTTATACAAAAGTTCTTCACACGTGTGTCATGGGTGCGTTTTATGTCGATGATTCCCGATGTCCACCCCCAGCTTGTCCCCCGCTGGGGGACAGCGCAACTTTTTCTAAAAAATGTTCCCAATGTCCACCCCGGGGTGGCCACTAGGAACTTTTTTTAGAAAAAGTTGCACTGTCCCCCAGCGGGGGACAGTGATACGATTTTTTAAAAATATTTACGTTGTCCCCCACGGGTGGACAGCGCTACAATTTTAAAAAGGAGAATTCTCAGTGTCCACCGCGGGTGGACGGAGATACTTTTTTTTATTTATTCCCTTTTAATTGTTTTTGTAAACTTTGAGTGAAGACTCGTTACAGATTAAAGACTTAAAAGGAAGATGATGAGATTATTAAAATAATAATAAAAACAAATTATGTATTTTAAAATCAACGTTTATTTTAAAAAAATCTTCTAATTAACACCATAATTAAAAATTCAAAAGTAGGTTTATTTATTGTAATAATTTTGTTTTGAAATTGACTAGGATATGACATTTATTTCTAATTATATACACCTGAAAAGTATTTAATCATTTAAAATGTTCATACAAGGTAGAGTAATATTATACCAATTTTTCTAATCCAATTTTACAGGCTCGCTTTATTATAAATTTTCATCTAACAAACTTGTATTAAAACGAGCCCAGAAGAATGCTAACTAAAACTTTACTAGTACACACGGCTAGTTAGTTTGTTTGTTTGTGTAATAGTTAGTTTGTTTGGTTATACATCAACCTATACAATACCAGTTTGTCTTGATCTCGCTTTGTGAAATCTTTCCGCACACTCAACGGTCAGCTTATATTGGTTTTGCATAGTTTGATGTGTAGCCAAACAAACTAAGATATATGTGTACAAACTAAGATATGGTTTTAAACAAAATGATCTAAGTATGTGAAATTGTTAAAATAGTATTTTTTTATAACTAAGCTTACATTTACAATCTTTATATTTTATTACTAGTTTTTTTTTCAGTCAAAGTATTAAAAATAGTTAAAAGGGCCCGCTACCGGGAATAAATAAAAAAAAGTATCTCCGTCTCATTTTTAAAATTGTAGCGCTGTCCACCCGTGGGGGACAACGTAAATATTTTTAAAAAATCGTATCACTGTCCCCCGCTGGGGGACAGTGCAACTTTTTCTAAAAAAAGTTCCTAGTGGCCACCCCGGGGTGGACATTGGGAACATTTTTTAGAAAAAGTTGCGCTGTCCCCCAGCGGGGGACAAGCTGGGGGTGGACATCGGGAATCATCGTTTTATGTGACCGTAAACATAATAAAAATGGCCAGTATCGGAAGAACTATCTGTACCTATGTGATATTTGTTCCCTGCGTGAGTCGAAGCGGCGACACAGCGCAAAAGCCGATCAATCAATCACTGCCAACCAGCGTAACCAGCATGGCTTCATGCTATAATATTGCATCTCCTATTCACATAATGTATTTAACCTCAAAAACTAAGTGAATGAATAAAAGGACTAACTACATACAAGATCGTATAATGCGTGATACAAAGTGCTACATCATCATATCATGGGAAAATAACATACAATGATGATGATCACTTAAGTACGTACTAGATCTGTGTAATTTCGGTTATTATACTAGTTACGTATACAATGGCTCAATGGCTAGTCTGTTGCCAGCTACTTCGCCTGCTGTTATCGAAAATTATCCCATAGCGACATAAAATCGGGATTGAAAAAGTAACAAACATACTCAGAAAAAAAACGCTTTTATAATATTATAAGATCACAAGTGGATCATTGTGGCGTCTCTAGGCCCTAGGGTCTCGTATAACTCTGCAAAAAAGAAAACTATAAAATCTGTTAGCCATTTTCACGAGAAATCAGATATACACACTGTAATATTTAGGGAGCAGCTAAGGTTCTATTTGTCTCGGTAGGGCAGAATTACGAAAACTCTTTTTATATTCAAGTCGGAGGTCATCCCAAAGGACTCGGAGTCTTAATTCCATAAAAAACCTTGCTTGAATATGTATTTCACTGGTCCAAGTTTCCACCATCTATACTTTATGCCCCGGGTCGACGGCGCGTTGTGTCCCACGCGCGCCTCAAAGAGCGTCAGCATAATGACGGGGCCCTCCTCTCAGACGGCCAAAGCCTGCCGGGGTCGCGGGATTATTTCCTTACCGTGACCCCGGAACATAAAGGGCTATTGAAGGACACCGTGGATTTTAGTCAGTAGAAGTCTGACAGTCCCTCCCACCCTGCCCGGGGTGGGAGGACTCATTTGATGATTTTACCACGCTAAAAAAAAAAATCTCTACTTTATGCACCAAGCATCTTTCCCACTTGACGGCATTAGGGAGGAAGCTTCTGGAAAATAACCGCTCGCCACGTTGCACTCGCAATTTCCCGGGAATATTTCCAGTCTCGTCTACCGGTAACAAGGGACAATTTCCTTACAGAAAAGTTGCACTCTTCAAACCAAGTATCGATCGCTCTCGGCAGTCGCTTGTCCAACGTAGTTGCGAAAAATTTAACTAGTAGTTAGTACGTTATAACGCGAATCAATCTTTTTGTTAAGCCACGCTTCCCAAGAAGTTGGTCTGTAGATAGATGACTCTGGCTAACATAGCGAGTTTCCTCCAGCCTCGGAAGGCACGTAAAGCCGTTGGTCACGGCTGTCATTTGCAGATCTTTGACGGTCAGTTACTGTTAAAGTCAGAAGCTTAAAAATCTGACAACTAGTCTTACCAAGGGTTTTTTTTTGTTGGAAAAAACCCGCCACACTATTCCCAAACCACTGCAATTTCTGAAAGCCGGAATCAACAGTGGCAACCACCAGAAAAGCGCCGAGAAAGCTCGCGTGTCTTGGAGAATGTATTACCCAGTTACTGGGTTGTGGAGGTTACATAGGCAGTTGCTCTATGAAAAATACTGATAGTCAGGATTCGGTTCGAATGGAAGCCGACCCCAACATAGTTGGGAAATGGCTGAGCACATTATGATGACGTTACAAGCGTAAAAGCAAGTACCAATACACGACCTTGTTTTCGCGTCAATGCGTGAAAAGGTGTAGAAAATTGCCGACTGACGGCCATTCTGCACAGATTCTGTTGAAATTCAAATTCCAATATGGCGTATTAGTAAGTGTATAAATAAAATGGAAGCAGACGTTTGTTATTTGAGAAATACTGGAACCCCATTTGATTATTTCCGTGCCATTTGAGTGTAAGCAGGTGTTTTTCAAGAAGTTTGTGTTCCGGATCTCGGAAACTGATGGACAGAAGTTTCTGGATTGATCTAGGTGTTAAAGATTTACAATCTGCGAAAGAAGAGAAATAAAAAGAATGTATTTCCAATTTTCCTTATAAATTCGTGTCACATCTCTTTTGTTTATTGTTTTAAGCGTACAATATACCAAGGTTTCTAAAAGCGAGACAAATTCCCCAGCTCATACATCTATTTTCCTCAAAACATGAAAGTAATAAGAATTGCTAAACAAATCAGTAATTCTGGAAGTATACCGTAACATAATATTATGTAGAGCGATATATTGTTTATTTGTTGATCGAACTTTAAATATTACGTAACATTACGACGCTGTTCCGAATAACACTACGCTGTAGATTGAGAGAAAACACGTGAAATGTGTATTGCACTTAGAGATGGGTCGAGGGCAAAAACTTTTATGAACTATATCGCCTTAAACTACGCATGTTGGACATAAATGGGAGCTCGTGGCAAAAAAATTACAGCCGCACAGGCCGATCTTTCGGGTTAAACCGTACTTGCCGAGGTTTTTCTGTGGATGGGTGACCATCTGTCGTAGCGAGTTTCCTCCGTGCCACGGAAAGCACGTAAAGAAGTTGGTCCCGGCTGTCATTTGTAGATCTTTGACAGTCGTAACTGTTAGTCAGAAGCTCTAAAGTCTGACAACCAGTCTTACCATGGGGTATCGTATTACCAAGATACTAAGTTTTGGAGGTCTGATAGGCAGTCGTTCCATGTAAAATACTGATATTCAGCTGCATCTGGTTTGATTGGAAGCCGATCTCAATATATGTAGTTGGGAAAAGGCTAAACAGATGATGACACATCTAAAATCCTTTCTTTTAGAACAAAAAATAAATATAGAATTCCCCTAGATTTAGACCCCATAAAATATTTTCGCCCAACACTACCTCAATTCGATCGTAACAATGATTCGAATCAGGTGCATTATGGCATTGTATGAGTTTGTATGGCGCTGGTGAATTGTCCCATTGTTCCTTCTATGGGACTCGTGGCATTAGATGTTAATAATTCTTAAGTTTTTGTGTTGGGAAGACCGGTTCTACCTGCGGTATCGGTGGCAATTTTGCTGGTATTTTTACTACCTTTGTTGACAGCGACTTCGTCAATGTGTATCTGGAAAATGATCCCATGGTAACGGTATAAAAAGTATCCTACGTTTTAATCCCGATTTTACACTAATTATGCACCAAACTTCATCCAAATTAGTTCAGTAGTTTTTGTGTGAAAGACTTTCGACTTAGAAGTCGCTGTGTATCTGGAAAATGATCCCACGGTAACGATATAAAAAGTATCCTACGTTTTAATCCCGATTTTACACTAATTATGCACCAAACTTCATCCAAATTAGTTCAGTAGTCTTTGTGTGAAAAACTTTCGACTTACAAACTTTCGCATTTATTTTGCAAATTTCCTCATTAATTCAGGATATAAAGATTATGGGTTCGTTCAAATGCTTCTAGTATTGTTTTAACTTGATATAAGCATTAAAGGATTTGCCCTGGTCAACATGAGCATAACATAACAATTCATAAAGATCTAGATGTCTTGTCTTAGCTATGTGATCACTTTTGGACTCCCCAGGAAGACCAAGCAAAAACTTTACGTCCTAACGACAGTGTAGCTTACGTCAATCTTTTTTGTTGCACTGTAAAAACTAGGCTGATAATCGTTTTGCGTAAGCATAAAAAAACCTATGCCCAAATCGATTACTGACCTCTGCAACTGGAACTTCCCTATCATTTAAAGAAACTAGTTTTTTTTTTTTTTTAGCGTGGTAAAATCATCAAATGAGTCCTCACACCCCGGGCAGGGCGGGAGGGACTGTCAGACTTCTACTGACTAAAATCCACGGTGTCCTTCAATAGCCCTTTCTGTTCCGGGGTCACGGTAAGGAAATAATCCCGCGACCCCGGCAGGCTTTGGCCCTCTGAAAGGGGGGCCCCGTCATTATGCTGACGCTCTTTGAGGCGCGCGTGGGACACGACGCGCCGTCGACCCGGGCATGGTCCATGGTCGGGCAGCGAGTTGCCCTTTACTCGCTGCCCGCATGCCCGCGCCTACGGTGGCCGGAGATCATCTGCTGACGTCCGACGCGAAAAGAAACTAGTATAGAAATACATTACGAAAATATGCTGGTACTAGCTACTTTCCCTGGTTGCACCACCGCTGGTCGGATCCTGTTGGTCGTAGCGTGAAATTGTATAGCCTAAGGCCTAAGCCCCTTCGTCGAACACAAGGCCACGCAAGTCTCCGATATCTTACGACTTTGGTATCCATTGACGCGTGCCTGTGTACGTACCTCTATGGATTTGTATTGCGATAGTCACCAGTGTGCTTAGTGCGAGTTTTTTTACGTTGACGCGATAGTAACGTTTAACCGCGTTTGGCGCTCTCATTGGTTGAGAGTTCTCACGACCTTGCAGCGGGCCAATAGGAGCGCCAAACGCAATTAAACGTTACTATCGCGTCAACGTAAAAAAACTCGCACTAAGCACACTGGATACAAAAGTCGTAAGGTACCGGAGACTTGCGTCGCCTAGTGTACGAAGGGGCTGAAGTAAAAAAGTATTTTTTAAATTCGAACCAGTAGTTCCTGAAGTTAGCGCCTTCAACCAAACAAACATACTTTTCAGCTTTATACAATTTGAATAGATTGGATAGATCTAAGCTTAGTTCAATCGAAAAAAATATTATTCACATTTTAATTTCAACGACTTCTCGACTTTCAAAGCGAGCATTATTAACTTAACATAATACCTACATCATTGTAAAAAAAAAATAGGCCGATTATACCGCACGAAATCTCTCAGTAACGTCTGCTCCCAGCAAATCCTTCGTTAACCTAATTGTTCAGACACGGTCGATCGACGTCGCCCTACAAAATACAGACAGCTGCTGTATATTTAAGCCGAGAGCCGTAACTCGCAGATACGGTATTACGCGGATCAACTAGTGGGTCGTTAACTTGCACCTGCCGTGTTCAACAGGCCAGTGCCATCGACCGGATCTAACCGATAAGGTTATCCATTATAACTGCGTTTCTTCCTGCGCATGAACGTATATGTGCCTAGATTGGTCGTATGCACCAAGAGGCATTGGTTTTTGAATGCCGGATAATTGAAAACTTTCCTAAATTTTATGTTACAGTAGTGATTAGAATATTCGAGGACACGGCCCCAGTGAGCGTTGGTAGATGTCACAAATCTTTGTATTTTCCTTGTTGTACTCAGTTAACGAGAATATCTATAGCTAACTAATTGATCTGACGGATTGATAAATCTTACAATACGACAAAAAAAAATGCTGTTTGATGATTATCCGGCAAGAATTTTGTTGATAACTGTACTCATTGATTCACTTTTTTTAACGGTTATCGAAGGAGCTAAAATTAACAATCTAGAAATAGTTACACGTCTATTAAAATGCCTGCAATTGATGTTTATTAATGCACGCATGGCTCTGCAATCAGCTTGAAGAACCATGCTTACATACTTGTTAACACGGACTGGTCAAGCAGTCAGTATAATTATGCTTGGCAACTGCGTCAAACAGTCAGAGATACCAAAGCAATTCGACTGCTCGAGCGGAGCGGTTCAGTTAATCCTCATCCCACAGGACCCCTTCTTTCATCCATCAGTCAATCACACATCTAGACTCATTTCAAATTATCATCCTTACCTTGTTGCTTTTCCACCAATTCGTAGTAAGCGTTTCCAAACGTCTTTTATAATGCGCTCAATAATGGACTGGGACTCTGCTGCTGTATTTCCGAACGCATACAACCCTTATCTCTTCAAAGTTAGAGTGAACAGGCTTCTTCTGCGTAAGCTCGCTCCATCATCGTCTTTGTTTCATCATCAGCTTTAAACAGTCGGTGTATGGCCTCCTTTATAGCCTGAAAGACGTAGGACCAGCATGAAGAACGACGCATACCACATTCTTAAAACATCTTTGTTTTTTTGACATTTTACATGAATTTGCTCAGTACTCTAGGTAGACAGACTAGAGATAAAGCCTACGATGCAGTAAGCTTACCCAGAAGAAGCCTGTTCACTCTAAATTTGAAGATAATCGGGTTGTATACGCTTTAAACCAATCCGATAATATTTTGATTCAAACAAAAAAAGAAGTGAACCCATGTTACATGTAGGCTAAATCTCCCGCTAACCTAATGGGGATGGCAACTCAAAGCTAATCGTAGATGGCGCTGCGATAGTTGGTCCCCACGTCTACCTTGTACAAAAAAACAAACAAGATTATTTGTTATAAAAATTGAGTATAAATACAAAACAAATATGGAAAATTATTCGTCCATGCAAGTACTATATACTAAAAGAAGAATTAAGACGCCGCGGCGCATCTACAAGAGAAAAAAAGTGATTTAATTGAGTGGTTATACATTTGATTTTACCGTAATAAATCCACAATTACTTGTAGTTGAGGTTTCAATTTTTGAGTTTAGGTATGTTTTACCTGTCCTCTCCTTTATCAAGAATATAATGCTGCTTTTGACTTTCTATTTTGATAAAATATCATAATGTTTTAAGTCAGTAATTTTAACCTTTTTTTCTATTTAGATTCGAGAAATATCACAATATATTTAATTTCTTAACACCACAACTATTACAAAACTCGTTCCAGGTGATAATTCTTCGATTTTCGAGCGATGCAATACTGGTACATAACCTCCAAAAGAAAAGTAGATATTATTTTGAAAAGTGTATTCCATCATTTTTACAGCTTATTACACAACATCTAGTCATTTTACATCAATAAATGTTTTTTTTTTCTGAAAATTCCTTTGATTTTACAGTTCTTTGGGGACCAAACTGTCATTTTCACTTTGACACTTGCCTTCCCCATTGGCGGGATCCGGTCGATACGGTGGTGCCCTATTGAACGCTTGTCAGACCCAACAGGCTAATAGGTGCGGTTTTATTAACATGTCAATAACAATTTACAAGTTTCGGTGGTAAACTGTTGATGGCAGTTTTAAAAGAATTATAGGCAGATACGTTGTATGAATGGCAAGTGTGGCTGTGTGGTTTTTCAAAGAGATGTATAGATAGACTATGAAATAACTCCATTCTTGGTAGAATTAAATAGATGATTATAGAATTAGTCATGCAGGTTTATAGTATTTTCAACCTGTGTATGACCAGATGTACGAACATGGACGAAGAAGTATGCAAGGATCGTAGATAGTCTATCTAAATTGTGTGATTTAATGTATGTAGGTTAGGTACTAGCTGTTTAAAAGCGGCTTCGACCGCGTCCAACTAAAAAATTATCCTACGGGAACGTCAGACCGAGATAAAAAGTATCCTACGTGTTAATCCACGTAATAAACTACCTGTGTCTCAAACGTCGCCAAATCCGTTAAATATTTTTTGAATGAAAGAGTATTCAACATCTATCCTCAAAAACTTTCGCATTTATAATATTAGATGTGTATTCGATTGGTTGACCTGATGATTGTCTACAACTTTTATTAATTTTTACCAAGATAATAACCGAGCAGATTCTTACGTCTTCATCCATAGTTTAATTTACCATTATTAGCACATCTAAGTCAGCTCTCAAATTCCTTGTTCTTCAAGTTGTCTAAAAATAAACACTTCAGTCGTCCAGTTATAGCTATGCTAAATGTTATTAATAGCCAGAAACTTTATAACTACTGCTACCATCTATTGCTACTACTTATTATTTCAAATACCTTTTGAATTTAATCTTATCCTTATCAATGATTGTAGTATAATTGTTTTACTAAACCATTCTTCGTTGCCATAGCATTACACATTTTTATGCTTGATTTCGCATCACCAAGAATTATTGGCCCCTCCGATTTCAAACCGACAAACTGGGTTTCTATACATTTTTCATCCTCGTACTAAATACAATTCAGTTCACAAAGACAGTATTGTACTCGATCGATAGTAATTTTACGCTGCTTACCTACAGTAGCAATTGAATTGATATCCATCATCATTCTGGGCAGGAAATATCAATTGATACCTAACTATAAAAATTGCATGAGTCAAATATTCAAAGTACATAACTTAAAACTCCTTCATAATATTTTTTGTGAAACAGTTACTTACACAGTTACACACAAACTCATATTTAGTCAACATTATTAATATTCCTGCTCTTATCCCATTTTTCATGGGGTCGGCGCAACACGTTATCTTCTTCCATTCCCCGCTTCCAGACGTCACGGTATCTTTCCCTATTCTTCCAAATCATATCTTACACATTTCATTCTTCTAAAATGCCACAAAATAGTTTTTCATAACCTTCCGTCCATTCTTTCAGAATACTCAACTATATTCAGGCCTCTAAAGTTTACTACTAGACTTGCTTATTATACCAGTGAAATTATATGCCTGGAGACAAGCCAAAAAACCTTCACAATATAAGGAAGAATGATCATGTTGACAAGCCTTAAATAATTGTTTTTCTTTTTTGCCAAACTATAATTTTCGAAGACATTTACTTTCAAAAGGTGCTTCATCGTGAGTCACACCCAATTTCAGGAGTAGAAGTAGTCGGAAATAGGTAGTGCCAACTTCCACGCGATGGTTCTTTGACAGCTCACGAACTTTTGTATGTCAGAGGGTAACAGGTTCTATTAAAGCGCACGAAACCTTGGTTAACAATCAGGAAAGTGAACCACCCTCATTACTGCTGACAGTTACCTAAGTTCTGACTTCTTCATTTGGCAGAAACTTTCCGCATGATTTCCAAAATCTACAAAGACAGTTTTGTCAATCTTTACAGTTATGGTCAGGATCATTAATTTAGTTATTGGCTAGTTCCGGGTTGTTGCCCCGAATCGATGTATCCTGTTATTAAATTAAAGTTATTACCCATTTTATAACTTTCGATCCCTGTGGGATTGATAAACTGAGGACGTCATTATATTAACCTTAGACCTTATACCCCAATTCTGACTGATGACTTCCAGCCTCCCGAACAAGCCGGTTTCCGAAAAGGTTTTAGTACTATAGACCACATACACACGCTCCGCCAGATTATACAGAAGACAGAGGAGTATAATCGGCCATTGTGTTTAGCGTTTGTGGACTATGAAAAAGCCTTCGATTCAATCGAAACCTGGGCAGTATTGCAGTCCCTCCAACGATGTCATATCGACTATAGGTATATCGAAGTGTTGAAGTGTTTGTATAGAAACGCCACCATGTCCATCCGACTTCAGGAAGAGAGCACGAAACCAATCCAATTGCAGAAAGGCGTGAGACAGGGAGACGTTATTTCTCCGAAACTGTTCACGAACGCGTTGGAGGACGTTTTCAAGCTCTTGGAATGGAACGGACTCGGCATCAATATCAATGGCGAATACATCACTCACCTTCGTTTTGCCGATGATATAGTCATCATGGCAGAATCGTTGGAGCACCTCAATGCTATGCTCAGCGACCTTAGTATCGTTTCCCAACGGGTCGGCCTTAAAATGAACATGGACAAGACGAAAGTCATGTCGAATGTCCATGTGGCACCCGTACCGGTTGTTGTTGGGAATGATACTCTCGAAGTTGTAGACCATTATACTTACCTTGGACAGATTGTTCAGTTAGGTAGGTCCAACTTCGAGAAAGAGGTCGCCCGAAGAATCCAACTCGGATGGGCAGCGTTCGGGAAGTTACGTGATATCTTCTCATCGAGAATCCCACAGTGTCTCAAGACAAGGGTGTTTAACCAGTGTGTGTTGCCAGTGATGACATATGGCTCTGAAACGTGGTCTTTGACTGCTGGCCTTTTAGAGAGACTAAAAGTCACTCAACGAGCAATGGAAAGAGCTATGCTTGGAGTTTCTTTGCGGGATAAAATCCGGAACATGGATATTCGGCGAAGAACCAGAGTCACCGACATAGCTCATAAAATTTGCAAGTTGAAGTGGCAATGGGCAGGCCACATCGCTCGTAGAACTGACAACCGATGGGGAAGAAAAGTTCTCGAGTGGCGACCACGGACCGGAAAACGCAGCGTAGGCAGGCCTCCCACTAGGTGGACCGACGACATCGTGAGGGTCGCGGGCAGCCGATGGATGCAAGTGGCGAATTGTCGTTCGGCGTGGCGGTCTAAGGGGGAGGCCTATGTTCAGCAGTGGACGTCTTCCGGCTGATGATGATTATACCCCAATTCAGTTGAGTTTAGATTCATTGCTAATCGATCAAAGAAATCAATTTTTTTACTACAAAATTTCTGAGGATTCAGCAGTTTCTAGGAGTCCTGAAAAGGAACACATAAAGGGACACATCAACATTTCTGATCATAAAACCGTTTTCAAAATCAAATGCACAAAAGGCTTTAAGTTTTTATCAATCATTATGACTCATGAGATCAACATTGAAACGCCCAATACAAGTCTGCTATCAATCTCCGTGTCCCACGCACTTCGTTCGGAAGCTGCAGGACCATTCTATAATCTGTTCCCCCTTATCTGGGTCAGATGGCTTTATCCTGTCCTCTGTTGTCTTTTCTAAGATTGAAGTTGATTTTTCATTGTTCTAGATTTGGCACGGTTTTCAAGTGATGGAGGGTAGTTGGCTCTTTATTTAGTGTTGATGTTTTGTCTCTTTCTCAATCGTGAAATTTGAAAGAAACGTTATGATGATGTCATTTTGTATTTCTAGAGATTGCGTCGACCTATTATTATTTTTTATAAAAAATCCCAGATTGATAGTAGAAGTTATTGTCGCGAAGTTAGACTAGCTAGCAGTTGTCAATGAATAACTCTGTCATGCAAGATTTCGACTTGACCAAAATTTCAAGAACACAATTTTCTCGACACGGTGATAATTACTGAACTACTGCACAAACAAATAGCAATGCTGAAGAAGGTCTCACACAGTTTGCAATTTGTCTAAATAATTAGCATACTGATGACAATATTATTCCAGTACGCAAAACAAGACATATGTTCTTTTCCTTCGATAGCCATATTGATATGGAAATATTTCGAAAGTAGCTTCACGCACTGACAAATACAGTCAATGTCAAGCATAGACAATTGTGTATCAGTAAATCAGCATAACATTAAAGAGGCGTGAACACTTAACCAGATTGCACCATAGACAAGATGCCATTTTGATATTGACGGAGATTGAAAATATGTGGTCTATTCTTTTTCCCTTTTCATGGTTTCTCCGTGCCAAAGTATGGTGGATACATTTCCAGCAATATGTTTCAGATTTCTAAAAATGCTGCCAGATTAGCATTGTATTATTTTTTATACCGTAGGAAGCTCCAATTCAATCTCTGTTACAACTTCGTTACTTTCTATCCATAACGAATTGGTCTTGCAACACCAAGTCCAAAACGTAGACGCAAAATATTTGTGTTGCGTTAACTTTTTTTCATCCAAACAGAATCGTTTTTGCTTTTAATCACCTTCCATTAATTCCTTAGCAATTTCAACATAACTTCATCAGTCAATAACCTCACATAGAATTGCAGACTTGCAGTTGCATGCTCCTACGCCTTCCATTTCAGTAACGTTTCCGGCTTACACGAGCGTTGATTGCTTAAATAACTCGTCGATTCGCTTAAAACTGTTGTTTTCATGCAACGTTACTATTTGCACGGTCTACTGGGCTGGTTAATTCTTGGGATGTGCGCAAGCGCAATATCGGATGTTGTGCTGTAGTCAGGTGTCGTAGGTGCTGATTTAGGGTTTTCCATTGGCTAATTGTGGCGGTAAGGGTGGCTGGTGGTCTTACTTTGTGATTTAGTAGTAGAACTGGTTGATGGCCTTTGAACTTTTGCATTATGATGAAGTATCTTTGGGCATTATTATGGTGTCTATTGTATCCCTCGCTTTTGAGACCTTAAGTTGTCCATGTCGACAATGCTGAGGCATTCCTTTCAGACAACTCTTGAATACTTGTCTCCTGTAGCTTTCCGAGTCAATGAATTATAGGGCTTCCTCCATAAAGTTTCTTCCAGAGCTTGATTTCTCCCACTGCTTCAACTTTTCCTGCGAAGGAAACAACTAAATGAGATACTTTAATTCCCAATTCTTTGCCTTTAGTCTAGCGGTCTTTTCCATCAGTTTCTTAATATCATCCAATGGCTAGCCCCCGTTTTTATTGGGGGTGTAGAAATCATGAAATGTGTCCGCCCGTCCTGGGAGCTTAATGGACTGTAAGACCCATACTTACTAAAAACCTGTTCCTTCTGCTTTTTACTGACGCGACGCTTCGGCAATTCTGTGAAGTATGAATTACACCTGTGTGTAATTCATACCTTTCAGGGATTAGAGAGTGTAAGTGTGTAATGTTAGTTACGTGATGAAGTTGAGTTGTTCACAAGTACCGCGACAGAGGCAATTTTAATGACCTTGTAATGGATGGGAATCGGCTTATTAAAGTGTATTTATAAAAATTACTTAATTACAACTGAGATAATCATTGTGTACAGTTTAATAGATATGATTAACTTGTCGTTATCTTTGTCAGTTTTACAGGACACTAATCGGTACATGCTTTGTTAAATTGTTTTATCAATTTGTTTTGTGTGTAGACGTCTGTAATCGGTTATTATGTGATAACCGATACTAAATACATTGAACAAAAAGATAACGAAGTTATTTTTGATTTGAAGTAAAGCCTGTTAAATTAGTCCTATTTTCTATTTTTTTAAAAGAACTACTGCAGTTAGGCGAAAGCAAACCTGATTCCCCTATCACAATACTAGAGATTAAATATTTCAAATATCAAAAAAGGTCTCTAAAACTAGAAAAACGAGATTTAATTTTTAATTAAAATTCTTCATACAAAAATACTAGTTTGGGTCTAACCGACGCGCGACGCAACGTCTTTGTATGAAATATTTACAAACAATAAGTTCTATTTTTAGGAGAAAACTAGTTTCATTTGATTAACAGTCATATTTTTCTTAGATCGATTGATAGCAAAAATTAAAAATGACAATGTATGTAATGTGTCTCGAGATTTTCTGTCCAGGTGTCAAGCTTTAAATATACCAACATATTCTTCAACCTAATCGAGTCGTGAGTTTAGATTTCTTTCAAAACTATCTACTATCATACTGTGTCATGACTTTTCTATTTATTTCGGTTAATAATATCACCTCCCACGTTGTCGATTGTCTTAGCATATTTCTCCATCCAATTAGCTGTCAGTTTAGCTATTTCCTGACTACCTTCACTTACAAAAATTTCAAAACTTTCAACAATAAAAGTTTAAATGTTCATATCGATGACGTCACTGTGCCCAACTACCCGTATTTCTCGCGGCTATGTCGTCATAGGACGCTGTAAACATAACTACTGCAAGATATAAGATAATCACGTCATGGTTTTACTACAGTAACATGAAACGAATATAAAAAAGTGTTTAGCTTTTTTCTTGCTACATGTTTTCGTCAATGACTTGGCTAATACAATAAATCATTTACTAAATTATTTGAAAGCTCGCCTCTCATTGAGTCTTCAAAACTGCCTTAACTCCAATTCTTTGGCTTCATATTTCCTGTTAAAAATCGGAAACTGTCTTGAAAAATCTGTTTTTTCTTTTAGTATGCTGTCGTAGAGGTTACAAAATAGCGTCATTCAAGCTTGCCAAATTTCGATACATTTTCAGCGCAGACGTATAATGTTGAAACTCGTATTTCGCTACACCTTTGTCTACACAAATTGGCCAATCAATTCAAGCAGTACAATAAATTATCTTTCTGGAATCGTGTTTAGTTATTTACCTAACGTTATTGGCGTACATCGTTCCAAGTTTCCACGTACAAGAGAGCTATCAAACTATATTTTTAGTAATTCCGACTAGCGGCGGGTTTCCTCGTCTTTTCCCTAAAACTTGAATATATTTGTTTATATCTTCAGGAAAATGAACATCGTTTACTTACTTCGAAGCTTATTTCTTATATCGACGGGTCTTGAAAACGTCCATCAATAGGCTTTTCCTCTAAATTCTTGAATAGATTTTTCAGTAAAATGATGAAAGCATTATTTGAATTAAAATAGCTCTGATATGAATTGTATGATTTAACTTCGTAATCGTTCAGTCATTAATCAGTTTCAATTTATGACAACAAACAAAATTGTTTACAGCCAGTGTTATTGACTCAGACATGACGTAGGTAGGAGATCTTCGCAAGTTCAAAGACATAACATTGCTGGGAGTCATTGAGAGGTTTCGAGATTGGAAACCAGAACACGATGTGTCATTATTTTATTCGATGGTTATGAAAGGAAAATCCGTCTCAAATTCGAAATGAAACTTTACTTCGTAAACAATCCAACAAATATGGAAATCTTACACTGACTCTCAAAACACTTCTTACATAAAAATGTATTTTCACAGTTGTTACCAAATCTCAGTGTTCCCAGTGCGTTTGATGTACACTAAAATCAGTTTACTCTCATATAAATGAAAATATCGGAATAAACTTTACAGCGGTAATGGGGGTTTTACACAGGCCAAGATCTGCCTTCAAGCTCTAAACACCCCAAAAGGCAAAGCAGCTAGAGTTAAGATCGTCAGTTGCTTATATGGCGTGCGTCAGAATTTTCTGATCAGATCTGTCACATCTGTGCGTACTGTCTGTCAATCCTACCGAGTAATTCAGGTTTCAGGAAATCTAATCGGGAAATCTGCCATCTAATTGAATTAAATCGATTGATAGATAGAAATACCAGCATACAATCAATCGCTTAATTTAGATATCAACTTTCCAAAATCAGTGATGACACAATTTGAATTTTCATTTCACAACTGTAATCTAAATATGGCCGAAGTGAAATGAAAAGGCACGCTAATAGCTAGCGCATAGGTCGTTCACCCAGCCTATCGATCGACTGCCTGTCTCGTAAACAAGTTGGCAGTAACTCTGCTTAGCATATAGGCCTACCCTCCAGGCAGATTTGTAGATCCTGGGAAACCCTATTTCCACGGATCGATAAGTCTGCCTGGAGGGCAGGCCCACACATAATGCTATCAGTGTCGATTTGAATTATGCTCCTTTCCAATGTTTCAATGTTATGTGTTAATCGGAAAAGCAGGTCTGGTTTCTAACAACTGTGAGGCAGGAAGTGTTTGTACGATGATCCAGTTTTCTGAATAGAATTCTGTGTCTATGACGCCAAAATGTTCTCAAATTGCTCGCAAGAAATCTTGCTCAACGATATCCAGTTTGGCAGAACTAGTTCAGTCACGTTCTAGCTTTTTGGACAGCTTATAACCAAACTGTGGAGGATAGGCAAGAATAGGATCATAGCCAGAAATGCCCCATTAAAAGCTGAAAAAATATTTTATAAAGTTTTTTTTTCAATATGCATTCGTCTTTATATCTTACTGCTCCATTTCTTTTCGCACAAACAAAAGAGTGCGTGTATCTAATTCCCTCTCACTTCTCTTTACGACTTCTTGCTAATGTCTTTTTCCTGTCCTTCAGTATACCGACTGGGAATAAAAATATAGCAAATATGTACGTCTGTTGTTAGTGATGAATTGATGTTCAGAATTCGGAACAAAGTTATTTCAGGGATGCTAAATTGACTTGCGTGTTTACTATGCTTGCGTTAGTAATGTTTTATGGCGTTTACTCAATTGCAAGTGTTGTCATATCTTTTATTAGATGCGCTCTGAAATATTGTTTGTTTTGCAACTGTTGTAACGTGTAAATATTAATTTAACTTGATTAGTTCTACTAACGTGGGAGCTTTCCGATTATGATGACTGGTAGATTCCATTCTATTGAGAGTTTTTTTGGGAAAACTAAGGATTTTCAGCGTTCCCATGTCTTATTTTCTCACCTTCAGCAACTTTACTTCCATCGCGTTTATAGACGTGTTTAATTTTGATGACGTCACAGCGTTATACATCGCGTACGTTCGCACGTAACCGCAACGCATTAATGGCTCTAAACGAAGCGGAAACATGCGAGTACTGCGACCAAGGCGGGTTTTATTTCAACCGGTCACTTGTACGGTATCGACTAGACGTCTGAGCTGTATTCAGACTTGTTGTGATTTGTCTGGAGAATTGATGCGTTTCACCAGAGGTTACGGTATCAACGTCATTGGTTGTCACTTCTAAGATATTTATAACCTTGCCTCTTGCCTGTCCTCAGGATTAAAGCTGCATAATTCACTGCTTCTAGTGTAAACATACGCGCATGCGTTTGTTGCTCCCTGGGCGCCCCATTTTCGCTCCAAAGTTTGTTGTGTGAAAGTCATCAAAAGCATCAGATATTCCTGTCATTATAACTACCAAGTATCAATAGACAAATGCATAGATTATAGGTTGTTAAGAGTTTGCATTCTACTTCAAAACTAATCAAAGTTTTCGAGGCTTTTTTCCCCTTCATGCCTTTTGCAGCTTTTTCTTGTTAGGTACCTACAAATGTGGGTAGTTTATAGTTGGTCCTTAATTATGCATGCAGTTCAGATCGGAATAGATTTCCCGGAACTGTCTGGGGTGGTTTACCACCCCGTTAGTTACAGCTAGAGACATATCATGCGATGGACGGTTTTAATTATATTCGAAGGGGAAGGGTTGAAACCCCTTGCATTTACCCCTTTATTTGCAGTCTACCCTACCTAGTTATTACTCCTTTTTTACGCGTCATGGTACTTTCTAGATCTGTATGAGGATAATATGGCCTGAGAAGGAAGTGGCTACTGAAATGATGAGTAATAAGAAGGTTGGAAGAAGAAATTCTGCGGCGACCCTAAATTAATTAGAATAAGGGTAAAAGAACTCGTAGAACTGATAACCAATGGGTATTGGGTAAGAAAAGGTCTCGAGTGGCGCAGGCCTCGCAGTAGTTGACAGAGACGACATCGTGAGAGTCGCGGGTAACCGATGGATGCAGATGGCGAATTGTCGTTCGGTGTGGCGGTTTAATGGGCAGGTCTTGGTTCAGCAGTGGCTTTCGATGATGAAGGGAAAAAGAATGAATATTCTTTCCAGATCGAGAATCATTTATTACTCATCCAATAAAAAAATAAAATAAACTGCTAAAAATATATAATTCCGTTTGGTTTTCCAATAAGCTGGTACAAAAAGATAAAATCTTGCTAATTTTAGCTTCACAAGCTAAATTCAGCTGATTACCATACTAAACATTCCAGTTTTAGAATGTTATCCGAGGTCACACCATTGCTGTTTTAAAACAATAACAATTACACCGTAATACCTATTGTTGGATGCCGATAAGCCATCTTTATACAGAATCCTTTTCCGTTGAGTCACAAATTACCTTATAAACGCTTTTCCCTCGATTTACTTGCAACGTGTGTGTTTGGCTTTACCCCGTTTTATACTTTATCCTGCGGTAATGGTGTGAACGCATCCTAAATTGTAATTGGTAGGGATGTGCGGCTTTGGCTTGATCGTAATTAGAAGGGTAGATAGAAAATTAATTAGGTGGATGATTATAACTGGCTTTCATTTATCGGGGTTTGAGATGGCGAATTTCTTGCCGAGGTCTCTGTGTCAGCAGGATACTGTGGTCCTCAAACGGAAATGTACAGGATGGTTTTTAGTTAGTACGGCTCTGAGGTCTCTTCTGCTCGAGACGAGGCGGAAGGACTCATTTGATTACCCACTCCAATAAAGAGAGCATTTCGATGCTTTGACTATTAAAGCCTTACTTCATAAAAACCCGCAGCCTGTCTTCCCTTCAGTCTCTGCATGGGCCTCTTCCTGGCTTATTGCAAGACTCATCCATATTTACCATTTCTATGTAGTGTCTGCCCATCTTGCCGTGGACGACCCGTGCTATTTCGGAATGGTCTTTTTCTTTTCATATCAGTCTAGTCTGATCAGCGGTCTATTGATTTTCAATAAGAATAGAATAGAATGGACCACCTGTTACTATTACACTGGGATATCCCGCTGTTGGACAAAGACCTCTCCCGACTTCCAGTTCTTCCGATTCAGATCACCTAGATTCCATAAAGATAAAACAGTGCAGTGCAAACCCATTGAGGAATAAGATTATCAGAACGTTGCCGATTGAAAGAGAGTGAAGTGACTGTTGCAAGGGTATACTTAGATGGTTTTGTCATGTTAATCCATGGGAAAAAGCGAGAGTTTATGTGTGTATATTAAACCGTTATCAAATCTTGTGTAATGTAGGCTGGTAACCCTAAATCCGTAACGTAAACACAGTGAACGAGAACACTTATAACAATAACATGCGCAACTAATTTTAGACACTTACTGAATAGTTACAAAACTCTCATTTGATTTATGTAGTGTAGAAATACGAAGAAAGTTTTAGTTTGTTGATTTTGCTTTTATTCCTTGAAAATGTTACCTGAAACTAGATTTTGGAGTATGAGGCAATCCTAGAAAATATTATGGGATTTTTAAGAGAGCAGTGGTTGCCCAATGGGCCCTGCCCCGACGATTTGTAAATTAGTCTCCGGTGTTGCAGGCTTCCATAGGCTGATTGTTCGACACCTTTAAAAAAATCGGCTGTTATAAGCGTCAATGCTCTCTGATGTTCCCAATGATAATGATGTCAGTTTTAAAACCCTAATCGTCAATTTCAAACAAAATTCCCCATCCATGTTGATCTCTCAGGGCTTATGCAACCCCACAGGCCTATGTACGTCATCGTCACCCACATATATGTCGAGCACAGTCCACCGGCCTCCTATTACGCCTTGGAACGTTACCGAATTGTTTCAGTACACGAGTTTGTTATCAAACAAACTGGCCGTGCGTGTTCGTCTGCCTGTGATTATCTGGCTGATTTCGGCACAGACTGTACAATGTGCATACTGATTTTTCATAGTAAAGGATATCTTGATACTGTGCTCGAATGTTAGCAAAAGTTGTGAGTGAAGTGGCTCGGACACAATTTATTGGCTTAAATGGTGATTATTCTTGTCGTAAATCTCGGATTTTATAGACTAGTGTTCATTAAAAGTAGGTATATTTAGTGTTTTTGATGATACAAACAACAAAAAATGCAAGTACTGTGATATGAGCTGCGATCAAGTCGTTTGAGTCCCACTTTTTGATAGTTTTCCGGGTAGGTTTTTAAGGGTAATTTCCTGCCAAACAGTAACAAAACTAAATGATTTGTAGAACAACAGAAACCTCACAATAAAACTAACTTCACAAGGCTCAAAATGTAATCCCCAACATATAATTTTCCATGGAAACTCCTAGTACTCACGTAATGAGACCGACGCCATCGTCTCGTTTGCGTTGCAAGTCTGACGCAACTTAGGACAATCGTCGACGAACAATGGGCGGTGATAATAACCCCACTGCACTGTGATAGAGAACCTTGGGGTCCTTCTCATTTTAACAGAGTGGTTTTTCTATTAGTATAGGAGTCTGGTTTTCATTGGAATTTGGTCAGGGTGAAGCTTTATTATTATTTAAAATCGGTTTGGCTCATGGCTTCAATCCAGGCAAGAGGCAAACATGAGGGAGCTGAGATGGATCGATCGCACCCAGAAAGAACTGAAACTCGTACACTCCTACGAAGAAGTAAAAACCCAAACACTAAGAGCTGCGTCGCAATCACAACCCATCGCTCTCACACTCACATTTATTTATTTCGGACATGCTAGTCATAAATAATTGTGATAGATTGGATAACATGCATTTTTTTTTAAATTCGATCAAAAGTTCTGGAAATTACCCCAACGAGAGCAGTGGTATCGGTCCCGACTTACAAGTTGTAGATCGTGGGTTCAAACCCCGCCAGACGCATTACTTTGTGTATTTATTTCATAACCATTGCTCTCAAAACGGTGAAGGAAAACATCGTGAGTAAACGGGTATGTCGTAGAGTAGAACCCAACATTCGAAGACATGTGACATCTACCAATCCGCACTGGGCCCGCGTGGTGGATTATGGCCCACTACCTCTCACACAGATGACGTCTGTGTCCCAACTGTGGGAACATTATAGGCTGGTGATGGTGTTGAATAACGTAACAAATAGACGTGTTGCTGAGGAGTTGCTCACATCTTCGTCCCGATTTGGATGCTAAGACATCCAAATCGGGAGTGATAAATAGCAGGATTTTAGTGGAACTTGTTTACGTAATTGTCATGTAAAAAAACTGCTGATTCCCAGGCTAAAACCAGTACAAATAAAGTACTTTTGAGCAATAAAAGTTCCACAAAGTTCAAGGTCTTCGGGTTCTTTTGTGTCAAAAATATTCTCAGGCAGTTGTAGTAAGTAAATTTAGCTCGTTCCGGTCTCCCCCTTTGAGAAGCCGGATACATTCTAAGAAATTCTCCTTCAAGGGAAAAATACGTTAAAGTTGAACGAACTTGAAATGGCAGCTGGTAGTAAATGTCTCTCGAAAAGAAAGGACGCACTTGGTATTAATTCGCAGTGACCTTAATTTCTAGGGAAGCTAGATTTTTTAAAACTTAAGACCACTGTTTTGGAGTTTCTTTTTATGGAGTTTCTTGCCCATTCTTCTCCATACAACCTACCTTAGCGAATGGTTGTAGAATCAATCTCTTCCCTTCCTATTCCCTTTATAATCTATAATATCGACGTTCAAAAGTGCCTCTTTGATGGCCTAATTGGAATAAATGATTTGACTTTGAAGAATTCAGCTGGCTTAAACGTCTAGTGTGGTTCTTCTGGCTAATCACGACTTATTTTCTTTTAAGTTTTTGGATGGTGTATTTTCAAATTAGTACTTCAGCTCTGAATCTAGAATGGAGAGTTTATACTGACTAAAACCCACCCAGCTTTTTGTACTAAGTATATTGGTGTCAAGCATAAGGCCCGTCTGATGGATAGCGGTCACCGCAGCCTATGGACGTCAAGAGCAGAGGCATCGCCTGCGGGTTCCTTCCCGTACACAGTTTCTTCAATAGCCCTGTTTCGTTCTAGGACAAGCAGTAATTCTTTTGAACAAACCCACAAAACTTATAACGCGAAGCCCTCATGTAATCATTAAAAACGATCCAGCAAATCATAGCAAACTAAAAACTCACAACTATGCAATGTGTAACCCATGAAATACTCCTAACAACATAAAAATAATTTGAGGGCAATCTTACTAACTAGGTAACTAGTACTTCGTTGGCTCAAGGAGCCATTGTGCCAAGAAAGTAGAAGTAGAGTTTTGAGTAATAAAATATATTGACCTGGTAGAAACAACTGGATACATATTGACAAGGGAATTTTAAGCTTTTCAGAGTGTAACAAATTCGACGATGATTTGGATTAGGAAAGCTTTTATTGTTCGTACGATTCGTTGTTGCAATTGCAAGGTTACGTGGCGCTCAAAAAAACAAAGACCTTTTATTTTTGCAAATGTATATATATAACTAGCTTCCGCCCGCGGCTTCGCCCGCGTGGTGTTTTGATAGCCTATGTTCTTTCTCAGGGTCTAAAGATTGTCTGTGCCAAATTTCATCAAAATCGGTTGAGAGGTTTAAGCGGGAAAGCGTAACAGACAGACAGACAAAGTTACTTTCGCATTTATAATATTAGTTTGGATTTGTTTGTTAAAAATGTATTTATATTTTCTACAACTTCACGGTTTATATGTTTTTCTATGCTTCTGTATTTTGTCCAAATTTTACAACCAGCTAAGCGCTGAAGTTTTACATAAGAACAAAAAATCCCAACGATACCATAAAAGTCAATAGTCATGGCAAAAGCAAACTGAATCAATGCCTTATTAAACACACGCCCCATTTTTACCTACCCGTGTTTACCTTCATTATTTTTTTTTGCGAATAAACAGCTCGCTAAGCGATTTGAACTACCAGGAAACCATAAATTCCTAGTACACAGATCGATGTGTAAAACGTTGCCTGATAATTAGGACTCGCCCAGTCTAACGTCCCTTGCATCCACACGCATGCGTGATGGCGACAGGCGTCTGTCAAACCCGCGCATGCGTACTACGCAGGTGTTGGCCGCCGGCTCGGTTGCTGTGTGCATTGCTTGAGACGACGGAAGTACGGAACTGCATAATATTAGCAGGAGATCCTTGACCTCTGCCTTTCTAGGCCTTACATCAATCTCTGACTAATAAGGAATGAAGGTTTTATTTGAACTTGGCATATGTATCATAGATTAGTAAGTTGTTTTTTTTTTTTGTGGGACATGTTAGTGCTTAATTTTGTATCTGTTTATCGATTGATGCAATGTTTGTTTTGTCTGATTATTTTTAGAATTTTGTTAGCTTGTTCTTTTTCCTTCTCTTTGGATTTTTATTTATTTATTTATTTTCTTAACTTACATCTATCTTTACAGGTACAAGACCCAATGCGATAAATGCGCTTATTGTACCTTAAACTAACATCTATAACTTATTATAAATAATGCATTCCTTGTGAATTCACCCAGAGTACACCAAAAAAGGTCCGTCTCATCGGCAATCAGGTTAAGAGTGCGAAGCGCGCGCGTCAGCGGTGCCTCCCCTAGTAGGTTGGTCCGACCGCGCGGTTCTACCAGCAGTCGTGGTCGCCGTCGACGCCACACGTATCTGTCGGGAACACACAGGCTCATCTGCTCTAATATGGTTATATTATGTAACTTCCCTCTCAATATTTTAAATAAATATGTACTTAGTGCCAAATCCCTCCTAACCCTCAACTCGTTGTATCCCACCATACCTAATATAAATAAGGTGGGATACATTAATGGATAAAATGGATAGACACCATAATACCTACTATATAAATATCTTATAAATTTATTTTGCACTCTCTCCAGCATGAGACTATATTTAGTTTCATGCGGAGACCAGATGACTGCGTTACATTCTAGCTGGCTTCTCACCAGCGCGTTATAAAGAGCAATGATTGCTTTCACGTTCGTGAATCCTCGGACCGTCCGAAGCATGAAACCTAAATTTCTAAAAGCCTTTCTGCAGCAACGCGTGACGTGGTCACGAAAAGTCAAGCTGGTGTTAAAATTAACCCCCAAGTCCTTGACTTCTGTGACTCGTACCATAGGTAATTTATCAATATGGTAGTTGAACACGATAGGATTATGTGCACGAGAGAAAGTGATTGTAACACACTTCAAAATATTGAACTGCAGAAGATTTTCTTGGCTCCAGCTCACCACCCTGTCAATGTCGTTCTGTAACCTGACACAGTCATCTCCGCTTTTTACTGCGAGAGATAACTTGAGGTCATCGGCAAACAACAAACAGTGAGCATCTTGGACTACTTCTGGCAAATCATTTAGAACAAGTAGGAACTCCAAAGGTCCAAGGTTGCTACCCTGACTCACTCCTGATCTGGTGAAATATGGATCTGATACGTGCCCCGCATACTCCACATATTGTCGCCTATCCCTCAAGTAGCTGGCAAAAAACTGAAGTGAATGTGGGGTGAAACCAACACTAGCTAACTTCCTAAGCATCATGTCATTATCGACTAAGTCGAATGCTTTTCTGAAATCAAAGAAAGCAGCATCAGTTTGTCCCCCACTATCCACCGTTGGTATCAGATGAGCCATGTGACAGAGAAGATTACTGGTAGTACTCCTTCCGGGTCGAAACCCATGCTGAGCGTCTGACAGCTGTGAGCTCACCTGTAAATAAATGCTCTTGTGGATTGCAGTTTCCAGTACTTTTGCTGGCGTCGACAGCACTGCCACTGGCCTAAATCCATCCACAGATTCTGTTGAGCCCGCCTTCGGAACCGGAACAACACGAGTCACTTTCCATCTCTCTGGGAACACGGCTGTTTGAAGACACTGGTTATAAATGTGAAGCAATGGTTTCGCTAGCACTGACCGACAATCCTTAAAGATATAAGGGGGAATACCATCAGGCCCCGCGGATCGTTTCGGCTTTAGGTCTTGAAGGGCACTAGATACCTCTACCAGCGTTAACTCCTTCAAGTGAACTCGTGCCGCTCCGTTTCCACTACCTGCTGAAGCTATAGCCGCGTCCACATCCAACACGGGTGGGTCTGCCCTATATACCGAGTAAAAATACTCTGCAAACTCATCAACACACTGCTGACCAGACAATACCTCCCCATCCTTCAAAATCTCCTGCGGACTTCTCCTACACCTCTTGGATTTGGCGTAATTCCAAAAGGCTTTAGGGTCGCTCAGCATTTGACTCTGAACCCGGTCACGATATTGTTTATGTGCGACTACCATCATCTGCTTAACACGCGTCCTGCATCGAGCAAACGCATCATAATCCACTTTCGATCCACTTGCCTTGAACTGTTTATGCAGAAAAGCTTTCAGTTTAATGTTGCGAATTATTTCACTAGTGTACCACTCAGGGTAAATGTACCTTGAGTTTACACGACTTCGCTTTTTTTTCGGAACACAGTCATCTATAATAGAATTAATAACACTGTAAAAATAGTCTAAACCTCTTTGCAAGTCCAAGTCATATAAAGTAGTCCAATCTATGGCTGCAATTGACGAATATAATGTTAAAAAGTCGGCTTTGTTGAAGTTCCAAGTTGAAGTTTTTTCGGGTACTGGGCTCGCTGAGCCTGGTGCAGCCTCGCTCACCGTGTCAGGGAGTAGACGCTGGTGTGAGCGGGTACTTACCAAAACCTCAAGCGGCGGGTGGTACGCGTCCACTGGTACGAGCGGCACCTCTGCCGCGCGCACACTCACACGCCCTCCCTCCGCTAATGTACTCAACACAAGATCCAAACAACGATTATTACAATTCTTTACCGTGTTACTCTGAGTGAATGCGCAAAATGTATGAAAATATTCGTAATAGTCACTAATAGCTAAAGAACATGAATATAAGTTAAAGTCCCCTATAACCACTATATCCCTGTACTTACTACAAAACTGTTCAATGATGCGAAATAACAACATGTACTCATTATCATTACTATTTGGTGGAATGTACACAACACAAATCAAAAACATAAATCGTTTACGTAGGTACACAGTAGCACAAACCAGTTCAAACACATGATTGTCAACGTTCACGTCACCGGGTAGCAAAACTCGCCGCAACTCAAAACGCGGTGTGGCCACGAGACACGCGCCTCCCTGTTTACGCCCGTCCACTCGGTCGCACCGTAGCATTGTGTACCCTGGTGGAATTATTTCCGCGTCCTGGATTGACTCATTGCAGCCTGTTTCCGTTATGGCAAACAAGTCTGCACTTCCGCATAAAATATTTGTATAACATTCTTCCAACTTTGTTCGTAGCCCTCTTACGTTTTGGTAAAATATTTCTACAGGTTTATGATTTTTATCTGGGGTTGCTTGCTCTACGAAACCATACCCATTCAGCAAATTCGATGTTAACCGGCCAGCTTTCTGGTTGACACAACTTTTCATATTTGCTTTCAGGAACTCCTATAATAAAAGATGCATAATCTCTATCCGTCTTGTGTTTGATTTGCTCAACTTTCAGAGGTACTTCCTCTGCATATATGCTTTTAACATGTTCTGCTACTTTTCCCGCTGTCGTTTCCTTTTGCAAACGCCACACATGTAAATATTTCTTTTTCTACAATAGGACTTTATTTTGTTACAATAGGACTCGGTACGATATAGTGCCTTATTCGTCAGTAAGGGTTAGGTTCTGTATTGTTGCCGTCTGAACATCGACGATTGAATCTTAGCAGTCGATACGTCTGACAGGTTGATTTTTTTTTTTCAATTAAAAGACCCCTAGATATTACTTGATGGTAATGATATAAAACGTGAGACATGTGGCGAATGCCTGCCTAGTTTTAGGCCAATGAGTCTACCTACTCAGATTATAACTAACATAACATTTAGGATAGGTCTATAGTTTTTCTTCACAGAAGTCGACTAAGAAATACTCAATATTTTTCTTGGCGTGTAAACTCTGTAATCCTTAATTAATATAAATGTGTTGCGTTGTTCCAGAGGTCGTTGCGTTGCGTGAAATCGGACGCGGCGCGCGGTTGTCGAGCGGTACACTAGCGAGGCAGAGACAAAGCACCTACCATGAATGAATTAGACAGCCTGCGCCAGGAGGCGGAGACTCTCAAAAATGCTATTAGAGTGAGTACTTGAAACCTATTTGTTTTTATAGCTACAAGTTCACTCTTGTCCTCAATCTAGGCTAGAAGTAAAGACGAAACCTAAAAGCCTAGTATTGATGGCAAACATGTTTAGCAACAGTTTCAATCTTGTTGACAATGACGATGTTGTTTTATCAATATGGGTTGTCCACACGGCATTCCGAATCAAAATGTTGGCCGAGGAAGTAGTGCATTATTTTATCATTTCTCCACACTACCCATGTTTATAAACAGTTGCAGACACGTCCACACACTTCAACTGCCTTGTGAATCCAAAATGCCAAATGATCAGTATCATACAACATTATTGTTTTTCAGGATGCGAGGAAGGCAGCCTGCGACACGTCGCTGGCGCAAGCGACGGCGAACCTAGAGCCTATCGGGCGCATACAGATGCGCACGCGACGCACACTGCGCGGCCATCTCGCCAAGATTTACGCGATGCACTGGGGAAGCGATTCCAGGTAAGAGAACACATCAAATTGCTTTAAAAAAAAAGTACTTCTCATTGAAATAAGCTTATAACAAACGAGTACTAACGAGTCTCTGATCTCGACAAGTTTCTAATATAAAATGGATTATTCAAATAAATATCAAATTAATCTTCCCGTCCTGACTAAAATCTACGGTGTTCCATAGATGACGTTGAAACCGCTGTCGAACTTATATAACTAGCAAGCAAAAGTACGGAATCACTTATTCAGATTCTGCGCGATCTTGAATACTTAACAACTAGTTTAAATTGATAATTTGATATCAAATTCATTCAAATCCCGGACCAAGAAAGCGAATTTTACCCTTGACTCGCGAGTGTAGTATTTGAAAGTGACTATGTCAGTAGGACTGTAACAGAATCTTGATCGAATAAATCGCAATGAATGAAGATATTTTGGAAGTTTAACAAAAGATATATTATACAGTTTAGCATCTAATGATCTGTATGCGAATTATTTCAAAAGCTCTGATAAAGAAAATTATAAACGATACCGATAATACAATCAATCGACATTCCCTCGCTCAAAAGAAGCCAACACCTGGTCCCAGCGTTCACAACGGAACAGTAACGCAATGACTCAACCTCGTGACGTGTTCGTGACCGAAACTGTTCTGTATTGAGAGATGACATTGAGTTTTATGAACAGATCGTATCGTATACTGACCTATTTGTTGAGGAAAAACTTGTCATCGTCGTGACAGAGGTCTCTGGGACGTCACGTCAGCAGTTACGGTTTCTTTTAGATCTTTTGTGAAAAAAATTTGGAGATAGAACTTGTATTGTATCGCTATTTTTGATTACGCCAGAAATATCACAATATCGCCTAAAAATACCGTTCCAGCTATGAGATTTGACAAAGAGAATACCAGGGAGTGTTATCCTTTAAAGAGTATACCTAAGGAACAGGATGTAGATATCCTCATTTCCCGTTGAAAAAGAGAAGATCTTTTGGTCAGACGTGTAGTGGGTCTAGGGAACACAGTTCCTTTTGTCTTGAGGTTGGTGTGCTTCTTGTCTCTGGGCAGGGCGGGAAGAATCGTTTGATAATTTACTAAATTTCAAAAAAATGGTGCGGCGTAAGTCAGTAGGGTCTGTCAGACTCGTACTAACTAAGAACCACTTTGTTTCTTTAATTGCTCTTTGTGTTTCAAGGCTGCGATAACGAAAAACATACTCGCAATTCTGGAATCATTCTTACCTTAGAATTCCTTTAGTTTCATTACTCAACGTAAACACGAGAGTTTTACTAAGAAATGTACCCAGCTCTATAATAAATCTCTTATTTGGACATCTGTGACGCCCGCCCGACACAGCCAACAATAATAAATGCTAAATTTATCATCATTCCGTTTGTTTTGTCTCGAAACTTTCGTCTATTTCTTCTAAATAAGTGACCGAGAATTTTCTTATATTATGATGCATTGATTTTAGAACGAAAATGACATCTTAGTGGGTTTGTTTGACAATAGTTTAAACGTAATTTGTAATGAATGGTACTGCTGGCGCAGTGGCTGCTGAGCGAACAATTAATAGGGAACTTGTCGCGGTTGTGTATGGCCAACAAGCACAGATTACTTAACAGTTACTACCTAAGTAACTAAAGTATTTCCAGAGCTGGCTATTTGTGTATTTGAGTTCTAAAGCTAAAAACACTCTGGGTTAACATATTTTTTATCCCAAAGCTGGGCAAAGGCCTCCCTCAATTCCTTCTAACGCTCTCAATTCTTTGCCTATTCTGCCTAGTACTCAAGAATTAAATCTAGCCGGGGTCGCGACGGAACTTGCCTATCCGATTTTTAAAGATGTTTAATCAGAAGCAGCCGTCAAAAACAATAGAAACGGATTTGGATCGAGCTAGAATATTAATTTTGAGTGTAAATATTTTGTTTTATTGTCTTCTAATGGGCGTTTTTCCATTAGCTGGCACGGCACCGGCAACGGCGACGGCGCCGGCGCCGTGCCGGTGCCGGGGAAGCAAAAATGTATGAAAATGTATGGCTCGCTTTTGCACTTACCGGCGCCGGCGCCGGCCCTGCGTTGAGTCCTGCCCATACATTTTTGCTTACATTTCACCGGCTCGGCGCCGGTGCCGTGCCGGTGCTGGGCATGAAATAGGAAAAACGCCCAATCACTGTACAGTAAATTGACGACACAAAGACACTCGCAACACCGTCTCAGAAACAATTAATATCAAAACAAAACGTATACTCATTACTCACTTTTCCTCCTGATAGCGAACGCAACTAACGTCACGTGTTTCCTCACTAAATGACGCAAAATACTCACATTTAAACCTTATTGTTAAAACTTTAAGGTATAAAATTCAACTATGACTGCTTAGGCAAAGCAATTTGTGTCATAATAACTTCGGTTTTAGTATTTAACAAGCTGTGACGTCAATTGGAGAAATCTTAAATGGATTTTTATTAATACGTTAGTTAATTAGTGAATTACAATCAGGCGTTTTTATCTTGAATCATTCATGACAATATTTTGTTTGTGTTTATGATAATAAACGAAAGGGTAATGACATTTGAATTGTGATTAACGGTGAAAATTAATTAATCCATCTCGGTTGATATCTTTTTATCGGTTGGATATTTGCCTGTAAATTAATGACCGAATTTGCTACCTATCCGATTTTACACTACTCACCCTCGAACTGTGAACGTAGAAATTCTGCCAAAAGATCATACTTCCTCATACAGGCTACTCTACACACTATTATTACTCATCAACAATATGTAGTAGACTATTATGCTTATCTATCCACGTGTATCTAGCAGCAGTACATCTTTTAGCACTACTTTATCGTTATCGCGGTAAAATCATCAAATTAGTCCTCCCACCCAGGGCAGAACAGGAGGGACTGTCAAACTTGTACTGACTACAATCCACGGTGTCCTTCAATAGCCCTTAACGTTCCAGGGTCACAGTAATTCGTTAGTCCCGCGCGACTTTAGCAGCTGCTAGAGTTGCAAGTAAGTTTCAAAAAGTTACCACATCTGTGAAAAGTTTGATGATAAACCAATGAAGGGCTTCACACACAGCAGCTATAATGTAAAGATGTACATTATAGCACGATACATCTCATTACATCTTTCCCTAGAGATTCGAAGATGTAAAAATATACATTATAGCTGCAGTGTGTGGTTTCCTGACGATGGATTCTATGGAAAGATGTAATGAGATGTATCGTGCTATAATGATGCACGTCGATTGACTTGACGTCGTCGTGGCGATCGTGTTTTGTTTTTCATCTGTCCTTAGACAACTGCGCGTTTTATGTCGATATATGTCGCGCGTTATATGTCGTAGTAGTAAAGATGATTTTCACTTCCATCCATCTATCGAATTGCGTCGCATCTCCCTTAGTTTCATGAATCACTGAACTAACTTCCAATCTCTCCAACAGGAATCTGGTATCGGCGAGTCAGGACGGCAAACTGATCGTGTGGGACAGCCACACCACTAACAAGGTGCACGCGATACCTCTGCGTTCCAGCTGGGTTATGACCTGCGCGTACGCACCCTCCGGATCCTACGTCGCGTGCGGCGGATTAGACAACATATGCTCTATCTACAGGTTAGTTTGACATGTAACATTTATTATTTACTGCTGGGAAATGTGCCTCTCTTTTTACCTTAAAAAAAAAAGATTCCTGGTTCTGGCCGAATGTTTCAAGGTATTTGTAGAACCGGGAGTATGCTCTACTCTTCTCTCTGAGAGGGAGTGGGCCGTTATCCACCTAAAGACACAGGGTATATGATAGATATTAGAAGTTTTCGATTTGTTGGTTTTAGAACAAAACATTTGTTGACATAAACTAGGTACATGGCCTACAATAACAGGCTATCATTTGTTTATAACCTGACATAATTCTAAGCCTGATACCCATTTGGTGCAATCCTGTAACACACCCACACTGCAGACTTTTTACGTCACTTCCTTTTTATTTGTTGTTGATCTTTTTTGTTTGCTTGTTTTCTTTTTTTACTGTGTTTTATAGCCAAAGAAATAGTTTATCTATCTATCTTTACTAAAAAAATCAATGATAAGTCCTTTTTAAAAAAAAATCAAACCGACGAAACATCTGAAAATCAAAAAATAAATTTTGAGGCGGCGCCAAACAAACAAACATATAAATTAACTATGTATTTGAAGAGCAGAATAGCTCGTTGTATAGGTTGTCGTGGTTGAATAGCTCGTCGTAACTATTCGTTGATTGTTTCTTTGGCGCCGCCTCAAAATTTATTTTTTGCTTTTCAGATGTTTCGTCGGTTTGATTTTTTTTTAAAAAGGACTTATTTTTTACTTTTGAGTTTCCTATCTCGTGTCAATTTCTGTAACTAAAAACTCTCAACGACTGTCATACCCCAGCTACGTCTAAAGTTCTCATCAATATGAGTGAAATGAGCCCAAATATGATATAGTTGCTGTCAACTGTTAAGGATCTCTTGCTACTGCCCTCTGTCACCATCCTCAGACCCTCGATGACAATTATACCCCAGCTAGGTATTAAGTTTTCATCAAGACTAGTGAAATGAGCCCAAACACGATAAAGGTGCTGTTATCTGTTGAGGACCTCTTGCCCCTGCTATCCGTCACCATTCTCAGACCCTCGATGGCAATGATACCTCAGCTAGGTCTAAAGTTCTCATCAAGCTGAGTGAAACGAACCCAAACACGATATAGCTGTTGTTAACTGTTAACGATCTCTTGGGACTGACTTCACAAAATAACAGGGATCTGGAGTTGATCTGATGATGGTGACGCCATCATGTTATGTTCTCCACATCTCTGCTATATAATATGTCCTCAGAACTACAATTGTTAACTTTATTTCAACAGAATCGGTTCATAATTGAAAATTCTGTAGGAAGATTGACAATTAATTCCTTTTTTTCTACCCTTAGAGGCCGATTTTAGTTTTGAAATTGAAATGGGACCAACTTTGAGATATACTCTTTCTAACAAAAAAAGAATTTTTGAAATCGGACCACGTTAGGAAAAGTTATGCGTGGTCATACATAAAAAAAAAAAAAAAAAATATACATGTCGAATTAAGAACCTCCTCCTTTTTTTTTCGTCGGTTAAAAATGAAATGACACAATAATTGCTATCACTACTTTTCACCATCATTAGACAATGTGACCATTTGTCTCAAACATACTTACCCTTGTACCGTAACATTTCAGTTTGAAGACACGTGAGGGCAACGTGCGCGTGTCCCGCGAGCTGCCCGGCCACTCGGGCTACCTCTCGTGCTGCCGGTTCCTCGACGACAACCAGATCCTTACCAGCTCTGGCGATATGACATGGTAAGCACCACCCACCATCATTTGTGAATTGCATAGTTACTCAGCCTGTTGCATTCCTACTGGTGGAAGACGAGACTGCTTTCTGTGTTCGGGGAGGTCTTAATCCACTACTATTCATTGCGGTACGACGAAAGTCTGAAATGTCAGTTTTCCTTAGCGATTATGTGATGTGAGCGGTGATTAGAAAAATACCAGGTAAATCGCTACCGCCTGGGTAAGAAATTAAGACCTAAGATGCGGAAGTCGGAGCCTTTTCCTCTGGGCCTTGACTAGTCTGCTGAATATTACAGAGGCTGATTTAGAAATATCTGTCGCAGCATTAAAAATGAATTCAAAGTAAGAAATAAGGAAACTCTAGCCGGAATCCCTCGAGGGCAGGTATTGCGGGTCACGGGATTACTGACTGGTAACCATAACCCAAGATCGTAAAGGGCAATTGAAGGAAAACAGTTCTTTCCGTTCCGTCCTGGGCTAAGGCCGAGACCTGCGTTGCGGCACGGGTTGCGGAGTGGAGCTGTGTCAATAACGCAATTCTATTGGTTGTTCAAAACACGTCTCGACTCGCACAGCTTTGGTGGAGTCTCGGCCTTAATCTTATTTGATGGAACAATCAAGGCAAGCATTCCTCTTTGTGTAGCGTGTTTCAAAGATTTTCTTTGGAAAGAAAAATAACGCGGACGCAGTAAGTAAGAACCTCGTTGGATCGGTTGAAAAGAGCGTCGGATGTACTGAGACCGGAGGTCAGTGTTCTTTCCAAAGAAAATATTTTTCTTCAATGCTATTATGCATTATTCATCATTGCTGTGTGACGTCTTACCCTAATATTGTCTCCCCCAGCGCCCTGTGGGACATCGAGACGGGCCAGCAGTGCGGCCAGTTCACGGGCCACACGGGCGACGTGATGTCGCTGTCGCTGGCTCCCGACCAGCGCACGTTCGTGTCGGGCGCCTGCGACGCGTCCGCCAAGCTGTGGGACATCCGCGAGTGCCAGTGCAAGCAGACCTTCCCGGGACACGAGAGCGATATCAACGCCGTCACGGTAACTACCTAACTACCACATCTATACTAATATTATGCCGCTCCCTCACCGCGAGCATTCACCTGTAATGTAACGTTACAGATTCGAACATTCGCAGACAATGGAGCATCAAATTGCGCACTTTTATGTTACATTACAGGTGAATGCTCGCGATGAGGGAGCGACTACAGTTTATGCCAGCAGACCCTCTAAAATAGGGTGGCCATCCGTCCGGGTTTTCCCAGATTTGTCCTAATTTAGAGGGCATCCGGGGAGCGTCCCGGCCTTCATTTGTAGTCCGGGTTTTTAAATTTAAAGTCTTGTGCCGCCCGCGACACACGCACACTTCACCGTCCCCTTTCCCGACGCAGTTGCCACGGTGCGTACTTCGAATCATGTCCGGGTTCTGGACTCTAAAATCCGGGGTTTTCATGCGTCTTGTCCTGGTTTCCAAATTTTAGAGATGGCAACCCTACTCTAAAGGAGAAATTAGAAAGAAATTGGAAAATAATGTTATTTTAGAAGTTCGTTGCGCAGCAGGCTTCAATGCTAAGTCTTCGTTTTTTCGCGAACTAAAGGTTTGTGTATTGATCTATACAGCCCGTTCACGACTGTGATCTGAGCGTTGAACGGAGCGACGGGCGACGCCAATAAGACTAGTTACTTTGTAAGTACGCGAATTCGCCACTGGCGCGCCCCGTGCAGCATTTGAAACATTCCTATACATTAATCTTACCTCTCGCCGCAATTTGCTTGTCTACTGTTTCTTTGGCACATTTAATCTAATAATGAAACATCCAATAACATTATATCTTTCACATTCCAGTTCTTCCCATCCGGGTTCGCGTTCGCGACCGGCTCGGACGACGCGACGTGCCGCATGTTCGACATCCGCGCCGACCAGGAGCTGGCGATGTACTCGCACGACAACATCATCTGCGGCATCACGTCCGTCGCCTTCAGCAAGTCGGGGCGGCTGCTGCTGGCCGGGTACGACGACTTCAACTGCAACGTCTGGGACTCCATGAAGAGCGAACGCGCTGGTTAGTAGACACAGCGATCTTTGTAGCGTATTGATAGTGTTGACAACTCCAATAAAAATCTTAAAGCGTGCTGATCTTCACTGTGAACTGTAAACCTTAGAAATGTCTTATGTTACCTGTTACTGCGATTTATTTGGATATCCACCAGCACCATCCTGCAGCATCTTATATCTAAAGATAGTAATCTAACAAGTCCGTCAATTTTTAAAAATAATGGATACGTATTTTCTTTTTTTTTTTTGTTGAATTAATGCATATTTACAAAGATGACAACACAGGTCATGGTTAGCCAATCTTGATGAAGACCCCAATTACCAAAGAGATATTATTGGGCAAATGTGTGTGCCCTACTCTTGTATCACATGTGTCCGTGCGTGTGTGGTCTACAATATACAGACAGCTGACTAAACACGACTCATTTATATCAAAAGGATGAAGAGACGGAATACGAGAAATTAATAGATTGACAAAGAGAGCGATCTTCAATATGATAATGAAACCTCAATGTAACCAAAATATGAGCAAAAATGTCTAACCGGTGTGTTTCCTCTATCCGCAGGTATCCTAGCCGGGCACGACAACCGCGTGTCCTGCCTGGGCGTCACCGAGAACGGCATGGCCGTGGCCACCGGCTCCTGGGACTCCTTCCTGCGCATCTGGAACTAAGGACCCTCCCCCCCCCCCCCGCACCTCCCGCACCGCACACCCCTCCCGCACCCCGCCCCGCACCCGCCACTACCGTCAACTGTCTGTCTATGGGTAGAAACATAGCTCTATGATTAGGCCTTTGAAATTATAGAACTTGGTCGTGAATATCACTTATGCAGCGTTAGAAAAAGACCGCTTTCACAGAGTCTGTCTCTTTCTAAAGCTCGATTTGTTATGTCCAGGCTTTGAAGTGTCATTGAACTATGTTCTCTACTCAGCATTAATTAGCAAGGCTCAGTAAATATGTGCGGATGGTATGTGAATGAATCGTACAAGTTGATGGTGAGCCCAGTTGAACCGGTGACGACAGTTTCTAGTTTTATATTCGAAATCAAAAGCGGTGTGTAAATGTGTTAGCTTCTAATTTTGATAACTTACTCACTGACGATGGTCCATGTATTTCCTTATTCGGTTCGACCATCGCAGGCATTGAGGTAACTCAATGAGTAAACGTTTCGTCGATGACCTCAAAATCAAAGGTCTTCATATTCTAAAGGGGCGGCTGTAACAGTTGTATAACTAAACCTGTACAAAGTCCAGTCATCTCATAGTTGTCGTTACGTAATAATTTCTGATCTGATGCACAAATGACTTCGTGTATATAATGTCGTATTGTGTTGTAAACTTTTAATATCGAAATCGGATAGAAATTGTACTGTATATCAGATAATAGCGCACGATTAGCACAAAATTTTACAAGTGCGCAGTGTATAAACGCACTAATATTTGTATCACAGTTAAAAAGCGCATGTTTACGCACAGAAGAACGCGTCAAACTATGCACATTTTGAGAAAAGCGCATCAAATGATACAATACGACTCGGCCGCGTCTAACGGGACAAAACCCGTATAGAACTTGCTTTATTTATTTATAATTATAATTTCTAACAATATTAAAAGCATTTAAACAACTTTTAGGGAGGTATGTAGTTTACATTTGTGTGTTTGTGCAGAATGAACGCGCGTGTCTGAGAGCGTCATCACTGATCCATCGGTCACTTCATAACGTATATAATTATGTATAATTATAATGATGTAATGATATAATAACGATAGAAGCTGCTGACCTTTCCTAGGAGGGGTTATGGCTGCCGGATTCATTTTCTGTTTATTGGTAAGTAGATTATAATTGGTGCGCTTTGTTGGTATATGTTTGCAACAATATACTACATTAAGATTTTTCCTGAAAAAAAGCTTGGAGTTACCTTACTTCGCACCCTTATGCTATCTTAAAGTTATAAAATGCACACCAAACGGTCTATAACCACATTATTTAACTCTGAAAGTAGTTCTTTAACTTTGAAAGCCGAGAACATAGTGCTTGAGCCAGAATTCTTACAATATCAACATTGGATTTTATAGGTTGCTCTTACGGTAGTTATTATTCCGCGCAATGTTAAACCGACCAATTGGGCGTTTATAACCGGTTTTTTGAACCAATTCTAAATGATCAACATTACATGGTTTATTACGGAATAACTGTTAAAAAACTTGGAAAGCTGAAACAAGTTCCAATTTATATTGTTGCAAACATATTGTTTTTATAAAGTGATATAGTAGTCGATGTGAAGTAGCTTCTTCTATTCTTTTATACCTATTTCTGTTAAATCAACGAAACAAACGCGATTATAAACAAACAGGTCCAATTTTACACAAAATAAAAAACTAATTATCTGTAATGGGCAGATTTCTAAGAGCGATTATTGGCGATAACTTTTTGCTCCTACACAAACACGCTAAGACGTTGGATAAATAAAGATTTATCCTTTTATCTTCTCAAGTAAAACCTTGTAAAACTACTGCAAAAAGTTATGGTACTGGGCTTCACACACAGCAGCTATAATGTAAAGATGTACATTATAGCACGATACATCTCATTACATCCTTCCATAGAAATCGTCAGGAGACCACGCACTGCAGCTATAGTGTATATTTTTACATCTTCAAATCTCTATGGAAAGATGTTATGAGATGTATCGTGCTATAATGTACATCTTTACATTATAGCTGCTGTGTGTGAAGCCCTTTAATCGCTCTAAAAATAATAAATATTGCGAAACGGTGAAGTATCGCTGGTTTAGCAGCTATAGGAGTCAAAAGAGCCATAGGTTACGTTTTAAATATTATAATAATTGTAAATTAGTAAGTGTAAGTGTGGCACATTAATGTATGACACGTAACTCTTTACGTTTCAGGTGACAACATCGCACAACAGAATACTATACTATCTATTAAAAAAAAAAAACTATAATTAAAGAACCAAATATTAATTATAAATGTATCTATGCATAACTTATTGAATGAGAACATTATTTTCGTTCCTCGTCACTTTAATGTAATCCTAATGTGGTTGAGCTATTATATATTTAATATATGTTTTAGATTAGTCTTCACACCGGTTTGTTATAAGTAAAACGAGATTCTACTGATCTCCATTGACGAATAAAAAATCATTTTTTGTACCTACATAAAGACGTTTTCACACGAACTCTACGCGTAAACCGCGCCACGTTATTCTGCACAACACGCCACAAAATTACGCTAGCCACTGCCGCACTGTTCGTGTGTAAACGTCTTTACATTGACGATCACGAATTGTAAAATGATATCTTACCTAGGCTTTAAGCGTACAATTACAATGATTTATACTTTGACATGCAATATAATTTATCTATATCCAATAATAATTCGTATCATTATCCCTTGTTTGCACAGGAATAGGCTACAAGTTGGAATTTTACATAAATATCGTTTTGAGTGAACGAAGTAATGTATAATTGCGTAAGTTTGTGACGCTGTGTATGCGCGTAATCTTGTGGCCGGCACAACTTTAGGCAATTTTGTAAATGACTTGTAGAATTTGTATCATTCCAATCTGTATCCTATTCACCGAATGACGTTCAAACCCAGACTTTTTTCAGCAAATGGACAATGTCGTAAATTGTTGAGGTTCCAAAACAGCGCAGTTTTGTGCAGTATCGTTTAATAGATGCATTTCTTTTCTCTCCATTCCTTATTTGGCGTAGTGACTATTTATTTCTCGTGTAAAAATTGTTTAAATGAAACGTACGTCTTAAAATTGAGCCCCTTTTGTGGCCATGAACTAAAAGCCATGTTAAGGGCTGTATGATAACCATTAATACTATTTAAAAATGGATATTCGCGAACCTATGATAAAATCATCAGTTTATTTGCGCGAGGCTAACATCTTGGCACAGAAATTGGGAAAAATAATAATAAAGTAATCGTGCTTATTATTAAAGGACTAATAAAGCTTCAAGACAGTGTATTCTAGTCTTAAAAATGTACTAATGGATGGCTAAAAGTATAACTTTGAAGAACGGCGTGTAGATTATGAGATTTTTGATCTTTTAAAATATAAGGGTATGGTATTATTGTATTGTTAGTTCTCGCGTGAAGAAGCAGGAAACTCACCATTATCATTACGCACTATTTTATATGTTTATACCGCTTTCACTATGATTATAATGTTAAAACATATTTACTTTACATTATAATCGAAACTACCCGCAGAGTGTATGAAATAAAATATTACATGTGACGTAATAGTCTTATAAATATAATCTGTGTTAGAAGAAAGCCATTATAATGTAAACTAAATATATTTTCAACAATTCATAATAGTACTTAGTACGTTTTACATTTTGAAACGTTTAAACTTGAAACATTTTCAATCATAGATGGTTAATTTTAAAATAAGCATAAACGGTAGCGTTTTTAATGTCAAGTAAGGGTTACCATGTTAAATGTTTCGTACAAGATTCGCTCGTATTCACATGCAGGCATGATATGTTATCCCTTAACACCATTACACGTGGACGAGACAAGATCAAACGTCGCACATACAGGTATTTGCACGATCTACGCGGACAAAATTATTTTAATGCTTAATAAGTATCTAAACAACGTAAATAAGTGAAAAACTATGTTTTAAATATAATATAATAATATCTTCCAAAAAAAAAAAAAACAAAAAAAAAGAAAATCGGTAAAAGGAAAACCACAATAACGCTAAGTTTCTTAGCTATATTCATTGTCTTCGTCACTCTCTGATGAATTTTGTGTTACATTGGCCTGAACTCTGAACAACAGGTATTTCAAAAGCATCTTCTAGCCAAGAACTGTTGTATTTTTTAAAATTATCTTCTTTATAATGAGCTTTGGTCCATCTTTTTTTTATTTCTGATTTGAAATGGGCAAAACTGTGTTTCAAATTAATAATTTGGTGTTTATTGTAACCTTCACATGATAAAAGTTAATCTTTTAAATAGTCTAATTTGGCATCTAAATTAGACAAATTTTCTTTATTCATGCAGTTAAACAAGTATTGACGGGTCTCAACCCTCACTCCTGATGTACCACCCTCTGAAAATTAAACAAAAACTGTGTTAAAAGTCGCTAAAAATATTTCTTATTTTATTCGAAATTTCATTTAATAACTTTAATCTCTAGAAACTGTATTCATCCGGACGTTTCCGGAGATGTTTTTGATAGTTAAATTAAGAAAAAGGATCAAGTAATAACCTGTAATAAAAATCATAGCCGGATCTACCCCGATACATAAACAAAAACATTAGTAAAGAAAAATTTTTGAAGGAAATCATGGAATGAAAATTAGTCTTTTTGTTATTAAAAAAATAAGGTACTCTGATGGTTGATCATCATTTTATTTATGTAGTTTGTAAGTCTGTTACCTTGTCCATCAGAATCCATCACTTTTAGTTCGTAAGAAACACTTGAAAACATAAAAAATCACTTTGGAAGTTTGATGTTTAGAAAAACGCCGAGAACAGATACGTACACTATATTATGAAACGGTCAAATCCCGACTGATGCCACAGGTGCGGGGTGCGCGGTAGCAGGTGGGTAAACCATGGGTATTGTTACCGGGTTCATAATCTGTTCGTGGAACTAGTTTTTATGAATGTTATTGTTACTTTGTTTTTGGGACTTTTGTCCGCCTAGATCGTCCAAATACCTGTATGTGCGTCGTCCTATAAGTTCATTATACTAGACTAAGCTAGCTTTAGGTACGTAAGAATTAATATACATGAATAAAAAATAGGCATTTGTAACTCGAACGTTCTGTGTTGCTAACTGCAAAAAATTCGATGCCAATATTTTCTTTTAATCACTTAATTTATATTCGTTGCAGTATTTGTTGGGATTTTAAGCACAAAATATTTTTAATTATTGTTTGTCGGCTTTTTTTAATTATACAATCGATGGATGGTTGTAGCGCTATTGTTTTTTTTTTTGTTTAAATTAAGCCTTTTTGTCTTAGATAGGTTATAATATAGATGTTTGTATTAGGCAGACGAAGTCAGACGTGGCGACTGTGAGAGCTAATAGTATGATTTCCTTTCGACAACAGAATATAATCAATTTCATTTCTATAGTTTGTCGTGCTCAATTATCATAATATTTATATTGCACAAAGGCGGCGAAAACTATAATCAGATTGAAATATTTTAACAATAAAAAGCTCTAAAGACAAACAGGTGAATGAATTTAATAAAAAAAATGGCATATCAAACAATTGCTCCGCCATTTTGTATCGCAAAATAAATCATCGAGTTATAATCATATTGTGTGTGAATTATTATGTTGATTAAACACGTTTTGAGGATTAATAATCTATGTTCACGCATGCGTCTATTTGTCTATACGTAAGGTAATTTTGCATTGTGGGAATTATTTGTCCAACGGACAAAAAATATGGCCGCTACATTTAGGTGGGAAGTCGTAAGAGGCACAGGCGACGAGGCGAACAGCCGCTCAGCCGACGTTGGACAAATAAATAGAATGTAATCTGAAGTTAGCTCCGGTCTGCTAGTTTTACGCCTAGAATAAGACTCTTTTTTAAATAATAAAAAAAAAATTGTTTTCTACTGTAATGGCTTCTTTTCAGATCAATGTACGATAACTATAATAATATTATAGCATTATATGATATGTATTATATTATTAATGGATAGTTTTGATGGCTCATATTCGGTTCTTGTCTATTCAGACCAATTTTTCTCACTTTTACATCATATTATTGAATGGACTGCCATATTTTAACCTGTAAACTACTATATTATACTTAAAAAAAAATGAGGGATAACA
This sequence comes from Agrotis clavis, assembly GCA_954870645.1. Classification (NCBI taxonomy): domain Eukaryota; kingdom Metazoa; phylum Arthropoda; class Insecta; order Lepidoptera; family Noctuidae; genus Agrotis; species Agrotis clavis. The sequence continues at coordinate 2,166,187 of OX940943.1, read as the reverse complement.
GATGGTATAGTTATCAGGGATTTGAATGCCTAATCTTGGCAGGCAACCTATTAATGACATGAGATCCTCGAATTTCTTTAAGACCTAATTTATCCCTGAAAATGTATATCATATTCCTTTGAAACGTAAAGGATTCGTATACCTTAGTTAACTTTTATTTGCTAGTCCGCGGTCTTTAATATATTTTTTAAAATAATATAGTGGTATAATACTAATTATAATGTATTGTGTAAAATATTTTTTTTTAGTTATTATATCAATAAATTAAAATTTGTTTATTTTAATTGCCTCTTTTATTCCTCTTTTTTGGATAAGTTTAACTTACACGCCTTCACTGGGCAGTCCTTATAAATACACTTCCATATAATGATAAACTCTGAGGCGAGGGCCACAAGGGCGGAGGGTAATTTTCGCTATACTTAATAGACTTCAACCGTTTTGCTACAAGGAGTTAAACATCTGTTGAACACTTGTCTAAAAAAGTGTAAGTAACTGCAAAACGCACCTTTATATCGACGTCAAATGCAGTTTTGTAGTTGACAGTTTGTATAAGTGTTCAACGGATGTTAAATTTTTTTATAGTTAAGTTCATCGCGTTAATAGAGAGTTTTACATAAAATAAAACTTACCTATTATTTTTTCATCAATATCCGGAATCCATCTTGAGTCAAGCACCTGTCTTTCAGCCTGTTGACAGCGACTTCCGCTACCTCTCCGATGGCAGCGCCTTCTATACTTACCGTTGGTACTAAGTATTTCTAGCGCGCCTCAGGTGATCGCCCGATTTATCGTCATTATGGAACTCATGATGCACCAGGTAGACCTTACATGGATTCCGGATATTGATGAAAAAATAATAGGTAAGTTTTATTTTATGTAAAACTCTCTATTATTTGTTTTGTATCAATATCCGGAATCCATCTTGAGTGATGTGTTTGTTATCACCTGGTGCGCTAGACCCAAAGACGCTATAATGTGTTTATGGGTGTAAAATTATCGGATTAATAAAATACAATATCAAAATTATGTAAATGTATTACAACAATAAATTCTGATGTGACATACTATTATTAGTCATAAAACAAAATAAATGATTTCGATAAATTAATGAGTAGGTACTCTTAATCAACAGGATCAAAATAATTAGACAAAGATGTAGAATTATTGGGAACACTCGAATCATTGTGATTTAAAAGTTCTCTTTGATAATAATTCTGGAAGGTGTGAATAGTTTTCCAGTTACCGGTTGCAAGAATTTGATCAATAGGAAAATTCTCTACGAAATTGAGAGAAGCAACTGCGGATCTTACTGATCCTGGAGCTGCATCAATACCAGCAGCTTTTAAAAGTGATCTCACCCATCCACCAATAACACTTCTAGACGCAGGTTTAATATTCCCTTTAACTGTTATAAATAAATGCTTTATATTTACTCGACAGTTGGATGTAATACATATTAATTGCCTTAACCAAAAAATCAGATTTAATTTCTTATTAGGGTGTTCTCTGAGCTTCCATCCAGACTGTCTGTGGTTATGGTTGTCTGTTTTAGAACCAAAAGCCGGCCACAATACAATAGAAGAATCTTCATCAACAAAGCTATTGCTATCAATTCGCAACAGAGTAAGGTCGTGAACCCTACGACCTGATGCTAACAACAAAAGAGTAGCCACATGTCTTGATACTTGAAATATGTTATTTTCATCAAAATTGTAAGCAGTCATGTGTTGCAATAAATCCTTAGGGTTCCAAATAGGTGGTTTAGCAGATTTTTCTCTTGCAACGGAAATAGCTTTTAAAATGTGTTTAATAAAAAAAATTAATTTGAAGACAAATCAATACTAGACGTTATGTGTGTGAAAGTTGAGATGACAGATTTGTGTACTAAAATAGTTCTGTATGCACACACTCTCTGTATCACAATGTAAATGTGCTAAATATCGAGCTACCTGCTGAACATTAGGATATTTAAAATTAATCGAATGGGACTCACACCATCGCCTCCATCTGCGCCACACCGGTCTGTAGGTATTGATTGTGGAGCCTCGCCAGCTTTATATAAACAATTTTTTGTTCTTGATCTGTCCAGTCCTTCAAAATACCTTGCCACCCGAAATCAGCCATGCTTCCAGGTGTAGGTCTTGCACTTGCGGCGGGTGCATCCCTGTTCTGGTGTCTATTAGAGTGCAGGGTAGATCTGGAATCAGATAATGGGGATGTTGCGCTCGCCGCTGAACATCCGCCTGCCAAAATACCTTGCTCCACTTCGGGGCAATCAATATATAGTCTCCGCTGGCTTGGTTCAGGTGTTGGAGAACTCGGGGTATCAAATTTGGTGGTGGAAACAGCCAACCTAGTTTGTAATGCCACCGATGACAGAATGCGTTGTGAAGTTGCGCTTTCTGATCGGTGTTGTCCGGAGACACGTACTTTGGAACTACGTGGGCTGTTTTCGATGCGAAGAGATCTATCTCCGGCGTACCCCACATTCGAAAAATTTATGTCGTTGCTGTCCTCGTGAGATGCCATTCTGGACAAGCCTTCTGCCGAGAAAGAGCATCTACTTCGGCATTGAACCTGCCCGGAAAATAATGCGCTGTCAGATGAATGTTCTGCTTGTCTAGAACAGCAAGAAGTTGCAGAGTTTGGTAAAGCAGTTTCTTGGATTTTGTGCCGCCCTCCTTGTTTATGTAAGAGACTACTGTCCGATTGTCGGTTTTCAGCAGTACCTGTGCATCCTGGAGTTGCAGCTGGTTCTGACGTATAGCTGCGTAAACGGCAAACATCTCTTTTTTGTTGGCATGCCACGCTTTTTGAGAATCTGTCCAGGTTCCCACAATATTTGTGTCGCCGAGTTAAGCCCCCCATCCGATGTCCGACGCATCTGTGGTCAAAAGTTGTGACGTCACTGAGCTCAAGTGTATCGGCATCGACATTCCTATGGCCTGACACCACCACTCCAGCTCTGATCGAACTGGTTGAGGGACAGTGATCGACCGATACGGGTGTTTCACCGACAGCTGTCGACTGTAGTATTGCAGAGTACGACAGTGAAGGCGGCCTCTCGGAGTCACGAACGTTGCAAAGTTGAGTCTCCCCATTAGCGTTTGGTACTGTTTGAGGGACCACTTGGCTAACTGAAGCTGTTTGAGAAGTGCTTTGCGTAGCGTTAGGCACTTCGGTTCCGACAGGGACTTTGCGTTGCGTTTTGTGTCCCATGTAATGCCGAGAAACTCGAGGCATTGCGTCGGAACCAATACAGACTTTTCGTAGTTGATTGTCCAGCCTGATTTTGTGACTCCTCCGGAATTCTGCTACCCAATTGGTTATCGAACCAAAGTTGGTAAAAATGGTAAACACGTCATCTGGAGTAACTGATGTTGATATAAATCTTGGTGATAATTCAGCTTCAGAAACCTGCCATGCTGCTGTGCGATGGGCACGTGGAAATATGTTAGTTTTTTCAAATTGAAAATAGGACGGAAGGTCTGATCTGACTTGGGTACCAAAAAGAATGTGGAGAGGTAACTGGGCGTCAGTTCTGCAGGTTCCAGTACCCCCGACTCAAGCATCTTTTGGATCTATATTGTCTTACTGGGAGAGGTTTTGGTTCTGTAACACTTCAAAACTGTGGGACTCGGAAATATTAGCTGCGGCTTGATTATGAAGGGGATGCGTGCTCCGTTCAACAATCGGCATATTTTGTCTGGCGCACCCAGATTGCTCCAAGCATATTGAAATTGCTTGAGACAGCCGCCTCGAAATGTCCGACAGTCATTCACGACGCTTGTTTTTAGGGGTAACCTGCGATTGCGATTTCTTACCCTTTGGTTTGTATCGGTGGTTGCTTGTTTGGTTTTTGTTCTGGTGTGAAGCGGCCTGTTTTTGTTTTTTTAAGATAGGTATCTCGACGAAAAAACCTGTCGTCAGCTTGTTTACTAGTCGATGGTTTTTGATTTTTATAAAAGTTTTCTTTAGAATAAGTTTGGGGTATTGATTTAGTTGATAAAGTAAGTTTATCCACCCCCCCAATTTTTTGGAGGTAGGTTTGTACTGCCTCATCATCAAAAATATATTCTGCACTAGGAGGTATTTTATGCAAGACATCGCGATGAAAACTTTCGGAAATTTGGCGCAACATAGCCTCTCGACGAACGTTTATTAAATCGGCTCTTCGGCCGCACACTATCCAAACTAATATTATAAATGTGAAAGTAACTCTGTCTGTCTGTCTGTCTGTCTGTCTGTTACGCTTTCCCGCTTAAACCTCTCAACCGATTTTGATGAAATTTGGCACAGATAATCTTTAGACCCTGAGAAAGAACATAGGCTACCTTTTATTGCGAAAAAGGGGATGAAGAGGTTGAAATAGGGGTTGAAAGTTTGTATGAGATTTCTTAATTTTAAAAGATAAAACCATGAAACTTTATATTTAAGCACTTGATAAGATTTATTTAAACATTTGTTCTAGCGTTTTTGAAAATTCGACCAGTGAGGGGGTGAAATAAGGGTTGAAAGTTTGTATGGGATTTTGTCATTTCTGGGGATAAAACCATGAAACTTTATATTTAGGAACTTGATAAGAAATAAATAACAATTTGTTCTAGCGTTTTTGAAATTTAAAATCGTTTGTTCTAGCATTTTGAAATTTTTACCACCGTGGGGGGTGAAATTCTACAAACGGAATTCCCGAAATTCGAACGGAACGGAATGGATTCGGAACGGGAACTACGAAGCCAAACTTTTTGTATACAAAATTTTAACCACTGAACCTAGGAACATCATTTTAGAAGTTTTGGGTGTATCAAGTTAAAAAAAAATGGCTTTTGAAGTTAAAGTTCCTTTTAGCGAATAGGTACTCTGCATCGCCGCCGCTGCCGTCGGTCGTCGGTCGCCGTCGCGCACATTCGCCGAAGTGTGGCGGCAGGCAACGGCGCTGTCGTGTGGTGGGGGAACGCACGAATCTAACTATGCCTACCCGAACGGGCAGACACGTGAGGGCAGACATCATTGTCGGACGCATGCGATCAGTGAAATTTGCGCTACAGAGAATTACATTTTTCGATCCAGTAAAATTATTTTATTGTTTCGTATCATTTTAAAATATTTTTGTACACAACGTGATGCTGGCCCCTGGAAGTGTCTCTTGGACATAAGGGACCAATAAATTTTCCTGGGTACTTTCTGGCACTTAATGGAATACATAGGTACCTTATACCTACTATAAACAGATATTTTATAATTTTTTTAAACATACCTAATACTCTCTTTTAACCAAATGCTATACCCAAATTTATACCGTTCCATTAATATAATCCTTAATATTCAAATTAATTTACTATAACTGTGTAAATGTTTGTTTCACGGCTAATTTGCTGAGCCGTTTGTTACAAAATTGGATATGGATAGTCTGAAATCGAAAAAACAACATAAGCTACTTTTTATCAAAACACCACGCGGGCGAAGCCGCGGGCGGAAGCTAGTTTGTAATAAATCATCAGTAACAGTACTATACGCGGATTCTTTCGAAAATAACGATTCCACTTTTTCGAATAACGAGTTGGGTGTCAAAGATTCTCTAGATTCATTTGACCAATCCACTAATGATTGTAACGATTTTTGCAATTCTTCTTTTTGACAAAGTAAAGCATTCGTTAATCCAGCAAAAGATCTTTCCAACAAATATGAGCGCGAATCTTCTTTCAACATGTCGGATTCAAAACGCTTTAATTCGTCGTTAATATTTAACTTTACGAAACCGGGGGTACTTAAATATTTCTTTTGTGCATCCGAAAATCGAATGGCATTCCAATCATCACGCTTGAAACGCTGTAGTTCCATTATATATATTTATATATATATTTTTTTTTTTTTTTTTTTAGGGTACGTTTCGTTTGCCTTAGGGTAAATCGGATCCTTTGCTGTTGTACAGACTTCCGATAAAATCTGTAGTTTGTTATTCTTGGACAAATTTTCGGGTCGTCGTAAATTTAAATAAGCCACATGTTGCGACAAAAACTCGAAGTGTGCATAACTCACGGTTTGGGAGTCCCTCCTTACTTTGCGTTTCTCAGGGCTGGGTCCACTGCTTTCCGAAGAACTGCTATCACTATCTTGCATTTGGCGTCGGCGAACGAAGACGGTTACGCGATATTGAACCGTCAGTATCACATTCTGGCTCTAAATTATTATTAGGGTTTTCCATAATAACAACGGAGAGGTAAAATTCACGAATTTAAACTATAATAGTTTTACCAAACTTAATTTGAAATAAGTGGGTAACTTTTTCGCGAAGTTTAAAATAACGCTATCAACCGAACGGCGCGAAAAACGACGCTATAATGACGATAAATCGGGCGATCACCTGAGGCGCGCTAGAAATACTTAGTACCAACGGTAAGTATAGAGGGCGCTGCCATCGGAGAGGTAGCGGAAGTCGCTGTCAACAGGCTGAAAGACAGGTGCTTGACTCAAGATGGATTCCGGATATTGATACAAAACAAATAATAAACAGTTTTTCCCGTTAGTGTAGCCCAGCATGATTTTTTTCATTAACCTTTTTAGATTTATCATAATTTCTTGAGATAAACTTTACTTCACGTTTTTCAAGGGACTTTTTTTTACAATAGTCAGCAAGATTGACTAAATACACAATTCATCAGACACCTTGAAGTAATAAAAAAGTTGCAACTAACTGACCAACCAGATCCGTAACTACACTAGGGAGCAAAACTATAATATCACTTGGAATTCATCCGGGATAGCTCCATAAATGGAGTGATTTGAACGAATTTGGTATTTACTAGCTGTTGCCAGCGGCTTCACCCGCTACAACTCGAAAATTATCCCACGGGAACATAAAATCGGGATAAAAACTATCCTATGTGTTAAAATTTTAGCCAAATCCGTTCAGTGGTTTCTGCGTGAAAGAGTAACAAACATCACATCCTCACAAACTTTCGCATAATTTATAATATTAGCAGGATATACCAAATTCGTTGTTGACAGTTGAACCTTTGAAATGGTATCATTTCATTATTCATGTAGTCAATAAGTATCTACTCAAGATCGCGCCGACTTCAAGCAACATGAGACGGCGCGGTTGGCGATCGGGGCGGCAGCTCTTCGTGTCACTGGTTCGGTTCCCGCACAACAAACAAGTATTTGTTAGACCTACGGGTAGTTTTTCCGTGTCTGACTGCTTTTTATTTCATGTTGGGACTGCATATTGCACAACTATGAACACTTTTATCAACGGTCTGAAAACTTGGCACAATGCGTAAACGATAGATATAAAGTATTTGCGCGCTCAACCTTGTGCTGTGTTATGATGAACTTAAAATAACACTTGCATTGGGCCATTTCAGAGAATATTCAGAAAAGTAGCTTTGTATAGAAGTGGTTGATGGCAAGAAGGTATTATTCCCACTTTGTTCTACCAGAATATCCCACCTGTCGGACATTCTACTAATTTTGGCAGTTTAACCCATGGTTTAACCAGACTACTGTAGCAAGAGACTTGCGGAAGGTCGTAGAGTCATGCTTTTATAGCTTAACAGTTTATTTTGAAAGAAAGAAATAACGTTTATTGACATTTTCTGCCCAAAATCGAAAAAGGAAACTGTAATGACCAACTCTCGTATTTACAAAATGCTTTACCTAATTTTTTGGAAGTCTTCTATATTTTTTTAGTTTTTGTTAGACCCTAGACGCGTAGGCCGATAAATTCGAAGACCCAAAGGCTAATAAACCAATAGGATAGCTGTCGCATAGCCACCAATTCCCTTTGGGCTCATCTGATAGAACGTGAACCACTTCTAAGAGGAGGCCTATGACCTAGTAGCATACCGGACCCCATCCCCAAGGCACCCCCGTAGATGCCAAGTATTACTTGAAAACATTGTGAACCTTCTACATCTTAGTATCACTGTGACATCGTGCGTAAGCGCAACTAGTTGGCATCAACTGCGCATTTCGTGCGTGTTTACGTGCCCCGCGCTGGACAATACTGTTAACTGGGTTATTTAAGTTATTTTAAACGCAGTTTAGTGGCGGTGATTAACTGTAATATGTACTAGACCGTGTTATTGCAGTTTTTGTTATGCAACAGACATGTTAGCTACACCGACTGAGCAGATGCATCTTATATGCCTGATTCTGAAAGCATAGTTCTTCTGTGGACACGGCGCGTATTGTTAGGAGGTTCTTTTCTCTGAAGCGTTCATCGCCGAAAGCTCGGACACTGCGTCCCCATACAGATGGGCTACTATTTTCTTTTTTTATGTTAAAATCAAAACATGTAGGTACTTCAAAAGTAAAAAAAATGAATAAACGACATGCAATGATTTCGCTCTTTTTCTGGTATCTGAACTGAAAATATAGGTAAGTATAGCAGATAACAGTACTCTAGACAAGAACATCATGAAAATTTTACCAGAAGTTGGGTACCCGAAGCTACGCATTATGCTCGTCATCGTGCCTTCCAACATGGTTATTGAAAAGGAAACAGGTGACAACAATGTTCTGATGGGCGTATCCTTCCTTTTATGGAAGGATACGCGCCCATCAGAACATTTTGCCTAAATCTTCTTCATACAAGCAAAAAGAAGCGCTATATCTATGATAAATCATACAAACTAACGTTGCTTAAATCGAGGACGTAACCTGAGTTGACTGAGTTGCTTTGGCCCGGAATGGACAGCTGGGGGCCAAATAGCTGGTGCCATTTTCGTTGTTTGGTTGGGCATGTCCTTACGATATAAGTCAATGGATATGGCGATCTAAAAATTAGGGCAGAATTGGAACTAGTACGGACGTACGGTAGGTAGCACATTCAAACACTGGGATACTCGCTGCACACATAAATTTGACACGTCATCTAAACTAATCATAAAAAGAGGTAACATTTGTTTGTAAGTTTGTATGTTTGTATGTAGGGGGTAACCTCCGGAAGTAATAAACCGATTTTAAAAATTGTTTCACTGGTAGAAAGCTACATTATCCGTGAGTGCTATAGGCTATAAATTATAAAGATATCATACATATTAGCCGAAATACTGCCCAACGAAGTGGGCACGGGTCTGCTAGTTGGTAATAAATTCACGGGTGAACAGCGTCCAAACAGCTGATGTAATACACAGGTAACTCCCACGTAAAGAAGGGATCTATTTTTAGCCCTGCATAGCATAGAATTGCCAAACATATACACTTAGTAACGTTTACAGTCGTCACACTGTCTAACATAATGGACCTGACATTTTTGTCGGGTACACTACGATAATACGAAAAACTTTATTCCGAAATTCATAAATACGAATTTCAAAATACCGATTTTCATAATTCCGAATGGTTCAAAATTCCTAATATAACAACTCCGATGGATCAATATTCCTATTTTAATAATTCCGAAATTTCAAAATTCCTAACGTTTATAATTACTATTTTCAAAATACCGAATTCCAATAGACCGAATATCAAAAATTCCGACTTAACATATTTTCCGAAACATCAAAAACACGAATACCGAATATTAAAATTCCGATTATTGGAATTCCGATTCGGGTCCGTCGGGTCGAAAAGTCCGAGTCGGGGATCCTCAAGACACATTTTGCTCGCTGTTGCATCCTGAGTAATAGCACCACCAAGGTGGTTCAACGGAGCCCCGCTTCGCGGGGCTCCTATTTCTGAGAGCAAGGTTTAAAGTAACCTAACACGAAGGGGATGGCGGGGTCTTTCAGACCCCGCCATCCCCTTCGAACCTAACCTGTCCGTGTCGGGGTGTCCCCAGTCCCGAGCTCGCTTCGCTCGCTCTTACATCCTTGGTCGATTTGTTGACTACCACCTACCAAGGTAGGTCGACGGAGCCCCGCTTCGCGGGGCTCCTATTTCTGTGAGCAAGGTTTAAAGTAACCTAACACGAAGGGGATGGTGGGGTCTTTCAGACCCCGCCATCCCCTTCGAACCTAACCTGTCCGAGTCGGGGTGCCCCAAGTCCAGAGCTCGCTTCGCTCGCTCTTGAATTCTAAGTTCTCCTAATAACAATAAAAATCCTGAAGACAAACAGTGAAAGTTAAGAGGATTCGCCTCGCCACTCCGTGAATAACACTCTGGGAGTACGGTAGACAAAATTATGTGGAGCCGGTTTTGCACCAATTCGTTTCTGTCACTGACTTTGTGGAATGAGAAACGAAATTCCGATTTTCAATATTCCGAAAAAATCTGTTTATTCAGAATATTGAAATTCGGAATTTCGTTTTTCGGAATGAGAACTCATCGAGCATTACATTTTTCGAATATGTGAAAATCGGAAAAAGAAGAAATCGGACATACGACTTTCGGTCAAATAAATTTCAAGATTCTTAATAATAGATATTGTAATTTTTAGGTATTATGATATTCGGAGTTTTGAAAATCGGAATATCGAAATTCGGAATAAAATATTTCGGAGTATTTGGGTGTTCCCATTTTTGTCACCTTATTAATAATAATAATAATAATAATAATATTCCACAACTATCACACAACGCCATCTAGTCCCAAGCTAAGCAGAGCTTGTGTTATGGGTACTAGACAACTGATAAACATACTTATATATTTCTAAATACATACATATTATAGATAAATTACACCCAGACACAGAACAAATGATCGTGCTCATCACACAAACATTTGTCCTGGGTGGGAATCGAACCCACGACCTCCGGCATAGCAGTCAGGGTCACTAACCACTAGACCAACAGGCCAGTTATTGTTGTTGAAACAAAATTGCGGGAATTAGTTGGCTCTTATTTATTGCCACGCATTAGGTTCGGTTGCCATAAAAGCGGAGATGAGCGGAGTGGATTGAAAATATCTGAGAATAGAACATTCACATTGGTTGAATCTTACTCTGCGTATAAAAGTGTTTTGGAAATATTTTCATCGAGCGCACAGCTAAAGAGTGGAGAGTTCCCTGTCACTCCTGCCAGCCAGTCTGTGATTCCTGATAGTCAGAACCTTTGGATCTAAAACAAGAGTGAATGGGTTACTTCTAGGCAAGAGCGTGCTTTACGGTCGGGCATGCGGGCGGCGAGTAAAGGGCAACTCGCTGTCCGACCAATCGACCATGGACTATGCCCGGGTCGACGGCGCGTTGTGTTCCATGCGCCTCAAATAGCGTCAGCATGATGACGGGCCCCCCCTCTAGTTAAGTCCCGTTAAGTCCCGCGACCCCCGGCAGACTGGTAACCCAAAGATAAGTAAGTCTGTACAAGTCTGACAGTCCCTTCCGCCCTGCCCGGGGTGGGAAGACTCATTTTGATGATTTTACAACGTAAAAAAAAAACCGTGCGTTACGGTTCGAATGTTTTGCTTTCCGCAGAAAATCTTAGATTGTGGAAATCAAACGGTCTCTGCTGATGTGACTTAATACAAATAGGATGTAAAATGGAGCAGCTTTGTTTATTTAATTAAAAAATTATATTCAAACAGTTTCAAGTGCTTGCTTAACCCAGTTCCGATAAAAAGTATTGCAAAATGTTTGAAATATTTTCAGTCAACAGATACCATTATGTTTCTAATTTTAATCATTTAATTTCAGATTATTTATATTTAATATCAATGGTCTGCTGATTTCTTCTCATCTCTTCTTTTCTTCCGCTTCGTTCCAGCTAAAATAAGTAAATAGCGTAAATAAGTAAATAGGTCAACTACGACACCTTTCAGCAATAGGTAATACTTATTTAATAGGTTCATACCAAGATGCGATTCATGTTATTTAAACCTATAAACACTAGCTAGCCAGTTATACAACATGTATAACGAATACATACGTGCGCTGATGCACGTTTATTTTATCACGCGCTTTACCGTTATGTTATGGAATTATAGAATGGATTATTGTGTGACTGTAAGGCCCTTCGTACACTAGGCGACTCAAGTTTCCGATACCTTACGACTTCGGTATCCAAGCGGCTATCGCAATACAAACCCATAGAGGTTCGAACACAAGCACGCGTCAATGAATACCAAAATCGTAAGGTATCGGATACTTGCGTCGCCTAGTGTACGAAGGGGCTAAGTTTTTAAGTACTAGACCCGCACCCACTTCGTTGGGCGGTAAAATATAAATGATATCTTTATAATTTATAGCCTATAGCACTCACGAATAATGTAGCTTTCGACCAGTGAAACAATTTTTAAAATCGGTTCATTACTTCCGGAGATGTCCTCCTACATACCTACAAACGAACAAATTTTACCTCTTTATAATATTAGTACTCGTATAGATAAATGTTATGCTACCGTAGGTACTGTGAACTTAGGTCTTCGTCCGTTCGAAAGTCATTTCTAGCCAGGCGTACTACTAATCTACTAAGCACCAAACTTTCGGCCGAAGTTTGGGAGCGCTTTCTACTTCTTATCACTTAGGTACTTAGATTAGTTAAGGACACAAACGATTGCACAGTTGTCCCTATTCACAATGTGTCGTTAGAACTCATGAATTTGGATAACAATAGGGAGGAGGGTTCGGTCAAAAGTTTAGAGTTAGTTTTAGTCGGTTTGGTATTTTCTTTGACGGACAGAGAGAAGACTAATAAATAGTACGGTTTGAGCGACGCTACGGCGCGTAGTGTTCCTCGTGCGCTTCGAGGAGGGACAGACTCACTGTGGGCAAACACTGTCAGGTGGGACTGTTTACGGAGCATATCGTGGTCCTGGAACACAAAGGTCAACCGAATGAACAGGGTGGAACTCTGTATGTGTCAGTCTCCAAATCAAAGATACAGTGAGTGAACTTCACGTGAGAGGCCACAATTTATCTATCACAATTTTCTGTTGACAGTACCAACTGAGTACCTATCTATTCTACCTAATAGAGGTCTATGATCTTAGCTCTTTATAGTGGACTTGTGATGATAAACACTAATAAGTAGTCATAATTTATCTGTGTAGACAAAAGGCAAAACATTGCAGGTGACAGGTGGCTGATGACTAGCTTATTTTTTTTTAATTTAGGTACAGTCGGCCAAGAAAGTGGTGTACCACCCTAAGGTTGAATATCGCTTGCAGATTCATAGGTGATAAAGATTAGTTTCGCTTGCAGATCGATCTGACAACTTCTATTGCTGTCTTTATCTGATTATTGATAACGACTATTACTGTTTGTAACGTGACAGCTGTTCTTAGTTTGAACTTGATGGAACCAATGACGTCGTAAAATCAACGGCGGGGGGCTGTAGATTTTGATGACAAAATTGTATCTACAAATTCAGAATTGTAATCAACAAGTTACATAAAATTGTAAAGGCACAAGGCGAATCCACAAACCTACAATTTCTGTAAACTTGTAATTACAATATCAATAAAAAACAAGCTAAAAATAGATTTATCCTTTTATTAAATTTCTACAATCAATTTTAAAATACTTATAACAAACAAAAACATAGCATATATAGTAATATTTAGAAGATATTGAAAATTTTTAAAAATTAGAAACGGGTGTAACCGCCGTTAGCCTCTATAACCTCTAAAAGACGAGACCTCATTGAACCAACAAGCCGTGAGCAAATATCGGTTCCCCGCATTTCCTCCCAAATATAATTACAGTGACTAATAAGAGCTTGTTTGGTTCTTTCATTTTGATGCGACCATCGTTGGACCATAAGGCCCCAAAGATTTTCTATCGGGTTGAGGTCCGGCGATCTTGAGAGCCACTGAATTACCCTTACGTCAGTGTGTGAACGAAACCAGGCTCTTACGATCCTCGCATTATGAATTGAACAATTATCTTGAACAAAATCAAATTGTGGCACTTCGTTCTCCGGGTAAACATTACGGACTGTCGGTAGCATTGCATTCTGAAGCACGTCGATATAATTTACAGCCGTCGCTCGAGGAGGTAGAGAAAACAATTCTCCTACACCATCCGCACTCATCCAGCCCCAAATATTTACGGAAATTCGACCTGATTCTCTACTTGGAATTACATGATCATCTTTATACCGTGTTGAATTATATCGCCAAAGGTGAAGACGTCCATGCTGACTGGATTTAAACGTTTTTTCATCACAAAACACTGTATTAGACCAATCAAACTCTAAGTGCTCTCTGGCGAAGTTCAGACGAGCAAGTCTGTGAGCATCCGTCAAATATATTTTCTTGGCGTAATGCCTGTGGTGCAACCCCATGTAATGTACCTAGATGATTCCTTATTGTTTGGGCACTCACATCGAACATCTCCGCAAAATGTTTTGTGGGCTTAAAACCATTGATTTCATATTCCCGTCTCATGAATTCTCTATCGTTATTGGAGAGTGCAGGCCGGCGACCACTTCTTCTGTGATCCAACAAACTTCCCTCCTCTCTTTCACGACGAATCCAAAAGCGGACAGAACGCCTCGATATATTCAAATTCCGGGATATCGCACTGATACTGCTTCCCTCATTAAATTGGGCAATTATTTGTGCTCTTTCGGCAATGGTCAAGTTGGCAGGCATTGAGATGATTTTATATGCAGTTGATTGAAAAATAACACGGAAAATATATCGATTTTTTGCATATATTTGACAAAATGTCAATTGTCAGTTTTCTTTTTCAAATGGAATTCGGTTGTCTATTTAATAGTAGATTATTAACCAAGGGGATAAAGCAGTGTCTTCTGTCGCGGGTGACGATTTAAATCGCGAGCTTAACGAAGGACTCGAGGTTTACTCCCGAGCGAAGCGAGGGTGTTAAAAACTTAAATCACGAGCGAAGCGAGGGATTTAAGACGAATCCTGAGTGTAGCGAGGGATTTAAGTTCACCCAAGACTAAGACAGCTTTATCACCGAGGAAAATACTCTACTTTTCGTACCATTTGCGAAAAAATTAACACAATAATAATATGAGATTAGCATTTATTAAACATTAACATTTAACATTAACTTATTTATAAAAATAAATTAAAATAAACTTAACGTTTATGTATTTGAAGAAAACAAAAATGCGGCAAATTCCTCGACTAATATTTTTTTGTCGGAAAAGCAAAGGCATCAAGCTCATACGGCCTCTTCGGTTTTCGTAATTTTATTGAATAATCATAACTGCATAATAAATGCGTATTCCTTTTTCAAAAAGTTGTATAATGCTTTATATACAAACTCAATGTTGTAAAGACAGACTGATGTAGTTCAGTATCGGTAAGTATTCCAAATTTAAATCACATTCTCTCCCTAGAGGATGAATGAAATTCAGTACAACTTTCTTTCCCTGTTTTTAACAGATTAAAAATGACTATTGTTATGTACGCTTTTTGCGGCATAGAATGTCACTTTTTTGAGCAAGTGGTACGAAAATAGTTTTTATCTACTCTCATATCGTAAAATTCGAAATACAAAACTCAAAACGATTTTATAATGACATACTTTATACCATAGAGTATCGTAATGAAATTAAAAAATTAAATTATAACACTACTTCTCTAACAAAATAATGTTATAATAAAATTTTTTTTCATTATGATACAGTTTACAGATCATAGATACATCTATTTCATTTTTTATCTGTGGCTGCGCGCGCTCTAGATGGGAATGTTGGAATTTTGACGTTTGTGTTTCGGTGGATGACATGGTGGATGTTTATTAGTGTTTATTAATTTTTATCTTTTATTTGATAATGTTCATGTTCAATGAGAGTAGATAAAGTAGTATATGTAACTGTACATAATTAGGTATTATACCACTCGTGTGATACTATTAAAAAACTCGCTTCGCTCGTTTTTTAAACTCACACTCGTGTATAATACCCCTCATTATGTACCAGTTACATAAACTACTATTATTACTTTTGTTTGGAAACATTTCAATTGCTTTGTAGAAACTAATGTCCTTTTCATTTATACTAAAGGTTAAAATGTCATGTGCTTATATGTGACATATGACGTATGAATACTAAATACATAGGTTTACGTCATGATAATGTTGTCTCTTTCAGTAATATCTTTTTATAACGAACCTTGTTGTAATTTTCGATGACCGGGAAACTAAATCAAAACTGGTACACCACTTTCTTGGCTGACCGTACTCTGAGTTTCTCTTGGCCTCAATCTGACTTACAAGCAAAGATGATATCTAAGATGAAGCCAGCTTACCCAAGATCAGGAACTGGAATTCCTACGCAACAACGGAACAGAGTGAAAACTGCTGCATCTAAGGTATTACGACAAATAATTGTAAGTGTATCTACCGTGACTATACCGTGCCTATCAGGGTCGCGGGACTGTCCTGTCAGGTAACCGTGAGCCTGTAACGTTAAGGGCTATTGAAAGAATACCGTGGCTTTTAGTAGAGTGTACCTACCGCGAACCGAAAGTATTGCCTTTTTTTACGTAGCAAAATAATCATTGAGCCATAAAGTTTTGCCTGGATTAGAATTTATTATTTGTCTAAGGGCTTGTACACAAAACTGCGGTGCGAAGTCGCAACGCAAAAATCTGCACATAAAAACAAGCCAAACAACGGCTTGCGCAAGCCTAAGCTCGCAGATTTTTGCGTTGCGACGTCGCACAGTGGGCCGAAAACTAATCTCAATGGACTTAGCGATACCCGAAAATCGACTGTTTTATTTTGGAAAAGTAACATCGTAAACGTGTTCTACTAGTCAATACAAATATTTGTTAACATGACACATTTTTGTTTAAAAATTTATTGACAAAGTTATAAGACATTAATAAAAAATTTGTATGGAGTAGAAAATAAGAAATGGTATAAATGGAAATCCTCAAATTTCCTTAAAGAAATTTTTATAGTATCAATAAATGGGTATTATTAGTAATTTCTGTACAAAATTTTGTATCTCGGAAACCCTCGGAACCGCGCCATTTTCAACTTTCAATATTTTGATTCTTTTAAATGTTTGTACATCGAAGAGGTAAGAACAATGCGTTTTTTATTCCCAAAATTTAGTAAAATTATTTGTTTTTCACAAGCATTATAATAAACGTGGCCATTTTGTAATTAACACAATGCAGTTTGCATGAAAAATGACGTCATATATTGTTGACTACGCGTAAACAAAATAATTATGGCTATTACGACACGTCATATACCACGGGCCAATCAGAATACAACAGTACCCTTAGCACGAATTTTCACTCTTTTACTTTACAGTATTTACAGCGTTTCTTGTATGAAAAAATGGAACAGCGCCTCTGGTGCGCGAAGACGGAACTAATTTTTTCCTTGAAAAATGTCAACTTGAAAT
The DNA here is from genome assembly GCA_954870645.1 of Agrotis clavis. NCBI lineage: Eukaryota > Metazoa > Arthropoda > Insecta > Lepidoptera > Noctuidae > Agrotis > Agrotis clavis. The sequence continues at coordinate 2,148,965 of OX940943.1, read as the reverse complement.
TGTCAAAGTTCCAGTTTACTTTACGTCTCAAATACTGAAAATTCGTGCTAAGGGTACAGAAGGCAGCTTTAACCAATCACAGCACTCTTACTCGCACCGATCATTCAGTAATCCATCGACCATCAGTTTTGTTCTTGTCTTTGCAATTAACGGACGTTCTTACTACCATACTTCTGCCATGGCAGGTTTAGTTACTAACCTCGACGTATTTGTGAAATTAAAAGAAAGTGGAAGTGTTAAAGACAGCAACTGTATGTACAACTTTATGGAGTTAAGTTTAAAGAAAGAACTGAGTGACGAGCAGAAGAAAATGCTTAAATCGTTTTGTAGCACATACTGTTATAATCTTAACAAAAGGTGGATAAAATCGGGTTCCAGAGGCGCTGATTTTTTAAAAAACAACAGTGATTGGCTTGGATCAGATGTAATTTGGCCTGACTTTATTAAAGTGTCTGTTAGTGTCCTCCTGGGGACACCACTTTAAAAGAAAACGCATCTGGTTCTTAACCTCTCGGGTGATGTGGAATAAGGGACAAATGAATATTAGGGATAAACGCAAAATAACAAGTCCGAGAACACTTGGGAACATTAACCAAGACTCACATTTCATATAATGAATTTTGTAAACTTCTTTGTTCTGCAACTCTCAAGATATTAAGTTTTCGAAAAAGTTCGCCTAACATAAAAGGTTAAAAAAAAAGCGTACAACACGAATATGTGCTTCATATTTGCTAAGTCCAAAAAATTAAATTCCAGCCCACTGTGCGTCGCACCGCAGTTTTGTGTACAAGCCCTATAGTCCCTATGTAAACGATACCATGACCTTGCACGGAAACCATTTATGTTTGAAGTCTGACGATATCGGTCTACAATGTAAACAACATTGATAGAGTTGTATGGAAAATTGGAAATGTAAAACTTCAGGCCAGGACACCGTGGATTTTAGTCAGTAGAAGTCTGACAGTCCCTCCCGCCCTGCCCGGGGTGGGAGGACTCATTTGATGATTTTACCACGCTAAAAAAAAAAAAATACCAACCTTAATAAATTGCATAGTTTAAACCATTGGATATAAAAAAGAAGGATTTAGACATTTTAGGTATAAACATTTCGATAGCTTGTAACGTTAAGAAGTTTTTATGTGAACGTATTTCGATGCAAAACTCCAGTCGCCGAAGAATTTGGTGTCATCCACAATTCCACAGTAATAGGTTTAGCCCGGTCAATTGAGCATGACGTGTCCAAATTGTCTGGGCAAAACCCTCGCTAATCACCCACCTCTCTCATCAAAACGATTCCATACAAATATATGAACAAGACATATTATCTATACTAATATTATAAAGCTGAAGAGTTTGTTTGTTTGTTTGTTTGTTTGTTTGTTTGTTTGTTTGTTTGAACGCGCTAATCTCAGGAACGACTGGTTGGAATTGAAAAATTCTTTTTGTGTTGGATAGTCCATTTATCGAGGAAGGCTATAGGCTATATAACATCACGCTATCACCAAAAGGCGCGAAGCGGCAATGAGAAATGTTTCAAAATCGGGAAAATGTATTCCTTTTCGAGAGCTTTCGTTGCGTGCGCTGCGTAAACGGTTAAAGATACGTAAAAATTATGTACTACGGAATTATTCCTCATAAAAAGTTCTAAAATAAAGTCCGCGAGAGCATATATCTATCTTTTAAAATTAAGTCACTATAGCCTTTTTATGGAAATCTAATTTGTTTTAAAGTAATGCATTATTTGCGAAGGTATTTTCATTAATATGATATTAATCCTTATCAAAATAAATACGTTAATCATCACAAGCATTTAATTTTGAACAAAATTGCCCTTGACATCGTTTGATTTTAATGAATATCTTAGGAGATATCATAGTTTAAAAATAATGTCACAACAAAATTATTACTGCCTGGGCAATACTGAGCATATCATAATAAAATTGCGCGTGAGGGAAAGTGCACCCTCTAATACCTCTCACCCGAGCCACCGCTGAAGACGCCCAGGGCGTCGGAAATAGTGGGTCATATTCCAGCCGCTTACGCACGGGGAGTACCTAATGGGTAGCTTGCCGTCCGACGGCATGTATTTATAAAGAAGCACTGGCCAATCCCCGCTGCATAGACAAGTCGAGGCGCGGCGGGAAGAGCTCCGACGCCATCTCAGGGGGCGGTATAGATCCTGTATCGAATGGGGAAGGAAGAAACGCCTGGGTGTCACCACTGCGAGGATCGCCCGGAGGACACGGTAGAACATACGGTGCAGGACTGCCCCGCTTGGGCAGAGCACCGCCATGTCCTCACAGCGGCGATAGGCACTGGTCGAGGCCATGCTGCGGGGCGAGACGGAATGGGAAGCGGTTGCCTCCTTCTGCGAAGCAGTAATGCTAGCAAAGGAGGAGGCGGAACGCGTGAGGGAGAGGACAGCGTCCACATCACGACGCAGCCGCCGCGGGAGACGCCCACGGCAACGGACGTCGCAAGACGATCTCCGGCCACCGTAGGCGCGGGCATGCGGGCGGCGAGTAATGGGTGACTCGCCGATCGATCATAGACCATGCCCGGGTCGACGGCGCGTTGTGTTCCACGCGCGCCTCAAAGAGTTGTCAGCAATCTGAGGGGGCCCCCTAAGAGGGCCAGAGCCTGCCGGGGTCGCGGGACTGTCTCACTCGGTAACCGTGACCCTGGTACATAAAGGGCTATTGAAGGAACACTGTGGATTTTAGTCAGTACAAGTCTGACAGTCCCTCCTGTCCCGCCCTGGGCGGGAGGACTCATTTGATGATTTTGCCACGATAAAAAAAAAGAGGGCGGTATGGAGGGAGCGACTTTCGAACCCGAGGTTCGGGCACGCCTCAATCGCGGCGGTAAGACCTCTCTTTGAGGATTTCATTAATATGATATTAATCCTTTACAAAATAAATAGGTACGTTAATAATCACAAGCATTTAATTTCGAACAAAATTGCCCTTGACATCGTTTGATTTCAATGAATATCTTAGGAGATATCATAGTTTCAAAATAATGCCTCAACAAAATAATTACTGCCTGGGCAATACTGGGCATGTCATAATTGCGCGTGAGGGAAAGGGCACCCTCTACCTCTCACCCCAGCCACCGCTGAAGACGCCCAAGGCGTCGGAAATAGCGGGTCATATTCCAGCCGTTTACGGACGGGGAGTAATGGGTAGTTTGCCGTCCGACAGCACGTAATTATAAAGAAGCACTGGCCAATCCCCGCTGCATCGACAAGTCGAGGCGCGGCGGAAAGAGCTCCGGCGCCATCTCAGGGCGGTATGGAGGGAGCGACTATCGAAACCGAGGTTCGGGCACGCCTCAATCGCGGCGGTAAGACCTCTCTTTGAGGAGTGGCTGGATAGGTGTCACAGCTTCCTGACCAACCTCCTGACGCAGGTCCTTGGACTGGACACGTAAGTTTTGGAAGGTACCTTTGTCGGGGAAGGAAGAAAAGGAAGAAACGCTTGGATGTCACCACTACGAGTTTATGGGGGGGGGGGGGGGGGTCTAAGGTAGAGCAGGTGCAGAATTGCCCCGCTTGGGCAGAGCATCGCACATGTCCTCACAACGGCAACGGTGATAAGCGGCGACCTCTCGCGCTCGGCATTGGTTGACGCCATGCTGCAGGAGGAGGCAGGACGCGTGAGGAAGAGGACAGCGTCTACCTCACGACCCAGCCGCAGTGGTAGACGCCCACGGTGACGGCATTCATATTCATATTATGGCATTCGGGCGGCGAATAATCGGGCGACTTGCTATTCGATCATGGACTATGCCCGGGTCGACGTCCCATTGTGTTCCACGAGCGCCTTAAAGAGTGTCAGAACAATGACGGAGCCTTAGAGGGCCAAAGCCAGCCCGGGTCGTGGGACTTACGAGCTACCGTGACCCCGGAACGTAAAGGGCTATTGAAGGACGCCGTGGATTTTAGTCAGTACAAGTCTGACAGTCCCTCTTGCCCTGCCTTGGGTGAGAAGACTAATTTGACGATTTTATGACGCTAAAAAAAGCATAAAGAAAATGATTTGTATCGGCGTCCTCCAACAGCGCTTCGCACTAAACAATACATTGTTAAGTTCCGGCATCCACGCGAACGAAGTCGCGGGCACAGCTAGTGCTAGATAAAGTTTGACAACGTTGCTAGTGACTGGAACTCTCATATTTTTTTTAATCCTTTAATCGTTAACATTTAACTCAGAATGAGGGTCACTACCCTTTTTTATTACCCGACTACGGCAAAGCCAAAAGGAGGGTTATGATTTTGACCGGTATGTATGTATGTTTGTCTGTTCCCTCATAACTTCTAAACTACTTATCATTACAATCATGACAAATGAGGTGTCGTTAGAAGCGTCTCAGTTGTGCGCTGGTTATAGGGTAGGTGAAGTTTCACCAAATCCGATAAGGCGACCTCTAGGGGTAGGCACAGTATCGACATGGGTATCAAATTAAAGGGCTTGATGCACATCAAGCCCTTTAATTTGATTATAATATTTTATATATCTATTTACTTATTATATATCCCTATATATTTATATTTATTAATTTATTAATTCATTCGAATATTTATTTATTCATTCGAAATATATATATATATATACACATACATTATATAGCTTTTACTAGCTACTTTGCCTGTTTTTAACAGGTCAACATGGGTATCAAATGAAAAGGTAAAGGTTTAATGAGTACATTTGAAATTCACTCGCTACTTTGCTTTTATTATTATACTGATCAAATAATTAACAATATAACCCCAAAATAGTGTAAATAAAAAATAAGTTAACAATAACTAAAACCCGACTACGAAAATACCGATAGCCGTGGTCGTGTGCCACTTGCGGTTGTTTCACACTATCTTATGGCTAGGTGGCACACGACCACGGCTATCGGTCAAATGAATATAGTTCTTGTTTTATACTTTTCAGTGCGCGTTTTTTTCGTAGTCGGGTTTTAGTTATTTTTAACTTATTTTTTATTGTGGTAAAAAATCATCAAATGAGTCCTCACACCCAGGGCGGGACCGGGACGGGAGGGACTGTCAGACTTGTACTGATTAAAATCCGCGGCAGTGATCCTTGAATAGCCAGTCTAATATGCCTTGGGCGCGTTACCGCCCTCTTATAAAATGGGAGCGGGCAGAAACAATAAAACGCCAACAGCTACAAATCATCACCTACGTACCTATTCCATTATTTTAAATTCCGATAAAATCTCCTTTTAAGACCCCCTGGTCATATGGATGATTGCGAGTACCTAGGTATTACTCAAGCACAAGTCTTTTTTCTACGATTCCACTATCATGGAAATATCCCTGTGCCTATTAAACGCCATAGATTTACATGAAATCTGTTGATCCATGAATTGAATTCATGTTTGAATTGTAAATAATGCTAAGCGCGTGTGTTTGGATGTTGAAACTGCGGCGCGCCGTTCGCCAGACTAAATTAGAAGCTGGCAGGCGACTGGTCCAACTGGGGTGACCTCCATTTTGTAGGTTTTGGAGACTATCTTGGGATTTTGGAACGGGTTTCTGATAACAAAGGAAAAGTCTCAGATTAAAGGTTTCTGTCACGTACAATGATATTGTAGAGAATTTTATCTACACTATTACAGGAACATTGCATTTGTTCTCTTATCAGCTAGCCACAAATACATAGTAGGTATGTGACAATTTTGTTTTAAGCGAACCATCAACCATAGTATTAATGGCATTTTGTAGCTGTACTAAATGTATTAAACAAATAAATAAATAAATCAACGTGTCTATCGATTGCGTATATTTGTTTCCTACTTCAATTAAAAGTAGAACAGTAAAGATTTTATCCTTTTATTGCCTAAAAAGCTATTACGAACCTAACTTACCTATTGTAGGTCGGTATTTTGCTTTTTCCGGCCACACTGTTAGTCATAAAACCAGGATGAACAAGCAAACACCTACTCATTGAGTCTCAGGTGTCTTACATTATTTATTTGCGTAAAATGTATGTCATATTTATGCATAATGTATAGCACATATTGCAGCTGCGTGATTAGGTATTAACCAAACCGTACAAACGGCTGCACATCAAGCTTTACGCGTAACTAGTATATCTTGGCCTTGCATTGCTTGAATAGGCTTACACTGGTATTGCATAGCTTTATTAGTCACGCGAGTCAGACTCTTGAATTTTGATGCGTTATATTTTCGTAAATATGCTTTGATTTAGCAAAAGAAAAATAAAGTCTCCATTTTTTTTCAAAACTAGTTGACGCACTAATTAGATTTGCAATTTATTGATCAACATGCCTTTTGGTAGCCGTGTGTACACGCGACAGCTACAAACGCCGCCACGAGAAGCTAGACTCGGCTACAGAGGTAGCTGAAGCGCGCGACAGCCATTTGCGACCGGTGGTCGATAGTTTGCGTGCGGTCGTTGGCTGCTACTTTTTTTAACCAATGCATTACGGAGGTAAAACAGAGAGCGTGTGCGGAATCGCCCGAGTGACGGGTTTTGTGGTCCTTGTGCGGGAGCCCTTCGTAGATTCATTGTTTCCATGACCTAATAAAGTAGGTAATAGGTATAACTTAATCTCACGACCACGACTGATATACATTACCTACTATTTTATAAAGAAACAAACGTTTCTTACAAGTCTGAAGTCACGTCTGCATACGTCCTTATAGGTTACCTTTTTGTCGGTACTTGCGTACTAACATTAAGACTCATCGGGGTTGAAGTACCTACTACAGTATTGCGCCATTCAATGGTTCATCATAACAAACCGAAACTTTAGGTATTTTAGTAAAAGGTAAAAGTGTGAGTTAAAGCTACGCAATACTGTAAATTCATTCATTATTTTATTCGGTTAAACATTTACCATGCATTCATAACTGCAAAACGATAAATGCCGTTTTACAGTTAGCTAGGTACACTTTTTATAGACAAGAGTGTTTAACAGATGTTTAACTTTTTGTGGCACGACAATTATAATTGATGAAGTAAGTTCATAGGTACCTAGTACAGGCATGGAATTTTCTAGGACTATCATTATTTTCTAAGGTTTATAATAAGTAATGTATTTTACTAATGTTTATTTAAATAAATATTTGATTAACATCTACCAGACGCTACTAAAAGCCCCAAGTTTAAGCAAAATTCCAATTCCCTAGACACGCTCAAATGAAGATTTGACTTTGCCAGAAAGTATTAGATATTAAATATTTCGTCGCCTTGGAGTCCAATAGAGCTATTCCACAGAACTACACTTCTGAGTTATGGACGTTTAAAAAATAAAGGATGCAGGTAAAAACAGTTATTTGGAAATAAACCAGTGTCATATTGTAGTAGAAGATTCAAATTTTTACCCTAGACTATTAAAACGTGTAGCTATTGAATGCTATAATTATAAATTACCAAAATATCATGGTTTTTAAGTAATGTGGCTATAGGCTTTAGGCCTATTGGCTACTATTTTATGTATAATGTAATACTCGTAGTACGGGGTGTAAGTCGCTTAACTCTCTTGTCTCGTTGACTTTATTGTCTTATGACATTATAAACTAACTAGATAAAAAGGCGTAAGCGAAGTAAGTAAGTGAAATTTAGAAAAGAAATACAAAATAATTACTTTTTCATTTATTTTTCATTAGCTTCTGCCCGCGACTTCGTACGCGGGTCCTGTTGCTTATGCCAGCAGCAATGGGGTCGTCAAAATTGAAGTTCTGAAACGTCTGATGTCGAATTCTAAGAGCCCGGGGACTGGACAACAATGGGATGCACGAGACGATTCAAGAAGTTCCAGATCTTACATTCTTGTAAATCAACAGGAAATTTCCATCAGACTAAACAACATTTGGCGGCGACCTCCATGACGGCGTCGGCGTAATATGTTACGACGACGACACGCTCGTCCTGGCGAAGGGAGAGTTGCACCAGGTGGCGGCTGACCTGGCGACGCAAGCGGTTGCGACGGTTGTTGATAAGATCCGGCAGTTGGGGCACGACGTGGCGCTGCACAAAACAGAGGCCATGTATTTTCATGACCGTCCGAACGCATCACGTTCAGATTCCCACATAACGGTGGGAGGGGTTCGCATCGGCGTCGTGTGGAAGATGAAGTACCTGGGACTCGTTCTGGACAGCCGGTGGAACTTCAGGGAGCATTTCCTGAGATTGACCTTAAAGCTGAACCAGGCAGCAGCCGCCTTCAGACGACTCCTGCCCAATCTCAGCGGGCCAAACGGATCCTGCCGGAGGCTATACGCCGATGTCGTGCGGTCTATGATATCCCTCTACGGGGCCCTCGTGTGAGCCCTGAGCATCCGAACGTGACTACTAAAGTTAGTCGCATGCCAGAGGGTCATGGTTATCCGGATGATCCGAGGATACCGCACGATCGCCGGCGAATCGGCCAACCTACTTGCCGGATTGCTGCCCTGGGATCTGGAGGCGACTGCCCCTCCAGCGCGTTTATGAGTGGCGCGTGGAGGCGTAGCGCTGGGGCAAATCCGGGGAAAGAGCTCCGGCGGGGAACGACTGTCGCAACCGAGGTCCGGGCACGCCACAATCGCGGCGATTAGACCCCTCTTTGAGGAGTGGCTGGATAGGTGTCACGAGCTTCCTGACCTACCGTGTGACGCAGGTTCTAACCGGACACGAAAGTTTCAGGGGGTACCTGTGTCTGATAAGAGGGAAGTAAAGCCTGGGTGTCACCACTGCGAGGATCGCCCGGAGGACACGGCGGAGTATACGGTGCAGGATTGCCCCGCTTGGGCAGAACACCGCCGTGTCCTCATGGCAGTGGTAGGCGGAGACCTCTCGCGCCCGACATTTGTCGAGGCCATGCTGCGGGGAAGACGGAACGGGAATCGGTCGCCCCCTTCTGCGAAGCAGTCATGCTCGCAAAGGAGGAGACTGGCTGCGTGAGGGAGAGGACAGCGTCCTCCTTCCACCCTAGCCGCAGTGGTGGACTCCCACGGCGACGGATGTCGGATCTCCGGCCACCGTAGATGCGGGAATGCGGGCGGTGAGTACGAGTCTGACAGTCCCTCTCGCCCTGCACTGGGTTATGTGCTATAGTGTCGCTGGGCGCTTGGAATTCTACAACAGGTGTTCCAGATCTTCAACTTTTATACGTCAACAGAGAGTGCTCATCAGGCTGAACGAACAAGTCTTGCTAAGACGAATTCCTATAAAATAAATGTTATAGTGTGTGTGTGGTTTTTGCGTGAAAGAGTAACAAACATAATATCTCCATACACACATACATCCTCACTAACTTTCGCATTTATAATATTAGTAGGATAGGATGAATTATGCATAAAAACCTTCCTCTTGAACCACTCTATCTTTTTAAAAACCGCATTAAAATCCGTTGCTTAATTTTAAAGATCTAAGCAAGCATACATAGGGACAGAAAGCGGGAGGCGACTTTGCTTTATACAATGTAGTGAAGTGATGATGAAGAATTAGATAAATACTATTGCCGTTTAGTTCACAAAAATCAGCGACCACCGTCACTCCCAAATCTCTCCCTCAACTCGAACCAAACTAAACAATGCATGTTGCACGCACGAACTCGTCAAAATTGAATGAAGAATGCGGATTGGTAAACAGGAAAAACACGTTTTTTCTCTACCAGTAACATTTTCCCAAATAATATCGACAGAAAAGTCTAGAATACAGTTTTATAGAATACAGTTTAAGTTCTAGAATACAATCATGAGCTCTTACAACTGTTGACCACTCAATAATTCTCAATAATTATTTTCTATGAATTGTAATCACAATGAATCTAAGCTGCATACATTTTTTGACTCCTATTAAAACTACTCTTACATTTATTGGCAAATTTAAAAATAACCTGCTTACAATTATAATATCTATTAGATGTATTGACTATTATAAAGTATGTCTCTTTGTGAGTACGTTAATGACCTTAACTCCATTTCGCAAAAATTGTGGCTTAGCTCCATTGGCCTCCAAGGCGACGATTTTTTGAAATACGGATTTTAACATTGACCATGTTTTAGACATATTTTACTATACCTAAATAGTTGATCGTAAAACTTTCTTTCTTTCGAGAATATCCGTGAAAATCCCCAAACCATGGTCACTACTCTCTGGAGCTTTTCTGCGTATTATGCAATGATGTTTCAGTACTTATTTTAGTTTGTGAGAAATCCCCGCGCGAAGCACACACCGCGCCCTAAATACATACAAATACGGTCTTTATCTAACTAAAAATAAGATTCTAATTAGCGTGGATTAAATTATCAGTGGTAATCAAGTGCATTTTGGTATTAGAAGTGCATTTCTTGTATAAATTTTCCCGCGTAGGTGTTTGACAAGCAGCCATCTTGGTTTTTTCTTTTTTATTGTTTTGTTGTGTGGGCAGTATTGTTCCGGGTGACACATTTTGGTGACAGCCATTTATTAGTGGTGTATCACTCAAGAATTTAAAAATGAAACACGGAAGAGAGCCCTATATATTTTCTTTGGTAACATAACCGGGCTTTTATTGCTTTTAAGCGAGCATTTTTAATATACTGTCGTAGAATATTTAATAATTTGAATACTCTTAATGGTAGAGGAAATACCTGGAACGAATTTATACAAATTTGCCTAATTAGAACATTTACACCTACCAATTATCGTCATTTACGACTTACAACTGCGTAGTATAAAAATTTCAATGGACCTGGCTTTTCCCGGCAGTAACAAACCACAATAAAAACAAAACATATGACGTAGACTACTACGGTCTAGCTATACACTTATTAATTCTTTTTAAATAACTATTAATGGCAAAATACTTTTAGGGGAAATACAAAACTACGCAGACGCACCCACGATACAGGAGAAATTCCTAGTAATGAGGGTCAAAATAAAATAAAAAAAAACAGTAATGTTTAAAATTGATAGATCGTGACCTTTATCTAAGTATTAGGTAAATCGAAAACAATTAAGTATTTACTTATAATTTTGACTTTTATGTTCTAGTTATTTTTATTTGTGGTTTTTCACCATAATTATCTCTAAAATGTAAAATATTTATGTATTATTTGAATTTTACCACATACCTACTAGCGTCATTACGCTTCTGGGCGGCAGAGCGGACTAAAGTTTAACTAATTGTTGCAATCGTTGCCTTTGGCACGTTAAGCTCGTATTTCTGAAGATCCATAATATCGCAAAAATACTAAAAACAAACACGCCTTCAGTACTATCAACGTATCATTCTAATTTTGCTCATTTCTCATAGAATCATCATCATACAGCATACGTAGGTGAAAATTGGTGAAAGGAAGACTAATATCATCATTAATTTCTTGAACATAGATACTATTACTCATAGACACTCGACAACATTTTGACTCATATTATATCTTCTCGATGTGCCTAACTATAGTCATCCCGAAGGTACACTTTTAAAAAGACAGCGGCTACCTCAAGAAGCTAAAAAACGCTTTGCCATACCTAATAATTTATACTGCAGCAACTCGACTTGTTCCAATCTTTTTTATCGTGGTAGTAGCATCAAACGAGCCCTCCCACCCAGAGCAGGGCGGGAGGGACTGTCAAACTTGTACTGACTAAAATCAACGGTGTCCTTCAATAGCCCTCTACATTCCGGAGTCAGTATTTCGGTAGCCCGCGACTTGTTGCAATTTTAATGTTTAGTTTACATAGTGCGAGCTTCTGAATAGACAGGGTGTCTGTCTACTCTCTAATTATGTCAACAAAGATATAACGGACAAGAGGCGATAACATGGCTTTTCAGGTTTTTGTGACGTAAACGGGAACTTTGACATTAGTATGATAGAAAATAATAGTTCCTCGTTCGTACACTAGAGACGCTTTGTCAATTTTCTATACAATAAACGCAGTAAATACTTCAAGTACGCTGTAAATGAAAATAGAAATCTTGTGATGAAGCCTCCGTACGATAGTAATTCGGTAGCTTTTGAGTGAACCCTCAGCTCTATTATTTTTGAATTTATGAGTTTTGACAACATGTCTGGAATGAGACAACTCCGGTTTGACTGGAAGCCGACCCCAAAATAGTTGGGAAAAGTCTAGGCAGATGATGATGATCTGGAATGGGACAACTATCCAATCGTGTTCCCACAAATTCTAGACGTGCCCCTAACTAATATAAACTAATATATTATTTGTGATACAGAGTTGAAAACGCCCGAAACCCCGATTTTGTGCTAGAGCGTGGTACCCTTGTAGACTGAAGCTGTTCCCATTGAATATAGATTGTCCAGAAGCCTAGTAGATCACTGAGAGTTGAAGCCAAGGGGCACGTCTCAGCTGTTTTCATGATGACAATAACTGCAGCCTATTATTGAGTTTTTAACTGAAATCTTGCTAAGAAAGTGGCGGCTCACACTATGTAAACCAAGCATTTATTATTTTATTTCTCAACAAAATTACATTTGTGTCGAACAGTTCTCGTTGAAAAGCACTACAGGCGCCTTCTACGAAAGTGTTTTGATAGAGTTACTTATAAATATCGATCAAAACGAGGCTGCATGACCGCTGCGGTTCCTCAAATCTTGTGGTGTTTGCATCTGTCAATGTCACATACAAAATACTTGACAGTGTAATGACTTACAAGAAATAAGAACAGATTCTAGAAGCAAATGAATCATTTGTTTCTCTGCCAAACGATTTCTAACAAGTTTCACTCCTAATTAATGTTGTTAAGATTTATTGTGGTTTGTGGTACTTGCATTGTTGTTGTAGAAACAGACGAAACACAGACGAAAGATCAACCAGGGTATACAACATTATTTTTAGTATATGCGAAACCTGAATATAGTTTGTTCAGAATCAGTAACTGATTCGATTCCAATATTTTTTACACCATGTTATATTTTTTTCAAAAATATTTTAATTAAATTTTATTACCAGTTAATTATAATACAATCACCGTACGGTTAGGTACCTATTGCCAAACTATTATCACGAGTGTATAACACAGTAGACGCGGTGTACCGCGAAATGAGCATGTTTTTGAACGGACAACCACGTAATATACAAGCTTATAACTTTGTGATTTTTTATGATACGGTTTTAAAATTTTGTACATAGATTCTTTACACAAAAATATTGGACAGGTGTATCGGGTTTCACATAAACAAAAAATAATGTTGTATAGGTTCTATCAGCCGTTACAGTGCGCGGCACTAGGTATTTATTCGAAAAGTACGGCTTTCACATCACTAATAATGGAAAGACATCACTGGCTCACGGGTACTTTATTCAATAATCGACTTAAAAACTATTATTCTATACAGTTAAAATTAAAATACACCCAGACTGGACTTAATAAGTTGGGTGACTTGTTGAATTGATTACTTGGATGGTACCACCATATATTTTACACAAACTTCAGGTTCAGGCTTTTCTTCAGCTTGGTCAACATAACGTTATTAAACCTGAAATATAGCCACAAGCTGGAAAATAACTATGAAAAAACACCACTTATTTCCGATTGTGTTAAAATATCGCTTCATTTCGAAGTTGACAAAGACAGAATTATGCTGTTCTAAATACACACTAAAAGTTAACGTTTGAAACTAATTTTTAAACGAAAAAAAAGTAGAACAAGAGACGTCATTTTTAATTGTTATGAGACCTCAAGAACTGCATAAAATATGTGTCTTATTCTTCAGTTAGATTTCAGTCTAGCACGCATTGACATTAAAACAATAGAAAAATAAAATAACTTGTTTCAAAAGTCTAGTACTAGTACGAGCTTCCTTTTTTCTCTTAGTGTAAACGAACTTTGGTATATCAATTATATGGATAATCAATTACATTTTAAAAATGTTGACGATTACGAATTTTGATTGCGATAAAATAGTTAGAATGTTCTATTCTAAGCTAGAGAGTATAAAGATCTATTTTAGCAACATTGTTGTTAGCAACATTGATAAAGCTTTAGACCAGCTGCTTTTTTAAACAGTCCATGAAAGTCGCTGCAACTTATTTTTCCATTACTTTCTTCAAAAGATTATCAATTAAAGATCACAGATGCATACTTTTTAATTAAATAAACACCATTACTTCCACCATACGACCTACATCCTTGTTTAAATTATATTTCATCAGTCGAAACAATGTTTATTCATCCATGTTTTTAACTTCAGTCAACGATGATTCAACCAGACTTATTTGTTTAGGTAAATGTTAGTTCTAATAAAAATTAAAACATTTTGTTAGTTGGATCTGACCCAGTTTCGACGGGGTTCGAAGAGATCTTGGAGCGTTTTGTGATTTGTAAATTAAATGAGCATTTTGAGGTAATTTTCGTTGGTAATTTGTGACGTTATTTGGACTTTAGTCAGATGTCTGGCGAGCTAGCTAATTGGTTGAAATTGGACAACAACTTCGGATAGATTTTTTTGTAAAAAGTTTATCTACGACCAAGTAATTAAATATTTAAATGGAAATTATCTACATTGTATACACACTTACATTTACCATAAGAATATTTTCGCGAAAGAAAAATGATTCGTAAGTTTCAAGACGTTTAGAAGTTTTTCGAAGCTATTGCGTACCTACTGTTTTCATTTTTTTTTTCTCAAAATCCCGAAACGTGCACTTTATAATACGTTTTGTAAAATGTATTATTACCCAGAAACGCGAAATTGAAAAACAATTACAAATACACGGCAAAAGTCGTAAACAGTACTGAAAAACATCTCAGACGCGGGCAGCAACTGAATTTTTCACAAAATTATTTCTGTACTGCGCATGAGTTTCACTTACGTCAATACTAATTGTACAGACGAAATTGAACCTTGTTGCATTGTAATAAGTGATTGAGAGTGTTGTGGTCGAGTTTGGCATGGATGAAAGGCGGGTTGTGTGTTTAGATCTCGCGTCGTTTTGAAATAGTTGCGCTTGCGCCACATTGATGGAATGATGAATCGTATGTATTTTCATGTACCTTGATTCTTGTTTTCTTCTAGAACATTGCTTAAATCTCAAAATGCTAGAAGTCAGTGCCATCTTTAACCTGGGTTTTAAATACAAAAGCGAAGAACGCAGACAGCATCTGTTCTGTAGCGCAGCCGGGTTTGTAATACGTTCTGAAATCTTTCCAAGTCTAAAAGCTTCAAAAATGTTACGTACGCTTTAAATTGAGCATTAATTCAAGTATCACCTAGTTTTCGCGAAAACGGATAAGATTGATAGGTACACAAATTCACTGAAACATCTAAAAAATATAAAAATGAGATAAATCAATCTTCAGCAATAACCCAATTCCTCATGAACAAGAGTGCACTATCTCACAGGCTGACTAGTGACGCATATACAGTTGAAAAATCGCATTCAAAACCCGAGTAGAGTGTTTTTCTAGGTCACGGCATTTGTAAAATAAACAAGAACACTTGCACGTTTAAAACCTAACACTGTACGACTCATAAATAAATCTCTATTTTTTAATATTGCGCTATTAAATTTCCAATTTTGCCCAGCCCATTCTTGTATTAAAAAATACAACAGCTCGCTTTCGTTTAACCGTTCGCCTAGTTTTCTTAAAAAACGGGATACATGTATATTCGTAAATAGCAATAACCACAGATAACCTTTTCTACATTCCGCATACAAGGCAATCTATGCCGCTAAACATTAGTACATTTTCCAACAACTTAAGTAATTCTTGTGCCGTCTACATAGAACTACTAATTACAAGGAAATATGATTTAATTTGCATTCAAATGAATCAAGTCTAATATCGGAGAGAAGTCTCCCAGACACTTCTAATAAGTACTTACAGAGAGACTTTTTTTTTTTTTTAGCTTGATAAAATCGTCAAATGAGTCCTCCCACCCCGGGCAGGGCGGGAGGGACTGTCAGACTTCTACTGACTAATATCCACGGTGTCCTTCCCTATATATAGCCCTTTATGTTTCGGGGTCACGGTAAGGAAATAATCCCGCGACCGCGGCAGGCTTTGGCCCTCTGAGAGGGGGCCCCCTCATTATGCTGACGCTCTTTGAGGCGCACGTGGGACACAACGCGCCGTCGACCCGGGCATGGTCCATGGTCGGGCAGCGAGTTGCCCTTTACTCACTGCCCGCATGCCCAAGTACAGAGAGACTTAGAGAAACCTGTCACATTCACGCTTCTCTGGTGTTCTCGAGGTTTCTCGCCGTGAGCCTGTAGGCTGTTTCTAGAAACTGTTACCGTCACCACGGCTTTAAAAATAGTTTCTGTTCGACATTGAGGGGATCCAGAACGATCAGCTTCAGCAGCGAAATCACTTGAGTAAAGGCAAATGTGCGGGCATGCGGATGCGTCCGATCATGGACCATGCTCGGATCGACGACGTTCGACTGTCTCATCAGGCAACTGTGGATTTTAGTCAGTACAAGTCTGTCAGTCCCTCCCGCCCCAACCTGGGTGGGAGGACTCATTCGATGATTATACCACAATAAAGAAAAAGTAAAGGCAAATGGACTTGTATGCGGAATCTAGTGAGTGTTATCTGTGGCAATAACCCAATTCCACATGATTCGGAGTGGACTATCTCACAGTCTGACAAGTGACGTATTAGAGTTGAAAAATCGCATTTATTTCAAACAGCAAAGATTTTCCAGGTCACAGCGGTAGTATATCAAACAGGAGCACTTAATTTCAATCGACTGCTTCTAAAACTAGTCATAAAACATCTGGTACTATTTATGAATAATTTGATGGGTCTATAAAATGTTGAACGGGAAATAAGTTAATAATACAAATTTTCCGTGTTTTCCAAATATTTAGATAAGTTTTTTAAATGTGATAGCTAAAATGTCATAATTTTATTACATTTTAGCTTTCATATTCGGAAAATTCAGGTATTCCCCCTCTCCTCATGATCTTAAACCGTCTCGAAAGTAAGATTTTTTTCATTCTCCCATGACCACTTTATTTACAGGATAAAATAACTGTACACCACAAATTTGTCGTAGACTACAAAAAAAAAAACATTTACTTAATTCGTTCATTGCTTATCATATTGTAAACCTACCCGCACACATAACATTACTCACATAAAACCACATACAATACCTACATTTCACATTGTTTTCAACAATAAAGACATTAGTAAAAATACCCCAAAAGTCTCGTAGCACTGACGTAGCTCACGTAGCCAACCGCTACGACGTGTGACGTTGACATCAACTCCTGCGCAGCGGGTCACCGCCTTGTTGTCCGCTGGTCACCCCTCATTCAGTCACTGACAATCCATTGAGACACACGTCGCGTACCGTAATATTTTTAATTAAAAAAAACCTTTTACCGGTCGGGAAAAAACGAAAAGTACAATCAACCTCATAATTAACATTGAAATCTTTCTAGAACTACGTGCTGACCAGAAAAAAATAAGTGACAGTGTAAAGTGCAAACTTAAGTCAAAATGATGACGATTAGCGAAAGTCAGTATTCTTCAAACAAAATGTCGAGTATTCACAAGATAAACGACAGGATCGTGCACAAGGACAGCTTTGATGACACCAAGAGTTCTTCGAGCGTCAACAGCACCCTGATCACGAAGAGAGGATTCAAACCTTCGGACATGTACGACCCTCAGAAGAAAGAGTTCCTCACAAACCTCAGTTATAAGTTGTTCCCTGTAAGTTGGGTAAGTCGTTTCTTATCTAATTAGTCGTTGGTGCTTCTAACACACGCGTATTTGGGTGGACACGTATACTGAGTAATTTATTTTGGATTATTTTTATTTGTTTGTAAGTTAGAGTTATCAATGTTTGAGATTCGATCTAAAAAAATGTATCAGTAGTTGAGTCATCTCTCATCTGGAACATTGGCAACAGTGGTGAAATATCAGAAAGTCAAAACAAATATACGTAAGTTTATATTATGCAGTTTTAATCGACATTGATGACGCTAACTGTACCAAAAAAATGATAGAAACAAAATTGTGTAAATATTAGATAATAATTTATGAAAGTAAGGGTTTATATGAAACATATTTAACTCTATTCTTATTCAAATTTTAATATACTATGCTACAGCTTAGAGGACGTTAAAGGACTCGACGTTCATCTTTGTCATTTTAATTAGTAATGATAACTCTTAGTCAGGACTGATTCATCCATTTCTTAGAGATATGCAAATACATAACAGAATAAGTATACTATACAAAAACCACAAAACAAATGTATGGAACATGCAATAAATTAAATGCTTTGACGATCTCAAGGTTGAGATGCTGAAATTTTTGCATAAAAGCATGAGGTAACATATTTATGGATCCTATTCAATATTTATGTTACCCAGTTATAAAGAGTTGATAGCTTTTCTATAAATTCTTAACTTGAATACCTACCAGTGGGTAGATCTTTCAGAATAATATCAGAAGTTCTTGTTTACTGTCAGTATGTGAGTCATATTCTACTTTTGTAACAATTTCAGTTTGTTTTCATGGGTTTTCCTTCGGAAAAGCGAGCGTCTAAAAACATCTTCTATTCTCTACGAAGTGTTTACATGATTTTATGTTTCTGATAAAAGAATTATGAAAGTACATTAATTTACACAATTTTGTTTCATGAAACTTATTATTTTTCTATTATTTATTTATATATGTTATTATTGTTATTTATTTTTCAGTAGTTAGATTACTGACGTCACTAACTTTTCGGTAACGTTATTAAAAATCGAAACTAAACTACAAAAATATCTTACTTTTGGATATAAATTAAGAAAAAACAGCTATAAAATGTCTTTTTACGAATGAAAAATCTAGTAATTTTTAAACAGTTTTATAAAAGTCAAACAATAATTATTAGTTTTCTATTGCCAAAATAAAAGAGGCAATGACCGGAGACAGGGTTAGTGCTACTAATGAGGTTCAGATACCTATGAGTGACATGTAAATGTTACCGACTGTACTTTGCTCTTTTGCTGAATTATTTCGTTTTTTTACCTTTGACAAATGCAGGTGTTTAAAAACAAGATGAAAGTCAAATAATAAATTAATATTATTTTCCCACAATAATATTATAAAACACCTGCTATTATAGTTCTATCATACATTTTTAGTATTTTATCAGCACTCCAGTAACGTAGTAATATTTTAAAACGTGAATTTAAACAAAAATATAATTAAACGCAAGCTCATTTAAAAAAATTGGTGAAAAAGAAAATTCCTAAGGCTGAGAACACATTGATAAAACACTTTAAATTAACACAAGTCAAAAATTAAGAAATTAATTCTAAAATAAACAAAAATTCTTCACAATATAAAAGTTTCGTTACGAAACTGTTGAAAGCTCTACGAGAGACTATTTGAAGACGGACAGACGAACAGATTAACCTATATTAGTTTCCACATGTTGATGCTAAATACGGCTGGCAACACTGACGACAGACAAGCTCAAGTTACTCTACTTTTTATTACTTTGTGCTAAGAAATGTACGTTTTTATGAATTTACAGATAATAATTTGCGCTGGATAGAATCACAATAATTTTTTGATCACTTTTACCAGAAAAACTGAAATAATAAAAACTGGAGTGAACTATTCATTTGTATTCTTACATAGAAGTGTAAGCCTAAACCCATTTGTACACTTAGCGACGCAAGTATCCGAGGCGATAACTTACGACTTTGGTATCCAGGTGACTTATCGCAATACAAATCCATAGAGGTTCGTACACAGCCACGCTTCAATGGATGTCAAAGTCGTAAGATATTACTTACTTACGAAGGGGCTAAGTGTATTACTTACTTTTTTTTCATCACAAATCAACGAATTAGGAAAACATAAAAATATAAAAAAAAAAACATAAAAAAAAAGTAAAGATAGTCACACGTCTTTGACCATTATAATACAGCAATCACTTCAAGCACCATTTCCCCAACCCAAAATGCCATACATCATATCCACTGACTTTTTTATTGAAAAGCTTATAATTTTAATTACTTGACTAGACTGCTATAAGTCAATATAATAATGACTGCAGTCTTCAGCATCAATGTTCCTTTGATCTCGACCATCTAAAAATAATGGTAATAAAAATAAGACATTAATGAATGCCAACATTCCTGGCAGTAATGGCGATACTCTTGCCTTCGAAAAGGCCGAATCGAATTGAAATTTAAACTATACCCACTTGACCCTATCTCAATCGCACAATGACCTTAGTTACAATATATATTTAGATTGAATCTGTACCAATATTATAAAGGGGTGAAGTAAGTTTGTTTGTACGAAGTTATCTCTGGAATTCTTTCACTAGTGGAAAGCTACATTATTCTTGCATGGCTTTATTTTTAATAATGTTAATTTTAGTTTAGCTCTTCCTCTTGGTTTTCAAAAATCTTTTTGTCCATTTTTCCTCGATAAATGGACAAAAAGATTTTTTCAATTCGAACCAGCAATTCCTGAGATAGCGCGTTCAAGTAAACAACCTCGTCAGCTTTAAATTATTAGTATAGAAGAATAGATTTCACCTGTGAGAAGCCAGGACTAGTCGCTAATATAATTAATAATTTTTTATAATCATAAAGATTTTGCTTGAAAAAGTTATTTTTTCCTCATGAAGAACTCACTTTCTTATTTATTACAAACACTCATGGTGCTATAAGATCTAAGGTTCGATTCCTGAGTAATTTTTCTGAACAGTTACGTCCGCCCTTAAATATACCTAGCCATTTTTAAATAATAACAATAATTAAACAAAAAGAAAATGCCTTACGAATAAGCCAACACAAGATAGGAACAGCCACAAAAATAGCCGTGATCCGAATTTGTTTCAACCGGGCATCGAACCCGTGTCACTCCGCACCTCTGTTCTTGGCCTCTGCGTTATTTAGGGCCCATTTACACATCACCGGCGCAGGCGCAGTTAAGACACTGTGTTAGTGTGACTTCAGTTAAAGAACGTTTGAAGACAGACGGTTTATGAGGGTATGGGGTTTGTAAAAGATGTATAAATTCTTAGTTGAAGAGACTTCAAAGAGAATTAAAGGCAAACAAGCGAGTTTGGAGTTGATTGGCCATGTTTCGTTACAATTGTGAGACATTCCCAATAACCAGAAGATTTATTCGGTAACAACATTATATAAATATTTTTATGAAGGCCTTTTTAAGTGATTTTTTTCATTAAACAAATTGACTTTTTGAACATCCTGAAAAAAGCATAAATACGCCAATAATGTTACCACTGCTTGGGCAGATCGCTGCGCAAAAGTACTTTGACGCCTAAATGTTGTCTTTATTTTATTTGATTATTTAAAATTACTTCAATTTAGTCTAAGCAGATTAAATAAATCCAGTATTAAAATAATATAGGTATATAATAATTCCTGTATCTGTTTTTAGTTATTTTGTTTAACAAAGCACTTTCTTTCTAATACAAAATAAGTAAAAAAAACTAATAGAATGCAAATCAGTAAATAATGTTAAAACTTCAAACAAAATAAATAACCTAGCAAAATTAGACCATGCCCTAACATCAGTAAGGGTTTCCAAAAATATTATAACGATTGTCATACAGAAATGTAATTGACATGACATTGTACTGACATTATTTATGATCGACAACTGTTGGTCTGTGATCAGAGAGACGTATTATCATTTCGACTGTCCAAGTATATAGACTTAATTCGTGCTAGTGATAAAAATAATTATTTACTTATTATATAATTAGTTGCTTATAATTAGCAGCCCAAAACATCGGGAGTTCTTAATGTTTATGTAAGTTTAATATTAAATCATTATAAAATACAACAAATGTCGAGAAGAAGCTATAATGGAGAGAAGTGAGGAATGGGGGGAGGCATTTGTCCAGGAGTGGGATAGTAGGTATAAGCTAAATAACAAAAAATAGAAATAAATTGGGATAAATCTAAATGGAAGTGAAAACTGCATAAAAATTCTTTGCGCCTTGTTAAGAATATCAAAGATAACATAGAGATAACATCGACACCTGACTCCAATTAATAATGTGTTTGGATGAAAAAGCGATTTTTTATTTAATTCAGATGTATTTTGTGTTACCAGTTTTTGTTTTTATGATAAAGTGCTTTCTTTAATATCTTGAAGTAATGATATCAGTACGCAATACACTTTTTATTACAGTTTTACAGTAAAAAATAAATTGTTAATTTGGAAGGTCATTTTTGACGCAGAAAACTATGTATTCTGAAATTGTAGGAAGTAGTTACTGAAATCAATTGTAAATTAAAAGTAGATACTATAAAAATAGTTTATTTTGAAGTGATGAACAAATATAATAAAATTCAAGGTCATCGTAGATACGGCGTTTTAAACATTTCAGTAAAATGAAGATGACTGGAAAATAAAATGATGTAAATTATATTGAAAGCAACTAAATATAAAAATACAACCACACTAACCAATAATTAATATAATGGAGAAAAGATTTTATGTATGTATATTTGTATTTAACTTCCTGGAAATATAACTCACAAAAAGGTTTTTGAAAATCTGTCCAGTAGTTTTTGAGATAATTCATTACAAACAAAAATACAAATCATTTCTCTATTATAATATTAGTTAGTGTGGTTAAAAGTCTGAAATTCCAGTCTAATTTTGATAATGTTCTACGTCATTTGTAACAAAAGAGGCCTCTAGATCGGCTAGATCTATCAAGCTGGTATTAGATTGAAAAACTTCCGTGTTAATAAAGCAGTTTCATAAAAGAGCATTGTTGAAGAAAAACCACATTCCCAAAAATATTTAATCAAGTAATCTGCTTACAGAAAAAAACATTTAAACCAATCAATTATTATTATAACTGTTTATAAACATTTTGGCCTCGATTTCTAGTAAAAATCAGTTTAATATAAATTTCGAAGCAGTCTGTGTTGCCAGCGCAGTTTGGAAACGTGCCAACCCTGATGGTAATCTACAAAACGTCAAAATGTAACCAATCGATTTTACACTTTGCTGCTTTTGTTAATAAGTGTAAAATTAGGATGTGGAAAATGACAAAAGCTTGATTTTAGTGGCTCGATATTTTTTTTTGGTGCAAAAAGTAAAACTGAAAAACTTAACACTCATTTAATTTTGTGAAATCTTCATTATTAGATTAAAATTAGTAGAAAACTATATTTCGTAGAGCCATTGAAAGCTGTTCCATTATAATAGTAGGTAGTTTATGTTGGATTAAGGACTGGTTTTTCAATAGTCAGTTATCCGTTAACTGAGGAATAAAAATGGCGGTTTGACAGCTTATCTATGGAAAATATGTCATACCGTTATTTTTATTCCTCAGGTAACGCTTAACTGACTATTGAAAAACCAGCCCTAAGTATAATAAAAACTTACAGGACACAAACTAAATTAAATAGAAAATCATAAATTAATACAAATTCGTTTTTTTTTTTAATTTTATTAAATTAAACTCTATCTAATATTTTTTAAATAATTAATACAAGTATTACACTAAAGTTTTCTGTACGTTTAGCGTCTGTCCGTTTCACATAGTAGCAATTATTGAGCACATAATATATCAGATACTTGGCATGATAGTGCCGCTTCTAACTGCGAACCTACCTACATAATATTTATTTCAAGAAATATTTAGTTCTAACTGAGGAAACAAGAGCAGAGACCTATTTATTCTGCCTATATTTCTATAACTTGGCTAAAGAAAAGATATTTAAAGATACAAAATAACTATTGCAAATAAAAGAAAACACACAAGCCATGTGGGATTAATTATGAAAAATGTATAATTATATAAAAAAATGCTAATAAAATATACTTATAAATGATGAAAAAAATTAAGTTCAACAACAACAAACCTAAATTAAAGACAACGACTTAAAAATATTTTGTGTGAAAATGTAGAAACGGACATTCAACATTAAAACAGTAAATTAATAGAAAAAATATGCTAATCACACAGAATGATGGCGACTATTCCCGGGACCCCGAGGGTTTGGAGCCACTGGACTGTCTCACTGTAAGACAATCCCAAAATATACCCAAATTACACACGCATTAGTTTCACAAATGTTGCCAGTGTAAATAAAAACCATTCTCATTTAAAAACAAAAAAAACGGGCTAGTTTTGCGGCCATATTTTTTCTCATGATTAGGATTTCACGTTTTTATTTATTTATTGTTTTACTCACTATTTTATTTACTAACTCATGGTTTTTGTTTTATTTTACTAACTACTGCTTTCGCTTTATCTGTCTTGTGTATTTTGCATTTATTAACTTTTCTGTATTCGAAAATAAGTAATAACCATACCATGATTTCACTGTGTAGGCGAAATAGTCAATTTAATTTATAACATATAAAAACCCATTTTGAAATGCCAATTTATAAAATATTTTTATTAGATTACAGTTGTAGTTTTCTACTTATAATCGACTAGGTACCGTACCGACGTTGTAGTTTTTCTACTTATAATCTACTACCGTACCAACCTCTCGTTTTAATAAATTAGTACCTACTGCATGTAATATTTTTTTTAGAAACATAATATAGTGAGAAACGTTGTAAAAATTAAATTAAAAAAAGTTGTCACAAATTGTACGAAACTATTTATATGTATAAATAAATAGCTCTTCCATTTTCTTCCTCTTCAATATTATGTCAAACGAGAGTGAGAGCTTTTGGCTACATCCATTCGCCATTCCTTTTCGCAAACATTGAGACCGCACCACGACTAAAGTCCTGCGGAAAATTCGTACTTTATGTAGGTACTACATTTTTAATGCAATTTGATGTGTTGTCATAGACACTAGCGCCGCGTCAAAAAGACTTCAGTCGAAGCGCGGACACTATACCTATCAATATGTTAAAAAAATATCGTTTAGCACTGACATCAATGCAACAGAGTCGCGATACTTACAGTCCTGAGTTGCAGATGTAGAGTTGCGAGCAGGAGAGCCTTATTTTGATTTTGGAGGTTTTGACCTCTAAATATTCGCGGCATTCACACAATTCAAGATTGTGGAACTAAATGTTTCAGCGTAGCGACGCAAGCGCAACATAGAGTCAAGAGCCAAAACATTTCATACAGAATGTCGTTGAGTAATGACTTACATTTCTATATACCACGCGTTCGTCTGCCCTCAAGGACGATGATGTATTCTGTATTTTTACATTCTTATCTCATACGAGGGAACTATCAATATTAGTAACCTTTAGTTCAGAAATACCAGGGTTTTTGTTATTGCGTTGTTAAATGCAAGATTTTAAATACTGGTATTTATCTGTTTCCGGTTAGATTGGAAGTCGATCACAATATAGTTTTGAAAGTACTAGGGACTGGCACTCACGATTGCCTTTTTTTTGGGTTGGAATTCATGAAATGAGTCCTCTCGCCCTGAATGTAGCGGTACGTAGAGTTTGTCAGACTCTTACTGACTAAAACACTATTCCATCACATACCCCTTTGTTTTGCATTCTCAGCCGTGGTACCCTGCTTCGACTGTCCTATGACACTATCTAGTATACACCGTGACTTTTTAGTCGTCTTACAAAAGTGGTCCACTTAATGTATCCGACCTAAAATACCTCTAGGAGAGTTTATTATTTTTTTAATCGTTAATAACAATTTTTATTATTAATAAATAGGTACCTACATTAGAAATATGAAACACCCTGTTAAAATGTTTACGTATCAAGCTGTAGAGTATACCTACCCAGCGCAATAGTCGGGCAGATCATTCCATCTCCATTTTCTATGAAACAAGATAACTACGCCTTGCGTCATAATAACGAATTAAAATTTTATTTTTAATTTTTTCAAATCTCTTAAATACCTATTTTTTATTATAAACGTGTTCTAGTCATTGTAATGAACTGGGCTGCCTTTGTAAGACGACTAAAAAGTCACGGTGTATAATAGTTCTACCCTTATTCCAATAAATATGAGCCCAATAGTAAATACTTTTTCTTCAACCTTAATTCTGTAAAGTCTTTGCAAAATAATAACTATGTAATTGACTATTTCGCCTGACATTTTAAATGAATCCTACATAAATTGTTTTAGAATGTGTAGAATCCGCGCTACGACTAAAGTCCTTTTGACGCAGCGCTAAGAGTCCGCGCCACGATTCAAGTCCTTTTGACGCAGCGCTAAGAGTCCGCGCCACGATTCAAGTCCTTTTGACGCAGCGCTAAGAGTCCGCGCCACGATTCAAGTCCTTTTGACGCAGCGCTAAGAGTCCGCCACGATTCAAGTCCTTTTGACGCAGCGCTAAGAGTCCGTGCCACGATTCAAGTCCTTTTGACGCAGCGCTAAGAGTCCGCGCCACGATTCAAGTCCTTTTGACGCAGCGCTAAGAGTCCGCGCCACGATTCAAGATTCTTTTGACGCGAAGCTAGTGTCTATGTCATTAAATCAACATGCAATAAAAAATGTATGTATGTAATTAAATGTATGTGTATGTGAATCGTGACGCGGACTCTATCCTACTTCTTCTAGTTTGATAGAGCTGGCTTTTCTCTAGAACTATTAAATAGATCGTAGAAAATCGTACAACCCATTATAATGTGTAGTGTTTTTGAATCATACACCAGCTGCTTTGTCCAACTCTGTGTCTACGTCAATGAATTCTTGTTCAGATTTATTTTTGTCTTTCCTTGAGAATCGAACCCAATTCAGTGTTATTTCACGTATTTTCAAGGTTATAAATATTTCAAAGAGTTCATTCATTAATACAAGACCTCTTGTTATGAATAGTTTCTTAATTATACCTATGTATTTCATTTTAAACTGTATGTGAATATGCAAGTACTTTATCCCCATAAATAATCAATATCATATATAGTGCGAGAGCCGGCTGCAAAAATACCTACCTTATCGGATACCCCAATAGGCTATATATAGATCGTTAACCGACACCTAAACACGTAAAAAAAATCAGGTCTGCCAGAGCCGATCCTGCCGGGTCATAGAAATAATCGAGATTTTTTGACGTAATTTTTTAGTAAAAATTACGTCATAAGATACCCGAATGAAAGTGCTGGCAGCAGATAACCATTGATTAGTTATGTGAAAAAAAGTGGGTCTGCCATTGCGCACCTTGCCGGAAGTACTTGGCAGACCCCTAAAATATGCCCTTCTGAAACACTAAACCTACCTCATCGAGTACCCGGATGGGACCAACGCTAAATAATAACCAAGATGCCTCTGATAATGGATCAAAAGGTCTGCCAGGTCTAAGCTTGCCGGAACTTAGTGTTCAAAGCATTTGAAGTTGATAGGGAGCATAATTTCATCTGTAGTCAAAATAACATTTAACATTTAAAATAACATTTTTTAAACATTATTTTGTTTCTAATTTTAAACAAATTTATGAATATTAAATATTTTTTATCAAAACATTAAATAAAACAAAAAGTGTAGAGATAAAAGATGTACCTACATTCAAAATTTAGCAACAATCACTACGAGTTCAATATCATGCTTACAATTTATATACTTACAACTATCAAAACTTAGTTTAAGTTGGCATTCAAATTACCTGAATTCTGTATATAAGTAGGTTTAGGGAACTAAGTACCTAGGCTTCCGAGTGTAGAACCTGTTATTGCGTAAATCATCGTAGGAACGCCGAAAGGTAGTCAACGCCTAATCAACCTGACCACCACCAGGATCTTTCTCATCATCTCAGCCATAGGACGTCCACTGCTGAACATAGGCCTCCCCTTTAGATTTCCACATAATTATATATAATATACCGGTTGGAAGCGATCTGCATCCAGCGTCTTCCGGCGACCTTTATAAGGTCGTCTTTCCATCTTGTTGGTGAACGTCCTACGCTGCGCTTGCTAGTCCGTGGTCTCCACTCTAGTGCCTTTCGACCCCATCGGCCATCTGCTCTGCGAGCAATATGGCCTGCCCATTGCCACTTTAGCTTGCTAATCCGGCAGGCTATATCGGTGACTTTAGTTCGTCTACGGATCTCCTCATTTCGGATTCGATCACGCAGAGAAATACCGAGCATAGCCCTCTCCATAGTTCGTTGAGCGACTTTGAGCTTTGAGATGAGGCCGATACTGAAAGACCACGTTCCGGTGCCGTAAGTCATCACTGGTAACACACATTGGTTGAAGACTTTTGTCTTGAGGCACTGAGGTATGTCCGACGAAAAGACATTGCGTAGTTTCCCGAACGCTGCCCAACCGAGTTGGATTCGGCGGTTGTCCTCTTTCTTGAAGTTGGACCTACCTAATTGGACTACTGTCTTGTCCTAAGTAGATAATAATGTTCAACAACTTCGAGTACCGAGTTTCCAACAGAGACTAGGGTGGGCATGGCATTTAACATAATTTTCGTATTGTCCAGTTTCATTTTCAAGCCCAACATTTGTGAAACTCGGTCGAGGCTATCGAGCATCATGCTGAGTTCCTCCATCGACTTTGCCATGACTACGATGTAGTCGGCAAACCGAAGGTGAGTGATGGACTCGTATTTGCCTTGTAGGCGTCTTCCATTGCGGCAGTAAACAGTTTCGGGGAGATAACGTCCTGTCTTACGCCTCTTCTCACTGGAATCGCCTTCGTGCTCTGCTCCTGTACTCGGACCGACATGGTGGCGTTATTATACAAGCATTTCACTTTAGAGCCTTGGTTTCGCTGTATGGTCTCTTTAACACAATTCGTATTAAAGAGACGCAGATCGTGTCGCAAGGACTTAGATATACGTCTATTGAGCCGCCTATATGACTTAACGTCATCGGAAGACTGCAACTGTAGCAAGTGTCGTTCAGCCATGAGGTTTAAGGTTTGCTCGGTCAATTTCTGAGGTCTATCTTTACGGCAGGGTCTAAAAAACATAGACCCTACCGCGAGGACAGTTTCCGCTAGCCCGTCGTTGATCTCGTTCACTGAAACTACACACGAACACTCGTCTTTTTTTGATTTATACAGTTATCGTACCTACTCAGGTATTGACAGTAAATGGTTAGTCAACCTAACCATTAATGTTTAAACTTTGACCTGATTTCGGTGGACTAGAAAGATCCTGGTGGTGGTCAGGTTGATTAGGCGTTGACTACCTTTCGGCGTTCCTACGATGATTTACGCAATAACAGGTTCTACACTCGGAAGCCTGCTTAGTTCCCTAAAGCTACATACTCGTATATACAGGATTCAGGTAATTTTGATGCCAACTTAAACTAAGTTTTGATAGTTGTAACTTAGATGTGCCTGATGGCAATATTCCCACTGCCGGCAATATTCCCAATATTGCCACTGCCGGTAAAATACCAAAATTGCCGGCAACTTTGGCAATATTGCCAAGGTTGCCAGTCAAATAACACCTGTATATTTTATTATTACTGCAGGTGCAGTTTATATTACTGTAGCTATAAAAACTACTAAGTTGTTACTCTAAACGGTGATTTACTGATTATGTAAGAATTACCGAAACAAGTGCATTAAAATAATGTTATTTTTGTTGATTATTTGTAGTTTTGACAGAGATTTATACTTCCATATTAAATAGGTACATAAACTCGTTGTTTTTGTTATGTGATTTTGCATGAAAAACTAGTAGCCCACTCAACGAACAGTTATAGAGGGAATTTTTTGGAACACGATTTTGGACTACGTTACTTTGTTTGAACTAGTTAGGAGGTGAATATAATTATCAAAAGTCCCCGCCACTAGCCCTTGAGCTGTGGTGGAGGGGGGTTCAAAGGTTCCATTTTTTGATTTTTCACTTATAACTCGGAAACCATGCCTCCTAGCGGCATGGTTTGTATGAATAAAACAAAGGCTGAATAAATTTCCTATAAGTTTTATTTAGTAATCATTTCGATATCTTGTATAGTTTTCAAAAACCATATTTACCTTTTTGCATTCGGAAAGTCTTATTTAATATTGCCATAAATCCAGAAAGCAGCAGCAGTCTTTTCAGGCTCTCCCTGTAGTACCTACTCCTCCGTCTATTTTTGTGGGCAACTCACATTTGACCAAATTTTAATACCTACCCATACGAAAATTGTTTACAACAAAAAAGAACTAAAGTTTCCAAAGATAGTTTTTCCGCATCTCTTATGGGTGCGCATTTCCTCCTACATAGTACAGTCCTACCTAGTCTGTAAGTACCTAGTATAATTTAAAATGAGTTTCTAAGCTAATTTTTACTGCTCCCTCGGTGGGGGAAGACAAGACAAATCAAGCTTGATGGTGGTCACCGAATTTAAGAACTACTTATACCTGGTGGACATTAAGAGAGACCCGAAGGGGTCTCTCTCAATGTCCGTGGGCCTCCTGATAAAGATCTGTAGGCCCATATCACCTCAAGATGCAGCATGCTGGTTCTGTTCATCGCAGGTGGTGAAGGGAGAGTCTGAATCAACTGCTACTGCTTTCTGGATCTATGGCGATATCAAATACAACTTTCCAAATGCGAAAAACTAAAAATGTTTTTTCCCCTAAATTACAGACTTTCAAAAGTGGATACCTCGAAAACTATGAAAACTCGAAAACTTACAAGATCTTGAAATGCTTACTGAGTAAAACTTACGGAAAATTGAATTAGTTTTTTATTTTGTTCACACACGCTATGCTGCTAGAACGCATGGTTTTCCGAGATGTAAGCGAAAACCTAAAAAATGGTACCTTACACCCCCCCCCCCCCCCAGAGCTCATGGTTTTGATATGTTCACCTCCTAACTAGTCCAAACAAAGTTACGTAGTAAAAAATGTGTTTCTAGAATTTCCCTCTATGCTTTGAGCATTCGATGACTAGATTAAACTACAACATTAAAATAAATTATTCGAATTTATACCTTTTTATTCAATATTTATTCAATATACAATGATCGTCAATTCTTATCTTAAAATGTATGTGTAATTTCTTATAGTCACAGTCGTGTGCGGCAACAATGGGCAATATTGTCGGTAAAATACCAGGAATATTGCCAAAATTGCCGGCAATTATGGCAATTTAACAAAAAAAAAATTTTTTTTTGTATATAATGTAGACCATGGTCTGTAAATGCTAATTTTAAGTGTGTTACATAGTTTTCGCACTCACTTTGACTTCAAATTAAGAAATATTCCCAAATATTTCCACTCCCGGCAATATTGCCGGCAATAATTATTTCCACCTATATTCCCACCTTGGGCAATATTGCCGGCAACGGCACATCTCTTGTAAGTATATAAATTGTAAGCATGTTATTGAACTCGTAGTGATTGTTGCTAAATTTTGAATGTACATCTTTTATCTCTACACTTGTTGTTTTATTTAATGTTCTGATAAAAAATATTCAATAGTCATAAATTTGTTTAAAATTAGAAACAAAATAATGTTTAAAAAATGTTATTTTAAATGTTAAATGTTATTTTGACTTCAGATGAAATTATGCTCCCTATCAACTTCAAATGCTTTGAACACTAAGTTCCGGCAAGCTTAGACCTGGCAGACCTTTTGATCCATTATCAGAGGCATCTTGGTTATTATTTAGCGTTGGTACCATCCGGGTACTCGATGAGGTAGGTTTAGTGTTTCAGAAGGGCATATTTTAGGGGTCTGCCAAGTACTTCCGGCAAGGTGCGCAATGGCAGACCCACTTTTTTTCACATAACTAATCAATGGTTAACTGCTGCCAGCACTTTCATTCGGGTATCTTATGACGTAATTTTTACTAAAAAATTACGTCAAAAAATCTCGATTATTTCTATGACCCGGCAGGATCGGCACTGGCAGACCTGATTTTTTTTACGTGTTTAGGTGTCGGTTAACGCTCTATATATAGCCTATTGGGGTAGCCGATAAGGTAGGTATTTTTGCAGCCGGCTCTCGCACCAATATTATTATGACTATTTCATGTTTTGATATATCTGTGCTTCCCTGTGATTTTAAAAGTAAATAAACATATAATATTATTATTGAGGTTATTTTATCATGTCATATCGTTTAAAAATAATTAGTATATTATGTAATCTTGTCACAATTGTTGAACATTGTAATATTACCAAATACATAATAGTAATAAGTATCATAACAAAACATGATATATCATCAAAAACATGATAATATCATCAAAAACATGATAATATCACCAAAAAACGTGATGAAAACTACCAAATCACGATGTGACGACAAAACTAATGTCATCACACTTGATATTCCAGGAGGACATGGAAAACAAGCCAATTTTAGTGGGAGACAAGGAGGTCGACCTGAACAAGATCTTCACGCCAGCGCCTGATGCTGAAGAGCATATTATCAAGAAGGACCGCAAGTTTGGTAAGAAGTTTTTATTATTAGCTTTTGAAAGTACCTAAAATTCTGCACAAAATATCAATGTACTAGATTTAAAAAAAAAATGGTTTGGTTAGTAAAGACGGCAACACAATTCTGTCATACATATTTTTCTAATCGAACATGAAGCAAAATTATATTGTGAAAAAAGTTTGCATGAAAACATTTTGCCTATGACGGGAACCATAGAAATGTACGAAATCTGCGTAAGATTTAGATCATAATATACGATGACGCTCCAGTTTTTTAGGGTTCCGTAGTCAACAAGGAACCCTTATAGTTTCGCCATGTCCGTCCGTCCGTCCGTCCGTCTGTCCGCAGTTTAGCTCAGAGACGCACAGTCCTAGAGAGCTGTAATTTGGTGTAAATATACGGATTTGTTGTGCCAAAAAAGTGGTAAAATAAAATCTCGTAAAATATTTTTTTTTAGGGTACCTCCTGTACACGTAAAGTGGGGATGTTTTTTTTTTTTCTCGCGTACCCCTTGGTGTGGGGTATCATTAAATAGGTCTTTAAAAAATATTGATAGTTTCCATTAACAATTTTTTTATAAAAAAATTCGTTTGTGAAATATTAAGCTTTAAAGTGCTAAACTTTGCTCGACTCGAGTGTCCCCCCCCTCTACCAGCTAAACGGTTATGTTTGGGGGTGTGAAAAAATTCACAATAGTAGTATATATAACGAAGTTTAAAAGAAAATTATCATGACTAAGTAGGCTTTACAACTGTACGAGTAATAGTCGACCAACTTATAAAATGTACTTGGATAACATATTTTCTTAAACAAAATGTATCGGAGAACATGCTCTTCAACTGCAAATGTAAGTTTGTCAACTTTATTTTTACAGCTTTAATAGGTATGTTTTTACGGTATGTTTTTTGGGGATAGGTAGGTTTTTATCGTCAACTATTTTTAACTTACTTCAAAATTTGATGGCTAACTACGGAACCCTACACTGTGCGTGGCCCGACACGCACTTGGCCGGTTTTTTTTGGTACAATCCCACCACACTATTCTCAAACCACTGCAACTTCCGAAAGCCAGAATCAACAGTGGTAACTGCCAAAAAACGCCGAGACAATAAAACTCAAAGTGCCCTGGAAAATGAATTTACCTGTCTTGCAACGAAATTAATCAGAAAAGAATGGTGGAGGAGAAGGAAAATAAGTAGTTTCCACTTCCCTCCATGTCAAGCAGTAGGAGACAGAACAAAACAAGGCCAATAGCCACAAAACTCACGAAGAACACAAGACAGTCTGTCGCCTCTAGAAATAAATACACAAACATCTGCACACTTGAACGAGTTATACAGGGTGCAATCTTAGTCGTGGGCAATATTTTAATCTAATGCTCTACTAACGATACTGAATGTATAACGCAACTCAAAAGCATTATTAATGCAAGTATGTAAAACCTTAAAAAAATTCATAAGTGTCTCAAAGTATCAACGCGACGCGTTATACTGCGCTTTAAAATTTGGATACTTCAAGACTTATTGGTGATTAAGATTTTTTTATTATTACTTTTAGTGTTTATTTGCAACATTATGCCTTTGCAATGTGATTTAAAACATTTTTAAGGTTTTCCAAACTTGCATTAAAAATGTTTTTGATTTGCGAATTATTAGCCCTAATGCAATCAGTATCGTGACTAGAGTCTTAGATTAAAGTATTGCCCACGACTAAGATTGCACCCTGTATGTAGATTTTCGAGAGAATTTAATGACTGATAGATTTTCAACAACATCTGGTAGCAACACAGGCAACACAGTAAGATGACGCATAACAGTTCTGAGTAATTAATTACACAAAAGATCTTACTGCACCTGTCTGGTCACAAAACCGCAGTCGATCACTTCCGTCATCTTCTAACGGCCTGTGAGTCTAATGGCTGCTACACACCTTACGATAAATCGTTACCGATTGAACGGTACAGATAAAACTGCACAGTTTCGGTAGTGCCCACACACATTCAGACAGGTACTAGAAAACTGTACGATTATTCATTACTTGAGCCATGGCTTCGACTGACGATGCGTTGGCAGTTGTTGGTTTATAAGGCAAAAACTGAACAAGTGGCCACACACGTTACGATTTATCGATACAGTTTCATCCGATTCCGATTTATCTATCCAAAATTTCAAACGGTTCCGTTCAACTGTACATTCTTATAAAATCGGACAAACTGTACAGTTTTTCTCATACACACTTGTCGATTTATCGTTGCAGTTTATCTGTACCGACTAATCGTAACGATTTATCGTAAGGTGTGTAGCAGCCATAAAGGCGAAAATACACGGTTCAACCAAATTGAATCACTTTGGTTGAATGGAGCAGAAATGAAAGGGTTGCTGTTTACACGCTATCTGGAAAATGAACCGTTCAACACATATTCTTCGAAAGATGTCGTCGAATGAGGTCGTACGTTTAGGAGTTGCAATTATATGTGATCGTTTAATTATAGAATTATCGAAAAGGAAGATAAGAAAACGCCGCGCGCATGACTGACTGTAAAAGTTTTCTGTATTTGTTTTGATTTCCTATGACATTCAAAATTTAATCTGTATAAAATGATAATTTATTCAAATATTAAAAATGCATAATATAAATTTAATAATTACAATCTTAAAGCTCAAAATTTGTATGCCTACTAGGCTAAACATAGTGATCCTAACGTTGTAATTTCATCTTATTTACCTACCTATTTTTCACAAATAAATAATTTGAAGTGAATCGTTCAATTCTTGTGTTTACACATTCATTTCTCATTCATCCGCGTTGAAGATTGAACGCTAAAAGTGAAAATATTGAGCATGTTCAATTCTTTCAACGCCGTTGAACGACAACATTCAATGACATTGAATGATTAACTTATAAGTTTACATGGATCAATTTGGTTGCTTCATCCAAATTGAAAGACAAAAGTGAACCGTGTAATTTCGCCTTAAGGGCCTATAAACACCA
The DNA here is from genome assembly GCA_954870645.1 of Agrotis clavis. NCBI lineage: Eukaryota > Metazoa > Arthropoda > Insecta > Lepidoptera > Noctuidae > Agrotis > Agrotis clavis. The sequence continues at coordinate 2,113,760 of OX940943.1, read as the reverse complement.
CGTTTTTTAAAAGCGCGCGTTTTTATCAAACAGAGCAGTTTGTTGGTTTGCATCGCATCAAACGCGAGGCACGGGCGCGTCTGTGTCGATAAATAATACGCGCCGGTGGTGACGACGCGCGTTTGTAATTTATAAATGTGTGCAAAGGTCTACAGGCTGCGTCTGACTTGCGTGCGTATTGCGTCTGTATCGCTTCAAACGCGCGTCAACGGCGCGTTTAACAAACGTGGTGTGCATAGGCTCTAAGCGGTGAGCGGAGCGACGGCGGGTGGCGCGAATGAGACATTAATTACTTTGGAAGTACGCGACTTCTCCACTGGCGGCGCATCGTGGCATGTTTCAAACATTTAAAAATGTATACCTATATTTTAATCTTAATTCTTACCTAAACGGGCGAACAAAAAAAATGCTAAAAGAGCATGAGCCAAAACCTCATTAATCTTGTTATTCACTGGAAACTTGATGGGACTTTCCAAAGTTCAGAATGAAATGAGCCAGACATTAGGTTTTTCCCCGGAGAGCGCGGCGCACAGCTGTTCAATGTCAGCGCCATATTTGTTTCATAATGTTGTTAGGCTGGCATAAGGGTTGCCAAAAAAAACACAATTTTATTATAAAAATTATTAAGTTCTTTTGGTTGACTTCGTGTTGTTTATTTTTGTTTCCAATATTGAAACAAAAATATTACAGCCGCACAGGCCGATCTTCCGGGTTAAGCTGCGCTTGTCGAGGTAGATCACTGTGTATGGGTGACCATTTGTCATTGCGAGTTTCCTCTGTGTCACGGAATGCACATAAAGCCTTCGGTCCCGATTATCAGTTGTAAATCTTTGACAGTCGTTACTGTTAGTCATAACTCATAAGCTTTTTTTTTAGCGTGGTAAAATCATCAAATGTGTCCTCCGACCCCGAGCAGGGCGGGAGGGACTGTCAGACTCGTACTGTCTAAAATCCACGGTGTCCTTCAATAGCCCTTTATTTTCCGGGGTCACGGTAATGAGATAAGTCCCGCGACCCCGGCAGGCTTTGGTCCTCTGAGAGGGGCCCCGTCATTTTGCTGACGCTCTTTGAGGCGCGCGTGGAATACAACGCGCCGCCGTCGCCCGGGCATGGTCCGCATGGTCGGACAGCGAGTTGCCCTTTACTCGCCGCCCTCATTCCCGATAACTCATAAGCTTTAAAGTCTGACAACCTGTCTTACCAAGGGTTATCTTATGCCGAGTCACTGGGTTGTGGAGGTCCGCTAGGCAGTCGCTCCATGTAAAATACTGATAATCAGCTGCATCTGTTTTGACTGGAAGCCGACCCCAAAATAGTTGGGAAAAGGCAGGCAGATGATGATGATCAAGTATTATTACTTACTAGGCTATTCCCCATGGTTTCACTCCCACTGCTCGGCTCCTTTAGGTCGTAGCGCGATGTAATATAGCCTATAGCCTTCCTCGATAAATGGACTATCCAACACAAAAAGATTTATTCAATTCGAACCAGTAGTTCCTGAGACAAGCGCGTTCAAAAAAACAACTCTTCAGCTTAGATTGCTTTGAGAGGCAACCCTACTTCTTGCAAGCTATTCCGGGATTAAGACGCAGTAGCCACGATGTAGTTATTATATGCTATTGTTCAACACGACTCCATGCTACTTGTGCGTTGTGCCAACTGTTTTTGGTAATAAATGCGAGATTTGCGTCAGTGAGCCGCTGAGTCAGATCTTTTCTGATAACTGGAGTAATTTCGTCATACGGTCGTAGAATTTGGCTAGAGATGTGACCTACTTGAAGTGAGAAAAAAGGTGTTTGTTTTTAAAAATGATAAAAGTGACTACTATGCGTTTCAAAGAATAGGATGACTTTTACGCCATATTGTGAGAACAATTACAGAACATATAAATGCCCCTAAAGGGGTCATAATATCGGGCCGTTTTTGAACTGAGCGCATAGTTTCGTGTCACTTTCGTGTTCCCTACTACCATTTCCGGTGATTTCTAGACGATTCATAAACTGTCAAAGTTCTGACAAAAATGTCAGCTGCACAGGGCTGCGTTTAAATCAGCCGGCGATAACGTTTATGAGCGTGTGAATTTTTAAGAATTAGCAGGATACATGAAATCCTTAAAAGATTTGAAAGGACATTTTCTGAAGATTCGATTTTTTACTAAAAAAAGATATTCGGGAATATCGGTTTCTATCAAAAGTTCAAAATATAATTTGGCTAAAACACTATTTTTCAAAAATGATTTCTTGAGAATAAAAAGGGTTATTACCTATCGAATTTAACTGAAACGAGATTATGTTGTTCTAAAAAAGCCTTTATATTTGGAAGTAGCTGTTCCCCGCGTTCACTCGCTGCTCGACTCCTATTGGTGATAGCGTGATGTTATATAGCCTTCCTCGATAAAGGGAGTATCTAACACAAATACAGGGTAAAATTTTTATAATTAGCAATATTTTGAACTCGGGGATTACTAACGATATTAATCGTATTACGGAACTCAAAAACATTATTAATACAAGTATCTTCGCTTAATATTATTTGATCCGCGCGCAGTGTACTGCGCTTTAAAATTTTGATACTTTTGGGGTTTATGATTTTTTTTATTACTTTTAGTGTTTATTTGCAATAATAAGCCTTTGCAATGTGACATACTACATTTTTAAAGGTGTCCCTAATTGCATTAACAATATTTTTGATTTGCGATTTATTAGCCGTAATGCAATCAGCATCGTCAGTAGCGCCTTATATTAAAATATTGACCATGATTTCGATTTCACCCAGTACATCTATTCAATTCGAATCTCTACCTAGTTCCTGAGACTTCGCAAAACGCCTTCAAGCAAACAAACTCATCAGCTTTAAAATATGGCTATTAAAGATGTTCAAACAAGACAATCTTATACTTTCGTAATCACAGATACACTAGAGAGCGTCTTCGTCTGTTATCCCCGTACACTAGTGAATGCTACCCACTCACCTGACGCCAGCTATTCTTAGACAGATAGTAGTCTGACCTATTCTAATGACTATTCTTAGGTAGCCACTGCTTGATGACGCGCTGAATCTTGCGACATCTATTGGGATTTGGATTTTGTAAACAGTATGAATTTTCTTTCTTTTGTTTTTCGTATGGCCACCTCACCATCTTTGGGTGTAAGCCCAAAACATCCGGATTTCACAAATGTCAACCTCACCTGCGCGCGTCACATTCTTTTTTTACGTGGTAAATTTATAAAATGAGTCCCCCCGCACAAGGCGTTGATGGGACGCACTATCAGACAGTACTGACTAAAATCCATGGTGTTCCTTTAGCTCTTTACGTTTGAGGTCACGGTCAGTTGCGCTACTCCGGAAAAAAAATCATACGAGTCCTCTTTGAGGGTAAGAGGAACAGAGAGTAAAGTTCCTAGATACCCCAGTGAAAAGGAAGGCACCTTCGACCAGACCTTCGTGTTGTGTCTGGTGGGCCATACCCTACCACTGACGGACTATATAATACTACTGACGGACTATGGATCTATAGCAACCATGGCAAACAATTTCTCTAGAGTTATGACAGGCAGCAGCGTCATCATTGAAAGGATTGGCCTCGCGGTCCCCAACCCGCATGCCCAGCGTAGTGACTATGGGCATAAACCTCCCATGGTGCCAAAACAACGGCCCCCAGTTCCCTGTGGTCCCGCTGTTCCTAGCCAAGCTAGCGGCCACGGTAACAGTAACGGTATAGTTAGACGCTTCTGGAGACCACACATAAATAATACTCTTCTGTCAGAGACCTGTGTGATGTCCAGCCCGCATATATTTTTGAATTCGTTAAGGATAAAATAATTTCCTTCTAGGCGTGTTTTATCCTGGACCACACGAGCCTATCACAAAAAAAAGAAAATAACGTTTGAAAAGTGTTGGCCTATTTTTGTTTTTGCCCCAATTTTTTTAGTCCTAAGAAACGAATAACAGATGGCGCTAATCCCAACTTCCATTTTTCAGAGAAAACATTCGCCTCATCAGCATTCTACGTGCCCGGCGTGCACCCCACAGTGAAGGAGCAGATGGACCTGGCGAGGGCCATCTCCAAGTCTCTGAGCGACTCCAGCAACCACATGAGCAGAGGACAGAGCATGTACGTGAACAGGAAGAAGAGGTCCGTCAAGTGGGTGCATGAAGGACGAGGTATGTTTCTTATGGTAGCCATACACCATCCTGCCTATCGAACGATCGATTTGACGCTTGCAATTGTTTCAAATTGGCAGTTCGTCCATATACACCATACTGCCTATCGTACGATCGATTTGACACAACGTCAAATCTGCTGCAGCGATGCCAACTTAGCAACTTTATAGCTAGATCTAGCTATTATTCGGTGACCGATAGCTACAAATTTATAAAATTGTAGCTGTCGTCACCGAATAATAGCCAAATGCATCACTGCTGCCGATTTGACGTTGTGTCAAATCGATTTGATGACCTATCAAATTGGCATGTCATGCCATCAAATTAGCATTTTTAAACAATTGCAATTTGAAACAATTGCAAGCGTCAAATCGATCGTCGATAGGCAGGATGGTGTATGGCTACTATTAGCTTTTTAAATTGGATGAATGCTTTTCCAAAAAACTGTCTGCAGTTAAAAGTAAGGTGTATTAGTTCTTAGTAGTAGTACCACCTTACTTCTACTGCTGGTGAACTTCTAGTTCTCACGAAGAATCATCGTGGATATAAGTTGTCTGGGGCTGGGCCATTGTTATAAACATTGTAAGTACAAATCATGCAGAGAGCAATGGTGGTCCAGTGGTTTCGGTCTCGACTTACGAGTTGTAGGTCGTGGGTTCGAACCTAGCCAGGCGCATTGCTTTGTGTAATTTATTTCATAACCACTGCTCTCAAAACGGTGAAGGAAAACATCGTGAGGAAACCGGCATGTCTTAGAACCGAAACGCACTGGGCCTGGTGGATTATGGGCCACTCCCTCTCACAGAGAGGAGGCCTGTGTCCCAACAGTGGGAATATTTAAAGGCTGATGATGTAGGTACCAATTGCAATTCCGGCCAACAGAAACAATTCGATTTGTCCAGTATCTCGTGACGATCACGAGTAAATCATCTCGAATACTCAACAAGACACCGTCCGAATAAAAGGCTCGTTTTTAACCGACTTCAAAAAAAAAGTTGGTTCTCAGTTCGACCTATATGTATGTATGTATGTATGTATGTTTGTCCGCGATTATCTCGCGTTTGGCTGAACGGATTTTGATGCAGTTTTCAGGAAAGTGTTCATTACATTCTGGAGAAGGTTTTAGTATATAACACTAATAGATATCCCGTGACGTTGCCCGCGTGGATCCGTTTTCCTTACTTGGATCGTAGATTTTCAGGGACGATTGCATGTTTGTCCGCGATTATCTCGCGTTTGGCTGAACGGATTTTGATGCAGTTTTCAGGAAAGTGTTCATTACATTCTGGAGAAGGTTTTAGTATATAACACTAATAGATATCTCGTGACGTTGCCCGCGTGGATCCTTTTTCCTTACATGGATCGTAGATTTTCAGGGACGATTGCATGTTTGTCCGCAATTATCTCGCGTTTGGCTGAACCGATTTTTATGCAGTTTTCAGAAAAGAGTTTGTTGCATTCTGGGGAAGGTTTTAATATATAATAACAACGGATATCTCGTGAAGTTGCCCGCATAGATCCGTTTTTGTTGCTTAATAGGATTGTAGATTTTCAAAGAAGCCGATTTTATGAAGCCTTTTTTTTGTGGAATATCTCAACTAAAAAGGGAAAAATAAAAAACTTTTTTTAAAAAAGGGAACCGACTTCAAAACCAAACACAAAAAAACAATAAAATAACTTTTCTTTCGGAAGTCGGTGGCCATATTTCAATGAAATAAAAAAAACAGCCACCGACTTCCGAAAGAAAAGTTATTTTATTGTTTTTTTGTGTTTGGTTTTGAAGTCGGTTCCCTTTATAAAAAAAGTTTTTCAATTCACCAGATGTTTAAATTTTTGTGATACGACAGTATCAGCCTTACTACAAAAACTTAAACATCTGTTGAACACTTGTCTATGAAAAGTGTGACTGCAAAACGAACCTTATTTCAACGTCATAAATGACTTTTTTAGACAAGTGTTCAACAGACGTTTAAAAGTTTTTGTGGTTCTACCACGGTATAGGTTTAGAAGATATAAATATAATCTGCAATGACTTAAAAACAAATGAGTTCATTGGGTGAAGTGAGCTCTTGTACTGGAACGAAAGCATAAGGGTAGTCTGTAAACCACCACCACCAAAAGTACTACTGAATTCGCTAATAAGTGGCATTTGGGCAGCTATAATTCAGTTCGTAGTTATCACGAACTTCGTACTTATTTTCAGTGTCTTTTACATCTCAATGTAACAATTATTCTACCATGTAATCTTCCCAGTCTTAATAAAGTATGTAATTATAATAATCCGTCGCGCACCAGAGATTAACGACGGCAGCTGATATTGACAGATTGGTCGGCAGCCAGGCGGCTGGCCTCGGAGAATTCAGCATTATTTATAGGATTCAGAATGTTAATTATTATACAGTGCCTAGAGTCGTTGCGGAGATGTTTTGAAGTCTGGCGATAGAAGATTTATTAAGTCACTCATTACGCAAAAAAAAAACATCTTCATCAATATTAAATACTGGTGTCTCCTAGTTATATAAATTCTCTTTGGGACCTTATGGTAGTTGAGGAATTGCACAAAGCCAAGTCTGAACACACACAAATTAATACCTGTCCAAGTAGAGCACTTGCGAGCGTGCTGTACCTCATTATTGGCCAAGTACTAATTGTGCAAATCTTCAACTGGCTTTTTTGTTAAGTTGATAATTCAATTGAACAAACAGACACTAGGGCACGATTGGCAACTTATTGCTATGCTATTCCATATTAATCAGCTGTTTAACACACTAAAGGTTATGATTTTTTTGGATTCAAGCATTCTAATTATAATTCTAATCTCTGGTTTATATTTCCAGGTCGAAACACATCGAACGCCTGCTCCACCCCGACGCCTGTAGCGAACCACGACACGCCGTACCGCCCGCCATCTAGTTTACGTAACCAGAAAACATATCCCAAATCGGCGCTCAAACACTCCAGCTACCTTCCCAAAATGGAGCCGTTCCCGATCTCCCCTCCCACGATTACTGTACAGAACATTGATGTGCCAGTCCCCATGGCCCCTACGAAGTTGAATGATGTCTATGCCTCGCCAAAAAGCCCAAGATTGCCTCTAGTTTGTGGACCAAACTTCAACGTAGCGCCGCGCGGCTGGGGAGAAATGTCAGATTACTACCGGCCAGTCGTACTAGATGGCGTTGGCGCATCGACGCAATACACGGACTTTTAAAATTATGTAATTAAAATTTTTGTTAAATAATTTAAGACTAAGTTATTTAAAAGTAACGTGAACTTTTTTTATTTCAGTTTCGATTGTTAAATTATTCGTTTTTAAATGTAGTCTTTGTGGGATTTGTTAGGTAAAGTAAAATAATTTATTATTTAAATACGTATTACTTATCTCATATTTTGTAATAAGCATAATGACTTTCCATTCTATGTGTTTATTAATGTGTTTTACATCAGAAACATCGAAACCTATTTAATCATTATTTTAATTAAACTAAGCATTTTAATATTATCCATCTTGAATAATGACTATTAATGACTAGTTTTAGATTTACTGTAGATTAATATAGTATTTAATTTAAACTTTTAATTAAAAAAAAATGTAGTCGAGTCCTAGTCATATTTAAGATAGAATAACTTTAAAATATAAGTTAGTTTATACTTAAATAGTGCCTTTTAATGTAAAATATCTAACCAAAGATCTGTTGTAGGTGATTTACTGAATAATAAGAAATAAATAAGTAATTTTACGTATATTTTTCACTTTCGTGAAATGGTTACCTACCTACTATTTAACTTTGTATAGATTTTTATTATTAAAAAAATATTTATTAATTTTGTAATTTATAAAAAAATCTTGGAGGAATAAATGTAGAAAAAATAAAAAATGGACTAGATACTTAACATTGTTAGTCGAGAAAAATAATTATTAATAAACTAGATATAATTTACTGTAAAGATAAAATAACTTATTTGTATGGATAGTTGTATTTATTTGATGTGGACGGGTTCTATTTAAGAACTTGGAGATCAATAAAGTACTTTAAAAACGAATAAGTACATTTTTGTATCCATTCATTGTCCCATTCGCATCCCCCTGCTGTCTAAAAAGCTACCAATAAATTCAAGTACGAATCTCTGAATTAGTGCTGGTGACCCAATGGTTTTTTTATCGTGGTAAAATCTTCAAATGAATCCTTCCCACCCGGGGAGGGACGAGAGAGACTATCAGACTTGTACTAAAATCCACGTTATCCTTCAAAAACCCTTTACATTCCATGGTAACGGTTACTTGACCCTCTAAGGAGGCATTTTTTGGCAGCTCATTGAGGCGTATGTGATATGAGATAACAGGACGGACGCGCCGTCGACCCGGGAATGGTCTATGATTGGACGGCGAGTTACAATGACATAACCGCGTTGTGGCATAAGATGCGTTGGTCCGCAACGCAACGCAAATAATAGGGTGAGGAATCACAATATTTTTGTGGGAATCACTCTGATCTGAAGGTACAATGGAGGAGTGATAAAAAATTAATGAACTAATGCGGAACTGAGCCTTATTCGATTATACAAAGATTGTCCATTGTATGGTCCATTGTCAATTTGATTTGTGTCATCTTGTCACAAAAACTATTAGAAGAGCACAAGGAAACAATAGTCAATTCAGAATATGCTTCAAGGATCATTGATTGCTGTTTTTTCAGTTTTATCAGAGATTTTTCAGTTGGTTTATATAATTGTCCTACTAATATTATAAATGCGAAAGTTTGTGAGGATGTATGTATGTGACCTATGTGTATGTAGGTATGTTTGTTACTCTTTCACACAAAAACCACTGAACGGATTTGGCTAAAATTTGGTACACAGATAGTTTATAACCTGGATTAACACATAGGATAGTTTTTATCCCGATTTTACGTTCCCGTGGGATAATTTTCGAGTTGTAGCGGGTGAAGCCGCTGGCAACAGCTAGTACTACATATTTGACGGCACAATTTGTGCAGTCGCCGAGCGATCCATGGCTGTGTTGCGCGTCGTGGTTTGGATTCCCGCACGGAATAAATATTTTTGTTTGATCTACAGGTAGGTAGTTCTAACTACCCTACACTTGGATGCATATCTGAACAACTGTCGTTTAGAATTTAGATAATTTGTTTGATATAATTTGTTTCAGAATATTACTTTCGTATATTGCTAGGACTTACTACGAAAGTCCCCCTGAGAGATCTACTTTTTTTCAGGTGTCGAACAGTGCGTGAAAGATAACAACGAGCAAGATAGATAATTTAGAACGTGATAGATACAAATAAAATCCCTAGTATAAGTACGTTTGTCTGAGGAGGTAATCTCAAGAACCACTCATAGTAATGAGATATACTACCTTCACAAAACTACTCAGGTATCACATTGTTATACCTTACTGCGTCCTCCTGGATCAATACCCTACTAGATGAAAGACGCATGTTACTCGCAGTCGAATTTTTCTTTCCACAAAAAACCATACGATTCACGACTTTGGCGATAATGCGTATAAAATATTTATAAACTGACATAATTATCTTTGTCTGAAACTATGTACCAGAGAATCTACATAAGTATAACATACCAAGACACAAGACCTTTGGTTGTTGCAACTATGCAGCGCAAGGTAACGTTGTGAAACATTTCACTAACAGTCACTTAGAATGTTTTGCAAGGCACGATCTCTTGTAGATGTACCATTGAACAATGATAGAGTGTCTTATAGTAAAAGATTTTTTTTTACATATAGGAGTGAGTAGTTGAGTGGTATAGCGGGCTTAGGGATGATTTTTGCGGAAAGAAAAATTCAGCTATACGAGTGGGATTTGAACCCGCCTCTTTTGGATAAGTCCTCCAGATGCCTTACCAATTAGTTTACCACAACTCACACTCAGAAGCTGAATCTTCTTTTCCCTCGTTTGAACATTTTACGGTAACGTAGCGCCATCTCTTCTGCTTCAACTCAGAAATAGCCTGTTCCCTCTATTCTAGGCTACGAACACCAGAATGTGTATAGTTTAGCACTTTCGTACACTAAGTAACGCAAATCTCCGATACCTTAATTACGACCGCTCAGCAGCCTTTTATGGGAAGGCTTTTGACCAGCAGTGGGATAATCTTTTTTTTTTAGCGTGGTTAAATCATCAAATGAGTCCTCCCACACAGGGCAGGGCGGGAGGGACTGTCAGACTTGTACTGACTAAAATCCACGGTGTCTTTCATTAACGTTCCAGGGTCACTGTAAGGATATAAGTCCCGCGACCTCGGCAGGCTTTGGCCATCTAGATAGAGGCTAGACGGGCCCCGTCATTTTGCTGACGCTCGTTGAGGCGCGCGTGGAACAGAACGCGCCGCCGACCCGGGCATGGTCCATGGTCAGGCGGCGAGTTGCCCATTACTCGATGCACGCGCCTACGGTGGCCGGAGATCGTCTTGCGACGAGCAGTGGGATAATCTAGGCAAAACAAAAGACATCCCATATCACACGGGTTTTCCACGGAAACACTAGAGAGCTAAAGTATGGAAACAAATATTAGGATCAGATTTAGGTACTCCCTTTCTTATAAACAGGTGTTACTTTCGCCATTTTTAATTGTTCTGTAAATTTGGAATTGATCAGAGATAGCTTCTTAAATAATGGCGTGATTTGAATGAATTTGGTATCAATTTAAGGCCTTTGAAATTGTACTATTTATGTTTTTCTTAACTTGTTAATAAGCACTCAAGATCTCGCAGAATCGGAGTTAGTGATGCCATAGTTTTGTTCCCGAGTATATTCATATCTGAAGCGCGCAAATCGCTCCTATGCGCCCTTCGTATTCTACCTAATTCCTGGTGGCTATAAATACCGAAAATACAAGGATAAATTAATCGGTAAAATACAAGGATTAATTAATCGGTAGTCGTCATGAGCATTTGATCAATGACGCTCAGTTGTTAACTAGTGGTCGATCTCGATCAATTGACGATCATTACAAGCTTGTGTACTGGGCCCTAGTCAGCTATTTTTACAAAATCATCATATCAACTCGATTCCATTGTCATTTTAAGTACATAAAGTTCGTTATCTGCTAAATTCATATTGATCGATCATTGATCTGCCAATGGTCTATGTATAGAATTGTTTTATAACGATAGGTATTTGAACAATGATTCATTGAATGCTAGATTTCATTTAAATAGACTTTAACATTATTATTTATTAATATTATAAGCAATTTGACTCAGTAAGAAGTTCGTAAATAGCAATATTTTTGCTTTGTCATTTCTTTCAATGGAGTGTCAGTGGCTGACCCTGACCATTGGAAAGTCTTATATAATGACGCCATAATACATTACCAAAATTGTCAAAATTAACAATTATGAAATCAATGATATACCATTCAGCCACTATTACAATAGCAGACTTGAGGCCCTATCCCTATTATAAGTATCGAATAAAGACTTCCTTACCTGCGAACTGCGAACCTCGAATTCATAGTTTTTATCAATTGTTAGATCTATATTAATAATATCTATTAAAAGCTAAAGAGTTTGTTTCCTTAAACGCGCTATCTCAGGAACTGCTACTTTTTTTTCTTGTTTTGAACTGCTACCTGGAATTGAACAGACATTTTTGTGATTGAGTACATTTGTCGAGAAAGGCTTGGTAATCTAAGTAGGACCCAGGCTAATAACTTGAAGTTGTGTAAGTTGTTCTGCGGGGCTATTGCGTATCTCGGTGTCTATAGGGTGATCTCAAATAGCTGTCAAAAGGTAAATTTCGTATTGGTTTTTGCATTAGCAATGAAACTGATAAATGTTAATGTTCCCTAAAATCAACTATTCTAACGCTCTTGAGGCACTCCACTCCTCAACTTAGCCTCATAACAGGTATAAAGCCTTCCAAGTTCAGTGGACAACCGCTGGTCAGTGACTATCAAGTTAGCCAATAGCCCTGCTGGTCTGTTTATGTAAGTTCAAATGTTTGTAAGCGCACCCACGGCAACGTCTGTTTTGATATTTTCTATGTTAGTAACAAGCGTAGACATATTCTGTCTATGGTAACAGGATTACGTCTATCGATTTCTATTCCGTCCTACCCTCTTTATTGAGTGTTTGCTTACGCCAAATTCCCACGACAATGTCAATGGTCCACTACTTACTCAAGCAACTTGGTTTCTACTTAATTTCAGAAAGTGGTCATATTTCAGAAAAGTCAGGCGCGTATTGCTGTGAAAGTTTTTCTGTTAAAAAAATAACTAAACATTACAGGCGCTGATAAGCTTGAGCATTTACTTGTAATTAGCGTTTTATATTACGGAAAAACAAACGAGAGCGTTTAGCGAGCTTTTTGCGAGCCGACTGTCAAAATCTAACACCTAGAAGAAGAAAATAAATGTTTGACGACCATCGACTAGCTAGAGCGTTCGCTAGAAAGATCGTAAAAATGTTCGTAGCAATGTTTGGCTCTATGGTCGGCTATGTTCGTTGTTCAGTTCGGCAAAACTAAAAAAGGTGAATGCTCGATGTTCTGTTACAAGTGCATGAGTCTATCAGTGTATCTACCGCTCAAGTAAGATTTCAAATGTTAAGAAAACGGAAAAGATAATACTTACAAGCTTATCGTAGAGCTATTAGCCTAGTTATGTTTTAATTATTTTAATTTTAAATACACACTGATACAAACAGTGCCTACTTAGCGGAGGAGTAGAGCAAATGTTGTAGGTACCATTACCTTGGGGGTCACCACTGCGAGGATCGCCCGGAGGACACGGTGGACAACGACAACGTGGATTTTAGTCAGTACGAGTCTGACAGTCCCTCCTGCTCTGCCCTGGGCGGGAGGACTCATTTGATGATTTTACCACGATAAAAAAGGTACCTAGACCTAGATAGAAAATGGATAAAGAGAACATTGTAGACATATTATGTACTAGCTTCTGCCCGCGACTTTGTACGCGGATCCTGTTGCTTATGCCAGCCACAATGGGGTCGTCAAAATCGAAGATCTAAAACGTCTGATGTCGAATTCTAGGAGCCTGGGGACAAGAAAACAACGGGATGCGCGAGACGATTCCAGACGTTCCAGATCTTTCATTTTTGTAAGACAACAGGAAATGCCCATCAGACTAAACAACTCTTGCTGAGACGTCATTCCTGTATTTATATATTATAGTGTAGCTGGGCTCTTGGAGTTCCACATCAGGTGTTCCAGATCTTCAATATTTTTATACATCAACAGAGAGTGCTTATCAGGCTGAACAACTCTTGCTAAGACGTCATTCCTGTAATGTTATAGTGTAGCTGGGCTCTTAAAGTTCCACATCAGGTTTTCAGGATCCTCAAATTTATTATCTCAGCAGAAAATGCTCATCACGTGGAACAAATTTTGCTATCTCTTATAGTTCAGCAGGTCTGTTGCGGTTCTGCATCAGGTGTTCAAGTTTCCAAGATAAATTATAGCCTATATGTTAACCAGACTTAATACCTATACAACAAAAAAAAAAAACATTCAAATCCGTCCAGTAATTCCGAAGATTAGCGTGCACAAACACACAGACAAACAGACAAAACAAAAATAATTACAATTTCGGGTTCGGCATCGATATAATAAAAACCCCTGCTACTTCAATATGTACTTAATTCACATATTTTATCATTTTAATGTTTTACATTTTATTGAAGTGTTAATTCGACACGGACTGTTATTGTATGCGAGACGAATTGCTGATTAAATCGTCTATATTGATTCAGCTTTCATACATCTTAATTTTTTTATTTTTTTTTATATTGCTTTTTTCATTACTTTTAACAGCATTTTAACATCTTAAATAGATTATACATGACTGGCGAAATATGGAAAATAAACGTGATGAAATACTTACTACTATAAAAATGTGACAGTATCACTTGACTATTATGTAATCATAAATTATTTACAGCTCGACATAAAAATGTAGAAAACCGGAAGTCGCCACTGTCTTCGCGCTACCAGCACTTTGAATGATTTTATTTTATTATTTTTCACTTATTACGTTAGTTTTATGGCACAATAATAAATCTAACAAACCTGCGGTCTTTGTTTACATCAAATATCAAAGATTTTAAAACGCTGTCAGAAATAAAAATTTTAGTTCCGTTTCAATCCGTTCTGGCTATACATTATCATTATAGATATTACAGTCATCTCTGTAAAATTCCAGACAAGAATTTGGTAACTGCAGTACCTACCTATAGTTATTTTATTTTATTCTTTATTCATTTTTTTACTTATTGAGGTGGGTGGGCCATGGAAGGTCACACTAACAAATAAACAGTTATTATTCATTTATTTACTAGATAAATAAAACTACCAAATATTTAAGTAATGCTTTGTTTTATTACGTAACTACACCACTTTTTTGAATTGCAGATAAACTTAAGTTTTATTGAACTCTTCCAAATGGCCTACGTACTAGCTAGGAACAGGGGCTTCTAAGAAGGCCATTTTAATAAATACCTAGGTCATTTATTAACACTAAAAGTTGCTGAATAGCTGCCATATCTACAAAATCTAAGTACCTACAATAAAAAGAAGTGGTTTAATCAATATTGATTAAACTTAAGTTTCATTGAACTCTTCCAAATGGCCTACCTACTAGCAGGAACAGGGGCTTCTAAGAAGGCCATTTTAATAAATACCTAGGTCATTTATTAACACTAAAAGTTGCTGAATAGCTGCCATATCTATAATATGTATGTATTTAGAAATATATAAGTATGTTTATCAGTTGTCTAGTACCCATAACACAAGCTCTGCTTAGCTTGGGACTAGATGGCGTTGTGTGATAGTTGTGGAATATTATTATTATTATTATATCTACAAAATCTAAGTACAATAAAAAGAAGTGGTTTAATCAATATTGATTAAACTTAAGTTTCATTGAACTCTTCCAAATGGCCTACGTACTAGCTAGGAACAGGGGCTTCTAAGAAGGCCATTTTAATAAATACCTAGGCCATTTATTAACACTAAAAGTTGCTGAATAGCTACCATATCTACAATATCTAAGTACAATAAAAAGAAGTGGTTTATATGTTATTTCCAGTTCGATGGATCTTTCTGTATATAGAAGGAATTTGTCATCACAATGGCAATAACAACGAAATTTTAATAATTGGCCTTCGAAGAAGCTTGGCCTTCCAAGGTCCACTCACCTTACATATATTTTTAAAAAACAAGAAAAAAAACCATATAAAGATATAAACTATAGTGGTCCACCGGTATCGGGAACAGGGTCCCAAGCTACTGGCTGTCAGGGTTTCAGAGAAAAGTACCTATTTATTTTTATTATTCCTTCTTGTTTTGGGTTTAATAATTAAATGATTTCTTTCACAAACATTTATTTCAATGTGACAAACACAGGTCGTTTTGAACTGATGTCATAAAAAATCGGATTTTCTGTTGAATTTGATTTATGTCTGTTGACGCTAATACATACATATAACAACCTACAAAAAAAAAACAAAATACAATAAATATTTAAAGGGTTTATAGATAATGGTACGGAACCTTTCGTACATGACTCCGAGTTGCACTTGGCAGTTTTTGTACAATACATCACGAACAAAAGTGAATTAATTAAAGTTAGATAATTAATTTATAAAACAAACTGTTAGTGTAGAAAATAAATCAAAGTCTATCAGGAAGTGTTTCATAGCTTGCTCCAAAGACCGGTTTCAGTGCACACGACAAAACATAATAATTATATATATACCTACTAACTAAGGGTTACTTCACACCCAGACGCGATTCGACGCGACGCTAGTGGTAATGAAAGTGAAAATGAATATTGTGTACTTTTTCCCCTTTTTATTGTGGGATAAATAACGCAGATTAACTAAATGTTAAAACGGAACGCAGCGGATAAAAGAAAGAGAGAAGTATGTGCGCGAATGAAAAAGGAGGAGAAATGGCGATAGCGAGATATACGAACAACGGACAGCCACGGTGTAACGCTGATTTTTTAACGTGTTTGAGAATAAAGTACTAAATAGTAATTGTGCTCGTTTATTTTGCCATATCCCACATAATTTTTGTTTTTTTTTTTTGTTGTTTTTGTTTGTTATTTTTCCTTTATAAATAGTATTACATAGTTCAGACTTTTTGGGTACATCGCTTTCACATTATTTATTTCAAATTCTTGTTATCAAAATATTGTAAAACATTTTTAAAAGAGTAAGTATTAAGTTTCCTGCCCATTCATCTCCATCCAACCTATAAGCCTTGTGAATGGGTGTAGAAAGAACATCCCTTCTCTATTCCTTTTTTAATATTTGATGTTCAAAAGTGCCTCTTGTAATAAATTATTTGACTTTGAATGTGTATCTTTTCGTGTAGTAAATAAAGTTAGTCACAGCGCAGCATCGCGTCTCGGTGTGTTTTGACCCTTAGCAGGCACATGCATGGCACAATATGGTCCACACTGGGCTCACGTTAAAACTTGTGCCAGTACAACCGTCGCTATCGGACAAACCACGCGTGTTTAATCAACTTGTAATAAAAACGACAAAATTTATAGTGCTAGTGAAAATTATAACATAAAACTTTGTGTTTACGGTTCAAAATGAAATAATGTAAGTGTTTTTTTTGTAATTTTTAGTTTTTTTGCTGTCTTGTTTTCGTGAAAGAAATGGTATTTTAATTAGCATGCTATTACTTGGTTTCATAATACATCGATGATTTTTTTTTAAACTGTGTTTGAGTAGAAAGTTCTGTTGTTATATTGTATGGTAAGTTTGTTTAAAAAACATGCTATTATCTGTCTTTCAGAAGATAAAAGAGAGTCACGTCACAAAACAAAAAAAAATATTAGTCTGAGAGAGCGTCACTCGTGACGTCACAGGACGTACAAAAAAACATAAGTAATATACACGTACCAAGGCGTGACGTATTGTGAATTTTTAAAGCGTCGTATCTTTGTCAATTTTAGTTTCTGTAACAAAAGAAAAGAAATACAGGTCAAATATTTTTTGAATCTTACTGAGAGACTAATTACTATTAAATTTTCAGTAAACAAGCTAATTTTTTAGGGTTCCGTAGTCAACAAGGAACCCTTATAGTTTCGCCATGTCCGTCCGTCCGTCCGTCCGTCTGTCCGCAGTTTAGCTCAGAGACGCACAGTACTAGAGAGCTGTAATTTGGTGTAAACATACGGATTTGTTGTGCCGAAAAAGTGGTAAAATAAAATCTCGTAAAATATTTTTTTTTAGGGTACCTCCTGTACACGTAAAGAGGGGATGTTTTTTTTTTCTCGCGTACCCCTTAGTGTGTGGTATCATTAAATAGGTCTTTAAAAAATATTGATAGTTTCCATTAACAATTTTTTGATAAAAAAAATTCGTTTGTGAAATATTAAGCTTTAAAGTGCTAAATTTTGCTCGACTCGAGTGTCCCCCCCCTCTACCAGCTAAACGGTTATGTTTGGGGGTGTGAAAAAATTCACAATAGTAGTATATATAACGAAGTTTAAAAGAAAATTATCATGACTAAGTAGGCTTTACAACTTTACGAGT
The DNA here is from genome assembly GCA_954870645.1 of Agrotis clavis. Classification (NCBI taxonomy): domain Eukaryota; kingdom Metazoa; phylum Arthropoda; class Insecta; order Lepidoptera; family Noctuidae; genus Agrotis; species Agrotis clavis. The sequence goes on along the minus strand of OX940943.1, from coordinate 2,096,045 downwards.
AATAGTCGACCAACTTATGAAATGTACTTGGATAACATATTTTCCTAAACAAAATGTATCGGAGAACAAGCTCTTCAACTGCAAATGTAAGTTTGTCAACTTTATTTTTACAGCTGTAATAGGTATGTTTTTTGGGGATAGGTAGGTTTTTATCGTCAACTATTTTTAACTTACTTCAAAAAAGGGGGAGGTTCTAAATTCGTCGTAATCTTTTTTTTATGTATTTTCCCCGATTTCTCAAAGACTCCTGGACCGATTTTGAAAATTCTTCTCTTTAAAATTAAATTCAGCGAATCAGTTTAGTTAATTCGCATAAGTATTTTGATGGGCAACTACGGAACCCTACACTGTGCGTGGCCCGACACGCACTTGGCCGGTTTTATTTACATATTTTACTAGTAGGTTACTGTTAGCTACGTTACACAATATTATGGCTGGCGTATTTAATGGGCATCTAGTGTTCACATTATTTTGTGTTATTGCCCCAGCAACGGATGACATAATCAGATATCAAGAATTTGATTAAAATATTTTGCATATTATTTATTGTATGACGCCATATAATTCAATGGGGAACGTATGAGTCGTGCTTGTGTTATCAATGACAGCTAAATATCCTGTTTTACATGAATTAAACATACAACTCTAAAAAAGCGATCAATATTGAATTCAAATTATTTAAAATGCAGACATCAGGTCTAATACAATATGCAAATATAAAATATGAGACATGCAACTGAATAATTATGATAAGTTTCATGTATTGATTTTATTTTTGTTAAGATCGAACTGATCCCTAAATAAATGTAAAAAAAAAACTTTCTAGTCATTGACTGTCAATTTGTAGTGTTTAAAATAAAGTAAATTTCTATTTAATTTTTAAAATTAAATTACCGTTTGGTGCCAATTTTCAGCCAAACTAAAAAAGAGGGTTATGAACTTATGAGTTAGACACTTTAAACACGCTGTTTTTTTTGCATTTTCGTCATACTTCAGGTGGTTGTCACAAAAGGCATAAATAATCAATTGAAAGTACAGTACCGGGCAAAACTAATAAGGGCTGCTTTTTTTTTGTTGTTGAAATTTTACAGTATTTCAGAATTAAACCCTTAATTCAATACAAATGAAAGAGAATCACCCGACTACGCAGTCCGCGCGTACGCACACAGCGATGAGCAGCTGATGTGCGTGAATTGAATCTACTACTCTTGAAGAAACTAGTTCACACTTACGGATTTCAGTAAAAAGGAAAAATAAAATAAAAAAATACCTACCTATTTTATAGTTGATTTGGGTCGAGAATCATGAGTATTCACGTCCTTAAATTTGACTAGGTTGCAGATCAGCACATTGTATAGCTAGTGATAAACTAAATATAACTTAATTATTTAGATGTATTTAAATACACTATTGTATTGTTAGGGGCTTATGTAATAATAATACGTTTATCTTAATCTAAACTTACCTAATTTCCATTGCAAATCGTGGCGAACGTAACAAAACATGATCTTTTCAAGTTCGATATTAGGCAACATTTTAAAAGGCCTTAATTAATATAAATACCAGTATGTACAGTACCACCTTGAAAAACAAGATATAATTCGACGATGTGTCCATGGAGTTTCTTACCCAATCTTCTCCATAGAGATCTACGCATTGGAACGGGCATCTATGGTACTTTCACAGTTATTACGTCTTGTGACTGTACTGTAGCACCATACCTAACTATTTTTGAACTGTTTCACACCAGAACCTATTTTTTGTCTATGACAATTCAAAAGTGCCTGGCCTACTTGAAATATATGCTTTGATTTTGATGATGATTTTTTCATTTTAACTAATTGGGCGTGAGAGCAGTGGTGGCCCAGTGGTATCGGTCCTGACTTACGAGTTGTAGGTCGTGGGTTCGAACCCCGCCAGGCGCATTACTTTGTGTAATTTATTTCATCACCACTGCTCTCAAAACGGTGAAGGAAAACATCGTGAGGAAACCGGCATGTCCTAGAACCAAAAGTTCGAAGACATGTGACATCTGCCAACCCGCACTGGGCCCGCGTGGTGGATTATGGCCCACTCCCTCTCACAGAGAGGAGGCCTGTGTCCCAGCAGTGGGAACATTATAGGCTGATGATGATGAACTAATTGGGCGACCAAAGTCTGTTTGGGTGAAAATACAGAAATGCGTGTTTTTTCAGAAATGCGACCTATTAGCTAGTTTTTTCCTCGGTTGAGCTGTTTCAAGAAGTTCAAGAAAGTGATTTCGAATCATCATCATCATCCTGTCCTTATACCATTTTCCTTGTAGTCGGCACAACACGATTTTTTCTTCCATTCTCCCCTATCAGACGTCACAGTATCATACTCCTTTTACATTCATATCATTCCTTACGCAATCCATTCAGAAGAGTGATATAATTCAGATATTAAAAAAACAGTAATAATAATGACATATTGATCGTCAAGTTTCAAACTGACTAAGTATATCTAACATTTTTTTTTTCAAAACTTTGCCCCACACTAGGAATTTCTCCTGTATCGTGGGTGCGTTTACAAACATAATATAAACTCATACACAAACACCCAGACCCGGAACAACTACTGCAGATCATACAAATATTTGTTCCGTGCGGGAATCGAACCCGCGACACTCAGGGCAGCAGTCCAATCGCTCAGCCACTGCACTAACCGTGCCGTCGAATTAAATAATTAATGTATCCACTAAAACTTCTGGTGGAATGGGTGTTAGCAAGTCTTACCAGTGTTGGGCATGCGGACAGCGAGTAAAGGGCAACTCGCTGCCCGACCATGGACCATGCCCGGGTCGACGGCGCGTTGTGTCCCACGCGCGCCTCAAAGAGCGTCAGCAAAAATGACGGGGCCCCCTCTCAGAGGGCCAAAGCCTGCCGGGGTCGCGGGATTTTATTTCCTCACCGTGACCCCGGAACATAAAGGTCTATTGAAGGAAACCGTGGATTTTAGTCAGTACAAGTCTGACAGTCCCTCCCGCCCTGCCCGGGGTAGGAGGACTCATTTGATGATTTTAGGTACCACGCTAAAAAAAAAAAGTCTTAGGTACCAGTGTTTCTAAAGGGTATCGTATAACCCAGTAACTGTGTTGTGGAGGTAGGTAGGCACTTAGGCAGAGGTACTTTGCTTAGTCCATGTGAAATGCTGAAATTCAACTGCATCCAGTTGGACTGGAACCCATCCTCAAAATTATTGGAAAAAATCAAGCAGATGATGATTTCCGGATACATCACTAACTAAGAAAAAAATACCAAAAAACTATACAATGCCATACCTATACTTCAATATTTTGTATACAAGGCCAAGACTACAAAAAAAGGCAAAAAAACGACAAAACGTAGGTATTATGTAATTACATAATAATATGTTTATCTTACAATGAGTTAGTAAATACTACAATTACCAATTTGGCCAAAAGATGAAGATTTTTTGTAACAACTACATACTTATATTTTTTACCAAAACTGTTTTTATGTCATCAGATTTATAGTCTAAGATACGTATATAGAACGACCTTCACCGATCGAGTAACCGGACGAAATGTGTTTATTATGAATTAAAATATGTTGAAGAATGTGACGGTGATGGGTTGCCTCATAAAATCCTGTCAAGGATATTTTTAATTAATTTTTTAAAAGGTTATTTTTTTTCAATACCTTCACCGATAGAGTAACCAAAGAAAATTAACACCAATTGAAAGTCCGAAGTGTATAGAATATGCTAACGTAGGGTTGCCTACCTTTTTCTTGTCAAGGGTATAGGGTTGCCTAATTTGAACAGGTGATAAAAAAATGCTACCTTCACCGATCGAGTAACCAAATAAATTATATATCAAAATAAAGACATTTTTTTTACGAATACGATGGAATACGGTTGCCTATGAAAAACTTGTCAGAAATTAGGGTTGCCAAGCGTTGAAGTTTGAAAATTTTAGACGGTTTGGAAGCACATGAGTAGATAAACGGACTAAGCTTCTTAAGAACAAGCAAAATTGTTACCTATTTTGGTAGGGTTGTCACAATAGGGTAGACAAATTAAACAAAAAAATATTAAATAGCTTTATTATTCAGTATGATAGAATCGAATCAAATAATTTAATTGAACTAAGCCAATTACAGGCAATTTCGAATTGTCAAAAGACATAAAATAAAGTTAGTACAAAAATAGTTATGGTGCCCAGTCACAAGAAATAATAACTGTGAAAGTACCGTAGATACCCATTCCAATAGTCCAGTCAACGAGGCATATTATGTGGTCCGAAAAATTCCTCCTCTGGAACTGAAATTTGGCATAATATGATGAAGGTGATTGTCGGCGACGAGACCCACGCAACGACAAGGGGTGCAAGTGTGATTTGTAAGGTGATTTTTTTAAGACAAGTGTTTTCTAATCAGAATCCAGTGATTGTGTTGTGTATATATTCGATTCTTATTAGATTATCTTGTACGTTCTTAATAGTTTCTAATTAGATAAGTTTTTAGTGGAAAATTTTAAAAGTTTAAAACCTAGATTATTACGTAACTTGAAAACTCACTTTTTTGTTTATGTATGTTTTTCAATTAAAGTATTTAAAAGGGCTGTGTTTCATTACAAAAATAGATTCACAAGTTGTTTCATGAAGATCGGTCTAGTAGTTTTCAAGTTATTGCAATTTTTGTGAAATCAAACTTTTGTTCTTGTGTAACTTTAATAGTTTACTGACAACCGATGGGGAAGAAAAGTTCTCGAGTGGCGACCACGGACCGGAAAACGCAGCGTAGGCAGGCCTCCCACTAGGTGGACCGACGACATCGTGAGGGTCGCGGGCAGCCGATGGATCATCATCTCAGCCGTAGGACGTCCACTGCTGAACATAGGCCTCCCCTTTTGATTTCCACTTATACCGGTTGGAAGCGACCTGCATCCAGCGTCTTCCGGCGACCTTTATAAGGTCGTCTGTCCACCTTGCTGGTGGACGTCCTACGCTGTGCTTGCTGGTCCGTGGTCTCCACTCTAGTACTTTTCGACCCCATCGGCCATCCGCTCTGCGAGCAATATGGCCTGCCCATTGCCACTTCAGCTTGCTAATCCGGTGGGCTATATCGGTGACTTTAGTTCGTCTACGGATCTCCTCATTTCGGATTCGATCACGTAGAGAAACACCGAGCATAGCCCTCTCCATAGCTCGTTGAGCGACTTTGAGCTTTGAGATGAGGCCGATAGTGAAAGACCACGTTTCGGTGCCGTAACTCATCACTGGTAACACACATTGGTTGAAGACTTTCGTCTTGAGGCACTGAGGTATGTCGGACGAAAAGACATTGCGCAGTTTCCCGAACGCTGCCCAACCGAGTTGGATTCGGCGGTTGACCTCTTTCTCGAAGTTGGACCTACCTAACTGGACTACTTGTCCTAAGTAGATATATGAGTCAACAACTTCGAGTACCGAGTTTCCAACAGAGACTGGGGTGGGCACAACATTGGCATTTGACATAATTTTCGTCTTGTCCATGTTCATTTTTAAGCCCACCCGTTGTGAAACTCGGTCGAGGCCATCGAGCATCATGCTGAGTTCCTCCATCGACTTTGCCATGACTACGATGTCGTCGGCAAACCGAAGGTGAGTGATGTATTCGCCATTGATGTTGATGCCAAGTCCTTGCCATTCCAGGAGCTTGAAGGCGTCTTCCATTGCGGCAGTAAACAGTTTCGGAGAGATAATGACGTGTGTGTGATGGATGCAAGTGGCGAATTGTCGTTCGGCGTGGCGGTCTAAGGGGGAGGCCTATGTTCAGCAGTGGACGTCTTCCGGCTGATGATGATGATGATGAACTTTAATAGTTTTAGTTCTAGGATTTTTTTTTATAAAAAATAAGTGTTATTAATTTTATTTTAAACCAAAATACGATTGAAAACTTGAGAGGTGTCAAGGGACCACGATAGCAAGTTAAAAAAAGGTTCAAGCGATTTTCGACCTTATTGACATTTATGCAAACACCTGATTTTAATGAAGAAGCAATGTTAACGAATGAGAATGTGAGAAAAACAAACTAAATTTTAAATGTCGATAAGGTCGAAAATTGCCTGCACCACTTTTTTTAACTTGCTATCGTTAAGCGAATGTTTTCCGACCTTCAAGCGATTTTCGACCTTATTGACACTGATGCAAACACCGGATTTTAATGAAAGAGCAATGTTAGCTAACGAGAATGTAAGAAAAACAAACTAAATTTTAAATGTCGATAAGGTCGAAAATCCCTTGCACCTGTTTTTTAACTTGCTATCGTTAAGCAAATGTTTTCCGACCTTCAAGCGATTTTCGACCTTATTGACATATATGCAAACACCGGATTTTAATGAAGGAGCAATGTTAGCTAACGAGAATGTGAGAAAAACAAACTAAATTTTAAATGTCGATAAGGTCGAAAATTATTCGGTCTGTTCGGTCTGTTATTCATCCTTCGTTGCCTATTTACTGGTCTGTACTTGTATGGAAATACAAATGAAATGGTGCTAGAAAAAGTAGCTAAAAAGTTTAGCCACAAAGGCCATTGCCCAAATCAGGCCCACAGTGAACAGTACACTAGAGAAAAAATACTATATGCATTAATTTTGCCATAAAAAAATAGGTATTTATGTGTTTTCAAAGAACCGCCACTACAATCTACAATAATTCGTTAAAAAAAGTAACCCAATTGAAAAAAACGGAAGTTTTCTTGATTTTAACGCTGGTAAAATATTGCCAGCATTTAATCAAATGTCAACTATTTTCATTAATTAATCGATTAGAATCGATTATACAAAAATATAATAACCTCACCGGCATACCCATTTGGCTTTTCTTGTATTGTAATAAAAAAGAACTACAATAAAACATGAATATACAAAGTAATCTGTGCTTGTAAAAAAAGAATTTAAATAATAATAAAAAATCAGTCATTTAAAAAGGAATCGATAAATCGGTTCATAGTTTTTATTTTTTTGTGATAGTGACAACACTTATTTTAATTCTGACACTTACACTGACTGACACTGTCATGTTGCGCTCAATGTGAATGTATTTTGATTTTTCTTCAATTTCTTTTACTGCGACCTGGCTTTATATGGACTTGTTTCGGATTTTGGATACCGATTTATAACGTTTTCTACAGTGACTGAAAAACATTGTGTGAATTGTGGTTTTAACCTAACCGAATTTCAAAATCATAGGTACGTTAAAACCTGAATAAAAAAATCATACATACAGCAGTTGGTTGTACCACGACAGGTAAATAAACTAATCATAAAATGATTTTGCTATTGCCTACGCCATCATCCAATTATTTACGGATAATAATATTATTTCAGGTATCAAGAGACAATCTTGTTTGCCACAACCGCTGGTTGGTAGTAACTTAAGCCTTGTTCTGCAACAACACTTGGAAGGATATGTACGTCAAGGCAGCTGCACTAATTGTGGACGTTCTGTTAGACGGATAAGAAAAGAAGTCACTTATTTAAGAACAGATACAGATAGATAGAGAAGTCTCATTAGAAATGTCATTATTAAATGGATTCATTGATTGATTGATTTTTATACCCTACTGCCTATAATAATTAGACAAAAGTATATTAGAAACTCTCCTCTACTATCATTATCAATAAACCAGTATTAAAAAAAGAAAACTTCTTGTATCTCACAGTCCCACACTTTTGCACATAGAAAATTAACCCCAAAACATTTGCTTTTTTTAACATTTCTAAAATAGTGGCCTCACTTTAAATGTACTTTTCAGATATCCTATATAATTAAGATTCTATAACACTGCATTTTTAGACTAATATTTGATGTCCGTTCTGGGCCTGGGGCACTATGGACCGTGGGCATTTCCCTTTATAAAATTGTAGCTGTCGTCACCGAATAATAGCCAGATCTAGCTATAAAGTTGCTGAGTTGGCATCACTGCTGCAGATTTGAAGTTGTGTCAAATCGATCGTACGATAGGCAGTATAGTGTATGGTGTATATGGACGAACTGCCAATTTGAAACAATTACAAGCGTCAAATCGATCCGCGATCGTACGATAGGCAGGATGGTGTATGGCTACTATAAGGTAAGAACGGGCGGTATATAAAGTGGTACGAAGCGCGGTCTATTTGACAACGCGCGCCCTCTTGAAGGTAGGTGTTTGGTCTCTAATATATTGGTGACCAAACACCTTTAAAAATGTCTTTTGACAATTCAAAATTGCCTGTAATTGGCTTAGTTGAATTAAATTATTTGATTCGATTCTATCATACTGAATAATAAAGCTATTTAATATATTTTTGTTTAATTTGTCTACCCTATTGTGACAACCCTACCAAAATAGGTAACAATTTTGCTCGTTCTTAAGAAGCTTAGTCCGTTTATCTACTCATGTGCTTCCAACCGTCTTAAATTTTCAAACTTCAACGCTTGGCAACCCTGATTTCTGACAAGTTTTTCATAGGCAACCGTATACCATCGTATTCGTAAAAAAAATGTCTTTATTTTGATATATAATTTATTTGGTTACTCGATCGGTGAAGGTAGCATTTTTTTATCACCTGTTCAAATTAGGCAACCCTATACCCTTGACAAGAAAAAGGTAGGCAACCCTACGTTAGCATATTCTATAGACTTCGGACTTTCAATTGGTGTTAATTTTCTTTGGTTACTCTATCGGTGAAGGTTTTGAAAAAAAATAACCTTTTATAAAATTAATTAAAAATATCCTTGACAGGATTTTATGAGGCAACCCATCACCGTCATATTCTTCAACATATTTTATTTCATAAAAAACACATTTCGTCCGGTTACTCGATCGGTGAAGGTCGTTCTATATACGGATCCTGTACTATTAAGAAACATTGAAAAATAATGCTTTCGTTTGACACAGTGTATAATATTGTCAAACTATAATTACTGCAGCACAGATATAGACATAATTACAGATTGTTTAGTTAGGTAGGTCCAACTTCTAAAAAGAGGTCGCCCGAAGAATCCAACTCGGATGGGCAGCGTTTGGAAAGCTACGTGATATCTTCTCATCGAGAATCCCACAGTGTCTCAAGACAAGGGTGTTTAACCAGTGTGTGTTGCCAGTGATGATTTATTGCTCTGAAACGTGGTCTTTGACTGCTGGCCTTTTAGAGAGACTGAGAGTCACTCAACGAGCAATGGAAAGAGCTATGCTCGGAGTTTCTTTGCGGGATAAAATCCGGAACATGGATATTCGGCGAAGAACCAGAGTCACCGACATAGCTCATAAAATTTGCAAGTTGAAGTGGCAATGGGCAGGCCACATCGCTCGTAGAACTGACAACCGATGGGGAAGAAAAGTTCTCGAGTGGCGACCACGGACCGGAAGGCGCAGCGTAGGCAGGCCTCCCACTAGGTGGACCGACGACATCGTGAGGGTCGCGGGCAACGGATGGATGCAAGTGGCGAATTTACGTTCGGCGTGGCGGTCTAAGGGGGAGGCCTATGGTCAGCAGTGGACGTCTTCCGGCTGATGATGATGATAATTACACGAAACCACAAAACAAGACCGCAACAGTCATCAATTAATTTGATGTTTTATCAGCTTTTTTCAGCAAAAAATCGAAGATCTGGCCTACTCTCTCTCACAGCGACGAGGACTGCCTGTGTCCCAGTAGTGGGGACATTATAAGCTGATGATGACCCGTATTAAAAAACAGCTGTCTTTGATTTCCATTATAGAGCAAGAGCCCGTGAACCCCAGACCTACGTTATTTTATAAAGGCTGAAAGTTTGTCAGCGGATGCTCCCAACACTGGTAAGAACGATGACCATTTATGGAGTTTGGGTTATGGTGGCTTTGGCAGGTAAACGGTACTAAAGGTGCGTAAAATATAAGTTTACTTACGTCATAGTATAAAAGCTGATTTTTATATATAATACTCGGGTAATAAGTAGATGACGTTTCCTCATCAGCCAGACACTTATCATGGTGGCAACCCCTTGCCAGACACCCTTAATGTTCACGAAATTGTAAGTTTACTAACGTTATAGTATAAAAGCTGATTTGTTTAAATAATACTTGGGTAATAATATGTAGATGATGTTTCCTCATTAGCCAGACACTTTTGATAGTTCCAACCCCTTGCCAGACAAACATTGTAAATAGCCCAGTCAACTGATGTTCAAAACAAGGTATAGAGGGAAAGTCTTGGAACACAATTTTTGACTACGCAACTTTGTTTGGACTAGACTAGAGGAGAACATATTGAAAGTCCTTTTCCCTAGCCCTTGAGCTAAGGGGGAGGGAAGGGTTCGTAGGTACCACTTTTTGGTTTCTCGCTGATATCTCGGAAAGTCGGAAACCATGGGTCCTAGCGGCATAATATATTATATGAAAAAAATAAAAGCTGAATAAATTCCCCATAAGTTTTATTCAATAAATTTTTCCAGGTCTTGATTAGTTTTCGAGCTATCTGCTCTTGAAAGTCTGTAATATTGTGAAAAATCATTTTTATCTTTTTGCATTTGGAAAGTTGTATTTCATATCGCCAATTTAAAGGTCCAGAAAGCATGAGCAGTCTTTTCAGACCCTCCCTTTACCACCTACAATGAACTAAGCCAAGTGAAACCTGCATCTTGAGGCGATATGAGCCTCCAGCTGAAAGGGTCTCTTACAGTGCTCACAAAGTTATAAAAAATTCTTGAATTCGCGGTAGCCACCATCAAGCTTGATATTTTTTGTCTTCCTTCCACCGAGGGAGCAGTAAAAATAGCTCAGAAACTCATTCTAGATTATAATTACATATTAGGTAGGTACATGTACAGGGTTTTGATTCTAAGTTGACCAATAAGGTGAAATCCGCTTCCATAAGAGCTACAGAAAAACGATCTTAGGAACCTTTAGCTTTTTATAATGAAAACAATTTTAGCATATTTAATTTTTGATCAAGTGCGAGGTGTCCATAAAAATTAGTATGTAGACCCCGCCATCCCCTTCGAACCTAACCTGTCCGAGTCGTGGTGCCCCAAGTCCCGAGCTCGCTTCGCTCGCTCTTGGATCCAAAGTACTCCTAAATGTGTGTAAAATGAGTATGAATGAAAAAATAATTTATTTTTTTATGATGCTATTTGGTTTAGTGTCATGTTAGGATAATTTCATTGTATGAGAAGGATAATATCTGGGCAACAGAATTGGGTCAAATCTTATAAAACGACTCGAATCTAACGAAATACGACTTAAGTTGTAATGTACCTAATATAAATTAAAATTACATTCTGCGCAACTTGGAGGGTCTTAAACACTGATGCTGTTTTCTGGATCTTTGGCGACATCAAATACAACTTTCCACATGCTAAGAGGTAAAAATGATTTTAACCAATATTACAGACTTTCAAGAGCAGATATCTCGAAAACTAAACAAGACCTGGAAATGTTTACTGGATTAAACTTATGGAGAATTTATTCAGCTTTTATTTTGTTCATAAGTATTATGTCGCTAGGACCCATGGTTTCCGACTTTCCGAGATATAAGCGAAAAACCAAAAAGTGGTACCTACGAACCCCTCCCTCCCCCTTAGCTCAAGGGCTAGGGAAGGGGACTTTCGATATGTTCTCCTCCTAACTAGTCCAAACAAAGTTGCGTAGTCAAAAATTGTGTTCCAAGACTTTCCCTCTATACCTTGTTTTGAACATCAGTTGACTGGGCTATTTACAATGTTTGTCTGGCAAGGGGTTGGAACTATCAAAAGTGTCTGGCTAATGAGGAAACATCATCTACATATTATTACCCAAGTATTATTTAAACAAATCAGCTTTTATACTATAACGTTAGTAAACTTACAATTTCGTGAACATTAAGGGTGTCTGGCAAGGGGTTGCCACCATGATAAGTGTCTGGCTGATGAGGAAACGTCATCTACTTATTACCCGAGTATTATATATAAAAATCAGCTTTTATACTATGACGTAAGTAAACTTATATTTTACGCACCTTTAGTACCGTTTACCTGCCAAAGCCACCATAACCCAAACTCCATAAATGGTCATCGTTCTTACCAGTGTTGGGAGCATCCGCTGACAAACTTTCAGCCTTTATAAAATAACGTAGGTCTGGGGTTCACGGGCTCTTGGGCTATTACTTTTATTGTACGCACAGCTAAGGAGTGGAATTCCCTGCCGCCATCTGTATTTCCCGACAGCTATAACCTTGGAGTTTTCAAGTCAAGAGTGAACAGGTTACTTCTAAGCGTGCTTCCCCGTCGACCACATCTTCGTCAGCGTTAGTTTCCTAAAAAGGTGTACCTACTACATTTTTGCTTGTTTTCGTGTCTGTATCTGAAGTAGATGTAGAATACGTGTTAATTTCATACATCAGTGCTCTTCCGCTCTGTTGTTGACGACATAAAGAAATTAACTGCATTTCATCTCTATTCATATCTTTATCACACATTCGATATCAAGGTAAGTCTTATACATCTAATCAAATTAATCAAATCAAAGCATTTATGTCAAGTACCTATGCCATTTACAAGCACTTATGAATTGTCTATGACAAAGAAATATACTCGTAATTAAATACTACAAAATTATAGTGCTACAGTCCCAGTCCCAAGACATAATAACTGTGAAAATACCGTAGATGCCCATATTCCAAAGAGTAGATCTCTATGGAGAAGAAGGGGCAAAAAAATCCGTGGACACTTTCTAAATCGCCAAAATTATTACAAAACCTTTGTTACAGCATACATAATTATATGTGTCGGCTTGAGCTTTGTGGATATTTCGTAAACCGGAATCTATAATACCTACATAATGGTATAAACGGCGATAAAACTATAAAAGAAACGTTTTTGAGCAGGATTTCAAAATGGTCACATGACGAGGAAACTATTCTGAATCCGGTTTTTTGTGCGTTTAAAAGTGTAAAAATATAAGGCACACATAATATAAGAGGCTTAGATTATATACTATTGAGGAGAGCTCGGTGAATTTTTGCGAAAGTGCTTGAGGCACGCTGAAAACTTGCTACTTATATACTTTTTCAACTATCCTAAACTCAGAAATGCAGACATAGCTGAGAGAAACTGGTTTTGAACGAAGCCAGACGTATGCGATATTTTTGAAAATAAAATATCAGCTTATGCTAGTGATCATAATTCTTTGATTTGTGAATAGGCTCTACTGACCAGCTGACCTAAGCACAAAATAAATAATCCAGGAAAAGCGACTTCCGACAACACCTTGTATAGGAATTAGATATGAGCGCCGCGCCGGCGCGCCGCCGCCGCCGTGATTTCCCCCGCGCCGCCGCCGCCGTCTTCAGGCGCCGGCGCGCCGAATCCGATCGGGCGGCGTTCAGTTTAACACGCTGACCAAACCGAACGCACGATAATAAATGCTGGCAAAATAGCGGCACTAGACGTAGACGTTTATAAAACGAAACTCTTTGACATAAAAATTTCTGTGTTGTCCAAGATATCAGCAAACAAACACAGATTTTTGTTGGACCTATTTTGGTCAGTTAGTTGTTAATATTGAGGGAAAAAAACGAACAGTGTTGGGCGACCAAGTGTTTTGCGACGCTTGTTTGAAACAAGCGAAAGAAAAAGATGGCGATATGCAATTTTCCAAGTAAGTTTATGTTGGGCACGCTGCAATCGCGGCGGTAAGACCCCTCTTTGAGGAGTGGCTGGAGAGACGTCACGGCGTCCTGACCTACGTATATGACGCAGGTCCTCACCGGACACGGAAGTTTCGGGAGGTACCTGTGTCGGATAGGGAGGGAAAAAACGCCCGGGTGTCACCACTGCGAAGATCGTTCGTAGGACACGGTGGAGCATACGATGCAGGACTGCCTCGCTAGGACAGAGCACCGCTGTGTCCTCACGGAGGCGATAGGCGGAGACCTCTCGCGCCCGGCATTGATCGAGGCCATGCCGCGGGGCGAGACGAAGTGGGAAGCGGTCGCCTCCTTCTGCGAAGCAGTTATGCTCGCGAAGGAGGAGGCGGGCCGTGAGAGAGAGAGGACAGCGTCCATTCCACCCTCTGCCGCAGCCGCAGTGATAGACGCCCACGGCGTCGGACGTCGCAAGACGATCTCTGGCCACCGTAGGTGCGGGCATGTGGGCGGCGAGTAATGGGCAACTCACCGCCCGACCATGGACCATGCCCGGGTCGACGGCGCGTTGTGTTCCACGCGCGCCTCAAAGAGCGTCAGCAAGATGACGGGGCCCCCCTCTAGAGGGCCCAAGCCTACCGGGGTCGCGGGACTTATTCCATTACCGTGACCCTGGAACGTAAAGGGCTAATGAAGGACACCGTGGATTTTAGTCAGTACAAGTCTGATAGTCCCTCCCGCCCTGCCCTGGGTTGGAGGACTCATCTAAATTAGCACCTACTTACCTATGTTGATAGGTTTTTTACGAGGTTATTAACCTGGTAAAAAAACCTATTTTTAAAATGGCGTAGGCGCGCGGGGCCACCCAAAGCCCCGCAGCACCGGAGCCATGACAGAAACAATGCTTGTAGCATGTTGCATGCTTGCTTGAATGCTGCATGCTTGCATGTTTACTTGCACGCTGCATGCTTGCTTGCATGCTACATGCTTGCTTGCATGCTGCATGTTTGCTTGCGTGTTGCAGCAAACGTCCATTAATTATAATACAATTCCCGTCAGAGTTATTTTATCGAATATGACATCTGCACAATTACCTATTCTGTATTGTCTACTACATTTCAATGGCGCATGTCAAAAATGTAACAGCCATAATTACCTAGTGTGCACAAATTTCGAGGCGTATGGTGAAATAAAAATATGGCAATTAAAACAGTGATATAATGAATGTTTGGAAACATAATACAAAAAACCGTTGTTTCGAGTAAGTGTTACATCGGTAAAAAGTTTTTCGACCAAATGAAGTATTGGAGTAACGAAAAAAAAATACGAATAGATAAAATAGGTTAACTGAAACAGTGGGAAACGTGACTTCGATGAAGTAAAAAAAAACCTAACGATAATAGTTGAAAAGTTTTAGGTCAAATGAAATTCGGTCAAACGTTTTTCGATCTTATGATAGGTAACCCTTGTCAATTAAATTTGTCTCGTCAAAATTATCATCATCATCATCAGCCTGTATTCGTCCACTGCTGGAAATAGGCCTCTCCCAATGTGCGCCACTGAGCCCTGTCTTGAGCTTTCCTCATCCAGTCTATGCCGGCCGCCTTAATTATAATACGTAATTATACGTAAAACATTGTTTTTCTTAAATTAAAGTAGTTAAATAAAGGCCAAGCCGCGCCGCCGACGCCGCCGCCGCCGACTTCAAAAAGTCGGCGCGCCGCCGCCGACAAATTGACCATCGGCGCTCATATCTAATAGGAATACAACTATTGTAATTATAAAGCAGTGACTTATTACTAGTTAACAATATTTATTTTACCTTCAAGCCTTGCGCTAGAGGTCGAGCAGAGACGTACCTAGCTTAGTACAATGTGTAGTTCAATTGATTTATAGATTACGGAAGATTGGTGTTAACTAGGAAATAACTAGATATTATATGGTAACTTCGTCTGAAAAAGGAACAAAGTAATGTCCTTTTTCTATGTTTAATTAGTTATTTTTTTGTAACAGGAATTACCTTTTATAATTCTTTATAAGTGCATGTTTTTCTTTATCTAAATACTGGTTTGACTATTGATATGTGTTCGAGTTAATCGAACACTCAGCAAAAATGCAATTATGCATTTGTTCGAGTCAATTGAACGATCAGCGAAAATACATAATTGCATCGATCGCAAGTATGCACATTCGCTCGAATCCCACAATATCGAACCAGTTCGCGATTAGATCTCTTTTGAGACACCACGCACTCAAAACCATAACCATTTAACCATTTTACCAATAAGTAGTTGTTTAGTTTACCATTTTACTTTGTAAATCTTTATAGTGATTTCATTGAATATAACTGTTTCCACTTTAACAGAAGACTTTAACTTTAACCAAATAAACCATTATCTTATCAATACAAAAAGTAGTGTTAGGTCACCATAGCACCGAGCGCAGCTTTTTTCAATATGAGTCGGTCTGGTGAAATAAAAAAAAAAAAAAAAAGTTAAAAACCATAACCCTTCATAAAGACCAGTCCGGTACTAAGAGGTTTTCGTGGTGGCTCGGAGGGCCAGAGGTTAAAACCCCGCCTTAGGTAGGTATGAGGTTCTGAGTTCAAATCTAGGCGAATCCTACTTGTCTTTTTCAATGGATGTAACTAGGACGTAGGTGCTCACTAAGACGGGATTTTACGAATTAGGATGGGTTTATAGTTTGTAGGAAATTTCGATACTACAAGTCTATTTTTATTGCATGTGTAATTATTTATTGTTTATTTATTTATTTATTTTATTAAGGTTAACCAACAATTGTTTACACAGTACATTACAAACTTAATGACTAGGATAACATTTACAGGTGCAACTATTAATTAAAGGTTAACACCACATGCACAATTAATAAAAACGGCTTTAAATAACGTATATAAGAAATTAATATAGGTACATACAAAAAAAAAACAATTAATAAAATGTAAAGGAGTTAACAATAAATTCCATAACCATAATAACATTCAATTGGTATCAAAATGTCTCTTTATAGGTAATGAATACAATTAAAATACAATTAAAATGATAATGACTTACTTAAAAATTAAAATTGTAAAATTAAATTAAGAAGACTAAAATACAAAGAAAAACACGAACACAGAATATTACATACTTACTTACTTAAAATTATCGATAGAAATATAAAATTCTAAAAGTAAAATAAAGCTAAACTAAACTATTACAGATCATCATAAAATAATTCCTCCTCAACGCTACTGTCAGCTGGTAATGTGATAGAGGCTGCATGGCGGCGTTGCCTCTTTGCCTCTTTGCCTTTGCCTCAAGTAAAAGCCATCTCTTGTTCACGGGAAGCGTCAACAAGCCTTTTAGAAATGTCTCTGTAGAGGCTATGAGCACTTGGATTCCACGGCCCTATACTATTAACCCCAAAGAGCTCAAAAATAAAGTTACCACTAAGGTGATTATTGCATATTTATTTAGATTTGCCAAAAGTATCCATTAACGGCACCCCCGTTAGAAATGTCTCTGTAGAGGCGGTGAGCATTTAGCATCCACGGCCCTATAGTATTAACCCCAAAGAGCTCAAAAATAAAGTTACCACTAAGGTAATTATTACATATTTATTTAGATTTGCCAAAAGTATCCATTAACGGGGGTGGCCGGGTGTAGAAATTCACAGAGGCGAAAGTTCAAAATTCGCGCAGACGAAGTCGCGGGCGGAGAGTTAGTAAAATGAAATTATCGGGCGCGCCAAAGTTCACCTAAAATTTAAACTCCGATCATCGGAAACCCGAAAATTGTATTCCTAACATTTTTAATCCTAATGATCACAACTCCTAATTGCACTGTCACTAATGTTCATAATTCCGAATCATTCGACTTCATAATGTCGGTAGCAATAAACATCTATTATACTATTATTTGTTTTCCTATATTTTCTCAACATAACCTTCTTTTACACTATTATTCAAAGTCATCTTTTTTGTTTAGATTTATTTTTTTGGCATATTAGCACGTTTATTTGAGGAAGTGCTTGCTTCGCACTCACTAATTATATGAATTGGTTTTTTGTTTTTATTAGTTAAAGCGTCTTCTTTAATTGTATTTAAAGCGGTGTATACCTGAAAAGATATCCATACTTTATGTTAGGTTAGAACTGTGACCAGCTACTCGCGAGTCGAGCGAGCAAAGCGAGCGGCCGCGGCAGCGGCCGGCGAGCGCAACCTCGAAATTTGTCGCCAGTATTTTTTTCATAGTGACCCCAACACGACACTCTGACCAAAAACGACTGGGGGCACCCCGACTCGGACAGGTTAGGTTAGAAGGGGATGGCGGGGTCTGAAAGACCCCGCCATCCCCTTCGTGGTTATTTTTTTTTAAACCACCCAGAAGTAGGAGCACCGCGAAGCGGTGCTCCGTCGACTTTTCTCGACATTTTACTGGATTCAGTTTGACTAAATCCAGTAAAATGACTAAATAAAAATATCATCGCAATCATGTTTAGGGATAAAAACTTTATGATAAAAAACAGTAGCAGTTTCAATATATTTACAATAACGATATTATTGATAACAATTTTCGGAAAAATGAGTGTTATGAACATCGCCGGTAGCACTACAAAAAGTATGAATAAAAACTTTAGGATGAAAAATTTTAGGAAGAGTGATCATTCGGATTACAAATCGTTAGGAAGAACAATTTCGGGTAAACAACTTTAGGTGAGCCAATATGGACCCGAAATTATCATATTTAATTATAACTTATTATTGGGTGCCTATGACCAGTACTATACCGAAATCTGATTTATTTTGCATCATTGTTTTGTCAAAACTTTAATTTATATAAGTGTAAGCTTTCATAATAATTGTGATTATTTAGAACTTATTGGTCTTATCATGTACTATAAATACATATATTTAGGTAATATGATTATGTTAATGAGTTGTGATAACCTTCGATTTAAAGCAAACATTGGTCATATGTAGAGTGACGTGTTATCAGTATCTCTTATCAAACTATTGATTTTGTAGTTGAACCAATTTTAGTTCAATTATTTTTGCGGTTACTAGCTGCAATGATCGAGATGCCTAAAAAATGTAATAAGTCCGTAAGTTGGATTATCAAAAAATATTTGAGCCGTATTTATTAACAGACTTCAAAAAAAGGAGGATGCTTCAGTTCAATTTATGTATGTTCCCCGTTTTCACGATGATGCCTGGACCGATTTGGGAAATTATTTTTTGTCTGAAAGGGTAAGGGTTCACAGATGGTCCCATGATAATCAGGTCAATATCTTCAAGCATCTTAGAGTAATCAAACACACAAAACATTACGCCTCAACTCACTGAAAAGGTAAAATAAAAAGTTAATATTGGAGGTCGGTGATAAAAAAGTGAAAGAAATAAGGAACAAAGTCACCGACATCCAATAATAAGTTTTCTTACGAAAGTTATTTTATACTACATACAGGATGACTTTTTTAGCACCGTCCAAAATTTTTCTAGGCGTTAGGTATCAATCACCATTTTTGAAAAAAAATCGATACGTTCAATTGTCATATTAAATCATTTTCTCATCCGCTCTGCGTGGTCACTAAGCTAAACGTTAATAATATACACTTGCCGACGCATGAAACGGGCAGAGCGCACGCACCCCGCTGACCCCCCGCCCCGCCCCGCTACACCTGAGCGACACATCACAGCGCGGTGTCCAGGTTCATCAACTTTTTATAGATAACATTGAGACGTGATATCTCGATATTTTTGTATTGATTGATACAAAAAGAAAAAACACGTATTCAATGATTTTCGCCAAAGATTAATATATTAAAATTTGGATGGTGACTAAAAAATCACCCTTTATAAGGTATTTTTTTAGAAGTTGTTTAATTTTTTCAAAAAGTTGTTTTGCTACATAAGCCAAAATTGATGAAGACACAATGCTTTCAAATTCGCAATACATCACTTGATAATATAATAATTCTTACTCGTTGGCGTCACGAGTCCCACCTTCGAGATTTGATGCGTATTATCTTTGTCAATTACTTTTAAAAAGTCGGTAGACGGACTAATAAGATTAGCAATTTATTGATGCTGCCATTTTGCCTATTCTCTCTGAAACCATTCTGAAAATGAACGAACAGTTTGTAAAAAAGAATGAAAACAATACAAGCCGAGATAATGAAACACGTGCCTCTAATAAAAGTGCTGGTATCAAACATTTCTACCGTTTTATTTAAACGTTTCTGTGGTTTTATGATAGTGGCAATATGTCGCCTTTTCATAGTTTTATTAAGTAACGGCCAGATTCTTCATCAGGAGAGGAGCTCGTGGCTAAATAATTACAGCCGCACAGGCCGATCTTCCGGGTTAAGCCGCGCTCTTGCCGGGGTTGGTCTGTGGATGGGTGACCATCTGTCATAACGAGTTTCCTCCGTGCCTCGGAAAGCACGTAAAGCCGTTGGTCCCAGCTGTCATTTGTAGATCTTTGACAGTCGTTACTGTTAGTCAGAAGCTCATAAGTCTGACAACCAGCCTTACCATGGGGTATCGTATTACCAGTTACTGGGTTGTGGAGATGCGATAGGCAATCGTTCCATGTAAAATACGATGATATTCAGCTGCACCTGGTTTGACTGGAAGCCGACCCCAATATAGTTGGGAAAAGGCTAGGTAAATGATGGCCAGATTTTTCATCAACAACAACTAAAGTCAAAAAAAAAAAGTCCTTTTTAAAAAAAAAATCAAACCGACGAAACATCTAACTGAAAAGCAAAAAATAAATTTTGAGGCGGCGCCAAACAAACAAACATATAAATTAACAATTTGAAGTTTGAAGAGCAGAATAGCTCGTTGTATAGGTTGTCGTGGTTGAATAGCTCGTCGTAGCTATTCGTTGATTTTTTCTTTGGCGCCGCCTCAAAATTTATTTTTTGCTTTTCAGTTAGATGTTTCGTCGGTTTGATTTTTTTTTTAAAAAGGACTTATTTTTTACTTTTGAGTTTCCTATCTCGTGTCAATTTCTGTAACTAAAAACTCTCAACGACTGTCATACCCCAGCTACATCTAAAGTTCTCATCAATATGAGTGAAATGAGCCCAAATATGATATAGTTGCTGTTAACTGTTAAGGATCTCTTGCTACTGCCCTCTGTCACCATCCTCAGACCCTCGATGACAATTATACCCCAGCTAGGTATAAAGTTTTCATCAAGACTAGTGAAATGAGCCCAAACACGATAAAGGTGCTGTTAACTGTTGAGGACCTCTTGCCCCTGCTATCCGTCACCATTCTCAGACCCTCGATGGCAATGATACCTCAGCTAGGTCTAAAGTTCTCATCAAGCTGAGTGAAATGAGCCCAAACACGATATAGCTGTTGTTAACTGTTAAGGAAATCTTGGGACTGACTTCACAAAATAACAGGGATCTGGAGTTGATCTGATGATGGTGACGCCATCATGTTATGTTCTCCACATCTCTGCTATATAATATGTCCTCAGAACTACAATTGTTAACTTTATTTCAACAGAATCGGTTCATAATTGAAAATTCTGTAGGAAGATTGACAATTAATTCCTTTTTTTCTACCCTTAGAGGCCGATTTTAGTTTTGAAATTTAAATGGGACCAACTTTGAGATATACTCTTTCTAACAAAAAAAGAATTTTTGAAATCGGACCACGTTAGGAAAAGTTATGCGTGGTCATACATAAAAAAAAAAAAAAAAAAAAAAAAAATATACATGTCGAATTGAGAACCTCCTCCTTTTTTTTTCGTCGGTTAATAAAGATCAACTAACAAAAATTGCCCAAAGTCGCATTTACTATTTTTTATTTATTGGGACAATCCCACCGCACTATTCCCAAACCACTGCAACTCCTGAAAGCCAGAATCAACAGTGGTAACCACCAGAAAAGCGCCGAGACAATGAAGCTCGACGTGTCCCGGAGAATGAATTTACCTGTCTTGGATCCTGCTACAAAATTAATTAGAAAAGAATAGTGGAGGAGTAAGAAAAATACGTTAATTCTTTTCACTTCCCTCTATAATATGTTAAGCAGGAAACAGACAAGACGAGGCCAATAAAAACAAAAGGGCAAATACAACTGCTGGTTTAAAAGGGTGAATTTTGGCTGGGTTTGGATGGTTAAATCAAGGTTATATCCGAAATTACGAGGTATCGAAAAAAAATTATAAAATCAATAACCCTGGCCACAATTATCCATTTTTCTAAACTCCATTGATGCAGTCATCGTTTTCGTCAGATTTACACCTTGAAAGCCTCGAGTATTTTTCGATATTCCTCATGGTTTATCCACGCCCAGTTGAAGAAATTCACCCGGTATATGAAAATATGAGGTCTTCTATCCGCTGCTATCCAAAAACTGGCTTCACTAAGCCGTCTGTCTTTAGTCGCTGTCTGTTGTATTTCACGATCGAATCTTTCTTAATCTAATTCGGTGATGGATGGATTTTAATTTGCGGTGGATCCAATTTGGACTAACTCAATTAGTCAAGGATTAAAGAAACACGACCATGCTGTTGCTAACACTCCATTAGGAGATTTAATTTGAGATAGCTACCAGGGTTATTTGTAAAACTTCAACAAATAGCCACAAGGTTTTAGTGTCTGGTTGACACTGAGAGGATCAAGGGCTAACATCAACTTAAGAAATGCAAAATTAATACTACTATTATAAAGGCGAAAGTTTGTAAGTATGGATGTTTGTTACTCTTTCACGCAAAAACCACTGAACGGATTTGGCTAAAATTTGGTACACAGATAGTTTATAACCTGAATTAACACATAGGATAGTTTTTATCCCGATTTTATGTTCCCGTGGGATAATTTTCGAGTTGTAGCAGGTGAAGCCGCTGGCAACTGCTAGTACTCTATATTAATATTATAAAGAGGAAAACTTTGTGTTTGTAATGAATAGGCTCAAAAACTACTGGTCCGATTTCAAAAATTCTTTCACCAGTTGAAAGCTGCTTTGGTCCTGGGTGAGCGATGCCGCTGAACTATAATATTATGTGGCAAATGCACTAACGTGGCGCACATACTTGCGTCGATTGCCTTGTATGCGTAATCTGGAGGAGTTTATCTTACATACTCGTACAGTCGTATTCTAACATATTTCAACTCTGATGAAGAAACCAACGCCATACCTAGATGGCAAAACATGCAGCTACCTCATAATTTATTATTAAGACCTGTATATTGTATACCACTCATGTTTTATACAAATAAATATATCTTTATCTTTAAACCTTAGAGGATTGCTGACATGTGACGGAGCCTCCATAGACGGCCAAAGCCTGCCAGGGTCGGGGGACTGTTTTATCAGGAAAC
Organism: Agrotis clavis; assembly: GCA_954870645.1. Classification (NCBI taxonomy): domain Eukaryota; kingdom Metazoa; phylum Arthropoda; class Insecta; order Lepidoptera; family Noctuidae; genus Agrotis; species Agrotis clavis. The sequence goes on along the minus strand of OX940943.1, from coordinate 2,073,086 downwards.
CATAAGCACCAAGTTGATAACCACGGAACGTAATGGGCCTTTGAAAGACACCGTGAATTTTAGTCAGTACGAATCCGACAGATCACAGTATGGGTTCGAGGCCTTTAGTTATATTTGATGATTTCTTACCATGTAAAAAAAAGGTGATTGCTGATTTTAGTTACCTAGCAAAATCAGTACAACATTATAGAACCTTTCACTCTGCAATTCTATGATTGAATTTCTGATAGTGTGGTATCTTAGTGAGCAGTGGTGGCCGAGTGGTATCGGCCCCGACTTACGAGTTTTAGGTCGTGGGTTCGAACCCAGCCAGGCGCATTACTTTGTGTAATTTATTTAATCACCACTACTCTCAAAATGGTGAAGGAAAACATCGTGAGGAAACCGGCATGTCCTAGAACCAAAAATTCGAAGACATGTGACATCCACCAACCCGCACTGGGCCCGCGTGGTGGATTATGGCCGTGTCCGTTTCGACCGCGCGGCCATGACGTTTTTTTTAAATAAAAACCATCCCAAGTTTTTGTAAAAAAATGTAAAAGTCGATTCCCAAAAACCATAAATTTGTCAAAGCAATGGTTAAAAAGTTATAAGGGTTTGAACGTGGCCGCGCCATCGAAACGTTCCGAACCGCGCGGCCATGGAGATCTTTAAAACTAAGAGTCGCAGAGACCTGAAATTTTGGGAAATAGTAGATTGAATTTGTAAACCAAATGTAAAAATATAGAAAAAAATCCTGTGTTTGTATTTTAGGAGTTGTAAGGATAAAACCTCATGGCCGCGCCATTGAAACGGTGACAAAAACGTTATCGCCGATATCTCACTGAAAAAGAATCTCAGACGTCTGAATTTTTTTGTAAAACACAGATTTGCATTTGTCAAAACTAGTAAAAATACAACAAAAAATTCTAGGTTTATATTTCAGGAGCTGTAAGGCTAAAACGCCATGGCCGCGCCATCGAAACGTTGAAAATTTAGTTTTTCGCCAATATCTCGCTGAAAAAGCATCGCAGAGGTCTGAAATTTTTTGTAAAACACAGATTTGAATTTGTCAAAACTAGTAAAAATACAACAAAAAATCCTAGGTTTATATTTGAGGAGCTGTTGAAGAAAATCGTCAATGCGTCTTGAATATGTCGATTAGGGTGACCACTGACCACGGATTATTATTTACAGAGAAATTTCCACCTTTTTTATAAGAAATGATATCCCAAGGTTTCGTTGAACAAAATCTTTAAAAATCACATAAATTAGAGAATGTTCGATTGTTGGTATATGTTTAAAAAAAAAGTAATTATTAAATTAAAAATTCAGGTCGGTGTCAGGTCGGTGTAAGACGATACATAATTTAACATATGGTTTAATCGATGACTATTAAGATATTAAACAACAGGGGAATTTTAAAAACTATAGTGAGAATAAGCTCCATTTAAAGACGAGGCGCGTCTTTAAATGGAGCACTCAACATCGAACAATCTCTAATTTATGTGATTTTTAAAGATATAGCCATATTATTGCTCCTTATTGTTCGACGAATCCTTGGGATATCATTTCTTATAAAAAAAGGTAGAAATTTCTCTGTAAATAATAATCCGTGGTCACCCTAATCGACATATTCAAGACGCATTGAAGATTTTCTTCAACAGCTCCTCAAATATAAACCTAGGATTTTTTGTTCTATTTTTACTAGTTTTGACAAATTCAAATCTGTGTTTTACAAAAAACTTCAGACCTCTGCGATGCTTTTTCAGCGAGATATTGGCGAAAAACGAAATTTTCAACGTTTCGATGGCGCGGCCATGGCGTTTTAGTCTTACAGCTCCTGAATTAATATAAACCTAGGATTTTTTTTGTATTTTTACTAGTTTTGACAAATGCAAATCTGTGTTTTACAAAAAAATTCAGACGTCTGAGATTCTTTTTCAGTGAGATATCGGCGATAACGTTTTTGTAACCGTTTCAATGGCGCGGCCATGAGGTTTTATCCTTACAACTCCTAAAATACAAACACAGGATTTTTTTCTATATTTTTACATTTGGTTTACAAATTCAATCTACTATTTCCCAAAATTTCAGGTCTCTGCGACTCTTAGTTTTAAAGATCTCCATGGCCGCGCGGTTCGGAAAGTTTCGATGGCGCGGCCACGTTCAAACCCTTATAACTTTTTAACCATTGCTTTGACAAATTTATGGTTTTTGGGAATCGACTTTTACATTTTTTTACAAAAACTTGGGATGGTTTTTATTAAAAAAAAACGTCATGGCCGCGCGGTCGAAACGGATACATTATGGCCCACTCCCTCTCACAGAGAGGAGACCTGTGTCCCAGCAGTGGGAACATTTATAGGCTGTTAATGATGATCTTAGTTTGTACATAATGTAGCCTTGTCTGTTCAATCAACTGTTATTTCAGGTACCTAATGATGTTTATAATTTGTTTGTTGCAATCTCGTGGGGTTGTGTGGTGAATAAGATATTTGTTCAAGGCGACGTGCTATGTACGTCTATGGGAATTGAAGAAGTTCAACATACTTTAGTCTAATATAATTTGCAATACAATGTAATTTGTGAAAATGTTTAAAAACGTTAAAGATACATAATCAAAATAGTAAAAGTATGAATCATTAGTTTGGAAGCCGGGGTCGCGGGACTGACTCATGGTAACCGTGACCCTGGAACGCAACCGCTCCGGGTGTGAGGACTCACTTGTAGATTTTACAGAAGGAAAAAAAGGAAGGAATGTCTTGAAAGTTTATTATTTTTGCATTCAGGTGCTCTGAAGATAGTTGCTCAAACGGGAATACCTAAAAATTAAGCTGATTTGTAATTTATGTAGCCAATATATTTCATCAAATAAAGGTTTAATGAAATTCGAGCACGCACGCACATTCGTACCAGGAATTCACTGTTATTGTCACGCATTTAACCTCATTCAATCTTTAAAAAAAAAAACCGCCAAGTTCGAATCACTCTCGCGCACGAAGGGTCCTATCTATCTTCTTCTTCTTCTATCTTCTATAATATAAAAATGAATCGCAAAATGTGTTGCAGCTCTTAACTCGAAAACGGCTTTACCGATTCGGCTATTTTTTGTTGTTTTTGTAACCATCAGCGCCAGGTTTTAGAGGACGAAAGTCATGTCCACCCGTGCGAAGCCGGGACGGGCCGCTATTATAGTTATCTATAAAAAGAATATCACGTTTTTTGTATTAGAGCCCCCCTAGACCGGACAGACGAACAGACAGACACACACAGCGAAGTTTTAGTAAAAGGGTCTCGGTTTACCCATAGCTAAAAGATAAAATGGTACCCTAAAAGCCGTAAAAGTTTAGTTAAGAGCAAGGTCAAGGACCTTTCGAAATACATGACGTTTATGTAAGAAGCATGTGACAGAGAAAGTAAGAGAAAGCTTTGCACAATATTGCAAAATACAAACTGAAGGCAGGTTATATCATCTTATATTTTGTTTATTATGTAGGTGTGTAGAGTAACAAATACATAAAAGGATTAAGTTTTCGAGACATCATCAAGAAATCGGGGAAATACATTTAAAGAAATTGCGACGAATTGAGAACCTCCGCCTTTTTTCGAAGTCGGTAAAAAATTAACTTAAGTACACGAAAAACAAAAAAAAAAAAAAAAAAAAAAATGATGCGGCCGATCTTCCGGGCTATGCCGCGCTTGCCGTGGTTGGTCTGTGGATGGGTGACCATCTGTCATAGTGAGTTTCCTCCGAGCCTCGGATAGCACGTAAAGCCGTTGGTCCCGGCTGTCATTAGTAAATCTTTGACAGTCGTCAGTCAGAAGCTCGCAAGTCTAACAACCAGTCTTACCATGAGGTATCGTATTACCCAGTTACTGGTCGCTCCACGTAAAATACTGATATCCAGCTGCATCTGGTTCGACTGGAAGCCGACCACAATATAATTGGGAAAAGGTGATGATACGCAAAAGCAACTATATTACATACGTACATGTCATACTTTGCCAAAACAAAATATATAGTTGTATTTTATTCACACACGGAAGCAAAACAATAATAAAAGACGCTAAAAATAAATTGTGCACATCACTCCAGTAAATTGCGAGTCAATTGTTGGAGTCAAGTGAGGGAAACCGATTGGTTTCATCAAGAAAATGGACGCGCGACACGCTGTGTTGAATGGTTGAATGGAAACAAATCAATTTCGTTAAAGGGCTATGTAACAATTTACGGTTTTTTTTATCGTGGTAGGTACTATCATTAAATTAGTCCTCGTTACTGTCAGACTTGTACTGACGAAAATCCACGGCGTCCCTCAATAGGCCTTAACGTTCCGGGGTACAGGGTATTCCTTAGTCCCGCGACCCCGGGACACTTTATGGTCTACAGATACCTATATGGTATAATGATTCTCCGTCTTACTACAAAAAGTTTAACATTTGTGTTCAAGAACACTTGTCAAAGTATAACACCGAGAATTAATTCTAATCAACAAACCTGTACAAAACACCTGACTAAGGGCTGGTTTTTCAATAGTCAGATAACCGTTAACTGAGGAATAAAAATGGCGGTTTGACAGCTTATCTATGGAAAATATGTCATACCGTTATTTTTATTCCTCAGGTAACGGTTAACTGACTATTGAAAAACCAGCCCTTCAGTTGTTACTAACATAAATAATAATTTTATAGGAAAGTCCATAAACAATTTTCCTCATACGTACTGACGTACTGTTAATAACCTGGTTTGTTTCTATCTCTGTCCTTATCATTCCAAAGTGGCTATTTTGCCCCTTTTCTCACTTGGCAAGCACTTAACTTTCTCTGTTACGCTTAGGTCTTTGATTTTCTAGAAAGTACCTACTATCATGATAGCACTAAGATTGATTTTATACTGAATATTTTATAGACAAAGGTACTTTTTACGCAATGTGCCAATTTTATTTAATTCATAGACATACAGACTATCGCAACATTTTTTTATTAATTCGGGCATTCCGAAATCGAAAATTAAAAATTCTAGATTCTAGTATTTTAATTGTAGGTAATAAAACATTCCCAGTAAGACAATTTTATATAGGTTTTCCTTGTATTTCACTGCTCTTTGTCAACATTTTTTATTTAAATGTGGTACAGGCGTATGTACTTAGTACAAAAACACATTTTACTAGTCATACGATGTATAATTATGGCAAAATCCAGCTTCAATTGTCAAGATCCTCTTGATTAAGAAGACCAAATGGCCGGCCATTATATCTTGAAGCAGTCAGTATCGACTGCTTCAAATCGACTGCATAGCAAACTACAGTCTTCTACGTACACATACTGCACAAACCACCACTGTGGAATCGTTCAAGCAGTCAGGAGCAGTTCGACTGCTGCTGGAGCAGTCAGCTATGGCAGCTTCGAGCAGTTGAATTTGACTGCTAGAGCAGTCCATGCAGCATTGTGAGCAGCATAATTGCCAATTGTTTCCCAAAGAAAAAAGGGCCCGTGGTTGAATTATTACCTAGTTAAGCAAACTATTTGTTTAAATCCTTTATAGTTTGTTTAACTACTGTTCAAATAAGTTGTCCTTAGTCACACTACCTCTACACAAGAGGATATGAGCTAACTGCAAAATTATTTATGACAAGCTTTCACTTGCAAGTTTCGTATGACGTAGATCATAGGATAACGATGACCTAGTTGAGCAAGCCTTAAGTACTGTCTCTTTGATGGACCAAACTGTATAGTCCCAATACAAGTATACAGTTTAACCCGAGAACTATCTTCATCTTCATGTTTCTCCCGATACGTGTCGCAAAAACCGACTTAAGTTAGAGCAGCTTCAGACTGGCCAAACGGTAGCGATTGAGCCAGGCGGGCCCCAGCCTACGCCTAAAATCATCGCTGGAATCTACGATGTGTTCATACACGAGACGGTTATTGAGATCGTCCAACGGCAATCCAACGGTGAAGCGCGAGCGCTCATACAGCTTAACGTTCGTAAGCCCCTTCGTACACAATGCGACGCAAGTATCCGATACCTACCTTACGACTTTGGTATCCAGGTGACTATCGCAATATAAATCCATAGAGGTTCCGTACACAGAACGCGTCAATGGATACCAAAGTCGTAAGGTATCGCAGACTTGCGTCGCGTAGTGTACGAAGGGGATAAGTCTGTGCATATGATTGACTCAATTTACGTTTATATTGTCATCGACACGCTAAGAAAAAAAAGTACACAATCATTAAGAGAATGTATTCCGGAAAAAACATTCACGCTTGTTTACCATAATTATTCAACTTTCACTGATTAAACTGTCTTTCTTCCATTGCACAGATCTGCACAACATAGAGAAGACAGGTGCATACCTAGGACTTTCCAGAAGTAGGATCTTAACTCCGGCATCATGACAGAAGGAAAGTACCAGAGCGTATCTCCATTCTTAAGACAGGTTAGTGCTTATTAACTAACCTCACAGTACCAGCTACAGAGGCCTAGCGAGACCTAATCTAAGGGCGAGACACATCAACATCATCATTCTTTATCTAATAAATAAATCATCAGCCTGTAAATGTTCCCACTGCTGGGACACAGGCCTCCTCTCTGTGAGAGGGAGAAGGCCACAATCCACCACGCGGGCCCAGTGCGACACACATTAATGAGGCCTTTTTCTCCTCAGTGGGTCAAATAGGCCTGCAAAATCTTTGCTGGAACACCACAGGACAAAAAAGCGGGAAAGCGGCAATCCGATCTACACTATTTTTTTTTCTTTAGCTAATAATTTATGTTCTTATTTTTACTTTATTCTTATTCGTAATGAAAAGACAAGTTAAAGACTTATAGATCTAATCCCTCGAACTATCAGCATCCTCACTTCGTTACGGGCGCCAAACTTAACAAGTTATTTCACTTGTTGTTGTGTTTCAAGTTTAACTTTCACCCCTTGGATAACAATGTAATATCTAGACACGCGACTGAGCGTGGCCAGCCAAAGCAAAGCACAGGCGCGCTCACAGTGTGTAATATTACACGAACCATTTGGAGGCACTTTTCAGCCCCTCATAACTCAAAAACTATTTAACCTAGACTTGTCAAATTTGGCACATATATTGAGACTGGCGAGATAGATATGTGTTCCAAATTTTATAAACATATCTCAAACGGTTATTTAGTTATTAACGACCAAAAATCGTCATTTTTATGACTGACCTATAGATCAAAACTATATCCCAGTTCCAGATGACCTAGAAAGTTCAAATTTGGCATGCAGATAGGTAATTACGTGTATACAAAGGAAAAAATCAGAAACTGGCAATTTTTTATCATTTTCTTTTATCATTTTCAGAAACTCACTGCACCACGCACTAAATCAATGAAGGATTGCATTGCTACTTGGCATTGCTTAATTAGTGCCTAAACTCTATTTGTGAAATGTGGTTTTTATGATCTTTACGTGAATATATAACGAGTTAAACACCACCCTAATTTTTTAAAATCCATGTAATCCCGTCTTTGTACTTATTATTAAGAAAAGTTGATTTTCGTATTTATTACACGTAACCCTAGTGGGTTACGTGTAATAAATACGAAAATCAACTTTTTAGGATCGTGACGTAATTGCACAACGCCATCTAGTGATGGCGTTGTGCAATTACGTCACGATCATGAATCGCGGTGTTAAGATGGGCAGGCGATTAGTATAAGGTTTTGTGAACATGATTTTTTTAAAATAATTTTATTATAAACAGACCAATGGATGAACAAATATAAATATTGGTATTAAATGTAAATCCTTGTCCGTAAAAATCGAACTTCCCTTCTTGCCGGCAACGAACGGTGTCCCGTGTCTAACATCCCCTTGATCCCCTACAGAGTACAGTTATTAACTGAGATTTATTATTATTTATTGTTTCAATATTTAGCGATCAACAGTGTACGATCATTATTTATGTACAAAAAGTAATGATATCCCATCAAAAACATAAATGTGAAATGAGAGCCAAAGCCAAGCATAATAGTTTGGTATTATGCCTTGGTTGTTGACTTCAACAAAAAAAGAAGTGAAATCTAAATGGGTGCCAAGTTCAATGGTCAGTTCTGAAATTTATTTAAAACAACATAAAATAGATTTCTTTTTATAACTAAGGATCATACATTGTAGCCTAATTTCTTGCTTGGCTAGTTCTCATATACGAATTGTTCGATGGTTAGTACTACCAGCAAGCCAAATTTTCGGAAAAATAAAATAAAACTGAGAAGTTACAGGTTTAGAAATTATGAAGGCTACAATATAATTCGTATTTTATGAGAAATAGCCAAGTCAGAAATTAGGCTACAATGTATGATCCTTAGTTATAAAAAGAAATCTATTTTATGTTGTTTTAAATAAATTTCAGAACTGACCATTGAACTTGGCACCCATTTAGATTTCACTTCTTTTTTTGTTGAAGTCAACAACCAAGGCATAATACCAAACTATTATGCTTGGCTTTGGCTCTCATTTCACATTTATGTTTTTGATGGGATTGTAGACCTAGAACAGCTGTCCGCTAAAGATAAGGTTCTTCGAAAATTTTAATAAAAAAATCTCAGTGGTTTACGAACTCTATCAATTCTACTCAAGCAAAACTACAAAAAAAGAAGTGAAATCTAAATGGGTGCCAAGTTCAATGGTCAGTTCTGAAATTTATTTAAAACAACATAAAATAGATTTCTTTTTATAACTAAGGATCATACATTGTAGCCTAATTTCTGACTTGGCTATTTCTCATAAAATACGAATTATATTGTAGCCTTCATAATTTCTAAACCTGTAACTTCTCAGTTTTATTTTATTTTTCCGAAAATTTGGCTTGCTGGTAGTACTAACCATCGAACAATTCGTATATGAGAACTAGCCAAGCAAGAAATTAGGCTACAATGTATGATCCTTAGTTATAAAAAGAAATCTATTTTATGTTGTTTTAAATAAATTTCAGAACTGACCATTGAACTTGGCACCCATTTAGATTTCACTTCTTTTTTTGTTGAAGTCAACAACCAAGGCATAATACCAAACTATTATGCTTGGCTTTGGCTCTCATTTCACATTTATGTTTTTGATGGGATATCATTACTTTTTGTACATAAATAATGATCGTACACTGTTGATCGCTAAATATTGAAACAATAAATAATAATAAATCTCAGTTAATAACTGTACTCTGTAGGGGATCAAGGGGATGTTAGACACGGGACACCGTTCGTTGCCGGCAAGAAGGGAAGTTCGATTTTTACGGACAAGGATTTACATTTAATACCAATATTTATATTTGTTCATCCATTGGTCTGTTTATAATAAAATTATTTTAAAAAAATCATGTTCACAAAACCTTATACTAATCGCCTGCCCATCTTAACACCGCGATTCATGATCGTGACGTAATTGCACAACGCCATCACTAGATGGCGTTGTGCAATTACGTCACGATCCTAAAAAGTTGATTTTCGTATTTATTACACGTAACCCACTAGGGTTACGTGTAATAAATACGAAAATCAACTTTTCTTAATAATAAGTACAAAGACGGGATTACATGGATTTTAAAAAATTAGGGTGGTGTTTAACTCGTTATATATTCACGTAAAGATCATAAAAACCACATTTCACAAATAGAGTTTAGGCACTAATTAAGCAATGCCAAGTAGCAATGCAATCCTTCATTGATTTAGTGCGTGGTGCAGTGAGTTTCTGAAAATGATAAAAGGTGGCGCTAGTGTTTGTAGAATACGGTTAGTTACGCTTAATAAATACGAAAATCAACTACATTCTTAATTATAAGTACAAAATTGGAAATATTTGAATTAAAAAAATTAGGGTGCTGTTTAACTCGTTATATATTCACGTAAAGATCATAAAAATCTACATTACACAAATAATGTTTAGGCACTAATTGAGTAACGCCATCTATGTTCTGTTGAATAAATCAATCCTTCATTGATTTCGTGCATGGTGCAGGAGTTCCTGAATATGATAATAGATGGCGCTACTGGTTGTTGAATACGGTTAGTTACGCGTAATAAATACCAAAACCTACTATAATTCTTATATTTAAGTACAAAAACGGGAATATTTGCATTAAAAAAATTAAAGGTGGTATTCAACTCGATAAATATTCACGTAAAGATCTTAAAATCCACATGTAGAGATTTACAGGCACTAATTATAAGTTAAGTGAAAATTATAGTAAAATGATAAAAAATTGCCAGTTTCTGATTTTTTCCTTTGTATACACGTAATTACCTATCTGCATGCCAAATTTGAACTTTCTAGGTCATCTGGAACTGGGATATAGTTTTGATCTATAGGTCAGTCATAAAAATGACGATTTTTGGTCGTTAATAACTAAATAACCGTTTGAGATATGTTTATAAAATTTGGAACACATATCTATCTCGCCAGTCTCAATATATGTGCCAAATTTGACAAGTCTAGGTTAAATAGTTTTTGAGTTATGAGGGGCTGAAAAGTGCCTCCAAATGGTTCGTGTAATATTACACACTGTGAGCGCGCCTGTGCTTTGCTTTGGCTGGCCACGCTCAGTCGCGTGTCTAGATATTACATTGTTATCCAAGGGGTGAAAGTTAAACTTGAAACACAACAACAAGTGAAATAACTTGTTAAGTTTGGCGCCCGTAACGAAGTGAGGATGCTGATAGTTCGAGGGATTAGATCTATAAGTCTTTAACTTGTCTTTTCATTACGAATAAGAATAAGTCAACAACCAAGGCATAATACCAAACTATTATGCTTGGCTTTGGCTCTCATTTCACATTTATGTTTTTGATGGGATTGTAGACCTAGAACAGCTGTCCGCTAAAGATAAGGTTCTTCGAAAATTTTAATAAAAAAATCTCAGTGGTTTACGAACTCTATCAATTCTACTCAAGCAAAACTACAAAAAAATGTAAGGGGATGGCGGGGTCTTTCAGACCGCGCCATCCCCTTCGAACCTAACCTGTCCGTGTCGGGGTGCCCCAAGTCCCGAGCTCGCTTCGCTCGCTCTTGCATCCTAGGTCAAATAACTGATTACTACCTGTCATGTTGGCTCGACGGAGCCCCGCGAACAGAGAGGGGGCCCCTGTGTCCCAGCAGTGGGAACATTATAGGCTGATGGTGATGATGATGATGAGACGACACAATATCATTTACTCCTTTTTCTTTCATATCATTCCTTACACAATCCATCCATATTTTCTATGGCCTTCCTTTTCCTCTTCATCTGCCTCTTTTTACATCTTGAAAATCAATATTTATTTTGAAAGATTAACCATTTATGCTAGACAGTGTAGTCTGACAGACTAGTCTTACCGAAGGGCATCGTAATTGCCTGACGGGGTTGCAGGGCAGTCTTAGCAGGTTACCGGGACCCTGTAACTTAAAGCGCAATTGAAGGAATAAAAAAAGGAAAACCTTAGAGTACTCTGATCAGGCAAAGCATTTTTATGCAAAGAGATGTTATATCTACTGCTCTACGTTTTCACCAAACTCGTTCTATTTGCATAATTTACGCATAAGAGTGGTTGCCAAACAACCAACAATAAATGACTTTGAGTAGTAGGTCAATGGTCAATGACTACCAAAGACATTAAACTATATAATGACTACATAAATCATGGTCGACCACTTTTGACAATTTTAAAAACTTGAACAAAACATCAAATTCTAATTTTAGAGTCTCGCAAAAGGAATTTGAAGGAACAGGGTATATTTTTTGTCGTTCTTTCTGCTCCACCCAGGCCTGTAGTGTTTCGACTGTTGGTACACTAAGCATCTTCTTTAGGAAATGGGCTGTAACTAGCGTGACAAAATGCTCGCATTTTTCGGGTTGTCCCGAATTTCAGGCACGAATATTAATTTCATTGTCCCGAAATTCGATGAACCCAAAACACGTACTCCCATTTTGATTGGAGACAGGACAAAATGATTTGTCGCACCAACGTGATGTCGACCTTCAGTGTGTCGCACAAGCGTGCATTCGAACTATGGTGTGTCGCAGTACAGTTGTGTCGCACAAGCGTTCATCGCACTTCCGTTTGTCGCACTAGCGTAGTGTCCCGAACAGGGGACAGTAGACAATGTACTGACATTGTCCCGATTTTCTCGAACTTTTATTTTCAATGGCATTCAATGATAAAAATACCCATTAGAATAACATTTATTTTCACATGCCCGCATTGTGCGCGGATCTTTGTAAAAAAGATTGATACATACATATAAGTCCATGTGGCTTAAACTCAAAGCACACGAATGGCAATTTTAACTACAGCGGAGCTGAAGCAATCCCCCTAGCCGAAATCGGTCGGATCAACCCACCAGTGGGTGGGTGGGTTGGTGACTCTCTGTATATGTGGGTAGATCTTACAGCAAGGAAATTATAGCACCAAAATAATTATTGTGATACGCAATAACTTCTAACTCCCATATAATTTTCTATTTCGGTGACATACGAGTGGGTAGAGAAATTACTATGATTACAGAACTGAGCTGTTAGGATGCTGTTACCCGACTCCTTGACGTAATCCTTTCAGTGAAAGTATAGTCCTTTGACTTAGTCACATCCCTTTCATCTGAAAATGTATGGTTCACTTAGTAATTAGGTATCTACGAATTATAATTTACGCATAAACATACATATAAACATCCGGGCAGAGATATAGGTCTCCAATAGTACCCACATTTGGCCCCTGCATTAGAAATCTTATCGCTGAACTCTACGATGTACTCTTCGACGCTAGTGAATAGCAAACTTCAGTCACAGCATTTTTTTACGTAGTCGAATCATCAAACAAATCCTTCCACCCAGTGCGGGACGGGACTGTCATAGACTTGCCCTTTACGTTCGAGGGTCACGCTTACTTGATAAGACAATACCGTGACCCCGGCAGGCTAAGACCCTCTCACCCTGGTCTGAGAGGGGTCACGGTCCTGACGGGCCCCGCCAGATCATCGACGCGCTGTCGACCCGAGCATGCCCGGTTGGGTCATTCAGTAGACGCTATCCTGTCCTTCTCGACGCCCACCTACACTTTCGCTAGCATGACTGCTTCGCAGCATGGCCTCGTCTAATGTATCGTAAGCACTGCGGCCGCGCTGTCACAAGGCTGTGTTCATTGGCGGCTTTCTGAGAAATTCCTATAGGATAAACCTAGTATGACTTTACCCGACCCAGAAATCGAATCCGGGACCGCTTGAATATGTATAATATTCCCTTTTTTAAATTTTACCTTGCTCCACGTAACTCTGTGTTCCATATTCCAGCTGCTAGCAGTGAGTGGCGTGGTGATGTACATGATCGGCACGGGAGCCAACATCGCCTTCCCAGGAGTGCTGCTGCAGCAGCTGCGGGAGCCAGGGTCTGCGCTGCGACTCACTGCTGACCATGAGAGCTGGATTGGTAAGTTATGTTAAAGGCTGCAAATAGGCATGTTGGAGCATCAATGAATTACAAATCTAAGGGCTCACTGCTGGCATGGCATGGCAAAGGATTTTATTACTAATCAAGTTATACGATACAGTTCAGATTCGAATTGTCCTCTTTACTACTCGTATTCTATCTAACAATATTATAATGGCTGTAATCTGCGCGTGCGTAGCACCACGTGACTGAAAATCTTGTGGGTGCATTACCATCAAAATTACTGTTATTATCTGTGGTTATACATTTATCCTTTTGTATGATAGCTGGGAGGAATGCGTCATAAAATAATTTTCATGTTGAGTTTTATAATAATGACGCAGCTTGTGAAATATTGAGGTTGTTTGTAACTGTTTTCAAAAAGGGGGTGCACAATTCGATAGTTATTTTCATTTTTTTATTTATGTACACCGATTACTCCTTGGTTTCTAGTCCAATTTCCGTTTTTTTTTGTTCCATACTTAATACTGCCATTTGGTCCCATAAAATTTCATTCAGCTTGGTTCTGTAGGTATAGTTTTCATTTTAAGAGCATTTTTCGCTTATTGTGTATTTGGACCATGTTAATAGCGGTATCTGTTGATTGTGTTTATTATTCAATTCAAGCAATCAGACTAACAATGTGACGTCATACTTGTATGGAAGACCTACCTTAATTGAAACACGCCTTAATCGTCAGTCAGTTGGCCAAATCACAGCCAAAGGTTAACTATAACCTAGGTTAAGAGCAGTCTTTAATAAAGTGTGTGATAACTGATAAGTTAAACTAAACTTAATCGGAAAATTAAAATCAAACAGAATCGGGTGCAATGACTTTAGTTGATGATAGTTTGATACTGTTATTTAAATGAGGTATTGTTATGTATGTACATATAGATCGAATTTACCGTGAATATCGAGGTTACAGGGTAATTCTTTTAAGTTGGCCAACAGTGATAAATCCTCATCCATAAGAGATTTTTTTTTAGCGTGGTAACATCATCAAATGAGTCCTCCCACCCCGGGCAGGGCAGGAGGGACTGTCAGACTTCTACTGACTAAAATCCACGGTGTCCTTCAGTAGCCTGTTATGTTCCGGGGTCACGGTAAGGAAATAATCCCGCGACCCCGGCAGGCTTATCCATAAGAGATACGGAAAAATCTCCTTTAGCCACCTACCAAAAACCTTTAGCTCTTTTTAGGGTTCCGTAGTCAACAAGGAACCCTTATAGTTTCGCCATGTCCGTCCGTCCGTCCGTCCGTCCGTCCGTCCGTCCGTCTGTCCGCAGTTTAGCTCAGAGACGCCCAGTACTAGAAAGCTGTAATTTGGTGTAAATATACGGATTTGTTGTGCCGAAAAAGTGGTAAAATAAAATCTCGTAAAATATTTTTTTTTAGGGTACCTCCTGTACACGTAAAGTGGGGATGTTTTTTTTATTTCTCGCGTACCCCTTAGTGTGGGGTATCATTAAATAGGTCTTTAAAAAATATTGATAGTTTCCATTAACAATTTTTTGATAAAAAGATTCGTTTGTGAAATATTAAGCTTTAAAGTGCTAATTTTTGCTCGACTCGAGTGTCCCCCCCCTCTACCAGCTAAACGGTTATGTTTGGGGGTGTGAAAAAATTCACAATAGTAGTATATATAACGAAGTTTAAAGGAAAATTATCATGACTAAGTAGGCTTTACAAGTTTACGAGTAATAGTCGACCAACTTATAAAACGTACTTGGATAGCATATTTTCCTAAACAAAATGTATCGCAGAACATGTTCTTCAACTGCAAATGTAAGTTTGTAAACTTTATTTTTACAGCTATAATAGGTGGGTATGTTTTGGGGATAGGTAGGTTTTTATTGTCAACTATTTTTAACTAACTTCAAAAAAAGGAGGAGGTTCTCAATTCGTCGTAATCTTTTTTTTTATGTATTTTCCCCGATTTCTCAAAGACGCCTGGACCGATTTTGAAAATTCTTCTTTTTAAAATTAAATTCAGCGAATCAGTTTAATTAGTTCGCATAAGTATTTTGATGGGCAACTACGGAACCCTACACTGCGCGTGGCCCGACACGCACTTGGCCGGTTTTTGGTTGTTTCAATGGGCGTTTTTCCATTGGCCGGCACCGGCATATAGCCTTCTTATGCTCTACCAATGGACTATCCAACACAAAAAGTTTTTTTTTCATATCGAACCATTTTGTCACCAATGCTGACAAAGCCAGTGGAGACAAATGGGAATAGACGATTCGAAACGGTAGTTCCTGAGATAAGCGCGCTTTTTAGCTTTATAATATTAGTATAGATATTTAGTTCAGCGCAGGTCAGTAACCACACCAACTATTGCTACCTACTGTTTAAGATATACTTCAAATCTTCAACGGAATCCGACTATAAAGGTCTTAGTATGCAGCCTACTCGAACTATTTTACTAACTTTACATTCCCTCATACTTCCAGCCTCGATCCTGGGTCTGGCGCTGATCTCCGGCATCATTGTAGCACCCTTCAGTCTTCAGAAACTGGGCAGGAAGCTGACCAACCAACTCAGCTCGCTACCAAATCTTGGAGGGTGGGCACTGCTGGCTACGGCGAGAGGACCTGCTGCATTGCTGATTAGCAGATCATTACAGGTAATTATGACAGTTTCATCAATCATCTGTTCGGAAAAATGCTGGTAATAACAATAGCCGTTCACGTTCACAACTTTAGTCTAAACGGTGACCGGTGCGACGATAAGACATTAATTACTTGGAAGTGCACGATTTCGCCAATGGCGGCGTTTCGTGGCGTGTTTAAAACATTTCTATTATGTAGATACACTCGCCCCTACTTGTTAAATCACCACTCACATGACAATGTCATGGACTGGCCGTAAGACTCTATACACATTTGGGACACTCCGACAAATAACACACTCGCACTTTGTATTTGATGGCTGGATGATCGACAAATTGATTCAGAGCTTTCGATATAGTAGGCTACAGCAGTTCTCGACCCGGGCAACTGGTATTTGGGCTTCACGAAGGCGTAAGGTTATGGACCTCTAAGCTACTTAAGCTGCCTTCTTACCTTAACTTAACAAGACGCGGGCATGCACCGTAGGCGCGAGCATGTACCGTAAGCGCCAGCATGCACCGTAAGCGCGATCGGATGGCAAGTACCCCATTACTCGCCGTCCGTATGACGCGGTCATGACATGACGTGCTCCTTAAAGAACTGTCAGAAGTCTGACGAGGACCCCCTAGGAGGGCCAAAGCCTGCCGGGGCCGCGGGACTACCTTATCAAGTAACCATGACCCTGGAAGTGAAGGGCTATTGAAGGAATACGAGTCTGACAATCTCTCCCGTAACGCCTTGGACTCATATTTTGATGATTTCAACACGATAAATAAAAAAGCTGCCTCTCTCGAAGCTGTTCCCCTTTTTCGTTTTTCCACTCCATTTTATTCTTGTCCATAAGTCTGTTTGATGTAGGTATATCTTACTGGAACTCGACCCACTTCGCCATCTGCATCGTCCTTCCCAATCAAACACTTCAGCTCGATATTTGCACTTAGACATTGTCAATATTTAACGCCAATAACAGGCAATTGCTGCCAATATATTTAAGTTAATCGTGGTGAGAAGTGAATTGACCCAGATATCAAAGAGACAATATGGAGCAAGTCCGTTGATAGCAGTTGCATAGTTTACATGATACAGCCTTGTGATCAGTGGTTTATAATTGAGGAACGTTAATATTTATTTAGCTTCTAATAACTATTTACGCAAATACGGTTATTGAGAAAGACTTTTACAAGTATACAACTCGTATTTGAATATCAGATTACGTAAAAATAACCCTTACAAGGGGTTTGGGTTTTTGCAGCAGTAATCTTACAGTTTCCTGCTGCAAAAACCCCGATAAAACCAAATAATGCTTTACTGTACCAGGGAATCGAACCTTAATACTCAGCTGCTATAGTATATTTCCCTCAGTAAAGTAGCATTTAAAATTTTCAGGGTTTCGGTATGGGGATCCAAGCAGCGGCTGCACCAGTCTCCATAGCGGAATACTCAGCTCCCAAGCACCGAGGAGCATTCCTGGCCACCATCGCCTTCTCCTTTGCCACCGGGATGCTGATCGCGCACGTCTTCGGAACCTTGCTGTATTGGAGAGCAGCTGGGTTCGCCTGTGGAAGCGTCTACATCCTGTCCCTCATCCTGGTCACTTTGTCACCAGAAACTCCACCATACTTAGCGTCACAAGGAAAAATAGAAGAATGCAGGAAGTCCTTCCACTGGTTCAGAGGCTATGACCCTAGCTCCGAGAAGGAATTGGAAATTCTCCTCAACAGCCAGAAGAAACAAACAGGGACCAGAAGAGGGTCCAGATGGCAAGCTTACAGGCAGATAATCAGGAAACCAGAGTTCTACAAGCCAACCATAATCATGATGTTTATGTTCGTGCTGTTCCAGATCTCTGGGATGACGGTAGTTCCGTCTTATACTGTCCCATTGATGGAGGAAGTCAGTGCTGGAACCATTGACTCCAACATCAGCATGTTGATGGTGGATGTGGTTAGATTTGTGACAGCCTGCATCTCCTGCTTCGTGGTCAACAAATTTAATAGAAGAACCGTCCTCTTCCTCGGAATCAACATCAGTGTTGTGTCCCTACTGCTTGCCGCTCTACTCCTCTACCTCCGAGATTTTGGCTACATACCCGATGAATACAAATGGACTCCTGTTATACCCACGCTTGTCTACATCTTCGGAAAGACGTTAGGCATCCTGCCAATCCCCTGGGCTATCGCTGGGGAGGTCTTTCCTTTAGAGTATAGGAGCTTAGGAAGTGGAATTTCTGGCATGTTCCTTTCAATCATGTTTTTCGTTGTGGTTAAAACAGCACCATTTTCCTTCGAACAGATCGGTGTTCGTGGCACCTTCTGTGTTTACGGAGTCAGCATTGCAATCTGCGGGATTGTCCTGTACTATTTGCTGCCAGAAACTAAGGGGAAGACTCTATATGAGATAGAGTGTCATTTCAAAGGGATCAAAGGTGATATAGGACAGGTTGACCTGCATGAGGGAGAGAAGATGTTGGAGCTGAAGAAAGTTGAGTGTGGATGAAGAAGGACAGAAGACCATAGGATGTGCTTTACTGCTTCGGCACAGTTGGAGGAGTGGCTTTATTTAACACGTTCAGTGCTCCTGCGCTGCATTTTGAAGTGGTTGGTATGATCTGGCTCAGTTCAGCAGAAACTATCGTTGTAAAGCTTAACATATAATATGAGGAGGCCAATAAGTCCGACTTACTCCTCAGTTTAAATGGGGAGTGGACTTTCTGTCGAAATACTAGTAATTTAAGCATGAAACATGGATTTGAAGATAAGCCTAAGCATTTATGGAAGTTTTAACACGTTCACGAAGTTTTATACAATTAATTTGAAAGTGACTACAAAAAAATTAGGATGTGCTGATGATTTGACGAAATTTAAACATTGAGCCTGCGGGCACTGAAAGTGTTAAAACATTGTTATGAGAGAAATAAACAGATCTGAAGTAAAAATACTTTTATTCACTTATTTGAGATTGAACTTCACAATTCATAAATTACGTAAAATTAACTTATTATGTATTTAAGATTAGAACTGATTCAAATTCATCAGCTTAATGAGTAACAGTTACACTGCAAATTGTACCTCATCCACTGCTATTTTCAAGTCTTTGTAAAAATTCTATACAGTTTAATACATGATGACAGAACTAACCCTGCGCATCTGCATTTCTCTCTTTGGTTGATTACTCAGAGGCTCTCGACTCCTCAGGTCTCCAGGGGATCGTCCTCGGAAGGTGTCTTCGATCTCCTGCAGGGTCCTGCCTTTCGTCTCCGGCAACATCAGCCAGACAACTGACATACACAGTGTAACTACAGACGCGTACAAGTAATACGTATTCGATAAACCGATGGCTTCCGTCAACACCGGAAAACACTTTAGGGCCACAAAGAAATTTAATGACAAAGCAAGGATACTAATACCACTGCCTAAAGCGCGGTATTCCAACGGGAATATCTCCCCAGAAACAGCGAACGGTATCGAAGAGATACCAACGGTTAATGAGAACATATAAATTGCTATTAAAGTAATTGGCAGCCAAGTACCTTCGATCGGCATCTTATTATTTTGCTTTAAATATACGTAGAGGCCTTTTGCAATGTAAGAGCAGATGCATATCAATCCAGTACTGAACAGCAGAGTCCGTCTCTTCATAGTCTTCATCAAGAAGACAGCAAGAATGTTGCAGATCAGTCTCTCGAAATCCAAAGCCACCATAATGACATTAGCATTGGCGTGGGGTCCTACAACCTGTGTAATAATATCAGTAGCATAAGAACTGATAACATTGATACCAGCAAACTGGAACATCACATATAAGAACACCATTATTATAATAGGTTTATAAAATTCTGGCTTCTTAACAGTAAGTCTAAAATATTTCATGTACCATTTTATCTTTGCCCCTAGCGACAGATTCTCGTCCATGACACTGGTCTTGCTAGTCATTCTTTGGGCTAATATCATTTGTTCTAGTTCATCTAATTGTTGATCACCGTGACCTCGTAACCAAAAGAAGACTTTCCTCGCTTCGGCATTCCTTCCTTTTGCGATGAGCCACGATGGTGACTCGGGAGTGTAAATGATGAAGCAGAGACTTGTGAACGTGATGAAGGAGCAAATCAAGGCGCTTTGCTGCCAGCTGAAGAACGAGCCTAAGGAGTGGCAGAACATTACTCCTATTGTGAGTGATAAGGAAACACCAGTAAGAAAGGCGCCTCTGTTGACTGGGTCCGTCATTTCACCTATGATGATGGACCCGAGGGGTCCCAGCATGCCCATAGCAATGCCCTGTATGAACCGGGCGGCGATGAGACCAGCTACGTTGTTCACTACGAGAAGCAGGAACCAGCCAACGAGGACTGGCAGGATGGTCAGCAGATGGGACTTCTTCCTGCCGAGAAGACCCATGAGCGGCGTGATGATGATGTTGCCTGTGATTAGTGCGAAGCCAATGATTGAGGCTGGAATGAGAAAACAAAAATTTAAGTTTTTATTTTCATCCACATTATTTATTTTATTTTTTTATTTTTATTTTCATAAGAGAACTTACAGCTAGGTTACAGGTGTTAGAAAAATTAGTGCAAGAAGGCCAATTACAAGTTCTCACTGACAGCATTAGGTTAGAACAAGAAACAGTAGACAGTTAAGTAACATAATGAGTAAAAGAACTCGGAGTGAATTATAAAAAAGAACATGAGAAGTGTTAGAGATTTTTGAAAAAACGGTTACATAATGTTTTTTTAAGCTTACTGACACTGGTGGTGAATAAATCTAGATCATAATCACCTTGACAAAATGAATTGTACGATCCACTAGCTCTGATCATATAAGAATTTTGTCTATAAATACACCGGACCGAGGGAACATACAAAGGTTGGTGATTCCTGAAGGAAAAGGAAGGCACACGTAGCCCAATTTTACCAACCAGTTCAGAACAATCGGTTGAACCATTAGCTATGTTAAATAATAAAGCCATATCAGCAATTTTTCTCCGCTCGCTTAATGGAAGAATGTGAAATTTAGCGCAACGACTATGATAGTTAGGTAAATAAACACCGGATCTGTATTGAATGTACCTCAAGAACTTCTTCTGGACACTTTCGATGCGATTGATAAAAGTACTATAAATAGGATTCCATACTGGTGAACAATATTCGAGATGACTGCGTACAAAAGCACAATAAAGAATGTTAACTGTTTTTATATTTTGGAAATCGGCTGATATTCTCATGACAAAACCTAGTGCTTTAGTGGCTTTCTTAATAATTTTATCGATGTGTGAGTCGAAAAGAAGTTTCGAGTCAAAAGAGACGCCTAAATCTCTAATAATATTAACTCTGGCTATTGAAGTGTTCGTTAGCTTATAATCGTAAAGTATAGGGTTTGGTTTGCGAGTGAACGTACATATGTAACATTTTGAGACATTTAGATCTAAGCGGTTTGCGACACAATACTCTGCGAATCTGTCCAGATCACGTTGAAGATGTTCAGCATCCTCATCGGTTCTAATTTCACTTAGAATCTTCATGTCATCCGCAAACAAAAGAACTTTTGAATTAAAGAAACACGAAGAGACGTCATTGATGAAGATGTTGAACAACAAGGGTCCCAGTAGCGATCCCTGAGGAATTCCTGAAGGAATAAACATAGTTCGGGATGTGTATCCATTTAGAACAATAGTTTGGCATCTGTTGGCTACATTAGGACGAGAACCACCTGAAAAGGTTTCCACTGATACCTATAGCCGATAGCTTGCGCAAGAGTATAGCATGATCCAGGCGATCGAAACACTTGCTGTAATCTGTGTAGATTACATCTACTTGTGTGCGACGAGACATACATTCAGTCAAGTAGTCACTGCATAAAATTAGATTGGTGGCTGTAGACCGACCTCGTAGGAAACCATGTTGGCGATCACTTATACTTAATTTAAGAGTGGCATAAAGCTGCTTATGTATAATTTTTTCCAGGACTTTGGCAAAAATACATAGTTTGGAGATAGGTCTGTAGTTTTCCACATTGTCTCGAGGTTCTTTTTTGTGAATTGGAGTAATTAAAGCGGATTTCCAAATTGCTGGTACTTCACCTTCAGCTAGGGATCGCTTGAACAGAAGTGAAAGGGGGGTAGTCAGACTTTTAGCACAATTGAGTATAAATACAGGTGGAATATTATCTGGTCCCGCAGATTTTGATAAGTCTACTCCTTTTAACAGTTTAAAAACTTCCAATTCACTGACTTCGACTGAATGTATGTCTGAAACATTATCGCTCAAATTCATGCTGAAACCCCGCGCGCGCCTGTCATTCGAGAGGTCGTTGACACCGTTAGCGTTACTACCTGAATTAATAAAATTCGAGTAAAAATAGTCGCCAAACATATTGCAGATATCCTCTCCGTTACTTGAGGTGCAATTTTTGTATTTAAGTGAGGAAGGATACGAATTGGTTAGATTTTTTGATTTGACATAGGACCAAAACGCTTTGGGGGTCTTACAGATACCTTCCTCAATTTTGTTAATATAGCAGCGAAACATTTCACTTTCAACTTTTTATACTTTTAGGTTATCGTTTATTTTTTTCGCCAAGCATTGTCAGTAAATACCTAACTGTCTATTCGGTGTCTATTTATCGAAACTTCCTTCAGTGTATTTTGAGGTGGGAAAACTAGTAATAATTTCAAGGTTCCGTACAAATTAACAAACAAAACCCTATAATTACTTTGTCTACTGTTTTCCGTCTGCCCTTTTTCTCAGGAACTCTTGGTCGTATCAAACTGAATTTAAAATCGGCACAGCACTTCTGCATCCGTACTACCGCCTACTTATACCGTTGGTCGCACTTGCAATGTGCGACAGGAACGATGCATTACACCGCTTTTTTTTACGTGGTAAAACCATCGAATGATTCCTTCCACCGATGCGCCGTAGACCGCGAGTCGCTCATTAGGTACTCGAAGTCCGCATGGCCGCGCCTACAGTGGCCAGAAATCGCCCTGCGACGTCCGTTGCCGTGGGCGTCTTCCACTGCGGCTGGGTCGTGAGGTGGACACTGTTCTCTCCCTTACGTCAATCTCAGACCATAGTCGTGAACGTGCTGTTTGGTCTTACCTATCCATGATTCATCGCTGGGCGTGGCGTGTATGTCAGAGTCTGGGAGCCGCAGACTGGGGATCAGGATCGCCGCGAAGCCGATGACGCAGCCGTGAGCCACGATGTTGATGCACACACTCGCCGTCACGAAGGCCTGAAACCGATAAAAATGGGGGTTCATAAACTAAAGAACTAAATTAAATCTTGAGAGGTGTAACTACATGTAATGCTGGTGAAATGGGGGTTGTCTCGCCAGTCACACCCCAATCTGTCGTGGAGTAGACCCTGTTTAATGAAGACATTAAAACCACTCCGTATGTATCATGTCTCGTAAAGTTTTTTGAGGAAAGAAAAATACAGCAGCGAGTGGGATTCGAAACCGCGTCTTCTGGATAAGATTGGTCGACGGTGAAGCACTCTTGCCGAGAAGTAACTTGAAGACCGAAAGGTTATTGCTGTTAGGAAACCTGTGTTTCCTAATAGCTATAGAAAGGCTATAGCTTAGATAGCTATGTAGGTTATTGCCTTTCTATATGCGCTCAGCTAAGGAGTGGAATTCAGCAGGGAATTCCACTCCTTAGCTATGCGCACAATAGAAATACTGGCAAAACTGAGAGCAAAACACTTTGTACTGTCGTGCGAGAGGCGAGATAGTGTTCAAACGCGTGTCTGTTGTATTAAAAAAAAAACACCATTAACAAATCAGCGTACCTACTTAGCTAGGTATGTACTTAACATTCACGTCACACTTGCCCTCCTCTGACTAATTAACCTTAACCGACTTTCCAAAGGTGGAGTGTTTCATTACAAGTGCATACTCGATAAGATTATACGACTGATTTAATTATTAATTTCTTAAATAAATTGTTAGATTATACTTAGTGAATTACCTATTTATTAAGGCAATGTCACATTTTTTAATTATGAT
Source organism: Agrotis clavis (assembly GCA_954870645.1). Taxonomy (NCBI): domain Eukaryota; kingdom Metazoa; phylum Arthropoda; class Insecta; order Lepidoptera; family Noctuidae; genus Agrotis; species Agrotis clavis. Next base: position 2,049,058 of record OX940943.1, on the reverse strand, counting down.
TTTCGATTAGATATCTACTTGTAATCTATAATTTGATAATTAAGACGTGGTGTTTAGTAAAATGCGTATCACACATTGTGCTAGGTCGACACGTGGCAAGGGCAATGAAAAAATTGTTATCTTGAAAACGTTAGCGAAGAAAGAGGCGAGATGCGTGAGGGACAACGTCTCCCTCACGACCCAGCCGCTGCGACCTGCCGTCTGATCATGGACCATGCCTGGGTCGACGGCGCGTCTTCGTCGCGAAGAGCTGTCAGGAATCTGACAGGACCCGTCTTACAGGGCCAAAGCCTACCGGGGTCGCGGGACTGTCTTATCAGGTAACCGTGAGCCTGGAAAGTAAAGGACTATTGAAGGGAACACGATTTTTTGTCAGTAAGAGTCTGCCAGTCCCTTTCGCTCGGATGAATCAATTGTAGATTTACCCACACAAAAAAGTTACTAAAAAATATCACAATAACTTCTCATCATCTATAAGTAATCAATTAATCATCATGGGTGATGAGTTTCAAACAGCTCAACCAACGTTGAATATTGATAAAAATGTGGAAGAAACACCGCGCAAACTTCCTTTAGTTGGTATCTAAGGTAATACCAAAGACAAACAACCAGTGAAAAAAAATGCAAAACAAAACCTATTCACTTTTTAGATATTCCTCTATTCTAGAAGCTGGCAAAAACCCAACGTATTTGTTAAAAAGCTAGGCAGATATGGACATGACAGTTTTCGAAAACATAAATGATAAATCAATTTTGTCAGCAGTGATTTAAAATGATATCTTTCAAGCAAATCAGTTGATTTGATTCTACTATTTAATTTTACATGACGATGTAGTAGTTATAATAAAATTACTAGTAGATATAATTTACCCCGTAGTAGATCGACAAAAAGATAGAGTAGGTTGCTTTAGATTGACACGATAAAACAAACGAATGACTTTGCAGTTCGCTCTTCCTTCAAGAACCTAACCAGTCCGTGTCGGGGCGCTCCAAGTACAGAGCTCGCTTCGCTCTCTCTTGGATCCGAAATTTTCCACCCCGAGTGTTGGTTTGAGAATGCACAACATAAAAGCTTTTGGAAAGTATTGGGGAAGACCTTTGCCCAGCTGAGACAGGACACATTTATTAACAAAAAGTGCCTAGCAACTAAGCAAACGTACATTAATTACTTGCAAAATATCAATCACTCCATCGTGAAATGATAACAGTAGAGAATTACGCATTTACGATATGATACCTTGGGATAATATTGATAACAGCAGGTACAGCGGTGATAACATCTTATCTCGACATCTATTAATTTTGATTCACGATACCGGTCAATGGAACATACGATTTTTGTGTTAATGTTACACGTCATGTGTCTGGCCAAGCCCTGTAGTGATACGATCAGTTTCATGATCTGACATGGCAAAATAAAAAATAGGCATCCGAACTCGGATAGATTAGGTTAAAAGGTGATGGATGGCTCTCTGTGGAGAGTTTCCAAGCCTACCTTACCGAAGAGGCTAACTAATCTAACCTAATTTAATAAAAGAGAAAGGATTAGGTATAATAAAAAGACCGCCTAGCAACATGACTCACACATCAAATAGGAAAACACTACCTACCAAACAAGGGCAGCCTCTAAATAATTCACAAAATTGTGCTAACATCTTGTAAAAATAAACATCACCATATTAGATCTTTACATTTCCATGATGTAATGTAAACCATATAATTTACTGCATCCAAAATACTACTGAGCCATATTTGATGTAATTTTTATGGGACCAAATGGCAAGTTGGCAACAAACAAACAAAAACGGGTATAGTTCAATCCCATCCCATCCCATTTTTTTAAATTTATTTTACTATCCGATGCTGTTCATAAGTCGACCTAAAACTCAAAAACGGAAAAATTGAAGCTGTGCGAATCCGGGCCGGGCAACGTTTATCATGAATATATTGTGACAATTTAATAATATTAATAATGACAGCTTCATGGTCTTCAAGGTGCTTAACCTTTATGTGCTAAACAATAGCTGACACTATAAAATAATTACCGAGTTTACCAGGTGTCTTGAAAAACACGTTAAGCTGATAGTCTTGGCCATTTCTAGATCTTTAAGTCTTTGCGGGGCTCCTATAACAGGGTGGTTAAAAAAACTAACCACGAAGAAAAACTTCTAACCAGTCCGAGTCGCTATGCTCAATTTCACGAGCTCGCTGCGCTCGCTCTTTCTGAATCAATTTATGGCAGTAAATAGTGAGATCGCAATTATTTCATTTCTTTTCTGTATGACAGCAAGAAATATTAAAAAAAAAAAAAAAAAAGGTTGCACTCCAGGAGTGCCGGTAGAAGTGAAAACTTTTTTGTTACTATGTTTTATTTTAAAACTGGAGTAGTACAGATATGAAATTAACTAATTTGAATGACGTCTTACTCATTTTCGATCAGGGTCACGTGACCCTGACGCGAGTTTTAAATTTTTTACCCATTACAGAAAAAGTGTACAACGCCGCTAAAGAAGTTTTCACTTCAAAAAAACAAACCGTCCATTCGAACTTATACATTCCGAGTCGCGGTGCCCTAAGACCCTACCGACCTCGCTTCGCTCGCTATCATCGTAAAATATATGCACTGTTGGTGTACAGTCACAAGCAATAGTATGTATACACTTGTGCGGAAATGGTATTTTGCGAATATGACATTTTGCGAAAATGGCATTTTGCTAATGTGACGTTTTGCGATGTGGCGTTTTCGGAATATGTCAATTTGAGAATGTGGCATTTTGCGAAATTTGAAAATGTCATTTTGCGAATGTGGCATTGTGCGCCTAATCCGTATACACTTAGCAGTATTCAAAAGCGATGTTCTTCTACCATATTGATGAAACTTTTGCCTTTTCATTGGATTTATATTTTGGAAGCCATACTACATATTACGAAATAGGTCTCATTTCAAAGTGGAAACCAGTATTTTACGAGTAAATTGCGTTTTTGAATTTTGTTAAGTGTAAACATGTTATTACTCGTGAATGTACCTATTCTAAATAATAGGCAAATAAAACTCTCCTACTGCCCGAAAATCTATAACAATACTTAAAATAAAATTGTAGAAAAGTGGTGTCTGTACAATGGAAATATATAAAAAAAAAGTAGCAGGGGTTGTTATTATATCGATGCCGAACCCGAAAATGTAGTTAAATTTTTTTTTGTCTGTTTGTCTGTTTGTCGTTTTGTCTGTTTGTCTGTTTGTCTGTGTGTTTGTGCACGCTAATCTTCGGAACTACTGGACGGATTTGAATGATTTTTAGGGTTCCGTAGTCAACAAGGAACCCTTATAGTTTCGCCATGTCCGTCCGTCCGTCCGTCCGTCCGTCTGTCCGCAGCTTAGCTCAGAGACGCCCAGTACTAGAAAGCTGTAATTTGGTGTAAATATACGGATTTGTTGTGCCGAAAAAGTGGTAAAATAAAATCTCGTAAAATATTTTTTTTAGGGTACCTCCTGTACACGTAAAGAGGGGACGTTTTTTTTTTTTCTCGCGTACCCCTTAGTGTGGGGTATCATTAAATAGGTCTTTAAAAAATATTGATAGTTTTCATTAACAATTTTTTGATAAAAAGATTCGTTTGTGAAATATTAAGCTTTAAAGTGCAAATTTTTGCTCGACTCGAGTGTCCCCCCCCTCTACCAGCTAAACGGTTATGTTTGGGGGTGTGAAAAAATTCAGAATAGTAGCATATATAACGAAGTTTAAAAGAAAATTATCATGACTAAGTAGGCTTTACAATTTTACGAGTAATAGTCTACCAACTTATAAAACGTACTTGGATAACATATTTTCCTAAACAAAATGTATCGGAGAACATGTGCTTCAACTGCAAATGTAAGTTTGTCAACTTTATTTTTACAGCAATAATAGGTGGGTATGTTTTGGGGATAGGTAGGTTTTTATTGTCAACTATTTTTAACTAAATTCAAAAAAAGGATGAGGTTCTCAATTCGTCGTAATCTTTTTTTTTTTAATGTATTTTCCCCGATTTCTCAAAGACGCCTGGACCGATTTTGAAAATTCTTCTTTTTAAAATTAAATTCAGCGAATCAGTTTAGTTAGTTCGCATTTTGATGGGCAACTACGGAACCCTACACTGTGCGTGGCCCGACACGCACTTGGCCGGTTTTTTTTTTGTTGTATAGGTATTATGTTCGGTTAACATATAGGCTATAATTTATCTTGGAAACTTGAATACCTGATGCAGAACCGCAACAGACCTGCTTAACTATAAGAGATACAGATATGGTGCCATGGCAAAAATTGTTCCACGTGATGAGCATTTTCTGCTGAGAGAATAAATTTGAAGATCCTGGACACCTGATGTGGAACACCAAGAGCCCAGCTACACTATGACATATACAGGAACGACGTCTTAGCAAGAGTTGTTCAGCCTGATAAGCACTCTCTGTTGCTGTATAAAAATTTGAAGATCTGGAAAACTTGATGTGGAACTTCAAGAGCCCAGCTACACTATAACATATACAGTAAAGACGTCTTAGCAAGAGTTGTTCAGCCTGATGAGCACTCTCTGTTGACGTATAAAAATTAAAGAAATGGAACACCTGATGTGGAACTCCAAGTGCCTAGCTACACTATAACATAAACGGTAAAGACTTCTTAGCAAGAGTTGTTGAGCCTGATGAGCAACCTCTGTTGTCGTATAAAAATTGAAGATCTGGTACACCTGATGTGGAACTCCAACAGCCCAGCTACTTTATAACATATACAATAAAGACGTCTTAGCAAGAGTTGTTCAGCCTGATGAGCACTCTCTGTTGACGTATAAAAATTAAAGAACTGGAACACCTGATGTGGAACTCCAAGTGCCTAGCTACACTATAACATATACAGTAAAGACGTCTTAGCAAGAGTTGTTGAGCCTGATGAGCAACCTCTGTTGTCGTATAAAAAATGAAGATCTGGTACACCTGATGTGGAACTCCAACAGCCCAGCTACTTTATAACATATATAGGAATGACGTCTTAGCAAGAGTTGTCCAGCCTAATGAGCACTCTCTGTTGACGTATGAAAATTGAGGTCTGGAACACCTGATGTGGAACTCCAAGACCCCAGCTACACTATAATATATTATAGGAATGACGTCTTAGCAAGAGTTGTTCAGCCTGATGAGCACTCTCTATTGACGTATAAAAACTGAAGATCTGGAACACCTGATGTGGAACTCCAAGAGCCCAGCTACACTATACTTAATATACATACTAGATATGAGCGCCGATGGCCAATTCCACGGCGGCGGCGTGGCCTGTATATTTTCACGGCGGCGGCGGCGTCGCGGCGGCGCGTCGCGTCCGGCCGTGCGCCTTAGTTTTTTTTTATTAGGGAGAGATTTCTTAAGAAGAAAAATGAAGAAATTTATGTCGTTATTAGGTACCAAAAAAGTTTTATAAAGAAACGAATTTGCTAATTACAATTATAGTCTTCTATAATTAGAGATTACGTTTACTATAAACAATAATTGTTTCAGTATTTTAAGATGCGAGACAGAGTTTTTAATCAAATCACTATCTATTTTTTTTACGTGAAATGGGTTTGCTCTTGACCCTAGTTTTTTTTTTATCGTGGTAAAATCATCAAATGAGTCCTCTTACCCAGGGCAGGGCGGGAGAGACTGCCAGACTTGTACTGACTAAAATCCACGGTGTCCTTCAGTAGCCCCTTGTGTACCGAAGTCGCGGTATAAGTGTGTCCCACGACCCCGGCAGGCTTTGGCCCTCTAAATGGGAGGCCCCATCATTGTGCTGACGCTCTTTGAGGCGTGCGTGGAACACAACGCGCCGTCGACCCGGGCATGATCCATGGTCGGACAGCGAGTCTCCCATTACTCGCGACCCGCATGCCCGCGCCTACGGTGGCCGTAGGTCGTCCCGCGATGTCCGACGCCGTGGGCGTCTACCACTGCGCCGTGAGCGAGGGTTCTCCCTTGCGCGTCCCGCCTCCTCCTTCGCGAGCATGACTGCTTCGCAGAACGAGGCGACTGCTTCCCACTCCGTCTCACCCCGCAACATGGCGGCGACCAATGTCGAGGTCGTCGCCTATCGCTTGCGTCAGGACACGGCGGTGCTCTGCCCAAGCGGGGCAGTCCTGCATCGTATGCTCCACCGTGTCCTCCGGGCGGTTCCCGCAGTGGTGACAACCAGACGTTTCCCCCCTTATCCGACACAGGTACCTCCCGAAGCATCCGTGTCCACAGTCCGGTGAGGACCTGCGTCAAGCGGTAGGTGAGGACGCCGTGGGACCTATCCAGCCACTCCTCAAAGAGGGATCTTACCGCCGCGATTGCGGCGAGCCCGTTGACCCTAGTCTAGGTCACGAATGACTAAGACAAGGTTGACGATACCTAGAAGTAGGAGCCCCGCTAAGCGGGGCTCCGTCGATTTCTCTTGTTAAGGAAGAACTAGTTTTGCCTAGGCCAGACTAGTTTATCCTGAAATCGGGTTTGGCCGGTAATTTATACACTTGACTGTGTAGAGCCGACTATACACGTACCAGTATATTTGTACAAATCGAGACTTGCACAAACATAGGACAGTGACCATGTTAGGGACTTTAACCATGGCGTGATGTGACGCGATTTGATCGATTCCAACCACAAGTGAAAATCAACCTTGCCACTAAGAAATAATGATGCAATTCGATTGACTTGACGTCGTTGTGTCGTCCCTTAGAAATTTGTGCAAGTATCTTCCCACACACTTTTCAGTATACTTGCGCAAGTCTGGATTATCGCAAGTATACTGTAAGTGCCTTTTCACACGTTCCGGTTGCCGGATAGCCGGTGCCGGTATGGCAAATTACGCCGGTACGTGTGAAAGCTATAGTACATGCCATACACTGCGCCGCCGGCTACCTGGCAACCGGAACGTGTAAAAAGCCACTAACGTGTGTGGCATAAGCTACGTAGTGAGTGTAGCAAAGAGGCTAGAGCGAACAAACGCCGAATGCCATCAAGACGCGCGTGCGAGCGAGAAAGCAAGTTGCGACTCAACGTGGCGGCGCGCCGCGCGTTTCTTTCGGCGGCGGCGCGCCGACCGAATTCACGGCGACGGCGGCGCGCCGGCGCGGCGCTAATATCTAATACATACATACATAGGAATGACGTCTTAGCAAGAGTTGTTTTGTCTGATGGTCATTTCCTGTTGACTTACAAAAATGAAAGATCTGGAACGTCTGGAATCGTCTCGCGCATCCCGTTGTTTTCCCGTCCCCGGGCTCTTATACCCCTTCTACACGATCAACCCGACCGCCTGACAGAGGTGAACTTGGTCGTGTCAACAGTACCCCACCGTCTGGAACGCTGTCGGCTGACGGTCGGGTCCCACCGCGGACGCAGCCTGTCGGGACGGCTGCGCTCCCGATTGACTCCGCCCATATTTGGTCGCACGACCAACGTCTACACGGTAGATTTTCATTCGCACCGGACCAAGTCAGGCGGTCAGGTCTGATCGTGTAGAAGGGGTTTTAGAATTCGACGTCTCAGATCTTCGATTTTGACGACCCCGTCGTCACTGGCATAAAACCCCTTCTACACTATCAACCCGACCGCCTGACAGAGGTGAACTTGGTCGTGTCAACAGTACCCCACCGTCTGGAACGCTGTCGGCTGACGGTCGGGTCCCACCGCGGACGCAGCCTGTCGGGACGGCTGCGCTCCCGACTGACTCCGCCCATATTTGGTCGCACACCGGACCAAGGTCACCTCTGTCAGGCGGTCAGGTCTGACCGTGTAGAAGGGGTTTCAGCAACAAGATCCGCGTACGAAGTCGCGGGCAGAAGCTAGTCATTAATACAATGTTCCGATTTCGTATCATAATTATCTGCTATCGACTAGTTAGGTCGTCGAAACAAAGTCCCGGAGCCATACTTCATCATCACAAATGTTGTTATTGACGGCAGAATATTCCCCTTTACAAGCATACGTAGTCTACAATAGATACTTCGCAAATATTGACACTACAAGAGTTATTGAGCGATCAATCTCCATTAGCTTAGCTCTTGAAGATTATCTTTACTTTAACAAATAACGGAAAACAATGGTGTACTTGGAAGAAACCGTTACTAGGCACTTAAGACACTTGTCATTATTTTGTGAAACTGTCTGCCTTTTTTTTATCGTGGTAAAATCATCAAATGAGTCCTCCCACCCAGGGCCGGTGAGGAGGGCCTGTCAGACTTGTACTGACTAAAATCCACGGTGATCCTTCAATATCCCTTTACGTTCCAGGCTCAGGGATACCTCATGAGACAGTCCTGCGATCAAACTGTCTGCCCGGGAAGACAAAGCTGAAAAACTTAATGAAGAGGGTGGATTTAAGTTAAGAGCCCCAGGGCAAAGAACTCAATTGAAGGTTTTACAAGTCAAAATAAGGTCACATAATTGACATTTTGAAAAAAAAAATGTGTCTCCAGTAAATGTAAGCATGGCGCATAAAATAAATGTTTATATATTCTTCAGTAGTGCACACAGATCATGCCACATTCGGGCATGATCTGTGACCTGTGTACAATTGTACATGTCATGGATGTGTGCATGTCTAATTTTATAAAAATAACTTTGTCTGTTTTGTAGAATAGAGATACTTTTAATTGGTCATGCTACGCGTGTTGGGTAGCATGTGTTATGCCCTACAAATTATAATTTACAAATCAATGAACATCATCTGTGAAGCCTGAAATTCAAACAGCCATGAAATGTGAATCCACATAACACTCGTTATGACGGGAAGCGTTGCTTAACCTTGACAATCAACACGTGTGTTATTGAAATTAAGATATTATAGGTAATAGGTATGCCATTGAAATAATGACGATCATTAAATAGACGCGATAAAACTAATTAACGAGATTAGAGAAGACAACAAGTAATTAGTCGATGTGACATAATAACAATTTAATTAGCTCCGAGAGGATAAATTGTATCAACGTATCATTATACAGAATTATCATTTGAGAAACTAAGTAGTACTAGATGGGAATTGGTCCAGTTACAAGAAGTTTTTTATTTCATTGACTTTTTTAATACCGACTTCCAAATGAAAAGTTATTTAGTAGGTTATTTAACACTTTTTTTTGTGGTTGTTTTTGAAGTCGGTAATTTTTTGTTTTTACTCGTTTTAGTTCAGATTCAAAGTCTAAATGTGCAATCGTACCGGTAATAACATCTCATCTCGTCCATATGACACAACTAGCAAACCCGGCGAACTCCGTTTCGTCACCAGATGGCTTCGTTTTTTTTTCCTGAATTTTCTTTGCTATAAACCTCACGGAGCCCGAGACCTTTCCAACGAATGCAAAACCGCGGAAATCGGTTCGTGCGTTCTGGAGTTATAGCGTCAGGAAGGAAAACCCGACTTATTTTTATATAGTAGACTAGCAAACCCGGCGAACTCCGTTTCGCCACCAGATGGCTTCGTTTTATGTAACATTTCTGTATGTGAAAAAAGATATTCCCGCTTTTCTGTTGAAATTTTTCCTGAATTTTCTTTGCTATAAACCTCACGGAGCCCGAGACCTTTCCAACGAAAGCAAAACCGTGGAAATCGGTTCGTGCGTTTAGCCGTATCATAAAACAGCTGACCGAACTTTTATGCACCCCGTGGTTTGGTTAGGATCCTTTAAAAAAATAGGCAAATTTTCGAACACTGGGCAACTAGTTATTTGAATTTGGCATGGTTTTTATTAAGAATGAAACAGTCATTATGGAGTTTTTGAGTAGTCATAAATATGTAAGTTTTCCTCATCTACATGATAATTCCTGGAAATATTTTTCATTTAAATAATAATAAATGTAATCCTTTGCTTACAGGATTTTTATTAAAAACATAAAAATCAATTGCTGTTCGTTATTCTCACTAAATCTCGAGAACGGTTGGACCGATTTGGCTGATTTCGGTTTTGAATTATTTTCGGAAGTCCAGGGAAGGTTTCAATGGTCATTTTGAGGCGGTATGAGGTCAGCTAGTTATTAATAACTACACACGGCCCTGCTTAAGGCGGAGCGGAAAAAAAATCATGTGAAAATTGGGAGGCCTGCGATGAAAAAGAAAAAATCCACTAACCTGTTTCCAGAACGGAGAACATGACTTCTTATTACTTGTATTTGTTGTCTCTGGAATCTCTTTTCGTGTCTCTTCTCCTGTCGTCTCACTTTTCTGCAATTCATCCAGTCTTGTTAACTCATCTACTTGTCCTAACTCATCCATTTTTGCTAAGTTCTCCTACTCTACGATTTTTTTATTATAATATTCTGATTTTCATTGTTTTTTTCACGATACGTGCACTCCACTACAGTTCAGATGGACAAAGGTGTTGTTATCATGTAATCGAAGTGATATTAATATGTAGATTAGATAAATCTTTGTGTGATAGGTGCCTGGGGCGTGTGGTGATTAATTTAAATACGTTCAGAACGAGTGCTGGTCGAGCACTGGTTAGTAACTTCTTACTAAATGCTTTGTTTGCTATCTCTTGAAGATTTTACGTACAATCACGTGCATTAATATGTCTATACTTCGCAAAATTCCGATTTAGAAGTGAGATTTTTCATCTTAATTCAGGAAGCCATTTAAACAATTTAAAACCTTTTTTTTTTCATTACTCCTGCCCAATTTCCTCGAGATGTTCTTACCGGGATGAAAGTAATATACTTTTCAGCCCGAGGGAGAATCGCTTTCAAATGTTTGTTGAATTTGTTTTGTTGTTTCTATAATGAACCATGTTCTATAACTTCAACAGCTTCAACGGGAACGTGAAGTTCTTCTACTGTGCTTCTACTTCGCCCCCGCTTCTATTGATCGTAGCGTGATATAACATACATACCAGCTTTCCTCGATAAATGGACTATCCAACACAAAAATAACGTTTCAATTCGGACCAGTCGTTCCTAAGATTAGCGCGTTTAACCAAACAAACAAACTCTTAAGCTATATTTACAAAGTAGATATACATATTAATGCTCGTGAGTGTACATCGATTCGTCACCGACACTGATGTTTACGATCATATAACAGCCATATTGTAATCCTATGTTGTTCAGTCAAGGCATGAATATGAATTGCTTTTGTTTTATAAACGTGATCTTTCAAGTATACTGGCGTGTGTATGAGTCAAGTGTGTTCCTGTGTGCAATTTTTATAAATTTGGATTTTTTAAGTATTTTTTATATACCACTAAGAAGTAGGAGCCCCGCGTAGCGGGGCTCCGTCGACATGCTCCTGTGAAGGAAGGATACATCTAAGTTTAACCGTATGTGGTCGGCTGCACCTAGTTGTAGCCGGCTAAAACGAAGTGTAGCCGCACTTCGTATTAGCGGTAACATTATGTATATAATACTTAGTTAGCAAATTATAAAAAAAACACAGGTACCTAGTGAGTTCCTTACGTTTTTTTAGGGTATTAACTTGGTGATACACCATAGTTGACAAAACGCCCCGTCTCATTCTAGCACTCAAGCTTGTTGGCCCCCGGCCTCGACCATGTTGTACGTTACAGTGCAGTAAGTTTTTATAAATGCTAGAACGACAGGGCCTTAGACGAATAGGACATATTCATGTTTTACCCTATTATTTCAGAATTGGTAGAGAAAAGCTCCTGCGGGTGAACAATTTTCTGAATTGACGCGCCGCGCGTCTCGCAATCTTTCGGAATTCCGTGGAAAACGTCGGTAGATCAAGAAAATACACTGTGGTGGAAGGCTACCCACAACTATGATTTTAAAAGATAATTCCTGTACTGCCCTACATCATATCGTAAGAAGAATTATTACCTATCTCCCATAGGGTTTCCTAGAGTCCAAGAATAAGTTTCCAATAAGTATTTTGGAGGACAACCGCAAAAAAACTCTTCTATGTAGGTATATCAACCGTCTCATCAAGATTATATTACAGAAAGAGTAATGCCATGCTTTTTCATGTAAATTATTCTTTCAGAAGCTTTTTTACATCAAAATTTATGGCTTAAAATAACCTACCTACGATTTAAACAAGAAAATAGAAGCTAAATAGATATTGAAGTACCTGTTTGTTTGTAGGAGATTCTTTCGCATCTTCTGCGATTTTCATAATATTTCACAACGAGATTACGTCAAATGTCATAAATTTTGACACTGAGGTCTTGAACACACAGGCCGAGTAAATGGCAGAGGACAAGTGCTCAGTTCGTGTAAACACATCACAGAGTGTTGGGTCCGGCTTCAGTTCTGGGTCGAGACACCCCGTGCTATACATATACAAGAGGGCAAGCGAGTCAACAGAGAGGAGGCCTGTGTCCCAGCAGTGGGAACATTATAGGCTGATGATGATGATGATGAAGCGTGTCAACTACTAGCTAGACCGAGTATGACTCGCTTGCCACTTGGCACTCAGATCACGCGGACCGAGCAAACGGGCGAGCGAGACGGTAAAATGTTTCTCAGCCAAGACAGTGATGTAAGTGTACATTATGCTTACACTGAAGCACTAGGCGCTTTGTTTAAGCATAGTCCTAAATGTGCATTCACACTCATCAGTCATCGTCACGCTACGTCACCGGCCCGGTTTAAAAAAAAAGTTTCTACACTCCTAGTATGACTTTGTTGTTGCCACACGTCAGTCACCAGCAAGACGTGATCTATCAGTCAGGTCACCGGGCAGGCACGTCAAATAGTAGTGTAGTCTCACTATGTGGCGCTGTAAAATCATCTTTGGGCTTTGTTATTCTTCTATTTGTATTTTATTCTATTGTATTTGTTGTTACTGCTAATTTTCATCTTTCATCTTTTTTACTGTCTTTAACACTATTATTAATTTATGTACCAAACTGTCTCATTGAGTATCTGTGGAGAACGTGGTTGATTTCACATTTGTATTATGTCTTTATTCTATCTTATTGTAATTTTTAATGTGTAATTGTTTGTTTTCCCCAATAAATAAAATAAAATAAAATAAAATAAAAATAAAAAAATAATATTTCCATAGGTACAAGTTTCATTCGGTAATTAACGTGACGTGACTGATGTGTGTGAATGCACATTTATAGTCATAATTATATGTCTCATGCAATACGCACCAGCGACCAGACACTTTTTAAAAATGGTCTACCAGGTTGTTTCAACTTCCTTCTTCCTCTGCTCCTTTAGTCCTCTCGTCGGTACCACTCTGTACAGTGCCATCAATTTAAGCTGTTCCAGCGGGCAAAACAGGAATCATTATGTCTTAACTTTTTAATTTCTCCACCAGCTTTTCCCCTGGCTCTCCCCCATTTCTCTCGCTTCAAGTTTTCAACGCCAAATTCTTAACTAGTGACGCCGTCATTGGAACAGAAGACCTTGTACAGAGGAACGGCACGGCTTAGCTGACGGCAGATACCAGTGCAGCTGTCGTGAGTCGTGACCCGTGCCGTCACGCCACTCACGCAAAGCGTCAACGGCAGCCGTCAACGCATCGTCACTTAAAAAAACATTTAGGTCATTAAATTATATCAAAAGAGTTTTATATCAAAGTTATTTGAGGAGAAAGAAACCAAAATATATTTAACTGAATCTTCAATGATGATCGTACTTCGTACTCATTATTAGTTTTAAACACAAATGATTTGTGTTAAGAATTTATTGCACCAATTTGTTGATGGCTAATTTCTTTATCACACAATCGTCATTATATTGCTACTATAAGGTGGTTGATTTTGTTTGGGTTATTTATTTCAGTTATAAAGCCAAGTAATCTGTTGTTGATTTACACAGGAAACCTACTATCAAGGAACGTGGACTAAGAAATATTGATAATTCTTTCTTATCTGCCGTATTTTTTCAATTTACCCACTAAGTACCTTAATAACATTGTGTCCTTTGGGCCAATGGCTGGCTAATCTCATAATAATGTTTGTACTTCAATAATGAGCCCGATAATAATCCGTCATTTGACCGTGGGTTTGTTTGTGAGGAAATACCACATCAGATCAGAGACATAAAATAAAAAGATAAACGCGATGTTTTATAACCTTTGTGTCATAAGAAACAATAGGAGTAGGGTTGCCATCCATCCGGGTTTCCCCGGATTTGTCCTACTTTAGTTCGCCTCCGGGGAGCGTCCGGGGGGGGGCTTCATTTGTAGTCCGGGTCTCCGGGTTTAAAAATGTAGTCTTAGGCCGCCTTCACCGTCTCCCCACCCCACCCGACGTAGTTGCCACGGTGCGCACTTCGATCATGTCCGGGTTCTGGACTCTAAAATCCGGAGTTTTCACGCGTCTTGTCCTGGTTTTCAAATTGTAGAGATGGCAACCCTAAAATATATGAGTATAGTTCCATGGTGACGGCATTTGGTGCGTTTAGCTATCTTATTCTTTATTTACAACTGTTAGGAGTCAGGGAGACAACATCTGCCAAAATTCCAAGAGTGACATCATCATCATCATCATGAGTAGCATCGTGTCTTCATTAAGTAAATTACTCAAACTCACCACCCATTTCTTACAAGAAAGAGGATGAAGGTGTGGTGAAGAGCAAGAGGTCCTGGGTTCGATACCTAAGTCGATCAAAGAATTATTGAGTTTTACCACGGTAATAATATACACGCAATTTTTTTGAATTTTCGTCAAACTTCAGGTGGTTGTCACAAAAGTCATAAATAATCAATTGAAAGTACAGTGCCGGGCAAAACTAATAAAGGCTGCTTTTTTTTTTTGTTGTTGAAATTTTACAGTATTTCAGAATTAAGGGTGTTTCTCATTTTTCGTGCATATTACAAGTCCAGCAATAAAAAAAATATGTTTTCATAATTTATCAACATTTCTTTTAAAGAAAAACAACACAACAAAGATATGCTACCAATGCACGTAACATTTACAGATCCATATAACATAATTAATTAATTATAAATAAAAATCTTTACAGATTCTCATTTCCTTCGGTGTCCATTTACTATTCTAATATAAACATTTGTATTTTAACCGAAGTAATCAATATCAATTGTTAATAAATTAACCGTACCAGGAAACAATATTAAGAACACAACTTTTACACCTAAAATAAATAACGACATTTACCAAAAATAATAAATTTTATTTCGTAAAACTTTTAACATATTTTTTTTCTGATTACCATCGGTTTGTAAAAACATCTAAACAACAGTCTGCACATGAACTTAAACGTGCCTAAAGGGCCGCACCGCGCCCCGCACGCGTCTCAGTCACCCAGCAAACGTCGTGGCAGGCGGATGGATGGTCGTGGTAAAAAAATACAGTCGTGTAAAGTTTCGCTGGAGGTAATTATTCTGGAACCATTCTCATTCTTATCGTCCGTTTTACTACGTGAGTATTTATAATCTTGTTTAATTTGTAGCTAATTATAATTTCTAATAATTACCTTCGTAGTTTATACTATGCATGAGATTCATAATTCTGTCATTTTTGGAAAAAATACGGATTAACGATTCAAACCTCATTACCTTCTTTCTCACTGCCTTCGTTTACCGTCGTTTTTTTTAAATTATTTCATTACCCTCTATTTTTCTTCATTACCTTCGCAGCTCTATGCCTTCACATTAAGTCTCAGTATCATTCCCTTCGGTAACGGTTCTCATTACCGTCTTATTCCGATTTTTTATTTTGTAATACTTCATTAAATCAAGTATAAACCACAAAATGTTGAATGATTATCTGTAAATTAATTATATCAGAAAAAAAAACGAAGTTATTCGACAATTAATTTGAATTGTATAAATGTCTTGGAATATGCACGAACTGCGCGAAACACCCTTAAACCCTTAATTCAATACAAATGAAAGAGAATCACCGGACTACGCAGTCCGCGCGTACGCACACAGTGATGAGCAGCTGGTGTGCGTGAATTGAATCTACTACTCTTGAAGAAACTAGTTCACACTTACGGATTTCAGTAAAAAGGAAAAATAAAATAAAAAAATACCTACCTATTTTATTGTTGATTTGGATCGAGAATCATGAGTATAATCACGTCCTTGAATTTGACTAGGTTGCAGATCAGCACATTGTATATTGTGGTCATACCATCAGAAATATCTCAGCACTTGTGTCCAGTTAGTGGCACTACGCTCGCCTCTTAACACTTAAAACATAACTGGCAAATTGTTAGCCCATTCGCACACAGGTCTCCGAAACCACCTTCCGACTTTGGTATCAGGCATCTCTCGAAATACAACTCCATAGAGGTTCGTACACAGACAGTCACAGGCACGCGTCAATGGATACCAAAGTAGTAAGGTAACGGAGATTTGCTGTGTACCAAGCAGAGGCAAAGAGGCGTGCTGTTAAGAGGATAGTCTACCGAGCGCTCGTCCATACTAAAAGAGAAAACGTTTTCCTACCCCTAAATGTTATCCTATCTCAATGATTTTTTAGAATGCTTCTGACACAGTAAAAAACTAGGTTTATAGGTTTTCTTTTCTTCAAAAGTAACTCTTAGGCTCCTGTAACTTTCAAACTATTATAAATTTTGAAAAAAAGACCTATTAACCTAGTTTTTTACTGTGTAGCAAGCATTCTTAAAAATCATTGAGATTGGATAACATTTAGGGGTAGGAAAACGTTGTCTCTTTTAGTATGGACGAGCGCTTCGGTATAGACGATTTGGAATTAACATTTCGTTAATACAATCGACTATTGCGTATCTCGGTTTCTATGTGGTGATCATCAAATAGCTGTTCAAAAAGGTAAATTTCGTATAGGCTTTTGCATTTGCAATGAAACTGATAAATGTAAAAGTTCCCTAAAATCAACTATTCTAACGCTCTTGAGGCACTCCACTCCTCAACTTAGCCTCATAAGCATAACAGGTATCAAGCCATCCAAGTTCACTGAACAACCGCTGGTCAGTGACTAACAAGTTAGCCAATAGCCCTGCTGATCATGTTCGCAGGGCAGACATGGCCAAAATTTGCCCAAAATAGAGAGGTTTGGAAAGAAAAGGGACGCCTTTGCCCAGCAGTGGGTCATAGAATAGGCTAAAAAAAACATCGAACGATGCCCAATTCCATGAGTCATATGAACGACAATAACGATTGAAACGTATCACGCACGACACTATCGCAATCAAATCTGTTGCCAACTGCGATACTATCGATAATCCATCCATTAATTTAATATACTGCAGTAAAAAAGGACAAAAACAATAGTTATTGGTGTGGTTTAAGGCGAGCCGTGATAAAATGATAGTATCAAAAATGTAATAGTGGCACGTCATCAGTGACAGTGTGATTTTAGTTTGTCTTCCGGCTGTTACCACGGTCTTATCTTGTCGTGGTAAATCACAACTTAAATGAGGTGATCAAAGATAGGTTCAATAACATAACACCATGCCTGAACTCCCGAAGAAGACACTTTTTCATTTTTATGTTCATTTCAAGTAAACTGTAAATAAGATACAGAAATCCTGTACTAAGGCTGCGGTTCCACTGAGGCGGAGTGGAGCGGTGCGGAGCAGAGCTGTGCCGCGATTGACCAATCACATGGCATGAAATCGGCATCTCTTCTCCACCTCCACCGCTTTAAAGTGTTATGTGGTTGGTGAATACCGTCTCAGTGGAACCGCAGCCTAAGGTTGCTTTCCACCAGAGATGCGCTATTTATTTTTTTTTATCCTTTATTTCAGGCAAATAAGGCCCATAAAAACACAATACATATATAAGTATAAAAATAATAACTATAAACTAATACATAATTATTTTAAAACAATAAACTTAAAAACTATGCTACGTTGCTGCGGATGCGTTTGATATCCACCAATCATATTCACTGGTTTACATAGCACAGCACTGGTGGAATCGGATTCAACTAAGATGTGTTTATGTAAGGATGCGTGCTATGGCTGTGTGCTGTGGCTGCGTGCTATGGCTGCGTGCTATGGATGCGTGCTATGGGTCGTTTTTCCTAGTATAGATACATCGCATAGCTCGAGCTGCGCATCTTCGTAGCGCAGCAACCTTGTGGCGGCGCATCTTCATAGCGCAGCTTCCTTGAGACAGCGCATCTTCGTAGCGCAGCTACACATCTTCGTAGCGCAGCTACGCATCTTCGTAGCGCTGCTACGCATCTTCGTAGCGCAGCTACGCATCTTCGTAGCGCAGCTACGCATCTTCGTAGCGCGGCTACGCATCTTCGTAGCGCAGCTACGCGTCTTCGTAGCGTAGCTACGCATCTGCATAGCGCAGCATCAGTGGAAACGGTCACACAGTTTCGTAGCTCAGCTTTTACATCCTCGCAGCAGAGCTACATGGCACATATCTGGTGGAAAGGCACCCTAAAGGGCTTCACACACAGCAGCTATAATGTAAAGATGTACGTACATTATAGCACGATACATCTCATTAAATCTTTCCATAGAGATTCGAAGATGTAAAAATATACACTATAGCTGCAGTGCGTGGTCTCCTGACGATTTCTATGGAAAGATGTAATGAGATGTACCGTGCTATAATGTACCAGTCGGTCCCATAATGAACTGGCCTGATATAGTTCTACGCGACATGTCGCTACATGTTGTGTTGCATTAAATAGTACATTTATCGTGTATGTACCTAATATAAGAAACACGCATCGACATGAAATGTTTAGTCTTAGTTTAACAGGCATTTGAATAATAAGAGTCGCGTATTTTTTCAAAATGTCGAAAACTGAGTATCGAAATTTCATAAACTTTCTGTTTAAAGAAGGTTTATTCCCTGCCCAAATAAAAGAACGATTAGATGGCGTGTATAAGGAGTCTGCCCCCTCCTATAGCACAGTGAAAAATTGGGTGAAAGAGTTTCGCCTTGGTAGAGAAACCGTCGAAAATATTGGCCACGACGGTCGACCTGTGGAAGTGCTCACTCCCGAAACGATTGCTCATATCAAAGAGGAGGTCCTGAGTGACCGCCGTTTGAAGATTAGAGAAATTGCAGCTAGACTTGGGCTATCTTAAACTACCATTCATCGCGCGATCCATGAAAATCTTCACATGAAAAAGTGAGTGCAAGATGGGTACCGAAACTTCTTTCAGCGGTACAGAGACAGGAAAGAGTGCGCTGCGCTTCGGAGTTTTTGTTTCGAAGGATGCAGTTTGTCAATGGGGGTTCACAGAAGTTGAACATCCACCTTACAGCCTAGACATGACCCCGTCCGACTATTATTTATTTCCAAATTTAAAGCGGGACTCAAGAGGAAGAAAATTTTCAAGCGATAAGGAGTAGCAGGCGGCCGTTTTCAGTCATTTTGAAGATAAAAATTGTGATTATTTTTATAAAGGTATAGAGATGTTAATTCATAGATGTCAGAAGTGTGTTAGTATTCATGGTGATTATATTGAAAAATAAAATTGGTTTCATTTCATTTCCTTCATTGGTTCATAGTTAGGCCAATTCATTATGGGACCGCCCACGTACATCTTTACATTATAGCTGCTGTTACCTTTTTACCATGAAAATGTTACAGCTGTTTTCAACAGATATTACTTTAACGGACCACATTTATGAACAGCTCCATCTAGTTTGTTAAAAGAGAAATAAATACGAGAATTTTCTTGAAGGAAAGCACCTTCGTAGCAAAGGCTGGTCGTAGCCTAGAAAGACTCATTTGATGATTTTCCAATTAGTAAAAAAACCGGCCAAGTGCGTGTCGGGCCACGCACAGTGTAGGGTTCCGTAGTTGCCCATCAAAATACTTATGCGAATTAACTAAACTGATTCGCTGAATTTAATTTTAAAAAGAAGAATTTTCAAAATCGGTCCAGGAGTCTTTGAGAAATCGGGGAAAATACGTAAAAAAAAAAGATTACGACGAATTGAGAACCTCCCCCTTTTTTTTGAAGTTATAGCGTGGCTACGGAACGTAACCGGACGCGCAGACATATCTGCGCGTAAGTATAGTTCCCGATGCGTCGTGGGGCGGCGCCACCAACCGTCAGTCGGACGATAGGCGTTGCTCCGCTTCGTCTACTTTTGAACTTGTTGTACGTTGATGGTCATAATCCTGCTATCCTTGCTACCCCACCCCATAACTGGCGCCCAACGTGTCAAGGAGTGAGTATTTACACGTTTCTCGTGTAGGAAAATGCCGCAAACACGATCTCAACAAAATCAAGATTCGTCCGGCTCAAGTAATGATGGCGGCGGCCCATCTTCGTTGAACGTCACAATGTCACAAGAAACTCTGGTGAGTTTTATTACGACGATTCAACAAACTCAAAGTGAGTTTTGCCAACAACTCTTGCGAGAGGTACGGTCATCAACGCCGCAGCCGCAAAATGTCTCGTCGACATTGAGGTGTGATGGAAATTTTGCAAAATGTTCGACCAAATATGGCGGCCGTGCGGAGGAGTCTGTAGAAAATTTTATTGATGCGATAATCACGTATAAAGAGTGCGTCAATATGTCGGAAGAAAACGCGCTTCGTGGTTTGTCGATGTTGTTGGAGGGGCCCGCAGCAGTGTGGTGGCAGGGCGTTAAGCGCTCCACGCAAACATGGGCGGAGGCGCTGGTAAAAATCCGTTCAGCCTTTGGTGAGCACGACCCGCCCCACAGGATTTATAGGAAATTGTTTATCCTAGTCCAGGAGGAAGAACGCACTGATCTTTTTATTGCTAAGGTGAGAGCCCTATTTGCGAAGTTACCTAAAGATGATATCTCTGAAAAAGTGCAAGTTGACATGACTTTCGGTCTCTTAAGTCCTAGAATACGAAAGCGTCTAAACAGAGAGGAAATCCAGAGCTTTGACGGACTACTAGAAAAGTGCCGCAGCATTGAAGACACGTTGAGTGAAAAACCGCGAGTTGTTCGCGAGTCGCAGCCGCAGCCCCAGTCATCGCAGCAGGAGGCGCGCGCGTCGTCGTCGTCGTCGCATCATGGTTCACCGTGTACTTCCGCTGTCAGCACCGGCGCGGTCGCTCCCGCGGAGCTTGCCGCGATAGTTGGTGCTGTCTCGAAGAGCCAAAGGAAATTTTGTGCTTATTGCAAACGTGCGGGACACCTTATAGATGATTGCTTAAAGTTAAAGCGTAAAAGTGGCGATAAAATCAGCGAAAATATCAATAATAATAGTGCTCAAAGTTCTAAATCAGAAATTAAGTGTTATGGTTGTGGTGCCCCAAACATTGTAAAAGCGAAGTGTAAAAACTGTTCTCCGAATCAACAGGCGTTTTCCACGTTTTATTCTGTTAACGCGAGTACGTCGCGTGAAGACGCGGGCAGCGGCGGCTCATTCGGCGGCGCAAAGTGTGCGCCCGCTCGTAAGCGGCTCGGTCGCCGGCCGGTGCAAATAACAGCCCCCGTTGCTAGGCAACTGTCAGTCATTAACCCGTTAGTGCACGTGTTGGGACAAAGTAACCCTGCTTCTGCAGTAGGTGTTTTTAGTGACTGTAATTGTGTTAACAGAAAATTTTGTGTTCCTAATTTTAATACGCCTGTGTCTAGTTTTAAGGATTGCAATCTGAATTGTAATAGTTGTGAGTTTTCTGATGATTGTAAAAGTAATGCACCTTTTCGTCGACCTTTGTTAAGTTTATGCATTCTAGGGAATTGTGGCACCGCGCTCGTTGATTCTGCAGCTAGAAGCTGTATCGCCGGTCACACGCTATACGCTCTCCTACTCGGGTTAGGACACCCGTTGGTACCGTCGACGCAGATTGTTAAGCTCGCGGATGGTGTTTGTAGGGAGATGAATGTACTTACCACAGAGGTAGAGGTGACACTCCAACATAAAACTAGACTTGTAAAATTTTTAATATTTCCGGAAGCCAACAATAATGAAAGTTTGTTAGGCATAGATTTTCTTACCATGTTTAATCTTGTCTTCGATTTTGGTGGTAGTAGGTGGCACAATGCTGAAAATAGTGAAGAAAAATTTGTTATGCAGTATGAAGGGGTGTCACCTGTACCTGTGTCTTCATGTTCAGTGCTTAATGTATTGCGGGATGATGAGGCGACTTTGCTTAGTGATGAACAGCGTCAAGTACTATCTCACCTTCTCGTCGAACATGAGGACATCTTTCAGCCAGGGGGAGACGCGACTCCTTTCGCCGAGCATATTATTGATACCGGCGACCATCCTCCGATCGCTGTACCGCCTTATAGGTTGACGCCTGCTAAGAAACAGGTTATGCAGGCAGAGCTTGACAAGATGTTAGCAGACGGAATTGTCGAGGAGTGTGAGTCCGCATGGGGCTCTCCTGCGCTTCTCGTTCCCAAGGCAAATGGTAAAGTACGTTTTTGTGTTGACTATAGGAAGCTCAACGCGGTTACGAAAACCGATGTCTATCCGATGTCCTTGATAGACGAGCTAGTTCGGTCAACTAAAAAGAATTGTTTTATGAGCACAATCGATATGCGCAGCGGCTATTGGCAGGTGAAAGTTCGTGAGCAGGATAAGGACAAGACAGCTTTCCTTACGCCTTTCGGTTCATTTCGTTTCAACCGTATGCCTTTTGGCCTTAAAAACGCGCCATCTACCTTTCAGCGACTGATCGATAGGTTCCGTTCAGGTGCATCTCTTAAAGATGTTACGTTATTAGCGTATCTCGATGATCTTTTAATTTTATCAGAAGGTAGCTTCGAAAAGCATATTTCAGATCTACGCGCTGTTTTCGCTAGGATGCGTCTTTTTAAGTTGCGTGGAAATAGAGAGAAGTGTGTTTTTGCACGTGATCAGGTAAAGTACCTAGGGCACGTGATCACACAAGATGGTGTGTCGCCGGATAAGGATAAGGTCCGTGCAGTTTTAGACATGAATCCACCATCTTCGCTCCGTCATTTAAGGACATTTTTACAAACGTGTTCTTGGTTTAGAAAGTTTGTTCCCAGTTTTTCTGCTGTTGCTGAGCCTTTGACACGCTTGCTGAAGAAGAATCGGCCATGGACGTGGGGTCCAGACCAGAATCGTGCTTTCGAGGAGCTTAAGGTTAGTCTTTCCTCGGCACCTATTCTGACTCAGCCGGATTATAGCAAGCCATTTGTGTTAAGGACGGATGCTAGCAATTATGCGCTAGGTGCCGTATTACTTCAGGGCGAGGGTAAAGATGAACGCCCAATTGAATACGCTAGCCGTCTGCTCATTCCAGCCGAAAGGAACTACAGCACAACAGAGCGTGAGGCTCTCGCTGTTGTGTGGGCCGTCGAACGTTTTAGGGGTTATATTGAAGGTCATGAGGTCATCATAGGTAGTGATCATCAACCTTTGAAGTGGCTTCTTACCCTTAAATCGCCATCTGGTAGGCTTGTTCGATGGGCTCTTAAGCTGCAATGCTTCAACATTCAGTTTCAGTATACGCCTGGAAAGGCGAATGTTATTGCTGATACACTCAGTCGACCAACCTGTAATGAAGAAGACAAGGACCAGTGTGGAGTGTGTTCCGTCATTGTTGACTTACCTGCTCGTCAGTGGCGATCTTTTCATACAAGCCCAAAAGCCTGGCATGCGTTAGAAATGCTCGATAGAGAATCAATATCAAACCCGAACTATTTAAAAATTCGCGCGCTTAATTCTTATCAAAATAACACAAAGTATCTACCTATGCCACACTACTACACATCGCGATTGGTCTAATGGTCGCGCGCAGAGTTTCGCATTAAGCAGCATCTACATAAATATAGCTATCACGCTTACACGTACCGGGCTTTTACCGGGCTTTCAAATACTATCTCTCGTCACTTTCGCACTTCTAGCGATGTGCCGTGTAACGAGTTAGAGCCTTGTGCGTCACAAATCGATCTGTATGATGATTTAAGCCCTGCATGCGTATGAAGTTGTACGCGTATTGTCACTTTGCAAACTCTACAGTGTTGCCGTTTTAGCGACCGTCGTGAGATCTTGGAGATTTTTAAAAAGTTTAGAGACTTTAAGATTTAGCAACAATAAAAACTAGCGACTTAAATAACTTAAATAACGAAATTAAATATTCAAGCAATATCATGAATATACAAAATTGCGACTTCTAGCTAGATTTTTCATATACCTGGGGACTTTTTTTGCCTAAATGACAACACTGCAACTCTGCGTAAGTAATTCCTGACACCCGAGTGCAACTCACTTCAGTTTCGTTTGCGTGAGTGGGAAAAAGTTTTGTTGTTAAAGTTTTTTGTGTGTTTTCTTAGATTTTCTCAGTGATACAATTGTTTTAGTGACTTACCTACAACCATGGAAGTAATAGTACCTTGTGAGGATTTAAAATGCGTTCAAGTTTTGATTGGCGAAGATAAGGTAAAATCTTTAAACTTTGCTCAGAAAAAACAGGTAATTTCTTCATTAAAACCGACGCCTAATCTGTGTATTTCTCAGACCAGTAAATCGCATAAACGAAAATTTAATAGATCAGTGTTTAAAAGTTGGATTTACAATTATCACTCACATTTTCCTACAGAGAAATTATATTCATTACTTGACATTTATGTAAATTATTTCGACAAACAAACATTAAAAAGTCAATTGATTTGCTTGTATTTTAGTCCTGATCTGAAAGATCGTAATGTTTTCGAATTAATTGATTTCATTCATGAGAATAACCTCGAAGATGCCTTTCCCGAGCTGTTAAAGTTAGCGTATCTTGTAACTATTCCGGCTACAAGTTCTTCCGCGGAACGTGCTTTTTCGTCTCATAAACGTATCCATACCTATCTGAAAAATACACAAGATCAAGAGCGTCTTTCCAAAGTATCAATGATAGCTATTGAAAAACAGTTATTGGTAGAATTAAAACGATCACCAACATTTTACTCTGATGTAATTAAATCATTTCTTAAGAAAGATAAACGATTCCAATTAGAATATAAATAATTTATTTAAATTCCTTATTACCTACATTCTATCTAGATATTTTGTAACTTTCGTTTTGTAACTTTCTGTTTTGTTTTTTTTTTTGTCTGTAACCTGTTAGTTCTGATATGAACCAAGCAACTACTTACCATAACTTTGTTCCCTCAAGCAATGAAGCAATAACCAAACGGCTTTTTTCAAAGCCACCGGAGGTATGCAATTGCTGATTTCGAAATCGGTTAAAATTTTATTGGGCTTGCATCGTTTTGAAACCCTAGGCCCGCCACTGCTGCTCGTAGTCCAAACGATCTCCGACGTGCGCAACTCGATGGCCTGGAACTAAAGAAGATTATTACTGATCTGGAAGATTCATCTGATGCTGACTCCATTAATGTTAAGCGTTGGTCTGAAAGAGGTTATTTCTTGCAGCAAGGTGTTTTATTCAGGTATAATCCAGACATGGATACTGAAGGACCGCAACTGGTTGTGCCGGTTTCTCTGCGGTCTGAAATTTTAAAGGAATGCCATGACTCGGATATAGCTGGTCATCACGGAGTTGATCGAACGTACAGTAAGGTTGCACAAGGTTTTTACTTCCCAGGTATGCGTAGAGCTATTATTGACTATGTCAAGAGCTGCGTCGTTTGCCAACGCTATAAAGCTTCAAACCAAAAACCGTCTGGCCTCCTTCAGACCCCTGTCCTTAACCAAAGGGGAGAAGTATTGGCGATAGACCTGTTTGGTCCGCTTCCACAAGGACAAAATGGGGAAAAGTGGATATTGTTAGTGGAAGACACGGCAACTCGTTGGGTCGAACTTTATGCATTGAAAGCAGCAACTTCGGAAGTTTGTGCTCGTACGTTGATCGAAGATTATTTCCTTCGTTTTGGATTTCCTACACGCATTGTATCGGACAATGGCGTTCAGTTTGTTTCTGCTGTAATGCAGCAGTGTCTGTTTGTTTTAGGTATCGGTCAAGAGTTGCTACCATTATACCATCCCTCTGCTAATCCAGCAGAACGTAAAAATAGGGATTTGAAGTTTCAATTGTCTCGTTTGGTTGATACAGATCATACGTCGTGGCCGCAACATCTTCCCGCAATAAGGTTCGCTATGAATTCGGCCGTTTGTCAGACCACAGGAGTCACGCCGGCGCACCTTATGTTTGCTAGGGAACTTCGCTCGCCACTGGACGTTCAAAACGACATTAGGTCAATTCTCGACAAAGACAATTTTGTTCCCCAAATTACGCCCTATTTAAAGAACTTCGTTAATTCTCTTATTTCCATTAGGGAAAGAGTGGAAGCACAACAAGATCAACGAAAAGAGTGTGCTGACAAGACCAAAAGGTCTGCTGAAGTTTTCGAAATTGGAGATCAGGTGCTTTTAAAGTCGCATGTTTTAAGCAATTCTTCTAAGAACATTTCATCTAAGTTTATTCCCAAACGAGATGGTCCTTATCTTATTGCGAAGAGAGCTAGTCCGACTGCGTATTTCATCGCCGATTTGGATTCACCTGACAATGTTTTAGGAAAGTTTCATGTGTCAGAGCTTACTCGTTTCCTTAACCGGGATAAGACGCCTCCTGGACCTGTAGTGCAAAAGCGGAAGAGAGGGCGTCCTAGAAAACATGTTTGATCTTTATGCAGTGTTTCTCTTGTGCGAGTTCATGAGCGGGGACGTTCTCATGAGCTCGAGGGGGAGTGTATAGCGTGGCTACGGAACGTAACCGGACGCGCAGACATATCTGCGCGTAAGTATAGTTCCCGATGCGTCGTGGGGCGGCGCCACCAACCGTCAGTCGGACGATAGGCGTTGCTCCGCTTCGTCTACTTTTGAACTTGTTGTACGTTGATGGTCATAATCCTGCTATCATTGCTACCCCACCCCATAACTAAGTTAAAAATAGTTGAAGGTAAAACCTACCTATCCCCAAAAAACATACCGTAAAAACATACCTATTAAAGCTGTAAAAATAAAGTTGACAAACTTACATTTGCAGTTGAAGAGCATGTTCTCCGATACATTTTGTTTAGGAAAATATGTTATCCAAGTACATTTTATAAGTTGGTCGACTATTACTCGTAAAGTTGTAAAGCCTACTTAGTCATGATAATTTTCTTTTAAACTTCGTTATATATACTACTATTGTGAATTTTTTCACACCCCCAAACATAACCGTTTAGCTGGTAGAGGGGGGGGACACTAGAGTCGAGCAAAATTTAGCACTTTAAAGCTTAATATTTCACAAACGAATTTTTTTATCAAAAAATTGTTAATGGAAACTATCAATATTTTTTAAAGACCTATTTAATGATACCCCACACTAAGGGGTACGCGAGAAAAAAAAAAAACATCCCCACTTTACGTGTACAGGAGGTACCCTAAAAAAAAATATTTTACGAGATTTTATTTTACCACTTTTTCGGCACAACAAATCCGTATATTTACACCAAATTACAGCTCTCTAGGACTGTGCGTCTCTGAGCTAAACTGCGGACAGACGGACGGACGGACGGACGGACGGACGGACGGACGGACATGGCGAAACTATAAGGGTTCCTTGTTGACTACGGAACCCTAAAAAAGGTGATGGGGGAACTAAAGAAAGCTAATAATGACACGGTACGGCTAGATATCCGTTCTCACATTGACTGAATCCCATATTTAAAAGTTACGACGACCGGTCTTCGAAACATTTTTTTTCTTCATAATTTTGTTCAAATTGTACGAAAATGTTTTATGACGAAAAACTGTGACTTAAAAGGAAAAAATACAAATAATACTTAAAGGGTTAACAGTACAGGGGGCCGATTCTACTAACTCATTTCTGTCACAATCGCAGCGTAACCGCGGCTGAACTGCGACTTTTTAACGTTTTCTCATTCTACTAATGCATAACGACCCAAAATAAGTTACAGTTCAGTCGAGCGCAACGATCGATCGAGAGAACTGCTAGATCGTATTCTGCTAGCACAGTCGTAGCACAGTCGAAGGCAAGCGTGACATGTTCTCGTATTCCACTAATATTTTGACACTTGTTACGATCGCACTGGAACTGAAGTAGGACGGTTCATCTGTCCAAATTAGCGGTTGATAATAAGTTGGTAGAGTGAAACTTTTGCAGGACCGATCTAGAACTTTTTTATTTTTTTACCTAATAATAATGATGTTCTACATAGATTTCGTTGTAGATACCGGAATAATATTTAGGTACCTAATATTTTTTTACAGAGTTTCAATTTTGTCACAAGTTGAAGGTTTTTATTCGTTAAGAAAAAATTAGATTGGGGATTTTTTTTACGTGGTAAAATCATCAAATGAGTCCTCCCGCCCCGGGCAGGGCGGAAGGGACTGTCAGACTTGTATTGACTAAAATCCACGGTGTCCTTCAATAGCCCTTTATGTTCCGGGGTCACGGTAATGAGATAAGTCCCGCGACCCCGGTAGGCTTTGGCCCTCTAGAGGGGGCCCCGTCATCATGCTGACGCGTGGAACACAATGCGCCGTCGACCCAGGCATGGTCCATGGTCGGACAGCGAGTTGCCCTTTACTCGCCGCCCGCATGCCCGCGCCTACTGTGGCCGGAAATCGTCTTGCGACGTCCGTCGCCGTGGGCGTCCACCACTGCGGGTAGATTGGGGGATTGGGGTAAAGTGAAAAAGTCTGTACATTGTATATCTCACAAATTATTGTTTTTAGTTTTGTCATGTTGGAGGATTTATATAAGTGATTTTAGTTTATAGAGATATAGAGTTATATAAGAAAAAGAAAGGAAGGGTTTTAATTAAACAATATTGTTGAGCTTGGTTATGAATATTATAAAATAAAACTAATAATCTTAAAAATATTATTTTTTAAATTCAATGTGTCATTAAACCTATGAACATGGTAAATTTTATCACACTACTACACTACAATATACTTAATTAAATCTAAATATTTACAAAACAAAGAAATACACCTTAAACAATAAACTAAATCACTAAACATAACAGAAAAAAATAGGTAGCTACCCTTTTGTGAAAAATAACTTTGCAACAATATTTTCATTAAAATATAAAAGTTTTTTTTATAATCTTTATTTCTCTGCATGATTAAATCAAAAAATATGTCTTACTTACATGTCTTCTTTTATGTCTAAATACACTAATAGAACTTGACTACTTTAAATAAGTACTTCATTCACAAAACTGGCAATAAAAATAAAACCACTGCACACTGCAATTACTGTGTGCAGTGGTTTCATACCTTTGGTCATAGGTATACTAATTATAATTATTGTTGATATTTTTTTTGTCGCTGCTTCAGGTTCCCCTCACTATGAATTTCTCCTGTGTCGTGAGTGCGTTTACACGAACCTCACAAACAACCAGACACGGATAAAACTCTGGATGGATAAAATTCTGCTGGTGTCTCCAGTGTTGCCGTCCTACTGCTGACATCTGGGGATATATTTACAGGGCACCAGCATTCTCTTGAGTTAAACGAAGATCTCTGAAACAATTCATAAATAATTAAAAATCAAAGGAAGTTTATGGTCAATAAGTACAGACACCAGCACATCAATTTACCTAAATCTCTGAATCTTGACGGACTTCAGTAAGTCGGCCAACATCTCTACCGAAAGAGCAGCCAGCAGTCACACTTTCCTCTAGCGGAGCTAAAATTGGTTCCCTACTCTACTCGGTCCCACCCCTGTAGCGATGAAACCTCTATTGATATCAGTGACCTTAGCATGCATTGGACATTTGTAGTCATTCCAAAACTAAAAGAGATATAAATTTTTGTTAAATGTTTTAATTTTTTTCATGTCAACTTACTTTTTATATCTAATGATTACATTTTTTATTATTTACTTGAAAACATACCTTAGACCAATCTTTAGGTGTCCTTGTAACACCTTCAGCATTTAAAATTACAGCATACTGTTCCATAAAAGAGCTAAGGTGGCTCGTCCTTCTTTAGACCGCATTTGCCCCACAGCAAGATTTTTATAGAAGCAGAAGTTCAAGTTGTCGAAATGAAGTTGTCTTTCGCCCTTCCATTAGATATGCCAGAAATTAGAAAGCACCAATCTGAAAGTTGTCACATAATGATTATTATTTTATATTCTAAGTCAAATCAAGTGTGATTTGGGTCGTGTGACCGTAACCCTCAAGTGGGTCGTAAATGTGTTAATTTTCAGGACTTATCGCACAACATTTCCTATGATAAAAAAATATCGGGTCATGGTGCCATTTTAGACTTTATAAATAATTATGTAATAGTATAAAATGAAACAAATACTCACAGTAAATCATTCAACAATAAAGTCATTTTGATGAAATTGCTACAAAAGTTTTTGCTTTACGCTGTTTGTTTATATTTGGATCACATTTGACATTACCAAGACGTTTCGTTTCACATTTTCGGCTTGCAAGAGAATTAAAATGGAACGTTCTCCAAAGAATTTATTATTTAACCATCGATATTTTCCATCGTTGTATCAGTAAAGTGTTTTGTCATAACATTTGAATCATTTTAGCACCTGTTTCTATTTAGTAGCTTTAATATTTTATACTGTGGTATCATTAAAACATACTATTCGTCTTGCTGGTATCACAGGATAACGTTCCTAGCACAGTCGTAAATTCCCGCTACGATTACGCATCGATTTCGTTCCCGGTCTAACGTAACAAATAGCAGAATAACATTTTAGGTTACCATTGTTTGGCGATAGGAATGGTACCGTTGCGTAATAGCGATAGGCTATGTAATTTTGCAAATTAGTAGAATCGGCCCCCAGTAGTCTACGTGAACTATTATAATTGCTTTTACAAAGTATCATTCCCTTTTTTCCTAACTCACTTATTTATAATATATGGTAAAAATACGATCGTTTTGACTTTCTTCTTCGAAGGACAAATATCATAAGTTAGTATATTTTATGTTCAACAGGGAGCAGAAAAAAATAATTTACTTTGTATAGCGTTTTACTGCTCACAGTACTTGATCAGGCACGCGCGTGCTTTGCATACTTTATTATTTTTGGGACTTATGGGGTGGGGTAGCAAGGATAGCAGGATTATGACCATCAACGTACAACAAGTTCAAAAGTAGACGAGGCGGAGCAACGCCTATCGTCCGACTGACTGTTGGCGCCGCCCCACGACGCATCGGGAACTATACTTACGCGCAGATATGTCTGCGCGTCCGGTTACGTTCCGTAACCACGCTATAGACTATTTATTTTATTAGATTAGATAATCATTCATCATAGAAATAGATGTTATTTATCGATTCTAGGCCCACTTCCTGTCACAGAGAGGAGGCCTGTGTCCCAGCAGTGGGAACAATAAAGGTTGATGATGATGATGATGATGAAAATCATCGAATGTTTCCTCCCACCCAGGTCAGGACAGGAGGGACTCTCAGACTCGTAGGTACTGACTAAAAATCCACGGCGTCTTTCAATGGCCCTTTATGTTCCGGGGTCACGGTAATGAGATAAGTCCCGCGACCCCGGAAATCTAAGGCATTTAGGTAACGAAAATATCAATTAGCAAGACATGAATTAAGAGCTCTCATAAAATAGTAGTTGGTGTGTCAAGAACTGAATTTCCTAAAGCCGATATTACACAGGGCAATTTCGGTTCAATATTGCTTTCAATTCCATTGCTTCAATGGCATTGACGCATCTAAACACATTTCAATTTGATTGTCTAATATCATTGAAGTTTAAGATTTTTAATTAACTTTCAATGCAATGGAACCAATATTGATCAATCGAATTGACGGTTGAAACATGTAAACACGAACATTGAACAATGACCAGTCCGCGAACGGCAGCGAAGGAATCGGACGTATAGGATTGTGTAGTTACTAGCGTGCGCGCCTGTTTATTATTTTAAAAATGGTTTTTAAATGGCATGACCATCATGTTCCGCATTTTCTGGAACTTTTTCAAAAATATGAGTGTTTGTGGAATATAAAATCCAACTCTTACAAAGATAGAAACCAGCGTGATAATGCTATAAGATCACTAAAGGAAGACTTAAATATTGACGGGGTCACCGAAGAAGATATAAAGTTAAAGATAAAAAGTATTCGCACTGATATATAGCTCACAAATTAATGAAACACCCGCACGCACGACTTGACGACGCGACATCGCTAGGCAAATGAACATTGAATGTCTCGTTGAATGTTTTGTGTGTAAATAGGAAATATGTGCAATGTTCAATGTTTAATGCTTTTCAACGGAATTGCTGTCAATTTAATTGAACAGTGTAATATCGGCTTAATGATGCAATGCCGCTCAAATTATGACAGTACGGCTATTTTCGAGTATCTACAAAATAAATTATTTTAATTAGGAGTGCCACAATGTCAATGTTATTTATTATTGAAGGGCCCAATTTACGTGTTTATGTGTTAGTTTCTGACGGTATTATGTTTTAGCCTTGACTCTGCATTGGAGTTTATTTTAGTTTCCTGGCAGTGATTATTACATGATTAGTGTGATTTTATTTAGCTGTGTATGTTATTCGTGTATTTCCTAAATTTATTTGAAACTGTTCGCTGTGGTTTCAAAGCTGCTCTACTCCTTTTGTCGGAGTATTATGTTTTTAACCTTCCTTTATAACAGACCATTAAACACAAAAAGTTGCAATGGGGAAGGCAAGTGTCAAAGTGACAAGTGACAGTTTGGTCCCAAAAGAACTGTCAAATCAAAGGAATTTTCTGAAAAAAAAACGATTTATTGATGTAAAATGACTAGATGTTGTGTAATAAGCTGTAAAAATGATGGAACATACAAATTTCCGACAATTCCCACTATCAAGAAATAATGGGTAGCTGCTGTGACTGCCTTGAGAACAAAAATTGAATTATAACTAAGGAAAAGCTATATAATAAACAAATATCCAGCCTTGCGAAGCCGAGACAGGCCGTTAGTTGAGTTTATTAGTGTAATTCTATGATTATATCTTATCTAAACAATCGAATAAACTTTTCAAAATAATATCTACTTTTCTATTGGAGGTTAAGTACCAGTATTGCATCGGTCCATAAATCATGAAATTATTCGTCTGGTGGAAGAATTATCACCTGGAACGAGTTTTGTGATAGTTGTGGTGTTAAGAAATTAAATATATTGTGATATTTCTCGAATCTAAATAGAAAAAAGGGTTAAAATTACTGACTTAAAACATTATGATATTTTATCAAACTAGAAAGTCAGAAGCAGCATTATATTCTTGTTATAGGAGAGGACAGGTAAAACATACCTAAACTCAAAAATTGAAACCTCAACTACAAGTAATTGTGGATTTATTACGGTAAAATCAAATGTATTACCACTCAATTAAATCACTTTTTTTCTCTTGTAGATGCACCGCGGCGTCTTAATTCTTCTTTTAGTATATGCACTTGCATTGACGAATAATTTTCCATATTTGTTTTGTATTTATACTCAATTTTTATAACAATAAATCTTGTTTGTTTTTTGTACAAGGTTTACAGTAATCTGACGTAGGGACCAACTATCGCAGCGCCATCTACGATTAGCTTTGAGTTGCCATCCCCATTTAAACAAGTTGTTCCTAAGGTTAAAACGTTCAACCTAACAAACAAAACTTCAGCTTTATTGAATTAGGTTTATAGACTTTCTTTCTAGAATCAGTTCGTTTTTTATTTCAGTCTGTTCTTTTGTGATTGTATTCCTACTAGGTATTAGATGTTTACTTTATTTCTGTATGTGTAGTAAAAACATTGAAATATTTGTGTAAGCCTAAGCAGGCGTAGATGAACAGTACCTAATTCTGAATACTTAGATACTACTATGAAATAAAACTCAGAAGTAACATAAAACTGATTTTTATTTACAAACTAATTCATGAGATCTCAAATGCATTACATAATTCAACAGAGGATCTAAGATATAATTCAATGGGGAAGGCAAGTGTCAAAGTGAAAATGACAGTTTGGTCCCCAAAGAACTGTAAAATCAAAGGAATTTTCAGAAAAAAAAAACATTTATTGATGTAAAATGACTGGATGTTGTGTAATAAGCTGTAAAAATGATGGAATACACTTTTCAAAATAATATCTACTTTTCTTTTGGAGGTTATGTACCAGTATTGCATCGCTCGAAAATCGAAGAATTATCACCTGGAACGAGTTTTGTAATAGTTGTGGTGTTAAGAAATTAAATATATTGTGATATTTCTCGAATCTAAATAGAAAAAAAGGTTAAAATTACTGACTTAAAACATTATGATATTTTATCAAAATAGAAAGTCAAAAGCAGCATTATATTCTTGATAAAGGAGAGGACAGGTAAAACATACCTAAACTCAAAAATTGAAACCTCAACTACAAGTAATTGTGGATTTATTACGGTAAAATCAAATGTATAACCACTCAATTAAATCACTTTTTTTCTCTTGTAGATGCGCCGCGGCGTCTTAATTCTTCTTTTAGTATATAGTACTTGCATGGACGAATAATTTTCCATATTTGTTTTGTATTTATACTCAATTTTTATAACAAATAATCTTGTTTGTTTTTTTGTACAAGGTAGACGTGGGGACCAACTATCGCAGCGCCATCTACGATTAGCTTTGAGTTGCCATCCCCATTAAATAATTCAGTCTTTAAAAGTACCTAATATCACATCTTTAGATTCAGGTAATGGGAGGTAGAAATAAAAATTAAGTTCTAATCTACTTCTTCAACTGTGGGCCCGCTGCTCTGCTGGTAACCGCCGGGCATTCCACCGTAGCCACCGGGCATACCTCCGAAGCCGCCAGGCATTCCTCCAGGCATCCCTCCAGGCATTCCGCTGGGCATTCCTCCTGGCATACCACCGGGCATGCCCCCTTGGTTACCTCCTGAGCCAGCACCATGCATCTTGCTCATGACGGGCGAGCACACTCGCTGCACGTCCTTCAGCTTGTGCTCGTACTCTTCCTGCTCCGCCAAGGAGTTGTTGTCGAGCCACTTGAGCGCGTCGTCGCACGCGCTCCTCGCTGTGCTCTTGTCCTGCTCCGAGAGCTTGTCTCCGGCGTCATCCAGCGCCTGCTTCACGCTGAACACGTACGCTTCGAGCTGGTTCCTCGACGCTACGCGTTGCCTCTGCTTCTCATCCTCGTCTTTGTATCTCTCCGCGTCGGCGAGCATGCGCTCAATCTCAGCCTGTGACAGACGTCCCTTGTCGTTCTTGATGACGATGTTCTTGCTTCGGCCGGTGCTGTTCTCTTTGGCCGACACGTTGAGGATGCCGTTCGCGTCCAGGTCGAAGGTGACGTCGATCTTAGGGACGCCGCGCGGCGCGGGCGGGATGCCGGTCAAGTCGAACGTGCCCAACAAGTTGTTGTCCTTCGTCATCGCTCGCTCGCCCTCGTACACTTGGATGGTGACCGCCGGCTGGTTGTCCGAGTACGTGGTGAACGTCTGCGACTGCTTGCACGGGATCTTAGAGTTGCGCTCGATGATCTTCGTCATCACGCCGCCGGCGGTCTCGATGCCGAGCGACAGAGGGGCCACGTCCACTAGTAACACGTCCTGGATCTTCGCGTCTTGCTCGCCGCTCAGGATAGCTGCCTGGACGGCCGCGCCGTACGCCACGGCTTCGTCGGGGTTGATGGACAGGTTGAGCTTCTTGCCGCAGAAGAAGTTCTGCAGCAGACTCTGCACTTTCGGGATCCTGGTGGAGCCTCCGACGAGGACGACGTCGTGGATCTGGCTCTTGTCCATCTTGGCGTCTTTGAGCGCCTTCTCCACGGGCTCGAGGGTGCCTCTGAACAGGTCTGCGCACAGCTCTTCGAAGCGCGCGCGGGACACGCGAGTGTAGAAGTCGATTCCCTCGTAGAGCGCGTCGATCTCGATGGTGGCTTCAGTGCTGGACGACAGCGTGCGCTTAGCGCGCTCAGCGGCTGTGCGGAGGCGGCGCAGTGCGCGAGGATTCATGCGCATGTCCTTCTTGTACTTGCGCTTGAACTCGTCCGCGAGATGGTTCACTAATCTGTTGTCAAAGTCCTCGCCTCCGAGATGTGTGTCGCCCGCCGTCGCCCTCACTTCGAACAACGAGCCTTCGTCGATGGTTAGGATTGACACGTCGAACGTTCCGCCGCCGAGGTCGAAGATGAGGACGTTCCTCTCGCCCTTGAGGTTCTTGTCGAGGCCGTACGCGAGCGCGGCGGCTGTGGGCTCGTTGATGATCCTGAGCACGTTGAGACCGGCGATGGCTCCCGCGTCCTTGGTGGCCTGGCGCTGAGAGTCGTTGAAGTAGGCCGGCACTGTGATGACCGCGTCGCGTACGCCCGTTCCGAGGTAAGCTTCCGCCGTCTCCTTCATCTTCGTCAGCACCATGCTGCTGATCTCCTCGGGCGCGAAACGTTTCGCTTCACCCTTGAACTCCACTTGAATCTTTGGTTTGCCGCAGTCGTTGACCACCTTGAAGGGCCAGTGTTTCATGTCTTGCTGAATCTTGGGGTCGTCGAACTTCCTTCCGATGAGTCGCTTGGCGTCGAACACTGTGTTGCTGGGGTTGAGGGCGACCTGGTTCTTGGCTGCGTCTCCGATGAGGCGCTCCGTGTCCGTGAAGGCCACATAGGATGGTGTTGTGCGGTTGCCCTGGTCGTTGGCGATGATCTCCACGTTCCCGTGCTGCCACACGCCGACGCACGAGTATGTCGTACCAAGATCTATTCCTACAGCTGGCATTTTGTGTGCTTCTTCTTGCAAAACTTCTCACAATAAACTTGATGTACAGTAGTTATAGTAACGTATACGTCGAATGTATCTTGCGAGTCTAGTAAACTCCTCCGGTTTGCACCGAACTCTCTTCGTCTGCTTTGTATCGCGTTTCAAGTAAAACTGAGTTCGCGCCGAACGGCCGCCGCTTATATAGTCAACAAATGAGCTTCGAGAGATTTCTACCCCTTGCTAGACGTCACTGGATGTAGCCAATCATAGAACAGATTCCAAGGAAATATCTAGAGGGTAAAGAATAATCGACCAATCAGAGAGCGTGTGAGAAAGAGAAAGCAATACACTTGCTATCTCGAAAGGGTTGACATTGTTGAAACTTACCCCGAGAATGGGGAAATTGTGGATATATTTTTCATGCAAATTCTAATTGTCAATTATTTGTTTCCGTCGTCTAACGTATCATATGTTTCCCGTATATCATTACTTCACAGAATTTCATCCTTATCATCAACACTTTTGAATGGTGTAATACTACAGGGTGTGATTTAGTTTTTAAATCGTCTCCAGAATGTAAATGCGCTTTACAGAAAATCGCATCAAAATCGTTTCAGCTAACTGCTCATCATGATCGCGGACAAACAAACATACGTAGGTTTCGAACTGAGAACCCATTCCTTTTAAGTCGTTTCAAACGTGTCAAAATGACCGCCCTGACAAATGGAACAATGAATATTAGATATAAGTCAATTTCGTTCGGAGATTTTACGTTACGAGCTGGCAACACAGTTTGAGAAACGTCTAGAGCGATTCAACCAATCATAGCATTTGCAAGAAAGAGACCGCAATATGTATTGCTCTCTCAAAAGGGTTGTCAGGTTAAATCAAGGTAATTTTCCCTAAAAATGGGGACATAGCAAAACAAAATTTAAATTATATTATCGGGTTAAAATATTTATTTAAAAAAAAGGAAAAATATTCCTATTGAAGCGGATTTTTAGTGAACACATTTAGAAAGAATTTATGAAAATTGCTAGAATTGATTCCACGACAAGCAGCGCAGCAGTCAACTCTCAATATTGCGGGAGAATTATCTGTACACGTTGGCAACATCTGCATAGGGCAATTATCACGTCTAAAACGTGTGAAAGAGATAGCTATTGACAGATAATATTATTGTAATATGATGGCGGGAATTCCAGAAGGGTCTATCTTATTTATCTTTGGTATCGTGTAATCGGGCCAATAATGATAGAGAATGACATTGTTTACGG
The DNA here is from genome assembly GCA_954870645.1 of Agrotis clavis. Taxonomy (NCBI): domain Eukaryota; kingdom Metazoa; phylum Arthropoda; class Insecta; order Lepidoptera; family Noctuidae; genus Agrotis; species Agrotis clavis. The sequence goes on along the minus strand of OX940943.1, from coordinate 2,011,304 downwards.
TTTTTTGTATTGTTTACAAACATACGTTGGGGATTTAACCATGGATTTTTTTTTGTGAATACAAACTAGCAAAGAATTCTTTGCTAGTTTGTATTTAAATTCACTCACTATAATTAAATAATTTTAATTGCAACCTATTTTCAACCTACAAGGCAAGGCTTTTAGATAATTAATGTTAAAATATTGTAGTATATTAAATTGCGAAATAAATTATTGTATTATGTGTGTATTTCTTTATAAGTAATAATGCATAGTTCTTTCCTTTATATCTCTTTGTTCTTTCACGACAACAGTCATCTAGGGCCAAGAACAACGAATTCTGTGCGCTTTTCTCTGACATTTTAAGTTTTCTGTTCACAAGCAAGCAATCATGTAACTTATGAATTCGGAGCTCCCGGAAGCTAGCGCTCGGAACACGTGCCCCTTGCCACCCCCTAGATCCGGCACTGACTTTACTATGATGAACCTCTCCATCATAATCATAGATCGTTCCATCTTGATGTTTATTTACATGTTAAACATAAAGAGATTGACAATAATTCGCTTCTTAAATACTAAAATTACTTACTTTATTACCTATTGATTAGTCTTAATAACTTGTAATTTTAGAGGATAACAATTTCAGTAGGAAGGTACCTAATTAATACCTAAATTATTACTAAGCGAATATTTAGTTTTGCGCCCATGCTCAATTGGAGCATGCATGGGATCATCGACAATTTGTAGAAGAATCCAGAATTTAATTGAAACTCTACATTTCTGTCCCCTCGTGTATTGTGTGGTAATAAGGGTGAGCAGATGTAGGTACTATACAAGTAATAATACTACTAAGGGACATAACTGTCTTTTTGACGAACATTTTCCAGAACTTTACCGAGTATTTTTGTTTTATTGTTGAGTTTCTTTTTTAATCCTCCAAAAGGCAACCTTTTTTATCATTTGCTAGGGATTGTTTTTGTACCTGTCTGCTTTTGTACTGTTTGTGTCGTTAGTTGTGTAACGGACAAAGCCTTACCCTCTTTGAAGAACTTTTTCCAGAAACATCGTAAACATTGCTAGCATAGACGACGCCAGTGCATCGACCTAACCCAATCTGCCTTTCTTTATTGAATTTCCAAGTTTATCTTAAAAAAAAGAAGATTCAAGTTCGTTTGGGATTTTTTTTTTTAATTTTTGAATGGGTTGACGAGCAAGAAATGGCATTATCTCTTTTCTTTTTTATCTTCTTTTTCAATTCAACAGTAATTTAGAATACGGTTACTTATTAACAAAATAAGTAACCGTATTCTAACCGCTTGCTATCCTAAATTATTGTTGAATTGATCTTTGATTCATTTTATGAAGTCTATGGATAGACTTCATAAAATGATCACTTCATAGAATGACTTCATAGAATGACTTCAACAATAATTTAGGATAGCAAGCGGTTAGAAGACGGTTTTTCGATTTACGATTTACTCCATAAATCACAATAGAAAACATTTTTTTTATGATAGGTACCTACATATTTTTAAAATTAGTTTGAAGGTATGGATTTTTTATTACTATGGCCTTGGCATTACTAAAGTTTTACCGCCAAAAATAGGGGCCCTTCAATGAACAGCTGGCCATCTCAGTGAACAACATGAAAGGGTCAATTTGACGGCACGGTTCTCAGTGTCGCGTGTTCGATCACCGCTAGGAACAAAATACTCATTAGTATATGATCTACAAGCAGCTGCTCCGGGATTTTCTGTTTGTAAACGCACCCACGATACAGGGGAAATTCCTAAATTGGGGCAACATTTAAAAAAATTCCACCGAAACTCGACGCATCACGCACATTTCGAATAGAGCGAGTCAAAATCTAACTTTATTTACTAATTTACTACGAAAAGATATAATGCGAGGATACCTACCGGAAATTTTCATTATCCTCACGTTACGTCGTGTCGCGCGTCGCATCACAGACTACTTAGAGATATGCGTCGCATCTATGTCTGTACTATGTAGGTGAACTGACCCTTAATTAGGATTCTGTGATTCTCGACAGGCCTGTTGGTCTAGTGGTTTGTGACCCTGACTGCTATGCCGGAGGTCGTGGGTTCGATTCCCACCCAGGACAAATGTTTGTGTGATGAGGACGATCATTTGTTGTGTCTGGGTGTAATTTATCTTTAATATATGCATGTATTTAGAAATATATAAGTATGTTTATCAGTTGTCTGGTACCCATAACACAAGCTCTGCTTAGCTTGGGACTAAATGGCGTTGTGTGATAGTTGTGGAATATTATTATTCTATCAATAGACTGCAACTGTAATTTATCTAGGAATTCCTAGGTAGGTAAATACCAAGTTGCTTACATACCAACTCAATATAATGACGGACTATTTATTATTATTTAGAGGTAGTACTTACGGGAACAAAAACCCCTTGACGAAAAAGTTTATAATGAAAACTAGTAAAAAATATTAGTTTTTTATGCTGATTATTGCTGATTGCGGAGTGGAAAATATCAGTAAACTTAAAATAAAAAACTCTGTAAACTGTAAAAATTAGCAAAATATAATTATATTTATGACATAATATTGAATTTAACATATTTATTACTTATATATTTTAGAAGTTTACAGTTTGTAAACAACACCTATTTACATAATTGGATTACACAACGTCTAAAAATAATATTTTAAATCTTTCTAGAATCTTTGTGTATTGACTATTGATTGCTGTCTCTTTCACACACGAGAAGTCAACAAGGTTAGAAGTGCGCATGCGCGTATCTGGAACGCTCTAGATATTTCCTTGACTGAGTTGCCAGCCTTTTAAACAAAATCTCCAAGACTCCAAAGTACAAAATTCCACATGCAGGGCCTACGCCACATTACTTATTAGGCAATTTTATTATGTAATAGATTTATTTATTGTTCAAATTGATCAATGACTCATTCATAAATTATGGATTCGTTCTGTATCATAGATTCACAGCTAACAATTTAAACGTTTCTGAATCATCACATCGCTTCATTCGCTTCACATTAATAGTTGGATGAAACGTCATCCAACGATCAACGGATCATAATAGTTATCACTAAAAAAAAAAAATTAACCACCTTAAAAAACAACTACAAAAAAGGGGGTTTTATTTGTAGGTTATTTTACCCTTTTTTGTAGTTGTTTTTTTTAAGGCGGTTTTTTATTATTTTACTCTTTTTAGTTTAAATATTCAACCCAAATTCTTGTCAAATACATCATTTTCTTACATGTTCACTAGAATTTTGTAATCCGTAGCACCGGTATTAACATCGCTCATGTACACATGTTAATAAAATTCCCTATCACAAAAACTGCTGAACAGATTTTTATGAAACTTGCAGTATTCCCTAAGGTGAACGATCCCTACCACAACAAAAAAAGAATTTTAAAAATCGGTCCACAATTGGCGGAGTAATCGCGTAACAAACACGCAAAAAGTAAACATAAATTCATGTCATCTAAGTAGCCGAAATCAATAAAAATGCTCACAAAATAAAAAATACTGAACCAAATTGGATGAAATTTTTATGGGACCACACTGCAAGTATACTGCATTGAACAAAAAAAGAATTTCACTAATCGGACTAGAAACCTCGGAGTAATAGATGTAAATACATTAAAAAAAAATACCGACCGAATTGAGAACCTCCTCCTTTTTTTGAAGTCGGTTAAAATTAATGACGTACATCTGCATGTGCGAAAATATATATGACTGGCCTGTTGGTCTAGTGGTTAGTGAACCTGACTGCTATGCCGGAGGTCGTGGGTTCGATTCCCACCCAGGACAAATGTTTGTGTGATGAGCACGATCATTTGTTCTGTGTCTGGGTGTAATTTATCTATAATATGTATGTATTTAGAAATATATAAGTATGTTTATCAGTTGTCTAGTACCCATAACACAAGCTCTGCTTAGCTTGGGACTAGATGGCGTTGTGTGATAGTTGTGGAATATTATATTATATTAGGAAACCAATAAATTACAAGTTCCTTTTAGAACAGAAGTCAAATGTCGAATAAATGTTACAGTACTGTCTAATACATTTTTACAATCTCCCCAGTTTCAGGGAAAATTTCTACTGCGTCAACCCTTTCGAGATAGCAAGTGTATTGCTTTCTCTTTCTCACACGCTCTCTGATTGGTCGATTAGAGTTAACCCTCTAGATATTTCCTTGTAATCTGTTCTATGATTGGTTACATCCAGTGACGTCTAGCCAGGGGTAGAAATCTCTCGAAGCTCATTTGTTGACTATATAAGCGGCGGCCGCTCGGCGCGAACTCAGTTTTATTTGAAACACGATACAAAGCAGACGACGAGAGTTCGGTGCAAACCGGAGGAGTTTACTAGACTCGCAAGATACATTCGACGTAATACGTTACTACTACTGTACATCAAGTTTATTGTGAGAAGTTTTGCAAGAAGAAGGAAACAAAATGCCAGCTGTAGGAATAGATCTTGGTACGACATACTCGTGCGTCGGCGTGTGGCAGCACGGGAACGTGGAGATCATCGCCAACGACCAGGGCAACCGCACAACACCATCCTATGTGGCCTTCACGGACACGGAGCGCCTCATCGGAGACGCAGCCAAGAACCAGGTCGCCCTCAACCCCAGCAACACAGTGTTCGACGCCAAGCGACTCATCGGAAGGAAGTTCGACGACCCCAAGATTCAGCAAGACATGAAACACTGGCCCTTCAAGGTGGTCAACGACTGCGGCAAACCAAAGATTCAAGTGGAGTTCAAGGGTGAAGCGAAACGTTTCGCGCCCGAGGAGATCAGCAGCATGGTGCTGACGAAGATGAAGGAGACGGCGGAAGCTTACCTCGGAACGGGCGTACGCGACGCGGTCATCACAGTGCCGGCCTACTTCAACGACTCTCAGCGCCAGGCCACCAAGGACGCGGGAGCCATCGCCGGTCTCAACGTGCTCAGGATCATCAACGAGCCCACAGCCGCCGCGCTCGCGTACGGCCTCGACAAGAACCTCAAGGGCGAGAGGAACGTCCTCATCTTCGACCTCGGCGGCGGAACGTTCGACGTGTCAATCCTAACCATCGACGAAGGCTCGTTGTTCGAAGTGAGGGCGACGGCGGGCGACACACATCTCGGAGGCGAGGACTTTGACAACAGATTAGTGAACCATCTCGCGGACGAGTTCAAGCGCAAGTACAAGAAGGACATGCGCATGAATCCTCGCGCACTGCGCCGCCTCCGCACAGCCGCTGAGCGCGCTAAGCGCACGCTGTCGTCCAGCACTGAAGCCACCATCGAGATCGACGCGCTCTACGAGGGAATCGACTTCTACACTCGCGTGTCTCGCGCGCGCTTCGAAGAGCTGTGCGCAGACCTGTTCAGAGGCACCCTCGAGCCCGTCGAGAAGGCGCTCAAAGACGCCAAGATGGACAAGAGCCAGATCCACGACGTCGTCCTCGTCGGAGGCTCCACCAGGATCCCGAAAGTGCAGAGTCTGCTGCAGAACTTCTTCTGCGGCAAGAAGCTCAACCTGTCCATCAACCCCGACGAAGCCGTGGCGTACGGCGCGGCCGTCCAGGCAGCTATCCTGAGCGGCGAGCAAGACGCGAAGATCCAGGACGTGTTACTAGTGGACGTGGCCCCTCTGTCGCTCGGCATCGAGACCGCCGGCGGCGTGATGACGAAGATCATCGAGCGCAACTCTAAGATCCCGTGCAAGCAGTCGCAGACGTTCACCACGTACTCGGACAACCAGCCGGCGGTCACCATCCAAGTGTACGAGGGCGAGCGAGCGATGACGAAGGACAACAACTTGTTGGGCACGTTCGACTTGACCGGCATCCCGCCCGCGCCGCGCGGCGTCCCTAAGATCGACGTCACCTTCGACCTGGACGCGAACGGCATCCTCAACGTGTCGGCCAAAGAGAACAGCACCGGCCGAAGCAAGAACATCGTCATCAAGAACGACAAGGGACGTCTGTCACAGGCTGAGATCGAGCGCATGCTCGCCGACGCGGAGAGATACAAAGACGAGGATGAGAAGCAGAGGCAGCGCGTAGCGTCGAGGAACCAGCTCGAGGCGTACGTGTTCAGCGTGAAGCAGGCGCTGGATGACGCCGGAGACAAGCTCTCGGAGCAGGACAAGAGCACAGCGAGGAGCGCGTGCGACGACGCGCTCAAGTGGCTCGACAACAACTCCTTGGCGGAGCAGGAAGAGTACGAGCACAAGCTGAAGGACGTGCAGCGAGTGTGCTCGCCCGTCATGAGCAAGATGCATGGTGCTGGCTCAGGAGGTAACCAAGGGGGCATGCCCGGTGGTATGCCCGGCGGTATGCCCGGCGGTATGCCCGGCGGTATGCACGGCGGAATGCCTGGTGGCATGCCCGGCGGAATGCCTGGTGGCTTTGGTGGAATGCCTGGTGGGTACGGAGGATATCAACAACAACATAATGGACCGACAGTGGAAGAAGTCGATTAAAAGTTCAACTACGCTTATCAAGTTTAACTGTAAATAATTTGATTTGTTTTAATTTGAAAGACTGATTAATTTATATTATAAACATTAACAAAACATAATTCAACAGAGGAAATGTATTTTAAGTAACTTATATTAAGTTGTAATGTAAATATGTCAATAAAACAACATTATTTTTGTTTACTTCTTTGTTTAATTTTATACTGCGGCATATATAATATCCCTGAAATTTCTATTATGAAAATGTTGCTACGAGCTGATTATGGGATAAATAAGAAAATTCGACACCCAACACTAAGTAAAACAAACACTAAAACACACGCTTGAACACACTTAAAAATCTCTTTGAGATAATTACTTCGAGACACATAAGCAGGCCGCACACCAGGTATACATTTGTAACTCGATAATTGTAGCGCCACACTTGAAGCACGGTAATAATATGTCTTGAAGCGCGACACATCGCCCCCATATATTTGGACGTGAGCACGCACACCGAGGAAACATTTGTAGCGGGTGCACTTTGTAGCGAGACGTTGTCCTCGCCACACAAATTGAAGATCGAACACGTTCGTTTTTTGTGGCGCGTTGGTTTGCAAAAATGAAAGAAAACATTGAATTTTACGTTGAGTTTATTGCAGAGGTTGAAAAAAACTCTGTATTATACAATCATACGCTCAATGACTACAGTAACAGACGGATTACAGAAATTATTTGGAGTAAGATAGGCGAAAAATTCAATTAATACAATTAAATGGATGAACCCAATAACGTCTTTTTTTTCTCATTAATCGCCACATCAAGAAATCGTCGTCATCAGACAATGATGTCGACATTCTCAAAGCGGTGTCACGCTACAACTGTGCTTCCGATGTGCGCATATACAATACATTTGTAGTAAGTTGAATTGTAGCGCAATGATTGTGGCGACGTAAATGTTCGATGCGTGTAGCGTGTGGCGCTGGTGTGCGGCCTGCTTTAGAGTTCAAAAGTGAACTCGAAGTGTGTCGAATACGATCAAATCCAGACAGACAGTGGCGGATTTGCAATCCTAGCCGTTGTGGGCTGGGCCCTACAACATGTGCTGTGCTTTAAAACCCTTCCAGACGACACAATTTTTCGCCCAATTTGACTAGATTGACAATCGAATCGGGTCGTCTGGATGGATATATGAAATTCAAGGTCATTGGGTGGTCGGTATCGCCCGATTTGAGATTCAGATTACCCAATCAAATTGGGTGATGTGGACGCTAATTGGCCTTTCTTCTTTTTTTTTTCATCTATATTTGTAGGTAGAGCCAAAATCAATGCAAGTGTTTGCTTCTTGGTAAGAGGCATCTTGTTAAAAAGAAGTCCGGTCAGTAGAGGCAGCGGTACAGAACTGGACGATCAGATTGTGCCCGATTCGGTCGGCAATCAAATCGGCTGATAAAATTGTGTCGTCTAGAAGGGGTTTTATTATTTATTAATTTATTTTGATTATTGGACATTTGAAGAAAACATGCGGTTTGAGGTTTTATTTAACTTAAGTTAAAGTAAATTTTAATTTTAAAGTAAAGTTTTGAGGGTTCGATTCCCGCACGGAACAAATATTTATATGAATATGATCTACAAGTAGTTGTTCCGGGTCTGGGTGTTTGTGTATGTGTGTTTCTATGTTTGTAAACGCACCCACGATACAGGTGAAATTCGTAGTGCGGGGCAACGTTTTTTAAAAATAAATAAATGTACGAATTATTTTGTATGTGCGGAATTATTTATAGTACATAATTATAATACGCAATACTTAGTGATTTAGAAAAACAAGGTACACTGTTAATATATAATTATGATACTTTGCAATTGAGTTATTTCTTGTTAATAATGTTATCATCAGTTATTTTTTGACACGATTTGCCGCCTTCAATATCTAGCCGCCAGAGGCGTCTTTACCTATAGTGCAGGGTGTGCAGAAAACGCGTTTAAGGGGGCGCCGAGCGCCCTCTAATGCGACACCGCCAAAGATGCGTCGATGCCGGCGCTCCCAAAGACCCTGCGCTCGTGTTATGGCCACCGCCCGCCGGGCGCGCGGTAGCAAAGCATAAGAGTTTCCGTATATGATTACACCCAGAATTTGTTCCTTATTAGCAACACTATCAAATAGCACTCCGTTAGTCGCTCGTTCTACTATTGTAGAACACACATGCATTTCGTAGAATTTTAACATAAATGATGTGTTTCTAGTGCCCCCACTCACAGTAGGTATTCTTCTATTAGTAACTATTTATCACTATTAGCATCTCAGCAGCGACCTGCACGACTGCGTTTGGTGGTAATTTCACTCCGAAACTAAAATTCTACAATAAGCCATCTGAATTACAACTATGCCAAGCGTAACCCCCCAATACTAGTCTCATTGAGATATTAAGACGTGCAATAAGTACACCAGAAAACAATGTCACACCCGTGAAAAGTGGTTTTTTTTTATAATTATTAATACATAATTAGGTACTTTAAGATTGAGTTGTTTTTAATATTTAGTACTTTTTAAAGGGATCTTGGTTTTTGTGTCGAGGGTTTTTTAAATTTTTAATATAAAAAATATATAAATTTTTATTTGATACTTTTTATAGGTAGGTACACACTTATTAATATCACTTTATGTTGGGTGGTTACAGCACAAATTATTTAATAACCCACGTGATAAATCATCTTTAGCAGAATTGCAAAAACTGAGATGTATTAATTGACATTCTCACTTGACAATCGGATTTCCATGTCCCAATTTTCCCTCCACCAATTTTCTCATCAAACGAAGCTGAGAACACTCTCGATCAAGTCATCAATATTCCCTTTCAGTGCGCTTTCATTTGAGACCCCACTCGAGTTTATTTGCAAACCTCGGTAATCCATACCCACTTTTACCCCCACAACTTTTAAACGGCTCAACCGATTTTCATCAAACATGTCTAAGAACACTCGCCCGTAAGTCACCTTTAATACAGAAAAAACTAAATCGAAATCGCTTCATTCGTTCGGGCTCTATGGTGCCACAGACATACAGACAGACAGACAAACAGACAGACACGTCAAAATTATAACACCCCTCTTTTTCCGTCTGGGGTTAAGAATTCAACCTGTATAGCGGCAATTACATTATCCGATTTCAGGATCCGATATTCGGGACGTCCTGAATTCAGGAAAGTCCAATCGCAGTTAGGATGAATAGCATCCTAATTAGGACACGATTTGGTACGTGCTTTGGCGACTTTTCTTATCCTAAATTGCATCCTGAATATCGGATCCTGAAATCGGACAGTGTGATTGCCGCTTGACCCCTTCCTTCCTAAAAAACTTTTTGTCTTCCCTACATTATTTAAAATTGCACCATTTGCATCCGAATAATTTCCGTTTGAAAATATATCTGCTAGACTAGAGGGCGCCAGGATACTGGTTGCACACGGGCGCCACAAGGGCTAGAAACGCCTCTGCTAGCCGCCCTAGGCCCGGGCCTACTAGGCCTTAGGGCAAATCCGCCACTGCAGACAGACTCGTTTTTCGGATGAGTTGACAACATAGTCCTACCGGCTCTGAAAAAAGAAAGTAGGTTCATAGTTCAACCGTAGTACTACATAATTATTAAGTATTCTGTGGTTCGACCTGTAAGTTTTTATGTATACTTACGTATGTATTAGTGATACAACGAATATTCGCATTCGCATCCGCATGAATCGATGCGTATATTTCTGTAAAATATATACTTATAATAATATGTTTGTAACATATTAGTCTTGTAATTAGGCAACTAAATTGAAATAGTTCTGCGAGTCCAATTAAAATATCAACAGATTTGCAACAAAAATGAAAATATACCTTTTTATCGTGATAAAATCATCAAATGAATCATACGACCCAGATCAATACCCAGATACACTAAAAATGTACCTACTACATGATTATGCAAATATTATTATTATTCAAATTAATAAATAATATATTGTTAGGAATTGAATAAAATAACGATCAGAAGTTTGACAAAAGTAGTGTATTTAAAAGCAAAAAAACCGGCCAAGTGCGTGTCGGGCCACGCACAGTGTAGGGTTCCGTAGTTGCCCATCAAAATACTTATGCGAACTAATTAAACAGATTCGCTGAATTTAATTTTAAAAAGAAGAATTTTCAAAATCGGTCCAGGCGTCTTTGAGAAATCGGGGAAAATACATAAAAAAAAAAGATTACGACGAATTGAGAACCTCCTCCTTTTTTTGAAGTTAGTTAAAAATAGTTGACAATAAAAACCTACCTATCCCCAAAACATACCCACCTATTATAGCTGTAAAAATAAAGTTTACAAACTTACATTTGCAGTTGAAGCACATGTTCTCCGATACATTTTGTTTAGGAAAATATACTATCCAAGTACGTTTTATAAGTTGGTCGACTATTACTCGTAAACTTGTAAAGCCTACTTAGTCATGATAATTTTCCTTCAAACTTCGTTATATATACTACTATTGTGAATTTTTTCACACCCCCAAACATAACCGTTTAGCTGGTAGAGGGGGGGGACACTCGAGTCGAGCAAAAATTAGCACTTTAAAGCTTAATATTTCACAAACGAATCTTTTTATCAAAAAATTGTTAATGGAAACTATCAAAATTTTTTAAAGACCTATTTAATGATACCCCACACTAAGGGGTACGCGAGAAATAAAAAAAGCATCCCCACTTTACGTGTACAGGAGGTACCCTAAAAAAAAATATTTTACGAGATTTTATTTTACCACTTTTTCGGCACAACAAATCCGTATATTTACACCAAATTACAGCTTTCTAGTACTGGGCGTCTCTGAGCTAAACTGCGGACAGACGGACGGACGGACGGACGGACGGACGGACGGACGGACATGGCGAAACTATAAGGGTTCCTTGTTGACTACGGAACCCTAAAAATTGGGATTTTAAGGAAATATCTAATACAAGTTAACAAAAGTAATCTATTTAACAAAACAAAGGAATTTACATTTAATTTACGTTACACAAAAATCAAAAACAAAAACAAGGGGAATAATTAGTCCAGTGCGAGCGCAGAATGTGGGAATGAGCGATATGAATGGACGATAGGAGTAGGCGAGTGGGAATGGAATGGTAATGGGCAAAATGGGCCCTTGGCAACGCTACACGTCGCCTTATATAGGCAAAATCAGGTGCTCCGGGCTCTCTGGAGGGGTGTAGGTCGGAGACGCAGCTAACACGGCCTCTCCTGACGTGCCGGCGTCCTCGCAGGCCTCGGCAGCCACCGTTGCGTCGTCAGCCACAGCTACCTCCGACTCGGCTGTAGCCGACGTGGTGCTCTGGCTGTAGCCGACGTGTTGCTCTGGCTGTAGCCGACGTGGTGCTCTGGCTGTAGCCGACGTGGTGCTCAGGAGCGCGCAGGCGTCGGCAGCCATCGGAGCGTTGTCTGCGACAGCTACCTCCAACTCCGTTGCTCAGGCTGTAGCCGACGAGGTGTTAGGGTACTCATCTGCTCCATTCTCCTCGTCAGCAGAACCTGCACATAATAAACCAAGAGTGAGGACCTAATTGTTGGATGTGACAGCAGTTGACTTCTTTCTGCAAGAAAGAGTTCGTTCGAAAAAATGTTACCGAGACATGAATTGCTTGTTAGTTTAGGTCAGATCAAATCTACCATGATAACGACCTCACAGCAGCTGTAAGAAAACCATAGCCTTAAGGACTCAACACCTCATAAAGGCCCACAATGAGCTCACTTGCCATAATACCAACCAAAACCTTATGCAGCTGCAGCCTGCAATGGGACTTACATGGAGTAGGTAAATGGCAAACTTGTCCTCGGGATTTACACAGTGCTTGATTGACCACTCCCGCTAGTAGTTGCCACACAGGCTAGTTGTTGCCACACAGGCTAGTCGTTGCCACACAGGCTAGTCGTTGCCACACAGGCTAGTCGTTGCCACACAGGCTAGTCGTTGCCACACAGGCCAGTCGTTGCCACACAGGCTCAAGGGTGCTACACAGGCTCATGGGTGCCACACAGGCTCACGGGTCGCAACTGATACCAAACTGGCAGGATCAAGGCAAAAGGCGTAGGCAACAGTAAAGCTACCATCGTTATTTAGGCAGTTTCATTCATGTCTCAGAAACAAAACAAAGACCATACACTCGAGCAAGTTCATAGAACATAATCTTGTTTCAAGAACCAATATATAGATAACTCGGTTCACAAGCTTATCAAAAGCTTCACGTGTGAAATTTGTTTATTTCATTAATTAAACAGCACACTTTAGACTCAAGTCCACTTTGACTCGATCTGTGACTCGACCATTGCGGCCATAAATCGACGTTTACGCCATAGCGATAAGTGCCGTGCACTCATGCGTCGACGTCGTCGTATAACACTAAAAATGTCATTCACATAACAAGGCAATACAACAAAAGTAAACAGACCAACACCAATATAACAATAATCAGTGACTTTTTATATCGACTTAAGGCGGGCTTACAGTAATTTTTATGATTTTCAAACGTCTGAAAGTCTCATTAACTATGATATTTTTAATAAATAAAAATTATAATATTAAAGTTGAACATATCCTCGAGTGAATGGTAAAGATAGAAACACGAATTGGAATAATTGGCTCGATAGAAAAAAATGTCAAACATGACACTAAATCACAATTTTTAAACGTCCACTGCTTAGAGATTTCACAATGAATTTATATGAAACTTATATAAATAAAAACAGCTCATTATTTAGAAGTGAATGGTAAAATCAGATTTTAAAATTTCGTTATAATTTTTCTCCAAGAAATAAAAAACCCAAAATATTGGCATTATTTCGCTCGCCGGGCGCCCCGCCAGTGCCCGCCGAGACGTGATGGAGGATGGACGTACGTCGTTGCTGCGCAAAAATTCCCCCCGCGGTTACGTATTAGCAGGCAAAGAACTGAACTACTACATAGAAACAAAGTCACACACACAAGCGATTGCGTGTTAGTTGCGGGAATAGAATAAAATAGTCAAGTGATCTAATTTTGACACGATGTAAATTTTTTTTATGGACTACGTATTTTTTAGCTAAGATGCGAACTTGATGGAGTGACTTGAAGGTCTACATCGGTGGCTGTCACTGGAACTCGGCGACAAATCGAACTAGATGTACCGAGTTTGGGCTCGTTTTGTAAGTTATGATGAGATCTTACCACCGGACTTGATGGAGTGACCTGAAGGTCTACATCGGTGACTGTCACTGGAACTCGGCGACGGATCGAACTAGATGTGCCGAGTGTGGGCTCGTTTTGTAAGTTATGATGAGATCTTACCACCGGACTTGATGGAGTGACCTGAAGGTCTACATCGGTGACTGCCACTGGAACTCGGCGACGGATCGAACTAGATGTGCCGAGTTTGGGCTCATTTTGTTAGTTATGATGAGATCTTACCACCGGACTTGATGGAGTGACCTGAAGGTCTACATCGGTGACCGCAACTGGAACTCGGCGACGGATCGAACTAGATGTGCCGAGTTTGGGCTCGTTTTGTTAGTTATGATGAGATCTTACGTCCGGACTTGATGCAGTGACCTGAAGGTCTACATCGGTGGCTGTCACTGGAACTCGGCGACGGATCGAACTAGATGTGCCGAGTTTGGGCTCGTTTCGTAAGTTATGATGAGATCTTACCACCGGACTTGATGGAGTGACCTGAAGGTCTACATCGGTGACCGCCACTGGAACTCGGCGACGGATCGAACTAGATGTGCCGAGTTTGGGCTCGTTTTGTTAGCTATGATGAGATCTTACCACCGGACTTGATGGAGTGACCTGAAGGTCTACATCGGTGACCGCCACTGGAACTCGGCGACGGATCGAACTAGATGTGCCGAGTTTGGGCTCGTTTTGTTAGTTATGATGAGATCTTACCTCCGGACTTGATGGAGTGACTTGAAGGTCTACATCGGTGGCTGTCACTGGAACTCAGCGACGGATCGAACTAGATGTGCCGAGTTTGGGCTCGTTTTGTAAGTTATGATGAGATCTTACCACCGGACTTGATGCAGTGACCTGAAGGTCTACATCGGTGGCTGTCACTGGAACTCGGCAACGGATCGAACTAGATGTGCCGAGTTTGGGCTCGTTATGTAAGTTATGATGAGATCTTACCTCCGGACTTGATGGAGTGACTTGAAGGTCTACATCGGTGGCTGTCACTGGAACTCAGCGACGGATCGAACTAGATGTGCCGAGTTTCCGACTCCCCGATGTAAACCTTCAGGTCACTCCATCAAGTTCGGAGGTAAGATCTCATCACAACTAACAAAACGAGCCCAAACTCGGCACATCTAGTTCGATCCGTCGCCGAGTTCCAGTGGCAGTCACCGATGTAGACCTTCAGGTCACTTCATCAAGTCCGGTGGTAAGATCTCATCATAACTAACAAAATGAGCCCAAACTCGGCACATCTAGTTCGATCCATCGCCGAGTTCCAGTGGCAGTCACCGATGTAGACCTTCAGGTCACTCCATCAAGTCCGGAGGTAAGATCTCATCATAACTAACAAAACGAGCCCAAAATCGGCACATCTAGTTCGATCCGTCGCCGAGTTCCAGTGGCAGTCACCGATGTAGACCTTCAGGTCACTCCATCAAGTCCGGTGGTAAGATCTCATCATAACTTACAAAACGAGCCCAAACTCGGCACATCTAGTTCGATCCGTCGCCGAGTTCCAGTGGCAGTCACCGATGTAGACCTTCAGGTCACTCCATCAAGTCCGGTGGTAAGATCTCATCATAACTTACAAAACGAGCCCACACTCGGCACATCTAGTTCGATCCGTCGCCGAGTTCCAGTGACAGTCACCGATGTAGACCTTCAGGTCACTCCATCAAGTCCGGAGGTAAGATCTCATCATAACTTACAAAACGAGCCCACACTCGGCACATCTAGTTCGATCCGTCGCCGAGTTCCAGTGACAGTCACCGATGTAGACCTTCAGGTCACTCCATCAAGTCCGGAGGTAAGATCTCATCATAACTAACAAAACGAGCCCAAAATCGGCACATCTAGTTCGATCCGTCGCCGAGTTCCAGTGGCAGTCACCGATGTAGACCTTCAGGTCACTCCATCAAGTCCGGTGGTAAGATCTCATCATAACTTACAAAACGAGCCCAAACTCGGCACATCTAGTTCGATCCGTCGCCGAGTTCCAGTGGCAGTCACCGATGTAGACCTTCAGGTCACTCCATCAAGTCCGGTGGTAAGATCTCATCATAACTTACAAAACGAGCCCAAACTCGGCACATCTAGTTCGATCCGTCGCCGAGTTCCAGTGGCAGTCACCGATGTAGACCTTCAGGTCACTCCATCAAGTCCGGTGGTAAGATCTCATCATAACTTACAAAACGAGCCCAAACTCGGCACATCTAGTTCGATCCGTCGCTGAGTTCCAGTGGCAGTCACCGATGTAGACCTTCAGGTCACTCCATCAAGTCCGGTGGTAAGATCTCATCATAACTTACAAAACGAGCCCACACTCGGCACATCTAGTTCGATCCGTCGCCGAGTTCCAGTGACAGTCACCGATGTAGACCTTCAGGTCACTCCATCAAGTCCGGAGGTAAGATCTCATCATAACTTACAAAACGAGCCCAAACTCGGCACATCTAGTTCGATCCGTCGCCGAGTTCCAGTGGCAGTCACCGATGTAGACCTTCAGGTCACTCCATCAAGTCCGGTGGTAAGATCTCATCATAACTTACAAAACGAGCCCACACTCGGCACATCTAGTTCGATCCGTCGTCGAGTTCCAGTGACAGTCACCGATGTAGACCTTCAGGTCACTCCATCAAGTCCGGAGGTAAGATCTCATCATAACTAACAAAACGAGCCCAAACTCGGCACATCTAGTTCGATCCGTCGCCGAGTTCCAGTGGCAGTCACCGATGTAGACCTTCAGGTCACTCCATCAAGTCCGGAGGTAAGATGTCATCATAACAAAACGAGCCCAAACTCGGCACATATTAAATATACTGCTGCCTAATAAAGTACTCCATTGCATGCACTTTGTAAAATCAAAACTATCTCGAATATCATTTTACGAAAATCTAATCCGGACACACTCGAACGTAATTGACTAACTGCATTACGCTACGCTGTGGCATACACACACACGGTCCCTCCCGCCCGCACCGCTGTCGACTTGCCCCGCCCCTTTGCGGGGGCTGAGGTAGTGCGCTCATAGCTGCGGACTGTACTGGAACCTGGCCTTAAGTGAACGTTGTCAACATTCACCTAAGTGAAGTGGAGAGGCCAATTAGACCTGCGACAAAAGTGGATGAAAGTATCAACACACAAACAGTATTGTTTTAGGACACTAAAACTTACATTCAAAGAATGCAGCACAGCACTCAGGTGTCCATTCACCATGCCATGGCACCATATACTCGGCGGCAGCTTGTGTAGTTTTGCCATATGAGCCTGCCACCAACTGGAGCTCATATCGACCCAACGACGATATAATACTAGACTCGTAATAACAGGCGACCGATGTCTGCCAACACATTAGGCAAAAAAGTCTTATAACCGTCTCATTTCGACCAATCCTGTGAGCCGTAAACATACGTTGAGACAGAACAGACCTTGAGTTAGCCAATCACAACGCAGTACCCCGCCCCCCTCGCTTACGTATTACCTCAGCGAGTTGGCAGAATAGTTTTGTTCGTTAGATCGTGCAATGAGTAGTCTAGTATTATATCGTCGTTGTATCGACCGTTTGGTAAGATTTTAGTGATACGATACGGTCCGCGCATACCACTGTCTAATTTGCCGATTGATTGTGAATTTTTGATTACGTAAGTTAAATCATCCACAGCGAAAGTTTTTGGTGCTGAACGATTTTTATTTACACGCTTATCTTGAGCTGACTGGTTTTCCGCCAAAAGGATCTTAGTACGCTGTCTCTGCAATTCGCGCCATGCTTCGCGATTTGGATTTTTACCCTGTACTGTTATGTCCTTAATAAGAGCCTGTATAACCGGAGTGGTAGACTCTGTACCAATCAGAAGATTGATTGCCGAACATTGAGTGGTTTTTTGTTTCGTCACGTTTAGTACTAATTGTAATTTCCATAGTACTTCCGACCAAGATTCACCTTTGTGATTCGTTTCTATACGTATCATGTTAAGAACGGTTCGGCAGTACCGCTCTACTTGACCGTTTGACTGGTGCATTTCTGGGGTGATAAAATGCAATCCAATACCCATTCCGTCCGCCCAACTCACGAAATCAGTGTTTGTGAACATCCGTCCTTTATCGCATACTAATAATCGAGGGGACCCGAATAGAGAGATGGCGTTAATGAACACGCGTTTTAACTCGGCGCTTTCTTGTTTATAGAGTGGGTAAAGGAGGCAATATTTTGTGAACGCATCGACAATGATAAGCACGTACTTATAACCGTGAGATTCTGGTAAAGGGCCAAGTACATCGGTATGAATAGTATCAAATGGGTTAAATGGCTTTTGCCATGAAACGATTGGTTGCAAAGGGGCACGGGATTTCTTTTTGTGCGTTATGCAAACAACACAATGAGAAATGTATTTTTTTACAAATTTGCTTATACCCGGAGACCAAAAGTGTTTGAGAATCAAATCACACGTCTTTTCAACTCCTATATGTTCATGTTCGTCATGAAAAGCTCGCAATAAGCTAAGGCGGTAAGCCTTAGGTACATAGCATAAGTGCCGCGTCTGCTCACCGACCGGATCGTACTTGTAATACAATAAGTCATTGCGTTTCTCGTACCTAGACATTTCTAACTGTCCATTTTGTAACTTATCAAGCAAGTCAAGAGTCTCCTCATCGGCTCACTGTGCGACTTTAGCCCAATTTTGAGGCTTAGAAACCGAACACATATTAACAGGATTGCGACTAAGATAGTCGGCATGTGGTAGGAGTACACCCTTGCGATATTCGAGCGTGAAATCGTAATCTTGCAAGTACATCCACCAAGTACCAACGAGCTACTCTAGGAAGGAGACCTTTTTTTCGCTGTGTCATTTTCAAAGCGTTACAATCTGTTACAATTTTAAAGCTTTTACCAATTAAATACTGACGAAAATGGTGTAAGGCCTTGACGACAGCGAGAGTCTCTAACTCGTAGGAATGATACCTTGATTCAGCACCTACATTTACTTTGCTGAAGTAAGCAACCGCACGTTTACGGCCGTCGCGATGTGTCTGTAAAAGCACAGCACCGTAACCTCGTGAGCTTGCATCAGTATGTACTTCGGTTTCTAACTCGTGATCGAATATAGCAAGTACGGGTTCGTTTGTTAAGTGTTTGATAACGTCCTGTCTTGCTTTTTCTTGTTCGATGCCCCAAACAAAATTAACATCTTTACGTGTTAGGGCAGCGATAGGTGCTGTCAAAGTGGCATAGTGCGGGATGTACCGTCTAAAATACCCGGCAAGACCGAGTAATTGACGCACTTGTTTAACTGTCTTTGGCGTCGGCGATTTAGTTAAGGCTTCTATTTTATGAGTGCTCGGTCTAACCTGACCATTGCTTATGGTTCTGCCGAGGTACTCAACCTCTGTTGTTAGGAAAAAGCATTTCCTCAGATTGATTGAAAAACCGGACTTCGTTAACGTTTTTAATACCGAATCGAGCAAAGTTAGTCCCTCATCAATAGTATCACTTAGTAATAATACATCATCTATGTAAACAAGCACTTTCCCTGATTCGATGAAGGACTTGAGAGTTTCGGAAATAATACGTTGATACACTACGGGTGCATTTGCAAGTCCAAAGGGCATCTTGAGATATTCGAAGTGACCCTCTGGAGTAACAAAGGCTGTTTTGTCAATAGAATCGTCGCTAATTTTAATTTGGTGGAAACCTGTTAACATATCAAGGGCTGTAAAATATTTACATTTCCCCAACCTATCTATATGGTCCTCTATAAGAGGTAACGGATACCGTTCCTTTACTGTTACACTGTTTAAACCACGGTAATCAACGACCATCCTATTGGTGCCGTCTTTCTTCTTCACTAGAAGAATTGGACTTGCGTAAGAAGATTCCGAATTACGTATTACACCTTTGTTTTTGAGATCGTTAACGATTGCGCGCACACACAACTTTTCGTCGTGTGATAACTTGTAAGGGCGATAATGGACAGGAGTCTCTGTCGTTAAGCGAATTTTCATTTCACCGGTATTCACAGTACTTGAAGCAGTACCGCTTAGAAAATATTCCGAGTACTTTTTTAAAATAGTTCTGAGACGCTGTTTGTTTTCTCCTTCTAAGGGCGTATTAATAAATTCAAAACTAGGAACTTGATTAGTACCTGAAACCGTAATATTGTTAATACACGCGCGGTCGGCGCAGATACGCTGGCAATTACCAGTACGAATGTATGCAATACCACTGCGATTCAAAACATCGGTGCCTATTATCACAGGCGTACTCAAACAACCACTGGGAACTACATGAAAATCTACTTCTAGGGTCAAATTGTCGAACTCTATTGGCAAAGTGACGTAGGCTATCAGATCTTAATTCATGACCACCTATCCCGCGCAACATCTGTGCATTAGGGTTTATACGGCAAGAAAAATGTTTAAGAAGTTCGTTTGATATCAGGGATACAGACGAGCCACTGTCAATTAAGACGTCTGTAGGTACACCACACAGCACTGCGGATGTCACGTCACGGTTCGCTGTGCCACCCTCAATTTCACGACAGAAATTTACATTGGATTTATTACGCGACTCCGATCGCTGTTTAGTAAAACAAGTTTCTTCCGTATGCCCGGGTTTTTTACAAAAGTTACACTTAGAGTATTTTATGTTCGGGGAATTTGAATTGGAATCATTTTTCTGATTATTTCTTACGTCTTTATAAAACGAATTAATGTGACTATTTTTAGATTGTTTAGGACAAGCGTTGCTGTTACTGGTATGGCCGGAACCGCCGCACTTATAACACTTCAAAGTTTTTTTATCAAACACTGTAGCGCTACGGCGCCTATCACTACCGTTATCGCGATAGCTATTCCCGGTACGTTTAGAATTGGCGTCAACATAATTTTTGTTCATATATGAAGTGGTTTTTGGCATGACATAAATCGATAAAAATTCCACAATGGTTTCGGTAGTTAATTTTGCATTCATTGCTGCAGCACGAATCTGCGGATCTTTAATGCCTCGCACAATAATTGCACACAAAAGTTCATTACTGAGGCCTTTAATAATACGCAAACGCAATAGAGACTTACGTGCGTATTCCGCGTATGTGGAATATTTATCCGACTCGGTGCGCATGACGTCATACAAGATATTAGCGACATCGACACGTCGCGGACACAGCGATTTTAATTGCGATTTAAATGTAGACCAAGTACGATCCGTTTCGGTCCATTCGCGTAACCAAGACTCAAGAGTGCGATTCACCCTTCAAACACAAACCGATACGGGCCAAACATTCTTTATCGTCCCACCTATTCTGCGATTTAGCGCGGTCAACTTCTTCACACCATGCTATGACGTCATGAACACTAGGGTCGAAATCAGAGACATAATAATGGTTTGATCTCACCGGGTTTAAGCTCCTTAGCGCATCGATGAAACGCTCTGCGACGTCCCCTGTAGCCGATGTTGAAGGCGGGGGCGACAGCGACAGCGCCGGTGCAACAGGCGCAGGCGTCGGGACGGGTCGCGAAACAGCGAGCGGGCTGGCCGTGCCGGTGATGGCAGTAGGGCGCGGCTGAAGCTCCACACTCGATCGCGGTTCTGAAATCGAACGTCGCTCCAAGGCGGAGACCCTATTAAGAATTGCGTCTAAAGTGATATTAAGACGACTTAGGTCGGGCGGCGGAGGCGTGCACTCACGTTTACGTCTTTTTCTAGGGGAACTATTATTTGGCATTTTAATAAGTTATTTGAGTTTAGTGGAAAAACGGGGGCTATCCCACTTCTGATGTTAGGAATTGAATAAAATAACGATCAGAAGTTTGACAAAAGTAGTGTATTTAAAAGCAAAAATTGGGATTTTAAGGAAATATCTAATACAAGTTAACAAAAGTAATCTATTTAACAAAACAAAGGAATTTACATTTAATTTACGTTACACAAAAATCAAAAACAAACAAAAGGGGAATAATTAGTCGAGTGCGAGCGCGGAATGTGGGAATGAGCGATATGAATGGACGATAGGAGTAGGCGAGTGGGAATGGAATGGTAATGGGCAAAATGGGCCCTTGGCAACGCTACACATCGCCTTATATAGGCAAAATCAGGTGCTCCGGGCTCACTGGAGGGGTGTAGGTCGGAGACGCAGCTAACAATATGTATATAATCATCAACCATACTTAGGTCAACTAAGTTTCATTACTCCAAATGCATTTTTATTTCCTTAGCAAATTGTAATTTCAAGAGATTTTTTTATTCTTTTTTTCTGAGAATTATTTACCTAGACCCTAGGTTTAATAAAATGTTAACCTAAAAAAAAACAAGATTTTATTTTGATTGCCTTATTGGTATATAATACATGTCCGTCGAGCTGTACCTCTACCATGAGTTGTCATCGGAAACTTACTCGCTAGCGTTGAAATCGCTAGCGTACAGTGGCGTAGCTACCTAGGGGCTAGGCGGGCAGTGCCCCGGGGCCCTCAAGCTCAGGGGCCCTCGAATCCTTACCAGAAAATCTCGATCGAACTGAACTTTTGAAAATGTCTCCCATATTCATTCTACTTTAATCATACGCAACATAATCTCTTGATGTTCTTAAACCAAAATCGCTTACACCGATGACCACATCTGCGAACCGCTCATTGTCAGAACCAAATAGTAGTCAAAACAAAATAAAAAACGAGAAAGATGGGACCAATGGCTGTTACAATGAAAAAGTTACGGAAGATATGTAAACCTTTGTGCATAACATCTTGGTAAAATGATGTTAAAATAAAACTGGCATCTGTGATTTCTAACAATGATCACAGATGTTTGACCACCCTTTTTACGAAAAGAACAAAGAAAGAGTAATTTATAATGTAGGTAAGTCATTTGACAGAATTGCCTTCGTCCGTTAGACCGTGTATTAGCCATCTAGAGGCTGACTGGTCGTTGCGTTTCTCCTTCCTTTTACTTTTAACGTCGTTACCGTTAGTGAATAGTGAGTACCTACTCGAGCACAATATAACTGCAGAGTTGGTTGAGAAACCTACTGAAGAAGATTCGACAATTATTCCAGTTGGAAAAACCTCCACCGCCGATCATGTGAACGTGGATGATATTTGCATAGCACACATAAGAGCGGAAGATTTGGAGGAACCACAGACCTCTACATTTTTCGAAAATGTGTACAATAAAACTTCTTATGACTTGCGAAACTTCACCAACAAAATATTAAGTGATAACGAAAAACGTTACTTGATATGTGGCCTTTACAGCCTTCAGAACCTTTTCTAACAGACATCAACCAGAACAATAGGTAGGTGTTTTTCAAAATCGTACAATAGTTAACAACAAATATAGAAATATGGCCCATACTATTTCTTAAATATATTTTTAAATTTTGCTAAATGACCTTTCAGCTGCTGCAGGAATTGTTAAGAATTATAATATTGCTGTAAATACTTTCGTTAGTCGCTAACCTAACCAGTTTAGATAGTAGTGGGGCCCCACTATTTGATTTGCCCCAGGGCCCTTGGTTACCTAGCTACGCCACTGCTAGCGTACTCAGTGTTGCCGTTTTAGCCACTTTGTGGCTAGATCTAGCGGATTTTCAACGGTTCTAGCCAAACAGAAAACCATTTTAGCCACCAAAATAAATCTAGCCACTTCTGGCTGATTTTTCGATTGTTAAACTTTGACTAAATTACTATTAGAAGTCTACCGATTAATTAAACCAAACTACAAAAAAACAATTAAAAATATTAAAAAAGCTTGCCACAATTATGTTTTGCCTGCTGAAGTTTTAAACAAAGTCGCAAAAACGATCAAATCGGTCAAACAAATTGAAATACCACCCACATCATCATCCATTGACGAAGAGATTAATGAATCTTCAGATGTCACTGTAGACTTTGGAATTGATTTTTAATTTTAAACCAATTATTTGAGAATATTTTTCACTAGCTGAACGTTTATTAGCTTTTAATAATGTTAAATACTAATTAGTATTAAAATTGTTTTATTTAACCCATTTATCACCATGCCGAAATTGTAATATTTATCAATAGTAATTGAATACCTAACAGTATCTGGCCAAAAGCACTTTAGCCACTTCTAGCCGAATTTTGGAAGAGATTTTTTTGCAAAACTAGCTACTTTTTTCTTACATGTGGCCACAAACTAGATTGTCCTAACGGCAACACTGAGCGTACTAACTTGGATCAAATAGATTTCGATATTGCTGGCACCATGAGATTAATTGAATCTTACGCAGGCGATAATGTAAGCTCGATAGATGATGTCGTGTTGCTAACTTCACTACTTATGTTTTGTTTCTTTCTTTCTCACAAATAAGAGGAGGGAACGGCTTATAATACGTCACTGTCGTCTATTGTTCGTTGACCTTGCCCTTGTATCACTGACACCTCATTGCTGACACTGCTTTGTGTGGTTTGAAAGTTTCTATTATTAGATTATTTGGATTATTAACTACAAACTGCCTCACTGTTTCAATTATTGGTGGATATCATGAGATGGAATGTTTCTACTTGGTATTCAATTATTTAAAAAACGTAAAGTGATAAAATTCCAAAATAGTTCCCTCTAAACGCAGTTAAATGTGTAAAATTATGAAAATGTGGAAGTGTACCTATTAAGACAACCAAGTTTAAGTGTCAGTGTTCAAGTGTAACCAAGCAAGACGTGAGAATTGCAACAAATAAACAATAATGTGAACAAATCGTCCAACGCTTCTTTAAAGGATCCGTAAATAAGATATTTTTTTTTCACTTATATTTTAGCTTCATATTCATGTTGTAGTTCCCAAATTAAGCGGCCACTAACATATTTCATGTTAAAAAGCTCTTGTAAGCATTATTTTGATTTTTATACTAAAAAACGTTAATAATTTTAACGTGAATACATGTTTCACACGCCAAAATGCTAGTGAGCTACGTAACTACTATCGTAAGCGTATCGTTCGCTAGTGCCTGTACCTCTACCATGAGTTGTCATAATAAACTTACTCGCTAGCGCTGAACTCGCTAGCGTACAAACGTGGATCAAATAGATTTCGATAATGCTTGTACCATGAGATTTAAGGAAATTTACGTAGGCGCTAACGTGAGCTCGATAGACCATATCGTCTAGCTAACTTCACTCCAGTCGTGGAATACTTTCGTCTATGGGTCACTACTTAAGTTCTGTTTCATTTATTCCCGCTAATAAGAAGAGAGAACGGCTCATAAGCTCAAAATGTAGCGTTATCGCTATGCTAAAAATGTTAAGACAGTCAATATTACAAAATAAACCAACTAAATAGAAAAGTTCACGATTAGTGGACTACTTAGGGTATTTAGTGGCTTTTGAATTTCGAGTGGTTCTTGTAATGTCACTGTCGTCTATTCAATTTGTATTTTTGTTTGTTGATGTGTTATGTGACAGTGGTGTTTTATTGTGGTTTAAAAGTTTCCAACAGTAGATTATTGGATTATTTGATACAATGAGGACCAGTGTTTCACAGTTCCAATTGATGGTGGAGTTCATGGAAAGGTACGTTTCAACTTCTATTAATATCAAATCAAAAATATTTATTTGTAAGAATATGACACAATTAGATTATTTTTTCGTTTTAAAATTATTATCTTATGGGTTTCTCCCACCCAGGTCCGGGCAGGAGTGACTGTCAGACTTGTACTGACTAAAATCCATGGTGTCCTTAAATAGCCCTTCCTTTACGTTTCGGGGTTCCGCGACCCTGGCAGGCTTTGGCCCTCTAAGGGGGGCCCCCTCATTGTGCTGACACTCTTTGAGGCGTGGGATGTGCACAATGCGTCGTCAACCCGGGCATGGTCCATAATCAGACAGCGAGTCGCCCATTACTCGCCGGCCTCATGCCCATGGCACAACAGATAGAGTTATTTATTGGTTCCAGCATATCCTAGAATTAATTGACGTATAATTATTTATTAAATATTTCGACTTTCAATCATGCTTTGTTCATAAAATACCTATTACTAACAATTTCTATAAGAATAACTATAAGTTTAAAACGAGAAGTTTCAAAATTCCTAAATTGTTGCCCCTCAACACAGGTAAATATGCTTAGCCACTTGAAACATTGAAGTAAGCTTATCAGCAAAGTTCAAGGTGGTTCAAGTGTCTAATAATAATTTAGACGTGAGGAATGCAAGAAATACACAAAAAGTAGTTATTATATTATGATTTGTCCAACTTTATTTTGACGGCGTAGGTTGCTAGTACTTAAAATATGTATGTTTAATTAGTGAAATGTCTAAAACGTATCTTAAGTTACTTTAATAAGTTAAATGCATATTTTTCAGGAACGGTGATCTTAGTAAACCTACCGAAGGTCCGCAAGGATGGATGAACAATATTCAATGTTGGGCTAATTTAACAGAAATGTTGAATGCCGATTCAACGCGTGATACAAAAACAGCTGAAAAATGGAGAAAGGTGTGTGACATCATTTTAGTTTTATTTTTGTATTGTTTAGATTCAATGTTTGTTTTGTTCATGCATTTAAATTGGCATAATGTAATCTTTGGTAATGGTCTATGCTTTGTGTGCAGGTATGGAGTGATTTGAAAAATAACACCAAAAAGAAATATGCTCGCATACATAGAGATGCTACTGGAACTGGTGGTGGTCCTGCTAGTAGAATTAGGTTATCTGATTTAGAAGAAAGAGTGTTGAATATAGTAGGAGTCCAAGCAGCTACTGGAATACCTGATATTAGAGAAGTCGGCTTATCTCAGGTTACATATTTTCTGTTATAAAATTCTTATATTAATTTATCGATCAACATTATCCTAATCCTGACATATTATAATGCAAAAAATAAGTTTCGTACAAAAACCATGGTATACCTTTTTTTACCATTTTTTTACCATGGTATACATGGTATACCTTTTATTTCAATATTCCCACCGGATCGAAACAAAGGCAGGTGGATCTGCAGGGCGCAGCTAGTGCTTTAAACCACTATTTTATTTTAATACTATGCTAGTACTATGCTATGTTGTTAAAATCTGAACAATGTAATGATATCTTTGTGAATAAAATAATTATATCTTCATCGTCATTTTGTAGGTCCAGCATAATACTAACAATTAACATTTTTTTTTTAAATATCTAACTTTAATATTAAAAATTTCAGGAGGACATTCATCCAATTGCATTATCGATACAGGAGCAATCAGAAGTTCCAGAAGCTACAGAAAATAGTAAGTTCCAAGAATGACTTAAGTACCCTTAAAATTAAACATAATAACAAATCAGCCATATTTTCTAAGTATGAGGGCTAGTCAACGGGTGATGCACCCTCATAAAATACCTACACAAATTATATTGGTGTCATGGAAGCGATCATATTGCTGTTTACGTGGAAAACTTCAAAATCTGAGTTGTAAATCTAAATTTATAAAATTCTGAACAAAACTACCTCGAGATTTGAACCTGATGTCTCATCTCATGATTGAAAGTCGAATATGCGACCACCAATGATATTAACAGTTTTTTTTATTGTAAACAAAGTTGTAATGGTATTCTGCTTAGTTTCAGCTTTTGCTACGTGGACTCAAGCAGCGATTAGCGTCAGTGATCAGCCGGCCCACCTGCCTGAGGATGAGATAGAGCCGCCGGCACCTATGCCCAGTAGTAGCAGAAGTGCAGAGACTATAGAAATAATTGTGCCCGATGTCCAGCATACGACGCCCATCCCTGAAGCGCCTCAAACACCAACTCCTCTGCCTGCAACTCCACGGCGAAGGCGCCGTTTGCTTCGAACCGTGCCCTCGCCCACTCGTAGAAGAACTCGCACACAGACTCAGTCAGAATTGGCAAGACAGGCGTTTGTTAAATCTGACAGTCAGTGGCGGGTTTTTCAACAGAAATGTGAGGAGGAACGGTTGAGATTAAGGGAGAAAGAAATACAACAACAAGAGCGGTGGTTGGACCTATTTGCTCAATTTATCGTTTTAGGAAATAGAATAGCAGATATTTATGACAAATAATTAGACCTCACGCTTGGTGCAGTTTCTGAAGCGATCGCTCAGATTCGCGAGATCGCATTTTTTTATTTTAAATTGTAGTAAGTGTTGTTAGCTAGTATATTTAATTAATGTCTAAATTCTGTCTGTGTTCCTTATTTTATTACATTTATATGTAGTTATTAAATTTAAAATGCTGACTGATTAGTTATAATTTTAATTGTTAAGAAATTAAATTTTAACTGTAAGTTTTCTCTTAAGTATAAAAATGTTTTAATATACATTTTCTTTAATTATTTAAAAACGTATTTTATTTGACAAAAGGTTTACTAAACGAAATAAACAAAGTTGGTTACCAAAAAATCTTTAATTCGAACTTATAAGTTAATATTTATCAAAAGCCTCCTAGCTAGCTGATCACGTAATGCTCTACCCATTAGTAATTCGCTAGATGTTTCATTTTCGAGTATTACTTCCATATTGTGCTCGTAAACTGTAAAGAAAATAATTTTGAATTAGTTTTGGGATAAATGTACTAAAAGTTTAAATGATACTGCGGTGTAGTAAAAAGGAGGGTTATTTTTTACTGTATTATCACCATAATAATATTATGTAGTTAGGTATACAAGATTAGTTATTTTAAAACTTTTAGATATTATATTTTAGAAATTACCTCCAGTTTGTAGCGAAAGTCCATCTGGGTCAGGAACATTATATTTTATAGCAATGTTATGTAAGACACAACATGCTGTAATAATTTGTGCGCATTTTTCTGGCCTATAATGCAAAGTCCTGTCTTTACTTAGACAACGCCAACGATTTTTTAATCTGCCAAAAGTGTTCTCAATAACGACTCGGGCTGATCCATGAGCCTTATTAAATTTATCCTCTACAGAATTGGGCACTGGATCTGAATATGGTGTCATCAACCATGGCCTCTGAGGGTAACCGGAATCACCTTAAAATAAGAAAATCAAATTATCACCCACCTCGATATACGATAAAAATGTTGTATTAACAAAAATAAATATTAAGTATGTTAACTTACCCAAAAGCCACACAATCTCATTGTTTCTGTGTAAATTCTGCATAAAGTTATTAACATTACTATTTTGCCAAATAAATGCATCATGGGCTGCTCCTCCAAATTTTGCATTTAAGGACAAAATTCTACAGTCAGAGTCGCATATCTACAATCAAAAAAAAATTTTTTATGAACCTAGGAATACTGATTTACAATTTTATCACAATATATACAAATAAACAAATAGTCATTTTAATAGGTATAACATTTACCATTTGAACATTTAATGAGTGGTAATGTTTTCTACAGAAATAAAGGTGTTCTTCCTCTTTGATAGGGGTAAATATTTTAAAGTGGCTGCCATCCACACATCCTATTATCCCAGGGATTTTGTATTTACAGTAAAATCTGAAAAAAGTAAGAAAGTAATTAAGTCGCTGAATTAGGTACTTTTAATAATTTATTAACCAGTAATTTTATTTTTAGAATTACCTTTGCTTTATAATATTCCTTTCTTGTATTGTTGTTGGAAACTTTATATATTTGTTCAAAACTGTGGGATGATTTAGTGCTGCAGTTACTTCTTGTATGTATACACTAATTGCTTCTTGTGATAAATGATTTGCTTCTCCAACAACTCTTTGATAATCACCATTCGCAAAAAATAACAAAGCACATAAAACCTGTAAGTAAGAAAATTCAGAAAAATTAAATTTATCTACTTATTTTGTTTTGAGATACAAGCAAGAGATACAAGAGTGGTAGCTGCATAGTGCATAATAGTCATTGGCACCAACTTAGCTTTAGTTCTAAAGAAACTCGTTGTGTTGACTTCAAATCACAGTAACATTGCTCATGATATGCACAAATCCTCAAACGCTTCTTTTGAGAGTCTATAAAGTTGAATAAACTTTCTTCCACTAATATTTTTCAATTGATCACCAACATTAATTCTCATTTTGGCTTGGATTTCACGTTGTTCACGTCGTTGATCTTCAAATTCAGCAGCCACTAACATATTCCATGCTAAATATGCTCTTGCAGACATTATTATGGCTTAATTATACTCAAAACGTATTAAATATTAATGTAAACACTCGTTTCACACGCCAAAATGCTAGTGAGCAACGTAACTACTATCGTAAGCGTGTCGTTCGCTAGCGCAGATCGATTTAGTGACTCATGGTAACGTTTTGTATGGTGAGAGCTAAAAAACTCTAGTGACTATCGTATAGATTACGTTAGGTTTTTAACCTATCGTAATCTATAGTGCTCATGGTACGAATTTTAATTCTTTCCGTGACCGCTAGGGGCGCTGTACAATATTTCATACAAATAATTTACGGAGACGCTAGCGTGTTTTGGTTGCGTAAACTCATGGTAGAGGTACATTAGTGACTCATGGTACCGTTTTGTATGGTGACAGCTGAAAAACGTTAGTGACTGTCGTGTAGATTACGGTAGGTTTTTAATCATCATCAGCCTATAATGTTCCCACTGCTGGGACACAGGCCTCCTCTCTGTGAGAGGGAGTGGGCCATAATCCAACACGCGGGCCCAGTGCGGGTTGGTAGATGTCACATGTCTTCGAATTTTTGGATCTAGGACATGCCGGTTTCCTCACGATGTTTTCCTTCACCGTTTTGAGAGCACTGCAGGTGATGAAATAAATTACACAAAGTAATGTGCCTGGCGGGGTTCGAACCCACGACCAGTCGGGACCGATACCACTGGGCCATGCTCTCTGAGCCAGCACATCAACTTATCTGTCAAAATTAAATAGATTTTCAACCATATCACAATAGGTGGAAGGTAAATGTTCGATTGGAAAATTTTACAGATTAGGGTAGTTTGACCTGCTGGCGTCTGTACTATTGAGGGCGATTTTGTTAAATAAAAGAGAGAAATAAAGGTTCATCTTCATTTATTTTCTTATTTACAAACTAAAACATTGAGATCAAAAACCACTTTAACATAATTCAACAGAGGAACTTTCTTATAAATACTTACATTTCAACAAAGGAATCACGTGCTGACAAATAAATAATTCAGTCTTACAAAGTAATACACGTATCTTTTGATTCAAATGACTTAGGAACTTTAGGTCTAATCTACTTCTTCAACTGTAGGTCCGCTGTTCTGCTGGTAACCGCCGGGCATTCCACCGTAGCCACCGGGCATTCCTCCGAAGCCGCCAGGCATTCCTCCGGGCATCCCTCCGGGCATACCGCCGGGCATACCACCGGGCATGCCCCCTTGGTTACCTCCTGAGCCAGCACCATGCATCTTGCTCATGACGGGCGAGCACACTCGCTGCACGTCCTTCAGCTTGTGCTCGTACTCTTCCTGCTCCGCCAAGGAGTTGTTGTCGAGCCACTTGAGCGCGTCGTCGCACGCGCTCCTCGCTGTGCTCTTGTCCTGCTCCGAGAGCTTGTCTCCGGCGTCATCCAGCGCCTGCTTCACGCTGAACACGTACGCCTCGAGCTGGTTCCTCGACGCTACGCGCTGCCTCTGCTTCTCATCCTCGTCTTTGTATCTCTCCGCGTCGGCGAGCATGCGCTCGATCTCAGCCTGTGACAGACGTCCCTTGTCGTTCTTGATGACGATGTTCTTGCTTCGGCCGGTGCTGTTCTCTTTGGCCGACACGTTGAGGATGCCGTTCGCGTCCAGGTCGAAGGTGACGTCGATCTTAGGGACGCCGCGTGGCGCGGGCGGGATGCCGGTCAAGTCGAACGTGCCCAACAAGTTGTTGTCCTTCGTCATCGCTCGCTCGCCCTCGTACACTTGGATGGTGACCGCCGGCTGGTTGTCCGAGTACGTGGTGAACGTCTGCGACTGCTTGCACGGGATCTTAGAGTTGCGCTCGATGATCTTCGTCATCACGCCGCCGGCGGTCTCGATGCCGAGCGACAGAGGGGCCACGTCCACTAGTAACACGTCCTGGATCTTCGCGTCTTGCTCGCTGCTCAGGATAGCTGCCTGGACGGCCGCGCCGTACGCCACGGCTTCGTCGGGGTTGATGGACAGGTTGAGCTTCTTGCCGCAGAAGAAGTTCTGCAGCAGACTCTGCACTTTCGGGATCCTGGTGGAGCCTCCGACGAGGACGACGTCGTGGATCTGGCTCTTGTCCATCTTGGCGTCTTTGAGCGCCTTCTCCACGGGCTCGAGGGTGCCTCTGAACAGGTCTGCGCACAGCTCTTCGAAGCGCGCGCGGGACACGCGAGTGTAGAAGTCGATTCCCTCGTAGAGCGCGTCGATCTCGATGGTGGCTTCAGTGCTGGACGACAGCGTGCGCTTAGCGCGCTCAGCGGCTGTGCGGAGGCGGCGCAGTGCGCGAGGATTCATGCGCATGTCCTTCTTGTACTTGCGCTTGAACTCGTCCGCGAGATGGTTCACTAATCTGTTGTCAAAGTCCTCGCCTCCGAGATGTGTGTCGCCCGCCGTCGCCCTCACTTCGAACAACGAGCCTTCGTCGATGGTTAGGATTGACACGTCGAACGTTCCGCCGCCGAGGTCGAAGATGAGGACGTTCCTCTCGCCCTTGAGGTTCTTGTCGAGGCCGTACGCGAGCGCGGCGGCTGTGGGCTCGTTGATGATCCTGAGCACGTTGAGACCGGCGATGGCTCCCGCGTCCTTGGTGGCCTGGCGCTGAGAGTCGTTGAAGTAGGCCGGCACTGTGATGACCGCGTCGCGTACGCCCGTTCCGAGGTAAGCTTCCGCCGTCTCCTTCATCTTCGTCAGCACCATGCTGCTGATCTCCTCGGGCGCGAAACGTTTCGCTTCACCCTTGAACTCCACTTGAATCTTTGGTTTGCCGCAGTCGTTGACCACCTTGAAGGGCCAGTGTTTCATGTCTTGCTGAATCTTGGGGTCGTCGAACTTCCTTCCGATGAGTCGCTTGGCGTCGAACACTGTGTTGCTGGGGTTGAGGGCGACCTGGTTCTTGGCTGCGTCTCCGATGAGGCGCTCCGTGTCCGTGAAGGCCACATAGGATGGTGTTGTGCGGTTGCCCTGGTCGTTGGCGATGATCTCCACGTTCCCGTGCTGCCACACGCCGACGCACGAGTATGTCGTACCAAGATCTATTCCTACAGCTGGCATTTTGTGTGCTTCTTCTTGCAAAACTTCTCACAATAAACTTGATGTACAGTAGTAGTAACGTATAACGTCGAATGTATCTTGCGAGTCTAGTAAACTCCTCCGGTTTGCACCGAACTCTCTTCGTCTGCTTTGTATCGCGTTTCAAATAAAACTGAGTTCGCGCCGAGCGGCCGCCGCTTATATAGTCAACAAATGAGCTTCGAGAGATTTCTACCCCTTGCTAGACGTCACTGGATGTAGCCAATCATAGAACAGTTTGCAAGGAAATATCTAGAGGGTAAAGATTAATCGACCAATGAGAGACCGTGTGGGGAAGAGATAGCAATACATTTGCTATCTCGCAAGGGTTGCCACTGTAGAAATTTTCCCCAAACGTAGGGATATTATGAAAACGAATTAAAATGTTCTGCACAACCTTCTTGTAATCTGATTAATTGTTTATAATTTATTTTAATAAGTGAAATGTAAAAGCATTTAATATAACTTCAGTATAATTATAATGTATAAGTAAGTTTTTATTTATATGTAGTTGTGTATGATTTTAGTACTGTAGAATGTAATAAATAAGTAATAAATGTAATTAACTGTATTTGAGAAATGAAAAATGTGAGAAGTGAAAATTATGTTTGAGTATTTTTTATTCATCATAAAAACCAATAATTTGAGTAAAAAAGCAGTAGAGAATTCAATCCTTTTTTGAAAAATGTCTCATTTCAATCCTGTGATGTTAGATTGCTAGGTAAACTACAACAAAAGCCTACAAAAATGTACAAATATTCAAAAATACACTAGCTGAGAAAAACTCATTCCTAAAAAAGTATGACAATACGACTTTCATTTAACGGGGATTTTGCTAAACGGCCTGGCAACTCAATCAGAGAAATGTCTAGATATACTCGACCAATCAGAGGCTTCGTATGAAAGAGATAACAATACATTATCTGTCTCAGTAAGGTTGTCACTGTAGAATTTTCCCCTGAAACTGGGGACATATAATATTAATTAAAATAAAGTTTTAGTTTTTATTATGTGGGTACATTATAAAAACTTACACTTTATCTTATTGTTCCAAATATACATTTGGCACATCATAAAAATATGTATGGATTTGAAAAATAATGATTGTTCATATTGTAAAAAAAACGGTGTATCCTTTAAACTAAATGTTCTAAGGCGATGTATGAATAATAATTAAACTTCATAATGTCTGGCTCTGGAAGAAAGGTGCATAAAATATTTAAAAAAAAAACACTTAAGTAATTCAAAGTCTCAAAACTAAGCATGGATTCTTTCATTTCAATAAGTGTGTTCATGTAGATTATTGATAACTCTTGCTTTTAAAGTGATTAATAACAAATTATTTTCGATAAACTTTATTGAATGATGAGTTGTAATAGTAACAATAAAAGTTATATTTACGAGTCATCACTTCAATCAAATATTTCTAGAATCTTTTTTTATTGAAATCTAACATCATCAATAAGGATGCAACACACTCAAATCTTTTCGCTAGTCGGGAAATTATTATTTTCCGGCTGGCAGCACCGGAAAAGTATCCAGAGCATTCGATACCACTGTGGATACCACAGTTCGATACTACAAAGGCCATGAAGCCATGCCAGAAATATTACCAGAACATTTGAGTTTCATCCGTTTCATCCCGCTATCTCGCCTTTTGTAGTCGAGTGTATTCACCATGGGTTTTCATTTATGTATGACTAAAAGAAAATTTTCCCGCAGGCATAATAAATTGCTAGCTTGAGGTCTTGGGTTACATTTCAAGGATTTTTCCATCAGAATTTCTCACGGTGCGGCGCTTGGATAAAGGGACCGGGCTAAAGGCGAGGCAATGTAGGTACTCAGCAGTCACCCCTCACCAAATTAATAGTAAAGTAATTATTAGGTATCTCATTATCTCACTCCCGATCGTAACTGAAATGCGGGCGTAATAAATTATCGTGCGCCAAATGCCGAACCCTTGGAATATTAGTTTCATTACAATCCGATGTTATAGTTGCCATGACCTTCACCAAATTTATTTCAAAGGGAAAACTACCTAGGTACTCAATCTGCGACCGGGTACATTTCTGCTCTCCTGACTTTAGACGCTTCCTAAAATCGGGTACTTATTTGGAACTGGAATTGAAATTGATTCTGAAAATGTAATCAGTAGTACCTACTTCACCTTTTTAAATACCTATCATTGACCTACTTAGTACTGGTTTTTGACTTTACATTTTTTACTTTTTAACCGACTTCAAAAAAAGAAGGTTCTTAGTTGGACGGGTTGGACCTGTATGTTTGTCCGCCATTATCTCACGTTTGGCTGAACAGTATCTCTAAGTAGTCTGTGGGCTGAACCGAATTTGATGCGGTTTACCTCTATTAACATTTTAAAATGACAGCGATTAGAAGACTTGAACCTCTCAAAGGCGATTCATTTAAGTATTATTATTACAATTAATTATATATTACAATTTCCTATAAGTCTATGATTAAAATGCACCTTAATTATATTACACATGTGGTGCACCCATTTTTACAATTATTTTTAATGGAAATGGTTTTTGAAGAATCTAAACGCAAACTCAAAGCGGCCATAGATTTAGAGCATGGACCGAACACTACTCTTCAAGAAGTGAAAAATACGTTCTAAAGACCATAGTATATCGCTTTCATATACATATTATGATATCTATAATATGGTAAAGTATAAAAAAGGTAATGTACAAAGGATAGGAACAGTTATTTGATTATTTAACTATCTTTTTAACATTGGCAATTTTACTTGACCCGTGCTCTCAGTCTATAGGGCCGATTACACGACACGATTCATCGTGCCCTAAGTCCCTAAGTTCCGATGGATTGGGTGGTGTAATCGCTGTTAGGCTGTTAGTTTCCCTAAATCGGGCGATGGAGTGTACGGCGACGGCCCTAAGTCCCTAAATCCCGATAAATCGTGTCGTGTGATCGCGGTTAGGGCGCTCAGTAGCGGCGCGGCGTTCGACGTGAAATGATATGTCGTGAAGTGAAAATGGCTTCGCAACGCGAAAGAGAAATGAATACTCGTAAATATTCCTTCAGCTAACGTCTTCTCTTCTTCTTATTTTTAACTATACCC
Organism: Agrotis clavis; assembly: GCA_954870645.1. Lineage (NCBI taxonomy): Eukaryota > Metazoa > Arthropoda > Insecta > Lepidoptera > Noctuidae > Agrotis > Agrotis clavis. The sequence continues at coordinate 1,975,401 of OX940943.1, read as the reverse complement.
ACTGTTGCTACGAGAGCGACTACTTTTCAAGGCGGATGAATGCTTATAAAATGAAAATAAATAAATATTCAGGAGTTTATTTATATAGCCTGACATAAAACCATTTGCGTCTATGCCATTGATTTGCCATATTTTTAACTTTTATTGGCAATTCTTAAAAATATTAAAAAAAAAACATCACTTGTTTTTTTTTTTTCATTGATCATATTCGTAAAAAAAACATTATTAAGGGTGAATTTGAAAAGATGCAGACTAGAAATGAAACATAATTGATTTAATATCTGGTTGACCGAGCTTTGCTCGGTTTTGAAAATGTCTATATCTTGGGAACCGAGCTTTTCTCGAACCTGGGACCTTGATAAATCGATTCCTTGGGCCGAAAAACCCCTAATCTGTAACTTTCATGAAAATTCTTGGAGCCGTTTCCGAGATCCTGATTATTTATAAATATATACAAGAATTGCTCGTTTAAAGATATTAGATACGTTAAGACAACGACAAACAACGTGGAAATCTTTAAAAAAAAAAGCCAGAAACTGAAAGAAACACTTTTATAAAACATTTTGAACTGTTTATTTTATAAATTTGAAAAAAAAAAATGATTTTTTTTCAACCCTGATGCCAAGTTTCTGATACTTTGTAAGCGTAGGCGCCACCTTCACTGCTCGACGGTCGGCTGAAAAGTGAGTTAGGGTGGCGATATCGTGTAGTGTGATCAGAACGCCCAATCTATCGAGGCCTGCTCATCGGCCCGATGAATCGTATCGTGTAATCGGCCCTTATTCCCTGTGGCAACGCTGGCCATGGCCAACGCGCTCGACGCTGTCACAAAATTTGCAAGTACCGCTATTGTTTGTTTTTAACTACAAGTATTTCTGAAAGATTATTAGTTAAACAGCAATATTATTTAGAACTTTGTTCTGAGACTGTGTGAAATGTGAGTGAATACTAATAGTAATAAGCTAGTGAATTGACATACTTAGCTAATGGAAAATTTTAGTAAGACCTTGTTACAGCATGTCAAGATCTTCAGTCCCAACCCATACGCAAGTGGAGATGTTATTAGAGAGTTTAGAAGAGAAACGATGGCTTGCGACAGGACACGCTCGGACATCGCGAGAGCGGGATCGCACTCGAACAGCATGGCAAGAAATAGCTACCAAGTTGAATAGTGAACGGGATGGCTGCTATAAGAATTGGGAACGATGGTCAAAGGTTTGTAAGCACTACAAAATTATATGCATGCAACTTTGCTAATGTAGTTTAGGAGAAAATCTTTATGGCATTTCAGAACACCGGCCAATAACACTGTATCAGTGAGCTGCAAAGAGATTTAAAAGAAACTATAGAGCGGGCATTGGGAAGATTGTCATACAAAATTGTTGATGCCATGCGTCAGTAGCACAATCTAAGCGTTGCATAGCAACGCGACTACTAAACTGAGGGATTTTTTACCTATTGGTAAAAAGTTTTGGATCACAAATTTCTTCGTGATGTCCCGTCTATTGCTGGTATATAGTTTAATGTCTTTGGTGAGCTGCAGAGTAATAGGACTTGATTGGAGGTATTCCACATTGGGCACCCGCGTGCCCAATGTGGAATACCTCCAATCAAGTCCTATTACTATTGCCATTCGCTCAGGTGCCATTACAGCGGTGTAATGGCACCTGAGCGAATGGCACCATAACTATACCATTATTCAAGCCAGGTGCCTAAAATGGAATACCTTTGTGATTGTAGTATGAATTAGTTCTCACAGCAAGATATATTGGGAAAAAGGAATGTACATTGTCACTTTGAAAGTATTTGGAAGTTAAGTAATGATGCCATGACATCTAGGGATTATTGAAGAAGAAATTGGTTTGTGCCGACTCCTAAATTCACTGGATTAGGGGCAAAAAGTTAAAGATGATGCTAGGAATGGGAAACTCAATTAGTATCAATGTATTCTTATTTGCATTTTGTTGTTGCCATTATCTGTAACTTCTGAATTGCCATTTTGCCTGATATTATAATTTGAATTTTCAATATTTATTATAAAAAGAAAGTTATATCACATACCTATATTGGCATTAAATATTAGATAAATAGTCAAGTATTATGTAATTTTATAATTTATATTAAGTAATAATTAAAAGATAATTTTAATGAACTAAAACTTTGGAAATATTACAAACTAAATATATACAGGAAATTCTAAATTAAAACTATTTAAAAAAAAAAGGCAATATGACACTATGTATTATGTTACTAAGAAACCATGCTCATACATAAAATATTGTATTTCAGTACTGGAAAGATAAGAAGTCAGCAGTACGGAGGAAAGCTATGCAGATACGGACGGCCAAGCAGCGAGCAGGCGATGTGGGAATAGATGAAAGCCTGCTACTCTCCGATGTTGAAGAAAAAATTGTGGATTTATCGGGTGGCAAGCCCTTTGTTTCTGGAGACAGGGAGATAGAAATTGAAATTATTTATGTAATTTGCTGTTTTTTTTTTTTGTTTATTATAATTCTTTTTAATTTTTTGAAAGAATAATGGGCAAAAATGAATAAAATTTGCTCCAAGAGCTTATAAAACTTGTGGCAAACATACAGTACTTACATACAATGCCATTCAATTAAGAAGGAGTGACGGAAGATCTCCAACTGTCACTTGAAAATAACATTTAGCAACAAAATACTCGGACTAGGGCAAGGGTCTGTACATACAACTACTTACAGACCAGTATCGCTTGAAAAGGTCGCGAGGCCGCTCGCGGCTGCCAGCGGCGACGCGAGGCCGCTCGCGGCACCGCGGGCGGATTTCCCTTTTTCTTTTTTTCCTTTGTTTGTTTCTTTCTTCTTCCGCAATAAGTGCTTTAATAACCAATTCCATCATGTTCACTCCAAACTAGTCTTGTGTAGTTCGCGAACGAACTAGTTCGGAAGAACTGCTCCCACAGATGAACTAGTGAACTAGCTCCCACATTTTCCGCTCCGTAGTTCAGTAGTTCGGACAGAATGAAAGAGATCGACTGAACTAAGATCGTTGCACGGGAGCGGGACAGCACTACACTATAATACTCCCGTTCGCTCACCGATCATGCGCGCATCTCGTTCCGTACACTTTAATTGTCGCATGCAGCAGGAACCGTATTAAAACGAGCAAACAAAGACAAACTAAATCTGAAATCTCTTTGCGAGCGGACGATTTGATCGCTCTTGATCGGTCGGTCTCTAATACGAGCTAGGAACTAACGAACTAGAAGAACGAACTAGTTCGTTTAAGAGCGGAGAACTAGATTGAGCGCTCTCAGTAGTGAACTAGAATGCCCAAGACTACTCCAAACACACGATTTACCTTGCCGAATGTAGAAACTAAACTAGTCAAGAAGATACCAGGCGCGCGGGGTCTGGAGTTCGCGCGAGGCTGCCATTTCGGTGTGACTCGGCCCTTATGGTGTTTCCAGATATTTCAATTTAATTTGCAATAATTTCATTTTCAGCCCACTGCTAATGAATCTGGCCCGAGTTGCGAGTATATTGTACCTGAAGCTTCAGATGCAGAGCTGATGGTATGTATGATGAAATATTAAATACTACATTATTCACTGACTTTTAAAGTTCATTTTAAATGAATCCTTAGCTACGTATATGTCATTAGGCGTCCTTCAAGTAGGGTTTCCATCCATCCGGATTTCCCCGGATTGTCCTAGTTTAGAAAGGCATCCGGAGAGCGTCCGGGCGGCTTAATTTGTAGTCAGGATTTAAACATTTAAAGACTTGTGCTGCCCGCGACACACGCACACTTCTCCGTGCCCCCACCCCTCCTGACGCAGTTACCACGGTACCCACTTTGACTCATGTCCGGGTTCTGGACTCTAAAATCCGGGGTTTTCACGCGTCTTGTCCTGGTTTCCAAATTTTAATTTTAAAGATGGCATCCTCACCTCCTCCAAGTCATGCCAACCTCCTCCACCCCTGTGGGAGACAGAGGGGTAGCTAAGCTAGGGCTGAAGCGGACCATAGACCCGGCCTCGCACCTGAGGACGTAATGAGAATTATTCGAACCAGTACTTCCTGAGATTAGCGCGTTCAAACAGACTCTTTAACTTTATTATTTTAATATAGACATCCTGAAGCAATGTTAATTCAGAATTTGTTTACAGTGTATCCAAGGTATCACAGAGGAGAAAAATGAAGAGGTGGACAGCAAACAGGTATAATAGTGTTTAAATTACTTTTTTTTAGTGTGGTAAAATCATCAAATGAGTCCTCCCACCGAGGCTAGAGCAGGAAGGGCTGTCAGACTTGGATTGACTAAATTCCACGGTGTCCCTCAATAGCCCTTTACGTTCTGGTGGATTATGGCCCACTCCCTCTCACAGAGAGGAGGCCTGTGACCTAGCAGTGGGAATATTATAGGCTGATGATGACTGAATTTCTTTACATAACTCCAGAAAAAAATTAATTAAATTACTATTACAGTTCGTGGGTAGACCACCACCACCACCGCCAGCGCAGCAAAAGAGTAATGCACCAACAACTTCCAGTAAGAATTACTTTCTTGGTTTATTTTATTTTATGAATTGTTTTCACTTTTCATTGTTGGATTTCTCCTTAGACTATACTACACTCGGCGTCACAAAAATCGCACCTCTTCGAAAATAAGTTTAAAACATGTCCCGCCAGTAACGAATACATTAAACCCAATTAATATTGGTATCAATTGAAAGTATGCTTAACGACCTTTAAACTAACAACAGTTAGAATCCCTAAACACAACAGGTTTCATTAGCACGTAACGTTAAAAAAAAAAATGTCAAAATACGCATTGCAAGGGCCACTAATTGCACCTCCCTACAAGGGTATAAAACGGGCGACCCGGGTTAAATGTGGGTCATCCTTCCGAGACCACATCAAAGCAGCTCGTAATCGGGCTGCTTTTGCTATGGGTAGGCTCCACTTCATGCTCATCCCGAAAAGTCCCCTGTCCCGCAAGTGCAAAATGCGCTTATTCACGGCGGTAATCCGCCCCATCATGACTTACGCGTGTGCCATCTTTGCGCATTCCAATCCCCGCTTCCTCTACAAAATGCAGGTCCTCCAAAACCGTTTTCTTAGGAAAATCACGGGAGCCCCGTACTATGTCCGTAACGACACCCTCCACCTAGACCTTAGGATCCCCACCATCGCTCAGTTCATGAAGCGCATTGCCACGCGCTTCTTTGAAACTGCAGTTAGGCACCCCAATCCGTTAATCGCATCGTCCGCTCGATACGATCCATCGCGTATTAGCTCCGTTCGCCGACCAAGGCATACCCTCATCACCCCCGACGACCCCATCACCCTCCTCCAGGAGAGCCGTAGGGAAACCAGTACGCTTCGCAAACAGAAACACAGACCGACTCCGTCATTCCGCCCTCGCCGCCGAGGCCGCCCGCCGCGACGCCCAAGTCAATGCACTCCCCCCCGTCCCATGCTGAGCCAGTAGCTTTAAATTAGCCCCTAAATAATGAAATATTTAGTTATCCAGCCTGTCCCTTGCTGTCCTCTGTCAGTGACGCCCTAAGCCGAGGTCCGTACCCCACAGGGGGTGCCCTTAGCGTGTGGTCACTTAGTTTTTAATTTAGTTTGTAAGCCCCTGGCTGGAGGCCTTAGAGTCATCTATGGCAACCACAGGAAAGTCCGGTTAAGCAGCACACAACCTCTTATAGGTTGACCTGCGAGATGCCCGTATCCAAAAAAAAAAAAAAAAAAAAAAAAAAATAAATGTGGGTCATTCGCTATTCAACCTTTGAAGTGAACACACGTGAACAGCTACAGCAAGAAAAATACCCCAGAAGATGGATACCACTGCAGATGAAGCCGCTCAAGTCATTGCACTACTGCAGTCAGGGATGCGGCAATGTGATGTTGCTCGGCAACTGAACTTGAGTCGTTTTGCCGTTCGACGAGTGTTCCAACGCTTCCAAGAGACTGGTGGCTATATCCGAAGACGTGGATCTGGAAGACAACGGTGCACATCGGAAAGAGACGATCGCTTCATTGTTTCGACGTCTTTACGTAATCGGTTCTCCAATGCTGTTGAGCTGCAACAACAACTGCTATCAGCTCGCAGAACTTCTGTAAGCGTCTCCACGATTAGAAGAAGAATGCGGGAGAAGAAAATTGCAGCTCATAGGGCTGCTACAGGGCCAAAATTGACTGCACAGCATAGGAGAGACCGGTTGCAATTTGCCCGTGACCATGTGGATTGGACAATAGACCAATGGAGGGCTGTGCTCTTCTCGGATGAGACGAGGGTGTGTCTTTTCTGCAACGACAGGCGTCGAAGAGTGTATAGGAGGCAAGGTGAACGATTCGCACAAGCCTGTATTCAAGAGACAGTGGAATACGGGGGTGGCTCGTGCATGTTCTGGGGCGGCATGTCAATCGACGGTAAAACGAACCTTGTGTGTGTTTCTCGGACTGGAAGTGCTCGCGGGCAAGGGTCGCTGACTGCTGCTCGGTACATAACAGAGATCTTAGAGGAGCAGGTTGTCCCTTATGCGGGTTTTGTTGGCAGTGGGTTCACGTTAATGCACGATAACGCCCGCTGTCACACCGCTTTAATTGTAAGAGACTACCTGCAAGAAGTTGGAATCCCTGTTATGCGCTGGCCGGCGCGAAGTCCAGACCTAAACCCTATTGAGCACCTTTGGGATGAACTGAAACGGCGAGTACGGGCACGTGATCCTGCCCCTACCACTCTCCAAGACCTCCAAGATGCCGTCGTTGCAGAATGGGACAACATTCCTCAAGAGACTGTTGTCACATTAATTAGGTCCATGAGAGAACGCATGGAAGCAGTCATCAGGGCTAGGGGGGGTAACACTAGGTTTTAAGTTGTTTTTAAGGACTTTGTTGTAATTTTTGCTGATAAAATAAAATTTAACTTTTTAATCATTTGCATTAGCTTGCTTTTTTTTATTCCCTGGTAAACAAAAAACCAAATCCATTGATTTATACTGAAATTTAAATAAATTGCCTTTCCAATGATACCTTATAGTCATATGTCTACCATTGATTAATAGGTTTAAAATGACTTTGAAGGGAATTCTTAAAGTGGTGCGATTTTTGTGACGCCGAGTGTATTTCAAAACTATACCTAATAAATCTTCAAAGAAAAACCCAAGCCAAATAAAAAAATGATTGTATTTCTTATGTCCACAGCGCCCCAAAAACGACGAGTTATGGTACGACGGCCACGTCCGTATTTTCCACCACAGCCCTCATCGCGTACGGAAATGGCGAACCTCACCGAACGTTTCATCGCCATAGAGGAGAAGCGTTTGGACAACGAAAGACTCCTTATAGACAACCAGCAGAAGATGTTAGACGTTTTAAAAAACATAAGTGAGGCATGGTCTAAACAGAGTCAAGCGCTCCAGGAATTATGTACATCCATCAGAAGAGACAAAGATAGCTGAGTGTCTACCATAGAGTTTTAAATAATATTAAATCTCTTTGAGGAAATATAGCACCACACACCACATCGCTCGTAGAACTGACAACCGATGGGGAAGAAAAGTTCTCGAGTGGCGACCACGGACCGGAAGACGGAGCGTAGGCAGGCCTCCCACTAGGTGGACCGACGACATCGTGAGAGTCGCGGGGAACTGATGGATGCAAGTGACGAATTGTCGTTCGGCGTGGCAGTCTAAGGGAGAGGCCTATATTGAGCAGTGGACGTCTTCTGGCTGATGATGATGAGGAAATAAAGGCATTGGAATGCAAAGGGTTAATGCTTAGAAACAGCAATGGATGTATTGTTGTTGCTGCTACAGATAAAGAAAAGTATGGTAAAAGCTTTTCTCCCTTGCGGACCATAATGTGGAAGAACGCTATAATTAAACAATAAAAAAACCTCGTCGATATAAAGCCTGCCTCGATGATCTAGTGGTCGCATGCGCCACTACTGAGCGAGTAGTCCTGGGGTTCCATCCCTGGGCCGGGCCAAGTTTTATTGAATTTTCCATCAGGAATTTTACGGTAGCAGTCATGGAGTCAGCATTTGTGTTCGATTGATAGTAACTAGGCGCGCCCATTACACGAGACTTAAAACATTTGTGAAACAAATGTGTACTATCTGGTACCACCTACACCTCTGCTAATCTTTCGGAGATTACAGTGCAGGTTTGATGTTATGTATTTTATTTTATAGGAATTCAAATAAGTACTGAAATCATGGAAAACGGGGAATTAGACAGATGAACTACAGTTTAGTTACTTACAGTTTATTACATTCAGATAATAATGTATGGACTATTTATTTTACATAATAATCATAAATAAACCCTATCTTTATTACTTTTTTGTTATTTTTTTTTTGACACGTGAAATATATTTAAGACATATGGAACCAATGAAGATATTACTAGATTACCACAGCTTCTTACAATGAAGCTTAATGAAGGATTAAAATACGACTTACGCTGGGGCCACACTACCTACCGTTAATCATCGCGAAAAATAGCGGGACTTCCCGATAGCTTTTGGCCTCTGCATTAGAGTTCACAGTCTTCAGTTACTGGTTTACCAATAACCAATGTTCACAAAAACTGTTAAAAATACTACCTATACTACAAATTAAGTAAGTTCTTCGAACAGTAGATGGGCTATTTATAAAAATTCTATACAATTTGTAACTATTTGTTAAAAACTGTAAGGGATTTTTGAACAAAAGTGAGTAGGTATGGTTAAAATTAAACTATGGGATTTTAACTAATACTTACATTGGCTATTAATCAGACAAATGGTCTTTTAACACTCGAAAGGAGTACAATCATTACCTAGCTAAAGAAAAACAAAATTATAATAATATTGCAGTTACTTACACATAAAATAAATCACATCAACAATCTTAAAAATACATAAATCTTACAAATCCGAATGAGATCAAAACTTTAAAAAACTGAGATCAGATCTAAAAACCCCGTTAGCAATGTTGCTAATATAATTACTATAAAATTTATCATAAATTAATTATTTAACAGAATAAAATTAATTGACATGTATAACTTTATAAAACAATGTGGTGTGTTTTTCGGGACTCCAGTAATTGAGCCTTATAGGTAGATGGTACCCGAAGTCATGGGGAGAAGCCTTGACCCAGCAGTAGGATGAAGTAGGCTAGCAGTATGCATTATCAGTAGATGGTACCTTAATACTCAAATACTGTCACTAACATTATAATAATGTTTACTACGCTTTTCAACAAAGAATAGTATGACCTTGGCGCCATCTTGTGAGTTTTTTGCACGCGTTTCTATTACATATTTAACATTCTCATATAAACTATAATAATTTGAAACTTGAAAATAACACCTAACTGAAGTGAAACATAATTTAATATAAGGTGCTGTTATCCTATTCTTAGTTGGAACACATAGTACCAATCACAATTTTTTAACTAATAATTGTGAGTGCATCTTGATAACATGATTCCAGTTCCTGAATAGCATTTTGATGCTCTTGCCATAATTCATTAACTAAATCTTGCCTGCTTTTCTGTCCACTTTCTATGACATCCTGTGGTTCAGCCTCCTGTCTAAGAACTCCAAGTATTCTAGATTCTTCATCTAAATCATGGATATCGAACCCAGGAGAAGGCATCCCAGCCCTATTACACAAGTTGTGTAGGACACAACAAGCTATCACTAATTTTCCTACCATCATAGGATCGTAGTGTAATACTCTGTTGAGTAGCAAACATCTGAAGCGTCCTTTCAGTATTTGTATCGTCTTCTCCACGGTGTTCAATGCAGTGCTGTGCAAGTCATTGTAATAGCTCTCTGGACTATCGTCTTCTGGATCACTGAAGGGAGTCATCAAAGACTGTGTTTGAGGATATCCTGAGTCACCTGAAAGCAATGAATAATAAATATTTAGTGCAGCCCCTTTTTTAACATTGTCTGAAAAAGTACATGGCATGATCTATGATTGGACAGCAAGTCAATGATTACCACAATAATGACTTGTAATAATTACTATTCTAGTGTATGTTGCTTACCAAGTAGGTATACTTTTTCTCCATTATTATTCAGATCTTCTAATTGTACCTTTACTCTAGTGTTGGAAAAAATATAACTATCAGGAGTTGAACCACCAAATGTTACATCAACATGCAGGATGTTGAGATCAGCATCACTTATCTGAAATAATAATGTTTTTTATGGTTGGTATAATAATTACAGCTCAGCACAGGGATCTTCTGGCTAAGCCACTCGTCGAGGTTGGTCTATGGATGGGTTATCATCTATCATCTTTCCTCCTTGCCTCTGAAGGCACATAAAGCTGTTGGTCCCAGCTATCATTGGGTATTGTATCAGCCAGTTACTGGGTTGTGGGGGTCTGCTATGCAGTCGCTCCTGTAAAATACTGTTATTCAGCTGCATCTGGTTTGACTGGAAGTTGATCCCAATATAGTTGGGAAATGGTGGCTAGGCAGATGATGATAACCCCCAATGCAAGATTGAGGGTTGCTATAAGTATTTAATCTACATTCAACACAATCGGAAAGACTTACAATCAAAATACTCCTGGTATAATAGCCTTTACGGCAAAAATATCTCTCATCATTTTTCCTAGGCCGTATCATGGAAACTAGAGTGCCACCAATACAGCCAAGTGCCCCTGGCATTTTGAATTTCTCATAAAACCTGTAATTAGCATAAAATAGGAACATTAACGACACAATATTTACATGAACAAATAAGGGTTCGGTTTTTTGCCATTTGGCTATGGAACCCTGAAAATGTGCTTTTCATTCTTACCTCGACTGAAGCTCCTGTCGATCATTTTGGTTCTGTGGAAATTTCATGTATTTACTAATGATGTTTCTATTAGTGAGAGCATCAACAACTTCGTGAATTGCCCTGGAGGCTGAAGGTTGAGATACGTGTCTCCTCACATTCTCGCCAATGATTTTTTGATAACTTCCATTAGCAAAAAATGATAGAGCATATAATATCTGAAACAAACGAATGTTTTGGCTCCACTGGAGTGCCTGATCATTGAACTTGTTGAATAGGGAAACCGAGCTGGTAACAAACCTTTAATCTCTTGCTAAAACCAGTGGAACGGAATCCCTGACGCATGTAAGGGGATAGATCATTTTCCAATACATTTACTAAATCTTCAGAAAGCCTGTAAACTTGGATAAACTCACTATCACGGGATATTGTTTTTATAATTCCTGATGGCTTCGCCGGTCGGGCTTTTGTTTCTTCAGCATTTGTTGGTAAGTCATCAATTTCCGCAGCTTCTTCTATTAGATGAAGCTTTATAATTAACCCAGCTGCCATTATTTCAATAAATAAATAAATATAGAATCGAAATACAATGGAAAATAATCTTTATAAGTATATAAATTATGTTCTGTGCAGTTCTGTGATTTGTTTATTACTCTGTGATGGAAAACGATATTGCCACAGACTACCTAGAGATCACAGAACATAAATACCCTAACGGGACTAGAGATACGATAATATTTTTATGGAAATTGGAACGTCAACGGTGTTGCTTTAACACAAATTAAGATGATTTGTGTATTTGGTAGGTAATTTGGTAACAATCAAACATTGATGATACTTCATGCACCACCATTGAGATAAAGTTTATGTCTACAGCTTGACATAAAAATGTAGAAAACCGGAAGTCGCTACTCAAAGTCAAAGTCAAAGTCAAATCATTTATTCCAATTAGGCCATCTGAGGCACTTTTGAACGTCGATTTTTAAATTTAAAGGGAATAGGAAGGGATGGGATTGATTCTACACCCATTCGCTAAGGTAGGTTGTATGGAGAAGAATGGGCAAGAAACTCCATACTTACTCTTTTTCAAAAATGTTTCACAATGTTACGAAATAACAATTAAAAAAAAAAAATGTGAAAGCGATGTACTCAAGTCAAGACTATTAACAAAATAATTTAAAGGATAAAAAAAAAACAATTATTATACAGCTAAAAGGTACACGGTGTTCACACTTTCACAAAATAAATAATGCAATTATAACTTAAAAAAAATACAATAAAGGCAGTGTGTGAGCATTAAAATTTCAACCAAGTTTGATTTTGCTCAAGCCCTACATTGTACTATGGAGCAGGACCAGCATGTTTCCAAGCATTTTTATCTTGAATATAATCTTCTAATTTATAATATGCTTGTTTACTTAGTGTATTTTTGATATAAGTTTTAAATTTTCTTTCATTTAGTTTTAAGATCTCACTAGGTATTTTGTTGTAACATTTAACACAGTACCCCATAAAAGATTTTTGTACCTTTGACAATCTAAAATAAGGTTGATCAATTTTATCTTTATTTCTAGTATTAAAATTATGCCTGTCACTAATTTTTTTGAAAAGATGAATATTTTTCCTAACGTACATTATATTTTCATAAATAAATTGACAAGGCACTGTCATTATATTAATCTTTTTAAATAGTTCCCTCAGAGATTCGCGACGATTTAAATTGTAAATTGCTCTAATGGCTCTCTTTTGCAAAATAAAAATAGATTCAATGTCGGCCGCCCGGCCCCATAGTAGAATGCCGTAAGACATTATGCTGTGAAAGTAGCTGAAGTAAACCAAGCGTGCAGTTTCAACATCTGTTAACTGTCTTATCTTTCTAACAGCATAAGCGGCTGAGCTGAGTCGCCCCGCTAGAGATGCTATATGGGGGCCCCATTGTAATTTATCGTCTAACGTGATTCCTAGGAAAACTGTCTGCTCAATAAAATCCAATTTTTCTCCGTTCAATAAAATGTCGCAATCGCTACTTCTAACATTTGGCAAAGTGAATCTAATACATTTTGTTTTCTTTTCATTAAGAACTAAATTATTTAGAGTAAACCAATTTTGAACCTTAGAAATACAGTCATTAATAGTGTCTAGATTTTGTGCACGTCTATCTATTTTAAAAATTAACGATGTATCATCCGCAAATAACACCATCTGTGGTTGATTTTTTAGTAAATGGGGTAAATCATTATTATACACTAAGAAAAGGAATGGACCCAAAATAGAACCTTGAGGCACGCCCATAGTCATTTCAGCCCCTAATGAATTTATACCGTTTACCTGAACTTTAACCTGTCTATCTCTTAGGTATGATTTAAGTAAATCCAGAGATGTATTTTTAATGCCATAATGTTCCAGTTTCAGCAAAAGCGTTTCATGGTTTACGCAATCGAATGCCTTTGAGAGGTCGCAAAAGATTCCTATGGCATCTTGCGCTTCCTCCCAGGAGTTAAAAATATTCTTCAAAAGGGTAACACCGGCGTCAGTTGTACAACGACCTTTGGTGAAACCGAACTGTTGATCATGAAAGATGGAGTTTTTATTGAAGTGACATAGCATTTGTTCAAGCATTAACTTTTCAAACACTTTACTGAAAACTGGCAATATTGACACAGGCCTATAATTGTTAGCTTCCTTACAATCACCCGATTTGAAAAGTGGAGCTACCTTACTATGCTTCATAAGATCCGGAAACACTCCTTGGTCTACACTGGTATTAAATATAAAAGCTAAATAAGGCGCAACGGTTTCTATTATAGATTTACAAGCCTTTACAGACATTCCCCAGAGATCTTCTGTTGACTTAATTTTAAGATCTTTGAATGCTTTAATCACAGCTTGGGGGTTTGTATGCCGGAACCTAAACTCCGTCGGGCATGCCTTTACATTTTTTCTAAGTAAGGCAGCAGAGAGTGCGGGTGACGAATTTAAGGACTCAGTCGTCTTAAGAGGTATGGTCGAGAAAAACCTTTCAAATTCCTGAGCTACATCTATATCTGTGTTTATAGGACCATGCACAGTTTCTAAATTGTATTCATTATTACGCTGTTTATTCCTACCTGTCTCATTATTTATAATTTTCCAGGTTGTTTTAATTTTATCATCAGCTGATTTAATTTTACTACTAATGAAAAGAGCCTTAGCTGTTTTACATACACGTTTAAAAGTTTTTGAATATTTGGCAACATACTGATGAAAGCTAATATTATTCATATTATGACTCTTAAGACCATAAAGTTCAAAGAGTTTATTTCTACTTTTGCGAATACCTGGTGTTGCCCAATCACTAAATAAGAACTTTGTGCAGATAGTTTTAGATTTAAGAGGAAAAATACGATTATATTCTGTGTTTAAAATTCCAAAAAACTCAGCATAGAACTCATTTGGGTCACTTATATTATTAAAGCTATGATCACATAATTTACTTGCTATAGTTTTATTCATGTTTACTAAATTTCTATCTGTAATTGGCCTATACCTTATTTGAGTTTTTTGAATAGGTGTATAGGCGCAAAACGTTATTGTTTGGCCACTGTGATCCGATGGCAGTTTATTAACAATTTCCTTATGTAAGTAATCACAGTTAGAAAAGATATTATCTAAGCAAGTGGCAGAAGAAGCTGTCACTCTGGTTGGTTCCATAAAAACATGTGACAAATTAAAAGATTTAAAAAGACTCAACAATCTAATACTATTGGAGTTATTTTCTAATAAATTAATATTAAAATCACCACAGATGATGATAGATTTACTATTAGTACATATTTTATTTAAAACATCTTCCATTATAGCATCAAACATAGGTAGATTCTGATAATTTGGGGGTCTGTAGACACATACTATCACATGCTTATCAAGCTCAACACAGGACAATTCAATGGTATGTTCAACTGACAGTTCAACAATGTCATTTCTAGTTTTACATTTAATCGAATTCTTAATTAGAATTAATGATCCGCCATGTATCATACATTTACGGCTGAAATGGCTAACTACACGATAATTATCATAACAAATAGACATAACTTGATGATCTTTTAACCAATGCTCTGTAAGGCAAACAATGTCAAACTTGGTTGATTCCAAAAACATTTCTATTTCTAGTAATTTAGAAGAGCACCCTTGAATATTCTGATTAAACAATTTTAATGTGTGTTGCTCTCCACTTGTTATTTTATACTTAACTAATTTGCTAGAAGAAACCTGTTTATTGTTCACTGATAATGAGTTACTAATTGCAGAGGTTTCTTCTGTTGTCTTACAATCTAGTTTAAAGTAATATCCGGAGTGATCTCCACGACGGGACCATCTAGTGTAACAGCAGGAAGGGACTGCCCAACCTGAGTAGTAGTGGTCTCCAAGGCCGGTGGTATATTAGGTAGACCCTCCTTCGTACAGCATGCAAGTACAGAACACTGCATCACTATGTTTTTAGGACAACCTAACAACACAGACTCGTCACTTAAACTACTACTTAACCTACTTAACCTAGAAACTACTGTCTTCGCGCTACCAGCACTTTGAATGTTTTTTTTTTTTTTCACTTATTATGGTCGATTTATACTAGCGCAGAGTCGAAGCGCATCGAAGCGAATTTCTAAAACTGAACATAACAATTTCTACCTTAACTCCACAGCGTAACGCACATAATTACTTCTAAGATTTTAAAAAGTCACGCGCATTCTTCAGAATTCGCGCGTCTGCGCGCGAACAACGCCGATCGTGAATCGTGAAAATCTTAGAAGTAAAGTGTGCGTTACGCTGTGGAGTTAAGGTTGAAATTGTTATGTTCAGTTTTAGAAAATGCGCTTCGATGCGAATAATAAATCTATCAAACCTGCGGTCTTTATTTACATCAAATATCAAAGATTTTAAAACGCTGTCAAAAATAAAAATTTTAGTTCCGTTTCAATCCGTTCTGGCCAAGCTGTATGTGCACCACCGGTTCTATTGCATTGCATCGCATGATACCGATGGCCATCCCTAGTCCTTATAGTTTTACAGGGCCCCATGGAATTGAAGTATGGACTGCGCAATAGCTGCGTAAAATAGACCCCTTCTCGACTAGATTATGGGAATCGAAAATTGATATTTTTTGTGTCTAGTTGACACAAAAAAATACAGTTTCAGGGATATTTCTCTAGACAAATAAAACGAAGAGATAAATAAAAATAATTTGGTTTTATTAACATATTTTTACATTTTTTATCCTCTGTTGAATTATGTACCTATGCTAAGGTTTACAATATAAATATTATTAATCAGTCTTTCAAAATTATACAAATCAAATTATCTACAGTTAAATTTAGTTAAACTTTTAATCAACTTCTTCAACTGTCGGTCCATTATGCTGTTGGTGTTGATATCCTCCGTAGCCTCCAGGCATTCCGCCGGGCATACCACCGGGCATTCCTCCTGGCATACCACCGGGCATTCCTCCTGGCATACCACCGGGCATGCCCCCTTGGTTACCTCCTGAGCCAGCACCATGCATCTTGCTCATGACGGGTGAGCACACTCGCTGCACGTCCTTCAGTTTGTGCTCGTACTCTTCCTGCTCCGCCAAGGAGTTGTTGTCGAGCCACTTGAGCGCGTCGTCGCACGCGCTCCTCGCTGTGCTCTTGTCCTGCTCCGAGAGCTTGTCTCCGGCGTCATCCAGCGCCTGCTTCACGCTGAACACGTACGCCTCGAGCTGGTTCCTCGACGCTACGCGCTGCCTCTGCTTCTCATCCTCGTCTTTGTATCTCTCCGCGTCGGCGAGCATGCGCTCGATCTCAGCCTGTGACAGACGTCCCTTGTCGTTCTTGATGACGATGTTCTTGCTTCGGCCGGTGCTGTTCTCTTTGGCCGACACGTTGAGGATGCCGTTCGCGTCCAGGTCGAAGGTGACGTCGATCTTAGGGACGCCGCGCGGCGCGGGCGGGATGCCGGTCAAGTCGAACGTGCCCAACAAGTTGTTGTCCTTCGTCATCGCTCGCTCGCCCTCGTACACTTGGATGGTGACCGCCGGCTGGTTGTCCGAGTACGTGGTGAACGTCTGCGACTGCTTGCACGGGATCTTAGAGTTGCGCTCGATGATCTTCGTCATCACGCCGCCGGCGGTCTCGATGCCGAGCGACAGAGGGGCCACGTCCACTAGTAACACGTCCTGGATCTTCGCGTCTTGCTCGCCGCTCAGGATAGCTGCCTGGACGGCCGCGCCGTACGCCACGGCTTCGTCGGGGTTGATGGACAGGTTGAGCTTCTTGCCGCAGAAGAAGTTCTGCAGCAGACTCTGCACTTTCGGGATCCTGGTGGAGCCTCCGACGAGGACGACGTCGTGGATCTGGCTCTTGTCCATCTTGGCGTCTTTGAGCGCCTTCTCCACGGGCTCGAGGGTGCCTCTGAACAGGTCTGCGCACAGCTCTTCGAAGCGCGCGCGGGACACGCGAGTGTAGAAGTCGATTCCCTCGTAGAGCGCGTCGATCTCGATGGTGGCTTCAGTGCTGGACGACAGCGTGCGCTTAGCGCGCTCAGCGGCTGTGCGGAGGCGGCGCAGTGCGCGAGGATTCATGCGCATGTCCTTCTTGTACTTGCGCTTGAACTCGTCCGCGAGATGGTTCACTAATCTGTTGTCAAAGTCCTCGCCTCCGAGATGTGTGTCGCCCGCCGTCGCCCTCACTTCGAACAACGAGCCTTCGTCGATGGTTAGGATTGACACGTCGAACGTTCCGCCGCCGAGGTCGAAGATGAGGACGTTCCTCTCGCCCTTGAGGTTCTTGTCGAGGCCGTACGCGAGCGCGGCGGCTGTGGGCTCGTTGATGATCCTGAGCACGTTGAGACCGGCGATGGCTCCCGCGTCCTTGGTGGCCTGGCGCTGAGAGTCGTTGAAGTAGGCCGGCACTGTGATGACCGCGTCGCGTACGCCCGTTCCGAGGTAAGCTTCCGCCGTCTCCTTCATCTTCGTCAGCACCATGCTGCTGATCTCCTCGGGCGCGAAACGTTTCGCTTCACCCTTGAACTCCACTTGAATCTTTGGTTTGCCGCAGTCGTTGACCACCTTGAAGGGCCAGTGTTTCATGTCTTGCTGAATCTTGGGGTCGTCGAACTTCCTTCCGATGAGTCGCTTGGCGTCGAACACTGTGTTGCTGGGGTTGAGGGCGACCTGGTTCTTGGCTGCGTCTCCGATGAGGCGCTCCGTGTCCGTGAAGGCCACGTAGGATGGTGTTGTGCGGTTGCCCTGGTCGTTGGCGATGATCTCCACGTTCCCGTGCTGCCACACGCCGACGCACGAGTATGTTGTACCAAGATCTATTCCTACAGCTGGCATTTTGTGTGCTTCTTCTTGCAAAACTTCTCACAATAAACTTGATGTACAGTAGTAGTAACGTATAACGTCGAATGTATCTTGCGAGTCTTGTAAACTCCTCCGGTTTGCACCGAACTCTCTTCGTCTGCTTTGTATCGCGTTTCAAATAAAACTGAGTTCGCGCCGAGCGGCCGCCGCTTATATAGTCAACAAATGAGCTTCGAGAGATTTCTAGTTCTCGCTCGACGTCACTAGAAGCTACCAATCACAGAACAGTATTGAAGGAAATATCTAGAGGGTAAAGATTAGTCGACCAATCAGAGAGCGTGTGGGGAAGAGATAGCAATACACTTGCTATCTCGAAAGGGTTGACATTGTAGAAATTTACCCCAAAACTGGGGAGATTATGTTCTGCATCGGTAAGTTATACAGGGTGGAATAAATTTGTAATGCCACCTGGCGGGAAAGTACTTTTAATACTGCAGATAGAAAATTTTACTCAAGGGAAACATTCCTTTTTTTTAATAGAAAGCAAACTGCATTCAAAGATTTTCGAAAAGTCTCTTCTCACATACCCGGGAATCGAACCGGCTAAAATCTGAAAAAATTATACCTTGTACTTTTATAGAATTTTCAAATTTTAATATAACAGTCCATATTTAAATATGGAATGTTAGATTAAAATTTGAAAATTACCTCATACACGCAGCTACGAGTGTTTCGCAAAGGAGTCTGCATTACAAAAAATGGATGTTAGTTAAAGAGCTTTAACTTGACTCATTGAATTTGTAACTTCAGATTTCCTGGTTTTCATCATCATCATCATCATCATCTCAGCCGTAGGACGTCCACTGCTGAACATAGGCCTCCCCTTTCGATCTCCTATTTATTCCTGGTTTTCCTTTCATTTAATTTATCATGTTTGTTAGAAAGATTTCATCCTTATAATTATTGATCCTAACGATCGATGCAATAAAAGTACAGGGTATAATTTTTTCAGATTTTAGCCAGTTCGATTCCCGGGTGTGGGAGAAGAGAATTTTCGAAAATCTTTGAATGCAATTTGCTTTCTATTCAAAAACAAAGGAATGTTTCCTTTGAGTAAAATTTTCTATCTGCAGTATTAAGAGTACTTTCCCTCCAAGGTGGCATTACAAAATTCCACCCTGTATTATCGTAATTATACGACCTTACAAATGAAAACTTAGTCTTTTTGTGTTAACATAATTTGTTTTTTTTTTTTTAATAAAGTCAGTGAAATCACTAAATTGAAGAGGAAATGAACCGTGGAAGATGTGAAACGTAGACTTTGTGTATCAAAATCAATCTAATTCCACTTAACTCCAGTGCCCAAGTGAAGTGAAAATGTAATTGAGCTTACAAATTCCATGTGTTTTAACGAAGTCCCATTTAGAAAATAAAAACATGTGTAACTATTAAGGGCTTCACACACAGCAGCTATAATGTAAAGATGTACATTATATCACGATACATCTCATTACATCTTTCCATAGAAATCGTCAGGAGACCACAACCGACAGCTGTAATGTATATTTTTACATCTTCGAATCTCTATAGAAAGATGTAATGAGATGTATCGTGCTATAATGTACATCTTTACATTATAGCTGCTGTGTGCGTGTTACCTAGTTGTATATGGAGATTTAATTTTAACGTGCTGGCAACTCAGTCAGGCAAATGTCAGACCGATTCGACCAATCAGCACTCCAGCAAGAAAGAGACAACAATATATTTGCCATCTCAAATAGGGTGAACAGTGTAGAAATTTTCCCATAAAATCGGGAAAACAAAATGTAATTATTAATGTGAGTTTGTTTGGATGGATGGATGGTTGTTTGTTACTCTTTCACGCAAAAACTATTGAACAGATTTGGATGAAATTTGGTACACAGATACCTTATATTCCATTTTGATTTATGTTCCCGTGGGATAATTTTCGAGTTGTAGCGGGTGAAACCACTGGCAACAGCTAGTCTTATAACAATATTCAACAAGTGATACTATAATTTCCAATGTCGTGTCATTATTTAATCACTACTCAAACATTTTTACGTATATTTAAATCAAACATCAGTCGTTACCAATGTTAAGATGCCAAAGAAGAACAAAAAAAAAACAATTTTTTGAGCAGTTGTGTAAAAATACATTGGTTCGAAAAATTGGTCTGTTGTATTTCGCAGGCTGGCAACTCAGTCAGGGAGAAATCTAGAGCGTTCCACAGTTCCATACTAAATACTTCACGCATGCGCTCAGCGCACTTCTAGCCTTCTGGAATTTTACCACGCCGCACTCCGCACTCGCAAGTGTGAAAGAGACAGGAATAGTGTAGACTTAGAGTGTAGGTTTGTCTAATGGACGGGCGTTTTAATTTGTTTTTGTGAATGTTCGTGTTCTAATCGGTTGGTACTGGTAGTTTACTCGCATTTCACCAGTTACTTTGAAGTCCACGATGACCACGATAAAGGTGTCATAAGGTGTGTCAAGTCTATTGATACCTAGGTACCTACCTGGCAAATCTAGACTAGACTCCATGGTTGATACTGAGAATTGGCTAATGGAAAATACTATACCAATTTGCTCAATTTACCAATATCAATTTGTGCCAGCAGTGGTGGCCCAGTTACGAGTTGTAGGTCGTGGATTCAAACCCAGTCTGGCGCATTACTATGTGTAATTTATTTCAGCACCACTACTCTCAAAACGGTGAAGGAAAACATCTTAACCCTGGAGTGGTCGCGTGGACTACATATGTAATCCACCTATACAAAATCGATAATTTCCAACAATCGATTTGCTTTAATTTGTTGAGCCTCCAGGTACTTTCAAATGAATGATTGAGCGACACACTCCGTGCAGCATAAGCTTAGGACTCACTCGGTTGTGTCACAGGAGCTCAGTAAAGTGCGTGGACTACAATTGTAATCCGCGCGACCAATTGCGTAAGTATTTTTTTAACATTGAATTGTCGTTTTTTCGTTTATTGTAGACAAGTAATACCTTATTTTGTTTTGTTTTGTCACATTATTGTTATTTATGATGTTTGATTTTAGAAAAAAAATATACAATGCACGTGATGCACTAATTTAGTCGTGGCTAGCTGAAGTTGATGTGGGAAATGATGTTTATGAAGCTGAATCAAGCTCCGACGAAGAAATTCATAATTTATTAGAGGAAGACCATCAATCAGAATCCCAGCAAGAGCAAGAGATACTAGGTGATGGATCTGACGAAAGTTCTGAAGAAGATATCCATCTCAGCAACGTCACCAACGCACTGGCTTTTACAAATAAGTGAATGACATTTATGGTCGAAAGTAATTCTCGTAAACAGAGGGGTAATACAAAGCCATAACATAGTATTTATACCCGAAAGGAACAGCTCGTCAAAAAACAACCCTAGAAGACTGATTTATCTAATATTATACTAAGAAGAAAATTGATAATATCGAGGAGAAACATAGAAGAGAACGAGATGCTACACAGACCAAAAAAACTGAAATTTGAGGCTTTACAGGAATATTACTAATGGGTGAAGTAGTTGGAAAAAGAAAAGTACTTGTACTTTGTATTATATATGCAGAAACTCAACCCTCACACTTCGGAAGGACCATCGAGCAATGTTGTACGCCGTTGCCGCGAGTGTGGATGAGCGCGCATTATAAGCACCTGGAAGATGTGCACCAAGTGTGGTAAGTTTGTATGTGAGGATCATTTCAAGATTATGTGCCTATCCTGTGCTAAAAATAACATTTAGATAAAAGTTTTTACTATTATTTATAAATTTTGATCTCAATAAGAACAGTCCAAGTGATTTTCATGCCATGTTGGAGAAGATTTGATTTTTTTTGATTATTTGTAACACAGGGGTTGTGATGAAATTGTTATATTTATATTTTATTAAGAAAACTGTACTGATTATATTTTCATTGAAGTAATAAAGAGTTTATGAATAAATCTTTTGTTTTTTCAATTTGTATTATGGATTACGTATGTAGTCCACGCGACCACTCATGTAACTTTTAGGGACGCGACCACTGCAGGGTTAAGGAAACCGGCATGTCCTAGAACCATCAAATTCGAAGACATGTGACATCTACCAACTACTGGGCCCGTGTGGTGATTATGGCCGCCTATGTCCCAGGAGTGGGAACAATATAGGCTGATGATGATGAGTTTGTGCCACCTGGGAATCAAACCAAAGACTTCATTCTGAGCAGTTGTACTTCTTCCCACTACAACTACCTACTTACTTACCTACACTGAAGCAGACAGTTCTTAAAATGATAGGTACAGCAGATTGTGTTGTGGTGCATTAAAAAAGAAAGTCATCAATAAAACAAAAATACTCGCATAGTTCTGGAAATGTTCGACAAAGAGTCAGTTTTGTCTGTTACTAGTATTATTACTTGTAAATCTCCTCGCCATACGCCATAGGTACGCCTCGGTCAAGGGGGACACACAATCAAGAAATTTCGGAACAATTCTATCAGAGAAATTATTATTACAGAGGCCTTACCACGAGCACGAGCTCGTGGACGCGATCCAGTTTAGGCTGTGGGAAAGAGACACAGCTATGCAAGTCGTCTAGCGCCATCTCTGTCCCACAGCCTAAAGAGTTCATGGTAGGGCCTAGTCGAATTAAATAATAATAGATTTCAGATAATAAAAATGTGGAATTAATTACTTCACACCGTGGTTAGCCTAAGGCCCGGCGCCCACTATCGGCATCGGCACGGCTGAGGATTTTAGGTGATAAGAAGCAAGACATAATTTCCATGATTTATGATCGTAGTAACACAAATACCCGCTTTGGTATGCTTGAGCTACCTGAATCTGATTATTCTGTCTTAGAGGTTGGAAACGTTTTCCAGATAGAATCGGACTCTGAGTTAGACTAAGATAATGATATTGATGACTGATGAACCAATTACATTTGTTCTAACTCTTGTGGTATTTTGTATAATAAAAATAAATAAATATTCCACAACTATCACACAACGCCATCTAGTCCCAAGCTATAGTTTGTTTTTTAATCTCGTAGACCAAATTGACAAATGATAACATTAAAACTGACGTAAATACTATTGAAATTTATGTCAGTTTGCCATTTGCACCTGTCAATTCAGTCTACGAGATTAAAAAACCGACTTTAGATAAATAAAAATGTAGACATTGCTTAAACTTATATAAAATTGAAACAGCTCCGGTAAGTTACAAGAGCACTTGTGTTGGAGTTACCTTGCAACTTCCCTTACAAATCTAAAATAACAATGTTCAGGCCGTTTTACAATTAGAATGATTAA
Source organism: Agrotis clavis (assembly GCA_954870645.1). Taxonomy (NCBI): domain Eukaryota; kingdom Metazoa; phylum Arthropoda; class Insecta; order Lepidoptera; family Noctuidae; genus Agrotis; species Agrotis clavis. Next base: position 1,951,965 of record OX940943.1, on the reverse strand, counting down.
AAATACCTAAATAAAAAAAAAAATTGTGTGTATGTGGTGGGTGTGTGTAAATGTGGTGTGTGTGTGTAGATATTTATGAAACTCTAACTAAACTATTTTCATTTAATTTTTGTTTATTTATTTTGAGGGTTCTATATTATTCTTTGTGCTAAATTAATTAATACCTTTTTTTTTAGAAATACCCCTTTTTTGTGTTTTCTTAATAATTATTTGGATTCTAGACTTAAATCCAAACTGGTCCACCAAAATTGACACATCTGAAATTTTTATTTTTTTATTTGTATGAGTGGTTTTTTTTGATAAAACTGTTGAAGTTAATTGTTCCGATCATATTCATGTATATTAAGCCAAATTGTTCCAACAAAATTGCCACATAAACCAAAAAATAAATAAAAAATGTATCTACATTTTAAAAAAAAAAAAGCGCACCTGAGGCCGTGATACTGAGTATGTCAGAAAATCCAAAATAATTCAAGGATTAATCTCCTAGAAGAGAATTAGGGCCAATTGTGCGATAGCAGAGTTATCTTATTTTTTAATGTTGCCTCTATACAAATTTTTAAAGAAAAAATTCTCTCTCTGCCATTTATGTACTCAATTCATGAAAAATATATTTTTAGGCATGTAATTAGTCTCCTCAATCATTCCATGTGAAAAAAAATGACACTTTCGAAAAAATGATTTGAATGTCTATGAAACGCTGATTTCAGCCCACAGTGCGCCGGGCCTAAAAGTGCGATTCACTCCATGAGTTCCTATAGTTGTAAAAGTAATTAAATTATGTATGTTTAATAAAAATGCATCGAAAGTAGGTAATCCAAAAAAAGAAATTATAATTTGCAATGACTTAACCATCGGTAGTGTCGCCAAAGTCTACCACACCTTCTGTGTTTTTTTCCAGTCCGTTTGGTTTGGTGTCGAAGTGCCATTTCGTCAACTACAAAAGTGAAGATCATTCTATAACAGGCATTTCATTTTTCTTCCTCGCATATCAAATGCTTGCGTCGTGAAACACGGTGAAACTGAATCATTCTCACACCACTTGCCCAATACTCTAGGGTGTGGCAGAACGTTGTAACTTTCCTCACATATTTGTATGCACTTGGCGAATAAAAGTTTATTTTATCTCCAGATCTGCCCAGTTTTCGTACATTATCTTCTATACATATAATAAAACTGTAGAAAAATCGTTTTTGTACATCAAAATAAAATCCAAAAAAAATAGCTAGGGTGTTGAAGGACAACCAACAGAACCCATTTCCAGCATTTTTAGAATTTTTGTCTGTTTGTCGGTTTGTCTGTTTATTTGTGGCTCCATCACGTAAAATGTACGAAGGCAATGTAGATAACCTTTATACACAACGATCGAGCGTAACTTGAGGACTAATTTAGTTTTTGTTTCATTGCAATCGGTTAAGTCTATCAAAAGATATTTGAATTTAAAGTGTTCCAGACCCAGAAGTCAGTTTACACCGAGACGCGCAGTTCAGTAGCGCGATCTAGCTTGGAATAGAAAAACTACATACCTATTCAAATAATGTTGTGGACTGGAGTGGAGTGGTTTGGAGTGGAGTAGAGTAGAGTAGAGTAGAGTTAAGTAGAGTGTAATGGAATAGAATGGGATGGTTTGGGATGGAATGGAAAGAAAGAAAAGGTTTTTATTAGACTCACACTAGAATGGGAATGAGTGGTATGGAGTGGGATGGAGTAGGATGGAGTGGGAAGGAGTGGGATGGAGTGGGATAGAATCGGATGGAGTGGGATGGATTAGAATGGAGTGCGATGTAGTGAGATGGAGTGGGATGGAGTGGGATGGAGTGGAATGGAGTGGGATGGAGTGGGATGGAGTGGGATGGAGTAGGATGGAGTGGGATGGAATCGGATGGAGTGGGATGGAGTGGGATGGATTAGGATAGAGTGGGATGTAGTGGGATGGAGTGGGTTGGAGTGGGATGGAGTGGGTTGGAGTGGGATGGAGTGGGATGGAGTGGGATGGAGTGGGATGCAGTGGGATGGAGTGGGATGGAGAGGGATGGAGTGGGATGGAGAGGGATGGAGTGGGATGGAGTGGGTTGGAGTGGGATGGAGTGGGTTGGAGTGGGATGGAATGGGTTGGAGTGGGATGGAGTGGGACTGAGTGGGATGGATTAGGATGGAGTGGGACTGAGTGGGATGGAGTGGGATGCAGTGGGATGGAGTAGGATGAAATGGGCTGGAGTGGGATGGAGTGGGATTGAGTGGGATGGAGTGAGATGTAGTGGGATCTAGTGGGATGTAGTGGGATGGAGTGGGTTGGAGTGGGATGGAGTGGGATGGAGTGGGTTGGAGTGGTTTGGAGTGGAATGGAGTGGGTTGGAGTGGGTTGTAGTGGGATGGAGTGGGACTGAGTGGGATGGAGTGGGATGGATTAGGATGGAGTGGGACTGAGTGGGATGGAGTGGGATGCAGTGGGATGGAATGGGATGGAGTGGGATGGAGTGGGATGGATTAGGATGGAGTGGGATGTAGTGGGATGGAGTAGGATGAAATGGGCTGGAGTGGGATGGAGTGGGATTGAGTGGGATGGAGTGGGATGGAGTGGGACTGAGTGGGATGGAATGGGATGGAGTGGGATGGAGTGGGATGGAGTAGGATGGAGTGGGATGGAGTGGGATGGAATGAGATAGAATGGGTGCTCTAATCCAGTAGCAATTCTTCTGAATCTGAACGACAGAGGGCGTTTATTATAATCACCTCAAATATTCTTGAAACATAAATTCTAAAAATCTAATTATATGAAAACGATATGATTTATAAAAAACGTGGCGAGAATTAAGCGCTTCGCACTAAAAAATACATTGTTAAATTCCGACATCCACGCGAACGAAGTCGCGGGCACAGCTAGTGTTAGTATAAATTAGCGTCTGAACAAATGTGCCGAATTTTAAAAGTGTATTTAAGTAAGTATGTATGTACGTTTGTGTTCGCATATCTCCGAAACTACAAATCCGATTTAAGTAATTCTTTTTTTGTTGTACTACGTATTATTCAAGTTAGGGAATACTGCAAGGTTCATCAAAATCGGTTTAGTAATTTTTGAGATACTTAGAGAATTTTTTAGCTTATTGTGTACATAGGCGATGTTATTACCGGTGCTACGGATTACAAAATTCTAGTATACTTGTGAGAAAATTGTGTATTTGACAAGAAGTTGGGTAGTATATTTAAACAAAAGGGTAAAATAAAAAACTTAAAAAAAAAACGACTTCAAAAGCAACCACAAAAAAGGATAGAATAACCTACATACAGGGCTGGGCAAAATACCTACATGCTTTGCTTTAATTTAAATACAAATTACAAAATACAGTGTCGCAAGTAATTAAAATTTAAAATATATTTGTAAGGTATTTGAAATATAAAATCCAAAATACAGTATTTTAGCTATTTTTAATTGAAATACAAAATACTTACAAATTACATAATTTTACCAAAATAAGTAATCTATTGTAGACCAGCATGGGCTGAATAGCTGAATAGTAGAGGAAATTCTTAGCATAACGTTCACAATTCGGCGTTATTTTTATTTTTTTATGCCTTTTTTGGCCACGTTTGACGTACAGTCATAGCGTACATTGTAAAGATTCCAGCAGGTCAACCTGCCCGAATCTGTAAAATTTTTCAAATCAAAAAATATTAAATAGTACTACCTACGTTTAAAATCTGTTACAAGAAATTTGACTGATTGTGAGGTAGCTTGATGTGCTGACGTCAGTACATAACAGGTGTAGTGTTGCCAACTCTAATTAGCTGCCATTTAGTTACCATCTTTGCAGAGAGTGTAATGACGGTAAATGAAGTTTACAAATGTATTTTCTTAAAATGTTTCAAGTATTTGAAATACTAATTACAAAATACTTCGTCATCAGGTATACAAATGCATACGAATTACAAATCACATTCTAAGGAAGTAATTGAATTACAAATACAAAATACGTATTTTTATTTCAATTACGTATTTTAATTACAAGTAGTTCAAATATCTACTGCCTTTATAATAACTTTTCTTTCTGAAGTCGGTCGCAAAAATCAATGAAATAAAAAAAACAAAGCTACCGACTTCAGAAAGAAATTATTTTGTTATTTAGATTATGTAGGTTATTTAATCCTTTTTTTTGGTTGCTTTTGAAGTCGGTTTTTTTTTAAGTTTTCTTACACTAAATTCTATTAAATAAACTCATGCTGTCTTCATTTCAGTAGATTGTTCTTGAGATATATTTTTCTTTGTTTTTAATTGTTTTAATTTATCTCTCAAATGCACCACCCGTCTTCGTAATCTTTTATTCACACCCTTTAGATTTCTGTTTTTTTTTACTAATTCTTCTTTCTCAAAAGTTATTTTATTCACGATTCTTCTAAGTGCAGCTTCTCGAGGGGTTTCAAAAATTGACTCTGAATCAGACAAGTGTTCTTCAGTGAGGCTGTTAGGGCTACCGGGCATTGGTTGTTCAGGACATACCTGGAACATTTTTTTTCCAAATTAAGATAAAATATTCAAGAACACAAGCCGGTATAAAAATGCAACATTAACAAAAACGTAAATAAATTACATCCACAACAGGCACTGCAGTATTTTTTAATAAAGTGTATCCCTTGCTAGACGTGTACTTGTCTTCGTCTTTAAAATGAATGGAGCATACTCTACTCCATTTATTCGGTTGCCAAAATTCTTCATTTCTCTGTTTGCGGACAATCTCTGCCCACTCGATACACTTTAGTTCATTTGTTGGAAACCTAGAAACAACGATATATTAGACCTAAAGAAAAAGGTTATTGTTTAGGAATCAATCAAAGTGCTTTGATTTCAATGTAGTAAATAGTAATATAGGTAATATTAATTAATTTATCCTCTCTCATCTACTCATACATAAATCATATTATACAGGGTCTTTCTTTTAAATTGGCCAAATGGAAGAAATCCGAATCCATAAGAGATACGGGAGAAAATCTTAGGAACCTTTAGCTCTTTTTTGATGTTGACAATTTTGGCATTTTTATTTTTTGGTCAAGTGTGAGTTGGACAACTTAGAAGTAGTCAGTATTTCATTAGATATGACCCACTTCTGTTGCTCAGCCATTGTCCTTCCCGTACAATGGAATGGTCCTTGCATGACACTAAATCACATAACATCATAAAAAAAATTGGTAATTTTTCATTCATACAATATGTATGAAAAAATATTTTGCAAAGGGGTTTGAAGATTTGTGGCATACCTACCGCCGCCATTTTGATGATTTTTCAAAATCGCGGCCAGCTATGAAACCTTTATAAATCGTTAGCTGACATTAATGCCAACAAAAAATATTATGACAACAACCCGCGAAAAGTTTCCGGTTTCCGAGATAATAACCGTGAAAGTTAATCACGTGACATTCACAATTCTAAGCTAGTGTATGTGTTCGAATGTATCAAGATGTTAAAAATGTATCAAGATGTTAAAATCAACTCGCCTCACCCGCCTGCATTGTAGGTTTCTCGCTCGCACCTTTGAAATGTATGATGTATAATATTTTATTGAAAAATATAACAATGGCATGTCACCTTTACTTTTTGCAATTTTCGTAGGGATGGTTAGATTTTGCCACATTTTTAAATATCGAATTTACTTGTTTGTACCTGAAGCCATAGCTTAGCCGTTACATTGTATCCCTATCATTAACAATTATGACCACTACAGACTTGGATTGGCTTGTACCGGAAGTGTATTTACTTCGCGTGTAAAAAAAGGAGATATTTTGATTTCTTTTAATGAGTCCGCGCTCGAATATTCTCGCAGTCAGAGGTAATACAAAAAGTAAAAAATGCCTAATTGTGCCGTATTGAGTTGTAGAAACAATACACAAGAAGTGGGACGACTATGACGAAGTTTGTATACTAAATTACAGTTGTATCATCAAAATATCTATGCAAAATATGACACGCTCGTCTCGATGCAAATTAAAGAACATATTGCTTCTATCCAGATATATTGCTGTGATGGCACAGTAAGCAGAAACATCATGAGGCATATCATCATCATAACAGCCGTAGAAAGTCCACTACTGGACTAAGGCCTCACCCAAGGATTTTCCATTGGATGGTTATTGCCATACTCGCCACGCGTGGCAGGCGGGTTGGCGAGCACATTTATTTCAGCTTATTAGTCTTCCAACGCTGCTGCCCATTGAAAGAGTTTTAAGCTGAGGGGCTATGGATCTTACATTTTGCCCTATCCCTCGACCGACTTTTACGGTCTGCCGGAAGAGAAGCAGCTGGCACATTCTACGTTTTTCTTTTTCTCCCAGACCATTATCTCACCTATCAATTACTAAAATATTTTATAAAAATATATTAAGCCTTTGTTATTCCGAATTAATGTGGTCAACTTTAACACTTTATATCTCAGAAACCGGAAACTTTACGAGGGTTGGTGTCATAATATTTTTTGTTGTTATTGATGTCAGCTATCGATTTATAAAGGTTTCATGGCTGGCCGCGATTTTGAAAAAAAATCAAAATGGCGGCAGTAGGTATGCCACGCTCCATAGTAAAATCTTCAAACCCCAAAGACCAACTTCCGCCGTCCCGATTTTTTTCTTCCGATACAATGAAATTATCCCTACATGAAACAGAGTCGAACCGTCGAACGGCATTAAAAAGGCTACTGCATCGGCAATTTCTACTTTATTACCATGAAGTTAATGTTTAATGCTTTTTATCACCTAAAATCCACGGCCGTGCCGATGCCGATAGTGGGCGCCGGGCCTTAGAAAGTTTTTCCGTATCGCTTATGGATTCGGGTTTCTCCCTTTTGGCCAATTTAAAAGAAAGACCCTGTATATGAAACAAAATCAGACTGACAGTGACAGTGTTAGTTATGGACATAAAGGCCCTCGCATCGCATCTTCCACATTTTTTTTTCAGGAAATTAAAAAAATAATCGTCCTCTCCATAAAAACTGTCCAATCAAGTTTATAATTTTGTATGGTGAGGCCAATGTTTTTAATTTCCTGAAAAAAAAAATTGTGGAAGATTGTTCAGTTTCGTTTACTGAGCAAGCCCTGAAAGTTTGTGGAGGGTTTAAACCCTATACCTGTATGTATAATCCCTTACCGTTGTCCCCGTTACGTAGGTACTACATACAGCTTGGCCAGAACGGATTGAAACGTAACTAATCTTTATGTTTCTGACAACGTTATAAAATCTTTGATATTTGATGTAAACAAAGACCGCAGGTTTGTTAGATTTATTATTGTGCCATAAAACTAACGTAATAAGTGAAAGAAAAAATCATTCAAAGTGCTGGTAGCGAGAAGACAGTGGCGACTTCCGGTTTTCTACAGTTTTTTGCCAAGCTGTACATAGTGATGGGCCGGAGGGAAGAAAAATATGGGAGGGAAAAAAAAGATTGGGAAAATATGGGAAAATAAAATAAATTCCCGGAATTTTCCCAAACGACGGGAAAATAAATATTGAACCAATAACAATGTTAAAAATATGTAAATAATTATTGTATTAGGTGGTAATAAGGTGGTAGTAAGGCCTGCAACCGCTGGGTCATGCCAGTATTGATGTAGGTACTCTTTTGACATACTCATGGACTCAAAGTCTCAAACAGTACTTAATTGTTCGGACCCTCGTATCCAAGGCGATAGGAGGGTCCGTACATTGCTTACTGCTTATCGAATGCATCACTCACGGTCTTCGGTTATGAGATTGTATATTCGAGGTTGAGATTTTCTAAACGTTAAGACTTTGCTTGGCACTAATGGTCGCATGGAAATATGACAGACCAAGGCGCTTCACGGACGTTTTTTCCGGGCCGTACATAAGCCTGATGCAGATGTAGACATATCTGCGTCGGTAGCCTGGCTACGATCCGGAGACTTCTTTGGAGATCCAAAGGTTTTGTCAGAGCAATAATGGATGAAGTTCTGATGACATATGTATAACTACCGGAGATTTATTGTGAAGGATAGCAGGGCTGACATAATGTCGGGCATGCCACCATGTCCAGGCGAATCAGTCTATCACATTTTCTCCGGGTGTTCTCGTCTCGCTAACGGAGAATATTTGCATAGACACAACCCTGTAGCCAGAATAATCCATCAACTTGCTCTAAAATACAACCTTGTGGAATCAGAAGTGCCGTACTACAGGTATGTGTTCGACCCAGTTCTCGAAAGTAGCAATATGACTGCGATATGCACGCGCTGCGTGAAGAGCTCCATCGCGATCTCAGGGCAGTATGGAGGGAGCGTCGGTCGCAACAGAGGTCCGGGTACGCTACAATCGCGGCGGTAACACCCTCTCTTAGAGGAGTGGCTGGATAGGCGGCTCGGCGTCCTGACCTACCGCATGACGCAGGTCCTCGACGGACACGGAAGTTTCATGAGGTACATGTGTCGGATGGGGAAGCAGGAAACGCCTGGGTGTCACCACTGCGAGGACCGCCCGGAGGACACGGTGGAGCATACGGTGCAGGACTGCCCCGCTTGAGCAGAGCACCGCCGTGTCCTCACGGCAAAAGGCAGAGACCTCTCGCGCCCGGCTTTGGTCGAAGCTATGCTTCGGGGCGAGACGGTGTGGGATGCGGAGGATCCTGCGAAGCAGTCATGCATGGGCCGAGTGAGGGAGAGGACAGCGTCAGCGTCCGTCCACCCCAGCCGCAGTGGTAGATGCCCACGGCGCCGGACTTCGGTAGACGGATCTCCAGCCACCGTAGGCGCGGGCATGCGGGCGGCGAGTAATAGGCGACTCGCTGTCCGACCATGGACCATGTCCGGGTCAACGGCGCGTTGTGTTCCACACGTGCCTTTTCAAGCATTTATTTTTGACCGTATTCATGAATTTGATTTCTGTTTGAGTTCGTTCACCCGTGTGTAGCGTTCACAGCTGATTCCAATATGTTTCCATCACATTTTGCAGACTTTAAACAGGCAATTCATCGAAATACTTACAAATAACTTATTTTATTGGCCATATTAATAGGCTAAAGAAAAATGCTTGAAAAAAAATTTATTTTGAAAAAAAAATGGATGATTTTGAAAAAAAAATAGCAAAAAAAAAAATCTTTCTGGAATGTACTTGGTTATTGATACGAGTAAGCACACTTAATTCTTGCAGTTAATTTTTTAAGACCATATATTACGTTGAAAATCTGTTAGAGGCTCGAGAGTTTACGTTTGCCATTTGTCTACAAGCAAGACTAAAAGAATATACAAATTGTTAGATTAGAGCTATGATGATGTTGCTATTTATACGTACAATACCCACTTTTCAGCGCACCAAGTAATAGATCTATCTTCAAAGTCAGCTGATTATCTACTATTATAGGTATAAAGCTGCATTTATAGCAAAACTAATATTCAAAAAACAACCTAATAATCAGAAAAAGATCGGTGTGATACTTTTGAGACTTGTTCGAAGTTGATTTTAAGTCTTTTTAAATAAATACGTATCAACAAACATTTTCATACATAAAATCCCTTACTTTTATGCTGTAACCATACTTTTACAATGAATGTCTTTTTTTTAACCACTCACATGCATGCACAGACTCACAAAAAATGCAAAACTTTGTAAAAAATAAATTAAATTGCATAATTTTATACGAAAAATATTTTCCCGTCATTTGGGAATATTCCCGGGAAGAAATGGGAAAATATCGGGAATTTTCCCAACTCGGGAAAATTCCCGGGCAAAAACCCATCACTAGCTGTACATAATACACACGGTTACAATCATATCAAGCTATAAAAAACCAGTATAATCTGACCGTTCAATGAACGCAAATAACAAACAAAGCAAGACCACGATACATTGGTTTTGTATAGCTTGATGCGTAATTGCGTAGCCGTGTGTACATAATTATTATTGTTAAAAAAACGTGATTGAACTGACAGCGCACGTCATAAAACTATGGTTTATTTTAAGGTGATTGCGTCGATGTAGCCCGCGAAATTCAAATTTTCTTACGTTTTTTTACAATTTGCAGGCCAGTGACATTTGTAGGTAACTTTATCAAAATATGAATTGCGGTAATAACAAGTATAATTTAATATATAAGTAATAGGGTCAATTATAAGGATGAAATCTCTCTAACAAACATGATAGATTAAATGAAAGGAAAACCAGGAAATCTTAAATTAATTTAATTACCTATTTACAAAAAATGGTAAACTAATTAGTTGCTCGAAATGGGCTTGAAATGGCATTTAATTTATCATGTTTGTTAGAGAGATTTCATCCTTATAATTGACCGTAACGTCGATCGTTACGGTCAATTATAAGGATGAAATCTCTATAAAAGTACAGGGTATTATTTTTTCAGATTTTAGCCGTTTCGATTCCCGGGTGTGGGAGAAGAGAATTTTCGAAAATCTTTGAATGCAGTTTGCTTTCTATAAGTACAAAAATAAAGGAATGTTTCCTTTGAGTACAATTTTCTATCTGCAGTATTAAGAGTACTTTCCCTCCAGGTGGCATTACAAAATTCCACCCTGTAGATAGTCAACTGACTGTTTCGGCTTTGCGTAGGTATATTTCTCTGTGGTCGGTGATGCCATCTATCTGCCATCTATCGGCCCTGGCTGGAGGCCTTAAATTCTTAAGGCATCCACAGAAAAGTCCGGTTAAGGGGGATGCTCCAACCAGCCCGCGAAATTCAAATTTTTTTACGTTTTTTGCAATTTGCAGGCCAGTGACATGTTGTAGCTTTATAAATATATGAGTTGCGGTAATAACAAGTATAATTTTAAATATAAAAATTACCAAAAAATTCGCTTCATCAGCTCTCACATAGAAAAGGTGCATCGTAGTTAAATTTCGGAGATTTTAACATGATGCACCTTTTATAGGTGAGAGCTGATGGAGCGAATTTTTTGATAATTTTTATATTTAAAATTATACTTGTTATTACCGCAATTCATATTTTGATAAAGTTACAACATGTCACTGGCCTGCAAATTGCAAAAAACGTAAAAAAAATTGAATTTCGCGGGCTGGTTGAGCATCCACACAACCTATTAGAGGTTGACCTGCGAGATGCCATATAGAGATGCGCAAAATGTGTCAGTAAAAAGAAAATGAATGAAGTATATCTTTTCACTTGATGAAGTAGTTCATTCATTCATTCAGTACTTCATTTAGTCCAACAAATCAGAACGAGTTCTTGAATGAGATGATTCACTGAACTAGTTCATTGGACTAGTTCACTGGACTAGTTCACTGAATTAGTTCACTGGACTAGTTCATTGGACTAGTTCACTGAACTAGTGATTTAGAGAAATGATTCATTTCACTAAATCACTAGGTCAGTTTTATACGAATATCGATATTCCTTCAAACTTTAATACGAATATAGTCTTTACGGGAAATGGACCTACCGTTTCCCGTAAAGACTATATTCCTATTACAATAAAGTTCATACTTATTAGGGTGAATAGAGTAACTAAGCGAAAAGAAACACTGAACTAAAGACACATTTGAATGGCCAGTGAATGAATGAAAAGTTCATTTTGGGAAATGAACTAGTTCATTTACTTCAATCGTTCGCGAACTACAACTACCCATGACTAATGCCATACAAAAAAAAAAAAAAATGCCATCTATCGTGTTGATAAAGCAATTGCAATGACTTATTAATAAACATTGAGTAATAAAATTGTTGTCGCAGTCTTTCTTTTTTGACGCCATTAGAAACGAAATGTTTTATTTGTGAAAATATTAAGATAAATAAATGGTATATTTACGAATGATATGTGATTCCTTGACTTTTAGAAGTCTTGCTTGTATAATTTGTACAATATCTCATTACACACGACGGCATTTTCGGTGGTTTTGAGTCACTTTTACTTTTAGTTCACTCTGTAGTTACGTGAAGTGCGTCCGTTGTTGCCGGCAACGTTGTACTGAGTTCAAGGTATGCCAAGTGGCCATATTTCTATATTTGAAAGCGCAATACGAGATGTCCACAGAATAGGCACGACAGACCCCTTCATTTATTCTCTATGGCCATCTCTTTCAAACGGCACACGACACAGCACACGTAAATCAACAGTGTTGCCAGTATGATTTCCCAAAGAAGGACGGTTGGCTTTCTGAAAAGGTACGGTTTTTAACTTCAAGATACGGTTGGGTCGGTCGGGAATTCGGGATACTTCTTCAAGATAGATCTAGATCAGCTTTCTTATAGTTGACTATCTGCGACCTTAGCCTTAGGTTGGAAAAAAAGCGATAGGGAATCGAATATTATTACCGCTTGCCAATTTCGAAAAAAATCATTTGTAAATCAATTTTATTATAGAATGAAGTAAAGTCATTAAATTCGTTAATGATACAATGAATAAAAAAAAAATATATATATTAATATATAGGAATAATGTAATGAGGAAGTTCAGATATGAAGCGATATTCTTCTCTATATTTAAAGGAACAAAAAGTGTCGTTTATTTTATTGTTTTTAAACAAGTGTATAACATTCTGTTGTTTATTTACCTATCAGAAACTTGAAGCGAAATAACAATAATTTTGTTTAATTAAACATTTTTAGATGTAATTTGATATTTTAGGTCTAAAAAGACTTTGTAAATCGAAGTTCGAATCAATCGCAAATTCGCAACTCGAGGAAAAAAAACTGATCTAGTTCTTGCAAAAGACTGGTAACGGGTAATATACAGTCGTACTCGTATCTGTAGTCTCACATAAACCACAGAAAAAATACAAAAAAAAAACTATTTTTACTCATAATTACATTTTGATTTCCCGATTTTATGGGATAATTTCTACACTGTTCACCCTTTTCGAGATAGCGAATATATTGTTGTCTCTTTCTCTTATAAATGCTGATTGGTCAAATAGGTCTGACATTTCCCTGACTGAGTTGCCAGCACGTCAAATTAAAGCTCCCTAAGCAACAACTAACATTAATTGATTTGTTACACATTTGATTTTTTTTCTAAATGGCACATTGCTATAAAATATGGAATGTTTACGCTCAACTACATTTTCACTTTACTTGGGAACTGAGTTGGATTGATTTTGTTAAATAATGTCCACGTTTTATATTTTCCTCACTTCATTTCTAAATATTGAGGGCCGTGATTGACATAGAACAGCTGAAGACTGTTTATTATGCCCTGCACGCGTAGCATGGCGATTCTATCTCTATTCTACCAAGAAAAGACAAAGCTCTTTCTATCCCACTTGTTATGTCTTCTGCCCGAGCATGGCGCGACCTGTAGACTCGTGTTTCTATGAAGACAAGACATAAGTTTTCTTTCCATAGCAACGGCGAATGACTGAACTGTGAATGAACTAAAACGTTTAGTTAACCAAAAAAAACGTGTAAAATTCTCAAGTTTTCAATACAATTAAAATGATTTATTGGAATCAGACAGAATTATCCATAATTCTAGTAATATGTGCATTCATTTGCAATGGGGAAGGCAAGTGTCAAAGTGAAAATGACAGTTTGGTCCCCAAAGAACTGTAAAATCAAAGGAATTTTCAGAAAAAAAAAACATTTATTGATGTAAAATGACTAGATGTTGTGTAATAAGCTGTAAAAATGATGGAATACACTTTTCAAAATAATATCTACTTTTCTTTTGGAGGTTATGTACCAGTATTGCATCGCTCGAAAATCGAAGAATTATCACCTGGAACGAGTTTTGTAATAGTTGTGGTGTTAAGAAATTAAATATATTGTGATATTTCTCGAATCTAAATAGAAAAAAAGGTTAAAATTACTGACTTAAAACATTATGATATTTTATCAAAATAGAAAGTCAAAAGCAGCATTATATTCTTGATAAAGGAGAGGACAGGTAAAACATACCTAAACTCAAAAATTGAAACCTCAACTACAAGTAATTGTGGATTTATTACGGTAAAATCAAATGTATAACCACTCAATTAAATCACTTTTTTTCTCTTGTAGATGCGCCGCGGCGTCTTAATTCTTCTTTTAGTATATAGTACTTGCATGGACGAATAATTTTCCATATTTGTTTTGTATTTATACTCAATTTTTATAACAAATAATCTTGTTTGTTTTTTTGTACAAGGTAGACGTGGGGACCAACTATCGCAGCGCCATCTACGATTAGCTTTGAGTTGCCATCCCCATTAAAAAAAACTGTTGTGCACATAAATCAAAGCGACAACAAAACGCAAAAAGGTTCCACACCATAGACACACAGTATGGACACGAGTCTTTCCTAGCCAAATATCAAATAAAATTAACATACTTTCTAGAACGAGAGAATAACAAGTGTAGAACATTATCTATGTGTTATAGGAGACAGATATTTATTATAATTATGATAAATTATGATTATGGCAATTTTTGGCAGATAATGTTGGGTCCATGCTGCATGTCTATGACTGATGTCACGTAGATTCTTGTTATTATTTTTGTGTAATCATCGTGTGTAATAAAACATTGGAAAGATTAGCTATCTGCATTATTTCACTGAAAGTTTCTCATTTTATAAATTTTCATGGAACTCGTATTAAAAAAAGTTTGATGCACTTTCCTAATTTTCATTCGACTTTTATTATTTAGGGCTTAAAAACTAAAGCGATTGAGTTGGGAGGACCCTTACTTGTTTTTAAAACAAATTTAAGTTGATAAACACCAAGAATATTATAAAAAGAATCTTGTCTAGGTCTAATTTGATGTAGACAAGTTTCTCTTGTAGAGAAGAAATGTGTCTTCCCCCAAGTGTCAAAAGTAGAGAAAATATTGTCGCCATGCTCGACGTTGTAGACTTCTTTCTATCGTAGAGAAGAAACATTTCTTTTCCACGTGTCAAACATCGCCATGCTTAGGACGATAGAGATCTTTCTTCAATCTGTCAGTTTGTCGATTCTCCCGTCGATATAACCCCTTTCTACGGCGCCATGCTACGCCTGCTGGTAATATGTGCATTCATTTGCAATTAAAAAAAACTGTTGTGCACATAAATCAAAGCGACAACAAAACGCAAAAAGGTTCCACACCATAGACACACAGTATGGACACGAGTCTTTCCTAGCCAAATATCAAATAAAATTAACATACTTTCTAGAACGAGAGAATAACAAGTGTAGAACATTATCTATGTGTTATAGGAGACAGATATTTATTATAATTATGATAAATTATGATTATGGCAATTTTTGGCAGATAATGTTGGGTCCATGCTGCATGTCTATGACTGATGTCACGTAGATTCTTGTTATTATTTTTGTGTAATCATCGTGTGTAATAAAACATTGGAAAGATTAGCTATCTGCATTATTTCACTGAAAGTTTCTCATTTTATAAATTTTCATGGAACTCGTATTAAAAAAAGTTTGATGCACTTTCCTAATTTTCATTCGACTTTTATTATTTAGGGCTTAAAAACTAAAGCGATTGAGTTGGGAGGACCCTTACTTGTTTTTAAAACAAATTTAAGTTGATAAACACCAAGAATATTATAAAAAGAATCTTGTCTAGGTCTAATTTGATGTAGACAAGTTTCTCTTGTAGAGAAGAAATGTGTCTTCCCCCAAGTGTCAAAAGTAGAGAAAATATTGTCGCCATGCTCGACGTTGTAGACTTCTTTCTATCGTAGAGAAGAAACATTTCTTTTCTACGTGTCAAACATCGCCATGCTTAGGACGATAGAGATCTTTCTTCAATCTGTCAGTTTGTCGATTCTCCCGTCGATATAACCCCTTTCTACGGCGCCATGCTACGCCTGCTGGTGGAATCTAAGTTACGTTCTAGTATACTCTTCTGGGGAGGTAGCTACCAGTATAATATTGATAAAGCTTTTATTGCTCAGAAACGTGCTATCAGAACTATGGTACGTATAAAACAAGAAGAATCATGTCGGGAGCATTTTATAAAATTAAATATTTTGACTGTACCTGGTTTATATGTAATGGTTTTATTAATAAACTTGGCCAAAAATATTGACAAAGTTGAAACTTGTGAGGGTAGAATAAAAAGGGAGAAAACGAGAAGACTTGATCTATCGTCGAACATAACACCCCACCTCAAAGTAGTCATTGTTCTCTATTTAATGCAATAAAATTGTTTAACAAATTGCCGATATCTTTAAAACAGGAATTGTATAGCAGTACTTTTAGAGCCATTCTTAAAGAGTTTCTTCTAGAAAAATGCTTATATTCAGTTGGTGATCTATAATTGTATGAGAAGATATTTAATTTGTACCTAATTATTAATTTTGACATTACTATTGAATTTTGACATTATTTATGTAATTTTGACATTATGATTTAACTTGTGTTTGTGTGTTTGTAATGATTCCATGAATGTAACATTTTATTTATTTAAAATTTAATTCTATTTAGTTTTGTAGTTGTGTTTAGTTTAACAATTTTTCTTGTTTTATCAATATGTTCTACACAACTATGTTGTTCTTGAATAAAGATACTACTACTACTACTATATAATCTCCCCAGTTTTGGGGTAAATTTCTACAATATCAACACTTTTGAGATAGCTATTGTATTGCTATCTCTTCCCTACACGCTCTCTGATTGGTCGACTAATCTTTACCCTCTAGATATTTCCTTCGATACCGTTCTGTGATTGGTAGATTCTAGTGACGTCGAGCGAGAACTAGAAATCTCTCGAAGCTCATTTGTTGACTATATAAGCGGCGGCCGCTCGGCGCGAACTCAGTTTTATTTGAAACGCGATACAAAGCAGACGAAGAGAGTTCGGTGCAAAGTCAAACCGGAGGAGTTTACTAGACTCGCAAGATACATTCGACGTTATACGTTACTACTACTGTACATCAAGTTTATTGTGAGAAGTTTTGCAAGAAGAAGCACACAAAATGCCAGCTGTAGGAATAGATCTTGGTACGACATACTCGTGCGTCGGCGTGTGGCAGCACGGGAACGTGGAGATCATCGCCAATGACCAGGGTAACCGCACAACACCATCCTATGTGGCCTTCACGGACACGGAGCGCCTCATCGGAGACGCAGCCAAGAACCAGGTCGCCCTCAACCCCAGCAACACAGTGTTCGACGCCAAGCGACTCATCGGAAGGAAGTTCGACGACCCCAAGATTCAGCAAGACATGAAACACTGGCCCTTCAAGGTGGTCAACGACTGCGGCAAACCAAAGATTCAAGTGGAGTTCAAGGGTGAAGCGAAACGTTTCGCGCCCGAGGAGATCAGCAGCATGGTGCTGACGAAGATGAAGGAGACGGCGGAAGCTTACCTCGGAACGGGCGTACGCGACGCGGTCATCACAGTGCCGGCCTACTTCAACGACTCTCAGCGCCAGGCCACCAAGGACGCGGGAGCCATCGCCGGTCTCAACGTGCTCAGGATCATCAACGAGCCCACAGCCGCCGCGCTCGCGTACGGCCTCGACAAGAACCTCAAGGGCGAGAGGAACGTCCTCATTTTCGACCTCGGCGGCGGAACGTTCGACGTGTCAATCCTAACCATCGACGAAGGCTCGTTGTTCGAAGTGAGGGCGACGGCGGGCGACACACATCTCGGAGGCGAGGACTTTGACAACAGATTAGTGAACCATCTCGCGGACGAGTTCAAGCGCAAGTACAAGAAGGACATGCGCATGAATCCTCGCGCACTGCGCCGCCTCCGCACAGCCGCTGAGCGCGCTAAGCGCACGCTGTCGTCCAGCACTGAAGCCACCATCGAGATCGACGCGCTCTACGAGGGAATCGACTTCTACACTCGCGTGTCCCGCGCGCGCTTCGAAGAGCTGTGCGCAGACCTGTTCAGAGGCACCCTCGAGCCCGTGGAGAAGGCGCTCAAAGACGCCAAGATGGACAAGAGCCAGATCCACGACGTCGTCCTCGTCGGAGGCTCCACCAGGATCCCGAAAGTGCAGAGTCTGCTGCAGAACTTCTTCTGCGGCAAGAAGCTCAACCTGTCCATCAACCCCGACGAAGCCGTGGCGTACGGCGCGGCCGTCCAGGCAGCTATCCTGAGCGGCGAGCAAGACGCGAAGATCCAGGACGTGTTACTAGTGGACGTGGCCCCTCTGTCGCTCGGCATCGAGACCGCCGGCGGCGTGATGACGAAGATCATCGAGCGCAACTCTAAGATCCCGTGCAAGCAGTCGCAGACGTTCACCACGTACTCGGACAACCAGCCGGCGGTCACCATCCAAGTGTACGAGGGCGAGCGAGCGATGACGAAGGACAACAACTTGTTGGGCACGTTCGACTTGACCGGCATCCCGCCCGCGCCGCGCGGCGTCCCTAAGATCGACGTCACCTTCGACCTGGACGCGAACGGCATCCTCAACGTGTCGGCCAAAGAGAACAGCACCGGCCGAAGCAAGAACATCGTCATCAAGAACGACAAGGGACGTCTGTCACAGGCTGAGATCGAGCGCATGCTCGCCGACGCGGAGAGATACAAAGACGAGGATGAGAAGCAGAGGCAGCGCGTAGCGTCGAGGAACCAGCTCGAAGCGTACGTGTTCAGCGTGAAGCAGGCGCTGGATGACGCCGGAGACAAGCTCTCGGAGCAGGACAAGAGCACAGCGAGGAGCGCGTGCGACGACGCGCTCAAGTGGCTCGACAACAACTCCTTGGCGGAGCAGGAAGAGTACGAGCACAAGCTGAAGGACGTGCAGCGAGTGTGCTCGCCCGTCATGAGCAAGATGCATGGTGCTGGCTCAGGAGGTAACCAAGGGGGCATGCCCGGTGGTATGCCAGGAGGAATGCCCGGTGGTATGCCTGGTGGCTACGGAGGATATCAACACCAACAACATAATGGACCGACAGTTGAAGAAGTTGATTAAAAGTTTAACTAAGCTTATTTAACTGTACTTAGATAAATACTTACATAGAAAGACTGATTAATTTATATTGTAAACCTTAGCATACATAATTTAACAGAGGAAATGTTTTTAGTAACATATAATAATGTAAATAATGTAAATAGCTGTATGCCAATAAAAAAAATGTTTTTTTTTTATTTCATCGTTTTATTTATACCTACTTTTAAAACATACCTGACATAAAAATAATCATTTAGAAGTCTCTCACACGCACACTCTTTCGCACTATGCACACACTAAACAATAAATTCACTCACATCGAATTTTTATTTCCTGACACAAGGAAAACGTGTCGTATCTCCCTGACATTGGCTACCCCCATCTAACGTTTATGTTATGACACAGAATATAATTAAGTAGGTATAATAGTACTACGGTTTTGATCACACAAATATTATCGTTTATTAATTTAAAGGAGAGCATTGACCCTCCAAATATTTCTGGGCCTTTTTTTGAAAGTGCCGCTAAAGAAAAAGGAGTACCTAAAGTCATTTGGAGCAATAGTTACTATGGCGCAAAAGTTGTAGGATTGCTCTAGGCCATGTTATAAAAGTTCGAAGATTCATCATTTTCATACATTTGTTGATGTCTGAAAGTGCTGAGAACTTGCTGAAAAACACAAAATAATGCTAAGTATTGCTGGAACTGGGGTGCTATGACAGGAAACCTCCACGTGCGCCCGTGGACTGGAGTTCCCTCTCGGATACGTCCGGGGGGAAGACCAGTTTTTCGGGCCGGTGCACCCTGGGATGCGGGCAAAAACTCTGTGCCTAATTGGTCTCTTTGCCCGTATGCGAATAGCCTGTCGTGTGGAAGCTCCAACGCGTGACCCTCATTAGCAGAGGGCACAGCGGCGGAGCCCGCCCGGGTCGGTGGAGCGTCGTGTTTCGCGCCAAATGCCTGCTGGGGTTGCGGGTTTTTTCTTAACCCAGGATACCGTGGCCCCGGAACGTAAAGGGAACACGGGTGGATTTTAGTCAGTAAGAGTCTGACAGTCCCTTCCGCCCCACCCAGGGCGGGAGGACTCATTTGATGATTTTACCACCTAAAAAAAAAAAAAGTATTGCTGGAACTAGACTTAATTCAAGCAATTACTAAACATAACATAACATCACGCCGAATGTCAAAAGAGTTGTGCAGAGGTGTACCTACCTAATGAATTATAATCTCTTACACTTACACACCCGGCAATTTCAGAAAAGGCTTAGAGAAAATGATGTTCTTTGTCGACAAATCTTAGAATTTGTCGGTCATTGGTTCAAACGTAATAATTGGTCTTAGTTAAGAAGATTATAATGAGTTCAAATTTTAAGTCCAAGCACGTCCAAGACCCAGTTTACACTATATCTTAAAAATTGAGCTAGTTCTTGGACTATATTCATCGACGAAGGTACATGAAGTTAGGTAGTCGATAATGTTATAGTCCAAGATTAAAACTCATTAATTCAAACAAGACCCTACAAAATCATGACGAATTTGGACTAAATGTAGAAGAAAGCAGATCTTTTCTGCTAGGTGCCCTAGTTTTTGACAAATTATATTACAATGTTTTGGCAAATTATTTTTGCTGCTACTGCTGTGAACAGTGGCAACACCTGCACTCTGCACTGTCAATTTATTGTCAAAAACGGTTTTGTTTGTTGTGAGCGGTTGTGGTGGCTAATTTTATTGTTTGTTTCACAAAGAGATAGTTTAGTATATTATCTTTGGTTTCGGATTTAATAGTAAAGAATCGATCAATAAATATGGTAAAGGAATCGAAACCAATAATGGAAGCAGGTTTCGAGGCGGCTGATAGTGTGAACTTGCCCAGGATGGACTGTTTCACTGTGGCTGCATACTTGGTTACCTTGCCCAAACCTGAAACGCAGCCTATAACATCTAAGTGAGGACCTGTATCAATTAGTTAGCTTTATTTACATAACTAGTAGCCCGCCCCGATTCGCACTTTTTCAAATTTTCAACCTACCCAGTAGATTTTCAGTCAACTTTCTTGCGTAAGAGCAGCCACATACATCATTTTTTTTTCGTTCGGAATTCGAAATGATGAATGAAATGTGAACAAGACACACAAAACATGCACACTCATTTATATGAATTCACTGTGTTAGGATAGAAAACGGATCAGGATTCCTGATCAGGAAAACAGATGTATGTGGCCGGCCTAAAACCTTGTGCTCACAATGAAGACACAACAAAAATAAATCTCTAATTTCGAAATTATGCGATAGTAAAAAAATCTTGCATGATCATACTTTAGTCAGAGATCATACACAACCAGCTCTAAAAAGCTTCCGAGTTCCTCAGAACATACAAAGGTTACCTACTTTTTCTTCTAGTATTACATACTTGTTCCATAATTTCTTGATCTCTGTGAAAAATGCTGGCGAAGCTAAAAAGCTTGTAATTATTAAAAAGTTGATTAATCTATCTTCTTCTATATCTATCTATCTTCTATCTATCTATAATATAAAAACGGATCACTAAATGCGTTGCATGGATCGCTAAATGTGCTGCTAAGCCCATAACTTGCAAACGGCTGGACAAATTCGGATAATTCTTTTTTGTTTGTGTTTGTAACCATCAAGACCAGGTTATAGAGGACGAAAATCATCATGTCCACCCGTGCGAAGCCAGGACAGGCTGCTAGTATTAAATAAAAGAGCCTTCATTTCTTGCTACTTGTTTTTCATTATTTCTCTAATCTCCAATACTTCCTCCAGGCCAGAGTTATTCTCCTTTCTGACTTTTTCTGTATTATTTCTGAATGATATTAAACATCCTAGATATATGTATTATTGGACATATTCAATATTTTCATTGTCTATTGTGTGCCCATGTAGGTACTCCATTTGTTAAGATCTTGGTTCTCAAATTGTTCATAGATAGTCCCACTTTTTGACTTTCTTTGGCTAGTTCATTTACCATAACTACATGAACTGGTAAAATTACTCAATCGATTGTAATCCTTTTTTTTTCTTCATATTTCAGATCTACCAAAGAACGTTATGGTGATGATGCGATAGGCTACGTACAGCTTGCCCGAGACTCTGGCTTATGTATACTGAAGGCAAGGGTCTGTCCAGAGCCTGAATCCCACACTACAGTCACACTGACACTTAATGAAATTCAGCACGAGATTGTGAGCATCCAGTGTGATGGGTGTGAAGCTGGTAGTTGGTGCATGCATGGACCTGCCTTGCTGCTGTGGTTACATAGGAGGAGTGAAGAGCCAGACTTCCGGCATAGAGAGTGCTATTGGAGGAAACCTTGGATGGCAGAGGTCAGTGTTATCAACCTACACTCTTGAGCCATAGTATGGATCAGTGACTTTGTGTGATCTTGAGTACTTAATAAGTAGTCAAGAATAATAAAAGTGGGACCATTCTAAAGCTTTAACTGTTAACTTTAAATTGATACTTACCAAATTCATTCAAATCATTTGAGGAGCCCATTATAGGCCATTACTTGAGGAGCATTATTTATAGAGGAGGCTATTATTTATGGAGCTATCCCAAGTAAACAATTCCATAGTACTGTTGCTTGCAAGTATTTTTTTGATGTCAGTTTTTGAGTTTTGAGCATCAGATGTCTTCAATTTAAATGAAATTAGGATTAGTGTAACTTTTTTTTTTCTTTTTCCATAGATTTATGTTTTATGATGGTCTTAGACTTTTAGTGCTGTATCTATCCTTGTCCTGCCCAATCGAATTAGAACCTGTTTGGTAATTCTGCCCACTGTTCTCTTCAAAGTACAAAATCATACAAGTGCTTCCTGCCCAGAGTAATAAGAACGAAAAAAAAAGGTCATGCATAAGATATAATTTTTATATTTTTTTATGGCAGTAAATAGATCATAATGAAACGATTCACACTATTTTTAAAATCATACATTTTGTTCTTTTTACAGTACACTGGGCAGAATTGCCGAAATCAGCTGTATTTTGTTTGTCCTTCATAAAAGACATTGGGTACAATGGGATAAATAATACAAAAGTAACTTTTTATGTTATTTATTATTTATTCTTAAGCAGTCTTGATTTTTCATCTCTTTATTTAGTAGGTACATAATGTACTAACTTTTAGCGCAGCCTCTGCGTACTTAAAAGTAATTAAACAATTCAAGCAAAAAATAAAAATTAAACAAAACCTTTTAATGATAATACACTTTAAAAAACCAAAGACTTTTAAAAAAATAATATTTTTTAAAAGGATTCGGAATAAGGAAAGCAAGAAATTGCTTTGCTGATTTTCATGCCTAAATATTATTTGGGAATGGAATTCAGCAAACCAATTTTTTTGCTTAGTTAAGCACAAGTTAATAAATGACATGAAATACATTTAAAGTGTGTTTTGTCGTAATGATGGCGGGACCTACACATGGTCAATTTTTTTCCAATACAGGCATTGTTTTGCCTGAGAAGTGAGGCAGCACTGTCTTCTAATAAATTGTCGTTGTCTTCATCGTCCAACTCTGCGAAAAAATCACAATTTAAAAAAGTTCTGCCCAATGTGATTTTTGCATCACATAATATTATTTATGTTTACTAAAAATACAATTATTAACGAAAATCAAAAATAATTACAAAAGTCAAAGTATTGATCATTTAACTTTAATCCTGTTTATTTTTGATAAAGATTAGCCACCAATTTAAATGATAGTAAGAGATTAAACATACCTCTTCTCCGACGTGACTCCATTTTTGAAGCATGAATGGCTTCTGATTTTAATTTATTGTCTATAACTCGCATAGATTTAATGCTCACTTATTGGTTATTACCTAACCAATCATGGGAAACTTCAAAAACGACATTAGAGTAGAAAATACAACATCTAAGCTCGAAATTTGAATATGTGATTTTTGAAGGACAGTGGGCAGAATTAAAAATTTTACAATATTTTAGGTGGGCAGGAACCGTGAAGTATGTTTTGTGATTTTGAAATCACAATGGGCAGGACGAGGCTATACATCTTGACATTCAAATTATCTTTTTTTATGTTGAAACTAGGATTTTGTATCATTCTACCCATAAAAATTTAAAATATTATCTTCTTACAGCCTGTGAAATTCATCACGGCTAAGCAGCTTACAAATTCCAAATCACCACCCAAAATTGAAAGCAACCCTGATTTTCTCAAAGACTTTTTAGCGGAAGCAAAGAAGAGGAACCTTGATACTCCATTAATAAGGTATACATTGTCTTCTTATTAACTACCATTAATTAATGCTGTTGTTGTTCAGGGGCAGACAAAGGGAAGATTTATAAAAAAATTCCTCCAGACCAGCACTGGTGGGACACAAGATACAAAGAACAAGGTTCAAAAATGTATGGACACCGTCCCCACCCTTGTAGCATCTTAAAACCTATGTTAATCGAAGGGCCATGACCATCTTATCATTTTATTGTTCTACGGCGAAACTGAAATGTGCATCCGAAAAAAGTTGTATCGACATGAAGGAACTGGAATCATCACAATATTATGTTCCCGATCACGATCGTTTACTTCTTTAATTATTACTGTTGGATGATTTTGTTCGTTTGTGGCTAATTGAGGAGCTCGTAGCTAAATAATTACAGCCGCACAGGCCGATCATTCGGGTTAAGCTGCGCTTGCCGAGGTTGGTCTGTGGATGGGTGACCATCTCTCATAGCGATTTTCCTCCGAGCCTCGGAAAGCACGTAAAGCCGTTGGTCCCCCATCATTTGTAGATCTCTAACAGTCGTTACTGTTAGTCAGGAGCAGTGGTGGCCCAGTGGTATCGGTCCCGACTTACGAGTTGTAGGTCATGGGTTCGAACCCCGCCCGGCGCAATACTTTGTGTCATTTATTTCATCACTACTGCTCTCAAAACGGTGAAGGAAAACATCGTGAGGAAACCGGCATGTCCTAGAACCAAAAATTCGAAGACATGTGACATCCACCAACCCGCACTAGGCCCGCGTGGTGGATTATGGCCCATTCCCTCTCACAGAGAGGAGGCCTGTGTCCCAGCAGTGGGAACATTATAGGCTGATGATGACTGTTAGTCAGAAGCTCTAAAGTCTGACTACCAGTCTTACCATGAGGTATCGTATTACCCAGTTACTGGGTTATGGGGGTCCGATAGGCAGTCGCTCTATGTAACATACTGATATCCTGCTGTATCTGATTCAACTGAAAGCTGACCCCAATATAGTTGGGAAAAGACTAGGAAGGTGGTGGATGATTTCATTCGGAGTTTTCAAACAACTCTTTGGAACTAAATAGTGACTTCTGCACGGGAACAACTCACAGACCAGAAATAAGTTCAATGAAGAATTAAGTTTTGACAGTTTTTTATGAGGTTTTAAATAAAAATATATATTTTTCATTACATTATTCGGTGTTTTCAGTGTCTAATAAAATATTGTCCCAGGCACTGGCTGGTCCAACGAAATTCTCCAAATGCCTTCCAACTCCAAAGTACCATACGATACTGACAACATGCGCGCAGGCACTCACTGTCCTCATACCCGTCAAACATGAGCAGTAATATGCTTGAATAGCGTTTATGCCCCTTGCGTTATTTAGCAGTAAATACGTGTAATAGGTCGTATTTGACCTATGTCTTGATAAAATTCGACCCCTCAGAAGAGTGCAATCTTCCGTGTCTATATCGTATTGATTCATAATTGGGCTTGGAGTTGCACAAACCTCAATGTTATAGACGCCGCCACGTAAATGTTCGCTGATATAGGAAACTGCAAGTTTTAGATGGTATGTCCCCAAGCTAAACAAAATAATATCATCGTTTGACAATTCAGGGAACGGCATATTTATTGACTCGTCAGTCAATGTCCTGAATGTAGCCCGCTGCCTGTTAACATTTTCTGCAACAACGTAGTTGCCTAAGCCATTGTTGTAATGGACTCTGCGACTGATTCGTTCAACAAAGTCTGGGGCGTAAACACTATCATGAAAAGGCTCCCTGAAGGTGTTGAGAAGCGCTCCAGCAATTCGGAAGTCAGTGAAGAGGTGAGGAAGTGATTTATTGAATATCACGTTTCTGAACATTTTAAAGTCGCGTTTGAATCTCCCATTTATCGCCTCAATGACCCAGCGGACAATTGTTATTAGACGCGATTTATTCGCTTGTTCATTTGTGAGCTGAGTTGCGTTTCTTCCTTTTGTTGGTGGCATGTGAGGCTCGTAGCCACATTCTTCGATTGCAGGAATTGAGTCTCTGAAGCCTCTGTCTAAAATAAAAGTATCATTTTCATAGAGCATGTAGTGAATCGGAGAATAAATGTCATTCATTATATTTGTCATAATCTCAGCATCTGATGTCCTGGCAGAGTAGGGTCCTAGAATGTCTATTATATACTCATCTGGGCACACTAAAAGGAATGGCTTCAATAAGTTTTTAAACTTGTGCAGGCTGTAAGTTATTTTCTGGAACAGAAAATTCTTACTTTTCTGTATATAAATGTATGTCCCGTCGAATAATACGATGGCTTTTGAATCTCCATGTAATGCCGTCGCAATAGTCGTACTGTGACTTATTATTTCATCTCGGCTGATGTGGTCGTATCCCAGATGAAGTGGCACAAAGTCTCTCGTTAAGCATTCTCGGGCTGTATTCAGGTAACGTTCCACTGTTGTCTTGCTGATGTTTAAGTGGCATGCTATTCTGACATCCGGCTCAGCTGACCTTATTTTCATGAGATAACATGCCAGCACAGTTTTCGGCTGACTTGTGTGCTGGTTTAAAGATGGTGTGCCATTTAAAACAATAGCAAACTGCTCGTGGGTTAGCCCTGTTCTAAAATATAGCTCTTCAGAAGAAATGTTTTCTACATTTTCGAAATCCAAGGCCTTTTTATTAAAATACGCATTTTTAAAAAAGTCCATTATATCTTTCAACTGGTCTGGTAAAAATGTCGTTTCTGCAGAATCATATAATTGGTTCCATTCATTTGTCCGCAAATGATGTGTACAAACCCTTGCACTGATAGGGACATATATGCTGTGCTCAATCAAGGAATGTATTTTTAAGAACATTGGTATTCTATGCAAATCTTGATTTGCACATCCATGAAACGCACAGTGACGGGAAGTATTTGCTAACCTTCTGTACGTTGGCACTGTAATTGAGTGCTCGGCAACTGCTTGTTCATAAGTTTGCTCATCAGCTTGTTCCTCGTTTTGTACACCTTCATTTCCCATTTGTTGTCGATTTGCTGCTGCCCAACAGCGGTAGCACATGTACTGCAGGTCGTTATGGGCCGCCTGAAAGATAATATTACTATATACTGCAGTAAAGCAAACAAAATATCACAGTAGCTTACTACGGAGAGCTCCTCACTAATATTTTTCTTAGTTCTTAATATCGGCCAAGTGATAGCATTTAGAAATAAACTGAAATCATCGTAAATACTAAAGATATAAGTCATATTATCTAGTACAAATACCACTATCTATACAATTAATTATAAAATATGTTTACTAACCGCTTGTAAATTCATTCGCTCTAGTACATACTCGGAGAATCCCGGATGGTTTTCCATGTATGCACGTGTTAGAACGCGTCGATTTCGGTCACGGAATACAGACCGTGAACACGTAACACATTGATATATTCGTTGCTGTTCCATATTGCCAAAACAATAAAATAAGAACCACAGGCACACACAAAATTGTTACAAGTCCGTAGTACGCTCAAGTAAGTTCCAGAAGGTACTAGTATAATTAAGACAATCAGCAGTGACAACAAGATTTTTCATTTATTTTTGAGTGGCATCTCGCAGGTCAACTTAAAGGAGGTTTTTAGCTGCTTAACCGGACTTTTCTTTGGATACTTCACCTCCAGCCAGGGGCTTATCAATAAAAACCTACATGTTTCATCATGTCGAAAAAGTACAATAAACGGCAAAATAATTGTGACTGATCATTTTTCCACAATTATGTATATTGCCGGTACTCTCTCTGCCCAAGCGGTGTAGCCCTGCACCGTATGCTCCATCGTATCCTCCGGGTGATCCTCGCAGTGTAAAATGCCTGACTGTCAGCGTTTGTTCCTTCCCTATCAGGAACCACCCGAAACTTCCGTGTCCGGTGAGGACCTGCTTCAAGCGGAAGGTGAGACACCTCAAATCGGGGCATTGCCCCCGTGATTGCGGCGTGCCCGGAGTGATGAGGGTATGCCTGGGGCGGCGAAATGTACTAATACGCGATGGATCGTATCGGCCGATGCGATGAGAGGGTCCGGTGCGTTTTAGCAGATTCAAAGAAATGCTTGGAAAGGGGAAAGGCGTTTCATGAACTGAATTAAAAAATCTGATTCTAAAATCTAAATGGAGACTATCGTTACGGACATAATACGGGGCTCCCATGACTTTCCTGAGGAACCGGTTTTCGACAGTTGGTGCCTGCGCGCATGCCATCAGTATCGTGTGGTATTCTGGGGTTGGAAGGCATTTAGATAATTTCGTTGGGCCAGCCAGTGGCAATAGTACCAAAGTGGGGCACTATTGTAATAGACCGTGAAAACACCGAATAATGTATTTGATTTGATAAAAAGTAAACGGTTTTATTTATAATTAAAAATATTTTTTTGTTTGAAAACTCCTAAATACTCGTCAATGGTAACTTCATTCAACAGAATTCTTCATTGAACTTTTCTCTGCTCTGTGAGTTGTTCCCGTGCAGAAGTCACTATTTAGTTCCAAAGAGTTGTATGAAAACTCCGAATGAAATCATCCACCACCTTCCTAGTCTTTTCCCAACTATATTGGGGTCAGCTTTCAGTTGAATCAGATACAGCAGGATATCAGTAGGTATGTTACATAGAGCGACTGCCTATCGGACCCCCACAACCCAGTAACTGGGTAATACGATACCCCATGGTAAGACTGGTAGTCAGACTTTAGAGCTTCTAACAGTAACGACTGTCAAAGATATACAAATGATGGGAGACCAACGGCTTTACGTGCTTTCCGAGGCTCGGAGGAAACTCGCTATGAGAGATGGTCACCCATCCACAGACCAACCTCGGCAAGCGCGGCTTAACCCGAATGATCGGCCTGTGCGGCTGTAATTATTTAGCCGCGAGCTTCTCAATTAGCTACGAACGAACAAAATCATTCCACGGTAATAATTAAAGAGAAAACCATCGTGATCGGGAACATAGTATTGTGACTGAATCCGGTTCCTTCATGTCGATATAACTTTTTTCGGATGCACATTTCAGTTTCGCCGTAGAACAATAAAATGATAAGACGGTTATGATCCTTCGATTGACATAGGTTTTAAGGTGCTACAAGGGTGGGGACGTTTTGGGCATTGTTCTTTTATTTTATTAAAGAAAAAAAGAAAGAAAATGTGTTTATTGGCACTAAATTTTAAAACTAATAACAGTTGTAACAAGAGTAATACAATAACTGAAATAATAATTAAAAAACTAACAATTTAATGCCGCCTCAGATCAGCATAATGCCAGATGACAACGCAGAGTTTGCTACCTGACGCTGATTTTCAGCTGCAGGCCTGCAGCCCTTAAGCCAGGCTTAGAATCGGTGAAATACAAGTTCCTCTCTTTCTGCTCCTCTTAAGCTCCGATTTGTAAAATGTTATGGTGAACAATAAAAAGTATTATATCTGTCTGTCTAGATAAACAGAGACATTATAGTATTGATCAAAGATGCAATAAAATCAAACAAAACAACAAAAATTGTGAATTTTCTCTGTCGGATATATCCGACTCTGGCGTAAAGGGCTCGAAAATATTTGTCGCATATATCCGACGTTGGCGGTTAAAAGGCTATAAATATAAATACTAGCTATTCCCCGGGATTTTACCCCTGCTGCTCGACTCCTATTAGTCATAGCCTGATGTCTTATAGCCTATGGCCTTACTTGGTACAGTACAGTAGTTCCTTAGATTAGCGCATTCAACCAAACAAACTCTTCAGCTTTAACTAGCGGCCCTGTACGTGCTTCGCTACTTTGACAGTAAAATCCCCATTAACAAAATGATCCGCCATTTATTGAATTCATATTTTGTTCCAAAAAATGTGACAAATGAAGATCCGCTCGACCAATTTTGTGCAAACTTCACATAAAACCATCTACTAAATAGTCCGAACAAAGCCTAAACATTTGGTTTGGATAGGGAAGCCCGTTCTCGAGTTATAAAATTACAACGAAAAGTGGCATTTATTTTTATTTACCCGACTACGGCAAAGCCAAAAGGAGGGTTATGATTTTTATATAGATAGATAGAAGATAGACTACCATTGGCCACCACTTGTGGACAGCGATTCAATTTAAGGCATAGGTACTATGAGTGCGAATAAAATAAAAAAAATATGCAGTCCAACCGAAGCATTAAGAAATATGAAACACATCAAAAAACAAAATAAACAAAAGATCTATATTTTCTTTTTTCAGGCATCTTTCAGCTGAAGAACCTAATGAGGAAAATAATTAAAATATTTTGATTGGCATACTCCCAGCCTGTCAAGGAGTTGATTAAGTAATTGAAGAAGAAAATCCACTTGCGATGAATAGAAGACTTTCATGCAACAGCGGAAGTCGCCATTTTGACTGATCATTTTTAGGGTTCCGTAGTCAACAAGGAACCCTTATAGTTTCGCCATGTCCGTCCGTCCGTCCGTCCGTCCGTCCGTCCGTCTGTCCGCAGTTTAGCTCAGAGACGCACAGTACTAGAGAGCTGTAATTTGGTGTAAATATACGGATTTGTTGTGCCGAAAAAGTGGTAAAATAAAATCTCGTAAAATATTTTTTTTTAAGGTACCTCCTGTACACGTAAAGAGGGGATGTTTTTTTTTTCTCGCGTACCCCTTAGTGTGGGGTATCATTAAATAGGTCTTTAAAAAATATTGATAGTTTCCATTAACAATTTTTTGATAAAAAAATTCGTTTGTGAAATATTAAGCTTTAAAGTGCTAAATTTTGCTCGACTCGAGTGTCCCCCCCCTCTACCAGCTAAACGGTTATGTTTGGGGGTGTAAAAAAATTCACAATAGTAGTATATATAACGAAGTTTAAAAGAAAATTATCATGACTAAGTAGGCTTTACAACTTTACGAGTAATAGTCGACCAACTTATAAAATGTACTTGGATAACATATTTTCCTAAACAAAATGTATCGGAGAACATGCTCTTCAACTGCAAATGTAAGTTTGTCAACTTTATTTTTACAGCTGTAATAGGTATGTTTTTTGGGGATAGGTAGGTTTTTATCGTTAACTATTTTTAACTTACTTCAAAAAAAGGGGGAGGTTCTAAATTCGTCGTAATCTTTTTTTTATGTATTTTCCCCGATTTCTCAAAGACTCCTGGACCGATTTTGAAAATTCTTCTCTTTTAAAATTAAATTCAGCGAATCAGTTTAGTTAATTCGCATAAGTATTTTGATGGGCAACTACGGAACCCTACACTGTGCGTGGCCCGACACGCACTTGGCCGGTTTTTATAGTTTGCACATACCCGTGCACATAAACTACACACTGTTAAAATATCTAATATTAAAAAATATTAATATGAAGTTAAATGGATCTCAATTATTGCTATTTTTTAGGGTTCCGTAGTCAACAAGGAACCCTTATAGTTTCGCCATGTCCGTCCGTCCGTCCGTCTGTCCGCAGCTTAGCTCAGAGACGCCCAGTACTAGAAAGCTGTAATTTGGTGTAAATATACGGATTTGTTGTGCCAAAAAAGTGGTAAAATAAAATTTCGTAAAATATTTTTTTAGGGTACCTCCTACACACGTTTGCCGTATATGGTTACTTCCTAGAAATTGATCCTTATTAGCAACACTATCGAATGGTGTAATAATACAGGTTGGGTTTTTTTTTTTCAAAATCAGCGGGTTCGATTCCTGGCCAGGATTATTGAATTTTCTAAAATCCAACGATGCAGTTTTAGTTTTTGTCAAAATCGGCCTCGAGACTCCTTTCAACGTTTTTCAATATTCCTCATAGTTTCCAAGATAGCCATCCACGCCCAGTTGAAAAATACACCCTGTATATAACGAAGTTTAAAAGAAAATTATCATGACTAAGTAGGCTTTACAAGTTTACGAGTAATAGTCGACCAACTTATAAAACGTACTTGGATAGTATATTTTCCTAAACAAAATGTATCGGAGAACATGTTCTTCAACTGCAAATGTAAGTTTGTCAACTTTATTTTTACAGTTATAATAGGTGGGTATGCTTTGGGGATAGGTAGGTTTTTATTGTCAACTATTTTTAACTAAATTCAAAAAAAGGAGGAGGTTCTAAATTCATCGTAATCTTTTTTTTTTTTTTAATTCAGCTAATCAGTTTAGTTAGTTCGCATAAGTATTTTGATGGGCAACTACGGAACCCTACAGTGTGCGTGGCCCGACACGCACTTGGCCGGTTTTTTTTAAATTGGTTTCCCTGTTTGCATAATGTAATGGCTAACAGGCTAAGTAATATTGCGCCGCGTGTCGCAGCAGGTTCATTTCTCGTCGGTGAAATGTGTATCGTGTTCGTGTTGTAAATAAAGTTAAAGGGGTTAGAACATAAGCCTGCCGGGGTCGCGGGACTTATTCCATTACGGTGACCCTGGAAAGTTAAGTGCTAATGAAGGACACCGTAGATTTTAGTCAGTACAAGTCTGACAGTCCCTCCCGCCCTGCCCTGGGTGGGAGGACTCATTCGATTATTTTACCACGCTAAAAAAAAGGGGTTGGAACATTTTAGTATGGAGGGTGGCCGTTCTCCCACCCAGGGCAGGGCAGGAGGGACTGTCAGACTCGTACTGACTAAAATCCACGGTGTCCTTCCAAAGCCCTTTACATTCCAGTCGCGGTAATGGGGAAGGCAAGTGTCAAAGTGAAAATGACAGTTTGGTCCCCAAAGAACTGTAAAATCAAAGGAATTTTCAGAAAAAAAAAACATTTATTGATGTAAAATGACTAGATGTTGTGTAATAAGCTGTAAAAATGATGGAATACACTTTTCAAAATAATATCTACTTTTCTTTTGGAGGTTATGTACCAGTATTGCATCGCTCGAAAATCGAAGAATTATCACCTGGAACGAGTTTTGTAATAGTTGTGGTGTTAAGAAATTAAATATATTGTGATATTTCTCGAATCTAAATAGAAAAAAAGGTTAAAATTACTGACTTAAAACATTATGATATTTTATCAAAATAGAAAGTCAAAAGCAGCATTATATTCTTGATAAAGGAGAGGACAGGTAAAACATACCTAAACTCAAAAATTGAAACCTCAACTACAAGTAATTGTGGATTTATTACGGTAAAATCAAATGTATAACCACTCAATTAAATCACTTTTTTTCTCTTGTAGATGCGCCGCGGCGTCTTAATTCTTCTTTTAGTATATAGTACTTGCATGGACGAATAATTTTCCATATTTGTTTTGTATTTATACTCAATTTTTATAACAAATAATCTTGTTTGTTTTTTTGTACAAGGTAGACGTGGGGACCAACTA
Organism: Agrotis clavis; assembly: GCA_954870645.1. Classification (NCBI taxonomy): domain Eukaryota; kingdom Metazoa; phylum Arthropoda; class Insecta; order Lepidoptera; family Noctuidae; genus Agrotis; species Agrotis clavis. The sequence continues at coordinate 1,918,635 of OX940943.1, read as the reverse complement.
TCGCAGCGCCATCTACGATTAGCTTTGAGTTGCCATCCCCATTCGATAAGTCCCGTATATTTATTATATTTTTTTTTTACTGATGGTGTTTGAATTAGTTTCACGTTCAGAATATTTTCATTGTGTGTGAATGAAAATATCTAGAAGTGAATGTGAAGTTGGACAATAAGTAATGTTTCTTCAATAGCCTACATGAAACTAATAATTCAAACAGCCAAAACGAATCTAACATGGCAAAATGATGTTAATCATCATAAGGTACAGACGCCAGAAGATCAACTTACCCGAATCTGTCAAGTATTACCAATCGAATTTGAATGATATTTACCTTCACTTATTGTAGGTTGAAAATATACTAAATTTTGACAGATTGAGGTAGGTTGATGTGCTGGCGTTTGGACCCGGGTTTACGTGTGTAAGTTTGTGTGTGTTATTATGTCTTAGTACTATTTTTAAAAGCTTTCAAGTTACAAGCAAGGGTGATTTTTGAAATAAAAGTGATAAGTCAGTTTTAATCTTTTATTTTCTTTTCTTTTTTAAAAAATAGATGAGAGCTATAACATAATTCAACAGAGGACCTTTTCTTCATGTGCTGACAAAATAAATAATTCAGTCTTACAAAGTAATATCACAATGTTCAGATTCAGGTGACTAATATTTGGGAACTTGGATTTAATCTACTTCTTCAACTGTGGGCCCGCTGTTCTGCTGGTAACCACCGGGCATACCTCCAGGCATGCCACCGGGGTTGCCCGCACCCGCGCCGTGCATCTTGCTCATGACGGGCGAGCACACTCGCTGCACGTCCTTCAGCTTGTGCTCGTACTCTTCCTGCTCGGCCAAGGAGTTGTTGTCGAGCCACTTGAGCGCGTCGTCGCACGCGCTCCTCGCTGTGCTCTTGTCCTGCTCCGAGAGCTTGTCTCCGGCGTCATCCAGCGCCTGCTTCACGCTGAACACGTACGCTTCGAGCTGGTTCCTCGACGCTACGCGCTGCCTCTGCTTCTCATCCTCGTCTTTGTATCTCTCCGCGTCGGCGAGCATGCGCTCGATCTCAGCCTGTGACAGACGTCCCTTGTCGTTCTTGATGACGATGTTCTTGCTTCGGCCGGTGCTGTTCTCTTTGGCCGACACGTTGAGGATGCCGTTCGCGTCCAGGTCGAAGGTGACGTCGATCTTAGGGACGCCGCGCGGCGCGGGCGGGATGCCGGTCAAGTCGAACGTGCCCAACAAGTTGTTGTCCTTCGTCATCGCTCGCTCGCCCTCGTACACTTGGATGGTGACAGCCGGCTGGTTGTCCGAGTACGTGGTGAACGTCTGCGACTGCTTGCACGGGATCTTAGAGTTGCGCTCGATGATCTTCGTCATCACGCCGCCGGCGGTCTCGATGCCGAGCGACAGAGGGGCCACGTCCACTAGTAACACGTCCTGGATCTTCGCGTCTTGCTCGCCGCTCAGGATAGCTGCCTGGACGGCCGCGCCGTACGCCACGGCTTCGTCGGGGTTGATGGACAGGTTGAGCTTCTTGCCGCAGAAGAAGTTCTGCAGCAGACTCTGCACTTTCGGGATCCTGGTGGAGCCTCCGACGAGGACGACGTCGTGGATCTGGCTCTTGTCCATCTTGGCGTCTTTGAGCGCCTTCTCCACGGGCTCGAGGGTGCCTCTGAACAGGTCTGCGCACAGCTCTTCGAAGCGCGCGCGGGACACGCGAGTGTAGAAGTCGATTCCCTCGTAGAGCGCGTCGATCTCGATGGTGGCTTCAGTGCTGGACGACAGCGTGCGCTTAGCGCGCTCAGCGGCTGTGCGGAGGCGGCGCAGTGCGCGAGGATTCATGCGCATGTCCTTCTTGTACTTGCGCTTGAACTCGTCCGCGAGATGGGTCACTAATCTGTTGTCAAAGTCCTCGCCTCCGAGATGTGTGTCGCCCGCCGTCGCCCTCACTTCGAACAACGAGCCTTCGTCGATGGTTAGGATTGACACGTCGAACGTTCCGCCGCCGAGGTCGAAGATGAGGACGTTCCTCTCGCCCTTGAGGTTCTTGTCGAGGCCGTACGCGAGCGCGGCGGCTGTGGGCTCGTTGATGATCCTGAGCACGTTGAGACCGGCGATGGCTCCCGCGTCCTTGGTGGCCTGGCGCTGAGAGTCGTTGAAGTAGGCCGGCACTGTGATGACCGCGTCGCGTACGCCCGTTCCGAGGTAAGCTTCCGCCGTCTCCTTCATCTTCGTCAGCACCATGCTGCTGATCTCCTCGGGCGCGAAACGTTTCGCTTCACCCTTGAACTCCACTTGAATCTTTGGTTTGCCGCAGTCGTTGACCACCTTGAAGGGCCAGTGTTTCATGTCTTGCTGAATCTTGGGGTCGTCGAACTTCCTTCCGATGAGTCGCTTGGCGTCGAACACTGTGTTGCTGGGGTTGAGGGCGACCTGGTTCTTGGCTGCGTCTCCGATGAGGCGCTCCGTGTCCGTGAAGGCCACATAGGATGGTGTTGTGCGGTTGCCCTGGTCGTTGGCGATGATCTCCACGTTCCCGTGCTGCCACACGCCGACGCACGAGTATGTCGTACCAAGATCTATTCCTACAGCTGGCATTTTGTGTGCTTCTTCTTGCAAAACTTTCACAATAAACTTGATGTACAGTAGTAGTAACGTATAACGTAGAATGTATCTTGCGAGTCTAGTAAACTCCTCCGGTTTGCACCGAACTCTCTTCGTCTGCTTTGTATCGCGTTTCAAATAAAACTGAGTTCGCGCCGAGCGGCCGCCGCTTATATAGTCAACAAATGAGCTTCGAGAGATTTCTACTTTGCTCTAGACGTTTACTGGCTGCGGCCAACCAGAGAACAGTATCGAAAGAAATATCTAGAGGGTCATTCGTATCGACCAATCAGAGTGATTGTGAGAAAGAGATAGGTATGTATTTGCTGTCTCAAAAGGGTTGTCAGCGTAGAAATTTACCCCCGAAATGGGAAGGTCACGAAATTTAAACAATATTTTTTTATTTCCAGATTACGGTTTCTTTAGTTGTATTATCTATTAAATAGGTTTTATTTGTTTTTCCGAATATAGTCCACACTGTCACAGTCATAATAAACAAGTGTTTCAGTCTATACTAAAGTAATCCGTTTTATAGTTACTTTTGTTTGCTATGGGATTTCTTAATAATTATCGTATCATCATCATCTCATTTTGATAAGTGTTTGACGAAAATATTTATAGTTACAGTCTGTCTATAAAATCATGAAAACTATGTTTGAGGGAACTAAAATTATTCAAAGTAGGGCAGCAAAATCGAGGTACATCGTAAAAATGCAATAGGCAACGAGTCGAAAAACAAGTCGATGACATCCGCAGCGCCCTCATCGATTTTCATGATTTTATAGACAGATAATTATAACTACTTAAGGCTTTTTGAATTATTGAAGTGGTAAATAATGCACGGTATACGTTTATATTTTCAGATTTTCATTTAAAATCTCTTTTAATATAATATTTTAATAACTTTACGTTAGACAATGTAACTAAAACTAGAAATAGTATTTATCCACCGTTTTGGATAAAAACTCGACTATAAATGGAAATTTATTGAGAACTAGCTGTGCCCCGACTTCGTTCGCGTGGATGTCAGAAAAAAAAAAAGTTGTGAAGTTGCGAGACCAAGCACATAAACCTATTTTTTTCTAAAATAAAAGTTAGGTAAGTTACTCCTTATTACATCAATAAAAAACCGTTAAAATCAATCAAGCCATTTCAGAGATTAGCCATTACAAACAGACAGACAGGCAGACAAAAATGGTAAAAAATGTTATTTTGGTGTATGTACTGTATACATATTCATATGCATGTAATAAAAAACGGTTATTTCAATATTACAAACAGACACTCCAATTTTATTTATATGTAGGTATAGATTTATCCATTCAAAAATTTAACCGGATAAAAGCTATTAGCGATATACATATAAGACCGCCATTGTAACCCTAGTATTAGCAATTTTAGAAAACAGTTGTGTAACGATTTCCGTGTACAATAAAGTATAATTATTATTCTATTCTAGTGACAACAGATTTTGGAGAAATTAAAACTGCACACTGGCAACACCGGGGAAATATCTAGAATGCATGACGCACACCACACCCCGAAAAACCGGCATTGGTGAGTGTGTAATTGTTTTGTTTACGAAAAAGTAACAGCTGTTTGTTTGTGTATGTAATCTTCCTACGGAGCTAGAAAATACCATGACCTCTAGAAATTTCTACCCCTGCTGACTCATAATCGCTCTTTTCCAGAACAAACCATACTTTTGTTTAGCCATGTGAGTAGTAAAGAGAAACAGTGGCCGACATTATGAACAATTTAGGCCAGTTTATTGATCTTAGTTCGTTTACCTTCGCCCACATATTATTTTGTTGATGTTATGATTAGATTTCTTCGATTATTTTCCACACGTTACTATTCTCATGGGTTTTATATTTAGAAGGCTGAGCTATGTTTGGAACACCTTGTTGGTGTTCAAAAAGAGAATTTTTAAATAATCGAGAATAGAGAAGGATTTATGATTAGGTACGTACGTACGTCCTACCTGCACATTTGAAAAAGTTATGGATAATTTTCAAATGGTTTTTTAGTTTTGAATCTCGCCTGTAATAATGTAAGGGTTGAAGCACACAATCATGCCCGGGAAAATCTGACCAGCTTATTTTTTTTAAACAGTGCTTATACCAGCGCTAGACATTCTTGTATCGTGGGTGCGTTTACAAAAACTCAGACCCGAAAACCCTTTTAATTCATACACAGAATACCTCATAGTACTACGTACAGAATGTATCCATCCCAAAAAAAAAAAATTGTTCGGTGCGGGAATCGAACCCACGAAATGACGAAACGCAGCGAGCGCAATCAACTGTGCTAATTGTGACACTGAGACAAACAAGATTTATTTTTCCAAATACCTATTAAAATTGTATATTTTTAATAAGTAAGTAAATACATAGGTAGCCAACAATGATTAGAACCTGATTTCGCAACAAAACAATCTTTTTCATTGGAATTTCGTCATTCGTAATCTGGAACGCTCATTGCATGAGACGAGACGAGTGTCGTGTCGTGAGAGCCAGACACCTCTCTCGTGTGTTCGAGAAACTTCACCCCTCGCAATGCGACGCCGCGAAGCTTCGGGGGAGAAGCTAGGTCGGCGCAGTCGCTTTCACCAGTTTCACCCCTTTGTACTTAATTACGCCATTTTTATTTTCGACTACAAGTCATCTGGAGTTATGAGCATTACAATCGTGTTAAATGTTACAATAATGATGATAATGACTTTAATCTTACCAAGTGGTAAGTATTGTCTTATTGTGGAGGTCAGATACACATTCGCTCAATAACATACGATATTATTTAGGTAACTGCATCTTGCTGCAGCAGCTTTTTTTTCTAATAACATTGCCCCACACCACGTTAGCCCACACTAGGAATTTCTCCTGTATCGTGGGTGTGATTTCTTGTAGACATTGCTTGTATTGTAGATCATACCATTACCTACACAAACATGTTTATTCCGAGCGGGAGTTGTACCCACTTCTCGCATCGAAGCAGTCAATTGCTTAATTATAATTAGCCACTGCGCCAACACTTGCAGTCAAAGCTTTATAGATTGGAAGCCGAGCCTAACATAGATAGATAGATAGAATAGAATACAGAATACTCTTCATAGATGGAAAAGTTTGGCAGATCATGATATTGATGTAACTGCGAGTAAAGAAATAGCAATATCGTTTTGTTGACAATAAAAGAAACAGCTGTTTGTTTGTCTGTAATCTTTCGCCGGGGCACAGGCCGGGGCAAGAAAATTTACCCCGCCCCCGCGAACTAATTTGTTTATAACTGCCTCTTTAGCAATGTTGCCAACAAAATTGCGATAACATTCGTAAAATGGAATAATATTCTAAACGGATGGTATTTAAAAGTACTTCAATTTATTCCCATTTCATTTACCTAATTTTGCCTGTGTTCCACCAAATATACTGAATGTGCACCAAAATATGTTCATTAAAATATGTCATAACGAGATGTAATAAAAAAAATCTACCTAAGCAGGGTCGACGAAGCCCCGTTTCGCGGGGCTTCTATTTCTGTGTACAAGGTTTAAAGGAACCTAACCAAACCGAACTTCGGGGTGTCCCTGAAATCTTGCTAAAGCGAGTTTTAGATTTGGTGACCATTTATCCATTAGCTATTTCGCGGTGTAAGAGTCAGATAAACGTATCTACATTTTCTCAATTTTACAGGAAAGCAAAAATACGGTGGAAATTCGGCTCTGTAAACTTTACCAGCTTTTTAATACAGATAAAATACTAGTATGGAAAAAAACTTTATTTTCTATGTACTGCCATACTCTTAGAGCTTTGAAAAAATTAGAAATTATTTATTCATATATGCTTACATGGACGCAATATATATATTTTTAAAATTCGGTTGACATACGTTAGTGTGGCCCTTAATTATTTTCAAACTTCTGTTGTTATCAAACTTAAATACGTCATTTGTGAAGTTAAGTTTTAATGATAAAGTGATAAAATTAGTAATAAAATAGGCAAAAAATCAATAATATTTATTTACTCCTGAAAAATTATTTATTTCGGGAAAACAAACACATACACAAGTTTCTTAATTTAAAGATATTACATGTTTGATTCTTCGATGTTGCGTGGACTGTTTCTGGTCGTTTTAAATAAGGAATCCAAGCTTGGCACAGTCAAAACTATTTTATTAATATTTTTACACACGGAGACACGTCTTAGTAATCGCAGCGTACAGGAAGAAGAGAATGAACGATTCAGAGACAAACAGAGCTCTACAATACAGATCATACATATAAAATCATCATAGACAAATTACTTGTGTTGCTAGCAACATACTGCCGGCCAGAAAAATTACAATAAACTAAGTTAAACTGAGTGAGAAAAAAATTCACATCAATTATTTTCCATTATTCATGACATGTTCTACGCTCTGTGACAAAAATATAATCATTATAGCAAAATGTGTTCTTATTTACTAAGCATATAAATATAAGTATTAGAAATTAGCTACAACATAAAGTACCTATTATTGGTAAGTAGTTACATACAGTAGCCTACATAGAAAGAATAAACCGCATTTTGAATATGCAATACTTTTCATGAAGCTAACAACTTAGTTACTGATTAAGTAAAAGAATCTGTGTGCCTTTATATACTTAAAACTAAATATTTTTAAACAATACCTTAGTTATAGACAAATTACTTTTGACATGCTTTATCTTAAACTAGATTAACTTATGTGACTGTTCGCAAAGAAAGGTTGCCTGACAGCAATAACAATATGTAACTTCACACATATTAACCAAAAAAAAAAAACGTTTTAGTAACAAAAATTATAAGTAATCATAAGAACTTATTGTCTAGTTATCTATAGGTAACACACTTATGCACTGCAATGACCTTGTGTACAACTTTCCATCAGCTGTCCTAAGCTGAAAAGCTCTAACTTTCCCGTCTTTTCCGGGAAAAACTTTCACGACCCGTGCCATGGGCCACACCAAAGGTGAAGCATTCGTATCCCTCATGAGTACTAAAGCACCTACAGTTAAATTAGGCGTAGCATGACACCACTTATTTCTGTTCTGTAAAGTGTTTAAATAGTATTTGTACCAAGCATTCCAAAACCTTTGCTTTAATTGAATACTTTGCTGCCAAAATGAAACCCTATTGACCTTAGTATCCGAAATATTTGTTTCTGGATACATTGTTAAGGCTGATCCTATTAAAAAATGCCCCGGAGTAAGATAGCAGTAGTCGTTTACATCCTGAGAGAGAGGCAACATTGGGCGCGAGTTAAGAATCGCCTCAATTTGACATAGTACGGTACTTAATTGTTCATACGTTAATTGAGCATCTAATATGACTCGTTTTAAATGGAATTTCATGCCTTTCACCGCCGCCTCCGCAAGTCCAGCGAATACTGGGCTGTAACTTGGTGTGAAATGAAACTTTATGCCTTGTTTAGCTGCATAATCTTGCACAGGCGTCTGATGATTGGCAGAATTTAATAAATTGTACAGCTCAGCTAGCTGGTTCCTTGCCCCACGGAAACATCCACCATTGTCACAATAGACATCGCTGGGCAAGCCACGTCTGCTTATAAATCGTTTAAAGCTCGCCAAAAAGGCTTCAGTGGAAATGTCTGAGGTTAATTCTAAATGAATTGCTTTGGTCGCAAAGCAAACATATACACACACATAGCCCTTCGTGATTATGGCTTTTCGGATTCTTGAATTCTTAACTTTGACTGGCCCAGCGAAGTCGATGCCAATCTTCTGGAATGGTCGGCATGCAGTTACTCTGTCCTGAGGCAAGGATCCCATTAGCTGCCTTGCTGCACCAGCTTTCATTCTGAAACATACCAAGCATTTGTGAGTAACTTTTTTAACCTGTCTTATCCCATTTATCAACCAATATTTTTGGTTCAAGTTAGCCAATAATGATTTTGGGCCAATATGTAACAGCCTAATATGCTGATTTAATATTATTAGACCAGTTATCCTAGATGTCTTGGGCAAAATGATAGGGTGTTTCTGAGCTAGAGGTATATCAGAGTTATCTAGTCGCCCACCTACTCTAAGCAATCCCTTCTTATCTATGAAAGGATGCAGAGTTTTCAGTGAACCTTGCACACAGTCGCCTTTACGCAATAATTGCAATTCATCTTTAAAATGAATACCTTGCTCGTGCTTTATTATAGTATGCAAGGCTTGCTCCAACTCATCAGGACTAAGCACCTTATTAGCATTTTTTGTACCACCTCTAACATTATGACAGAACCTAAAAACGTATCCTAGAACCCGTATCATCTTTTCTATGTCGGAATATCTTTCTAGGAAATTTTGAAGAAATTCGTGTGAGTCGACAGTGGTAAGTACTACTTTATTTTCAGTTTTATCTTTCATCTCTGGTAATTCAACAGGTAAGTCTAATTTTTCGTTTTTATTAAATTCGTATTTACCTTGCAGAAACTTTGGCCCCTTCCACCAGAGGTCGCTATTCGAAAGCTCCTGCGGGGTAATACCCCTACTAATAATGTCAGCAGGATTGTCTACCGATGGTACATAAGACCATGTCCACTTGCCAGTTTTTTGTTGAATTACACTCACTCTGTTTGCTACATAAACTTGTAGTTTGATAGCCTGAGTAGTTATCCAAGCTAAAGTTATTTTTGAATCCGTAAACAAATAAACTCTATCATCAATCTTAATGACTTTAGATAAGGTGCCATGGACCCTTTCCATGAATGTAGACAAAAGCAAGGCAGCATTGAGCTCTAATCGTGGGATGCTTTGAGGTTTTGAGCGTGGATTAACTCGCGACTTAGAACAGAGTAAGTATAACTCAGGCATACCTGTTTTGTCGACCACACGCAGATAGATACAGCAACCGTACCCCGTTGTACTTGACGCGTCAGCGAAACCTATTAGTTGCACTTCAGTTGCATCAGCTGTTGGAATGTGTCGATCTAAATAGATTGGTTGCATTATAGCTAGACCTTTGGAAAACTCTAACCATTCGTTGGCCAAATCGTCAGGCAAGGAAGCATCCCACCCTATATTAAGCGACCATAACCTCTGCATAAAACTCTTTGCTTTTATGATAACAGGCCCAGCAAATCCCATCGGATCATAGAATCTAGCTATGTAACTTAGCACTTCCCTTTTTGTGATTTGATTGTTATTGAAAGCTGTAGGGCTGCTGATTATGAAGCAATCTTTTTTAATATTAAATGTGAGTCCTAAAGCTTTCATGCTTAAATTATCTTGCAGCAAATCAAGCTCAGTGAATTGCTGGTCTCTTTCAGGTATATCTGACAGAACTCCAGGTGCATTAGAAGCCCATTTGTGCAGGCGTAAGCTTGCATAACTCAGCATTTCCACCAATTCATTTTTCGCATTAAATAATGTATTGAAATCGGCACATGAATATAAAATGTCATCGACATACATGCAATTTTTAATTATGTACGAAGCTAAAGGAAAATCGTGCTCATATCTATTTGCAAGCTCTAATAAACAGCGTGTCGCCAAGTATGTCGATGACTTAACGCCATACGTCACAGTATCAAGACGCATGCATTTTACAGCTTGATTAGGGTTCTCACGCCATAAAATATTCTGGAGTGAAGTGTGTTCCGGGTTTACCATAATATTGCGGAACATTTTTTTTATATCAGCATTTAATGTATATTTTCCAGTTCTGAACAGTAAGACAATATCAAATAATTCTTTCTGAACCATTGGCCCATTTAGCAAAATATCGTTCAATGAGACCTTATTAGTCGTTTTCATAGAGGCATCATACACTACCCTTGTTCGTGTGCTCTTACTGTTTTCATTTATTACAGCATGATGCGGCATGAAATAAATTGGGTCATCACTGAAATTGTATGAAGCAAGGTCTACATAGTGCCCATGACCGAGCTCTATATATTCGTCTATAAATTTCTGATAATCTGCTAACAAATTAACATTCTTATGCAGTCTTCTTTCTAGACTATAGAATCTATGCAAAGCTAAGTCAAATGAATTTCCCAATGTTTCATTAATATTTTCTTTTTCTAATTTTAATGGTAGATCCACTTGGAATTTTTTATTCTCAAGCTTCACTGATTTAACAAAAACATTTTCAGCTAAATTATGCTCTGAATCCCCCTCAATTAGTATTTCTGGAACACGCTCCACTTCCCAGAATTTTTTTATATTTTCGCTGACATCAGAGTTACATGTAGTGCATAAAAGCGATACAACCTGCTGTTTTATAATGCTTGATTCAAATGCTCCAGCAATGACATGACCAAGCTCGGTATTCAAGATGCACGGAGATGATGGATGTGATGAAGATGAAGAGGAGCTACTGCAGGCATTAGAGTTCTCTGCTTCAGTTGGCAGGAGCAGCTGAAAAATGACATCACATCCAATGAGCATATTAATCTCAGATGGTTTGTTGAAGCTTGGATCTGCCAGAGTGATACTAGGGGGCAGCTTAAGGCCCTCAATATCTATTGGTATCTGTGGCAACAAACAGGTTATTTTCTCTACTACATGACAGTTGATTACTGTCTTAAAATCAGATGTAAGGGAATGAATATTTAATGGCATACAATAGCTAACTTTATTTTTGCTCTCTGTCACACCAATAAGGTTTATGTCTACTCGCTCCGGTGTGTATCCCAGAACCTTAATGGCCTTTGTAGTAATCAAAGACACCTGTGAGCCAGTGTCTAATATGCACTTGATGTGCACTTCCCTTCCATCCTTGGCAAATGTTTTGACACGAGCTGTTGGAATCAAAACATTGTTGTTTTGAGAGGAGCGGCCCGATATGAGCACTACTGGATCTGCAGGGTTACTTTCTTCGGGGTGCAAGAGCGTGTTATGGCTCTTTTTACACATTGAACACTTAAAATGAAATTTGCATTTTCCATTGTGAGGATTTAAACAAATAGTGCATAATTTTTTATCATTAGCAAAGGAAATTCTTTCTTTAGAAGGATGCAATTTAAATTTGTTGCAAGAAAATAATTTATGGTCGGAACACTTACAGAATAGACATTCACTTGAGCCCTTCGCTGCAGCTGCCAATGTTACCTTTGATTTTCCTGTTGTGCCAGGCTTTTGCTTCCCGTCAGCTTGTGCAGGATACTCCGATGAAGTTTCCAGTGATAAGGCTCGTCTCTCCATGTAGCCTAAAAATTCTTCAACCGTTGGATCCTTTTCCTGAGCTCGATCAAGCTGGTAAGCCCTGGCGCTGTAAGTGTCTAACTTACGCATTAGGATGGCCAGTAATATGGCATCCCAACCCCTTACAGGAACATCTAGGTTTTTTAAAGCCACCAGGTTTTGCCGGACAACTGAAATAAAATCCCTAATATTTTTAGGAGAAGCAAATTTGGGCAATCTATCAATGTCCAAAAGACAGTTTACATGTTCTGTAGTGATTCTATATTTATTAAAATATCGTTGCTTTAGAAGGAGTAATGCCTCCTCATAGCTTTGTCCTATTAAAGGTAAGTTTTTAATTAAATCGAATGGTTCCCCAAGTAAGAAAGATCTCAAGTAATACAGCTTTTGTATATTATCAAGAGTTTTGTCGTTGTGAAACACAGACTTAAAAGTTTCAATGAAAGTAACATACTGTGAGTATTGCCCCGAAAAGCTTGGTATGCTTATGTTTGGCAGTTTCGTCCTAGAAATACTACTGCTACCCTGCTCCGGAGGTTTCTGTTCCTTACTAGAACTACTCAACATGTTGATTTTCGCGTTGAACACGGATAAACATTGAAAATATTTATTTTCTACCTCAACAATGTTTTCATCATCACTAGAGTTTAACAACAATATTTCTTTATTGTAGCTTTCGTACTCGTTAAAACTAGTAATTAATCTATCTCGCTTCGCGATTATCGCTTCTAATGAACTAGCTTCGATATCCTTCTCGTTACAAGCAAACGTGTAAAGTCGAGTAATCATACCTTTGGTGTAACCTCTGTTTACATTAAGTTTTTTGATGTTTTCCTCCATATTGTTATCGTTTGAGCACAGCTTATAACAATAATGCTTTGGCACAATACAATGCACTTAATTTTAAACACAAAAACGCTCAATATAGTCAATATACACAAAATCGCTTTCAACAAGAAAAACATGCAGTGATGAAATCAAAATGGCGAACCCGTTCGTAGCGTTGTCTTGATTTTGTTGAAAGAACGAATGAGACGGAGCGCCGGTCACGTGGCACTTCCTGTCGTCGTACTGTATGTTCACTCGCAGACTCGTTCTCGCTCTTTCTTTCGCAGGTCGAAGTCGCTTGCTATCTTGCTCACCCTCCTTGATGATCGACTGAATATCGAACGCGTAGATTGTTGACACGTTGCTCCCTCCCGCGCACTGGTAATGACAGCGCGCGCAGCTTCCGCCGAAATTTCGACTAAGAAATTATTTCTGACGCCGTTGTAAACTGTCGTCCTCTTCTATGGCGTGTGGCAGCTCGTATCACGAACCTTGTTGTTTAACTTGCACGCAGAGGAATAACTTGATGTTTCGAGTTTTGACCGCTCAGCACGTTGACACGATGCACGATGCTTGAATTTTTTAAAAATGGGTCGAAGTGACCAATGTTTGATTCTTCGATGTTGCGTGGACTGTTTCTGGTCGTTTTAAATAAGGAATCCAAGCTTGGCACAGTCAAAACTATTTTATTAATATTTTTACACACGGAGACACGTCTTAGTAATCGCAGCGTACAGGAAGAAGAGAATGAACGATTCAGAGACAAACAGAGCTCTACAATACAGATCATACATATAAAATCATCATAGACAAATTACTTGTGTTGCTAGCAACATTACATAATAATAGTGATAAGTATTTGTGTAACTCCCAACGTTATCCACATTTTAACAAAGAAATATTATTTTGGAACTTCAAAAACATGACCAAAACAAAAAAAGGGTGGTAAAAAAGGAAAAGAAAAGAACACAAAAATGAGAAAAGGAAAACATACTTAATAGCTAGGTAACAAATAGTGGTAAATAGTGGTAATAGCTAACAAATAGTGGTAATTAACACTTCTAGTAGGTATATGTCGTGCTACAACTTAGGTGGGTTAATTATGTGGATCAAGGAGTTGTTCTGCTTGGAGTGTGTTCTTCTAAACTTACTAGCCGATGTTGAGAACAAGTCCAGTGTTGCAAAATCAGTGTTGAAGTTGTTAGCCATCCGACGAAGAGGTGCCCGGACTCCAGCGTTAGTGCGGCAAGAGGAAACAGCAAAAAGTGGTCGAGGGCGCACCTCTCGTCTTATGACCGTCCTCGGAACAACGTAGCTTAGTTTACTAGTTAGGTCTAAGCAGTCCTATCTGCCATTGCACAAGTCATAGAGGAACATAGTTTCCAGGAAAAGTCGTCTAGATTTTAAGTTGACCAATTCATAATTTGTGGGGGAATTTAATTGATTACGACAGCGTTGAAATAGTACAATTGAAACAATAAAACTTGTAATCAGCATATCAGCGTTTAGAAAAATATTAACTATCTTCGTCATCTGTTGTGTTGTTGGAGTTCCAACTGACAACCCTTTATAAAACACATGCCTTGTATTCATCATAAGTCTTGTAAATCGTCATACTGTTCACTAGAAATGGGTAAGGGATTGACATATGCATTTTTGAAGTAAAAGCAAAAAAAAGTATTCTCCTAACTTCAAATCAGGGGGCTCGTTGAGACCTTCCATCAACTTTTAGGTGCCAAACTAACGTAATTTTTATTTTGTCAATGGACTATAATACTAATCAAACAAAATAGTACTGCCACAAAAACGTAAATTGCCAATACATCGCTTTGGCCATTGACTTGTATTATTTATCTAACAAAAATGTTTGTGCCACTAAAACGTAAATACACAAACGTTACACTGGCTCTTTAAACTAAGCATCGAAACAAAATTTTGTAACGACCAAAACAACGTATAAGCTTTTACGTTCATATGGTTTGTATAATATTGCCAAACAAACTAATATTCTAAGAATTAAAATATTGTTTTTAGAAATACGTTCCTATAGCTCTAAAGCGGTAGGAAGATAATTAGAACTATTTAAACGGTATTCATAATACGTTTCTCTGGTTCCATTGAGCCCCGCGAAAAATTTTTTGCCAAAAATCCCTGACCGATTTTAAGACTTATTTTTCCAAAAATACAGTTTGAAATCGGTCGGGGTTTGGTGGCACAAAATTGTGCCATTGGGGCGCATTGGGGTCCGAGAGGTTAAGCTATTTAGTTTTTTTGGAATTTGATAAATATTGACTTTACCGATACGTCGTTTTGGCAATTCATAAAGGACTATATTATGAACCTTTTTATGAAAAAAAACTGTTTTTGATTTTTTTGTAGATACGTTCATCTGGTTCTTACACCGCGATTTCTAAACTACTACAAGAGAAAAAAATGCTAAAGTGACAATTTTAGATCCGCTATTATTTATTTCCATAGTGCTATTTGTAAGTTAGGTATCTAGACTCAATATAAACCTATTAGGTACTATTTTTATTTATTTATTGAGTTAATTTTTATTTTTTACTGAGTTAGGTAGGTACTAACATAGTTTTTAAGGTGTGTGAGTACTAACATAATAATTATGGACTACGATCTGAATTAAAGTAATTCTTTATTCTTTTTTTTAATCATAAAGTTGGTGGGACAAGAAATAAAAGATTTTCTTTTGAACAAAAATTCTGGTTGGTAGATCATCTAGGTATAGAGAATCAGTTAATTAACTGATCACTAGGTCTTAGAATCTAAATTAAATCTTAGTTGACTTAGGTCAGTATATCCGTAGCCGCTAATAGCCTTTTGTTTTCTCAAATATTTGGCATAGGAACGACCGACGAATCTAGAAACTCGGCTCTATACAAAGAGCAGTAAATTCTTTGTTCGATACATTGCATTGTTACTGTCAACATCTGTCTGGCAACAAAAGAAACTGATCGTAGCTTCCAGAATTTTTTACTTATTACACGTTTGTTTGTGTCCAATGTCCATATTCAAGAGAAGGTAGGGAGTTGCAGAGCCCTTTTTAATTCTCGTTTTTATAAAAATAACTGTCAAGTTTAAATAAAAGATCAGCACTAAAGTTTGCCTCAGCTCTTCTATTATTATTTTTCTTTATTTTAACACTTGGGAAACAGGTTGGTTATTTTTTTGGTAGAAGTAGCAATATACTAACTCTAGTGTCCCGTTGCTATTATATTTTTTAGGGTCAGAAAATTCTCAAAAAGAACATCCGCATTCGGAAGTTTCTGGATGTAAATGTAGTTGGTATTTAATTTTTAAATATCGATATCCAAGTTTCATATTGCAGGTACCTAGATAAATGTGAATTGTTTGTATTGATCCAGGGCCAATGGCGTCAATCTAGGTCATCCGGCCGCCTTGCAAACAAGTAGTAAATACGCAGACGCCTGGAAATTTCTAGAGAGCATTCTTGCATCCACACATCCACATAACAATCGCTGCAGAGCTCATGCATGTCTGCCCTGCCCTAAACTCATATATCAAAATATAGATTTTAGTAATGTGTAGTACTCTTAAATTAAGTGTTCTGTTGTAATGTTCATTCTCCATTAATTTATGAAAATAGAAAAAAAAAGAAACCACTTTCTTGAATGTTTAGTACCATCCACTCGATACTAGAGGGCGTTTTTCTGAATAATGCATGAAAACTTTATAATGTGCGCTCTCTGATTCATCGCCAGTAAAGTCATTTATTTCCATGAAATCTATACTTTTTGGACTAATTTGATGACAAAACAACTTTCGAAAAAAATAAGTCAGCTGCCGTTTTGTCAAAAATGATGTTAAATTAACGTTGTAGGTACTAAAATATAATTTTCCAAATTCTAAAATAATTGTGTGTTTTCTTGTGATCGTTTATTTAATAGTTTTTTTTTTTTACAATTTATCTGTGGGTAAAATTTGTAATAATGACTCGATGTTGTGTTCCACATTGCTCTCACAATGCCAACCACCGCTTCCCGAAGGATCCCGAACTCAGAAAATCTTGGCTGAAAGCTATGAGACGTGAAAATTTTAGTCCTAAAAATGGATCTAGAATATGTCACCGACATTTCCATCGAGGCGATTTTGTTCAAATCAGTCGTGTTACTGGTTGGTCTATAATTACATAAAAAGTTAATTAGGTACCTACACCCGTACCATAGTCTACTTGCACAAACAAACACCTTTTTCCATAAGGTAGGCAAAAGCTACAGAAATCGCCTACGGTACTTCTTGTACTTATTCGTTTTGTCTTTGAACGGCTGGCCTAACTTTATAAGGAGTTTCTATACAATACGAGGCCATCTTATGCTGGATAAACTACCACTGACTTTTCTTCTCATTCTAATAAACATCAAGTGATTTCTTTTATATTTCCAGGTGTCCCTCTTCAACACAGATGTCTAAAGAAGTCTGCTGTACCTTCTGTCTTTCCGTGGAATAGAAAATTTGTTTATAGTCGACATGAAATTAGGGAAGAGCGAAGGACACATCATCACAGATGCAGGAGTTTTGATGAAACACCAGCTTGGAGCAAACATGGAGAAGATTCTAATAGTGTGGCATCCGACATAGAATTCCTTTGGCATAAGACTGTAATTTCAAGGCCCGGAAAGAGTAATTTCTTAATAATAAAACAGTTTAATCAAGGAACACAAACACCAAATAGCTTAAGGTTATTTGTGACCACAGAAATGTTACTTTCAGATGATGAGTCAGTTCTGTTCTACACTGGTTTAGACAACTTTGCTCAATTCAAACTTCTGTTATCAACCCTGATGCCGATGGCTTATGACATCAAGTTCCAATCGCAAGAGGTTAACGAGTTAACACCACAAGACCAGTTCCTGATGTTACTCATCAAATTCAGGAGATGCAAACCTGACTTTGAAATAGGTAAAATTTTTGGTGTTAACAAAGCTGACGTGTCTAACGTCATCGTCACTTGGATCAGCTTTATTACTGATCACTGGAGTGTTCTAGACAGTTGGCCAAATCAAGATGTTGTAAATTCTTATATGCCTGAGAGTTTAAAAGAAAATGCGTTAAACAGAGCACTTGTAGATGATGGAATTCCCATAGAAGATGAAAATTTTCACAATGCAGTGCAGGCTTCTTTTAGCCAATATAGTCTTAACAAATCACTGAAATTCATAGCTGGGTGTTCTCCAGATGGTCTCATCTGTTATTGCTTAGAAAAACATATACCATCTACAGGGGAAATAAGAGATGACGATATGTCACCTATTTCCAAAGTCATGAGCTTAGACCAAAAATTAGCGAAAAGTATTTCCATGGAGAAACTCGTCGGGTCGACGAAAACATACAAAATACTCGCCAGTGCACTTAATCAGATTTATGCACCGTTGTCCGCGAGAATATTTAGTGTTTGTTTAATGATTTGTAGTTTCAAAGTCGGTATTGTAACTGTTAATAAAGGTTTGAATTGATTATTATTATTACTTATTATTTTATGCCAATTTTGAGCATCGTTGAGCATCATTGAACATCGCAACTAGCGCATTGCAAAATTTTAAAGCAACGAGTTCTTGTAACGTGCCGCATTGCTATTCGTTCCTCCTAAACATGTCACTTTTCTAAACTATTTTTTAAATTACATAGCCATTGAGCGATGATCTGTGTTCACCAAAATGTGTCGTTAGATCAAATTGCACTGAATAAATGTAGTACCACGAATTTTCTGCAGGTCTAGACGTACCTACTGTAATGCTTATAACTAAATAGCCAAGCGCCCGCCACACTGACCCCTTTTGTTCTGTAATGTAATGCTCTACGCCCAGTTGCAGCTTGCGGCTCGTAGGCGCCTTTGGAAGAATGAATTTGCCATAATTTCACCATCAACCTACTACAGCAGTCCACGGCTAGACACAGAACTATACTAATCTCTCTGAAACTCTTTTCCTGCTGCTATTTACCATGAAAGGTAAAAGCTGTGAAAACAAACCAAAACCTAACTATACCATTTCAATCTTTTGGCACCTTTTTACAACGGGAAAGCTCGTGGCATCACGTCTCGGATCGCCCGTGCGTATTCGCGTACGCATTCCTAGAAATATATTTTTTTCTTAAGGTGATTGCTTCGATGTAGCCCGCGAAATTCAATTTTTTTTACGTTTTTTGCAATTTGCAGGCCAGTGACATGTTGTAACTTTATAAATATTTGTGTTGCGCAAATAACAAGTATAATTTTAAATATAAAAAATATCAAAAAACTCGCTCCATCAGCTCTCACATAGAAAAGGTGCATCGTAGTTAGATTTCGGAGATTTTAACATGATGCACCTTTTCTATGTGAGAGCTGATGGAGCGAGTTTTTTGATATTTTTTATATTTAAAATTATACTTGTTATTTGCGCAACACTAATATTTATAAAGTTACAACATGTCACTGGCCTGCAAATTGCAAAAAACGTAAAAAAAATTGAATTTCGCGGGCTGGTTGGAGCATCCCCCTTAAAGAGACATGAGCCAAGTAGTTCTATGTTTTGACACCAATATTCTATACGGGAAGAAATAATTACTGCGGGCATTGCCCCTGCTAGCATGAAAACTATAGCTACTAAAATAAGTATTATTTGTTTAAAAACCGTAGGTTTGTTAGATCGGGAATGCTCGTAACCATAGACTTATAGCATGGACTGAGGCTTCCCTAAACCATGTCATTCTGTTCTGTAAAAAGAAAAAATAATCAAAGAACCATCTCTCCCTTCTTTCCCCTACATCCATAGATATTTTCTTTTATATTTTGGTTTCACTCCACATCTGCTCAGGTTCTTCTCAAGTTACTTAAGCGACAGGCAACAGTACGTAGAATATGCGGGGTGCAAATCAGAGCCATATTTTACCAGGTCTGGGGTGAGTCAAGGCAGTAACCTTGGGCCTTTGCAGTTCAATCTCATGGTTAATGACTTGCCAGAAGTCGTAAAAGACGCCAAGTGTTTACTGTTTGCTGATGACCTTAAGTTGTCGCTAGAGGCACAGAATATATAATAGTACCTAAAGGCACAGAAGCATTACTCCCAAAAAGAAAACAAACAAATGTAAAATCTATACACGAAAGAATAGAGTCCATTTTTACTTGCACCCGCATCACCCACCTACTTTTATAATAGCCTAAACTTCCCATTCGCAAGCAAAAATGAACTGAATAGTAACGCGCGAGAGTTCATTTTAGTTTATCTGACGCCAACGACATTAAAAGGTTACTGTCGGTCAAGCTCAATAGGGTTGCGACTCGCGAGTTTGGGCACAGTTAGGTAGGAATACGTATTTTATGCATTGTTTAATTACATTATTAATTAACATAAATATATATCACTCCTCATTACCTCCTTAAGTCCCTCAAGGAATTTTGTTTTTATCATCAGCCTATATCTTTTTTCTGTTTCGTCATCGATTACTTCATATTCATATCGATTGGTAGCACAGAATGTTAACAGTAGGTACCTACGGCACCTTACGTGAGGAATAATATATACACCGTGACTTTTTAGTCGCCTTAGGGCCTGGCCCCATGTCTCCGGCGCGGCGACGTGCGCCGTGCGGCGGCGCGGCGCCGTGCCGAGCTACGGCGCCGCCCGCCGGCGAGCGGCGCGGCGCCGTGCCGAGCCACGGCGCCGCGCCGCGCTTCGGCGTCGTGTACCGGCACGTACCCTATGTTCAGCAAGTGTATCCAAAGATAAAAATTACAGTTATATAACATGTTATGTTACATAGTCTGTACGCACCGTAAGGTAAGAAATAAAAGAAATTATTTTAACTTATTTATTCTTATCATAGAATTTTTTTTTGATGTAGACATACGTATGACTACATACATACATATGTATACACTAGCAACAGGACCAGGATACGCCTTTCGCGGTCCATATCAAATCAAAACTGTAATTTTTATCTTTGGATACACTTGCTGAACATAGGGTACGTGCCGGTACACGACGCCGTAGCGCGGCACGGCGCCGCGCCGCCCGCCGGCGGGCGGCACCGTGGCTCGGCACGGCGCCGCGCCGCTCGCCGGCGGGCGGCGCCGTAGCTCGGCACGGCGCCGCGCCGCTCTCCGGCGGGCGGCGCCGTAGCTCGGCACCGTAGCTCGGCACGGCGCCGCGCCGGAGACATGGGGCCACGCCCTTACAACGGCAGCCCAGTTCATGTATCCAATCACTAAAACACGTTTATAATATAAAATATGTATTTAAGAGATTTCAAAATTTAAAAATAAAATAATATAAAACCTGCGGTCTTTGCTTACATCAAATATCAAAGATTTTAAAACGTTGTCAGAAACAAAAAGATTACTTCCGTTTCAATCCGTTCTGGCCAAGCTGTAGTCATAACTTTAAAGATCGATCGTTATCGTTTACGGCAAAATAGATAACTAGTCCTTATCATTTCATTCATTTCATTGTCACAGGCCCCGTGTTGCGTGTCTTTGTAGGTAAGTAGGTAAAAAAGTCGCGAAGAGAATTACGATCGCTGACCTTGAATGCGTAGTGTAGCCATTTTCTGAGTTTGAACGTGTCTAAACAATAACGTAAACATCTTCCTACTTTCTACCGGTCATAATTCGACCTACCTACGTATTCAGCTTAGGTGAGTGAGAGTGATGTCAGGTTTGATAATCGTCTATTTTATTTATCTTGGTCGTCTTGTAGGCCAAATTTGTAACCTACCAAATCATGATTACTAGCCGGTACTTGAATGACATTAATAAGCACGCCACAAGCAGGTAGATAGTTTTTTGATCATTATTAAATATGTACTACATAGATAAATATTCACTTTTTTTCTTACCTTTCGAAATCACGCGGTAGTGTGTGAAACGTGAGGCTCCTATCACTGTCATTATTTAAACAACCAAACGTTATGCAGTATTTTTTTTTCTTCATCATAATTATTATATTTTTTTTTAAACTCATGCGTAAATTCAACCAAACACCAAACTTAAATATTATTTAAGTAAGCGCGTGCGTAGTGGGCGGCGCGCGGCAACCGACTAAATGTCCACTCCGAAGTGGTCCCCGCCAATGCTTGCAGTTTTATACCTACACTGCGGAGTGAGCCAGGCCTGCTAGAGGTAAGGGGGTTGGATGATTGCGAGAGGCTCCAGAGGGACATAGATAGAGTGGTAACCTGGAGCAAGGACAACCACTTGCAGTTCAACACCTCAAAGTGCGTAACAATCACTTTCTCTCGCGCGCGTGCTCCTATATTATACGACTAGCTGTGCCCGCGACTTCGTTCGCGTGGATGTCGGAACTTAACAATGTATTTTTTTAGTGCGAAGCGCTGTTGGAGGATACCGATGCAAATCTTTATGCTTTTTTTTAGCGTCATAAAATCGTCAAATTAGTCTTCTCACCCAAGGCTGGGCTAGAGGGACTGTCAGACTTGTATTGACTAAAATCCACGGCGTCCTTCAATAGTCTTTTACGTTCCTGGGTCACGGTAGCTCGTAAGTCCTACGACCCCGGCTGGCTTTGGCCCCCTAAGGGGTTTGGCCCCCGTCATTGTGCTGACGCTCTTTGAGGCGCGCGTGGAACACAACGTTGACGTCGACCCGGGCATGGTCCACGATCGGACAGTGAGTCGCCCATTACTCGCCACCCGAATGCCCACGCCCGTTGGCCAGAGATCGTCCTGCGACGTCCGTCACCGTGGGCGTCTACCACGGCGGCTGGGTGTGGGTCGTGAGGTGGACGCTGTCCTCTTTCTCACGCGTCCCGCTTCCTCCTTCGCTGGCATGACTGTTTCGCAGAAGGAGGCGACCAGTTTCCACTCTATTTCACGTCAACCAATGCCGAGCGCGAGAGGTCGCCGCCTATCACCGTTGTAAGGACATGTGCGATGCTCTGCCCAAGCGGGGCAATTTTGCACCGTATGCTCTACCGTGTCCTCTGGACGATCCTTGTAGTGGTGACACCCACGCGTTCCTTCCTTCCCCATCCGACACAGGTACCTCCCAAAACTTCCCTGTCAAGTGAGGATCAGCGTCAGGTGGTTTTCTTCATTCCTCAAAGAGAGGTCTTACCGCCGCGATTGTGGTGGTGTGCCCGAACCTCGGTTTCGATAGTCGCTCCCTCCATACTCATCATCATCATCATCTCAGCCATAGGACGTCCACTGCTGAACATCCTCCATACTACCCCCTTTTTTTTATCGTGGCAAAATCATCAAATGAGTCCTCCCGCCCAGGGCGGGACAGGAGGGACTGTCAGACTTGTACTGACTAAAATCCACGGTGTTCCTTCAATAGCCCTTTATGTACCAGGGTCACGGTTATCGAGTGAGACAGACCCGCGACCCCGGCAGGCTCTGGCCCTCTTAGGGGAGCCCCGTCAGATTGCTGACAGCTCTTTGAGGCGCGCGTGGAACACAACGCGCCGTCGACCCGGGCATGGTCCATGATCTGACGGCGAGTCACCCATTACTCGCCGCCCGCATGCCCGCGCCTACGGTGGCCGGAGATCGTCTTGCGACGTCCGTTGCCATGGGCGTCTCCCGCGGCGGCTGCGTCGTGAGGTGGACGCTGTCCTCTCCCTCACGCGTTCCGCCTCCTCCTTTGCTAGCATTACTGCTTCGCAGAAGGAGGCGACCGCTTCCCATTCCGTCTCGCCCCACAGCATGGCCTCGGCCAGTGCCTATCGCCGCTGTGAGGACACGGCGGTGCTCTGCCCAAGAGGGGCAGTCCTGCACCGTATGTTCTACCGTGTCCTCCGGGCGATCCTCGCAGTGGTGAGACCCAGGCGTTTCTTCCTTCCCCATTGGAACAGGATCCATACCGCCCCCTGAGATGGCGCCGGAGCTCTTCACTATTTCCGACGCCTTCAGCGGTGGCTCGAGTGAGAGGTAGAGGGTGCACTTTCCCTCACGCGCAATATTATGATATGCTCAGTATTGCCCAGGCAGTAATAATTTTGTTGTGACATTATTTTGAAACTATGATATCTTCTAAGGTATTCATTGAAATCAAACGATGTCAAGGGCAATTTTGTTCAAAATTAAATGCTTGTGATGATTAACGTATTTATTTTGATAAGGATTAATATCATATTAATGAAAATACCTTCGCAAATAATGCATTACTTTAAAACAAATTTGATTTCCATAAAAAAGGTTATAGTGACTTAATCTTAAAAGATAGATATATGCTCCCGCGGACTTTATTTTAGAACTTTTTATGAAGAATAATTCCGTAGTACATATTTTTTGCGTATCTTTAACCGTTTACGCAGCGCACGCAACGAAAGCTCTCAAAAAGGAATACATTTTCCCGATTTTGAAACATTTCTCATTGCTGCTCCGCTCCTTTTGGTGATAGCGTGATGTTATATAGCCTATAGCCTTCCTCGATAAATGGACTATCCAACACAAAAAGAATTTTTCAATTCCAACCCGTCGTTCCTGAGATTAGCGCGTTCAAACAAACAAACAAACAAACAAACAAACTCTTCAGCTTTATAATATTAGTATAGATTATAATTTAGGCGGGTCGTCAATGGCTAGGACTACGGAAGTTAGGGATTTAGGGGTGAAATTCCACACTGGGCTTACGTTTCGTGATCACATTGTAAGCTGCTGCAAAAAAGCTTACCGTAATTTGGGTTTTATGCTTCGTACGGTAAGTAATTTTTCTAACATAAAAGCGGTCATAGCCCTATATAATGCATTGGTTATTGGTTAGGAGCCAATTGGAATGTAACGCAATCATCTGGGCTCCACATGAATCTAAATATAGGTGCATGCTGGAGAAAGTACAGAACAAATTTATCAGGTTTTTGTACTTGAAATTGTATGGTGTATACCCATTCTATCCGCTTATGTACCCAACTTTATTTATTTTGGGTATGGTTGGTTATAACGAGCTGAGGGTCAGGAGGGATCTCACACTCACCTCGTACATATTCAGGATACTTAGAGGGAAGGTACATAATGCGGATATATTAGGGCAGGTAGGTTTGTGTGTTCCGGACAGGTACGTGGGGCGACGCAGACAGCCACGCTTGCTGGTGGAGCCCCGCGCGCGAACCAATCTGTTAGGTGAGGCGCCACTGTCGCGGGCACTCCGCACTCTCAACCTCATAGCTAGTGACATTGATTTGTTTCATTGTTCTCTGAGTGAATTTACAAGAAATGCTTTATTTGTAATTAGTTACAAAATGTAGATAGTACGAGTAGTTAACTCATAAAACTGTGTGTACACTATCGAATTAGGTTGTCATCCTGTAATGATAGTTGTAAAATGGAAAAAATAAATCTATCTTCTATTCTATCTATACTTATAATAAATCTGTAGAGAGGTCAATTCTGTACATGAAATATATTTCCAAAATAACTACCAGGGGGTGATTAGGGATCGATACTGATGCCAAAAATGCAATCAGTAAAATTATTGTCTGTCTGTCTGTCGGTCTGTCTGTCTGTCTGTCTGTCTGTATAACCGTTATAGAAACAAAAACTACTGGGCGGATTTTAACGAAACTTGGTACAATTATTTTTCATACACCTGAGCTGGTTATAGTATACTTTTCATCACGCTACAATCAATAGGAGCAGAGCAGTGAAGGGAAATGTTAGGAAAACGGGAGAAGTTACTCCATGCACGCTAATCTTCGGAACTACTTGACGGATTTGATTATTTATTTTTTTGTTGTATAGCTATTAAGTCTGGGCAACACTATAGGCTATAATTTATGTTGGAAACTTGAACACCTGATGCAGAACTGCAATAGATCAGCTAAACTATAAGAGATACAAAAATAGCGCCATAGCAAAAATCGTTCCACGTGATAAGCATTTTCTGCTGAGACAATAAATTTGAAGATATGGAACACCTGATGTGGAACTCCAAGACCCCAGCTACACTACTACATATACAGTAATGACGTCTTAGCAAGAGTTGTTCAGCCTGATGAGCACTCCCTGTTATCGTATAAAAACTGAAGATCTGAAACACCTGATGTGGAACTCCAAGAGCCCAGCTAAACTATAACATATATAGGAATGATGTCTTAGTAAGAGTTGTTTAGTCTGATGGGAATTTCCTGTTGACTTACAAAAATGAAAGATCTGGAACGTCTGGAATCGTCATGCGCGTCCCGTTGTTTTCCCGTCCCCAGGCTCTAAGAATTCGACATCAGCAATGCGATTCACTAACAGACTCATCATAGATGTTAACAACGACGAGTTCTCTGATGTTTCATCGTAAATATCGCTTCTAAAAACAACGTTGATAAAAACCGTATTCGCTAAGCTACATGAGCTCGTCGACGATCTGCCGAACAACGATGATGAGTATGATGTTGGCAGTGTTGCTATGTTTAATCTAGAGTATAATCGAGAAAATCTCGACTAACCTATTATAAAGTTATTTCGTCATTTTAAATTAATAAAAATGCACAATACGTATGTATAAAACACGTTATATTTATTAAGCAGCGAATGTTTAATTTATTATAGCATTTTAGACTTGGAAAATAATTACATTTTGATTATAGCAATAAAACAAAAGCAAATCTTTGACATTTTTATTTGTAGACTAGGTTATGTATTTCAAAACAAACAACTTGATCTTATCTTGAAAGTTTTTTATCAAAATACGAAATTCCAAAGTTCTAAGTGGCTAAGTGGACTTTAAAAAAACTGTGCACCCCAACCCAATAGCGTTCTACTTGTGTTGTTGTGTTTTAGTTTGGTTCCAAACCTATCGAAAGTAAGTTTATAGTAACATTTCTATTTAAATATAGCACAGTTTCTGGATCTACTATATAATTAACCAAAATATTTATCTTTTAGTGTCTCGCAACGCAACTCCTTCGTTAGATCAATCAGCTGGAAAAGCTAGTAAGCTTTTTGGAAAACGAACAATGGTTGGCTATGGGCCATGCTCGTACTGGGAATGTTCGCATTTCGCAATCGCAGTCGTCAGGCATGATCAAAAATACCAACAGCCCTGAACAGTGATGGTGTGGGTGTACGAAAACATCGGAACAGTGGTGTAAGGTTGGTAATTATAAGTATTGTGTGTATACATTTATACAGTTGCATTGAATATGTAGCCTTCTACAGTATAGTATCTTTATGCATCGACAGCCCCCTGTGTATGTTCTATAATACTAGATTAGTATTAACTAGTGGATGTCACACGGTTTCACTTGCGTAGTTCCCGTTCCCGTGGGAGTATGGGGATCAAATATTATGTTACTATGCCTGTTACTCAGGATGAAAATAGCTTTCTAATGGTGAAAGAATTTTTGAAATCGGCGCAGTTGTTTTTGAGTTTATTCATTACAAACATACACACACACTAAAATACAAATCTTTCTTCTTTATAATATCAGTGTAGACTACAGGGTAACTAGCAACTATAAAAGCATTTAAAATTGCAACAGAAAGTTAAACCAGACCAAGCAAATAGGTGTTCTATTTATTTAAAACATCAAATCATAAAATTCTTACTTGTGTTGCAGTACTGGAAGGACAAAAAAGGAGCAGTTAAGAGGAAGTCCAGCTTAATTACAGCAGTGAGGCGGCGCACTGGTGGTGGCATTGGAGATTTGCCACAACTTAGTGAGATTGAATTGAAAATCCAAACCATTATGGGAGGAGAAAGTTTTGGTTGCGGAGATCAGAACTTAGTACTTTTGAGGTTTGTAGTTTTCAAGGCTATAGACCTTTATAAATTTATTGATTTGATTGAAATTAATAAGTAATTAATACTTTTACATTTTTAGGAAGAACCATTGGATAGAACTGTGGAAAGTGAAGTCTCCCAGCATTTTACTTGTAAGTTTTAATTTTTTTTTTGTCGATTTAATGAGTTAACATATAAATATAATATTATGTAAACATTCTATTTTCAGAATATAAGTCCCTCCAAGTGAGCAGCAGGCTGACCAAAGAGATGATCTTATGAGCCAGGCCATGAAATGCAATGGATAAAAGATTTGTTTATTCTTTTATTGATGGATTTTTGATAAATAAATAAAAATGTATGCTAAAAGATTGTTTTATTTATTGATTATATTAAAATGACTTTTCCTAGGTACATACTATTTGTACTATTTTGTTAGACTATATTAATTTTGTCTTTAGGTTAAACATGATTAAACTTCTTAAGTTTAAAAAACATCCACTTTCTTTATTTTATGTCAATCAATAATATACATTACTATTTAAAGTACACTATAATTTTTAATAAACAAACTGTCTTAAAATCTGGTTTAGTAATAATTATCTTAAGTCTATTGTTAGTATTTACTTCTATTATTAACTATTTTGTCCACGCCACAGTCTATCAATTAGACAACCTCTAGCAAGACGTCCACTATCCAAATCACTGATACAGTTCTGGCTTCCTTGTTGTAGTAACCGGATCACACTTGCTTATTGTCTCTGTGGCTGAGTTGGTAATTCTACTGGAGGAACTCTGGCTTGATTGCAAATGTTATGTAACACACAACAAGCTTTCATTATTTTTCCCACCATCTCTGGATCATAGTGAAGAACACGATGAACCAAATGGTGAAATATCTTCTTCCAATTCGTTAATTAGCTCTTCAGTCAACCTGAATACCTTACTAGTCTATATAGTATATCAGTAGTAAGAAGATCCATATTACGTATCACATGTGCCTGACGTCTTTTTTCTACATTATCTCGACGCTAAGCTTCTTCCAACAAAAAAATCATACAGGAAGGACGTACTGCCATCTAAAACATTAAAAATAGGCATAAACGTTTCAGGAATTAAAGTACGGTAAACAAAACAATACTAAGCATTTATAATTTTAAAAATAACTTGTTTTACTCACATTTTAATTGTCTACAACCAAGGAAACATCTACAATTTACAAGCTTTACGCTTTGACAGTTAAAATCGAAGGCGAAGGCGCCGTTGTCGTTGAAGGCGAGGATGATTTGTGTTTCTGAATACCGTTTTTCATACATTCGGAACCATATTTTAGTTCTATGTCGCGCCGTCGACATCGTTGTGGCGCTACGACCGCGCTGTTTTAACTAAAGAATACCGATAAGTTTTCATCAGATGTTTCAACGATGATTTCGTGGTTGTAAAGATGTTTTGCCTTAGTGAATCGCACTCCAGACGTTTCAGATCTTCGATTTTGACGACCCCATTTTCGCTGGCAGAAGCAACAGGATCCGCGTACGAAGTCGCTGGCAGAAGCTAGTAAATAAATAAATAAATATTAATTATATATATTTATGTCATACAGGCAAGAGATAGATGGTCCTTTATTGATTTTCTTTTTTTATTATTATTGCATTTGCAGGTATTGCTCGGTCCATGCTCTATAAAAAAATCTATGATCCTTGATTGTAGCTTCTAGCAACAGTGTAATGATCAGCAGTGATACAAGGATCATAGATCTTTAGTCTCCTCTACTGACTGTACCTAGGTACTTCAACTAAAATCCCCGGGGTGTACTCTTCGATAGCCCTTAACGTTCCAGGGCCACGATTACCTGATGAGTCCCGCGACACATCGGTATTATAAAGAGCTATTAGGTAAATAGGTACCTACCTATACATATTATTTAGGTATGCCTATATGCCTAGGATTTCTGTATCGACCTAGGTACAGACGCCAGCTCACCACCTCAATCTGTTAACTTTTATCGATTTTCAATAGTGGGAAGGTTTAATTTGACAGATTCGAGTAGGTCCTGCAGCTGGTATCTTATAGTAATCATAAGACCTGTGAGCGTAGGGGGAACTAGGCTTTCACAGCTGTCCAGTGTGTGACTGTGTGTAACTTCAAGTTAAGTACTATTAGGTGTTCTATGGTTGTGTGTTCAAAAAAAACATTTCTATTGAGTGGGTGAATTTTCTTTATGAGTTAATTGTGCTAGGTATTACGTATTACTTACTATAAGGCTTATTGTCCACGGACACGTAGCTTCATAGACGCTTCAAAATACGCTATGCAGCTTGTGCAGCCCAGCGTACTCAACTCTGTCCACGAGGCGTATTGCTAGCGTACGTTTGCAATCATTTGTGAGAATGTCGTCGAACGAAGAAGACGTTATTTTGGCTTATTACTACATTCGACGCCGAAAACGTCGTGTCCGTTACCCAGGCCAGATGTTGTCGAAAATGGTCATTTGAATCTTATAGATAATTAGATTTGCGGCTTCTGTAATTGTTGCGCACATTTTTAAATTTGTTGCGCTAATAGTTTTTTAATTATTTCACAAAAACATTTCCTGCTGCGGTAACGTTACCCCAGCCAGACCTTTTTCTTTCTAATGGAAATATTTTAATTAATACTAGCTATAAAATCAGTTGTCTAGATGAAGTAAATGTTGTGACTTATTTTGTATTTATTCTTTCTTCGGTTGCGAAGTTATTCGAGATTTTGCTGGAGTAACGTTTTCGGATTTGCTAGATCTTTGAAACGGTTAAGCGGATTCTTATCATATTTTGTACATGACTTCTTATGAACTAGTTTAAATTTGTTTTGCAATAAAAAAACCAAAATAATACATAGCTTAAAGGTTATTTCATTAAACAGAAAAACACTTCAATTGGTCCCAGCACTCTCAATAAGGGGTCTAAAGACTTACTTTAAACATTATTTTGAAGCTTGTAACTGCCTTCAAATGTATCTGAAGTTTCATCAGTATCCTGTAAGTATTTAACAAGTTATGATGATATTTAGTTCCTCACGAGCACGGTCTTGATGCGCGCGGTGTTATTTGGCCACTGGATTGGATAAATGAACTGAATGTTATGTCAATTATTAGTTTTTTAGTTCAGTTGTATATCAGTAAAATTTCAGCTCAGTACATTGGATAATTAATGAGATAATACGATTAAAGTCAATAGGAAGTGAATGACCGTGGTAACCCGACCAAGTTTAGGTGGTTACGAAAAAGCGAAAACGCAGAACATTATGGTACCTTCTAAAATATGTAGGATAGTGTTACAAATTTAGTACAGACATGTACACAAGTTTTTAAAAAACTACATGATTATTAAAGATTTTTTATTGACAGGTAAAATAATCATGTCAATTAAACTTTTAAAGTATTAATAAACTTATACTTAAAAAAAAACACAATTTAAAATTACAGGTAGTAATTTTGCTTTTTTGAAATTTTCTGTTATTTTTTGGTTTAAAAAAAAAGGAAGAGTACTTACTTTTTTTTTTGTCTAAATTGTATCCCGACATTGACAACGATAAAAATCGTTCGCTAAGTCATGAATTTCATTAATCAAGTTTCAAGTCATAATATGTTGACAATGTATACACAAAAACCTTCCACTTGAATCAATATATCTATTAAAAAACCGGCCAAGTGTGAGTCGGACTCACCCATGAAGGGTTCCGTAGCAGCAAGGAACATATTATAAACGTTCTTGTAGTTGGTTGTAACTTTGAAAGGTAAATTGCGGATTACGGTTTATAACGTATTAAAAAAAACTAATTACTTGATCTTGTTCAAACCAATTTTCAATTGAAGTTGGCATGATAATGTACATCATATTTTTTTTTATTAATCTCATATTTTAGAAGTTACAGGGGGGGGGCAACATTTTGATCAGTTTAGAAAAAAACGATGTTAGTAACCTCAATATCATTTTTAAACACCCATCCATAGATACACCACACGTATGGGTACGGTGAAAAAATCATTTTTGAGTTTCAATTGTAAGTATGGGGGCAACCCCCAAAATTAGTTTATTTTTATTTTTGTGTGAAAATCCTAATGCGGTTCACACAAATACATCTACTTACCAAGTTTCAACAGGATAGCTCTTACATTTTCGAAGAAAAGTGGCTGTGACATACACGGACAGACAGACAGACATGACGAATCTATAAGGGTTCCGTTTTTTGCTTTTTGGCTACGGAACCCTAAAAAACTGCTTCAGAATACGTTGCGTAGTTTTAAAGATCTAAGCAAACAGGGACAGTCAAACAGGAAGAAACTTTGTTTTATAGGTACTTTGTAGCGAAGGATAAATGTGTCGTTATCATTGTTGAGAATTCCAGTCCAGGTAAAAACTAAGTACGAAAAAAAGATAATATTAAGTAGGTAAGTTCCTAAATTCAAATTTATTATTATTCAATTTAATTCAAATTACCCCTTCACCCCACCCCTCCCGCGTCCCACCGGACGACATGTTATAACGGTGATTTTTGATAAGTTTGTGCAACTGGTAGATAATAATAATATTTTAATAGTACAGATATTATTATGTATTTTGACGGTGTACGCGTCTGTACCGAAATTGTAAGGTGTATTATACTAAACATTTCAAAAGATAGTATAATGTTCTGCGTTTTCGCTTTTTCGTAACCACCTAAACTTGGTCGGGTTACCACGGTCATTCACTTCCTAATGTCTTTAATCGTATTATCTCATTAATTATCCAATGTACTGAGCTGAAATTTTACTGATATACAACCGAACTAAAAAACTAATAATTGACATAACATTCAGTTCATTTATCCAATCCAGTGGCCAAATAACACCGCGCGCATCAAGACCGTGCTCGTGAGGAACTAAATATCATCAAAACTTGTTAAATACTTACAGGATACTAATGAAACTTCAGATACATTTGAAGGCAGTTACAAGCTTCAAAATAATGTTTAAAGTAAGTCTTTAGACCCCTTATTGAGAGTGCTGGGACCAGTTGAAGTGTTTTTCTATTTAATGAAATAACCTTTAAGCTATGTATTATTTTGGTTTTTTTATTGCAAAACAAATTTAAACTAGTTCATAAGAAGTCATGTACAAAATATGATAAGAATCCGCTTAACCGTTTCAAAGATCTAGCAAATCCGAAAACGTTACTCCAGCAAAATCTCGAATAACTTCGCAACCGAAGAAAGAATAAATACAAAATAAGTCACAACATTTACTTCATCTAGACAACTGATTTTATAGCTAGTATTAATTAAAATATTTCCATTAGAAAGAAAAAGGTCTGGCTGGGGTAACGTTACCGCAGCAGGAAATGTTTTTGTGAAATAATTAAAAAACTATTAGCGCAACAAATTTAAAAATGTGCGCAACAATTACAGAAGCCGCAAATCTAATTATCTATAAGATTCAAATGACCATTTTCGACAACATCTGGCCTGGGTAACGGACACGAAAACGTCGATTATATTGGGTGCATCCATAATATAGAAAAAAATATCAACTGTAGATTATTCGTTGCGGCAAGAGAATTATTAGAAGATGATAGTGTATTCCACTCATTCATTCTTTCAGTCCATTGTATTTCATTCGCCACCTCACTCCAAGCCTTTTCAGTTAAATCTTTTCTAGAATATTCGGCTAAATTATTGTTGTATAAACACGGATATTTTTCTACTGTCTGAACAAACTTCGCGGCCGCTGCCGCCATTTTTGCGAAAACAAACACGTGCGCCCACTCGATGTACGCTCGGGCGTATGACATGCGGGACGGCAGGCGCCATGAAGCCTGCATGCAGCGACGCGAGCGTGACGTTGCCGCTCCGTCGACAGAGTTACATAGTTTTGTATGTAAGCTGCAAGCAGGCGTACACCAAGCGTATAATGAAGAATACGCGTCTACGCAGCTACGCCGCCGTGGACAGTAGGCCTAAAATTATTATTATGTGCCTCTCATGAGTTTGTAAGTGGGGGGGTAGCGAAGGGATACAGGGAATGAAAACCATTCAAATAATTTGTTATTTACCATTTATTTTGAATAATGGAATTTGAACTAAATCAGTCTTTGGCTGTACACCAGTGCACAAAATAACTTCGCGATACAATCACATAAACACCATTACAACATGGCTAAAAGCTGAGATTTGAGATTTTAATCCACTTCCTCCATGCGCGACGCATCATCTGCATCGCCCTCTAGCGGGGGCACGTCGCCAGCACTGGAC
Source organism: Agrotis clavis (assembly GCA_954870645.1). NCBI lineage: Eukaryota > Metazoa > Arthropoda > Insecta > Lepidoptera > Noctuidae > Agrotis > Agrotis clavis. Next base: position 1,885,087 of record OX940943.1, on the reverse strand, counting down.
TCCTCGACCTGGATAGGCTCGTCCTCATCAATTCCAAGACCTAACTTGATCATGCGGTAGATGCGGGAAGCATGAACCTGGGGCTCGTCAAGAGCGAAGCCAGATGACAGCAGCGCAGTCTCATACAGCAGGATGACTAAGTCCTTGACAGCTTTGTCGTTCTTGTCAGCCTCTGCCTTCTGCCTCAGAGTCTCAACAATGGAATGGTCAGGGTTGATTTCAAGGTGTTTCTTGGCCGCCATGTAACCCATGGTGGATGTGTCACGAAGAGCCTGGGCCTTCATGATACGCTCCATGTTTGCAGACCAACCATACTGGGCTGTGACAATGCAGCAAGGCGATTCTACTAGACGGTTGGATACAACAACCTTCTCAACTTTGTTGTCAAGGATGTTCTTCATGACCTTGCAGAGACCTTCGAACTTGACCTTGTCTTCCTCACGCTTCTTCTTTTCTTCCTCATCCTCAGGGAGCTCCAGACCCTCCTTTGTGACTGACACAAGGGTCTTGCCATCATACTCCCTCATCTGTTGTACTACATACTCATCAATTGGCTCCGTCATGTAAACAACTTCATAACCACGCTTCTTGACTCGCTCAACAAATGAAGAGTTGGCAACCTGGTCACGGTTTTCACCAGTGATGTAGTAGATGTGCTTCTGGTTCTCCTTCATGCGGGAACAATACTCTTTGAGGGAGCATGCCTCGTCACCAGATGCAGATGTGTGGTAGCGGAGCAAGTCGGCAAGTTTGGACCTGTTCTGAGAGTCTTCATGGATTCCAAGCTTCAGGTTCTTGCTGAACTGTTCGTAATACTTTTTGTAGTTCTCCTTGTCTTCAGCCAACTCCTCGAAGAGTTCTAAGCATTTCTTAACTAAGTTCTTCCTGATGACTTTGAGGATCTTGTTCTGTTGGAGCATCTCACGGGAGATGTTGAGTGGCAGGTCCTCACTGTCGACCACACCCTTTATGAAGTTCAGGTACTCTGGGATGAGGTCCTCGCAGTTGTCCATGATGAACACTCTGCGTACATACAGTTTGATGTTGTTCTTGCGTTTCTTGTTCTCAAACAGGTCGAAGGGTGCACGACGGGGTACAAACAACAGTGCTCTGAACTCCAACTGACCTTCCACAGAGAAGTGCTTGACAGCGAGGTGGTCCTCCCAGTCGTTGGTGAGGGACTTGTAGAAGTCACCGTACTCCTCCTGTGTGATGTCATCAGCGTTGCGGGTCCAGATGGGCTTGGTCTTGTTGAGCTCCTCGTCCTCTGTGTACTTCTCTTTGATAGTCTTCTTCTTCTTCTTGTCTTTCTTGTCCTCCTCCTCATCTTCTCCTACATCCTCGATCTTGGGTTTGTCCTCCTCCTTCTCGTCCTCTTTCTTCTCATCCTCAGCCTCGTCGTCAGAGAGCTCCTTCTCGCGTTCCTTCTCCACCATCAGTTTGATGGGGTAGCCGATGAACTGTGAGTGCTTCTTCACGATCTCCTTGATCTTGTGCTCCTCAAGATACTCAGTGAGGTCTTCCTTGATGTGTAAAACGATCTTTGTGCCGCGGCCGAGGGGCTCGCCGTGGTCGGGGCGCACCGTGAAGGAGCCGCCTGCCGATGACTCCCACACGTACTGCTCGTCATCATTGTGCTTGGAATGGACTGTGACGCGGTCTGCGACCAGGTAGCATGAGTAGAAACCCACACCGAACTGACCGATCATGCTGATGTCAGCGCCCGCCTGGAGCGCCTCCATGAACGCCTTTGTTCCCGACTTAGCGATGGTGCCAAGGTTGTTGACGAGGTCAGCCTTGGTCATACCAATACCGGTATCAATAAGTGTGAGTGTACCTTCGCTCTTGTTGGGAATAATCTTGATGTAGAGCTCCTTGCCGCTGTCCAGCTTCGATGGGTCGGTGAGTGACTCATACCGGATTTTGTCCAGGGCGTCTGAAGAGTTGGAGATCAGCTCACGAAGGAAGATCTCTTTGTTGGAGTAGAATGTGTTGATGATCAGGGACATGAGCTGGGCGATCTCCGCCTGGAAGGCGAAGGTCTCCACCTCCGCGACATCGGTCTGCATTTCTTCGGGCATTTTGACTGTTTCACTTAATATAAAATAGTCCTCAAGTTAAACGTTTAAATTCAGCACAGAATTAAATACTTTCTTCACTCGACTAGCGCGGTTTTAAATACACGTGGTAAAGATCGCGTGGAATCGCAGCGTATCTCTCACTTTGCTTTTCTTGAATTCAATGACGCCGGGCGGAATGTCAGAACGCTTTTATAGACACGAGACGCTGACGCCATCTGTGAGCGAATAGAAATTTCGAGATTCGGCGCGCTACTCGTCAGGGGTTCCAAACATTGGGTGGCTTTCAATGCTCTTTAAAACGTTTACAAAGTATAAATTATGTTTAACTATTTATTTGGGTACATAGATGAATATTTGATATTTACTAGTGTGTTTACATAAAAATAGATGTAAATACACCCCTAATCACAGTAAATACAAAAATAATTTGACATGCAATAATAATAATTTGTGTCTATTCATCATTTAAATGAATTTAACTAAACAAATATAGTAATCGTCAACAATCGAGCAATATAAGCAGAGAATAATTATTAGTAAATAAAATAATTTTACAGAAAAAATTGTCAACGGAAAACGAATTATAAAATAATTGAAACAAGCTGCTTTCTTTTAATTGACGTACAGAATCCGTATAAATTTGAACGCAGAAAATTTACACCATAACAAAAAAAAAATTAAGTAGGTGTAGTGTAACCTTCCAAACATAGTTTTAAATCGAAAATTTCCTTATTTCAAGAAGTTGGAGGAAAATAGGATTCCTTGAAAATGTTTAGAACACCATCTATGTTTTTTTTAGTTACGCTACTCAACGAACGATGGCGCTAGCATCGCAGACGAAAAACATTCTAGAATCTTCGAGATCCATCTACAGAATTTGTTCAAACTTCAGTTTTTCAATGAAATTGTATTGAAATATAGGCTTAATCAATAGTTGATACTAAAATATGAAATTAAAAAATATCGCACTGACATGTTTCATTCAAAAAAATCATTTTTTTACTATTTTACTGGTTTCTACTAGAATGTTCGAACCAGATCCGGTCGATAGTTCGACTTTTGCCCGCCATTGGCGCTAGTTGCTTCCGGAGTAACATTTATGTCAAGTTCAATGACGTGCTTGGGGATACCAGAAAATAATTAATTGGTAATTATTTTTAAATAATAAAATTTTAGTTTCCACTAGTGGATGAACATCAATGAAACAAAAATCATGATTTTTTTTAATGATTTTAATATTTGCGCACATATGCGAAACTGTGCATTTTGCTCGTTCTCATGATTCTCACATAAAGATTTAAAGTGTTATTCGCTCATTATTTCAACTAGTTGTTGCCGAGGCTTAAGTGTCGGTATCAAGGTCGCTGCACTTTTAGACCCTGCTATCCCCTCGTGGTTATTTTTTTTTAATCACCAAGAAGCGGGGCTCAGTGCCTGACCAGCGTCACGTAATTTTACTATTGGCTTAGAAACGATTATTCTTCATGTCTCACTAGAGTAATGTCAAGTTTCAGAGTGTTGCATAACCATTCTTTTCTCCCACCTGTTTGTAGAGCTTAGTTTACTCGTCAATATCGATTCAGCCGTTTTGACGTGAAAACGTAACATGCACATTTTCGCATTTATGTAACAACCTGTTGCCTGTGGCTTTACCCCATTGCGTTACATTCGGCAATTGCTCATTGAAAACGTAATACTGGGGATAAATGGTACCAAAAAGTGCGGTAAAACCTCGATTGTATTCAAAATGACATCAAATAATTACTTTTATTTATTGATACAAACAGTTGTATTGATACCTGTAAGTGGTACCCCACTCTCTAATTAGCCTGAGTCGACGGCGCGTCTTGATCCACGTGCGTCTCAAGGAGCTGTCAGCAAAACTGGGGGGTCCCTAAATAAAAGACCAAATGCCTGCCGGGGTCGCGGAACCGTCTTAAAACGATACCGTGGCTCTTGAACGCAAATGGCAATCGAAGGATCAGGGTGAACTTCTAGTCAGCAAGAGTCTGCCAGTACCTTCCGCTCCACTTGGCAGGAGGAATAATTAATTTGATCATTTTACCACATCAAAAAAGGGTTCACAGGTTAAAAATTCTATGCAAGTGTACCTACTTAAAATTCATAAACGGAGTCCCACGACTTGAAGTTATTTTAATCATGATGATTGATGACACTGACACTCGATTACACGAAAAGCGAATAATAAAAATAGGAATCTCTGAATCATATGTTTTTACGATTTATATATTACTAGCTTCCGCCCGCGGCTTTGCCCGCGTGGTGTTTTGATAGCCTATGTTCTTTCTCAGGGTCTAAAGATTGTCTGTGCCAAATTTCATCAAAATCGGTTGAGAGGTTTAAGCGGGAAAGCGTAACAGACAGACAGACAGAGTTACTTTCGCATTTATAATATTAGTTTGGATACTATTTATATTATTTTACGAACTTAAATAAAACAACACAGAATTTTCTTTATTTTTAATAAATGGTATGTTTTATAATTTAAAAAAAGATGTACGTTTTTATCTATGAAGGCTGGCAAGTTTGGTTCTAGACTGTATTGATTATTACTTAGACATTTTGCAGGTGTTTTATTTTAGAAGCATGCCCTTTACAAGTACAAAGTAGTCCTTATGCACCTAAATGTTGCATTTATTTCTAGCTGAATTGGCTTATTCATTGCAATAGCTAGTAAAGAATGTAATTTCATAGCATTCTCGAAAAACCGATTCTTCGGCACCGGAAACAATGCGTTTCCAGACAGTTCTGTACATAAATCTACTACTAATTTTATTTTAATTAAAAACATAATAATTAAGTACTGACTGAACTTAGCTCCTAGACCAGATATTTATTAACCTACACAAAGTAGGTACCTATTTTCCTAATATTTTTTTTCTCTACACGTGTTTCATTTTTCGATGGTTATTATTTGTAGTCCTATTATTTCTCAGACCAACAAAAAAAGATCTTTTTTTGTTGGTCTGAGTAGGTATTATTTCTATTCCTATCTAGGTGTACGTTAAGTACGGAATTTAGGTACTTACGTAGGTACCTAGGTAATTAGGATCTACTTACACTTTTACCTTTTTTAGAAGGAGGCAGGCACTTAGCCTGGCAAAAGGAATTAAATGCATCCATTATCTAGTTGCTAGGTAGATGTTTATTGTAGGAACTTAATGTGTGGTCTGCAAGTCTGCGACCATAAGTTCCATGCCCTAAAATCAATATAACTTAACTTTTCTAGAACATTATTCTGTTGCTAAGCGCCCTAGGATGTGTGGTGTGATGTGATACCATTGAATTGTAGGCTAAATTAGATGACTAATATTCTGGAATGTGATAAGAGACTTGAAATCAACGATATGGTAGGTACCTACCCTACCTACTAGAAACTATGAATGTACAATTTGTTCTAGAATTTGTAATAATTGTAGGGAAGTCCCTAAAACAAGGGGTATATTGTTCTTCACTTATGAAGTTTTTAGGTACCTACCTAGGTACCTACATAATGCTATCGGCTTCCTGTAATAAACCATCCATAATTACCTAGTACCTACCTAGGTTTTACTATGTTATAACTAGGTGTAATGTGCTCTCCGTTTCAGGGGCCACTATTATGCAGGTAATTACAAGTTCCTATTTAGTAAGTCGCACCGATATCGGCTCGCAGCAAGCGTCCCGCGTCTTTCCTCCGCGGCGGTCGGTCGGGCAATGCCCCCCCGCCCCGCGTCACCGCGCGTGCTTTGCTCGAGACGACAGAGTTATACACGACTATGAATGTCTATACACTACATCCCTCCCTTGTCAATGTTTTTTCTTTATCAATATCAATATTCAGTTGAAGAACTGTGATCAGGTTAACCTATAAGTTAAACACATTCATTTTACCAAAATATATATTTGTCCAAGTACAATCAGCAAGCAATCATTTGAATTGTTTAATCCAATCTATTTATTTTGTCATTATTGTCCATCACTCAAGTTGCGATGGATTCACATCACTATTATCGTTATTCTCATTATCTAGCACCTTCCATTGTCCCTCCACTCGTTTTAGATGTACGACGTTCCGTCTGATTCGCTGGCCAGTTTTGTCGTTCCGTAGACTTACGTCCCCTCCTTTGTTCGCTTCGACGGTATGTGTTTCGGGTTCATAATTTAGGCTCAGCTTGTTTTGTTTAGTCATGCTCTTGACGTATACTTTATCCCCAACTTCCAATTCACAACTAGTGGCTCTTCTCTTCCTATCCGCGTATTCTTTCCCTTTTTCTTTTAGTTCCTTATCTCTATCCCTCATTTCGAGATCCTCTGAGAGATGCGTCATGTCCTGAATCGTTGGCAGCTTGTCTCGAAATTGCCGTCTAAAGAACAGTTCTGCAGGAGTTTTTCCTGTAACTGTGTGAGGTGTACTATTGTACATCACCATGTACTCGCGAAGAGCTTCCTTCCAGTTCTTTTTCTCTACTTAAGAAATCTTGAGGCGTTTTAGAATGTCCCTATTCTGGCGCTCCACTTCTCCATTTTGTTGCGGCCAGTAGGGAATGGTATTGTAGAGTCGTATGTTTCTCTCTGCACAGAAACTCTTAAAGTCTTCGCTGGAAAATTGTCTCCCGTTGTCTGATGTAAGCGAGACCGGATTTCCAAGTCTGCTAAAAATGTCTTTAAGTATTTCGATTATTTCAGAGCTTGTTATGGTTCTGCATGTTTTCACCTCTTTATATCTGGTGTAATAATCCACCACTACCAGGATATGATCTCCGCTAGGTAAGGGACCCATGAGGTCAATCGCTATGTCAACCCATGGTTCGGAAGGTAAGTCTCTTCTTTTTAATGGGTTTGGGGCGCTGGGAGCAGATACCAGGATACATCCTTTGCAGGCCTTGCATATGTTTTCAGCATCTTTGTCGCACTTAGGCCACCATACCTTGGTCCTCAATCTGCCCTTCATCGCAACTATCCCCGGGTGGCCTTCGTGCGCAGCTTCCAGAACTCTTCTGCGTAATTTGGTTGGAATTACAATTTTCGTCCCCCTGAGGAGAATATCGCCATGAAAGCATAATTCATTCTCGAAAAGTTTATAGCATTTAACTGTTTCATCCCAGTTCCCATTGTAAAGGCCCTCTCTAACCTTCTGTATCTCTGCATCTCCAAGGGAACTCTCAGTGATTTCTTGTAATGGGATGGCTACTGGTCGTGCAGATTCGGTAACCGCTTGAACATGATCTTCAAATAAAGCCGTCGGGTGTGTTGCCACTTCACAGAGTATTGAAAGTGGATCGGCTATGTTGGTCTTCCCCGGGCTATATTTCACCTTAAAATTGTAGGATTGCAGCCTTAATACCCACCTTTCAATGCGAGCGCATGGTTTTGCTTTCGGGCCAAATATTACCTCCAAGGGCTTGTGATCCGTTACTAGATCGAATACCTTGCCGTACAGGAACATGTTGAAATGTTCAACTGCCCAAACTAGGGCTAAGGCCTCTTTTTCTGTTTGGCAGTATCGACGCTCACAGCTGCTGAGGGTTTTATTACCATATGCAATTATTCTCGGCCCATTCTCATTGATTTGCACCAGCACTGCACCCAAACCCACTGGGCTTGCATCTGCAATCACCACTGTCTTATCATGAGGGTTGTAGTAACCTAAATTTGGTACCTTCATGAGTGCCGCCTTGAGATCGTTAAATGCATTCTTTTGGGCATCTCCCCAGTCATCTTGAATGTCTGTGTTTCTTCCCGTTCTTTTCCGTAGCAGTTGCTTAAGCGGTTCTGTTACCGTTGCTAAGTGGGGGATCCATTTTCCCACGTAATTCACCAAACCCATAAAACTCTGCAGTTCAGCAATATTCGTCGGGGCCCTGAATCCCTTTATAGCCATGATATACTTGTCTAGTGGTTTAACTCCATGTTCTGATAGTTCATGCCCTAGGAAGTGGACTTTCTTAATTCCAAAAATGCATTTGTCTTCCCTCAACATCACGTTATTTTCCTCTAACACTGCCATAACTTTTTTGAGTCTTAGGTCGTGTTCTACTACGTCTTTCCCGAAAATCAAAATGTCATCTATGAAGTTGATGACTCCTTCGCAACCCAAAAGGATTCGTTCCAGTGTTTTTTGAAAAATCTCTGGCGCACACGAGATACCAAACATCATCCTTTTGTATTGGTACAACCCTTTGTTGGTAATAAAGGTCGTGATATGTCTTGAGTCTGGGTGAAGTTCTATATGATGGAACGCATCTCGTATGTCTAGCTTACTAAAGATTTTGGCCTCTCGAACTTTTGGCAACAGTTCTTCCATCGTTGGTAGTGGGTGGTTTTCACGTTGTATAGCCGCATTTGCTCGGCGCATATCGACACATAACCGGATGTCCCCTCCGTTTTTTAGCACGGGGACTATAGGCGAGATCCAGTTAGAAGGACCTTTTACGGCTTCTATAATGTCCCTTTCTAGTAATTCTTTCAGTTTCCTTTCTACTTTTTCTTCGAGCGGTATGGGAATCCTCCGATATGGCTGAGCAACAGGCTTCACTGAATTGTCAATCGGAATGGTAACTAAAACGTCTTTAAATTTTGGAAACACCTCAGTTTCAACTTGGTTGATATCTAAATTGATCCGAAGTACTCCCAATGAGGTTGCCGTCACACGTCCCAGTAGGTCACGCGTACCGTTTCCGATCACGTAGAATGTTGTGATGTCTTGTGATGTTCCAGCAAGTTTTATCGCAGCTTTGAATGATCCTAACAGTTTCAATGGTGTTGCACTTCCGTAAGCTACGAACGTTTTGTCTGGATTCGGATCTTGATTGGTAACTTGAGCGTTTTCTTTCTTCATTCTTTCCCAGGTTCTGTCCGTTATAAGATTGTGTTTGCAACCCGAATCTATCAACATCTCCACATTGGTTCCACCTATGTTACATGTGACCTTTGCGTCGTTCTCTATGTTGAAAATGTAGTCGATTTTGCTTTCATCCGTGCTTATGTTTGCAGATTCTTCGATACTATTTGTCGTTCTGCTTTTCTTCTTTAATCCCTGACTGTTCGATGATTCTTCTTCTTCCAATTTCCTCTTATGGGGTTGTCTTGTCCGACATTGATTTCTAAAGTGTCCTAAGACCCCACATTTAAGGCAAGTCTTTCCTTTTGCAGGGCAGTTATCGTCACGGGCCAAATGTCTGAAGCTCCCACATCTACTACATTCCAATTTTTTTTTAGACTTCTCCTTCCAGGTCTTGGTACCTACTTTGTTGATTGACTGACTTTCCATAGGTTTCATACCAAAGTTTCCTAATTGACGCTCTATGGCTTCCAGTGCATTCGCTTCTGCAACTATTTCTTCTAAAGTAATCTTGTCTCCTGTTTTCAGTATCTTCTTTCGGAGTTCTTCTGTCTTACCCTTTTCGGTTATTTGGTCTATGATATGCTCGTCTTCTTTTTCACCAAACTGACATTTCTTGGCCTGCAGTCGAAGTCTGATAAGAAATTTCTCGAACTTCTCATCCTGTTCCTGTTTTAGGAGACGAAACAGGTGTCGCTCGTACACTTTGCTTTGTTTGGGTGCAAAGTAGCTGTCTAATTTTTCGATCGCGATGTTAAAAAGTTCGCCTTCAGTTGCATTAGCTCCCGGGATGTTATAGAAGATTTCTTGTAACTCGGGACCACCGAAATGTAAAAGGCTAGCTCTTTTCTTTGCCTCGGTGTCTATGCCTGCCGCCTCGAGGTAAATGTTTAGACTTCTTTTCCATCTTTCCCAACGGACAGAGACTGAACCAACCTCCCCTTCACATTCAAACTTCTCTAAGGTGTAGTGTGCCATTTGGGGCTACCTGTTGACAAGGTAGAAACTATGTTGCATAAACTATGGTGCATATAACTTTTAACCCGCTTTCGCAGTCTAGTGCTATTAATAAAGCGTCTACTGTACGTGCCTATACTTATGCTACCAGCACCCTACGTAGGTATCTTCGCCAGCCGTACACTGCCGGCGCTTATGACGACACGTGGTCGTCATACTGTGGCACTGGCGCGTGAGTATTACCCAGCGCGCGGTCGCCAAGCGGCGGATGGGTGCACAAAGTGTAACCATGAAATTTGACCGTGATTGATTTAACCGTGAAACTTCGCAATTTAATGCCTTGTAGGTATGTACGCAATTTAATGCCATAACGGTAAATCTTCGCAATTTAATGCCTGTTGTACGCTAAGTATACACCGATATCCGCAATTTAATGCTACCGGTAAATCTACGCAATTTAATGCCTGTTGTACGCTAAGTATTCACCGATATCCGCAATTTAATGCTATACCGGTAAATCTACGCAATTTAATGCAAGTTGTACGCTAAGTATTCACCGATATCCGCAATTTAATGCTATACCGGTAAATCTCCGCAATTTAATGCAAGTTGTACGCTAAGTATTCACCGATATCCGCAATTTAATGCTATACCGGTAAATCTACGCAATTTAATGCAAGTTGTACGCTAAGTATTCACCGATATCCGCAATTTAATGCTATACCGGTAAATCTCCGCAATTTAATGCTCAGTCGCAATTGAATGCTCTGTCGCAATTTAATGAGTAAGGTAGGTATATATTTAATATTGTTGACAATATGTAGGTATGTCACTCCCCTAATGTACACCATAGAAACCTAGATACCTAAACGCGAACAAAAGAATACCTGCGCAACACAAGGCCAAGTGATTAGGTACCTAGGTAGTTATTTTACATTTCCTTTTATTTTTCTTAGTCGGAAATGTTTTATACAGTCAACATTAGTTAGTAACAATATTAACAGTATGTACACACTTAATTTTGTAGGTAAGTAACTAATTACTGCTGTGGACCAATTCATTAACTTCAGAATAAAGAAAAATGTTTATTATTCACAAGAAAAACGCACAGTAGAGGTTAAGAATACAATTTCACATAACACCTGTATCAAGTAGCTAAAAGCCTCGTATTCAACACAAATACATCACGTACAATCTGTACTATGTTTAATCTGTGGCAATTAGCAATGGCATCAAAACAACTCACAATAATATTTACAATCCAAAACAACCAAAATGCCGAGTATAAAGCGTCAAAACGACCACCGCACTGTATTTTACCCCTTAAAATTTCTTATACAGATAAATAGGTAATAAATACTGAGACTCGAACTCAAGTAGGCAGGCAACTTGTAGGCCATTCACCCACCACGCGCATGCACAGCCGAATAGAACAACATATTTTTGTGAAGAATATATAAGCCCAGCGAGCAGCTACTTACCTAGTTACCCACATAATAATCACCTTAATAAAAGCTTAATAGTTTCATTCGACGATTGCAGTCGGACAATGTTAAGCAATAGCATTCTGCAATGCACCCATGCAACAGACCTATATTTTCTTCTCTCTTCCTTTTGTTAATAAAGATAAAAACCTCAAAATACTCACAGTTTGTCTCGTCGCCAAATGTAATGTGCTCTCCGTTTCAGGGGCCACTATTATGCAGGTAATTACAAGTTCCTATTTAGTAAGTCGCACCGATATCGGCTCGCAGCAAGCGTCCCGCGTCTTTCCTCCGCGGCGGTCGGTCGGGCAATGCCCCCCCGCCCCGCGTCACCGCGCGTGCTTTGCTCGAGACGACAGAGTTATACACGACTATGAATGTCTATACACTACACTAGGTACCAAGAAATTAAATTACCTAGGTAGGTAACCGTTTAGACAAGATGTTACAATATTCTCGAAAATGTCATCAACTCATAATTAGTCATCGCAGTCGCAGAACAAAAAATTCGCGCTAAAACATACCGGTGCGTTCAATGATAAAATAACACGTGGTACTTATTAATTTTTAGGTTAAATTATTTAAAAATGAATGAAATAGACATTGAAATATACACGAAGTAATAGCCCGGAAAACCGTTAGAAAATTTTAATTCATGAAAACAATGGGCTTGAAGAATATTTACCTGTAACCTATTAGTAGTAAGTATTAAAAACATTGCAAGAAGGAAGTTTTAGTTTTCATGTAAATGATAAGTAGCGGGGCGAGGTCAATGACATGGCTTTTAATAGAATCAATAAGGGCAAACAAGACAAATATCTAATTATTCAGCATCATGCTTATCGCGTAGCATTTGATTCTTTCTAATTGCCATTCTTTCTTTGTTGAAGATGTCAGAAGATGACATGCATTATGTGGGATGAAAGTGAGTCAACTCAAAGTCTACTCTCTCAAGACGTAGGTATTGATTCATTGCGCAGTTGTTAATTAGCACTGGGAGGGAAGGGGTCAGGAGGTTCTACAGATTTCTAGAAGATCCCTAGTTCGTGGCATCTTTCCACAATGTTCCATGGAAACGGAAGTCCTGTTGCAGATTGCGGATTCAGCATTTGATGCGCCCTCTAGTGGGAAGTAGTGTAAACAATGGAACCGGTTCCACGGCCCGGCTAGCGAGAGCGACTCACATCATACAAATGGATATTAAAAAATAATGCAAATTTAAATTACTGTATAAAACTTGATTTCATAATTATTATCAAGGACAATGCACACACAGTTTTTTCATCTTTGTTGACTTTTGGTCCTTTTGACCGTACATAAAATAACAGCTTGAGGATAGCACCATCTTTTGGCGAGTAGCCGCAACATATGTTTTAAAACTTTTAAAACTGAATGCCACTCACCACTAGATGTCGCTTATCTCAAGAATTATCCATACTGTTCTACAATGATCTCGATGTTTCCCCAACGTTCCGACTTCGTTGGCTGGAAATATAAAAGCGATGCGCGCCTCTACTGGCGACAGTATTGAACTAAACGCAAGCGAATACAAAGCGAACTGCGAAGTCGAGTCTACAAGCAAGAGTCAACACAAATACTTCTACAAGCGATTTGAGTGTTTTGAGATTACTAGTGAATTTTTCGTATCAAGTAAAGAACAATGGCGCTTCTACCATATTTATTGGATGACATTCGTCCTCGTCGTCTCCGAGACCAGCTATTCGGCCTAGATCTTACTTCCGATGACTTTCTTACGGACATTGTCGACCGTCCGGTGTTGTCTGTGCGGAAATATCTTCGTCCGTGGAGAAATTTAGCTGCTGTCGCCCGGGACGTGGGATCCAGCATCAAATCTGACAAGGACAAGTTCCAGGTGAACTTGGACGTCCAACATTTCGATCCTGAGGAGATTTCTGTCAAAACTTCTGATGGATACGTGGTGATTGAAGGAAAACATGAAGAGAGGAAGGACGAGCATGGATTTATTTCGCGTCAGTTTAAGCGTCGCTATGCTTTGCCGGAAGGTTGCAACCCCGAGACTGTGGAGTCGAGACTTTCTTCTGATGGCGTCCTAACGGTGGTGGCTCCGAAGGTTTCGGAGAGTAAGAACGAGAGGGCTATCCCCATCACCCACACGGGGCCTGTGAGGAGGAAACAGCATGATGAAGAAGATCAAGAGGTCAATGGTAACGCTGAAGAAGCAGAAGCAGAAGCCAAATCTCCGCAAAAGAAACGCAGAAAGTAGAATTATTAGTTTTGTTTGTAATTAAATAAGTACATAACTTTACTTTTAATTAATTTACAAGACTGATTTTCATAAGTTTTAATAAACCATTTTTTTGTATAACGTGTTGTTTTTTTTCCTCATAGATAGCACTATCTTTACCCTACATTACAGTCCTATTTATCTGTGGTCCTACACACACACTCTAATAAGCGCCTTGTGAAATATGAATGTACAGATTGCTCGGAAAAATGTTGTAGGCGACCACACACAGACTAGACCGCAGTAAATAGATCATAAAATAATTATTATTAGCAAACCGGACCCGCTAACCCCCGATTTCACAGTTGAAGGGCCAGAGAAAGAAACATCTTTACCACACCAGTTGGCTAGGGAAGGCGCAGTTCATCCTTTAAGTCTATGGACAAAAAGGCACATACCTAGTGAAGAATTGAAGATCTGTCTTCAGTATCTTGTCGGAAAGGAGAATCGTCAATAAACGGCTCACAAGACCAATAACATTGATCAAAGTGATCAAACACAGGAAAGCTATTTCCTTGTACTACAATAGTTAAGTGCACAATCTGCGTCAAACCCTTCGCAAATTGTGCACTTCTCAAATTGAGCAGTCTTCCTCAAAATGAAGTGAATATTATTATTATGGTTCAAAGTAAAAACCGATTACTTACAATTTAATTTTTAATAAATTTTCTTAATTTTAGCACTATATCAGTAGTTTCGTGTGAAAATAATCACGTTCTCGTGCAAAATAGAAAAAAATGTTTTTGGATGGTTTTTATTTTGAACCATTATGATAATTTTCAGATTCATTTTGAGGGGTTTGACGCAGATTGTGCACTTCGCAATTGAGGAGTGCACAATTTGCGAATTGCACAATTTGCGAAGGTGCACATTTTGCGTCAAGTGCACAATTTGCGAAGTGTGCACAATCTGCGGCGTCAAACCCAAACAAAGAAACCTCCACAATTTTTTAACATGTTTTCTTCTTGAAACTTTTTTTTTCGTAGACGAGTTTTAGTTCCCCATCCCCAAGCTAAAAGGTTGTTGTTATCTCAAAAAAACGTGTGTTTGCGAAAAAAAATATCCCAGGCGCTGAAAAAATAAAGACAATAATTTTCTTTTAAAAAATGTAATATCAATCAAATTTACAAAGCAACTAATAAAGCCTTCACTCAACAATCTAATGGCCAAATTAGAAAACACGCTCCGAGCAGTACAACTTTATGTTTGACATTAGTTTCTTTGGGAAAGGAGACTCCAAAGTTGATGGCGTCGACGGCCGAGCAGTTGTCCTGCATCGATCCGATAGCAGTGTGGGGCCCTTCGTACGAGAACAAAAATACCTCGTACATATAACGGCACACTCCTGTGGCACGGATCTTAAATATTTTCCTCCCAGTCTCATCCTTTACTATGTAACATCTGGTGCACCTGGGCCTCTCACGGACAGTGCCCAGTAAATTCCCAGGAGGAGCACACACTAACACTTTGTTCGTACACAAATCAAAGGGCCTTTTAATGCTTATTACTTCATTGCCATAGTTGTTGAATATTTTCACAACGAACTGTTTGAAACGTTTCGTTTGCACTGCTAGGAACACCTTCTGCCCTCCGCTGTTGAATATTGTGAATGCGTCACCGCTTTTACTTATGACATCGTGCAAGTTGTCTCTTTTTTTAGTTACAATCAGTTGGTCCAAGGGAAGGACGAAGGCAAGACCTGGATGGACATCATCCTCATCGTTTGCAGGACATTGCATCCAACCTGACGAGCCAACACTTGTTGATCTTGTGACGGTGACCATTTACGTTGATGTCGGCTTCATGATAGGTATACGTACCGCCTGTTCGCAACGGCTTACATGATTTTGTGATTACAAGTTTCTTAAAACATGATTCAATAGCAGCCACAGAGTACATTTGACAGTTATGGATAGAGACCATTTAGTGACGGGTGACGGATTTCTTTGGTTTTACATCTAGGAACTTTTTTAAAAATGATTACCGATTGTAGTCCGCGCCACCGATCATGACCTGCGAGAAATTCGAGGAAATTTTTAAATGCATAATTCTGATGTAATGATGTATTGACATAGACACTAGCGCTGCGTCAAAAGGACTTGAGCTTGAGTCGTGGTGGTGCGGACTATAATATTCCTTCCAGCGTCTTGGGCTAAAATTAATTATCAATTATGTGAACGTGAATTTCTCACTGTGTATAATGTAGTGGCATCTCTTGATTTTAATAGAAACGACATACATTTCTTGAGAATGCTTCAACTAGCGCCATCTATTGGTATGTTGAGATAGATATAAGACAAATAAACTCTCATATTAGTGTCCACGCTTCAAGACAGATGGCGTTAGTAAGCCATGTTGTTCTGCTGCTCTCAAAAAGTGAGATCATTTTTGAGTGCAGGTAGTTATTTTCAGGAGGATAATTTATTACCTATTTTTTTGTCAATGTTGTAGTGTGTTTCCTGTCAGTCTGTCACTGAATTAATTTTTCTTTTTTTTTAACCGATTTAAAAAAAAGTAGGTTCTCAGTTCGACCTGTATGTTTATATGTATTATGTTTGTTGTCGTTTTGTCTGTCTGTCTGTCCGTCACCAAGCTGTATCTCATGAACTATGATAGTTATACATGCAGTTGTTTAAAGTTGATGTATTTCTGTTGCCGCTATAACAACAAAAATACTAATAAAATCTAGAAAAAAATAAAAATTTATTTTATTGCCATTGTTCATCATAATTTCCTAAAAAAATATTTATATAAATCTTTAGATCGTGTTAGTTTTACTAATACTACCTCGAAATTTTTTATTCTTATAATTTTCATGTCAGAATCGGCTTCAAAAATTTCAATGAACGAAACTAGAATTTTCACTACAAAAATCATCACTTCGTCAAATAATAATTCTAACTGAGAACAACAGAAACCATACAAAATTGAAGCTTTCAATAGAGAAGTGGGGTAGGCAGTAATCAAGCGTCTTTAATCAAGAAAAGAAGTGCCTATCGACGAATTCTAAGTCCCCTATGCTCGGGGACTTTGGACTTTGGCCCCCGTCCCGTAGGGGACAGTCAAGGCTATTGTAGGGGACTATAGGGAGTGACAGACACGTCACTTCCGTAAGACTTTGATGTAAGTGAGGTGTCATGTTGGATTGGTGGTGTAGGGGTTGTGGGTTCGAGCGTTGGCCGGTGTATTGCTTTGTAAGCTTTCAAAGAATAATGTTATTTTTCATATTGAATGGTTTAATGAAATCATGAGACATTCTTTGGTTTTAAAGTAATGTAGTAATCTTTCTACCAATGAATTCGGTGTTAAAATTATTAAAGACTGTTAAAAAGGATTTCGTGATTCATGTTGTGGACAAATCCATCTTAATACTATAAATGTCTTCAAAGAAAAAAATTCAAAAGTCTTTCAGATTTTTCATTTCCTCTCAGAGCGTCAAGGGTCCACCACGTTAGTGTGAACATTCTAACATCAATAAAATTGTATTAGACACTTGAAGAACACATTCTCAATATTTGACCAAAAGATACCTGACATGGTTCAAGCAACCTCCTTGGAACTGCGTTCGTCTGACCGATCATAAACAAGATTTTCTCTAGGATTTTGAAGACAAGCCAAACCGTACAAAAAATGCTGCATTGCTAAGAAAAATATAATAATATAACGTTAGCAAATCTTCAAGATTCTTATTAAGGGGAACTGTTTAATTGAGTTTCCTCCCTAGCCTACGTAGAACACGCACACTATGACAATACATTCATATATAAATAGTTGCTATATATATATAGTAATAAAGTATAAATGATGGAACTAACATATAGGAAAATATAATATATTTGTTCGTATAGCTACGGCCTGAGCTATATATATTGCTCGGTGATGGAATATGAAATCCGTGGAGAGGGTTGCAACTTTTTTTTGTTTTTTTTTTTTATAGTTGTTTAAATCACAAATTCATTGAATATAAGGAAGTCCTGGAAATGTTTATTAGTATTTCTATTAAGCTGTTTTCCGAAAACTTTCCTACGAATAAACAAGGAAAATAAAACTTGCGCGTCAGTTTCAGTGATAACTTGTTTTGTATGATAAAGTTATGCTGAAATACATGCACGTGGGTGTAATTAACTACAAAACAAATCAAACAGATTACTAATGTAATTACTTACATTGAAAAGATAAAATATTATGTTCAGCTAATGTACGTGAAGATGCATTTTACTGTTATTTTTTTAAACATGCAATTCTACTAAACAGCTAACCTACCATATCTGACACAGTGACGTTATAATTACTGTTTGTGATAATATACTCGTACATAGTAGATTTTTTATGAAAATAATGCTATGAAGCATGAATAACTTTACTGAAACTTTGATGCAGATGTGAATACTCAAAGAAAATGAAAAATGATGCGGCGAGTAAAGGGCAACTCGCTGCCCGACCATGGACCATGCCCGGGTCGACGGCGCGTTGTGTCCCACGCGCGCCTCAAAGAGCGTCAGCATAATGACGGGGCCCCTCTCAGACGGCCAAAGCCTGCCGGGGTCGCGGGACTTATTCCATCACCGTGACCCCGGAACATAAAGGGCTATTGAAGGACACCGTGGATTTTAGTCAGTACAAGTCTGACAGTCCCTCCCGCCCTGCCCGGGGTGGGAGGACTCATTTGATGATTCTACCACGTTAAAAAAAAAAAGGTCATTTGCCCTCTATCTTTCCGGTCACCATTAGCCGCTCCATATTGTTGGTACCTCTGCGAGCAATGTGACCAAAGTATTTTAGGACACGTTGCAGGTAGGTTGAAGAGAGCGGTTGCGCTTTCTCTATTTTAAGTTGTTTAAGGATCGAGACGTTTGTGCGGTGGGCTGTCCATGGTATCCTTAAAAGGCGGCGCCAGCACCAAATTTCAAAAGCGTCTATTCTTTGCCTATCGGCAGCTTTGATGGTACAAGTCTCTGCCCCATAGAGAAAGATGGAGAAGACAAGTGTACGGACCAGGTGTTGCTTTGTCCGATTGGTGATATTTTTATCTCTCCATACTTTGTTTAGTTGTGTCATCGCTGATTTAGCCATACCAATCCTTCTCCGTATTTCTAGTTCACGGCTGCCCTTATTGGTAATTACTGAGCCAAGATACTGAAACTGGTCGACAGTTTCATACTCTGATAAGAGGTCGGTACGTTGGATGGCTTCGAAACGATCAATGATGAGGAGCTTGGTCTTACTCTTATTTATAGCGAGACCCATTCCAAGGCTACCCATTTACCCATCTACCCATTTACCGCATGCTTTCTGTTGCCAACTCCATTCGTGGAGAAATCGATGTCTTTGCTGGTTCTGTAGCTTCAGTCAGAACTAAACTTAAAGTTATGTTTGTATAGTTTGTTTCATTTTATATGCATTTTTTTATTATTTTTTCCTCTTCATTTCCCATTTTTGTTTTCTGTTTTTCACTAGTTTTTGATTTAAATTATTTTGTTAGGTACATAATAAGTGTTTTACATAACATGCATGCTGGATTCACATCTAGTCGATGTCAGTCAGAACATCTTTGTTAAATCTCCTTATTTGCATGTAAGATTGCTTACATCAGTTATGTGAATTAAATAAAAAAAAGGCTAACAGATTCCAAGCGATAAAAAACAACCACAAAAAAAGGGTAAAATAACCTACAAAATAACTTTTCTTTCGAAAGTCGGTGGCAAAAAAAAACACCGAAATAAACAAAACAAAGCCAGCGACTTCCGAAAGAAAAGTTATTTTGTAGGTTATTTTACCCTTTTTTGTGTTTGTTTTTGAAGGGGGTTCAATTTTTGGTTACCGTAACAAAAGAAATGATACGGGTCAAAGATTTTTTAATAAATCTGTCTCTTGGACATTTTTTTTTGAGTAGAATAGCCCATTCTTAAAGAAGGGGACTTACCGTCGCGATTGCGGCGTGCCCACTGCCCACCATAATTTGCCTGAGCCGACAAACTTTGAGACTGAACTGAAGAATCATATTCGAAACTATAACTTGACATAAAACACTATAATTATTTCATTGACTGTACACTTTCTGTTCAGTTGCTAATCTGCGCAACTGAGTAACTGTCTAGTAGAAAACCTGTCCAGTTGCTACGGAGGGAACTAAAGCATAACATAGGCAAGATAAAATTAAAAAACAAAAAAAAATAGTTAACGATAATAATTAACAGCGACTCCACAACTCCTATGTTCGCAACACACATACGAAGCGCGGCGCGCTCCGTCTTAAGGACGACATATGAAGTAATTTTTTTTCCAACTCCCCAACACCGGAAATTCAACCTTAGCACCCGACCAACAAAGTCCAAATTGCTTATACATGCGAAATATTTTTTCCATTTCATATTTACGAATATGCCCCAAATTCCCCAAAAATTAGAACCGTGAAAGCGGCGGGGGGAGGGGGTGGCCCTATAAGGGTAGCAAGTACGAATTTTTCCACACACACAGATGTATTGTAGGGGGTTGAAGGGGGGTTGAGATAGTAGATAGTTTTAGAGAAAGAAAATATTATATATGTTTGTTGCGATGAATTCGGTGGAACACTTCATTTAGCGTTATTGTTAATTGTGAGCGCGGGACTGAATGTCTGAAGTAGCGCCCGCTTCAGGAACGAAGCGAAAATGTGGCCGGAAATAGCTGTTTTATTACCTAGGACAGGTATCAAAAGTTAGGCAGGAAAGAGCCTTATTCAGTTCTGAAATATCATAACATAATATTACGACTGTTTTTCCAAAGGGTCATGCAGATATCTACTTGAGCTACACCCATTTATTTAAATTCTATATTCGATCTGAGCAGACTATAGTTGTGTGCATCTTTTTTAAAACTGGCGTTGGTGTGACCCATAGGAAAAGATAAGGTCTAACTTCATGGGATTCTATTTTTCAAAACCATATGGTAGCCAGGTGTTTGGAGATTTTCATGATAAAATGATTGTAACACGATGATACAGCTGTAAGTCTTCGGGATCCCACTGCTGGAGTACCCAGGTCTTTCATATCTTCAGATCCAGGACGAAAGTGCTCGTCTCAACAACTTCTGCGAAGATAGATGATTTATAAAATTAAAATGAAGCATTTATTTCAAGTAGGCCAGTTAAAGGCACTTTTTTATTGACAAAAATAAATAATTATAATGAAGCTAAAGTCCAAATCACAATACATAATAACCGTGAAAGTACCGTAGATGCCCATTCAAAGAAGTAGATCTCTATGTGTACGGTCTCATCGCCGTACATTTTTCTTGCTTACTCGTCAACCTACTTTCGGCCAACGATGCGCCTCATAATGTCGCATAATAAAATAACATGACGGACGAATTCCAATGTAGTCAACTAATAACTCGGTAGCTATCAACAACTATGAGAAATAATCGCCTTCCACTGTTGTAATTTACTTATTACTTAAATATACGGAACTTGTGTAATTTAGTGGAAAAGTGTTTCTCTAATACTAACTTCAACTTAAACATCTTCACGACAAATCAGTGTACGGAGTTAACTACTTACAACCCGTACATTTATGGTCCTTCGAAGCCTTTGTGTATTTTGTGTGTTTGTGTCTTTGATACGGTAGCGAATCGGTCCAATTGGTCTCCCACAAGCGGGTCGCCCCAGTTGGATTGAGAAGGCGCATATACCCGATCAGAGTACAGGCACATTGAATACTGGAAGAAACTTAAATAACTAGAAGAATCTTCAACTACTGGAAGAACCTTCAACTAACTACTAGAAGAACTTCAACAACTAGAAGCTCTTCAACCACTGGAACCAACTACATCAGCACAGCATTCGTCAACTGGAAGAACCTTCAACTACTGGAAGAACCTTCAACTAACTACTTGAAGAACTTCAACAACTAGAAGCTCTTCAACCACTGGAACCAACTACATCAGCACAGCATTCGTCAACTGGAAGAACCTTCAACTACTGGAAGAACCTTCAACTAACTACTTGAAGAACTTCAACAACTAGAAGCTCTTCAACCACTGGAACCAACTACATCAGCACAGCATTCGTCAACTGGAAGAACCTTCCGTAATCAAGATGAATAAGCTGTCACTACAATCAGCTTGTTTTGAAAACATCAAAACATTATGCAACAACTATAACAAGGATAGCAAAACAAGAAAAACACAGGAATATTTGAACAAGCGGCTGTCGTCTTTAGAAGCTCAATGGGCAGATTTTAATTCACGACATTCACTACTGTCGCAAGAAATCGAAGATAAAAACATTAACTATTTTATGGACGATGTCTACGGTAAGACAAAAATCATGTACGAAACTACTAAAACCGACATGTTAAAACTCTTGCAAGCTGCTGAGGAGAATGTGAAATTTGACCTGTCGGACTTGTCGGCGGGAGAAACTGATGAGAAGACAAAGACTTTACTGACTCAACAGGAATGTAACTTTAAGGCTATTGATCGAGCTATGGGTAAAACTGATTTTGACAACTTAAGCGAAAAATGGGAACTTGACGATTACTTGTCAATCTTGAAGTCGAAGTGGGAGCGTATTGACAGCACTCATTGGGAACTGGAAGCCTTACTAAAAGGCTCGAAAAACACGTACAATGAAATGTTCAACAGCATGGAAGCCAAATATGACGAAGCGAGGAAACAACTGAAAAGCAAGATGTGGTCCACCGCTCATCATCAACAATCAGCACCAAGAATCGAGATCCCAGAGTTTTCGGGCCACTACAACAAATGGATATCTTTCAAAGATCTTTTCCTTGAAACGATCCACAAAAACCCAACATTAAATAAGGCTCAAAAAATGCAGCATCTGAAAACCAAGCTGAAAGGTGAAGCAGAAAGACTGGTGCAACACTTGAGCATCAGCGCCGACAACTACTCTTCATGTTGGGCTATACTGACTCAACGTTACGACAACCGTAGACTACAGTTCTCATCCTTCATGAACACGATGCTGCAGTTGCCTGTAATACATAAGCCAGACGCTTACAACTTGAAAAAACTGCATGACGTAACAACGGAATGTCTGAACGGCCTAACAAACATTGGCTTTGACGTAACTAGTTGGGACCCCATGATTGTGCACTTGATGGCACAAAAACTAGACTGTGGGACCTACAATGACTACATAAAGAGTTTGCATGATAATAGAGAAGTGCCGACACTGCAAGAATTTTTTGTGTTTTTGGAAAATCAATTTACGGCGTTTGAAACCATGAAGAGTTCCAAGAAAGACTCACAGAGCTCAGAGAAGGCAGCTGGGACTGAAAAACATGGTTCTCGAAATTACGAGCATAAGAAATGGCATCCGAAAACTTACCACACTTCATACGGACAATGCCCTCTTTGCAAAAACAACCATGTTTTGATGCGATGTCCGCAGTTTATTGACTCGGACACAAAGCAACGAAACAGCACAGTTGCAAAATTGCGTCTATGCAAAAACTGTTTGTTTCGACACGAAAACGAAACTTGCAATTCTGCGAAAACTTGTAAAGAATGCAATATGAAGCATCATACGCTATTGCATTATAGCAAATCTAATAATAAAACAACTAACTCAACGAGTACGGAAAACCAACGTTCAGGTCAACGACCATCAAAGGAAGCTGAAACACCGAGTTCCAATCATCTATCTGCCAACGAGATGGAAGTTTTACTCACAACTGTCCAAGTTAAGGTCATGACGATAGATGGGACTTACATAAAACTTCGTGCGCTTGTAGATCAGGGCTCACAAGTCAACCTGATTACTGAAAATGCAGCACAACTTCTGAGACTACCAAGGAACAAACTAACTGCAAAGATATCAGGAGTTGGATCCGTCTCAGGCGACTGTAAGGGACGACTAAGCATAACATGCAAATCAATCCACTCAGAATATACTTTCAACGCTGAAGCATTGATTATGAAGAAACTAATCAACAAACTGCCGAATAACACATTTGAACGACCAGAGTGGTCCTATTTGAAAAACATAAAACTAGCAGACCCTGAATTTAATATTTCAAGGTCTGTTGACATTCTATTTGGAGCTGACGTTTATGCCGAAATTATCCAGGACGGAGTACTAAAAGGCACCCCAAGGTCACCCGTTGCGCAACAGACACAACTGGGATGGATTTTGTGTGGAAAACTAGAAACTTTTAATTGTAACGTCACCCTCCTAGACTTGACTGAAATAACAAAATTTTGGGAGTGTGAAGATGTCACTATAAAAAACGCTGATCAAGCACAAGAGGATCAGTGTGAAACTTACTATACAAGGAAACGACTCGCCGTGATTCAGATGGAAGATACATTGTGAAGATGCCCTTATGTCCGGATTATGAGAATAGGATCGGAACATCGAAAACGATCGCAGTATCACAATTGCTGCAGCTGGAAAGAAAGTTTCAAAGAAATGGTCGACTTGAGCTATTATACAAAAACTTCCTTAAGGAATATCAAGAGTTGGGCCATATGAAACTAGCAAAACCCATTCCTTCTTCAACTACTGAATGTTTCTTACCACACCACGGAGTACTTAGAGAAGAGTCTACTACCACAAAACTCAGAGTCGTCTTCAATGCATCTCAGAAAACTAAAACGGGATACAGCTTAAACAGCTTACAAGAAAAAGGCCCCAACCTACAAAAAGATATCCAAGAACTTATAATAAAATGGAGAACTTACAAATACGTGTTTACAGCTGACATCGAGAAAATGTACCGATGCATCTGGCTGTCTGAGGAGCAACAAAATTTGCAAAAAATTGTCTGGCGACCTACTCCGTCAGATAAATTGCAAGAGTATCAACTTTGTACTGTTACTTATGGCACTAAGTCCGCGCCGTGGTTAGCCATGAGAACGGTCAAACAACTTGCCTACGATGACGGTTACAAATACCCCATGGCTGCCAAAGTACTACTAAACGAAGCATACGTCGATGACGTCATCAGCGGCCACAACTCACTGAATGCGGCCCAAGAACTCCAAACATCACTCATCGAAATGTTAAAAGGAGCCGGGATGAACTTACGCAAGTGGTCCAGTAACGAACCAACATTGTTAAAAAACTTAAGGGATGACCAGATCTCAAGCAAAATTACTTTTGATTTCAAGCAGGAAGAATCCATGAAAACTCTCGGACTTGGTTGGAATCCGCAGGCCGACACATTTGTATTTAACTGGAAATTTGAAGAAAAATGTCGACCGGAAATAACCAAAAGGCGGCTGCTTTCTGAAATTTCACAACTTTACGATCCACTGGGTTGGCTATCGCCAATAACTATCGCGGCAAAAATTATATTTCAAGAAGTGTGGGTCAACAAACTTGATTGGGATGATCAGTTACCGTCGCATATAACAGATAAATGGCTGAAACTGAGAGCTGACATACCCAACGTAAAATACATAAATATTAAGCGCTGGGTCGGTTCAGTGGAGCAGAAGATCGATCTATATGGATTCTGCGACGCCAGTGAGAAAGCTTACTCCTGCGTGGTTTACAGCTGTGTCAGAGATGAACAAAACAAGGCAATTATAACGTTACTTGCTGCTAAAACAAGAGTAGCGCCGTTATCATCAATTACATTACCGAAACTTGAACTATGCGGCGCACTTTTACTTTCGCAACTCATCGTAAAAATAAAAGAAGCGCTGAATGGGTTCGAAATCACTACGAGCGTTTGGTGCGATTCTCAAGTGGTCTTGGCATGGATACAGGGGGACACATCTAAGAGAGAAAAATACGTCGCCAATCGAGTTGAAAAAATTCGACAATGCATACCAACAGAGCAATGGCACTATGTGAAGTCTCAAGATAACCCCGCAGACTGCGCATCAAGAGGATTACTACCAACAAAGCTAAAAACATTCAGCTTGTGGTGGCAAGGCCCTACATTTCTGACTACATTCCAAGAACAAAGTCGTGAAGAAAACATAACATGCACATTTACGACTAACATAGGCAGCGAAAGCCAAGCGAAAATGAACGCTAAAAACAATTCAACTTATAATTGTATTCATAACTTATTAACTAACTGCAGTTCATTGACCAAAGCAATCAGAATTGTAGCATGGATACAACGATTTATCGGAAACGCACGTAACAGCAAAAAACGTGACACCGGCTGCCTCAGTTTATGCGAATTAAACAATTCTGAGGAACAAATAATTAAATATGTGCAACAAACGGAACTTACGCAAGAATATAAACAACTAATGAAGAAAGAAAATATTTCGTCAAAATGCAACATTTTTAAACTTAGACCATATCTGGACAACAACGGCATAATCCGAGTTGGGGGTCGACTTAACTACTCCAGTTTACCTTTTGAAATGAAGAATCCAATTATTCTACCTAAGAGTGGACGACTTACTGAACTTGTGATACAAAAGGCTCACCTCAAGACTTTACACGGAGGAGCCAGACTAACTTTAGCGTATATCCGACAACGATACTGGATCGTTGGCGGCAATAGAGCTGTGAAAGCGGAAATACGGCGCTGTGTGCGCTGTCACCGCCACAGGCCATCGGAACTCAATCAACTAATGGGAGAACTCCCACCACAACGAGTAACACCTTCGAGACCGTTCACCCACACCGGAGTTGACTTCACAGGACACGTCGAAGTCAAGCTCAACAAGGGAAGAGGAGTGCGTACTTCTAAGGGATACATATGCATATTCGTATGTATGGCTACAAAGGCTGTGCACATAGAACTTGCATCGGACTTAAGTACTGAAACCTTCATAGCAGCCTTCCAGAGAATGTGCTCCAGGCGTGGTACACCAAGTCACGTCTACTCAGACTGTGGGACAAACTTCATCGGTGCATCAAGGTTGCTTCAGAAAGAATTTGAAGACTTCAAGCAAATCTTGTCACCTGACTTCTTCAACAACATCGCAGACATGGGAGTGCAATGGCATTTTAATGCGCCAGCCTGGCCGACTGCTGGTGGACTATGGGAAGCAGCGGTTAAATCGATGAAGTATCATCTTCGTCGAGTGCTAGGAGACCAAAAACTGACGTACGAGGAATTCACTACCCTACTTGCGAAGATAGAGGCTTGTATGAACTCCAGGCCGCTCTGCCAGCTCACTGAAGACCCCGAAGAATTTTATAACTACCTGACACCAGGCCACTTTCTAACGGGGGGACCAACAATGTCTTTACCACGTGCTGACTATACTGATGAAAACAAAATAACTCTAAGAAAACGATGGCAGTTAACGGAACACATGCACCAACAGTTTTGGAAGACTTGGTCAAGCGAATATCTTTCCCAACTACAAACACGCAGTAAATGGAATAATCCAAGGAAAAACCTAAGCGAGGGGGACATCGTATTAATCCGGGACAATAATTTGCCCCCAGGAAAATGGGCCATGGGACGGGTGCTAAAACTTCACCCTGGAGCGGACGGATATGTCCGAGTGACAACTCTAAAAACCCAAACTGGTGTCATCAAACGACCCATTGTAAAACTATCAACTCTACCCATAAATAATACTGGCAACAAAGGTGATGAAGAATGCAACACAGATTTACAAAATGCTGACACACCGGAAAAAACTTCCACAACAAAACCAACTATGAAAAAATGTTTTACAAACATTTTAATGTCACTTTTCACAATGTTAACACTTGTGAATGGATCAAATGGTTCACAACAAAGGTCGGGCACTCAAATTACTAACTTGGAACCTGAGAGACCGATTTACTACGACACCGTTGGCAAGGTTGAACTGATTCACGATGAATGGACTTTGCTTACGTACTACAACTTAACTAACTACTGGCACGGCATTCAACATATTGAAAATTACATCAACGGTGTATATGGCCTTTGCGAGAAGATTCACCAAAGTTACTGCAAACCAACAATCGATCAACTTTCCCACGAGATGGAACTACTCAAATTCTACAACACAATCCTGCTGGCTCCTCACAAGCAGTTATCTTCGCGCAAGAAGCGCGGTTTGATTGACGGAGTGGGCATGATAGCAAACAGCTTATTCGGCGTTTTAGACCAAAAATTTGCTGAAAAATACCATAAAGACATTGAAGCGATACAACAAAACGAAAACTATCTACGTGAACTTGCAAAAAATCAAACGTCGATTATGCAACTGCAAAATGACGTATTGAAGAAAAACGACGCTAACATCAACCTTCAGTGTAAAATGATAGAAAAATTCATGGAAGAAACTAAGACGAACCTAGCCAGTGTTGAAACAGAAATACAGATATCGATGGCAACAAGTTACTTCAACTCCGCGGCGCTCACAGCATCTCTACTGCTACATAATCTCAAAGAAATTCAAACCATGCTCCTGAATACTCTGACAAATGTATACAGTGGGCATATGGACGTGCACTTGATATCACCAGTCAATCTTGTGAAACAACTGGAAGACATAGCCGGCAGATTACCGAGGACACTGTCATTGCCGACAGAAAATATCAAAGAAGATATCAAGGAACTTTACAAGTTGTTATACGTGAAAGCGCGAATAACAATGAACTACTTTATGTTCGAAGTTCACATTCCTTTAATTTCGGATGTGGAGTTCACCTACTATCGGGCCATCGCTATACCATTCAAGAGAGACTCGAATTACAAACAGATGCAGTTATCTTCGCAATACATTGCCGTAAACTTTGAGAAGAATTCTTATACCTCACTAAAAGATGAAGATGTCAAGCTATGTATCAAAAGACAAAAACATAACTTCATTTGTAACGCAAACATGCCAGTCTTCAACTTACATAACAAAAATGCTCCGTGCGAAGCAAAACTCCTGGGTCACCGTACTACTACGTCACCGTGTAACGTACACAGCGTGTCATGCGAGGAGGAATGGATTAAGTTACAAGAGTCAAACAGCTGGCTTGTTGTTTGTTGCGGAAGGTGCGAATTACGTACAGTTTGTGATAACGACGTAATATCGCAAACAATCACATCGACGGCTATAGTTACTTTGAGTCAAGGATGCGTACTGCGATCAAAAGATCTCACCATCACTTCACACAATCAGTACAACAGCAACCTCAATGTGATTGTGAACTATGACATGCACGTACCGAACCTGAATTCGCCGATAAACAACATTGTGAACGTGACACTACATAACACGCCACATGAACTGTTCCGCCTCAAGAAAAACGACTTTGCGGAAATTGACAAAAAGCTGCGGTTCCAAGAAGAACACGAGCCTAAACTACCATCCACTATCACAGACCATGACGTACATCAATATGTAATTTGTTACCTTTTACTAACAATTGCTGTCATCACTTTCCTGTGGATAATGATAAGGAAATACTGCAGTGTGCTCAGAACACGACTTCCAAGGAAGAAAAATAAAAAGCCAACGCATGAAGATATCGAGCTTCAACCAATGGGATCTCGACAACAGACTGCCAAAGAAGACAACCAACGGTCGCCCACGGACGGCTGCGACGTTCAACGTCAAGGACATCAAGACAACATTGCTTTTACTTTTAATTAATTCATTTGACTTATTGTACATTTATCTTTACTACTTTACTTTATTCTTTGACTTTGTAAAGGCGTTTCTTTCTCTCTCTCTCTCTACTTATCTTTGCTTCTTTAGGGGGTTGCCAATATGTACGGTCTCATCGCCGTACATTTTTCTTGCTTACTCGTCAACCTACTTTCGGCCAACGATGCGCCTCATAATGTCGCATAATAAAATAACATGACGGACGAATTCCAATGTAGTCAACTAATAACTCGGTAGCTATCAACAACTAAGAGAAATAATCGCCTTCCACTATTGTAATTTACTTATTACTTAAATATACGGAACTTGTGTAATTTAGTGGAAAAGTGTTTCTCTAATACTAACTTCAACTTAAACATCTTCACGACAAATCAGTGTACGGAGTTAACTACTTACAACCCGTACACTATGGAGAAGAACGGGCAAAAAACTCCATCGACACTCTTTTATTCAATGAGAATATTATTACATCTTCGCCTAGATCTATAAGTTTAACAACGCGAAATCTGAACGATATCTAAAATGATAAGATGTGTCGTAAACATTTTGCAGCTAGACTTGATTTCTTGTATTTCTGACACCAGACAAGGCCCTTGCTAAAGCTAGTCCTACCTTCAATATTTTGTTTGTCACGCTTTCACGCCTAAATCACTGAACCGATTTTGAACAATTTTATCACAGAGATAGATAGAACTTTAGATGATTCCTGAAGGCTCCTTTTTTGTATTAAACTTGAAGGAGAAAATATAAAACGCGATGAAAAGCTAACTTGAACATAAAACTTTAGTTTTAAAAGCATGCTACATCCATATTTTATTGCTTACTTCAACTACGGTTAAACTCATATGGTTAAAACGGTAAGACATTAAAATCACATACGAGTGCACGTTACAGACATTTTTAACGACATCCAAGCAAGCATCGTTAAAATTAATGTCACATTTACATAGGACGTAACTTGTACATTCTTATGTAAAACGCTTTATCTAAACCAAATAAAAATGGTATTTGAAGGGGAAAAGGGGTATTGAGCCTTGATATAAGTTACGTGAACAATTGATTTTACACTAGCGAGCAAAGTTATGGAATCATTTACTTGGAATTCATACAGGATACTTCCTTAAAAAATGACGTGATTTGAATGAATTTGTAATCAATTTAAACTTTACAGTTAAAACTTTAAAATGGTACCATTTTATTATTATTCTTAACTAGTTATTCAGAAGCTCGTGGCTAAATAATTACAGCCACAACACCGGTCTTTCGGGTTAAGCCGCGCTTGCCGAAGGTTTGTGGATGGGTGACCATCTGTCATTGCGAGTTTCCTCCGTTAAAGCACGTAAAGCCGTTGGTTCCGAATGTCGTTTGTAGATCTTTGACAGTCGTTACTGTTAGTCAGAAGCTCTAAAGTCTGACAACCAGTCTTACCGTGGGGTATTGTAGTACCTAGTTACCGAGTTGTGGAGGTCCGATATGCAGTCGATCCATGTAAAATACTGATATCCAGCTGCATCTGGTTTGACTGGAAGCTGACCCCAATATATGTAGTTGGGAAAAGGCTAGGCTGATGATGAATTAAACTTGTTATTAAGTACGAGTACCTTTAAGATAAAGTACCTTTCAAGATTTTGCAGAATCAGAGTGTTTCCATAGTTTCGCACGCGAGTGTATTTGAGACGCCTCCTTATTGATTCAGAAAGTATAGCAACTTCCTCCAATTGTAAGTTATTATACGATTCCTCTAACTGAAAGAAAGTTTTTTTATTTGTGGCATATTGTCCCACTTCTGGGCAAAGTACTACTTCATTATTTCCACTTATTTCGATGGTGTGGTAAATAAAATTTGGCACTCTAATTCATAATATTGCCATGCTTAAGATTTTGCCAATTCTTTCATCTGCTGCATTGTCATACTCATTTTTTTTTATCGTGGTAAAATCATCAAATGAGTCCTAACACCCAAGGCAGGGCGGGAGGGACTGTTAGACTCGTACTGACTAAAATCCACGGTGTCCTTCAATAGCCCTTTACGTTCCGGGGTCACGGTAATGAGATAAGTCCCGCGACCGAAGTATCATACTTAAAGACTTCAAAGATTAAAGTTTGAAAAAGTGTTTGTCTAATTGGTAGTTATTTATTGATTTAAAAACAGAATTAAACATAAATACCACTAATTGTGGTTTAAATACGTTAAAAATGATTGCGGTTTCAATCAGGTTAAAGACGTCACTATACAAAGAAGTGCAAATTGACAAATATATGTATAAATAAAACTTGATGTCAATGTTTTCCAAGTAAAAAAAACAACTGGGCATGCGTGCGGCGAGTAATGGGCGACTCGCTTTTCGCGGCGCGGCGTGTTGTGTTCTACGCGCGCCTCAGAGTGTCAGCATAATGACGGGGCCCCCCTGTAGAGGGCCAAAGCCTGCCGGGGTCACGGGACTACCGAATTACCGTGACCTAGGAAGGTATTGAAGGACACCGTGGATTTTAGTAAGTACCAGTCTGACAGTCCCTCCTGTCCTACCCTGGTTGGGAGGATTCATTCGATGATGTTCTATGTTCTATGTTAGGGGTTATGGTTTCCGCACTTAGTCCTTTAAGTGGACCATTGTGCGTGGGCCATAGTGGCCTTGGTGGCTTATTCCAACCAGCCCACCTCCCTCCAGAAGTTGATCAGGTTTTTTGGTCTGTGGAGAACATCTGTGTAAGTCCTGGGTGTCCCGAGGGTCTCTGTCCTGATCTGGGTGACACCTGTGCACTCGAAGAGTACATGTGCAACGGTTTCTTCAGTCTCCATGCAAGCCCTGCACAGGGGACTGTCCGTTATGCCTATTGTGTGGAAATGTTTGTTTAGTGAGCAGTGTCCCGTTATGGTCCCTGTCAGCAGGCGCATGCCGGTCCTGTCCAGGCGTAGGAGACGTCTGGTTAGCCTGCCATCTAGGGATGGCAGGGCTTCCTTGGATTGCCTGCAGCCTGTTGTCGAGGTCCACCATCTCTCTGCTTGTGTGAGGGTGCGCTCCTGCAGCCATCTACGTATCTGGTTGAAGGGGATGGGTATAATGGGTTCAGGTCCGCAAACTGATGCGCTGGATGCTCTCCTAGCTAGTTCATCAGCCGCGTCGTTGCCCAGTGATCCGCTGTGTCCTTTAATCCATTGTAGTGTCACTTTGTTGCGTTTAGATACCGTTACATGTTCTAGTGCATTGTGACATTCTAGTATTAAGCTTGTAGTGGTATATTGTTTCTCCAACGATTGAAGGACAAAGGCGCTGTCAGAGAGTATACGTATATGGGTGTCCGTAACTCCTCTGGCCTCTATCGCGTATGCTGCTTGTATAATGCCCATGCATTCCGCCTGATAGACGGTGTTGTACATTCCCAGCGGGCTGGATATATTTATGTTAAGGTCGTGTGAGAAAACTCCAGCCCCGGTTCCGGAGTCATTCTTTGATCCATCTGTGTATATCCTCAGCTCTTTCGAGCCTGAGTAGTCACATTGCTCTTCTGCAAGTGTGATACTGTAGTGTTTTGCAAAGTGATATTGTCTTGGGGCTTTGTCGCAGGGTGATGCAATCATTGGCTGTTGTTCGATCGCATCATTCTTGATTCGTGTGTGTTTAATTCTTGAGTCTTTGTTCAGGGTTCCCAAGGCATGAAGCCTAAAGGCGGCCAGGGCCGCCTCTTTCTGCACGATGAGGTGTAGAGGTGGCAGTCCAAGCATTGCCTGTAGGGCAGCGGTGGGTGCAGTTCTCATACAGCTGGTGATTGCCATACAGGCAAATCGCTGCAGCTTTTCGAGGTCTTTTTGGGTTGTGCTCAGGTTTGTTCTGGGCCACCAGACCAATGAGCCGTACGTGACTGTCGGTCGTATGACAGTGGTATATAGCCAGTGAGTGGTCTTGGGACTTATTCCCCAATTTCTGCCAAGCATTCGCTTGCATTGCCACAGGGATATGCTGGCTTTTGTAGTGATGTAGTTGATGTGTTTTGCCCAATTCAGCTTTTTATCCAAAAAGATGCCCAGGTATTTGGTTTCAGTTGATAGGCTTAGGGTGGTTCCAAAGAAACGTGGAAGCTGTAGAGTCGTCAGCTTTCTCTTTTTCGTGAAGAGGATCAGCTCGGTTTTTGAGGGATTTACTGATAGCTGGTGTTTGTTGCACCAGTCCTCCACTATTTTCAATGCTTGGCGCATGAGGTTGCACAGGGTATTTTCGTGAGTGCCATTTATTATTATGGTTATATCGTCGGCATACCCTACAGTGAAGTAGCCGTTATCATTTAGTGTTTCATTCGATGATATTAACACGACAAAAAAAGTAAAAAAAAACAAGTGTAATTTACTACTAGTGATCCACCTTGACTACGGTTCCACGGACCGGAAGACGTAGCGTAGGCAGGAGTCCCACTAGGTGGACCGACGACATCGTGAGGGTCGCGACCGATGGATGCAAGTGGCGAATTGTCGTTCGGCGTGGCGGTCTAAGGGGGAGGCCTATAATATGTTCAGCAGTGGACGTCTTCCGGCTGATGATGATGATGAAATAATTATTTCAAAGGCGTCTAGTTTCCTAAAAAAGCTTTTCAGTAAGTATCTCATATATGGATCCGTCCTGACTTCACTTAGGTTGTTTTGAATAGAAAAATATCTAGTTGGCAAGAATTGGCATATTTCATGGCGCCCATGATTAGACCTGTCGTATTGTATGGATCGGAATGCTGGGCTGTGAAAAAGATGGATGAGAAACGATTGCATGTAGCGGAGATGAGGATGTTGAGATGGATGGGTGGAGTGACAAGAATGGATACAGTAAGGAATGAGTTTATAAGAGGCAGTTTGAAAGTGGCGTCTGTCACAGAAAAAAGAAAGGGAATCGTCTGTCTTGGTATGGACATGTCATGAGAAGTGATGACACTCATTTAATTATTTTATTTATTTATCAATTACAACGGCTGTGTGAACAGCCAATTACAGTAATTTAAACACAATTATGCAAACAATATACACATTATTAATTATAAAATATGAGAAACGTAAATAAAACATTTTTTATAAAAATTAAAACTCTAAAACACTTTCATAAAATCACCTCACAGTACTTCTGGCATACCAATAAAATCTTCGACCATCCATCCTCAAACAGATCTTCTGATGGATTGGCATCCAAGAGATCATTAAGTGCGGCAAGCGTGCAAGGGATTGGCGACTTAGCCCGTGCAACCGTACGACATGCAGGCACGGCAAACAGCCTGTGCTTTCTGCCCCGGCAGTAGTTATCTGGGACATGAAAGCGCGCCAGCACATGAAGCAGATCAGGAGCGTCGATAGTACCACGGAGCGTCTTACAGGCTATTGTGAGCTGATCTCGTGCTCGCCTTACCTCTAGCGAGTTGTATCCGAGGCAACCCAGTAGGAATAATGTCGGATAGCGGCAAAGACATTAAACTATATACGAGCAATAGACGGGACATCACGAAGAAATTTTTGATCCAAAACTTTTTACCAATAGGTAAAAAATCCCTCAGTTTAGTAATCGTGTTGCTATGCAACGCTTAGATTGTGCTACTGACGCATGGCATCAACAATTTTGTATGACAATCTTCCCAATGCCCGCTCTATAGTTTCTTTTAAATCTCTTTGGATAGAGGTAAGGATAGTAGCCATGTTTCTGCTTATATAGGTACCTAAGAAAAGCCTTTTGGACTTTTTCTAATAAAAGTGCGTAGGTACTTTCATATGGATTCCACACGCATGAGCTAGTTTCCAGCTTGGTACGTACGAGTGCATTAAAAACTATTTTGATAGCATGAGCTGTACGAAAATCACGGCAATTGCGTAGAACAAAGCCCAACCTTTGGTAGGACTGTTTGGCTACCAATACCATATGGTCGTGAAAGGTGAGCTTTCGGTCGAATGTGACTCCCAGATCTTTCATGGATGTTGATTTTGCAATCATGTTATTATTTAAGGTGTATTGGTAATTAATTGGATGCCGCATTCGACCGAATGTCATAGCAAAACACTTAGACGAATTAAATTCCATCCCATTGTCAACGCTCCACTTGTATATCGCATTGATGTCTTGCTGCAGTGCTGAACTGTCACGCTCTGAGTTTATTTCTAGGTACAGTTTCAAGTCATCAGCATACAGGAGACATCTTGCGTGAAGCAGAACTTGTGGAAGATCGTTGACCATGATGAGAAATAATAAAGGTCCCAAAATTGAGCCCTGACTCACGCCGGAACGCGTGTGATAGGTATCCGACTCGTACATACCAAGCCTAACAAACTGCCGTCGATCACGTAGGTAATCTGCAAAGAGGCGGAGGAGAGATGGTGAAAACCCTATTTTGCTAAGCTTCATTAGCAGCGTGTCGTTATTAACCCTATCAAATGCCTTCCGGAAGTCGAAGTAAAGTACATCTACCTGACGCCCGCGGTCCAAACTAGACGAGATATAATCTACTAGCGTCGAGATTCGTGTCAACTGACCTTTTGCTTCTGAAACCATGCTGCTCATTACAAAGAAATTTGTTTATTTGCGCGTAGATAGCATCATGGAGGATGTTCTCGAATACCTTAGCCGGGGAAGATAGGATTGCGATAGGGCTTTAGATTTAGATTCTTCAACGGAACTTTTGTTCTGGGTTTTAGGGATGGGTGTGACTCTAGAGGTTTTCCTATCAGAGGGATATGTACCAGTCTGTAAAGCTAAATTAAAAATGTGGCAAAGAGGATCACTGAATATATTTCTTAAGTCTTTAACTATGTCCATGGCCCTCTACGGGGCCCCTGTGTGGGCCCTAAGCATCCGGACGCGACCACTGAAGTTGGTCGCATGCCAGAGGGTAATGGCTATCCGGATGATCCGGGGATACCGCACGATTGCCGGCGAAGCGGCCAACCTCCTTGCCGGATTACTGCCCTGGGATCTGGAGGCGACTGCCCTCCAACGCGTCTATGAGTGGCGCGTGGAGGCGCAGCGCCGGGGCGTGACCCCGCTGCCTCGTGAAGTCGAGGCGCGGCGGGAAGAGCTCCGGCGCGATCTCAGGGCAGTATGGAGGGGACGACTGTCGCGACCGAAGGCCGGGCACGCCGCAATTGCGGCGGTAAGACCCCTCTTTGAGGAGTGGCTGGAGAGACGTCACGGCGTCCTGACCTATCGGATGACGCAGGTCCTCACCCGACACGGAAGTTTCGGGAGGTACCTGTGCCTGATAGGGAAGGAGGAAACGCCCGGGTGCCACCACTGCGAAGATCGCCCGGAGGACACAGTAGAGCATACGGTGCAAGACTGCCCAGCTTGGGCGGTGCACCGACGTGTCCTCACGGCGGCGATAGGCGGAGACCTCTCGCGCCCGGCATTGGTTGCGGCCATGCTGCGGGGCGAGACGGAGTGGGAAGCGGTCTGCTCCTTCTGCGAGGCAGTAATGCTCGTGAAGGAGGAGGCGGGCCGCGAGCGAGAGAGGACAGCGTCCTCCCTCCGCCCCAACCGCACTGGTAGGCGCCCGCGGCGTCGGACGTCAGCAGATGATCTCCGGCCACCGTAGGCGCGGGCATGCGGGCAGCGAGTAAAGGGCAACTCGCTGCCCGACCAAGGACCATGCCCGGGTCGACGGCGCGTTGTGTCCCACGCGCGCCTCAAAGAGCGTCAGCATAATGACGGGGCCCCCCTCTCAGAGGGCCAAAGCCTGCCGGGGTCGCGGGATTATTTCCTTACCGTGACCCCGGAACGTAACAGGCTATTGAAGGACACCGTGGATTTTAGTCAGTAGAAGTCTGACAGTCCCTCCCGCCCTGCCCGGGGTTGGAGGACTCATTTGATGATTTTACCACGCTAAAAAAAAAAAAAAAAAGTCTTTAACTATAAAAGGGGGAATGTTATCGGGGCCAGTAGAACTGTTTGGTTTAAGTTTCTTTATGCCTTTAATAATGTCTGCATGGCACAAGGGGTGTGACTAAGAGAGTGATGAGTATGAATGTAGATGGATGGAGAGGAAGAGGGAAGGCCAAAGGAAAGATGGATGGATTGTCTGAGGAATGATATGAAAGAAAAAGGAGAAAATGGTACTGTGACGTCTGATAGGGAAGAATGGAATAAAAAAAACGTGTTGCACCGAACCCCAAGTAAAATGGTATACACACAGCGTTCACGTGATAGTCTTTTGTACGCTAACGTTCGAATGTCTGTAACAAAGCAAGTTCTATAAGCCGAGGAAGTACGAGTGTTTGTTCGCAACACGTAAATATGAAATAAGGGTCGTCAGAGGGTGCAGGCGTACGGGGGGTAGAGGGGGAGCAGATCTATAACGAAATGATAGACAAGCTCTTTATAGATAGATAAGTTTTAGTTCGTATTAGGAAAAATATGAATTGCATTTCGTGAGGCTACATAATAGACTCACAGAAACAAATCTTTTTTTTTAAGAAACTTTGCCCCTGTCTATGAATTTCTTCCTGTGTCGTGGGTGCGTTTACAAA
Organism: Agrotis clavis; assembly: GCA_954870645.1. Taxonomy (NCBI): domain Eukaryota; kingdom Metazoa; phylum Arthropoda; class Insecta; order Lepidoptera; family Noctuidae; genus Agrotis; species Agrotis clavis. The sequence continues at coordinate 1,847,448 of OX940943.1, read as the reverse complement.
CATAGAAACTCACATACACAAACACCCAGACCCCGAACAACTATTTGTAGGTCATACAAATATTTGTTCCTCGCGGGGTTTGAACTCGTGACATGCTGCGTAGCAGTTGATCGCTCAGCCATCGCGCCAATCGTGTCGTCAATAACTCCAATTTTATGAATTTCGTTGTAGGTAAGAAATATAATTGAGGAAGGCAAACAGAAAGCTAACATTTTTTTTTGTTTTTTTTTAGCTTGGTAAAATCATCAAATGAGTCCTCCCACCCCGGGCAGGGCGGGAGGGACTGTCAGACTTGTACTGACTAAAATCCACGGTGTCCTTCAGTAGCCTGTTATGTTCCGGGGTCACGGTAAGGAAATAATCCCGCGACAAACAGAAAGCTAACATAGTACAAGATTGAATGCATTAAAAATGCTAACATGCGTTAGCATTTTTCAAAGTCCTGTTTCCCAGCAATGGGAACCGCATGGTGAAAGATGGTGCGTCAAGTTTTTAGGGTTTCTGTAGTCAACAAGGAACCCTTATAGTTTCGCCATGTCCGTCCGTCCGTCCGTCCGTCCGTCTGTCCGCAGTTTAGCTCAGAGACGCCCAGTACTAGAAAGCTGTAATTTGGTGTAAATATACGGATTTGCTGTGCCGAAAAAGTGGTAAAATAAAATCTCGTAAAATATTTTTTTTTAGGGTACCTCCTGTACACGTAAAGTGGGGATTTTTTTTTATTTCTCGCGTACCCCTTAGTGTGGGGTATCATTAAATAGGTCTTAAAAAAATATTGTTAGTTTCCATTAACAATTTTTTGATAAAAAGATTCGTTTGTGAAATATTAAGCTTTAAAGTGCTAATTTTTGCTCGACTCGAGTGTCCCCCCCCTCTACCAGCTAAACGGTTATGTTAGGGGGTGTGAAAAAATTCACAATAGTAGTATACATAACGAAGTTTGAAGGAAAATTATCACGACTAAGTAGGCTTTACAAGTTTACGAGTAATATTCGACCAACTTATAAAACGTACTTGGATAGCATATTTTCCTAAACAAAATGTATCGCAGAACATGTTCTTCAACTGCAAATGTAAAGTTTGTAAACTTTATTTTTACAGCTATAATAGGTGGGTATGTTTTGGGGATAGGTAGGTTTTTATTGTCAACTATTATTAACTAACTTCAAATAAGGGTTCCTTGTTGACTACGGAACCCTAAAAAAGGAGGAGGTTCTCAATTCGTTGTAATCTTTTTTTTTATGTATTTTCCCCGATTTCTCAAAGACGCCTGGACCGATTTTGAAAATTCTTCTTTTTAAAATTAAATTCAGCGAATCAGTTTAATTAGTTCGCATAAGTATTTTGATGTGCAACTACGGAACCCTACACTGTGCGTGGCCCGACACGCACTTGGCCGGTTTTTTTGGTTTCAGTATAAATACTTTCTGTACCCTTAGCACGAATTTTCACTCTTTTACTTTACAGTATTTACAGCGTTTCTTGTATGAAATGATGGAACAGCGCCTCTGGTGTGCGAAGAAGGAACTAATTTTTCCTTGAAAATTGTCAATTTGAAATTGTCAAAGTTCCAGTTTAGTTTACGTTTCAAATACTGAAAACTCGCGCTAAGGGTACTGTTTTCATACTTTTTATTAATAATTCACCATTTTGAAAAAAGTGGTGAAGTTAAGTAACCTGCCCGCATTTGAAACCACGACCTACAATAAAATACTCAAAGCAATTATTCACAAATTAAAATACATAACAAAATGGCGTTCTAACTTTACAAGAAAACAAAACATGTAATAACTGTTGTTTTATTTACTTTGGTCCTAAAACAGTAAGGAAATAAAGGTTAAATATATTTAACAAATATTCGCATGTATATTTATGAGTTGGAAGTACAATGTGTAGTCGAACGGGCGCCAAACAGTAGGTACAGTCAGAAGCGTTTGGGAATTACATTTTTTATTTGCATTAAGTATAGAGAGAAACGCCGTTTTTAAACAAATTAACAAAAGGAATATATGAGATGGTATATTTAGAAATAAAGTTAGAAGTTATAGTACATATGTTATACAGTAGATACATTATACAACATTACTTTTTGTTTATGCGAAACCCGATACACCTGTCCAATATTTTTGTGTAAAGAATCTATGTACAAAATTTTAAAACCGTATCATAAAAAATCACAAAGTTATAAGCTTGTATATTACCTGGTTTTCAGTTCAAAAACATGCTCATTTCGCGGTACACCCGCGTAAACCGCGTCTCCTGTGTTATACACTCGTGATAATAGTTTGGCAATAGGTACCTAACCGTATGGTGATTGTATTGTAATTAACTGGTAATAAAAATCAATTAAAATATTTTTGAAAAAAAAATATAACATGGTGTAAAAATTATTGGAATCGAATCAGTTACTGATTCTGAACAAACTATATTCAGGTTTCGCATATACTAAAAATAATGTTGTATATGATCTGTAGATTAATATAATGTGTATGTAGATAGTGATAGTTTCTTTTTATAGAGGAAGATATTAAAAATAAGAATAATTATGTTTTTAATGATATGAGCAACAATCATGTTGCTATTAAGTTCTTGTGACGATATGACGTTATAAGAGAAATTCCAATTTGAATTAAAAGTTTCTTGAGTCAACCGCGAGCCTTTATTTTTTAAAGATATTTTCGATATTGCGCCTGTTTGTGGTACACAGTGGTAGTTGTCTACCAAGGCTCCATTTTACTGCGTATGTTCCGAATCCAAAGTGTAAAACGGCACCCTAATTCTTGACTTCGACAGTTGATATTTTCACAGATGATGTACTTCTGTTGCCGCTATAGGTAATAGAAAACACTAAAAACGGAATAAAATGAATTAAATTATAACAAATTAGTTTTGTTGCTGTTTTTTTTTATATTCCTCATTTCTATGTCATAATTACAAACTTAGATCTTCATAACTCAATAACTATAAACGTAAGAATACCTACTGATGAGTAAGTACCTTATAGTTAGTAGTTACCCACACAACTATCAACTATTAATCAGTATCTCATCAACATAAAAACCAAATGAACCATCAATGAACTTCAATAAAAAATAATACTCAAATAAAGCACCCCGCACCCCGCACCTCCCGCACCCCAAACGCGAACCTTTAAAAAATTGGGGGCGGACTGTACCCCAAAAAATATATAGGGCAGTAGGAAATTTTTAAAGTGAGTCAAATAAGCGTCTTGGGAGCGAAAGGGTCGCGTTTTGTAAGGGGCTGCCCTCACGGGGGGTGGCTAGAGAACACGCGGGTTGATAAAAAATAGATAGGTATCAACTTTAAAAAAATTGTGGAGAGAAACAATATGTTAGAACATCATTCATTTGGCAGTAGAATCTGTCAGGAAGTATTTGTAGCTAAATACAAGTTTCTATAAATAACGCTTAGTTGCTAAACGAGTTTTTCATAAATCTGAAATGCATTTCTAAACTGAATTTTTACATTTTCTTACCGAAAATAAGGAATAACTATGTATCGTTTTCTCATTAATTTCAGTGGGATTAAAATGAACTAAACTATAAAACATAGAATACAACTTTGCCTCGTTACAACTCCTGGCCTCGACACGGTTCCTAGGTTTAATTCCCATATCAGGCAGTGTTGTTCGTGAGATTTTTCAGATATTTCTAAGTAGATTCCAGGGAGTCTGGATTTTACCCTGATTGATGGCAATAGGCTAGCCTATTATACATAACTAGCGAAATGTAAGTACTACTAGGTCGATATGTTTTGTGTTATAGGAAACACAACAACTTTTCTTTTATCATCATCAGCCTATAATGTTCCCACTGCTGGGACACAGGCCTCCTCTCTGTGAGAGGGAGTGGGCCATAATCCACCACGCGGGCTCAGTGCGGGTTGGTCTTTACATTTTTGTATATTAAGTTCTATTAACAAGGTCCTTTTTATTAAATTATTACGTGGATAAAAGTTAATAAACGAAGAAATATAAAAAAAAAAACATATGTAGTTTCCTTAAACATTTATAATATTATCCTGTCCGCTATTTGTTTGCTCGCCGATCTCATAGCCTAAAGGTATTACACTTATTTTCACGCTTTTTATCTCTAACAAGGTCAGCATCGGTTGAGGTAACATGTTACACACAATAACAAACACACGTACAACCTACTATTATTATAAGCGGAGATAAACTTTTGATTTTCAAAGGTTTTATAGGACTATGATTGGGAAATCTGCTGGCAAATGCCGTATGGGTGTTTGTGATTAAAGGATCTAAATAAGAAATAATCTCTAAACATCTACCAAGGTCGCTAGCACATGCCGTTGTGAGCGGTGACTTAAAGCGTAAGATCAAATGTTTGAAACACGCTACGAGGCGCCGCGACTGGCGAATTCGCCGCCCGCCGCACCTCTCACTGCTTAGACTGCTTAGCGCGGGATGTAAGCAGGATACTGTGGCTGGAACGCAAAGGGCAGCCGAAGGAACAGGGTTGAATCTGACGGTCTGATAGTCCCAACTACACAACCCAGAGCAGTGACTTATTTTATGATTTTACCGATCAAAAAATGACTCATCCAAGATATTATAATCCATCACCTATCTTGCTGATTTGCTATTTTGTAAGTCATCTGGCCCTTTAGCCAAACAGCAGACGACAGCCGACGACAATCGTTATCGCTCACAGTCACTAATACATTTTCAACTTTATACCCTAGCGCATAAAGTTAAAAATCTATTAAAGACTACTGAGCGATAACGAACGAAACAAACGAAAACGATCTGTAAACTCTAATAAATTTTCAACTTTACGCGTTGGGTTATAAAGTTGAAAATGTATTAGTGACTGCTGAGCGATAACGATTGTCGTCTGCTGTCGTCTGCTGTTTGGCTATAGGGCCAGTGATTATTCTGGAATCAAACTCCCACCCACAAGTGCCACACCCACGATTTCAACATTTCCACCACTGGCTGCCACTTATTAGCGGTGATTCAAAATTAAAGTTACTGATCCTTATCACGCGTATTTCCATGAGTTACGATTTTTTTTCCATTATTTCATGGAATTGACCCAGTTTCTTCTTCATTGTTACGTTTTAAAACGTTTTTTGTTCGCTTTTAGTCTAAAAAGTCTAAGGCAGACTTCAACAACTAAAATAAACTGCCGTGTAAATACTTTTTCAACCAAATTGCTCAAATAGTGGCAATTTGAACCATACCATAACCAAAAGGCTTTTTTGTCTATTTCTACCTCTACATATTTTTTCTTAGATGATTTATATTTTTTATGATTTATTGTTTTCGTTTTATAAATATAAAGAATAAGGAAAAATAATGAAGAAAGGCAATAAAATAAATCATTTTATTTTAAAAGTGTTTTCTTTATTAAGGCACACATTAGCAGTAATAATATCAAAAAAATATTTACGTTTTTTGTGGATAAAAGCAAGCAGTAAACTCGAATTTCATACACGTTGTTTGGTCATGAAGGTCAATCAATTTTCAATTATAGAACAAATTCATAAATAATCAAAACAACAAAAAAGGCAAAGGGTTTCTATAGTGTGTTGTGACATTTAGAAAACCCAACCTTTTACGAGTCAAGGCGCAGACATACGGTCGTAGCGCGCGGCGTAGCGGTCTCGTAGCGAGGTCTACGCGGGTCTACGATATTTTTTAATGAAAGTTTTCTCTTTCAATCCGAAGTATTTTTATCAATTTCTGGTTTGTATTTTAACAATTTTTTTATTATATTTTATTCTAAGACATTTTTGTTGTACTGGAATCCTAAAATGGCTATAAAGGGATGCCAATGACGTCACAATTTTGATCTCAGTGTATTGTTATTTTCTTACAGGAATATGATGATATTTTTTTCGTTTGGCACTGAAAACATTCACGATTTGGTTTTTATTTGAAGATACTAAGCTGAGGTCGCGGGACTTATCGAATTACCGTGACCCTGGAACGTAAAGGGCTATTGAAGGACACCGTGGATTTTAGTCAGTACGAGTCTGACAGTCCCTCCCGCTGCCCTGGGTGGGGGAGGACTCATTCCATGATTTTACCACGTAAAAAAAAAGATACTAAGCTGAAATAACTGCGATTTACAATTATGGATACTACGAAATGTCTTCAATGTTGTCGCTTCCTGCCGTAGGCTGTACGCTGGCGTCGTGCGGTCCATGGCCCTCTACGGGGCCCCTGTGTGGGCCCTGAGCATCCGGACGCGACCACAGAAGCTGGTCGCATGCCAGAGGGTCATGGCTATCCGAATGATCCGGGGATACCGCACGATTGCCGGCGAGTCGGCCAACCTCCTTGCCGGACTACTGCCTTGGGATCTGGAGGCGACTGCCCTCCAGCGCGTCTATGAGTGGCGCGTGGAGGCGCAGCGCCGGGGCGTGACCCCGCTGCCTCGCGAAGTCGAGGCGCGGCGCGAAGACCTCCGGCGCGATCTCAGGGCAGTATGGAAGGAACGACTGTCGCGACCGAAGGCCGGGCACGCCGCAATTGCGGCGGTAAGACCCCTCTTTGAGGAGTGGCTGGAGAGAAGTCATGGCGTCCTGACCTACCGCTTGACGCAGGTCCTCACCGGACACGGAAGTTTCGGGAGGTACCTGTGTCTGATGCGAAAGGAGGAGACGCCTGGGTGTCACCACTGCGAAGATCGCCCGGAGGACACGGTGGAGCATACGGTGCAAGACTGCCCAGCTTGGGCGGAGCACCGACGTGTCCTCACGGCTGCGATAGGCGGAGACCTCTCGCGCCCGGCATTGGTTGCGGCCATGCTGCGGGGCGAGACGGAGTGGGAAGCGGTCAGCTCCTTCTGCGAGGCAGTAATGCTCGTAAAGGAGGAGGCAGGCCGCGAGCGAGAGAGGACAGCGTCCTCCCTCCGCCCCAGCCGCAGTGGTAGGCGCCCACGGCGACGGACGTCGCTAGATGATCTCCGGCCACCGTAGGCGCGGGCATGCGGGCAGCGAGTAAAGGGCAACTCGCTGCCCGACCAAGGACCATGCCCGGGTCGACGGCGCGTTGTGTCCCACGCGCGCCTCAAAGAGCGTCAGCATAATGACGGGGCCCCCCTCTCAGAGGGCCAAAGCCTGCCGGGGTCGCGGGATTATTCCCTTACCGTAACCCCGGAACCTAACAGGCTATGAAGGACACCGTGGATTTTAGTCAGTAGAAGTCTGACAGTCCCTCCCGCCCTGCCCGGGGTTGGAGGACTCATTTGATGATTTTACCACGCTAAAAAAAAAAAAAAAAAAAGCTGAAATAACTGCGATTTACAATTATGGATACTACGAAATGTCTTCAATGTTGTTTTACTAAACAAACAAGCTATTGTCCGCGGCGTTGCCCGCGTAAAAGTCAGATACTATCCTACGAAAACAGATTTCCAAACCTAGTTCATAACATCTATCCCAATGTTAATTTTAGCCAAAATCGTTCAGCAATTATGACTTTAAACCACAAACAGACAGATTTATTTTCATATATATCCGAGTATAATATTACTACGGGTATTGGCACAAATTGTTACTTTCCTATCTATGTTATATTATAGTTTAGTATCCCTCGCCGAATGATAAATGGGTGTGTTCCTATTGTGTGTTTGTTGCTCACGTCACGGACAGAGGCGGTGCACTAAATATGTTTTAAAAAATCGACTAAAAATATATATAATCAAAAGATTGATTAGTATAGGCAGTTTGATAATATATCAATGATTTTTTGTTGATAATTTGTATATACATAATAGTAATAAATATTAGGGGATTTTTATGAATAAAGTAGTATTGCACGTAGTTAGACTTTATCAAAATTATTTTGTGTCTGAACGAAACCGAGGGTCGACTTGGAGCGGGTAGTGAATTAAGTACACTGGACTGGTTTTAAATCACTTTTAATAAACCGAACCGAGATCGCAATGTACTGGATGTACTGCTCGCACAATGACAACAAAAAACAAAAACTATTTCTAAGACCTTATAGTAGCGGCGGTAACGAAACCATAGCGACTTCTAATTCGACTACAACGCCATCTATCGAGCGAGGTAGTACTAATTTCCGAAACAAACAATAAATAGAGGTCGCTATGATTTCGTTCCATTTCAATATTTAATCCTTAACATACCGCCCACCAAGGACATATTACAAAATGTCCTTCACTTAATTTAAACCGCCCACCATGCAACATGTCTTCTGAGGTGGGATGCACAGGTACAAATCTTAATACAGTAACATAATTATTTAACAACTTAATACTAACACGAGCGATGGTATACAAAAGACAAACAACATTCTTACCAACTAAATGTTCTTATAATTAATAAAAACAATACAATATACTTAAATATACCTCACAGACACAAATTTTAAGTTGCTACAGGTAAAATAGCCAATTTAGACACAGGTCTCTTTATTAGGGAATTTTTAGTTCTAATGGTAACGACTCGAGTAATTCCGTCGGGACCAGGGTGTTTTGCTTCAATTTTGCCCAGCAACCACTTGCCAGGAGGTAAATCATCCTCCTTTATCAAAACTATGTCACCTATGCCTGGTTCTGGGGTTTGATGAGCCCACTTATGGCGTTGTAAAAATTGGTTTAAATAATCTTGTGACCATCGCCGCCAATAGTCCTGCAACATTCTCTGGGTAAGTTGCCACCGTCCCAGACTAGAAATGTTAACCCTTTCGAAATTAGAATCAGGAGCAAGGACGAGTGGTTCTCCAACCAGAAAATGACCGGGAGTTAATACCGTTAACTCATTTTGATCTACGCAGGAAAGTGGTCTCGAGTTGAGGCATGCCTCAATTTGGGCCAACACCGTCGTTAGTTCCTCGAACGTTAATGTGGAGTTCCCTACAACTCTTCTGAGATGGTATTTTGTGGACTTGATTCCTGCCTCCCATAGACCGCCGAAGTTTGGAGCGTGAGGAGGAATAAAGTTCCACTTTGTACCATTATTTGCTAACGTCTCAACCAATTCGGGAATGAAATTGGACTTTTCTTTTTTAAATAATTCTTGCAGCTCGCGGGCTGCGCCGACAAAATTGGTACCATTATCACTATGTAATTCTGCACAATGTCCACGCCTCGCTACGAACCTCTTAAAGGCCGCTAAGAAACCCTTAGTCGTCATATCACTGACTGCTTCGATATGAACTGCCCGCGTAGACAGACAGACGAAGAGTGCGATATACCCTTTGTACGACTTATTTCCACGTCCTCTGGACATTCTGACGTTTATCGGACCAGCGTAATCGACGCCACTGTACAAAAAGGCTTTGTTAGGTGTAACACGCGGAGATGGTAGCTGTCCCATTAGTTGGCTTCTAGCCTTATTTGTGTACCTAACGCAAGTAACACATTTTCTAAAATAGGCCTTTACTAAATATTTAACTCCTACAACCCAATACCGAGATCTTAAGTAAGCAATCATGGCTTGAGGCCCCCCATGCATCGTTTTTTGATGCGCCTCGCTTACTAGATGTTTCGTGATGAAGGCATCTTTCGGAATCAGTATAGGGTGTTTGCGATCATAACTCAACTGAGACAGCTCTAATCTACCACCCACTCTAATTATTCCTTTGGAGTCTAAAAATAAGTTTAAAGATTTGTACTTTCTTCCCGTTTTACTTAAAGCACCCGTTTCCTTAAGTTCCTTTATTTCATCTTGTAACTCTTCTTCTTGACCCCTTCTAATACATATATCCATAGCCTCCTCTAGTTCTTTCGTAGACAACTGTTTAGTTCTTTCCTTGTCAGGACAATTGGACCGCAGGTGCAAGAACTTCCTACAGTAGGCTACTACCCTAATCATCCTTGAAAGAGATGAAAATCTATCCCAAAATGGTTTTTCTACGAGGCTCGTATGCACGTTAACTTCTTCCATATGTGTAACGAGATGCTTTGGTCTTTTATATTCAATTACCTGCTGTCTCAACAGGTCCGGACCATTCCACCATATAGCCGTAGCATTTAATTCGGCTGGGGACACACCGCGGGAGGCACAATCCGCGGGATTATTTTTAGACGATACGTGGGACCAATGGTATGTATCCACGATGTTTAAAATGTCTGAAACCCGATTGCCCACAAAAGTTTTCCACCGACTAGGATGACTATTGAGCCAAGCTAGAACTACCTCACTATCTGTCCATGCATGCCAGTCAAGCTTCTGGATACCCATCACTTCTCCTACTTCAGCCATCAGTTTGGCTAGAAGAACCGCCCCACAAAGTTCTAATCTTGGTATAGACACTTGTCTAATGGGTGCCACCTTCGTTTTTGAAGTGACTAAAGAAATGTGAATGTTATCCAAGTCATCAATCACTCTAAGGTAAACTACACCTGCATAAGCGGTTTTAGATGCATCGGAAAATCCATGCAACTCCGCTTTTCGAATATTGGAACCAATGTGTAACCATCGTGGGATTTTTATGCTAACAAGAGAAGCCAAACTATTTCGGTAAGTATCCCATTCTTGTAATAAATTATTTGGAATTTCTTGATCCCATTCTAACCCGGCTAACCATAATTTTTGAATTAATATTTTTGCTAACACTACGCTTGGTGCTAACCACCCTAACGGATCAAATAAACGTGAAATTTCCGAGATAATTTTTCTTTTTGTTACAGGTCCTGACATCGGCGCGAGTTCCAGAGAGTATTGAAAACAATCATCGCGAGCATCCCAGGTAAGTCCTAGTATCTTCGTTACTTCGTCTATTTTTATTATTAGCTCTTCATCGTTTCCCTCTTTAATTTTATTTAATAATTCCTTACAATTACTTTTCCATTTTTGCAATCTAAAGCCTCCCTTAGCTAGTACTTGAGATAATTCCGTGTAAATTTTAAACCCATCTTCTATATTTTCAGTCCCGGACATTAAGTCGTCCATATAAAAATCCTTTAAAATTATGTTAGCTATGCTTGAATTATCCCCGCACTCATCATAAGCTAATTGCTGTAGTGCCCGTACAGCTAAATATGGCGCTGAGGCTGTACCGAATGTAACGGTCAATAATTCATACTCTTTTAGTTCTTTTTCAGGGCTATCCCTCCAAAGTATCCGTTGATATGGCGTATCCTGCCTATCCACCAAAACCTGCCGATACATTTTTACGATATCCGCTACTATACATATCTTATGGACTCTCCAGCGCATAACCGTATGTCGTAGTTCGTCTTGCAAAGGCGGACCAATCATTAGATCATCATTTAATGACCTGCCATTAGTTCCTTTACAGGAGGCGTCAAACACGACTCGCACCTTTGTAGTATCTTTATCCTCCCGAACTACTGCGTGATGAGGTAAGTAAACAGCTTCTTTATTACAGTTTTCTTGCTCTGTTACTTCTGCCATGTGGTTAAGTTTTAAATACTCTTGCATGACATTCGCGTAGTCTGCCTTTAATTTATTATTTTTACCTAACCTGACTTCTAATCCTTTTAACCTTTTTGCAGCAATCACTTTGGATTCAGCGCACCTACCAACCGAGCTTGGTTCGCGTAGCGGCAATCTCACGATGTACCTGCCATCTTCATTTCTTGTAGTGGACGTTGTAAATAACTTTTCACAATATATTTCGTCCTCCGTTAGCATCTTTTTTGCTTTAGATAGTTCCTCTAGTTCCCAGAACTTTCTCAGCAATTCGTCATCTTGGACGCTGGCATGCATCACGGTAATTTGTGAACGAGTATCTACCTCATTGTCAACTTCGAATGAGCCCGACAATATCCAACCTAAGGTGGTTTCCTGCGCTACGAGCGTACCGTTTGGATTTTTCTTGACTCCGTTCTGAATGACTTGGCTAAATACCTCAGCGCCCAATAAAATATCTATTCTATTAGGCTTGAAATACTGCGGGTCAGCCAAATCATTATCGCTCAAGTCTACTACCCATTCTACCCGACTTACTCTTGAAGAGGGGAGAAGAGCTGTAACCGACTTCAGAACGTGAGCCCTGACCTTTATTTGAAAAGACGGATTAACTCTCGAACGAAGATTGATAACCACCATGGATGTCGAAGTTGTACCTTTACTTCCACCGACACCTAACACCGTATTTTTTGACGGTATTTTATTTAAGCGTAAGTACTGAACCGTGGATTCTGTAATAAATGAACCCTGAGATCCCTGATCCAGTAACGCTCTTACCACACAGTAAGTCCCATTCTTCGACTCAGCCTGAACTAAGGCTGTAGTTAATAATACAGTTTTTCTACTGTGTCCTGTCGCAAGACATGAGACTAGTGGTTTATCCTCCGCCGTATTGGCGGTCTCGATTTTGTCATTAATTACTGATGAGGTTTCCGCGCGAGCAGCCCTACTACCTTCACCAATATCAGACCCTACCTCACCCTGTGGGTGTAACAATGAATGGTGGCGGCGTTTACACACCAGGCACCTGAGAGTGTTTTTACAAGTCTTGGCAGAGTGGTTGTTATATAGGCAAACAAAACACAAATTACGTTCCTGGGCGAAATTACGCCGAGTTTCGTTTGACTCCTTACTAAATTTAGGACAAGATGTAATCTTATGATCGGCGGAACAAAATTCACATGATACTGACTTTTTATCCTTTGTTACATGAAATGATTGAGTTCTTTTTGGGTGTGGATGTCTGTCCTTGTTATCTGACTTGTCTAAATTTTCCAAACCTCTAAAGCGGCTATTTAAAAATTCCGAAAACTGAATAAATGTGGGTAATTCATCACTTAAATCCGAAGCCACTTTGAGTTCCCAAACTTTCCTGGTCTCTTTGTCTAATTTTTCACTAATTATGTGCACAACAATAAGATCCCAGGAAGAGACATCTACCCCTAAATTACGTATTGACTCTAAACATTCTGAAGTAGTATTTAAAAGCCTTTTTATTTCAAAAGCCGATTCACAAGATAACGTTTTTTGACTTAGTAATCTTTTCATAATACCATTTGCTATAAACTTTTTATTATTATACATTTTATCTAATTTAGACCAAGCAATTTTATAGTTTTCCGATGTGACCTTTATGGTCCTTAATAACTGCTCAGCCTCCCCACTTAAATGTCCCTTTAAATAATAAAATTTCTGTGCATCGTCTAGTGACGAATTCTCGTGCACCAATCCAAAAAATAAATCCCTAAATGTTTGCCACTCTGAATATTTTCCCGAAAAAGAAGGGATTTTAATTTCTGGCAATTTAACTCTACTAAAACTCTTTTCACTGTGACACAACATAGACTTAGAATCCTCATACACCGTTGAATTTCTCTTAGACAATAATTCCTTTAATTCGCTTTTAAAATCCACATAAAATTCCTCGACTTCATCATAAAGCCCATTTTTTATATAACTAGTGTTGGACAATTCAGCCTTTTTTACTGTACTTAATATTTCTTTATGAGTACCCGTGAATGTACTCCATAATTGTTCCAAAGTTTCAATTCGGGTCTCTAAATATGCCTGAGTTATTCGCTCTTTAGGCGCTTTCTTTAAATTAGATTGAGCCTTATACATTTTGGCACTAATGTCCTCCTGAATAGCAAGGAAAGACTCCATTTTGCAACAATTATAGGATACAGACTTACACGAAAACAAATAGAATATAACACGGATATTACAACAAACAGAGAAATAATATTATTAATTTTTCAAAGTAAAGTTTTTATATTTTTTACAAGTCTTTGCACTTTATGTCACTTGGGTCTAAAATCGGGCATGGATTCCCCGTCAGAACCACTTTTCACATAAAATTTTACAAGTTCTAATTTTCTACTGCTGTTAATCTTCTAGTAATTTCAAGAGTTCAACTTCAAATGATGCACTTTTATTTTCTGAGATTTTAATTCATTTAATAAACTATTCTTCCTGATTAAGATTTCAAATGTACTCACGATTTTTTCTTCAAATTAACTTCACACACTGACACCACACTGATGATGACGCGCTGTACTGCACCACGGTTGCGGCACACTCCACTGTACCACAATTGGCACGCTGTTGTACTGCACCACCAGTGGCGCCCTCTGCTTGACCACGATCTGCTGCTCTCCACCTCCCTTGCGTCGCTCCTCCGGATGATGCCACCAGATGTTGCTACACCACGCTCCACCTGGCTGCTCCCAGCTCCAACCGGTTCCACCTCCTGGGTACCTCTCACCTGGAGTACCCCACTTGAAGGGGATTGCTCTGGGCAGCGATCCACTGCCCAGTAGTGACGCGAAGGGTGGTAATCTCTACCACCACCGGAGACTACCAAAAACACTCCCGACTGCTCCGACTCCGAAGGACCATGAACGAAACCGAGGGTCGACTTGGAGCGGGTAGTGAATTAAGTACACTGGACTGGTTTTAAATCACTTTTAATAAACCGAACCGAGATCGCAATGTACTGGATGTACTGCTCGCACAATGACAACAAAAAAACAAAAACTATTTCTAAGACCTTATAGTAGCGGCGGTAACGAAACCATAGCGACTTCTAATTCGACTACAACGCCATCTATCGAGCGAGGTAGTACTAATTTCCGAAACAAACAATAAATAGAGGTCGCTATGATTTCGTTCCATTTCAATATTTAATCCTTAACAGTGTCAATAGTAAAGTAAGTAAAAAAAAATTACTTTTGGTGTAGAAAAAGTACTTTACAAAGCACTAGGTTTTTCCTGCTATTTCACCCGCTGCTCAGCTCCTTTTGATCATAGCGCGATATTATATAGCCTTCCTCGATAAATGAACTACCAAATACATTTATTCCCTTGAGTTTGGCGCGTTCAATCAAACAAATTCTTCAGCTTTTAATATTAGCATACATTCTACTGGTAACATACCGCCTGTTATTTCCAAAGGGATAAACAGTGGCATACCCTAATAGTTCACTTCTCGCCACTTATGTTAAAGTCCTGTGTAATAAGGGACGAAACAAATGCCATCGTCAATTACGTACGTGTATGTCGAGTTACACACCACAAGATCCTGCAACAAGAATCGTGTCTAAAGGTACTTTACAGCGAAATATTTTACGACGTGGCCGTGATGGTAACCGATGCACCTCTTATTGGTATTGCATGACTGAGTTATGATTGCGAACACAACATCACGAATCACTCGAGACCCCTGCTTACTTTGGGACGAAAGTAAATCTTGAATGCGAGGTTTGGATAGATGGATGATGAGAGTAGAGGTGGCCCAGTGGTATCGGCCCCGACTTACGAGTCGTAGGTCGTGGGTTCGAAGTTAGTATTCGAATCCAGTCTGGCGCATTACTTTGTGTAGTTTATTTCATCACCACTGCTCTCAAAACGGTGAAGGAAAGCATCGTGAGGAAACCGGCCATGTCTTAGAACCATCAAATTCGAAGACATGTGACATCCACCAATTCGCACTGGGCCCGCGTGGTGGATTATGACCGACTCCCCCTCAGAGAGAGGAGGCCTGTGTTCCAGCAGTGGGAACATTATAAGCTGAAGATGATAGATGGATGGATGTTTGTTCCTCCAGTATTTGTCAGAAAGGTTGAATGGATCTGTATTAAATTTTGTACAGAGATAGTTTATAGTCTGGAATAGACTTTTTTATTTCTTGGTAAAATCATCAAATGAATCCTCGCACCCCGGGCAGGACGGGAGGGACTGTCAGACTTGTACTGACTGAAATTCAGGGTGATCCTTCAATAGCCCTTTACGTTCCGGGGTCATGGTAGCTTGTTATTCCCGCGACCCCGGAAGGTTAGGATGGATGGATGTTTGTTCCTCCAGAATTTGTCAGAATGGTTGAACGGATCTGTATGATATTTTGCACAGAGATAGATTATAGTTTAGTGTTATACAGGCTACCGTTTTGTGGGATAATTTTTGACTAGGTATATCACAGACGAACCCGCTGACAAGACTTCCTCGCACAGAACGGAACCAATCTGAATTCAATTTTAAAAAAGACGCCGAAAAAAAAAACAATATAATTTTTTTTTTATTCAAAAACCTACTGCCTACACAGGGTGGTTTAAAAATCGAATCAGTCCCCCGGCCTTGGGGGAGAAACGCGTTGCCGTCAACACATAAATCATATTTCTGGAGAATTTTTAAAAGTCCTATTGCTTTCGCGTATTTGCCATGTACTCCCCCACCGGGGTGGTGGGTGTGTGTACTTACTCCCTCGTTTCCTAGTTCTGCTGTGTATACAGGGTGTTTGGAGTTTAGCGGTTTGTTGCTTAGTGATTTGTGATGAGATAGCGCTGTTGCCATGTTGCTGGAGGGCTCTCATGTGCGGGGTTTCAGTATTTTGTTGCAACGGAGTTGGGTGACTTTTTCTCTGTGAAATACTTGGTTTTAAATGGCTTGTTTTTTTTTTTTTTGTTAAATAATCTCAGGTCTCTTTTAAATTACAATACTAAAACGTTTTGGAATTTTACACAATATTTTATGACGACTTCTAGCTACTACTTTAACTATAACGCCAAACACTCCCTAAACATTTTTTTTTACTAAAATTTCTCATTTCTTCTTCATCTTTCCAATTCTAATTCCAATTCCGAGCCAATAACCAAATTCCCAACGAACCACACCAGTCCACATGACAACAAAAGGCAATAAATTACAATTAATTAAAATAAAAATAGGTTGGTAGAAAACAACACGCTGTATATCCGCAAGGCGCCACGGAGGAAGGAGGCCGGGCGCCCGCGAACTCACTGTTGTATATGTAGGGGAAACAGATCAAATTGACGAAATGTTTTGTTTTCGGGAAAAAAGACAAAATGCATAATTAAAGTAAGGAATTCTTGTTGAATCTATAGTGATAACTGATATTATAGTTACACTTTTAAAAACTTTTTTTTTAAGGTATCGTATTAAGAAATGACATGACATGAAAGTAACGTACGTGTAATGAGCTATTTTTTTTTAATGTTTACAGAATGTATGGACTTATATTAAAAGTGACGAAACCAATAATGTTGTGGAATGGAATACAAACTGCGTCAACTGCGTCGACTAAAAATAATCTTCGATAAAGTAAAGTATTGGTTCATATTAGCCACATGCATAGATTTCGTATCTATTTATAATTCTTATCATCACGTCCAGCTGATATGACCTGAAAATATTCTTAATTTTCAGCTGTAACAACGCTGTTAAGATAAGATAAAATGGAAAGCAGAAACGTAAAAACAGGTACATTTCCAAAGCCGTCAGTAGTCTAAGCTCCAGATTTGATAAAATAAAAGATAACAGGGATCACGTATTATCACCACGTTCACAAAGATAATAGAGCTTTTAAAACAAGAGGCAGATGAAACCGGAAACGATTGGCTTTTGATCTGAAAGCTTCGCATATACTATGGCCAGCACACATGTGGTGGGGCACAAGGAAGAAGAAAGCGGGCGAAGAAAAAATGAGGGAGACGAAAAACTAGAGCGGGACGGAAAAGTGGGCGAAAAACGAAAAATTTCGCCCCCTCCCCCGCGACTCCGCGCCCGCGCCCCCCGCTCGCCCCCTAGCACACGCACACATGCGTGTCTGTAGCGCGCGTCTAAAGTCTTGATCGTTTACACTTTCACTCGCACTTTTACTTTCTTTTTAGAAATGAAAAGTGTTTTTGTTTCAGTATTTGTCTGTTGTGTGAGCGTTTTAAGGCGTTGTTAGTGTGTACATTTTACAAAAAATAGGAATTTGTGTTGTGTTTAAACGGTATTTTTTAAAGAAATTAATTAGCATGTATTGTGTTGTGCTTTGACTTTGATTTCTTGAAGTCTTCGCATATTGTGCTCCTTTCTTCTCTGTAATTTTTCAGCGACTATAGAAACTTATTTTCCATACGTCATTCTAGCGATATTTTCATACATGAATACTAGTAAATATTTGCAAATACTATTTCTTTGGGGTGCTAAATATTTAACAATAAATAGGTCTGTTTATTGTAATCTAATGTTTGAATATTAATTTCAATACAGTTTTGAAAATATATAAATTACTCATACTTCAAACTCAAGCAATACCTACATCAAACTTTAATCTAAATCATAATGTGTATAGATATAAATGTTAAATTAATATTTAAAGTAACATTAGATTATACGTATGGTTTAATATACTTTTTGAAAAGGAAATAGGTATTTCTTGAATGTTTACTAAATAATTAATTACAGAATGCTAAACACTCAGCGAATGCACACATTACATCTTGACTTGTAAGTCTTAAAGATCATTTTAGCTTGCGCTTTCTTGAAGATGTTTCTCTGCATATTCCCCGATGTGCGCGATTTTTCCGGCCGGTGAAAGTATCAAGAGGGTTCACTCCCGCAGGAGGCTATTGTAGCATGTTTTTATACCCAAAAATTTTAAGTCAGTAGGCGCTCGCACTCAGAGCCGCTAGTACGTTTATATTATTATTAATATATATTTATATTTCGTTTTAATTTACAAGTTTTCCATCGTTCATAATTTTAATATTTTTATACCGTTTTATACAATAATAAAGTGTTTATAGATAGGCGTAATTACAACGTAAACATAAAGTTACTACACCAAAAAGGAGTTGAAGGCGCAAAATATTACGAGAGGGAGTTTTTCGAGTATTAGGCGGTTTAAGTTCGACCAAGTTTCGGCCGGCCGGAGTTTGACAGTTCGCAGATTGGAAAATTAAAAAAAAATTGACGTTTTGAAATACAACATGGCGTCCTGTGTGTTTGTCATCGTGCTCTGCGGGTTCGTCGACCTCGCCGGGGTCCACTAGCGATGCTCAACTTTCATAACATTTGACGGCTGCTGTATCCGTGAGTACTTGTTTTTTTTTTCATGGAATCAATCGCGTTTAGGAATTATTGATGTGCGATATATTACATAAGGGCGCGTTCATAATGTGGCATGAATATTGTAGCAGTTAATATGATAGGTTGTTGGGGCACGCAGCCACGCACAGAACGCACACACCGGATTGTTTTTATCGTAGGTAGTAAATTAGAGGGGCTGCGATAGTGCCCGATATCCACTGACTAGTGTTGGTATTGATTTTTTTCCCTCATTCTGTTAAATTTCATTTATTGGGGGAGAGACCGGACACGCCGCGATGACGTGTGCGAATGCCCGCGATGGCCATTGTGGACCGTTGCTAAGAAATTGAACTTTACGAACGGCGGGTATTCCGAACTTTCCGAATGGTTTGCTGTCGATTGCGCCCTCACTACTGTTTTATTCTAATTTGTTGGGGAAATGCAGCGATGTGTGACGAACCCGGAAGTTGTGACGAATTTTATTTTACTTTGTAGTGAGGGTAGTTTTGAATTTGTTATGGGTGTAATTGCTGGGCACCACTTCCGGGTTGCCGTTTACGTTTATTTTTACCCGAAATTAGCTTATTTTATAATAATTATTGTAGCTTGAATATTAATTTATTATTGTCCTGCCATATCGAAGGGTAAGTAGAGACACTCCATCTTCATTCGTAATTGACAATGATTGGTATTGATTGTCCGATTTGAGGTCATTATTGTCATTTTATTTCGATGACCATTTTTGTTTATTTGTGTTCTGTAAAATTATAGAAATGCCATTTGGGATGTTTATTAATTCAAGTGTACCTTTTGTGTCAAATTGATCTAGATTTTATTTTTGTCTCTATTTAACAGGAATATTTCTACGACAGCTTATATTTTATTGTTTTATATCTTTCAAGCATTGTTTTAAAATGTGTGTTTTTTCACATTATTTCTTCATAAAAAAATAATGTTCTTTAAAGTTAGACCTAAATGCCACTATAGCCAACAAGTATATTATGGATATTTCTTATCACTCGTATACATAATTTATATTATATTTCAAGTCTTTTGTATTAGCATCAATCTGTTTATTTTGCAGCACAAGTTGGGCGCTTATAATATTGCGCGATTTTTTTTTAAATTTTAGAACCTACCTACTTATTGATAGTTGATCAGTTGAATTATGACAAGGTCAATAAAAAAAAAACAATAATAAATTTATAAAAATAAAATTTTAATAAAATTATATTTAAAAAAGATATACTTGTTTGTATGTGGGTGATCTCTGGAACCAAAAATCATATTTTTTTTCTCACGCTATAAAATTTGCTACAACGTTACAGAATGTTAATAAATTGTATAATATAATTTGTCTAGCGGAAAAAGTAATAGCGATGATGAAGAAATGGTTGGTCGGTAACTAAAATTCACGCAAATGAAATCGCTCGCAGAGGCTAGTTATTTATATCTACAATGACCATACAATTGTACAGCGGTAGAACGGTTGGCTTTCACGCTATGGATTGCGGGATCGACTTTAGCACAAACACGTATTTGTTGTTCCTGGTTTGGGTATTTATATTTATGAAATGTTTGATTATTTAAAAAGAGATGGGATACTTATGTATTGGTGACCATATCACTAGATATTGAGAGCATTTTAATTTAACATTTAAATGAATTTGACGACACGTGGATGGGATGACCACCATGTAGGCCCAGTGCGGGTTGGTACAGTGCAGGTCACAGGTCTTCGAATTTATGACTATAGGACATGCCAGTATTATTGTTTTTTAATTGGGGCCACCACACTATTCCCAAACCACTGCAACTCTTGAAAGCCAGAATCAACAGTGGCAACCACCAGAAAAGCGCCGAGACAATGAAGCTCGACGTGTCCGACATGCCAGTATCCTCACGAGACGTTTTCCTTCACAGTTTTGAGACCAGTGATGATAAAATAAATTACACAAAGTAATGCGCCTGGCTGGGTTCGAACCCGCGAAACGGCAACGCGTAAGTCAGGGCTGTTACTATATTGGACCACCACTGCTCTTTGTGTTTATTACTTTTTTTTCTTTTTTGTTTTTGACTCTATGATCTTTTAGATGTTTTTTAACTTTTTATTCATGTAAATTCTAAATAATAACTTATTAAACCAATAAATAAACATTGTTAAAAACTATACTAAAATAAAAAGTAAAAAATTTACAAAAAAAAAAATAAAATTAAAATTTAAAATTTTACAGGGCGTCAAAAAGTTATCCACATCACATTTAATTGAATTAATAAGGTGTAGAGGCTTATCAAAACTGTATTTTATTTACAGCGTACTTGTAGTATAATTACTGCGTTTATTGTATGGAAAATTAAAAAAGCACCTCTAGTGTCCGAACGAGGAACTAATTTTTACCTTCGAATTGACGTCAAAGTTCCAGTTAACTTTAACAACGGGAAAGTTATGATAGGGCCTCTGATGCCTAGAATTGAATGAAGTATAATAAAATATGGTAGATTCTGTAATTTGACCTGTTTTAATTTAGGTCCATACTCCGCAGACGGCTGTATGACATTAATACATTGCAAAATCAATCAATGACACATGCGCGTTCACAAACCTGTCTTAATGCAATTAGTATACAGTCACGAGCAATAATATGAATAAGTACGGGTGTACTTATTCATATTATTAATTAATTAAATTTTTTAGTAAAATACCCTATTCTGCTGGGTAGCAGAATAGGGTATTTTACTAAAAAAATTAATTAGTCCGTAACTTTCGGACTAATTAATTTTTTTAGTAAAATACCCTATTCTTTGATTACCAAAAAATATTTATCCCGTATTTTTTCATTTGTTACGTTACCCAAAATTGACGAAGATACAATGCTTCTAAAAATCTCAAAATTTCACTCGGTCGTTATTACAGGCGTTATGACGTCACAATCCCTGTTCCCGAATTTCGAAGCGTTATATCTTTGTCAATATTAAGTGATTTTAAAAAAATACAAAAAATGCGTGTCCACTGTTTTCAATACTCTAACAAACAGATTGAAATTTATTTTTGAAGTAAACCTTATTTAAAAGCGATCTTCTCCTGCCACTTTGAACTTTTTCATAAACCTTTTATTTTAGCAGACCCGGATCTACGATTTTTAGAACAAGGGCCTAACAGTGGCGCCCCCTCTCCAACCTTTCAAATTAATTGCTAAAAATCTAAAAAAAATAATATTGCCTAGTAACAATTTAGACCTGACGAACAGATTTGTTCTATTTAACTTGTGAACGAGACAATGACACTACATTATCGGTCGATTTGCCGCCTTCTTGAAATGCAGGCCAGCTCGCCCTAGCTATTGTCCCGCTGAGCTAATGTAGCCACTAGTTTCTAGAGAGATAGCACATTCACACGCTTCGTACGTTCATAAATTAATTTAGGATTTGGTCGAAAACCAACAACGTGTACGAGATGCTAGGCGATTAGTTTTTTTTTGTAAATTTTGGCGCCCCGAGAAGCTGGCGCCTGTAACACGTGTCCCGTCTGCCCCACCCTAAGTCCGGCCCTGGTGGGCACGCCGCAATTGCGGCGGTAAGACCCCTCTTTGAGGAGTGGTTGGAGAGAAGTCATGGCGTCCTGACCTACCGCTTGACGCAGGTCCTCACCGGACACGGAAGTTTCGGGAGATACCTGTGTCTGATGCGAAAGGTGGAGACGCCTGGGTGTCACCACTGCGAAGATCGCCCGGAGGACACGGTGGAGCATACGGTGCAAGACTGCCCAGCTTGGGCGGAGCACCGACGTGTCCTCACGGCTGCGATAGGCGGAGACCTCTCGCGCCCGGCATTGGTTGCGGCCATGCTGCGGGGCGAGACGGAGTGGGAAGCGGTCAGCTCCTTCTGCGAGGCAGTAATGCTCGTAAAGGAGGAGGCAGGCCGCGAGCGAGAGAGGACAGCGTCCTCCCTCCGCCCCAGCCGCAGTGGTAGGCGCCCACGGCGACGGACGTCGCTTGATGATCTCCGGCCACCGTAGGCGCGGGCATGCGGGCAGCGAGTAAAGGGCAACTCGCTGCCCGACCAGGGACCATGCCCGGGTCGACGGCGCGTTGTGTCCCACGCGCGCCTCAAAGAGCGTCAGCATAATGACGGGGCCCCCTCTCAGAGGGCCAAAGCCTGCCGGGGTCGCGGGATTATTCCCTTACCGTAACCCCGGAACTTAACAGGCTATGAAGGACACCGTGGATTTTAGTCAGTAGAAGTCTGACAGTCCCTCCCGCCCTGCCCGGGGTTGGAGGACTCATTTGATGATTTTACCACGCTAAAAAAAAAAAAAAAAGTCCGGCCCTGTATTTTCTAAGCCCTGCTATAGCGAAATAGGTCTTATTTCTAATCAGTATTTCACAAGAAAATCCCGTTCGAATTTTGTTAAGTGCATACCTACATTATATTGGTCGTGAGCGTGACTGTACACACTAGATTTACTATAGGTATCCTAGCACTTCATTATGGGTGGGGACAGGTTATTCCTCTCACTATTGCAGGTTTACACCTGCGTGTCTCGACATACCTTAAGATTCGTTCATACAGATCATTTGATTTCAATTCTGGTGTTTAAATTGTAACAATGTAACAAATGTAGATTTGGCCAATGAGCGCTCGCGGTATAGTTAGCCCTCAGATGGAAACAATCAATAGTGTCCGACCGAAACTGATTTTTCAGCCGAAACTGAAACCGAAACCGAACTTTCGGCCTCGCTCTCAGTTTCGGCCGAAACCGAAACCGAAACCGAAACTTTTTAACACATTTAAAATTTCGATTATTTTCTGAAATTTACTGTACTTTAACAATTTATTAACACATAAGAAAAAGTGTTACTTATGAAAAAAAAATTCAACAGGGTGTGGATGGCTAGGTATCTTTAACTATAAGGAATATCGTAAAACCTTGAATGAAATCTCGACATCGATGTTGACGATCACTAAAACTGCATAATTGGATTTTAGAAAAATCAATAATCCTGGCAGGAATCGAAACCGCTGATTTAGGAAAAAAATTTTTTTTTACTATAGGTATTCTGCAATACCTACGAAATCACTAAGTTGAAAAAAAGTGCATTATTTCAAAGAAGAAACCGTTAATGTACTTTATTATGACGTGAATATACAAGACTTACTCTTTTTTTTTAGCGTGGTAAAATCATCAAAGGACAGGGCGGGAGGGACTGTCAGACTTGTACTGACTAAAATCCACGGTGTTCTTCATTAGCCCTTTACGTTCCAGGGTCACAGTGATTAAGTCCCGCGACCCCGGCAGTCTTTGACCCTCTAGAGGGGGCCCCGTCATCTAGCTGATGCTCTTTGAGACGCGCATGGAACACAACGCGCCGTCGACCCAGGCAATCCAGGCATGGTACATGGTGGTCGGCTGGCGAGTTGCCCATCACCCGCCGGCCGCATGCCCACGCCTACGGTGGCTGGAGATCGTCTTGCGACGTCCGTCGCCGTGGGCGTTGACCACTGCGGCTGGGGCGGAGGGAGGACGCTGTCCTCTCCCTCACGCGGCCCGCCTCCTCCTTCGCGAGCATGAACGCAGAAAGAGGCGACCGCTTTCCACTCCATCTCGCCCCGCAGCATGGCGTCGACCAATGCGTGAGGACACGGCGGTGCTCTGCCCAAGCGGAGCAGTCCTGCACCGTATGCTCCATTGTGTCCTCTGGGCACAAGACTTACTCTTGGCAGTAAACTCAAAAACAAAACCTCAACTCACGATTAAATGGACGGTGGCACCGCCGGCGAGCAAGCACGTGGTAGCTACGAATTTTACCGAACCACGCACGAAAACGCACGAATACTTCAGTTTCGGCGGGGCCGAAAGTTTCGGCTATATTTTGGCCGAAACCGAAACTAAGGCCGAAACTTGATTTTTTGGCCGAAACCGGCCGAAACCGAAACCGAAACCGAAATTTCGGTCGGTCACTAACAATCAACTCTTTCCGAGATCTACCTTTGGATGGGATAGCAAGGCTATGTAACGCTTGTATAGCAATTCTTGGGATGGGCACTAAAGTAAAGCAACTTTTGACGAGGTCTGTCTAAGTCTATTGTCGCTAAGTCACTCAAAGTCGAAGTTAGAGTTAATGTCAAAATAAGAGTCAATGTCGAAGTCGGAGTCAAAGCCGAAGCCGGAATCAATTAAATGAGTCCCTCCGCCCTGAATGGAGTGGAAGAGACAGTTACACTGTTATTGACAAAAAATTCACCCTCTTTCTTCGGCAAAGGACAACTTTGCTTTTCAGGGTCCCGGTGCTCTTATAAGCTACTCCGATGACCCCGGCAGTCGTTTGGTCCTATGGAATTCCGTCAGTTCGCTGACAGCTCCTTGAAGCGCTCGCTCAGTACGCGCCGTCGACCTAGGCCTGGTCCCTGATCGGACGGCAAACTACCCAATACTTATTAATTATTTTAAACGCATTAACGCATGCGACGCGCATCGTAAAGATGATTTTTTGAGGAAAGAAAAATTTCAAGTTGCAAGTGGGATCCCACTTGCAACTTGAAATTTTTCTTTCCTCAAAAAATCATCTTTACCCAATACTTGTCACACCCAAGCCCACGGAAACGAGTGGCTAAATCATTAAAAGACTCCTTCCGCCCAGGGTTCCCCCCCCCCAGAAGGAATTGTCAGATTCACATCCATGACTAAAATCCAAGGACGTTCCTTCCTGTACATTTCAGGATTACGGTTACCTGTTCAGTTAGTGCCGCAATCCCGGAAAGTGTTTGCCCCGTCAGATTGCTGAAAGCTCTGTAATCATGGTCCATGATTGGACGGCGAGTCACCCATTACTCGTCGTCGTCCATAGAAACCAACCTACGATGTCTTTGGCATTGCAGATGTCTCTAACTCATACTTCGTGCTAAAGAGGGGAAGTAAGTTATGGAAGGAAGGAAGGGAAGGGAAGTAAGCACCGCGCGCAGCTTGTATGTGTGCGCCATAGTATCTTTGCGTCGCCGCACGCACACTTAAGAAAATCTCGAGGGGATTCGAGGGGCTCCAGTCACTAGTCAGGGCTAAGTTTGCACGAGGTTCGCGCGTCACGACTTTTCGGCACCGCTAAATGAATGAAAAATGTGTGATAATCGCAGGAGAACGTTTTGTGTGATTCATTAGATATTATTGCATTATTTATGTTAATTTATTTGTAATTTAATAAATTTAAACTATAGAAATATAAAAATACTAAATTAAAATAAAACTAAACTAAACTATTATAGAGCATCGAAAAATTCATCCTCAACGCTGTCAGCTGGCAATGTGCCCAAGAGACTGGCGGCGTTGCCTCTTTGAATGGCAATACTTAGCCTCTGGCCAAAGTAAAAGCCAGCTCTTGGGTCACGGGAAGCGTCAACAAGTCTTTTGGCAATATCTCTGTAGAGGCTGTGAGCACTCGGACCCCATGGCCCTATAGTTTCAACCCCAAACGGCTCAAAAATATAGTTACCACTAAGGTTGCTATATTTACGCCACTTGAGGTTCTCAGCAACCGCAGCAGCAGAGCCAGCAGAGCACGATGAACTTGGAAGATGGGATGGCGCAAGAGTATCGACACAGGTAGCGTCCCATACTAAAGGCCTACCCATCTTCCAAGGAAACAAAGACATACCGTCCGGTCTCTTGCCATCGTCGCGTGCCAAGCCGTTGGGTTCTAAAACAGCTGGAACGCCGACGGTAACAAGAGCTCGTCGAATCGTTTAAGTTCGCGTGCCGCGCAAAACGGCCCGCGCTGCGGCCGCAAGACAGGCCATGGTGTCCGAGGCTGTTGACGGCTTCACCACAGTGACAGCGATGAGGAGAGCAGAGTGGGGATCCTAAACGGAGAGCAACAGCGAGCCGGAAGGTGAAGCTCTATAATAGTTTAGTTTAGTTTTATTTTAATTTAGTATTTTTATATTTCTATAGTTTAAATTTATTAAATTACAAATAAATAGATTTTGGTTTATGTTAATTAAAAATAAATAGAAATAATGGTCCTTTATGTGTAAAAATACTACATTATGCCGATTAAAAAAAATACAAAAATCTGACTAGTATACAACGTGTAACATAATTAACGCTAACCTCATGGATATAAACACAATTTCTAAACCCTTGCAAATTTATAGGCACCGAATTAAAATTTAGCTAAAAGTTACAACCCTGAGACAGTAGGCAATTATATCGCGGATTGGGCCGGAGATAACCTACTCCCCCTCTTTGTACTATGTCATAACTGCGTCTATTCCGATTTCTCCAAAATTGGACATTCATAGAAACAAATTTACGTATTCACGAGCAGTTATGCATACGCATTAATCACAAGTGTGCTCTAGTGAGGTCAACGCACATTATGTGCGCTTTGGTCTAGATTAGCAGCTGAAATACAATCTTTATATGAAACTTTAGACTACAACGCCTTCTTATAAACATCGGTGAGTAAAATAAGGTGCGGTGATGGTCTAGTGGTGATGACTTTCTACGCCCATCACCACAAAACAGCTCTAGTAAGAAAAATAGCCACGCTGTAACAAAAAAGAAAAAAACAACACAACTATAACTTTCCCACATGCTTATATCAATAATTCTAGAACTAGCAGATAAAATTAAATTAGTTACTGGGGAAAAAAGGAATAAAACGTTGTGGCATTGTCCTCTATTTGTTGGACAAAGAGAATACTAATGTGAAACTGTCCACTATCAAAACTTGTGTTCACCAGTGGAGCCCTTTTTATCGCAATGGGTAAAATCATCAAATGAGTGCCCCCCCGCCCAGGACCGGACGTTAGGGACTGTCAGACCAGTTCTGACTAAAATCCACTGTGTTCCTTTATTAGCCTTTTACGTTCCAGGGCCACGATAACCTGATAAGACAGTCCCACAACCCCGGAAAGTCCTTCGACCCCCTAAGGAAAATAGTGTGTCATTGTCCACCAGCGCAAATAACCAGATGGTGGACAACGGGAATCATCTACCCAGTGCAGTGTTTATACATGTGCGTTGAGCTTTAACCAGAAGCAGATTTTAAGGCGAATTTACACACGTGTTGGCCTTACAAACAATAATCAGTATTGTGATTACATCAGACACGCGCAGACTGATATACAGACGTCAGGGAACTGCCCATGACTAACTGATTTTTTAATAGATTACTGAAATCTTTCAGCGAATTATTGCCTCATCTGTTACTGTTTATTTCGTGCTAAGTTTAGCTGTAACTGAAAAAAGAACCAAGCATGGAATATAGTTTGGAGTCGTTTGCAATGTTGTAGATCTACATTTTGGTTAAGATTTAGATTAAAAAAAATATATATTCTTGGCTTGGAACCGACTTAATTTTGTTTACAGTAAAGTTTATTAATTTACAAAAAAATCTGGCAAAATTGAAATAAGCACATAGGCAAAGCCGCAACCATGTCACCATGAAAGAGGCATAAAACTACTCCTTCACATCGTTGTCATCAGAGAACTTGCCCAGAAGACTGATAGCAATGCATTGCCATGTCAAAAGGCAATGCTAATTCTTTTGGCAAAGAACAACGCAGCCATCTGGTCACGTCTACCGGGGTCAAAAAGTCTGTCAACTGGTAATTGTGACCATTGAAGGATCACCGTGAATTTTAGTCAGTACAAGTCTCTCAGTCCGTCCCGTCCCGCCCTGCGTGGAAGGACTCATTTGATGATTTTACCACGACAAGAAAAAAGCCATCTAGTCACGGGAAGTACCAGCCAATCGCTTGGCGACATCTGTAAAAAGTTGATGTTTTGAAGTTGATTATGATATTTCTTTTTATAAAAAAAAAACCTCCCTTCTTTCCTCACTTTAAACCCTCTTTTCCCTCTCATTCATTGATATGAAAACACAAAGACCAGCTGTATTAAAGCGATTAAACTTTTCAAGTTTCGGTACTCGCAAAGGAACTTTTTGATAATTGTGCATTTGTATGGTTCAGTGTATTACCAATTTATTCGTAACATTTCTAAATAATTTATCAAAAAAAAAAAATAGCAGTTACCAGCATTGGGAACAGGGTCCGGGCTGCCGATGGTCAGGGCTCTTGAGAGAGGAACCTCCTAACAATACGCGCCGTGTCCAGAAGTACTGCCTTCTGAATCAGGCGCCTGATCCAGCTGCCAAGCGAGAGCCTCCTCAGGTTTTGTTCGAGGTTCTTGGCAATTAAGCCATTGGCAGATACGACTATCTGCACAATGACTGCTGTATTCATGTCCCACATGTCAACAACCTCGCAATCCACATCAAGATATTTGAATTGCTCGATAATTATTATTATTAACCGTTGGGGAAGAAAAGTTCTCGAGTGGCGACCACGGACGGGAAGACGCAGCATGTGTCAGTCGGCGTGGCGGTCTAAGGGGGCCGGTCTATGTTCAGCAGTGGACGCCTTCCGGCTGATGATGATGATGATGATATATTTTCGGAGGTTACAATGTGCACAATATCGCTTTTTTATATCATTAAATGAGTCCTCCCGCTCGAGCTCGGGGTGGGACGGGACGGACTGTAAAACTCGTACTGACTAAAATCCAAAGTGTTCCTTCAACAGCCCTTTATGTTCAGGGGTCACGGTTGCCTGGTAAGACTGTCCCGCGGCCCCGGCAGGCTTTGGCCCTGTAGGGGTCCCCGTCAGATTGCTGACAGTTCTTTGAGGCGCGCGTGGAAGACGACACCTGTCGATCCTCAGCTCCTTAGCTTACAACGTACACAAAGAAACAAATAGTGATATGAAATTCCACTATTATCAAAATTCCTAAAGCTATTGTCAAACACACAGGCGTGACGAACGCGAAGCGAGGCGTTTTTGTTTGTAATGTATGGAATTGTTTGAAGCCTGTCACATAGACTATCGGATCGGATCGCTTTCGCATTTTTATATG
This sequence comes from Agrotis clavis, assembly GCA_954870645.1. Taxonomy (NCBI): domain Eukaryota; kingdom Metazoa; phylum Arthropoda; class Insecta; order Lepidoptera; family Noctuidae; genus Agrotis; species Agrotis clavis. The sequence continues at coordinate 1,817,768 of OX940943.1, read as the reverse complement.
ACAGGATTCGGTTCGGTTCGCTATCGCCTGTCTGTTTGACAAAGGCCTAAATGCTGTACCTATACAGGGCGTCTCACGGCTATGCCACATGGAGGGAAAGTACCTTAAATATTGTAGATAGAACATTTTACTGAAAGAATACATTATTTTATTTTTGATAACAATTTAAATTGCATTCAAAGATTTTTATGATTTAATTAATTACATGGTTGTTCATGTAATTATTTAAAAATCTATTGCGTTTATATTAAATAATCGAGCTTTATATAGTATAATATCCAAAAAAAGTAATATCGTGTTTCAGCGAAATGTATCTAAAATATTCAAGGTACTTTCCCTCCATGTGGCATAGCCGTGGGACGCCCTGCATAAATGTAATGCACACGTAAAGTCAGCCTTACACCGATGGCAATGCACCAACATTAGCATAGCAAGCATCAGCAAGGTGTCGTGACCACGATCGACACTCCTTTTGTGTCGATCGACGTCGGCCGCCCTTGTAAAGATACAGCGTCTATATGTAGCCATTGAGTATGATCACCTCTTTATGACTGATGGCTTGTAGACTGCTGACGGTATTCCTGTTTCAAATTGTTAGCCTTTTATAGCTTATGGTTGTTTAAGAATTGATGTTTACCATCTTTAAGGTACTACTTCCTACATTTCTTATATCTTATAATCATATCTTATAACTAGCTGTAAGTTTCCCAAATAGCATAAAATGAAATAAAAATATATCTAGATTCTAATAATATTAAAAAGCTAAAGAGTGTGTTTTGTGTGGTTGAACGCGTTAATCTCAGGAACTAACTTACTGAGAAAGGCTTTATTAGGCTATTGTGCGTATTCAAAGTATCGCGTGTATTTTAAAGGATCGTCTACCGAGCGCTCGTCCATAATAAAAGAGAAAACGTTTTCCTACCCCTAAATGTTATCCTATCTCAGTGATTTTTTAGAATGCTTCCTACACAGTAAAAAACTAGGTTTATAGGTTTTCTGTTTTTCAAAATTTATAATAGTTTGAAAGTTACAGGCGCCTAAGAGTTACTTTTGAAAAAAATAAAACCTATAAACCTAGTTTTTTACTGTGTCAGAAGCATTCTAAAAATCATTGAGATAGGATAACATTTAAGGGTAGGAAAACGTTTTCTCTTTTAGTATGGACGAGCGCTCGGTAGACGATTCTCTTAATTATTCGATTCGATTTTATTCGTAATATTCTTATTGAACTATCGTTTATTTTTGACTCAAAACTAAGTAAAATTGCGTCAGTATTCGGTTTTGCCTTGTCATGGAAAACGTCATGCAAAGACCAGACTTTAGTATCGAAACAATATCAGTCATCATCATGACGAAGTAAACGAAATCACCAAACTTTGGACCGGCGATCAACTATGTATTTATAAACAACTTATTTTGGTCTATTAAGGCTAGATCGAATCACTGGCAAGAGCAGTCTGGTGGCCCAGTTGTAAAGGCCCAACTTACTAGTACGACTCATTAGTCGGTCATGGGTTCGAACCCAGGCAGGCATTACTTTGTGTAATTTATTTCCTCACCACTGCTCTCAAAACGTTGAAGGAAAAACATTGTGAGGAAACCTGCATGCATGCGGCATGTCCTAGAATCAGAAATTCGTAGACACGTGATATCTACCAACCCGCACTGGGCCCGCGTGGTGGATTACTCGTACTGCTCACTCCCTCTCACAGAGAGGAGGCCTGTGTTTCAAGAGTGGGATTGTAGGCTCATTATTTATGCTTTAACTTATTGGTACTTACTTATAGGTACATAAATCATTTATTTGCAATAATAGTCCTCCTGACCGATTTCGGCCACGGTGGCTAATTTCAACGGAGATAAACCATCTGCGCGGGACATATTATAGTGTACAAGTGTATGCGCAGGCACAGGTGCACTCTCTGTTCTTTTACTCTCATAGATCCGATGGGACGGTAATCCGACACGACTGGAGAGATATCAGACGCAGGACCAACGGCTTAACGTGCTTAGCCGAGGCACGGGGGTCCGCCAACTTCCGAACTCCGCGCCGCTAGTTACTGAGAAATTCTTAAAGAAAAACCCAATAGCAGTTTTTGCTAGACCCGGGAATCGTACCAATATCGAATAAGTTAGTAGGTTCCTTTAAACAGAGGCTATAAATAATGAAAACCCAACTTAACATTTAAAAAAATACTTAAATCATTGCCATATACGTGTCATGAATACCTGACCGATGACCATAAAACCGTAGTGAATGATGAATGACGGTGTTGTGACGATAGTGGCAGAACTAGTTGGTAATGATGAACAGGAAATACGTCATCATTGTAACGTATCGATAAAAAAGCAAAAGGTCAGAGAACACCTGGCAAGACGTTTATCATAATAGTGTTGTCATCGTGATGAAATTGCAACATTCGTATTGTGGAACACAGATTTGTGAAACACGGATCTTTTGGCTCTCGAATGAAGTTAAGAAAATGACTTAATTAAATGTTATAAAGATATATCTATTTTTATGTGGGAACTAATGTTTATTTTTGTTTAATTTTATTTAAAAAATGGTAATGGAAGCTACTTAATTGCTGATACTAGCCAAGCTATCACAAGTTAAAATTGACTTCGGAAAAAGGTGGAGCTTCTCAATTAGTAGGGATCTTTTTTTTTTTTGTAATGTTCATATTTGGAAAAGTCTTCTTTTGTTTGTAAAATACGGGACACATTTTTATGTTTTTTTTTTAATCGTTTTTTTTTTCATATTTCAGGGATATAAAAAAAAGTTTGAACTTCCGATTTTAGTGTTCTTTAAAGGATATCTACTGGTTCATATACTATCTTAAGAACATTTTCGAAATGAAAAAATTGTTTTGGAATATTTAGATTATATTTTTGGTTAACTGCGAGCGATCAAAATGACAAATATAAATTTTTTCTTCGTTATAAATGTGCAAGATTGACGAGAGCTAGACTTCAGGAACACGCAGAAAAAAAATGTAATAAAAACCAGGGTAAATTCATTCATAAAACCACAACCTATTGATCTTCTGCGTCCCCATCTTGTAGTTTGACCTCTCGTGCGCACGCGCAGGTGTCAGTTCTCAGAGTGGGTTTGTCCACCAATCAACAGGTCGATTGTTTCGCTCATTCGACATGTGTTTTTTATTAGATACTTATGTTTTGAACTCATTAATAAATTTTACACGCTTCTCTTGTAGGTAAACGAATTTAGTTTTGTAATCATTTGTGACAATGATTCAGCGTGAAATAACTGAATTTGAATGTAAGCAATATCTTCTTTTTTAACAATTCTTGGAATCCTCAAATAGCAAAACTAAATAATAAATAAAAAGTATTTTAAAAATATTTTCCTGGTTCTTTGGAGTAGTGGTCACAAGAGTATCTGTTGAGTTTGAAGTCCAGCGTTCGATAGTAAACAAAACTGGCGAAATGTGGGTGTGTGAGGATGTGACTTTTCTCTCCTTTTTACCCGACTGCGCCAGGAGGGTTATGTTTTTCGAGTGTATGTATGTACGTATGTTTCTGTGTGTTGCTCTGCAGCCTAAACGGCTTGATGGATTTTAACTTGAGAGGTGTCGTTAGATTCGTCTTAAACGTGAGAGTGTCACTGGGTACATAAAACTGGTCTAAGGTCTTCACTAAAAGGCTCGGGAGGCGCCATCTGACAAAGTTGAAAACCTCGGATGGCAGAATTGTTGCATCGGTTCCGGAGATTCTGGCCGAAATCGAAGACTTCTATGGCCAACTCTACGCCTCGCATTCCCCGCAGCCGCAGCCCGACGCAAATGACCAAAGAGCCACGCTTACACGCCACTACACAGACGATCTCCCAGACGTAGAAATGGATGAGATTGAGACGGCCCTTGGGCAGCTAAGTAATGGGAAGGCTCCCGGCGAAGACGGAATCACCTCCGAGCTTCTAAAAACTGCGGGCCAACCTGTGCTCGGAGAGCTTAGGAGGCTGTTCAACTCCGTCATAGCCAGTGGGACTACCCTGGAGGCGTGGAGCAGGGGCGTGGTGACATTGTTTTTCAAGAAAGGAGACAAAAATCTCCTTAAAAACTACAGACCAATCACGCTCCTGAGCCACGTCTACAAGCTGTTTTCGAGGGTCGTCACAAATCGGCTTTCCACTAGATTTGACGCTTTCCAGCCGCCGGAGCAGGCTGGGTTTCGCAAAGGCTATAAGTACCGTAGACCACATACACACAGTGCGGCAGGTTATACAGAAGACAGAGGAGTATAACCAGCCGCTGTGTCTAGCCTTTGTGGACTACGAGAAAGCCTTCGATTCCGTCGAAACCTGGGCTGTTCTGGAATCCTTGCAGCGATGCCAAGTCGATTGGCGGTACATAAAGGTGCTAAGAAGCCTATATAGCATGGCGTCGATGTCGGTCCAAGTACAAAACCACCAAACAAAACCCATCCAGCTGCTAAGAGGTGTGAGACAGGGAGATGTTATATCCCCTAAACTGTTTACCAACGCGCTGGAGGATCTGTTCAAGACGCTGGACTGGAACGGACTGAGCATCAATGTCAACGGTGAATATCTAACGCACCTTCGTTTTGCCGACGACATAGTGATTATGGCGGAATCGCTGCAGGACCTGCAAAAAATGCTGAACAGTCTCAATGCTGCCTCGAGACGTGTGGGTCTTGGGATGAACCTGGACAAGACCAAGGTCATGTTCAATGACCATGTCATCCCAGAACCAATTTCCGTCGAAGGCATAACACTCGAAGTTGTCCAAGAATACATCTACCTCGGACAGGTATTACAGCTAGGTAGAGACAACTTCGAGCGGGAAATTGCCAGAAGAGTGCAGCTTGGCTGGGCAGCATTTGGGAAAATGCGTAATATCCTCACGTCACCACTGCCGCAGTGCCTGAAAAGCCGGGTGTTCAATCAGTGCGTCCTTCCAGTCCTAACCTACGGAGCCGAAACGTGGAACATGTCTGTCAAGCTGGCCCACCGACTTCATGTCACGCAGCGTGCTATGGAAAGGTCTATATTTGGGGTCTCATTAAGGGATAAAATCCGGAATGAGGTCTTACGGCATAAGATCAAAGTAACAGATATTGTCCAAATCTGTAGCAAGCTGAAGTGGCAATGGGCCGGTCATGTCTGCCGCAGAACCGACGATAGGTGGAGTAGGAAGGTTCTCGAATGGAGACCGCGTGTAGGTAAGCGTAGGGTGGGACGCCCCCCGGCAAGATGGACCGATGACTTGAAGAAGGTGGCTGGCAGTGGCTGGATGAAAAAAGCGGGAGATCGTGCGCTGTGGCGCTCCCTGGGAGAGGCCTATGTCCAGCAGTGGACTGCAATAGGCTGAAATGATGATGATGATGATATGTTTCAATTTAATTTGGACTGATAAATGCTAACAAAAACTAAAAAAAATAGTAAAATAAAATAAATATTAAAAAAAAAACAAAAAACCCGACTGCGTAAAAAAACTAAAAAGAAAGAAACAAGCCCAGTAGTTTAGAATTCAATCATTCACACTCACAGTCGGGGCCCCTTGGGAAGATTTGATTGGTATCATTTGAATGGGCCCCGACTGTGAGTGTGAATGATTGAATTCTAAACTACTGGGCTTGTTTCTTTCTTTTTAGTTTTTTTACGCAGTCGGGTTTTTGTTTTTTTTTTTAAATATTTATTTTTATTTAAGATCGGTTTTCTTTTGGCCTCAATCTAAACAAAAGGATGAGGTTTACCACACTCCCACTTGAGAAATACAGGAACTCCTGCGCACCGACCCGACTGTGTTCCACAGTCAAAACTGTTTGGCTGTATGGTTCTCACATGTTCTGTAGGTCTAGAATTTAAAAGATATAAGGTCTACCTTTACAATCTTGCAAGCTTGCAATATTTTATAGCAATATAAAAAAAAAATATCTTGTATAATATTGTGTGGCTTTGTTTCGGGTATTTATTTTCAGAGTAGTCAGATACCAAAAACCGGCATCATCTAGTTTTATTACATAGCCAAGGCGAAAAAGTGTTTAAAACAAAAAATGTATTACTCATAATTTATTTACCCATGCTCAACCCTTCTCTGGGTGTCACCACTGCGAAGATCGCCCGGAGGACACGGTGGAGCATACGGTGCAGGACTGCCCAGCTTGGGCAGTGCACCGACGTGTCCTCACGGCTGCGATAGGCGGAGACCTCTCGCGCCCGGCATTGGTTGCGGCCATGCTGCGGGGCGAGACGGAGTGGGAAGCGGTCGCCTCCTTCTGCGAAGCAGTAATGCTCGCGAAGGAGGAGGCGCGCCGCGAGCGAGAGAGGACAGAGTCCTCCCTCCGCCCCAACCGCGGTGTAGGACGCCCACGGCGACGGACGTCGCGAGACGATCTCCGGCCACCGTAGGCGCGGGCATGCGGGCAGCGAGTAAAGGGCAACTCGCTGCCCGACCAAGGACCATGCCCGGGTCGACGGCGCGTTGTGTCCCACGCGCGCCTCAAAGAGCGTCAGCATAATGACGGGGCCCCCCTCTCAGAGGGCCAAAGCCTGCCGGGGTCGCGGGATTATTCCCTTACCGTGACCCCGGAACATAACAGGCTATGAAGGACACCGTGGATTTTAGTCAGTAGAAGTCTGACAGTCCCTCCCGCCCTGCCCGGGGTTGGAGGACTCATTTGATGATTTTACCACGCTAAAAAAAAAAAAAAAAAAAAAAAATGCTCAACCCTTCGGAGATAAAATAAATAAGATGTCAAATTCACACAATATCTACATGTTAAAATCAAAAAGCCTTCAACAGTGAAAGTAAATCATCCGTAGCAGAGGAGTTTCCGAGGTCAGTTGTGACAGACGACTTACAATACCCATTGGAGCGCACGGAGGGATTCCCCGGTCAGACCGTGAAAGTGATGGTTGTTAGGTAATACCAGTAATTGGTTAGGTATTCAATTATTATTGAACAAGTTGTTATTTATTTAATAATCAAGGATTAATTAACTCAGACAATGTATAATAGATTCTTGGTGTACAAAGGCCTTACCACAAGATTTTCGTATTTTATTTAAACGTACTTACTTGTAATATTTATTGCGTTCATTGTATGAAAAAGCTCTTCTAGTGTATGAACGAGGAATCTATTTTTTCCATAAAATTAACGTGAAAGCTCCAGTATACTTTACGTCACAAAAACGTGAAAAGTCAAACTACGACTTCAGTTTCAATAAAAAAAAAAAAACTTATAAAAACAATAATTTACTTCAAAATCAAATACAAAAGAGTGTAAAATGAATTTTCTTTCGGAAGTCGGTTTAAAAAAAAGTCAATGACAAGAAAAAAGCCCCCTAATTTCAAAAGAAAAGTGAATTTTACACTCTTTTTGTGTTTAGTTTTGAAGTCTGTTTTTTAGGGGGTTTTAATAATGCTGTTAGCCGAAGTAAGCCAACATGAATTGAATTAACTGGTACAAAATGAACTTTAGGTAATCCAAAGTTCAACGAACCATTCAAGCTTCATTATAATATTGTAGTAGTAGGTTTAGTTAGATTTTGCAGAAACAACACCATATAAATTTAGATTTAATCTATTATGATTTCTAGTTTTGCTTATTATTGTGGCATATTTAAACATTTAGCTGCCTTATTCAGATTTAAAAGTGGTTTGAAGATTTTTGTATGGAGGGTGAACCCAACGGCCAGCCATTTTCTTTTGTTTGTAGAAAGATGATGAGAGATGATGTAATAATGTTGTCATAATTCAATATGCATACTCACAGGGAGGAAAAAAATTAAAAAGTTATTTCTCAAAGGTCAGTTTTCGACTTATATTTCGGGGAATAACTCTGAAACCTGACGTTTTAGGACATTATGACCTTTATAATTATGTTTTGTTAGCTACTGCAATCCTGACAAAAAATACAAAATGGCGGACGACCGATAGGGTCGATCGCTGACAAAGATACACGCAATCATACTGGTCGAACTGAGAATTTTCATTTTTTTTGTAGTCGGTTAAAAAACATCGCCGACTGCACCTACTTGCACGAGCTGCTCTTTGACCAGCATCTCATTATTAAGTTATTATTATGTAACAAGACATCACATACCTCCGACACAATGCGCCGACTCATCGTGTGTCATAAAACTACCGGCTTGCCTTACTATCAAGGTCGACATCAAAACCGGTATTTTTTTAACTACAACAATCATGTGTACAGTCAAAGAAAGATGTACAATACTTCAAAAATTTCAAAAAAATACATCTTATCGATTACATCGTTTCCCATTTGTTCCCACTGGCTCTGTTACCTTAGTGTTTTGCATATTAAACTGTTTTTTTTGTCTGTTTGCCCAAAGCCTATTCTTTCCTCTGTGCAGTTTTTCCGGAAAATCTCGAGATTTTCCTAATCTGAGTCGTCTAACTATTGCTTATTTTCTAAAATTGTGGTTTAATAAGAAAATGGGTGTTAGAGTCATTGAGGATGTGCGACGCCCCAAAGTGTAGCCTAAAAAGAGTGCGGAGTAGCGATTTATAGGGGAGGCTAGCTACACTCAAAAGATAACTTTTTTTAAGGAACTTTGCCCCACACTTGGAATTTCTCCTGTGACTTGGGTGCGTACACAAACATCCAGACCCAGAACAAATACTTGTAGGTCATACAAATATTTGTTACGTGCTGGGATCGAACTCGTGATACGTTGCGCAGCCGTGTCGTCTTTTCACTGCTCGTGACTGTACATCATGTGTTGCGAACACGAACATCTTCGTGGGAACACGTAAAGTGGGCGTTTTTGTGGCAACATACTAGTTCATAGTAATGTTACCCAAATATGGTTGTACTCTTGAGTTTTATTGAAATTTACTGTACTTGCTAAAAAAAACACTTCGTGCATTGAGCAGTGGCGTTTCTGAAAAAACATGATCCTAAAAAAAATTGACAACATAAAAACAAAATCATATTTTTGATTAGGTTCTACTTAACATTAATATTCAAGAAGTTGGTTAGAAAGAGAAATGACCAACATAAAATTCAAGGAATGTTGTAATTAAACCGTATCGACACATTCATATTTACTTATTTTTTTGCATATTATAATAATTGCTCACCAAACTATAGATAGTACAAAATGTAATTATGGTTTTCCTTGACTTACTGAAATTAAAAATAACTCAACAATATATTATTTGTGACGTAAATAAATGAATATTTTTTTATCTTTCACCTTTGGATAAGCGTCAAACAGACAGAGGAAAAACGTATTTATAACATTAAATGACGTATGTATTTAATGGTCTGTCGTAATATTATGTTATGTTGGTAGTATCGGACGTAAGGGACCGGTCTAACCGGCGCACGCGCCGCTGTCAAATGTTAAACTGTCTTCTAAAGTGTGTCATGACGTCTGAGTTTTCAACACTATATTAGGAAACGGATTTTGGTTTTGTGGCCTCATTGGATTTGGTAATATTTATGAATGAAATACAAGCAAAAATGAATTTAAAAGAATTTAAATTCTTGCCGGTTAGGTGAAATGTAAACATGTTGGTGATGACCCTCATCACGTCACACATCTTCACCTTTTTTATCGTGGAAAAATCAAAATCCATGGTGTTCCTTCAATAGCCCTTTACGTTCCAGGGTCACGATTACTTGATAAGGCAGTCCCGCGACACTGGCAGGATTTGGCCCTCTAAGAGCCTATGCACACCACGTTTTTTAAACGCGCCGGTGGTGCAGCGCGATTGACGCGATGCAGACGCGATACGCACGTGTTAGGAATAGGATGTATATTCTGTTATATTTATATAAATATCTACTTAATTATCAAGTTTTAGATATCAGGATGGTTAATGTTATTTATTTACTGTATGTAATGTATCTCTAAAGACTTTTGTACAGGAATGGGTTTATAAAGAAAAGCACAAATCATGACTAGGTATTTATTACCAAGCTACCTCCGTTCGCAAACCCTAGGTCTTCGTGGAGAAGAACGGAGAAAGAAACTCCACGGCAACATAATTATTATTTTATCAGTACACATTATAAAAAACATAATTAACAGCAATATTCTTATCATAATAAATATCAATTAACTTACATTTTCATTGTAGAACATTAGGACACGAATTATAACTTTCAGCATCACACACACTTGTATTCTCTATTATTACATCACTTAAATAAACAGGACACTACTTTGGACACGTCTTAACTCTTTGAACAGTTGCAGCGTAATGACTACCAATGTGAGGGTACATCTATTTTTATAAACTTAGTTTTGTACCACTTCCATCAAATATTGCCGCCATTACTAATCAATCACCGATCGTGAAACATTGTAGTTAAATAATTAATAAAATAGACAATAATAAACAAATCCTGTACAGTAGAAACATTTTAAAACTTAATTAGATAATTTAGAAATTCAGTAAGTATTTTATTTGCAACCTTAATTTAATTCGATAAATATTTGAACATCAACTGATTTTGTTCGGAAATCAGTTGATCGTTGTTTTAAATTTATATTAAAACTATAATATACTAAATATATCTAACACACGCAAGTCAGACGCAGCCTAGAACAAATGACAACAAACTGCTCTGATGAAAACGCGCCGGCGCGTTTAAAAAACGTGGTGTGCATAGGCTCTAAGGGTGCCCGATCTAGTATAAAAAAAAAAAACAATTTAAGTTAAAATCCAAAACGTATAAATACTGTCGATAAACTCAGCGTGTGAAAATCATAACCCGTGGCGTTCTATAATTTCTGGGTACACTACGATAATACGAAAAACTTTATTCCGAAATTCATAAATACGAATTTCAAAATACCGATTTTCATAATTCCGAATGGTTCAAAATTCCTAATATAACAACTCCGATGGATCATTATTCCTATTTTAATAATTCCGAAATTTCAAAATTCCTAACGTTTATAATAACTATATTCAAAAGACCGAATTTCAGTAGACCGAACATAAAAAACTCCGACTAAATATATTTTCCGAAACATCAAAAACACGAATACCGAATATTAAAATTCCGATTATTAGAATTCCGATTCGGGTCCGTCAGGTCGAAAAGTCCGAGTCGGGGTGCCCTAAGACACATTTTGCTCGCTATTGCATCCTGAGTTATAGCACCACTAAGGTGGTTCAACGGAGCCCCGCTTCGCGGGGCTCCTATTTCTGTGAGCAAGGTTTAAAGTAACCTAACACGAAGGGGATGGCGGGGTCTGAAAGACCCCGCCATCGAACCATCGCCCATCGAACCTAACCTGTCCGAGTCGGGGTGTCTCCAGTCCCGAGCTCGCTTCGCTCGCTCTTGCATCCTTGGTCATTTTGTTGACTTCCACCTACCAAGGTAGATCGACGGAGCCCCGCTTCGCGGGGCTCCTATTTCTGTGAGCAAGGTTTAAAGTAACCTAACATGAAGGGGATCCCCTTCGAACCTAACCTGTCCGAGTCGGGGTGCCCCAAGTCCCGAGCTCGCTTCGCTCGCTCTTGGATCCTAAGTTCTCCTAATAACAATAAAAATCCTGAAGGCAAACAGTGAAAGTTAAGAGGATACGCCTTGCCACTCCGTGCCTACACAGGCTTAAATAACACTCTGGGAGTACGGTAGACAAAACTACGTGGAGCCGATTTTGCACCAATTCGTTTCTGTCACTGACTTTGTAGAATGAGAAACAAAATTCCAATTTTCAATATTCCGAAAAATTAGTTTATTCGGAATATTGAAAATCGGAATTTCGTTTTTCGGAATGAGAATTCATCGAGCATTACATTTTTCGAATATGTGAAAATCGGAAAACGGAGAAATCGGACATACGACTTTCGGTCAAATAAATTTCGAGATTCCTAATAATAGATATTGTAATTTTTAGGTATTATGATATTCGGAGTTTTGAAAATCGGAATATCGAAATTCGGAATAAAATATTTCGGAGTATTTGGGTGTTCCCATAATTTCTGCCTACCCCTATTGGTCAGCTATAATGTATGAATGCTCAGTACATACCTCTACCATTTTTTGCATAATACATACCCATTTCATGTTGCGTCGGTACATACTACATAATATTACGACATAGTCATTCATATATGAGGAGGAAACTCATTCACGAAATATAGATGCCGTTATAGCACGTCGATTAACAAGATTGTTTTTTATGATCCTTTATTTGAAGGCTTTTTAACTTTTTTTAATAACTTTATGTAAATAATGATTTAATTTACCTAATAAGAATTAAAATAACCTAACAAAGGGCATAAAAAAATTCATCAACATCGCTGTCAATGGGATAAGTGCCCAGAACGCTGGCAGCATTGCTACGTTGGATGGCAATGCTAATTCTTTGACCAAGATATAGGCCAGCCCTCTCCTCGTCCCTCGTCTCTTCCCGGCTCGCGAAGAGTATACGTTTAGCAAGTTCTTTAAAAACTTGATGAGTACTCGAACCCCATGGCCCTAGTGTTTCAATCCCAAACGGCTCAAATACATAGCTCTAGTCAAGCCATTGTATTCACGCCGTTTGAGGTTTTCAGCACTTGCAGCAGCCGCTTTTTTACTGATGCGAATATTATAAAGATTTGCAAGTTCAACGGCATTGCCAGGCTACATAGCACATAGAACTGATAACCGATGGGGTTGTAAGGTTCTCGAATGGAGACCATGCATTGGCAAGCGCAGCGTAGGACCCACAAGGTGGGAGACGATCTCATGAAGACCACAGGATCACACTGGATGCGAGCCCCTTACAACCGGTCCTATAGGGGAGGCCTATGTTCACCAGTGGGTGTTTTACGGCTGATGATGATGATGATTCATATATACGTGTCTATGCGCACATATACATAACACATTCATAATAGATTGGTGAACTTTCCTTGGGTTTTTTTATTTGTTGAATAATCCTCCGTGCCAGGTAGTAACACATACCACGGTGGTCGATTCATCAATGAATTAGGTATCTATTTAAATATTTGAAGATCAAGCTTTAGGTAATAGTAATTTGTTATACAAGAGAGCATCATCTGCCTGCCTTTTCCCAACTGTATTGGGGTCGGCTTCCAGTCGAACCAGATGCAGCTGAGTATTAGTATTTTATATATGGAGCGACTGAATAACATTGACTACTGTCAAATATCCACAAATGGCAGCCGGCTTTACGTGCTTTCTGAGACACAGAGGAAACTCGTTATGCCAGATGGTCACCCATCCACAGACCTACCTCGGCAAGAACGATTTAATCCGGAGGATCGGTCTGTGCGGCTGTAATTATTTAGTCACGAGCTTCTCAATTAATAAACAAGAGAGCAAAGTTCCTTTTTAACTACGTAGATAACAGTAATCGTAGACAACTTAATGGTTTAATGGCACGGTCAGTGCATTGGCTGAGCGATTGGACTGCTGTGTAGCGTGTAGCGAGTTCAATTCCCGGTTGAAATTAAATTTTAATATTTGTATAACCTACAAGTAGTTGTTCCGAGAACGGAGGCCTTATCATGAGTTTTCAGTAAACTAGACCTTTGACATTTTCAAATTGTCAATTTTCAAGGAAAAAATTAGTTCCTTCTTCGTACACCAGAGGCGCTGTTCCATTTTTCCATACGAGGAACGCTGTAAATACTAGAAAGACGCTGTAAAGTAAACTAGTGAAAACTAGTGCTAAGGGTACTGTACCCTTAGCACGAGTTTTCAGTATTTGAGACGTAAAGTAAACTGGAACTTTGACAATTTCAAATTGACAATTTTCAAGGAAAAAAATAGTTCCTTCTTGCACACCAGAGGCGCTGTTCCATTTTTTCATTTAGGAAACGCTGTAAATACTGGAAAGACGCTGTAAAGTAAAATAGTGAAAACTCGTGCTAAGGGTACTGGTATTTGTGTGAGAAATTCCTAGAGTGTTGCAACATTAAAAAAATAGAAAAGATTACAGAAACTTTTCCAATGATAGGCGACTATCCCAATACAAATCCAAAGGGATTCGTAGTCGTACACGCGTCAATGGATACCAAAAAGGCTTGAATCTAGTTTTAAAACAATACTTGAGTATTGAGTGACGTGACGTTCTGTACCCTTAGCACGAATTTTCACTCTTTTACTTTACAGCATCTTTCCAGTATTTACAGCGTTTTTGTATGAAAAAACGGAACAGCGCCTCTGGTGTGCGGAGAAGGAACTAAATTTTTCATTGAAAATTGTCAGTTTGAAATTGTCAAAGTTCCAGTTTACTTTACGTCTCAAATACTGAAAATTCGTGCTAAGGGTACTGTAATATGGGACTTAATGTACCTATTTCCAGTACACCCACAGTGTTTGTGATCGTAAGATGAATCATCTTTCCCGTAGTATTACAAATAAGGCCATCCCGAAGGACATTTTCAGTTCATTCATAAATGAAGATTACTCATCTCGTACTCATGACTACGAGTCACTGGAAGATGTTGATAATGTTACGAGAATTATTATTGTCAGACGGCGTACTCTCGACATTAAATATTGCTAAGTATAATTATTATTTTTAGTGTTAATTTGGTATTTTATATGTAATTATATACGTTTAGTAATTATTATTGTATGACACACACAAACTCACGCCGCGTATTTTCTATGAAAGTAGTAAATTACTCAAACGTGTCTCATTCTGTTTTGTTAAACTATAGTTATCAAAAGACTAATTCAGGGGCTACCTACAAGGGTTGCGGAACAGTCCAAACGGGAAACCGTGACCCTGGAACGTTTTTTTAAGCCTGCTCTACACTACTCGCGAAGTTGCCTCGACGAAGTACTCGTCGAAGTTGATCGAAGTCTCGAAGTATGTGATTACACTACTCGCGAAGTTGCCTGTGTCATCATTGTGCCCTTTTGACTCGGTCGCAAAAACCGACAACAAATGGAAGTAGCCCGAAGCGAGCCGAAGTTGCTCGAAGCGAAGTGAAGTGCCCTTCTACACTATCGTATTCGGTCAACTTCGACCAATTTCGCGAGTAGTGTAGAGCAGGCTTTACGTAAGGTTCGCGTTTGACCACTACCTCGCTTGATGGCAAGCAATGCTGTGGTCGATGGTGAAGCACGCTTTCTTAGACGTAACCTATTCACTCTTGACTTGAAGACCCCATGGTTATAGCTATCAGGAAACACAGAGTAGCATGGAATTGCACTCCTTAGCATTGGAAAAGTTAAAGTATTGGAAAACGCTTGGTACCAGAGGGATGTCCACCATAAAAAGAAGATACAAATGCCATAAATATTAGACTTATATCTTAAAATAACTGAATTTTGGACTAATCAACGAAGTCCGCATTTTCTTTCCTTTTACGCGAAGTTTGTAATTTGTATACAAGTTTTATAAACGGTAATTTCCCCGTGGGCCGTGGCCTTCAAACCATGCATAAAATAATGCAATAGTGGTAAATATCATGGTGGTAGGATTTTCCCACTTTTCCGCATTTAGTACCTAATAGTAGTTAATTACACTCGCGACCAAAGTACGGAAGTGTAGAAAGTATGCAAGCGTAGTGTGGGATGCCCCTCAGCTGGATGGAGCGACGACCTTAAAAAAGTGGCTGGCACAGTAGACTGGACGTGGAAAGTGATGGGGTGATGTGACGAAGCCTGGGAGAGGCCTATGTCCAGCTGTGGATTGTGATAGGCTGAGTTGATTGATTGGATCCCTTCAACTCCACACAGGGTGGGAGGACTCATTTAATGATTTTCAAAAGATATTTGGGAAAATATACAGCGTGAATTTTTCAACTGGGCGTGTATTCAAAACTATGAGGAATATCGAAAAACGTTAAAAGGAATCTCGAGGCTGATTTTGACGAAAACTAAAACTGCATCCTTGGATTTTAGAAAAATCAATATCTGCTATTTCGATAAGTTTGCCGTATATGAATACTTCCCAGAATATATGATCCGTATTAGCAACACTATCGAATGGTGTAATAATACAGGGTGTCATTATTTTCCAAAATCAGCGGGTTCGATTCCTGGCCAAGATTATTGATTTTTCTAAAATCCTATGATGTAGTTTTAGTTTTCGTCAAAATCGGCCTCGACACTCCTTTCAGCATTTTTCGAAATTCCTCAAAGTTTCGGATATAGCCATCCACGCCCAGTTGAAAAATTCACCCTGTATATTGAGTGTGAAACAGTCAATTGGAAATTATAATATACGAGTGTTCATCGTAGAAGTCAACGAAAATAATAACAATTAGGAAAATACTATCGTAATTGTCGTGACACGAGTTAGACGAAGTAACAATTAATGCAAATAATGACCTTGAAGGTCGTGACCTCAAACACGACACGTTTTCAACAGGGAAGCTTTTTTAATACAGTAAAATTTCAGTCGCTTGTCTATTTTTTCGTGGTAATCATCAAATAAGTCCACCTACCACCAAACCGTCAACACGGGCATGGACCTTGATCGGTCGGCGAGCTAACCATTACCCACCAGAAGGGTACGAACCGCCAATGACTTGATGATGTTAAGCATAAGGATGACTTGGGTAAAAACCTCGCGTTGAAGTAATAGTTACATTTCCGTGGAGTAAATTGATGTTAATTGAAGTTATTACATGACAACGAGTTTCCTTCATATCTTCACGCTGTATAATTGTTAAGGGCGTAAGCTTTAGTTCACGACAGTCTTTTGTACTTTTAGTTTTTAAAATCAATTTCATTTTCATACAAAATTCCATGCAAATAGTGTTCTCATATTAACTGTCCTGTTCTTCTTCATATCAATCGTCAGAATTTTCACTTTAGGTAGGTAATAATTGTGTCGCACTTACTACAGATTCTTTCATCATTAGTCTATTAAAGTTCCCACAAGTGGGCCATAATCCATCACGCGGGCTCTGTGCGAGTTGTTAGATTTAACAATGTCTTCGATTTTTTGTTTCTAGGACATTGCACAAAGTAATGCGCCTGGCTGGGTTTGAACCCACGACCAACAATCGTACGTTGTGGCTGATACCACTGGGAACCACTGCTCTCTATAGATTTTTTACATTTTTTTTAAATATTTTTGACAATTCATGACGCTTGTTCTAAAAAGTGACTCTAACTTTTTAAATTACTGCTTGCTTTGGTGGGGAGTATGATGTACTAGTTTCCGATATCCCGGGCCCCTGACTCATGGTATGAGCCAGATATGAGCTAGACAGAGACACAACCCTCCATTCTCCTAAGACGGGCAGAAAAAAATTAACCACAGAAAATAGCATGACTGTACCGTTGAAACGATTTCTTCTTACGGTGCGTACAGACTATGTAACATAACATGTTATATAACATTGTTATAAAAAAAAATTATAGTGTGGTTATGTTATATGTATAACATTTTACATACATTTGTAGTGTTATATAACAATGTTATATAACATTGTTACATGGTCTGTACGCAGCTTTAGGCCGCCAGTATCTCTTTGTCAACGTTTTTTAAGTGCCTTCAAGGGCCTATGTGAAATAAAAATATTAGATTTTGATACAAACTACCAACAATGACACGAGTTTTTACAGTATTTCCTATAATCTTGACTTTAAATAAAAGGCATTAATTACAATTGACGTCGGAGCCTGGGAACCCCTAGTGATGCTAAGCATATCTCTGCCTCCCCGCTTTTCCTGTTACACTCAACGTTACTCTAAACTACGTATATTCATATCAACCTACGTGCTAAGCAAAACATTTTTCCTTCTCATAAAGAACTGGGAAAAACTCCGCTTTACATAATAATTTATTTAAAGTAGCAAGTTCAAAAAATGTATGAGTCATAATCTTTTAAATATTTACATATGGAAGGGATTCCCCTAAGTTACAAATAAGTAACTGTTCCTACATATTTGGTTCTTGATAAACCCACTGGCCTTGACAATTAGTGGCAATGACACAGTTTAATTTAACACATAAGAATAAACGAATAACTAATATTCAGAACAATAACTTTTTTGTATTTACAACAAACTAAAACTAAAAATATTATAAAAGAAAATAAAAATACAAAGACAATTTCAGTTTTAATAAATTAGTAAATATTTAAAATAAATATTTACTTTTTGTATTTGGCTTCATTATTAAGTTGTATTTTTGTAGTTTTAAAACAAGCTTTTTAATAATTTAGAACACTAACAAAAATTATTGAAAAATCGCCAATGTCCTTTGCGTCAAAATGTGTTATGAACTTTAAAAAAACATTTTTTTTAAATGCACCTAGTTACTGCATTTAATTAAGTTTAATGTTAATTATCATATAGCTAGGTACACAATAATTAGTAACATTAATCACATTATAATTACATAATGTCAGTATCATGTATTGTGCCCTTATACAATCCTACTAATATTATAAATGCGAAAGTTTGTGAGGATGTATGTATGTGTATGTTTAAGTAGGTATGTTTGTCACTCTTTCACGCAAAAACCACTTAACGGATTTGACTAAAATTTGGTATACAGATAGTTTATAACCTGGATTAACACATAGGATACTTTTTATCCCGATTTTATGTTCCCGTGGGATAATTTTCAAGTTGTAGCGGCTGAAGCCGCTGGCAACCGTTAGTACATTATAATTAGTGATTGCATTTATTTATCACTCGTGCACTCAATTATGGACAATATTGAATATAAATAAGTTGCTGTAACTATTCTTGGTAAGTTGTCAGTGGTTGTCATAGTGCGTTAGACATAATCTTACCAAACTTCACTTAGTTTTTCCTATATAAAATGGTTTTGCTCTTTTTTCTTTTTTTTTATCGTGATAAAATCATCAAATGAGTTCTCCCACCCCGGGCAGGACAGGAGGGACTGTCAGACTTGTACTGACTAAAATCCACGTTGTCCTTCAATACCTTCCTGGGTCACCGTAATTCCAGTAGTCCCGTGACCCCAGCAGGCTTTGGCCCTCTAAAGGGTGGCCCCGTCAATGTGCTGACGCTCTTTGAGGCGCGCGTGCAACGCGCCGTCGACCCGGGTACGGTCCATGGTCGGACATCGACTCGCCCATTACTTGCCGCCCGCTAGCCCGCGCCTACGTTGGTCGGAGATCGTCTGCCGACGTCCGTCGCCGTGGGCGTCTACGACTTCGGCTGGGGTGGATGTTCTCTCCCTCACGCAGCCCGTCTCCTCCTTTGCGAGCATGACTGCTTCGCAAGAGACGACCACTTCCCATTCCGTCTCGCCACGCAGCATGGCCTCGACCAATGCCGGGCAAATGGTTTTTCTCTTAGAATCAATCTATCCCAGAAGAAGCAATGATGAGACCTAAGATGGAACAAACTCACACAGAAGGAACTGGAGTCTTGTGTACGTACAAAACACAGCAAAAACATTTTTACAGTGGCAAAATCATCAAATGAGTCCTCCCACCCAGGGCGGGACAGGAGGCTGTCAGACTCGTACTGACTAAAATCCACGGTGTTCGTCCAAAAGACACTCCCGAGACCCTAGAAGGCTTTGGTCTTCAAGAGGCCCTCGTCAGATTGCTCTTTGAGGCGCGCGTGGAAAACGGCCCGCCGTCGACCCAGGCATGGTTCATGATTGGACGGCGAGTCACCCATTACTCGACGTCCGCATGTTCGCGCCTGCGGTTGCCGGAAATGCTTCGCGACGGCGACGTCCGATGCCGTGGGCGCCTCCCGCAGCGGCAGATTAGTATGACATGTTAAAGGTGACAAATTGAAACTATTTCATTGGTAGTATGACTCATAATTGACCATAGGTCTTCTATGACTGTTTTATAGTGTAAGAGGATTGGATTCTTAGAATTTTTGTATGTCATTAGAATATAGTCTAATTTGGATTTAGGTGGCGCCAAGTTTCTAATAGGTACAGACGGCAGCACAACAATCTACCCCAATCTGTCAATGTTTTCTAAAAAGTGGCTATTTTCCAAATCAAATAAGAAACCTTTTAAATAAAATCGGACATATTTTTTTTTTAACTTTGCCGCCATACAGTTTTCTCCTATGTCGTGGGTGCGTTTAAAAACATAGAAACCCACATACACAGACATCTAGACCCGGAACAACTACTCGTAGGTCAAATAGGTATTTTGTTCCACGCGAGAATCGAACACGCGACACGTAGCACAGCAGTTGAACGCTCATCTATTGCTATTCAAATGACATAACACACTGACATTTAGCCCACTGTACAAAATGTTAATGTCTTTGTCAAAGTTTTTTAACGACGTTTAATTCTTCATAAAAAAACTTTTATGGCTCAATAGATTCCTGTCTAGACTGGGCGAATTACAGAAGCCATTAATTAATGACGTATTGCCCATAATAAGTTGACTCATCAATTCTATTGTCGTAATAATATGTACGTCGGGAAAATACAATGTGTCTTCTTAGTTTTTTAATTAATGACAATTGTTTTTATTCAAATCCAGTAGCTGTGACGGACTGATCTTTGAAAATTGTTTGTGTATAACTGTACATTTCTGTTAAACCGTTCAGTGATTACAGGCGTGATTATTTTTTAATTAGTGCAGTTTTATTGAATATCTCGAATAAACATAACAAAATGTTGAAATATTCAAATCGTATTTTGTGAAATACAAATTATGCGTTGTTGCTGGCGGTTTTATTTGGACAACAAATGAGAAAAAAATAGGATAAATTGAAATATTTTGTTTTATTATTTAAAAATATTTAAGACTAAAATACTTGGAATGTCACATCCCTATCGGGAAATCTTACATCTATATTTAAATCGACTAGTATTGGTATATGTGTATTAAATTAGTCCGATATTTATACAAAACCAGGTCTAAAATAATAAATTATAATACCCAGAGTATTAGCATTGCACTGACTCCACATTTAAAAAACAATAAGTTAATTCATTTAACTAAAATTATTTACACAAAAAATAAATGCAATTTATCAGACACTTAAAACAGTGTCGTGAATTTGTCGTGATATTATAACTAGTTTACCCTGAACTGTTTGACTGGAGATCTTGAAAAACATCATTTAGGGTCGTTTGGGTCACTTAGTTCACTTGTCCATCGCGATATTTGCGGGGACACACAGGAATCCGTACCGATAGTAGCCGACAGCACACTTGGTGTTCTTCCGCGATTCGAAGATAGGAAGATCTTCATCGGAGTAGTTCTCTTCATAAGACGCTGCAGCTTCAGGTGAAGAATATACTTTGCGTTTCCTCCTCGTCTTGTCCTGGAGGCAATTGCACTCTAGAAGTGGTGATAGGACAGCTGGTAGAACAGCATCCAAGCGCTGTTCCTTCTTCACCTCTACATCTGGTTCTTCATCCGATAGCTTTTTGAGGAAGCTCCAAAGGGCTGAGTTCTCAATTTCGGTGTCAGGATCGCAGGGACAGTCGGAGTCGGCTGCGTATGCGACTGCCGCGAAGACGGCGAGGATGATCAGGACTTTGGCAGACATGTTCAGGTGTTTACGTTGCGAGTATAGCTACTTGAATGAAACGGAGGAAGCTTCGCTCGCTTATATAGTTGTTCATTTAGTGAGTCAGCGTCGCCTAGCCGCTATCAGGGTACGGTCGGCAGGTTAATTTCAATAATAATTGTTTGTAAGGTTGTTTACGTATGTGATTTTAATACGTCAGTGTTTTGATGAATGGTTGTGCTTTATTTTATTTTGTAGTTTAATTGTTTATTCATAATTTTGAATTAAGTGTATGTGATGAGTTTTTATTTATTTAAGCTTTTATAAAATTTTTAGTCATCTATAAATAATTAGTTAAAGCTCTTAAAAGCTGGTTTTTAACACTTTTTGTTTCTGTATGTGAGTTTTTTGTAAACGCAACCACGACACTAGAGAAATTCCTAGTGTGAAGTAACGTTAAAAAAAAGTTATGATCGTAAGTATTCAAGTATAAAATTAATTGTGAATAGAAAAATGCGGTTTGCTAGATTTTTATGTCACTACTACAAAACCTCAAGTGATGTCAAGGTATTCTATAGTATCAAATAAGGATAAGAAAATATATATGAAAAGGTAAAAAAAAAAGAGTATTTTTTTGCCAAATTGCCGCCTCCTGCTGTTACAAAATTATATTAAATTATTTCTTGTATCTGTTCGTCTAATGATATCGAAAACATATCTTAGAAATATATCTGTAACAAAATATAGACATATGTACATAATATAATTATGTATTTGTTATATATTTATTTGTATTTTGGAGGTTTTCTAGGCTAACGTCTTTATGTTGTTGATTAAGGCACTTATGTCTATTTTTTTATGTCAGAAAATAAGCTTAGGTATCTATCAAAATACTAAACTAAAGAGTTGGCTTTCGACTAAATAACATAATTTTTTATTTTTAAATTGGCTGACGGGTTGTTAATTTTATTGTTTTTATCGGCCATTATTTTGAGATGTGTGGTAGTATGAGCAATTTGTCGAAAAATCTACAACTTTCTAGTGAGTGTTACGAGTCGTTTTAAATTGATAATTAAAAAAAAAAAAATAAGTACAGTTTTATAGTAATACAACGCATTAAATTCTACAACAGTTCTAAACCATAATAAACTCTATAACATGTTACATACATGTTTAAAATAATTTTATTATTGAAATAAACTGCTTATTAAATATAATGTAAAAAACTATAATTTTTCATAGTATTAACGCATGTTCCGCGAATTTCAAAACTTTTTAACTATTTTTTTGTCTAATAAAAATTTGAAGATGATAACCATAATATTAATTAATATTATTAATGATAATTATATAACATGGAAGTAAACCTCAAAGAAACAGGCAGACGTGACCACAGTCACGTAATACCCGGTATAGAGTCCAGACATAAATCCAGACAGGACACTATTACCGAGAATTTTCTAACAAAAAAGGCAAAATTCCTTAAACACTGCCCGACTCTGGGATCCAACCAGTGCTATTGCCTTCTCACTCTTTTAAATTGAAAAAGAAAAGAGATAGCTATTTCTAACTCAAAATTATCTCGTTTTTTTTTTGATATAAGGGTTTTATATCTGGATGAAGAATTTGGATTTCAGGAAATGACTAATGCTAAAGGTGTTTGAAATAACTTGGTTTCCGATTGTAGTTTTTTAAAAATTAATGTTGACCCGATATAATTTTGGGTCGGTTGTCCAAAATACAGAGTGCTTTTTTTCTGTCGATAATTTTAAGGTCCGTGCTTTTTTTTTAAAGTCGTAAATAGATATTATTAAGAAGGTAAGCGTTGTTGCAGTTTTTGACCGCAGTATAGAATTAAAATCAGTTTTAGGTTACCTAATCAACTTTAATGCTTTTAATTTTTTTTAAGTAACTTGTCATGATTTTTTGAATAAAATTTTAAGGATTTTATCTTAAAAAAACATAAGTAATAAATATAGAAAAATTAAATACCTATCTTAATTAAAACTAAAACTACGGACGTAGATTACTTCGCTTAGCTGTTATGTTACGTTTAAATAAAAGATGCTTCTTGATGTACAACGTTTTGATCGTAGGCAGACACAATAGTTACAGAAGTGGTTCACAGTAGATGCGTTCAGTACTTTTTTTTCCCTAGGGCAGAGCGGGAGGGTCTGTCAGACTCGTATTGACTAAAATCCACGGTGTCAATAGCCCTTTACTTTCCGGGGTCACGGTAATACGTGAGTCACGCGACCTCGGCAGGCTTTGGCCCTCTAAATAGCTACTTGGCCAAAGTTCTACACTGTTTTCAGAAAATATTTAAAATAATTGATTAACTATTGAACAGACAACTGGCCCTCTCGGTGAGTTGGTTCATCAGTAGTTAAACTATTAGTTAAATCCTAAACATTTTATAACCATTTGTTAAAAGTGTGAGAGAGAGACAGTTTAAAATCGCGGTACTCTTAAGGCTGACACACGTTACGAAACATCGTTACGATTGGACGGTACAGTTCAAACTGCAACGATTAATCTACATGTGTGTATGGCAAAAACTGTACAGTTCGAACTATTTTTCGTAACGTGTGTAGCAGCCATTATGGTTAGTATAAACCGAGGTGCGACTATATTGGAAATGTGTATCTTGTCGTGTAGTAAATAAAGTTGATTTTGTGTCGCCATCAACGACGATATAATACTAGACTACGCATTGCACGATCTAACGAACAAAACTATTCTGCCAACTCGCTGAGGTACTACGTAAGCGAGGGAGGCGGGGTACTGCGTTGTGATTGGCTAACTCAAGGTCGGTTCTGTCTCAACGTATGTTTACGGCTCACAGGATTGGTCGAAATGAGACGGATATAAGACTTTTTTGCCTAATGTGTTGGCAGACATCGGTCGCCTGTTATTACCAGTCTAGTATTATATCGTCGTTGGTCGCCATATATTGAAAAGAGCGTGCAGCGTTTCGATGTGAATTGATCCTTATGAGAAAAATCAAGCACATGCTGGATAATTTTTTTGTGGAGTTTTTACTAAATTGAGTTCGATATGTAACTTAATGTTACTAACACGAAGTCTAATGAAACTAATTAGTATACAAAACGATTGTAATTATGTAATTATATCTTTGTGGCTACTCGTTTCGATTTCAGTTTATAGCACATTGATTTTAAGAAGCGTCTAGACCATTTGTTTTGACTGACCATTTGATTACCAGGTTGAAAGGCGATGCTAATTCTTTAGCCAAAGAAAAAGGCGAGAAAAAACGAATAGCAAACTTTTAGTTTTTTGTTATTTATAAAAAAAAACTGTTGCCCCACACTTCGAATTTCTCTTGTATCGTGGGTGCAATTACAAACATAGAAATTAACATACTATCCACAAACACACTGTTCTGTGCTGGGATCGAACCCACGACCAGCTACGCAGTGGTCGATGAAATCTATACAAATAATCTATACATCTATCTATACATATAAATAAAATTGGAGTGTCTGTTTGTAATATTTAAATAACCGTTATTTACTACATGCATATTATGAATTATGTAAACAGTACATAGACCAAAATAACTTTTTTTACGATTTTTGTCTGTTTGTAATGGCTAATCTCTGAAATGGCTGGACCGATTTTGACGGGACTTCTATACTGGCAGGTAGCTGATGTAATAAGGGGATTATTTTAGAAAAAACCATTGTTTAAAAAAAAAAAACATTTTTGAGTTCCGACATCCACGCGAACGAAGTCGCGGGCACAGCTAGTCTAGAATAAGTTTACGAGTGAAGTAATAAATGTCATAATTATTTATAGTTATTTTGAATAATAACTTATTAGTTTAATAGCCGTGATTACTTAACTATTTAGTGATTACATAATTAGGGTAGATAAACGACAAAGTTTACTTAAATCTGTTGTTTAATTTACGAGATTAAATTGTTTAAATTAATTTAATTAAATTTGTTATATGTTTAACATTTCTAAACAAATTGTGTTGATCCGTGATGGTTTTCTTTTCATTTCATTTCATTTCATTTATTTATTCACCGAACAATTTACATTGTGTCTGAATTTACAGTACAAAATCAATACACAATAATAACATACCTATCAATACATAACAGTACAAAATTCGTGATCACAAAAAAAAAAATGTCCATTCCATTTCCATATCACATGAATAAAATAAAATCAAATCTCAATTGAATAAATATCAGCTAAGCAAATAAACAATCAAATCTATAATTGGTGCATGCCAGTTAAGATGGCAATAGCGGTCACCGACCCCTACCCAACAATTTGCATCGTGGTTATCATAAAATGAGTCCCCCCAAATACCTTCAATAGCTCTTTACGTTCCAGGGTCTCGGTTATCTTATTAGAACAGCGACGATATAATACTAGACTCCGCATGCACGATCTAAGGAACAAAAACTATTCTGTCAACTCGCTCAGGTACTACGTAAGCGAGGGGGACGGGGTACTGCGTTGTGATTGGCTAACTCAAGGTCTGTTCTGTCTCAACGTATGTTTACGGCTCACAGGAGTGGTCGAAATGAGACAGATATAAGACTTTTTTGCCTAATGTGTTGACAGACATCGGTCGCCTGTTATTAGGAGTCTAGTAATAAATCGTCGTTGTATTAGACAGTCAAAAAAAAAAATATTAAAAAAAATGGTAGCCCATTGGTATCGGGAACAGGGTCCAACCTCCTAGCAATGTGCGCCGTATCCAGAAGAACTGCTTTCTGAATAAGGCTTTTGACCCAGCTCCTTATTGTTGCGATTTTGGTCGAGCTGACACGACTACATCGGCACAATGATTGCTGAATCCACAGCGCATGCCAAACCAAGAATAGTATTAGTATTATTGGGATATTTTTTACCCCAACAGTGGTTCCAGCGTTCTCGTGGGATCTGCACTTATCCCATTCTACTTGGGGTGGGCACAACATGTTTTCTTTATCTATTTTTGTCATATATTGCCAATTCTTTAATATCATTTCCCACAGTAAATACATCCATCTTTTTTGAGCTTCTTCTCCCTCAAAAGCAAGTGGTGTAATCATCTTACGGTATTCTATAAACAGGGTACAACGGCCCTGTAACACTTGGGACTTCTAAAGAACAGGGTGGTATTAGTCAGTAAGGAGTCCCGTCTCATCTAGGGCGGTATGACTCATTTGATGATTTTACACCCAAAAAAGTGGCATAACCATGAAAATATAATAATTTTCGACACTCCCAACTGGACAATTTGACAGGCCAATGATGAGACGCCATAAAAATTAAGTAAACAGGGCTCGGTTACCATTTCAATGGTAAAGACATAAAAGTGCAATTCTAGTTTATTATTGTAACACTAGGCGAGCCAGGAAATTGGGCGGAGGGGGGCAGTGACGTCACCCACGAGGGGGGAAAGGGGGATAGGTAGGGTATATTTTTATTGTAGGCCAGTTTTTCAGGCAATGTGTTTAAAAATAGATTGTAGGTAACTATGGGTGGTTATGTGTGTTTGTGAAGGTTTTAGTTTAACTGCATATTATAGTTGTTTCTATATGTATGTACATACAGTGAAGTTAATTTGTGGTTTTTGAAGGTCGTTGAGTTATGTTTGAATGGGTTCATGGTTGAGAGAAAATAACTGTTTTGTCTTATAACCGTTAGAAAAATTCTGTTTTGTCCGGCGGGGAAGTTTGTCAAAAAATATGATAAAAACATAAATAAATCACGTATAAAACCGGCCAAGTGCGAGTCGGACACCCGCACGTAGAGTTTTCTACCACTATTATTAAAACGACAAATATACATGTTTTTTATGAGATTTCCTATAATATTTTTGACGTTATCAACATCGAGAAAAAAAAGTTTTTTTGTTGTTTTAGAACCGCCTAAATTTTTATTTCATTCTCTTTATTTTATTCTGTCCTTTTGGTACGGAACCCTAAAAATATAATCACACAAATTGGACTAGAAACCTCGGAATAATCTGTGTACATAGAAAAACAATTGAGAAACTCCTCCTCTTTGAAGTACTTAACAAAATTTAAATTAATACCACTACATTTAATTGATTAGCGCCATTTAATAAATATAATAATCTAATAATAATCATATTTATTTAAACCAGACAGGATTCCCGCGTTATCAAAAGGTCAGTTGTACAGATAACCTAAACATGCAGTTACAATGGTGTTTACAAACACTTAATTCTTAATCTTAAGTTCATAGTAATTTCTATTATCGCTTAGAAACCCCCAGATGTAGGAAATCCGTTGATAATCGAAAACGGGTAACTACAGACGTAAGCAAAAATATGGAACCACATACTCAGATTCCGCGAGATCTTGAGAACTTACTTATGAAGATCGTCTACCGAGCGCTCGTCCATACTAAAAGAGAAAACGTTTTCCTACCCCTAAATGTTATCCTATCTCAATAATTTTTTAAGAATGCTTCTGACACAGTAAAACACTAGGTTTATAGGTTTTCTTTCTTTCAAAAGTAACTCTTAGGCGCCTGTAACTTTCAAACTATTATAAATTTTGAAAAAAAGAAAACCTATAAACCTAGTTTTTTACTGTGTAGGAAGCATTCTAAAAAATCATTGAGATAGGATAACATTTAGGGATAGGAAAACGTTTTCTCTTTTAGTATGGACGAGCGCTCGGTAGACGATCCTCTTAAGAATTAGTTAATAATAAAATGGTACCATTTTAAAGGTTTAACTGTTAACTTCAAATTGATACCAAATTCATTCAAATCAGGCTATTATTTAAGGAGCCATGGCCGGATCAATTCTAAGAAAGTGATTCCATAATTTTGCTCGTTAGTGTATTTTATGAGGTTCCCCACAAAATATAAACAGATTTGAGATAAATTTCGTAAATATAGATAGTAAATTAAATAAATTTCAGCACCATTGTTCTCAAAACGGTGAAGGAAAACATAGTGAGAAAATCGGCAAGTGTTAGAACCACCGGGGTCGCGGGACTTATTTCATTACCGTGACCCCGGAACAAAAAGGGCTATTGAAGGACACCGTGGATTTTAGTCAGTACGAGTCTGACAGTCCCTCCCGCCCTGCCCAGGGTGGGAGGACTCATTTGATGATTTTACCATGATATAAAAAAAGTGATAGAACCAAAAATTCGAAGACATGTGACATCTATCAACACGCACCGGGCCCGCGTGGTGGATTATGGCCCACTCCCTTTCACTGAGAGGAGGCTAGTGTCCCAGTAGTGGAAACTAGCCATAGACTGATGATGAGATAGAAAATACCTTAATGTTATACCTAATGAATATACAGATCATAATTAACCAATGTTTTCATTGGGAAAATACATAATGCGGTTGGTTTGTTACGCTATCGCTATCTAAAATGTGTCGATTTAATGTTTATTATTTTATTGAGAAGTAGGGAAGGGGCGATTTACAATATTACAGTGAGATTACAGTATAATATTATAATCGTCGCGGTTGACGCGGTGCGTGGTTAGCGACGCGTGTCGCAGCCTCGAAATCTGATGTGGTTCGATTCCCGTACGAAACAAATGTTTGTATGATTTACAAGTTATTTAATAAGTTTCAATGTTTGTAAACGCACATACAAGAGAAATCCCCAGTAGATTTTAAAACAAGTAGGGAAAGTTTCTTATTGTACACGAGGCAGAATTTCCAGCCGAGCCGTAGGCGAGGGTGATAAGGAGCCAAGAAATTTTCATAGATATCCCATTAACCTATAAATGTTCCCACTGCTGGGACACAGGCCTCTTCTCTGTGAGAAGGAGTGGGCCATAATCCACCACGCGGGCCCAGTGCGGGTTGGTGGATGTCACATGTCTTCGAATTTTTGGTTCTAGTGCATGCCGGTTTCCTCACGATGTTCTCGTTCACCGTTTTGAGAGCAATGGTGATTAAATGAATTACACAGAGTAATCCGCCTGGCTGGGTTCGAACCCACGACCTACAACTCGTAAGTCGGGGCAGATACCACTGGGCCACCACAGCTGCTCATAGATATTATAATGATGACAGTAGTTGAAAGATGGCTCAATTGTTAATGACGTACAATTAAAGTTGATTAAGTTAATTAAAGTTTATTTCTTACTTAATTATGGGACCACTGTTTTTTTTTAAATTAATATGATAGTTGAGTCATAATATTATCAGTTTGTTTCCAGTTTAGTCTTTTTAATAAACTTTGTAATGACGATAGAAAAGTCCCTTACGTATAATTTTATTGTTTACTTCGGACTTTCCTTGAAACCCATAAATACAGGGTATTTTTTTAAATAGTGCGGATATTATTTTCTATGTGTTTTTTTTCGACTCTGTAATAGAACATTTGATTCCATTGATAATTTTTTTCCGCACCCGGTAGAGCGAAAATCAATAAACAAGTTGTTTTTCAGTTAAACTTTGTGTTCCAGGGCTGTGGTTTCTTTTTAATGTTAGTCCGGAAACCTGGACCGATATCAGTAAATCATATGCGCATTCAGGAAAACAAGTATCACGTGTCATAAGCGTGTGAAAATAAACGTCATAAAAAGTGTATCAAAATATTAACCGTGGTACCACAAAAACTTTAAAACGTCGTCTGTTGAACACTTGTTTAAAAAAATGTCAGATTATGACGTTGTAATAAGGTCCGTTTTGCAGACACACTTTTTTAGACAAGTGTTCAACAGACGTTTAAAAGTTTTTGTGGTACCAAGGCAAATGTTTTAAATTGATAACTTACATAATAAAAATACTTGTTTAATCATTTTCATTCACCAATAACTTCGGTACTAAAATAACCTTACTAAGTACCTACATAAAAAAATACCCCGTATAGTTATATCAATTTCTTTCAAGGGCAGGGTGCAGATGATTTTATATATTTGTATTTTTAGTTCGACTCTGCAAAACTTAATTTATACTTTTTTTAAGTAGTAAACTCATCGAATGCGACGGCTCCTGAGGTGGAACACAAGGAATTTTCAGACTCGTACTGATTAAAATCCACGGTGTTTCTTTACAGACAGGCAGTCCCGCGACCCTTCTTAATTTTAGGCTTAGTTGCATTCTGTAGCAACCGCTCGCAGTATTTCATCAGTTTTCTTTATTAGCGCATGAATATGTATGTTTATTTATGATGCAACATGCAATCAAAACGGAGATGTGTGTTCGGTCCTTCAAGGAGCACACTTCCGGAGAGAAATTGAAATGGCAACCGCTCCGGACGGGAATATTCCTTTGTAAAACTTTAAATATACACAATATTTTTTTTGCTAAACTATTGTTTTGATATATTTTTTTATCTTCACTTAAAAGTCTACTAACTTAAAACTATACCATAATAACTAAATCTAAATAATTATTTACAAAAAAGCTGTACGTAATTAAACGTAATTTTCAGGGGACATAAGAAGGTCATTGACTTGTTTTCCATTATCGTGGTCGCTTATTATATTAGGAAAATAAGGATTCTGCACTCTTGTTACCTCATACAAAATTGTATGACCCATCTTTCTATGAACACGCACTTAAGCGTGCCAATTACTAATAATATAATTAATTAATTGATTAATAAAACATAACACGTAAGTTGTAACAGACGCACATTGTTGTATGACTCGACGGCAGTAGGTCATTAGTGACGGGCGCCATTTTATCTATGACTGCGTGTGCGCAATGCAGACCCAATACGGGAGATTAAAGTTGTTATTGAGATTTCCCCAGTACATTGTGAGGGAAAAATTCGGTTTTCATAGTGTGTGGGGAAAATGTCAATTGTTTTTTCTTTTACCGCGGTAATCAAGAAATGAGTCCTATCACTCAGGGCAGGGCAGGACTGTCAGACTCGTACTGACTAAAATCCACGTTGTCCTTCAATGGCCCTTTACGTTCCGGGGTCACGGTAGCTCGTTCGTCCCGCGACCGGGGAAAAATGACAGAAACTACGGAGCCTACTACGATCCTTACAATATCCTCCTTTCGAAAATGAAATGTGTTTTGAAATGGTATCAATTTCAAGTGGCGCATACGCATATTGTCTTTTTCTTTCATACTTAATTAATTTATTTAAAAATACGGGTCAGATAGTAAAATAGCCTATTTAGTATTCACTTCCTTTCTTTCTTTGAACATCAAATTTCCTACAGACATCGTGTTCTTAGGATTTCCATTAACTTCTCTTAAAACCATTACATTACGTACTCAAGATTTTCCTCAATTGTTTCTCATTCATAAATGTATCATTCAACTCATTTACCGGTGTCATTTCCTTCTAAGAATTTCTGCAGTTTGATAATCCCCAAAATCTAAGTCTGCGTCATTCAGCACGTGCTTTGGCTAATTAGATATTTTCTTCTTTGCACACTGGGAAATTCTCATGTGTCGTGGGTGCGGGGCGCCCAGGCCCGGAACGACTACTTGTAGATCATAAAAATATTTGCTCCGTGCGGGAATCGAACCCACGACAATCCAATCCGCTAATCAGGACCTGGCACTTCGCCAATCGTGCATTGATTTCGCATTTTTCATCTATTTTTAAAGGGGTTGTTGTTCGTCATGACATTAATTCCCCACGAAATAGTTATTTGTTATGCAAGGCTGCAAAGTTGATTTTTGGCGCGAGTACTTGAATTAAAAACTGAGCGAGCGAAGGATTCTAAGATTGAACCGCGAGAGAAACGAGCGGTTCAAATATAGAATCCTGAGCGATGCGAAGTTTTCAAAGGTACGAGACGCAGAAAAGCTTTGCTGCCGAGTGCAACACACAACTTTTCACCTCACACAGCGAGGAAATGTAGTGGGGGCGGCTCGCCTGCCAGTGTAGAAAAGTAGAAAACAATTGAATACAAGACGTGTTCGAATTTTAAACAACACTTTGTGCTCTAGAGCACAAAATGGAGTTTTGCGCTCAGATTTTGAATGAGAAATAGAATCTTTCCGAGCGGGTGAGGTGAAAAAAGTATTGATCCTGTTCTCCTAGTACTTTCTGTTCATATTCCACATTGTGTCCTCGTTTTCGGTAGTTTTGTGCTAGATTTTATTATTTATTTGTTCTGCTATCGAATTTACAATAAACAAAATTAAAAAACAAAAAAACTATTTAAAAAAACTTGAGAGGTGTCAAGGGACACCCGGATGGAACGAAGTTACTGTACGAGTATACACTCAACAAAAATAATCGTCGTGACTCCACTCCACTCCACTCCGCTCCACTCCACTCCACTCCACTCCACTCTTTGACCTCTAGCACCCTTTCGCAACGCGCGATAAGGAACTTCGTTCCAAAAAGTGTCGTGACAACTTTTCGTAAGAATTTTTTCCGTCTAGCCTCCTTTCACAACGCGCGATAAGGAACTTCGTTCCAATATACTAGTGGCCCGTCCCGGTTTCGCATGGGTGGACATCATAATTATATAGCCTATGTTACTCGTAGATAATGTAGCTTTCTAATGGTGAAAGAATTTTTAAAATCGGTCCAGTAGTTTTTGAGTTAATCCATTACAAACAAACAAAAATAAAAAAAATCCTCTTTATAATATTAGTGTAGATACTTAATATTATCATAATAATTTATAATCATATAATATGTGTTAATCCAGGTTATAAACTATCTGTGTACCAAATTTGGTCCAAATCCGTTTAGTAGGTTTTGCGTCAAAGAGTAACAAACATCCATCCATCCAAACAAAAATTCACATTTATAATATTGGTAGGATCATACGCGTAATATCCCAAACTTTATAGGAACAACCTAGAAGTAATACCATAAAAGAATACATAATTTAATCCATGCCTCTGACATTTTGAAGTAAGGCCTTTCCACCACTCTAGTACTATAGTGTACGATAGCGATACGATATCGCTCAGCTTCGTTGGGGTAATAAACATAATCAGCTGAATTGGTATGCGTTCCCACTGTTGGGGCACAAGATTTTACCCTGAGCGGCACTGGCCGTTTGTTAACGCGGACTAAGTGCGGGTCTATAGACATCTACCCTTCGTATTTTATGATAATCATCAAAACATAGCATCGTTTGGCATTCACAATATAGTTTGGCTTAGCTCCGATATTTAAATATTTTTTTGTACTTTTCCAATCTCTCATTTGCACTCTTTCAAATCCGCTAAGTCAATTAGTCTCTTTTTTCTCGTTGATAATAATTATTGACCTTCTTAATCGTTCTCACAAATCTTTTTTTTTGTGCGTGGTAAAATCGTCATATGAGTCCAACCAACCAGTGCAAGGCGGGGAAGGACTGTCAGACTTGTACTGACTAAAATCCACGGTACCCTTTAATAGCCTTTTACATTTCGGGGTCACGGTAGCTCGTTAGACACGCGACTCTCATTAACCCTGGGTCATATCTAATCAGAATTCACAAATAAAAAACCCTTATTAGGTATCCATGATCAGTTCAGAATTCATTTAAGTGTCACCTTGTATTATTGAAACGGGCAACAGTTTTATAGCTTAGCTTCACAGCTTAGTTCCCTCGTCCCACTGGACAGCCACCCTTATGCCATGTTCAGCCGTCGCGTGCGGCTGATCGGTGCTATATCGACCAATAAGACCTTACATCCAGCCAGCGATTACCAACACCAACTATAATTCAGTTAATTTTAATTTAATTGAAATTATACTTTTCGGCCTATTTTTTTTCGGTGAAATTACTTTTAGGTTGTGGTGTTTAGAAAATATTGGATCTTGACATAA
This sequence comes from Agrotis clavis, assembly GCA_954870645.1. Classification (NCBI taxonomy): domain Eukaryota; kingdom Metazoa; phylum Arthropoda; class Insecta; order Lepidoptera; family Noctuidae; genus Agrotis; species Agrotis clavis. The sequence goes on along the minus strand of OX940943.1, from coordinate 1,783,670 downwards.
TTTTAATTGGATTTATCAAATAAATTAACAGATTGAACTTTAAGTATTTAAAAACAGGGTCAAAGTTCCTCGATACTCTCTTGAAAAGCTTGTCAATGACAATTTCTGGTTCAAATCGTAAATCATCATCTGCCTAGCTTTTCCCAACTATATTGGGGTCTGCTTCCAGTCGAACTAGATGCAGCTGAATATCAGTATTTTAGATGGAGCGACTGCCTATCGGACCTCCACAACCCAGTAACTGGGTAACGAACACTTCTTTGAAAATTGCATTAAAATCCGCGAGATATTCGCGGACAAACATACTTTCCATACGGGTCAAACTGCATAAGAACCTCCTTCTTTTTTATGTTGTCGCGTTTAAAAGAAAAACACGCAGTCTACTTGACAACCGTAACCATTTTGAAGTCTGTGAAAAAGTCGCCAGTTCGAAAAAACCTATCCAAAATGTATTTAGTTAAATAATACAATATGATCGGCATTGTAATTGTGTTACGCAATTAAGTTGTAACACACTACAGTAAAGTAATTTAGAGATTGGTACATTACAGATTCAAACTGCGTGATACACCTTTTTTTTTTTTTTTTTACTTGGCAAAATCCCACGGTGTCCTTCGTTAGCCCTTTGTGTGCCGGAGTCGCGGTATACGTATGTCCCGCAACCCCGGCAGGACTGTGGCCCTCTATAGGGGGGCCCCGTCATCATGCTGACGCTCCTTGAGGCGCGCGTGGGACACAACGCGCCGTCGACCCGGGCATGGTCCATGGTCGGACAGCGAGTTGCCCTTTACTCGCCGCCCGCATGCCCGCGCCTACGGTGGCCGGAGATCGTCCCGCGACATCCGTCGCCGTGGGCGTCTACCACTGCGTCTCGGGCGGAGGGAGGACGGTATCCTCTCCCTCAAGCGGCCCGCCTCCTCCTTCGCGAGCATTACTGCTTCGCAGAAGGAGGCGACCGCCTCCCACTCCGTCTCGCCCCGCAGCATGGCCGCAACCAATGCCGGGCGCGAGAGGTCTCCGCCTATCGCCGCAGTGAGGACACGGCGGTGCTCCGCCCAAGCTGGGCAGTCCTGCACCGTATGCTCCACCGTGTCCTCCGGGCGATCCTCGCAGTGGTGACACCCGGGCGTTTCCTCCTTTTTTATCATGCACAGGTACCTCCAAAACTGCCATGTCCGGTGAGGACCTGTGTCATGCGTTAGGTGAGGAAACTACGTGATACGCCTCAGTTTGAGAGATTCAATAGTTTTTAGACTACTGTACGAGAAACTAACGTATTCTCTGTTTCCACATGACATTGTTGCGGTTAGCATCATCATCTGTATAAATGTTCCCACTGCTGGGACACAGGACTCCTCTTTGTGAGAGGGAATGAGGCATAATTTACCACAGGTTGCGGGTTGGTCGATGTCACATGTCTTAAAATTTTTCTCACGATGTTTTCCTTCACCGTTTTCAGAGCAAGCAGTATAAATTACACAAAGTAATGCGCCTGGCTGGATTCGAGTTGGAGTGGTCGAAAATTATCCTACGGGAACGTTAAAACATAGGTTAATGATGTTTAGGTATATGTTATTCCATGCTATAATCTATTTCTCTCTGATGATGATGATGATGATGTCGCCTTTCGTTCAGTACCGTTCAGTCGTTCCGGTGGTGTTGAAAAACAATTAAATAGGCATTTAAAAAAAAGATTGATGTGAAACAAATATTGAAGAGTGTATTGACTATGTGCGAAGTGGGTGGTGGGGAACGGCAAATCGATCGTAGCGCACGACGTGGCAGAAATGTGAATTAATTCTGGGCTGTCATGTGTCAAGTTGCTTTATTTTCATAACTTTCTTTATAATTTAATACGAAAACTTTAACTTTAACTTTTCCCGTTCGTTCTAAGCTCTTCCACTTCTCTCACATGCTGTGCTAATACTAATTTTTTCCCTTTTTGCTCAGTTTGAGGTTGGAAATGTATTTTATGCTTAACCGATTCAAATCCCGTGCGTATTATAATATCCATATTTTCCACGAGGAAGAAAATCGCTAGGTATAATATACACACTCACTTTTTACACTATTTTTTCAATTTCGTTGAAAAACTAGTCGAAATTTAATATCACAAAGATATCTTATCATCTAGTTGACATGATTTGACAGATGACAAGTCCTGAATAGTTGCGGCCACTAGGGGCGCTGTCATCGCGCACACAACGAATAAGATGAGGACGCGGGGTATATGATAGGAAATCACACACTTAAGGCGAACTTAAAACAATACTAACGTAGCGCAAGCGCCAACAGGACGCCATTTCGCTCATTTGGAGCGACAGTGACATAAGTGCAAATTTGTAAATTTTACACTACGCCAGTTTTAAGATTTTTTTATAACACTGCTGAAGATTATTTGCTTTTCTTACAGCTAATGAGTATTGCTATATTATAGTAATGTAGTTTGAACCCTAGGCTTCAAAATAGACAGAGGTATTTTTTGTTACTCAATCCATAACAATGTGAAAATATATTTTTTTTGTTTTATGACTTACAGTTGCGTCGTTGTTACCCTTAAAATAGAAAGTTCGTGTAGTTATGACTTTGTTGTCTCTTAGAAAATGAAACCAATTTCATTCAATCAGCACAATTTGTTTTATTTCAATAATAATAATTAACAGTGACAGCCAGTCGTGACGTAGTTACGGCCTACGGCATGAATACGGCATTAAATTACATATTTACCATTTGCACTAGTAGAAATAACTGTTTTTGAAGCAAGAGATTGGTCCTCAATACTGTCATAATTTGAATATTCTTGCTCACAAAGTTTGACTAACATTCGTGCTCGGCTTCCCATTGTAATAGCTTAAAATTTTGAAGAAATAATAATATTGTTTATAAAGCATTTTAGAACAATATTGGCGTAATTACATTTAGATCTAAAAAAAATACCTAATGTTTGGTGAAACAACGGCGCAATTTATTGTAAAATGCGTCATTTTATCCTCGAAACTGTGTTCATTTTATATAAAAAATGTCACAAAATACAATTGCGTCGTTGTTGCACCGATATTTAATAGCAATATTTGTCATATTTACCTTTGCGGCGATGTAGTCCCCTGACACGTACACACTCGGCGGGGCGCCCCGCGCAACTGACTGTTCGGCCGTTGTCGTCACATATTAGCGCGCCAAAATGAAATATTTCAACAATGACTTTTTGCCCTCTAGCAGGCGTTTCTTGAACTAACAAATACGACGTTTTCACTCATAACGTAGATGATTATGGAGATTATTTTGGTGTCATTAGGTCAGTTTCGCATTTTTTTGCAGTTATGACACTGTCGCTCCAAATGAGCGATTTGTTAATGGCCGTTTGCAAATGAAGGCTTTGTTGGCGCTTGCGCTACTTTAAGGTACTGATACACATGCTTTAAACTAGCATGCTAAAAGAGCATGCTTAAGAGCATGCTTATAGTTTACAATTAAATTAGCATGCTCATTATTAGCAAATGGTTTCGATACACATGCTACTAAGTAGCATTTGCTTAAAAGTAGCATGCTCTCGTGCTTTAGCATGCTAGCTTAAAGCATGTGTATCTGTACCATTAGTGTTGTGTTAAGTTTGCCTTATACACTGTTGCCCTACTTCATTTTATATAAAGTTTATCACAATATAAAACCCAGCCAAAACATCTTAAAAACTCCAGCCGTTTCTAGATTAGCACGCACAGACAAATATTTTCTTTTTGTTTTACAGACAGCAAGCAATTCCAAATTTCTTTATTCGTTTAGACTGCCTAATCCTGAAACGGTTATCACCTACACCACTGTGAGTTTCAGGTATTCTAGCTAATCTAGAGTCATCTAAAACATATCGGCTTCAAACTTACTAATATGTAGATAACAAAATTAGGTTTTTTAGATAAAACATCAATTTTGGATCAACATAAACAATCTACTTTACCTTTCATTAGTCGATATTGTAAGCTTTGCTTTTTGCTATAAATATATGTATAAAGAAATTATGTCTGATTCCAGTAAAACAAATTAGACTTCGAAGTAAGATTGATGAAGTAAAGATTTGTTGTTAAGGTGATTGCGTCGATGTAGCCCGCGAAATTCAATTTTTTTTTTAAATTATCAAAAAATTCGCTCCATCAGCTCTCACATAGAAAAGGTGCATCGTAGTTAGATTTCGGAGATTTTAACAAGATGCAGCTTTTCTATGTGAGAGCTGGTGGAGCGAATGTTTTGATAATTTTTATATTTAAAATTATACTTGTTATTACCGCAATTCATATTTTGATAAAGTTACAACATGTCACTGGCCTGCAAATTGCAAAAAACGTAAGAAAATTTGAATTTCGCGGGCTGGTTGAAGCATCCCCCTCAAGGATACAAGTTACATGTATCTTTAGCAGCCTATAATGTTCCCACTGCTGGGACACAGGTCTCCTCTCTGTTAGTAGAAGTGGGCCATATATCCACCACGCAGGCCCAGTGCAGGTTAATATAATATGTCACATGTTTTTCTGAAATTTTGTTTCTAGAACATTGCCGGTTTCCTCATGATGTTTTCCTTCATAGTTTTGAGAGCAATGGTGATGCAATAAATTACACAAAGTAATGCGCTTGTTTGGGTTCGAACTCACGACCTACAACTTTAAGTCGGGGCCGATAACACTAGGCCACGTCTGCTCTTACTTGTAATTTGTATACAAGTTGTAAATTGTATGCAACTTGAACAAATCTGCGTACAAGTCAAGTTCTAAATAAGTACATACTTTGAACTTGTAATTTTTTTTTCCATGTCAAGCAACTATACAAATGTGACATCATGCAAGACTTGACTAATGGAAATTGCATATGGCATTAACCAAAAGCCTGCAGGATTTAGGATTTACAATAAAATGAATGTATGCAATGAACGTGGACTGGACGAAAGGAACAAGGTAAAGTAACGATCGCAGCAAGCATCTTTCTACATACAGGTTCTACTTACTTTCATGATAAAAGGAGAGAGTTTACGTATGAATGGTGAATATCAAACAGTGTATTCAGTTGGGTATCGTCTATTTGATGAAAACGGGTATCAGTGTTTTTTGAATATCGGTTAAAGCTGACAACGTAAATGAATTTACGTCATGATTGTTCCCAATCTACAACATAAATCTTTGCAGATTCATTAATTTTTCAACAAGGAAACCAATGATCATTCCATCCGTGAGTTAATCAATAAACTAGCATCGCCAGCGCTTTATTGCAAAATATTAATCTCGATTACATACATCTATATACGACACACACAGCCGCGTCTTCGCTCGCTGTAGAAAAATCTTAGTAGCTCCCCCTTCGGCCGCTCACAATAATTAGTTTAACAGTGTTCGTACACCCCACCCGCACCCCCAAACACCCCCGAACACCCCCTGAACACCCCCTCATTGGAACACACACGAGGTTGCGACGATGTGTGCGTGGCAACTATTGGGAAAATATCCAGGAAAATTGGGGAAAATAGCCATTTGTATTTAGTCAGTGCTTACGTAGAACTGTAGTTTTATGTATGACAAACACGTTTGTATGAAACAGTTACGATAGATCTGCTCTCTTTGACATGGAGGATTTAAATTTTGAAGAGATGCATGTGATGAGTAAAGTTGTGTTGACGGAATTTATTTTAGTGTTTCTGGACGAATGCCAAAGAAAAGAAGATGGCCGATCTCTGCAGGCTTAATCATAATAAATCTTGGTCGTTCAAGAAGTGAATGCTTTCACTTCCGGGGACTGCGTTGAATACCTAGTCTTACTCACATATGTTTCAGATATTTCATACAGATTACATAACTGTCATTCCAACGTAATTACTGCATACTTGCACATACAGTTTTCATAGATTAGATTGTTTATAGACTGGACATTTTTAAATGGCCTCTTTCTGAAGATCTAATTGTCTTATCAACTGTAAAAAAGTGCTTATTACACGTACTCTAGAATTTATTAAAGCGCTTTAAGCTTAGCAAGCTTTTAGAAAAGTATAAGTTCGAAGAGCTATAGATAACAATAGTGGTGTGCATCTTAGTGTCGTAGGACGTCCACCAGCAAGGTGGACAGACGATCTTATAAAGGTCGCCGGAAGACGCTGGATGCAGGTCGCTTCCAACCGGTATATGTGGAGATCAAAAGGGGAGGCCTATGTTCAGCAGTGGACGTCCTACGGCTGAGATGATGATGATGATGATGATCTTAGTGTCAATTCATAGATTTCAGAGACGACCAAAATCAGATTGCAAACCAAATCGTGAAGCACTCTTCATTATCACTCACTAATAATTATAATTATTGCTTTCCAAAGCATAAAATAAGTTAGGATTTGTAACCAGTGTTTATTTTAAGTGGGAGTTTTAAAAGAAAACGTTTCTTCATCTACTTGATGATGATGTATGGACGCGTGCAATCGTGGGGTCGTGGGATTACTTAAACAAGATATCGTGGCCCTGGAACGCAAAAGGGCTACTAAAGAAACACGTTTTTTAGTCAGTAAGAGTTGTTCCATTCCACTCAGGATTCCCTGAATCATTTGATGAGAAAAAAAACGGTATGTCTGCAATGTCGATCAACATTACGATGACACACGTCCTCTTATTTATCAAGATGCTGTGAGTGATGTAAGATGATGTCAAGGCTACTTAAGCGACCACAGAAAGAAATTTCTTAGAAGTGAAGTTTCAAAATGGGCATAACTTTCTAAGAGTTGCATCACTGCAAGTGGAAGATATCCAAACGTGTTTAGATTGTTTTTTCAAGAGATTTTGAGTGACTTTCTAGCAGCCTGTAAGTGGTTATTTCGGCTTTCATTGTTGATCTTTTAGCACTTCGCAGACACATCTGAATCTGTATAATCGGCTGCAGCTGAAAATACGTGTACTCGTATTTTACATGGAGTAACTGCTAACTGATAAGAGCAGTGGTGGCCCAGTGGTATCGGTCCCGACTTACAGCCCGGTTTCCACCGCGAGCGGAACGGACACATTAATGACTCCTTTAAACTCGCAAGCGCAAACTGCATACTTGTATTTCCACCAACAAATCGTTTTTGCGTTCCCAGAGCGAGCTCATTTTTACTCTTTTCACCCGCTGGGTCATTAATGTGTCCGCTCCGCTTGCAGTGGAAACCGGGCTTAAGAGTTGTAGGTCGTAGGTTCAAACCCCGCCAGGCGCATTACTTTGTGTAATTTATTTCATCACCACTGCTCTCAAAACGGTGAAGGAAAACATCGTGAGGAAACCGGCATGTCCTAGAACCAAAGTTCGAAGGCATGTGACATCTGCCAACCCGCACTGGGCCCGCGTGGTGGATTATGACCCACGCCCTCTCATAGAGAGGAGGCCTGTGTCCCAGCAGTGGGAACATTATAGGCTTATGATGAACTGCTAATTGGCCCCCACAACCCAGTAACTGGGTAATACCTTTCCCATTCCTTAGTAAGACTTTCCAGCTCCTGACTAAAGACTCGAGTCTCCTATACCTTACGACTTTGGCATCCATTGACGCGTGCATGTGAACGAAACTCCATGGATTTGTATGTTTGTATTGTGACATCGTAAGGTATTGGAGATTTGCGTCGCCTTGTGTACGAAGGGGCTAATAGTAACGGTCTATTCCCAATTGTCCCGATTGTCGCCAGTGGGGACAAATGGGAAAAAAACCCGTATGTCCCCACTGGGGACGAACGGGAAAAATATTAGTATTTGTTACCAGGCAGTAAGAAGCTAACCAAAAGTACTAAGCTGGCATGAGTTATGAATCATAACTACTCAAAGTGAATAATTTATCACTTTCCCTAGTCAGTTTAGTGATTATGCTTTTTTATATACATAGATTACTAGAGGACTGTCAAAGATTTATAAATGACAGCTGGTAAGGTCCCGGCTTCAACCTCCTCATCTTCCGCCTTTCTCCGACTATCCCATATAGTGGTCGCGGGACTAGCGTATTACCGTGACCCTGGAATGTAAAGGGCTATTGAAGGACAGGGTACATATTTGAATATCGAAGATTAAAATATCTACGCTTAAAATATCGATGTTCAGAATATCGAAAATTAAAATATCGATTGTAACAAAATATTGAAAAATGTCACATCTACGCTTAAAACGTCGAAGATTGAAATGTCGACTGATTTAAATGTCGAATGATTCAAAATATCGAAGGACGTTATATGTCGAAATTCAAAATATCAACGTTTAATACATCGCAGTTCAAAATATCTAGTTTCATAATATCTACGTTAAAAATACCTACTAGTTGAAATATCGAAAAAGTCGGACTCGCTTTTGCATCCTTAGTCAAATTGCTGATAACCACCTACCAAAGTAATCGACGGAGCCCCGCTTCGCGGGGCTCCTATTTCTGTTTGCAAGGTTTAAAGTAACCCTAACACGAAGAGGATGGCGGGGTCTTTCAGAGCCCGCCATCCTCTTCGGGGTGCCCCAAGTTCCGAGCTCGCTTCGCTCGCTCTTGCATCCGAAGTCCGTCCAGCTACCTTGTTGGGGCTCCGTCGATTACTTTGGTAGGTGGTTATCAGCAATTTGACTAAGGATGCAAAAGCGAGTCCGACTTTTTCGATATTTCAACTAGTAGGTATTTTTAACGTAGATATTATAAAATTAGATATTTTGAACTGCGATGTATTAAACGTTGATATTTTGAATTTCGACATATAACGTCTTTCGATATTTTGAATCATTCGACATTTAAATCAGTCGACATTTCAATCTTCGACGTTTTAAACGTAGATGTAACATTTTTAGATATTTTGTTACAATCGATATTTTAATTTTCGATATTTTGAACATCGATATTTCAAGCGTAGATATTTTAATCTTCGATATTCAAATATGTACCCAATTCGTAATCAATCCTTTTTTAGCAAACTATTCTTAGTATTTCCAACACAGTCATAATTAACACTATCAATTAATTAATTTATTTATTTATTTATTTATAAAGCATGGAAGACTTACAGCTAAAACAGGCAGAATAATGACAATGTGTAGGACAGACAGCCAATTAAAAGTCTTCACTTCTAAAAGCAGATTGCAGAAATGAGTGAGAACAACACTAAACAGTACAGCTACCAAGAGGGTGGATATCAGCAAAGCTTAACCTATTTTACGTTTAAACACAGTTTTATATAGAATAAAAGCTAGTACAGACAAAAACTTAATTAAAAAAGTCAAGGCTTATGCACTTTCTGGCCGAGGACACACTTGTTAGGAAAGGATCAAAATCATGCTGTTTACACATGTTATTAAAATTACTACTTGCACGCACTAAAAATGAGTTTTGCCTATAATTCGTAGAGGTAAATGGAACACGCAGCGGTGCGTTCCATCGTTTCGACCTTCTGGGAACGTTAAAATAAAGTTTAGATAGAATATCAGAATCATTAATAGAATTATTGAGAATTTTAAATAATGAAATGCAGTCGGAGATTGATCTCCGATTAATAAGGGGTAATATATGAAATTTCTTACAGAGAGCGAGGTAATCTTCAGACCGGTAGGGCACCTTTTGATGATAACATAAATACTTGATGAACCTTTTCTGGATGTTTTCGATACGATCAATGTATTTATGATAGTGTAGTATATGTGGGTAAACATTGTAAACATAAATCATTATTGAAGGTAGACGTATAAACTTTTACATATAAGTAAGATGACGGTGATTGTGTGTGGTATTCGAAATACAGCTGTGTTCCTGAATAAGTCGTTTCCTTGTGCCTCCCGTAGTCAGAACTTCACATTGGCGACGAGGATTAAAAGTATTACACTGAATCGTGCATTATACTCATAAAACAAAATGTCGATTGGAAAAATCGGGGAGTTTGACGTGAAGAACGGTGCGTGGTCGTCGTACTCGGATCGACTGGAAATGTATTTTAAGGTTAACAATATCAAGGAAGACCTTAAATTACCGACGCTGATATCGTTGATGGGGGATGAGGCCTATGAGCTGCTGCTTAATTTGGCGAGTCCCAAGAAACCGGCGGAATTGTCGTTCGTGGAGGCAAGCGAATTGTTGAGCCGTCACCTTCAACCGACCCCGTCGATTCTCGCCGAGCGGTTCCGGTTCCGGCAGAGGAGGCAGCAAGAGCAAGAAAACATTTGCGAATACGTGGCGGTGCTAAAGAAAATGGCACGGAGCTGTAAATTCAATGAAGGGCTTGGCGAAAATTTGAGAGACCAATTTGTGTGCGGTTTGAAAAGTGACGTCATCCGCCAACGGTTATTTGCTGAGGACGACGGTTTGGTTTTCACCGGAGCGGTGAAAATTGCGAGCTCACTGGAAGCAGCGGAACGCGATGCAGCTGCGGTGGAGGCAAGGGTTGTGCCAGAGACGGAGATGGTGCATGCGCTGCAATCGAGCGGGCGAGCGGAGCAAGCGCGGAGCGGGCGCGGGCGCGTTGGTGGCCGGGAACGGGCCGCGCCGGGGCAAACACGGACGGCGTCCGGGGATCACGCGTACTGCAAGGGCTGCGGAGCGACGGGGCACGGCTACGGGGACTGTAGATTCCGCGATTACGTCTGCAGCAAGTGTAAGCGCACGGGTCACTTGCGGCGGGTATGCTCAACCTGGAACAAGCCAGGAACCAGGGCGAACGGGAGGGGGCGGACAAGCAGCGGTGACCGCGGTTTCCACTATGGAAGCACCAAGGCCGAATCAGGAGAACGGAAGGCGGAGTCGGAGGACGACCTTGACCTACATCAATTGTGTTTGAGGGACTACAAGGCGGTGAGTTTGCCTATATCAGTTAATGATAGAATCATTCCAATGGAAATAGACACAGGAACGGCGATATCTTGTATCAGTAGGAATACTTATGTCAAATATTTTAAAAATAACGACATTGTGCCATTCAAGTTGTGTTTAAAATTTTATGACGGTTCAAATATTCAACCGCTAGGTTTCATTAAAGTCATTGTTAAATACAAGGATAAGGTCAAAGAATTAGAATTGTTTGTTATAGAAGGTGGAACTACTTCCCTCTTAGGAAGGCAGTGGTTAGCTGAATTAGGAATTCAGGTCCCGACCTTTCATTGTAACCATATTGGGAAGGTAGATAATGAAATTAATATTTTGTTGAATAGGTATAAGAAGTTGTTCGACGGGAGCCTGGGCAGGTTCACGGGGGGCGAGGCGACATTGCGCGTTCGCGATGGTGCGGTACCCGTGTTCCATCGAGCGCGCCCACTGCCGTTCGCATTGCGCGAGCGCGTCGATGCTGAACTGGACAAAATGCTGCAAGCGGGAATTATTGAACCCGTTGACTGCTCCGACTGGGCATCTCCACTCGTGCCCGTTAACAAGTCGGATGGATCGCTCAGGGTTTGTGTAGATTATAAGGCAACTTTGAATCCGGTTTTGTTGGTTGATCGTTACCCCTTACCCAGAATTGATGATGTACTTGTGGCGTTAAATGGAGCTAAATTGTTTAGTAAAATAGATCTTTCCCAATCATATAATCAGATAGTTTTGGACGAATCTAATAAATACACAGTGATTAACACTCATCGGGGCCTCTTCCGTTATAACCGGTTGGTTTTCGGGTTATCTTCAAGTCCAGGCATTTTTCAACGTATTATGTCGAATTTATTGCAGAATATACCAAACGTGGCGGTATTCATTGATGACGTAATAATAGGCGGCAAAAATAAGCGGGAGCATTTACAGGCACTCGAAGCGGTATTTGAAAGAATGCTAGCGAGCGGCCTGCGGTTAAAAGAAAAAAAATGTGTATTTTTAGTGTCGGAAGTGTCTTACCTTGGTTACATTTTATCGAAAGATGGTATTAAGGTAGACCCAGCGAAGGTTGAAGCGGTAGTTAAAATTCCAAGACCTCAAAATGTCCCGGAATTACGATCATTTTTAGGGTTAGCTAATTTTTTTTCAAAATTTGTTAGGCGTTTTAGTATCAGGTTAGTTCCACTGTATAATTTACTAAAAAAAGGTGTTAACTGGCTTTGGTCAGAGGAATGTGAAAACGCATTCAACGGAATCAAAAAGGTTTTGACCAGCTCTCAGGTGCTCGCTCATTACGACCCAAACAAAGAGCTTATCGTGACGTGTGACGCGAGCGCGGCGGGTGTCGGGGGCGTGCTGTCGCAGCCGTGTGCCGACGGCGCGGAGCGACCAATTGCTTTCGTTTCGCGGACGCTAAATAGCGCCGAAAAGAATTATTCACAAATTCACAGGGAAGCTCTGGCTATAATTTTTTGTATGAAGAAATTTCATCAATATTTGTATGGTAGACGTTTTACTTTACGGACAGATCATAAACCCTTAGTGTCTATTTTCGGTCCAAATAATGGAATCCCAACTATGACGGCCAGTCGAATGCAAAGATGGGCGATAATATTATCGGCATATTCTTACGATATAGAATTTGTAAAATCAGGAAACAATTCAGCGGACGGATTGTCTAGACTGCCGATGCGCGGCAAAGAACCGGTTTCGACACCGATACCCGAACAAACACATTTACACTTTGCGCATGACGCATTATTGCTAGATTATAATGAAATAAAAAGTTGTACGGGTCGAGATCTAATATTAGGTAGGTTATTAGGGTTCCTTCGTGACGGTTGGCCTTCCGAATGTGACATCGTAGGCATGCAACCATATTTCAATAGGCGTAATGAATTGTATGAAGAGTTAGGTTGCGTAATGTGGGGACATAGGGTGGTGATTCCGGAAAAATGTAGGGAGAAAGTTTTGAAAATGTTGCACGAGCCGCACATGGGCATAGTTAAATCTAAATCATTAGCTCGAAGCTATGTGTGGTGGGCTGGCATTGATGAAGCCATTGAATCCATGTGTCGTGACTGTAAAGTTTGTGCGGCGCAGGCGGACGCGCCACCGCGACAGGCACCGCGGCCCTGGGCCTGGCCCGGCCGGCCCTGGACTCGGCTACATTTAGATTTTATGGGTCCCATACATGGTAAAACCTATTTAGTAGTGGTAGATGCCATGTCTAAGTGGTTAGAGATATTTCAAGTTCCCAGTACGGCTGCAAACTGGTGCATAGAAAAATTAACAGAATTGTGGAGCCGATGGGGCCTTCCGCGGCAGGTTGTCACTGATAACGGAACATCCTTTACGGGCGGTGAGTTCGGATCATTCGTTAAAAATGCAGGTATAGAACATATTTTTACAGCGCCGTATCATCCGGCGTCAAACGGTGCGGCTGAAAACGCGGTAAAAACGTTAAAACGAGTTATTAAAAAGGCGGTGTTTGAAGGGAAAAATGTGTCAAAAGCGTTGTATACATTTTTATTGTACTACAGAAATACTGAACACGCTTCCACTGGGGAAAGCCCCGCAATGTTGATGTTAGGCAGACATTTACGGACGAAGTTAGATGCGCTCAAGCCGGACAGGGAGTCGAGGGTCCGTCGTGTGCAACAGCGCCAAGTGGAGGACGCGGGCGGCGCGGACCGAGCCATTAGTCCCGGGGATGAGGTTTGGTACAGGCAATTTTTAAAGGGGGAAAAGTGGTTACCGGGTAAAGTAGATTGTAAGTTAGGCCCATCGAATTTTAGAGTTGTAGGAAAAGGGGGGGATGCTCAAGTACATCGTCATATTGACCAATTGAAACGCAGGAGCAGAAGTTCCTTGGTCTGCCCTGACCCGGGGCAGTCATCCCGATCCATACAGACTGGCTCGTCGGAACCCTTGGTATCTGAGGAGGAAGTCATGGGAGATGTCTTACAGACTGGCAGGGGTCCCGATGAGCGGTTAAAGTCCCCTGAACAGTCGGAGCAGGCGCAGCGGTCCGTGGATGCGCCGGGAACTGGGGTCCCTCGGGAGCCTGCCCAGGATTCCGGTAAAACAATATCACCAGGGTCCGGGACACGGCTCGTAAGACATTGTAGACTTAACCGGCCTAACTATAAACTGTAACCAATTGTATAAATTCGTTGTAAGAATTATAAATGTGTATGAATGTACCTAATAAGATTATTTTATATGTTGTTACCTCAGCTTGTATAAATAACAAGATGTCTCTGTATTATAATGATAAGACGTGAAGTGTGAACATAACTTTATTTGGTAATTCATAAATAAGTGTGGAGGAATGTAGTATATGTGGGTAAACATTGTAAACATAAATCATTATTGAAGGTAGACGTATAAACTTTTACATATAAGTAAGATGACGGTGATTGTGTGTGGTATTCGAAATACAGCTGTGTTCCTGAATAAGTCGTTTCCTTGTGCCTCCCGTAGTCAGAACTTCACAGATAGCATGGATTCCAGATTTCAGATGCGTACTCCAAGTGGCTTCTAACAAAAGTACAATAGAGGATTTTTAAAGTTTTAGCTTGACTGAAGCACTTGGAGAGCCTAAGAAGAACAGATTAAGCCAGTCTAAACAATGAAATCATCATCATTCATCACCGGCGTAAATTACATCTGGGCCATACACATAATTTATGATGAGTATTCGGGTTAAAAATTTAAAAATTTTACAAGAGTAGCTGAAGACTTTTATTTTTTAGTTAAATCAATTGTTACTTTTCTGTTTACCTAATCATAATATTTCAAACAATGAAATGATTTTTCTTTATTAAAAAAATCTAAATTTTTCAAAAGTCTCGTCGGCGTTGTGTGGGGTCTAACTGTAATGAATTTAATTATTTTCAATAGACAATTGTTAATAATTGCACAAGATATATTTTTTATTTCTAATAAACATGCTGCTGTTAGCCCTAAAATCTTCGTATAATTTTTACATCACTGCCTCTTTGATTCAGCAACATCAAAAATATCGTTATCAATCTGAGTATTTTACAAGGAAGTATTATCAAATTGTATTTTTTTTTATGAAACTCTTCTATAGATTTTCCTCCATAGCCATGGTGATGTAATTGGCCATTTAAAAGTATATATGTGACATCACATCCTTTAAACGATTTCCTCTATGTATAAGGAAGATATTATGTTAACTGGTAACAGGTAAATTATATAGATATGTACCGTGGAATGGGGTGTCATTGATCAATTTAAAAATTCAAAGGGCTGTATTTTCTAAAATACAAAGGTACCGAAGACGAAAAAAAAATTGGAATATCGGTTTTTACTATACAATCGATACAATGAATTAGATTCTATTTTAAATAAATAATATGTCGATGAAAAATATAAATGTGAGTGGTCAATGTTAAACCGTAAGTGGGGTTACTTTGATACCCCCTAATATTTTTACGGCAAATGATAGTAACCCCTTTAAACGTTATTATTTCGAAAGAACAAAAAAAATCGGCTAAGTGCAAAAAAAGATATTAATTTTTTTAAAGTTTTGGGGTGACATTGATAAAGGCAAAAAAAACTTTTTGAAAAATCACCTTTATTTTAACGTTTCATTGAGATATATTAATTGTAAAAACATAATTAGGAACATTAATCAGTCAAAATCTTAAATGTTAAGTAAAAATAGAAAAAAATCACTACTAGCTACTGCTCGTTCTAACACGTCTTCATTAGAATTCCGATAGGCGCGAGCGCCTAAACGCTTCATATATGTTCTTGGCATAGCGCTGAAAGTAAAAAAAAATCATATAAAGCAGCCATCATTGCAAATATATTGATAATATATGTTAAAAATGTCATGGGGTGAGATTGATCAATGACCAAAGTAACCCCATGCCTGTGATCAATGACACCCCGTATAGAAAATAAACCACCACTGAATGAAATTTTGGAGGTTAAAGTACAAAAACAACTTCTTTCTCAAGCTAATTAAACACATAACAACATAAACTATAATTTTTTCTAGCAACTTGCATATCCAATCTGGTACCCTGGAAGTTATTTTAACCCCTAAAATACGTTAAACACAATACTCACAGTTTTTTATGAAAATCTCCGGTAGTGATCTGTTTGTACGTGCAGCGCTTGGGCAATGTCAAAGAGTGACACACAGTGCTGCCAATGCAAAAGACGAAATTTTTCGGTTGCGTTCAGAAATTAAACAATTCCTGTTTAAAAAAAATATAAAGTTTTTATCAATGTTACCCCGTGAATCAAACTAACCCCATTCCACGGTACCGTTATTTTGTTATTTATTGTACTTCTGTTTATAATGAGTTCTTGTAATTCTGTGAAAAGTTTTCTGCCAAAGGTGGGCCTGAATATTTTGAAGACGCGCTAATCTATAACCCATTTATCGAGGAAGGCTATAAGCTATGTAACATTACGGTATGACCAAATAGGAGGCGAGTAGCGGATGGAACCTCGAGGCAGAGCTAGTAACATACATAAACTTACATATACTTTTCCCGTAGTCATCATCATCATCAGCCTATAATGTTCCCACTGCTGGGACACAGGCCTCCTCTCTTGTGAGAGGGAGTGGGCCATAATCCACCACGCGGGCCCAGTGCGGGTTGGTAGATGTCACATGCCTTCGAATTTTTGGTTCTAGGACATGCCGGTTTCCTCACGATGTTTTCCTTCACCGTTTTGAGAGCAGTGGTGATGAAACAAATTACACAAAGTAATGCGCCTGGCGGGGTTCGAACCCACGACCTACAACTCGTAAGTCGGGACCGATACCACTGGGCCACCACTGCTTTCCCGTAGTGATAGGTAGAAATTATAGATGGCTGTTCTTTTTTATCGTGGGCATAAGATGATTTTATGACAGACTAGCTGTTGCCAGCGGCTTCACCCACTACAACTCGAAAATGATCCCACGGGAACATAAAATCGGGATAAAAACTATCCTATGTGTTAATTATAAACTATCTGTGTACCAAATTTTAGCCAAATCTGCCAAAAATTAATTAATTATTAATTTATTAATATAATAATAATACTGGCAACACTGAAGACTGAACATCAAATACAAACCAATTTTATTAATTAATTCTGTATTTACTTATTAACCATAAATTTTATCTGGAAATCAAGCAACTAAACACCAGAAACGTTTTTATAATACAGTAAAGGCCTATTCAGACCTAAGCGATATTCGCTGCCGCTGTGGGTAGAGGTACATACCGCGCGGGTTTCGCTCAGGTATTTAGTATCAAGTACCGCGGCTAGAGCGACCTGAGCGAAATCCGCTGCCGCTGTGGGTAGAGGTACATACCGCGCGGGTTTCGCTCAGGTATTTAGTATCAAGTACCGCGGCTAAAGCGACCTACCGCGCGTTATTCTACCCACAAGGATAGCGAAATCCGTTTTGATGTGAACAGTAATATTACCGCATACCCACTGGGTTTTCTCTGCTGCAGACGGTAGCGAATACCGCTTAGGTCTGAATAGGCCTTAATAGTGAATTACCGCTTCAAAAATGGCAAAAACAACGTTTATAAAAAAAATCCTATTATGACAGTGATTGACAAATGTCACGACAATTTCACAATGTATGAAAATACGAAAAATATGAAACAAGGTTTGTAGAAGATGCTCACTAGAGCCAGAGCCCGACAAAACGCACGCCCACCACCTCCGGAATCGTCGCTCAGCTCCGCCTCGCCACCGCCGGACCCAGGATCACCTACGTCACCGGCAGCGGCAGTTGCGTCGAGTTCGAGCGACGAGTATTTCTCCCCGCCGACGTCGCCAACACCTGTACGTCGGCAGGGGAGACACCGGCCGCCGAAGAGCTTGGGACCTAGGGGCCAACCGGCCCCGAGCCTGGTCCCCGCTACCGGTGGTTGTGTGCAGCGCATGAGATGGACTCAGTCCATAAATGAAAATGTCATGCGCGCATACTACAGGTACTTGAACCAACCCTAAACGTCTCGGCCCAACGACTTTCGGATCAGGTGCGGGTCATCCAACGTAATCACATGTTGGACGACACCGCACTTGATAGGCTGCGCTCAGAGGTACTAAGCAACCGTACCATCTTATCTCCACCACCACCAACGGCGCCGGCGCCCGTGTCTGTACACAGAGTCCCGCCGCGCTCTGTTATTTCTTCTGTTGTGGAGGAGGATGATGCGGTTGCCACAGTAAGTAGCCAGTGCAACGAACGAGTGAGGAGCGCACTGGAGGATGCGCTTTGTGTGTACCGCTCAACTCCCATGGCGCTTAGACCCCGATTACCACGGCTACCCATGCACAGAAAAAATAGGGCGCTGGTGAGTGCCTTGAACTCGCTGCTTAAGAATCAGTTCGAGAGCAGCGAGGATCTTGCCGATACACATTCGATCCTGTTTTGCGGGGCTGTTGCAGCATGTCGATTAGCTAATGTCAAGTTTCCGGACAGTGACACAGCTAATCGACCAAAACCAGCTGTACCGGCCTGGCAATGCAGGATTGAGCGTCGTATCGGCGAGGCCAGGGTACTCATCGGCAAACTATATTGCTTCAGGGAGGGAAATACACGACCACGTGTGATGCGCTTTGTGAGACGGGCATTCTCGGGGACTGACATCGGTCCTCAAGATTACATGTCCCGTGTCACAGAGCGCATCGACTTCCTGAAGCAAAAAGTTTGTGCATGGGCAAGCCGTATTCGGCGATATAAGCGACGGGTTGATCGTTACTCACAGAATCGCATGTTCCGGAGCGATGAGAGGTGGGTATATAGAGCTTGGGAGCGACCTGAACAAAGCTTGGCTGACCTGTGCCGTCCGGATGACAGCACCACGAGTACATTCTGGCGCAGCATTTGGTCGGTACCGGTCAGTCATGCTGAGGCTGACTGGATGCGTGATGTCGAGCGAGTATGTGAAACTATTCCAGAAATGGAAAAAGTTGTTATAACGCCACTAGATATAGCTAACGCGGTCCGTCCGTTACCCAATTGGAAATCTCCGGGGCCGGACGGACTGCATAACTTTTGGCTTAAATGGCTTACTAGTTCACATACTTGCCTGGCATCTCAATTCCAGTCATCCTTAGAGTCTGGGTCGCTACCCCAGTTTCTAACAACTGGTGTTACCCACCTGCTCCATAAATCAGGTAGTACCACGGAACCCAAGAACTATAGACCGATCACTTGTTTGTCGACGGTCTATAAACTTCTTACGTCCATTTTGAGAGTGAAAATTAATACACATATTGAAAGTAACTCCATTATGTCTGCCTCTCAAAATGGATGTAGGAACGGGTCTCGTGGTACTAAGGAGCTACTCCTCATTGACATGGCCATTAGCCAACAGGTTCGTCGATCTCGCAGGGATCTGTCCACATGCTGGATAGATTACAAGAAGGCCTACGACTCGGTGCCACATACATGGCTCATGAGGGTGCTGGAATTGTATAAGATAGATGCAACTCTACGCGCCTTCCTTGGGTCATGTATGGGGCAATGGAGAACGGTCCTTCGCTATCCAGGGTGTCGACAGATCCAGGCGAACGATGAACCTGTATGGATCAAGCGGGGAATATTCCAGGGCGACAGTTTGAGTCCACTTTGGTTCTGCTTAGCCCTGAATCCTCTAAGCACATTGCTGGAGGAGTCAGGTCTGGGCTATCGGTTGAGGAGAGGCGGTCAGGTCATATCTCACCTTCTATATATGGATGATCTGAAACTCTTTGCCCCCAGCAGATTGCAACTAATGGAGCTACTAAGGGTAACTGAAACTTTTAGTAGCGCCATCAGGATGGAATTTGGTGTGGACAAATGTGCAGTCATGCATGTAAAGCGAGGGGAGATTATGGAATCTGAAGGGATTCAGCTTTCAGATTCCATACACCTTAGATCACTCTCCCCATCCGAGACCTACAAGTATTTGGGTATGTCGGAAGCGTTAGGCATTGCTGTACCGGACGTGAAACAATCGTTGAAGGAGCGCTTCTTTGGACGCCTGAAAAGGGTTTTAAATAGCCTTCTTTCAGGCGGAAACAAGGTGCGCGCCTTCAACGGTTGGGTCATGCCGGTGTTAATGTACTCTTTCGGCATACTCAAATGGACTCAAACTGAACTCGACGCCTTGGATAGGCGAGTCCGTACTCTGTTGACCGCAAACCGGATGCATCACCCACGTTCAACGGTAATGAGGCTGTACATCCCGCGGAAGTGCGGAGGTCGAGGCTTTTTAAATGCTAAGACCCTCCACAACCGCGAGGTATGCAGCCTCAGAGAATATTTCTTGAAAATGGAAGTGGGTATGCACCGAGATGTGGTCACGGTGGACAAGGGACTCACCCCGCTGTCCATGGCTAAAGAGAACTGGCACAAACCTGTAGTACTCAGTGCTGAAGACCGCAGGGAGGTATGGCAAGGCAAGGAGCTACACGGACGCTTCTACCGGGCTCTTCATGGGCCTGATGTAGATTTCCTAGCGTCCGTGTCCTGGCTACGTTCCGGTGACCTCTTCGGGGAAACTGAAGGTTTTGTCTGTGCGATTATGGACGAAGTTATCTTGACGAACAACTACCGGAGACATATTATAAAGGATGGGACGATTGACATGTGTCGGGCATGCCATCGTCCAGGTGAATCCATTAGACATATTATCTCTGGTTTTTCTCGTCTTGCTAACGGCGAGTACTTGCACAGGCACAATCTAGTAGCCAGAATCATCCACCAGCAACTTGCGTTGAAATACAATCTTGTGGAATCTGAGGTACCGTATTACAGGTATGTGCCCGACCCAGTTCTCGAGAAAGACCATGTCACGTTGTACTGGGATCTGCCTATCATCACTGACAGGACTATTGTCGCCAATAAGCCTGACATAGTGGTGATAGACAGATCAGCGCGCCGCGCAATGATAATCGATGTTACCATCCCGCATGACGAGAACCTCGTGAAAGCAGAGAAAGATAAACAAATCAAATATCTCGATCTGGCGCGCGAGGTTGTCGACATGTGGAATGTGAGCTCGGCTATCATTGTGCCGATTGTCGTGACTGCCAATGGCCTGATGGCAAAGAGCCTCGACGAACACCTTTCGAGGCTCTCCTTAGGGGGTTGGATCAAGGGCCTGATTCAGAAGGCAGTACTTCTTGATACGGCTCGTATTGTGAGGAGGTTCCTGTCTCTGGAGCCCTAACCACCGGTAGCTTGGACCCCGCTCCCACACCGGTGGAACACTATTTTTTATATTTTTAAATGTTTTTAACCTTTTTTGTATTTATTAATATTTAAAAATGTAATAAAATATGTAAAATAATGAATAAAGAAATAATAATAATTAAATAATAATAAAATAATAATTTGTTTTTTTTTTTAAGCTATTGCATAGCTTCTATCGCGGGCCTTGAGCGCGGGGACCGAATCCAGAAATTCCGTAACGAAAAAACCTCACGCTCATTTAATTTAATAAAATTATTTTTAAGAGTAAAATAACCTACAAAATTTATTCATGAATGATTTAGATTAGATACAGACAATTAAACTATAGAAATATAAAAATACTAAATTAAAATAAAACTAAACTAAACTATTATAGAGCATCGAAAAATTATTAAATTATTAATTTAATTAAATTATTAATTTATTAAATTACTTAATTATTAAAATTAATTAATTACTGATTTATTAATATAATAATAATAATTTGTTTTTTTTTTTGTTTTTTTTTTTTTTTTTGTATTTTTTTTTTCTTTCATTTTGACTGTTCTTGTTAAAAATCCACAGTGATCCTTCAATAGCCCTTTACGTTCCAGGATCACGTTTAAACCTGATGAGACAGTCCCGCGACCCCGGCAGGCTTTGGCCCTCTAGGGGAACGGATGGCTACCTAAGCTGCTACTATGATGTGGATTAGATAGAATCAATTATACGGTATCCACTAGTTTATGTTATCGTTATAAATTAATATTTCTACGTCATCAATAATGTAGGCAGATTTTGACGACGCCCGTTGGCGTAGTAGACGAGCATTCGACTGCTGCAATAAGTATCGCAGGTTCTATTCCCGCACGGAACAAATTTTATGATCTACAAGTTGTTGTTCTGGATCTGTGCGAAGAAGGAACTAATTTTTTCCTTGAAACTTGTCAATTTGAAAATGTCAAAGTTCCAGTTTACTTTACGTCTCAAATACTGAAAACTCATGATAAGGCCTCGGAGACTGTGCTATTTTTTCGGTTGAAAAGTTATGAACATTTTTTGTGTTCTGAATTTTAGATAGGCAACAAAAATACGAGTACGTAAATCAAAATTTTCTAGTTTTAAAACTAGTGAGAATATCTTAGTGAATACCTCCAAAAAATCTCTTTGGCCCGGGAAGTTTCTATAGTTCTCTGTCATTTCAATTTTTATAGAAAGGACTTGACTGGTTCAAATACCAACCTATCTTTTAAGTTGGTCATTACGTTCCAGGACCACGGTGCTTTTTAAAGAAAGACGTGCCGTCTGGAGACCCCGGCAGGCATAAATCTCAGGCGCTATCGAGGAAACAAGTGACACTTGTCAAAAGCGCGTGACCCGCAAAATCTATTTCAAAATAAAAATCTAAAATGAAAACATAGTATTCCTAAAATATTATTTAAAATGAAAAAATAAAAGGAACCGTAAGATGATTTTAAAATACCTATCCCACCAAAAACATTTCATGTAAAATGTTGCCAAAACGAGCGCATCATTTGCCCTGCCAAAAAGATATCAGATCTCATGTAGAACCAACCAAGCTTCTGAATCTACACGGCCTAACTCTACCGACCCTAACTTCACAAATTCTACACATCAGTAAAAATCTATGGCTTCACCGTTTCGCTACCGTCATGGAGGAGATGCTAATATTTAGTTTCTGAAGTAAATAACGAAACAGCCAAGCAATACATTTTTATTGATGTGTAAAATTTGTGAAGTTAGGGTCGGTAGAGTTAGGCCGCGTAGATTCAGAATTAACTTTGAGCGTTCAAGCTCTACTGACAATATACCTATGTTTCACCGTTGTCGTCTCCCCTGCGCAAGAGTACAGTTATAAAGTATGTAACGCACGTTATAGATCCGAATGTTGACGTATTTTCCTCAAGCTATCTTCAGAAGCACATGGTTACCTATGGTTGGACTAAACTACCGACGTCATGAGAATAAAATCAGTAGCTTCGACGTAAACAATTATTTTTAGGACAGAAATAAATTAGAATGCTGTATGTTACCTTATCGTGGACCACGATAAACATCATCTAGATTCCGAGTAGGTACAAGGTAATCTATGCGCGCCACACGGCAGTGCATTGATTTTTTTTATCGTGGTAAATGGTGGTGATGATCATCAAATGAATCCATTACTGACTAAGATACACAGTGTTCCTTCGATAGCTCTTTACGTTCTTGTGCCACGGTTACTTGACAAGACAATTCCGCAAAAGTCATTGAATTGTCTTTACATAGGTTCTTCTTATGTTGTCCACATAGAACTTCTTCTATCAAATAAGTATTTAATCTCAAGTCAAGTTAGTCTAAAGTAAACATAAGAGACTGTTCAGCGTCTCATCACGGCTTTAGTGGCTGGTTGACACTGAGGAGATCAAGAGCGAACATCATTAAAGTAAAGGCAAATGAATTGACGTGTGGCGCGTGTAGGTTGCTTTGTAAGTATGCTGAATCTAGAGGAGGTTATTTGCTATTATGACCACTGTCGGTACTATCGCCGACATCTTTGTCCACAGATAATAACATCTTATGGCGCTGGCAAAAGTAACATAAACGTTAAAACTCTGATTTTTTGAAATCGTAAAAACAAGTATCCTTTACCTATCTGTATTTACCTAAGTATCCCTTATCACGAGTTTTCACTATTTTACTTTACAGCATCTTTCCAGTATTTACAGGGTTTCTTGTATGAAAAAAATGGAACAGCGCCTCAGGTGTTCGAAGAAGGAACTAAATTTTTCCTTGAAAGTCAACTTGAAATTGTCATAGTTCCAGTTTACTTTACGTCTCAAATACTGAAAACTCGCGCTAAGGGTGGACGGTCAGTAATTTTTGTCAAAATACACAATTTTTAACTTTTTTTTTTTAAGCTGGTGTGCAAAGTTGTACAAATCAGTCTCATTGACCTTTTAAGACAATCTCGCGACCCAGATCTACAATTAATTCATATTTATATCGAATTTTTGACCTTGTTTTCTAAAACCAAACAAAATCTTCAATATCAAATAAACTTCTCACCGATCGGTTCTCAATTCCACAAGACATAAATAATATTATATGTATACTAGAAGACCATTGCTCTTTAAATAAAATTCAACCAAATCTACCCAACTTTACTACCCAACCCAGAAACCGAACCCTGGCCCTTTTGTTTTACTGTGAAACGTTTAATATTCCTCATCGAGACTGAAGACGCACATAAATCGTTCCCCGGCTAACAATACGGGTTCCGTACTGCAACTACATATTTATGAGGTGTCTGCGGAACCCTGGTGATGGCCAATCGATATCCTGGCTGTTAATTGGGGGCTGAGATTGGAACCTTTGTGTCGAGCGAAGTTATATGACATGTGGAAATGGAGAAGAATGGAGGGGTTACCAAAATGGACTACGGATGGAAGAATATCTTCACACACAAAACTGATTCAAAGCAAAATTGATTCAAAGAGTATAAAATATATATTATACATATATACTATATAAAAAAATATATATTCAGACAAAATAGTCCTAAGGCAAGGTAACCACATCCGCCAATTTACATAAAGTTACAGAAAGTAAAGGTACACAGATGTTTATAATAAATAACCTGGATTAATCCATAAGATTTTTCTTCCCAATTTTATGTTCCTGTTGGATAATTTTCGAGTTGTAGCGGGTGAAGTCGCTGGCAACAGCTAGTCTCTTAATGTTAAAATCAAAAACCAGTTGCTGTTTGTTAGTCCCGCTAAAACTCGAGAACGACTGGGCCGATTTGGCTAATTTTAGTTTTGAACGATTTCTGGAAGTCCAGGGAAGGTTTAAAGCCGGTGAGTTAATAAATGAATAAAAAAAAATTAAGGTATGGTACAGTCAGCATCAAAAGTTGCTGACCACATTCGGATTTTTAAAATCGCCGTACACCGTCATAATACGAAAAAATACGGTGTACAGCCATTTTGAAAATCTGAATGTGGTCAGCAACTTTCGATACTGACTGTACGATGTTTGCCGGGTCAGCTAGTTGATTATATTTATGGCAAGTCTGTTTATGGTCTATTTATGGCATCTCTGTTGCTCTCATGAATCGAGGAAGTCATATCAGTACTTAGGTACACAATATTAGGACCGGAGGCCTTATCACGGGTTTTCACGTTTTAGTGGCGTAAACGGAGAGTTTTTCATTATCTATATAATTTATGTCATAATACTTCACGCACGTAGAATTCATGCTAATAGGGCTTTTGCACTGGTCAAATGGCACTTTGTGTAATTTTCCTTTCAAAACATCCGGAATCTTTTTATTACATTTTGCAAATCAAACTCGGTTTTTGTTTGTCTGCACGACCGCATTATTTTTATAAACTCCGCAACGCATTTTGATGCGGTAGACACTATAATTTATTGAAGTATTTGTGTATTACTTTGCTATTAAACTTATATTAAAAGAATCTTGGTTGTTTTGTGAAGTCGCAAAAACCTGTGAAAGCAGAAGCTGGTTGGCAGTTGGTTGATAATTTGTAATTAGTAACCACAAAACCACAATACTTTATAAGGAGCCACTTACATTAAATTTCATCTCCGGAACATAAAATTATTTCAACTTCAAGTTATATTGCTGGTGACACTTTGTGGTTAAAAATATATTATTTATTTAATTTGCACTTGAAAATTAGCAAGTGTTTGAGGATTTCTATAACCACCACGTCACGGTTTGATTCTTAAGTACCTTGGTTACTATTTGATTTTTAAGGTTCCGCACTCGAGGGGTAAAACAATAAAAGGGAACCGTCTGTTTTGGTTTAAGGACATGTGATGAGGAGTGATGACACTCTTGTGACTAAGAGAGTGATGAGTATGAATGTTGATGGATGGAGAGGAAGAGGAATGTCAAAGAAAAGATGGATGGATTGTGTAAGGAATGATATGAAAGAAAAAGGAGTAAATGATACTGTGACGTCTGATAGGGGAGAATGGAAGAAGAAAACGTGTTGCGCCGACCACAAGTTAAGGTTTAAGGGCAGGAAGAAGATGATGACCGAAGGAGATAAATAGGACCCTGTCACTAAGACTACACTGTCCACTCCACCCGTCTGCCACGAGGCTATATCTCATGAACTGTGATACTTAAAATTTTCACAAATGATGTATTTCTGTTGCCGCTATAATAACAAATTAATATGAAAAAAACAGAATAAAATAAAAATTTAAGGGGCTTCCATAAAACAAACGTGTTTTTTTGCTGAATACTAATAATATATTTCTACGTTTATTTGAAATCTTGTGCCGTTAAAGTTTTGGTTGTATGATTGAATTTAAGTATGATTGTGATTTTAATGTAATCTTAATGTATTTATTTTTTTATAATTTTAATGAATTTAATTTAATGAATGTGTAAAATTATTACGGATCTTTTAGACATCTGAAATATATAATTTAATTTTATTTTATTTATAGTTAATGGTACGGAACCTTTGTGCGTTAGTCCGACACGCACTTTACCCGTTGACATGTCTTGAGTATGACGTATGAACGTAAATACCTAAGTGACGTTTTTGAAAGGTCAATGTACTCTCTAACCCCCTTAATTAATAAAACAAGAAGTAAAGTTACGTCAAAGTTAATCCTTAAAAATGTATGGTTAATCCGAAGATTATCCTGGTTGTAACTTTAGTCCACGTTTATTAATAAGGGGGTAAGTGAGCCAGTACACTTAAGTTTTGAAAAGCAAAGTCAATATTATTGTTATTAGTTCTTTAAAAACGATAAAAAACTGAGTGAGTGTTTTGGAATTAACAACCCGGACATAGCAGAGGGGAAATAGAAGGCCAAAAGCCTGCCGGGGCCGCGGGACTGACTAAATAGGTACCTAACTGTGGACCTGGAACGTCGAGGCCATTGAAGGGACACCGTGGATTTAAGTCAGTACGAGTCTGAGTCTGATAGTCCCTTCCGCTGCTTCCAATGTGGGACTCATTTGATGATTAAGCAATAACATAGCAATTAATATTTTGATTCTTCTAAACAAAGGAAAGTGCTATTCTTTGGACCCCTAAGCTGTGCTTGTTCCATAACATGAAGTAGGACATTTTTAATCATTCCAATTTAAATTTAAAGGGGGAGCAGTGGTGGCCGAGTGGTATTCCGACTTACGAGTTGTAGGTTGTGGGTTCGAACCCAGCCAGGCGCATTACTTTGTGTAATTTATTTCATCACCACTGCTCTTAAAACGGTGAAGGAAAACATCGTGAGGAAACCGGCATGTCCTAGAACCAAAAATTCGAACACATGTGACACCACCAACCCGCACTAGGCCCGCGTGGTGGATTATGTCCCACTCCCTCTCACAGAGAGGAGGCCTGTGTCCCAGCAGTGGGAACATTTAAATAGGCTGATGATGATGATGAATTTAACTTTATAGTATCTTACATACTGAATAGATCTATGGCTTTACTTATAACTAGCTATAGCCAGCGACTTGGCCCGCTACAACTCGAAAATTATCCCACGGGAAAACAAAATCGGGATAAAAGCTATCCTATATGTTAATCCAGGAAATAAACTATCTGTGTACGAAATTTCATCCTAATCCGTTCAGTAGTTTTTGGATGAAAGAGTAACAAACATCCATCCATGAATTTATAATATTAGTAAGTTATTGAGATTTAAAAGTAAATCATTGAGCTCATTAGAGCTTTTTTACTTTCAGGATCTTTCAGCTGGTTATTGTCACGCTGAAGAAAAGGGTAGTATATGAGTTTCTGTGTTGATTCACTAATGTGGCTGTATTCATTCTTCTTCCATTATGCTTTTGGCTGTGTGTTGACCATTTTAAAGGTTTGAAGATCATCAGATTGGGCTAGAACAATCAGATAATCAGTACGAGTAACATATGAATTTGAAATGAGCCAGCTATAAACACCGAAAGTAATTTACGACCGCGAGCTACAACAATCTTAGAGAAGTGTTTCCTCGAACTAGCGCTTCCGACAGAGCGAGAGCGCGATACTCGCTACTCTTCCACCCCCGACCTTTCAATTTTCGTCCGGCGTTTCTTATTTAGTTTCTCGCAAATTATCTCCAATTCTTCATATTATTAAACATCCAAGGGGAGAACTAACCTCCCTTCACCCCCCACGGGGCGGCGGGGGGCTTAATGACGGGGAGCGGTCAGTTCCCCCTCCCAGAGCCGGCACACTTGTTTCTTGTAAAATTTTTCCCCAATCTTTATTTTCTTCGTGGACGTATATAATTAGAGTTTTGGTGCGTGCGCGTGTGCGTGCGGGGCGCGCGTGTGTGCTGCGTGTGGCGCGCGTGTGTGCCATGCGTTGCGTGCGTGTATACAGGGTGGTGTAAGACGGGTTATTAGTTTTCTTACCAGTTTCGGTTCGGGATGCTTTTGTTAGATTTCGATAATTTCGCAACGGCCGTCCGTGGGGTGGAAAAAATCAATATAGTTGTTAGTATGTTGGATATGTTTGAACTCGCGTTAATTAATATATGAAGGCGTTGTGTTGGCAACACTGGCTGGGTACTATCTTATGTTGTGACTTCTTAACTATTGGGTACCGCGTAGGTTTGTGCTTATCTCTCTCATTTTATAATAATACTGATAGGTAGTATAATACTGACTCTACATGGAAATTAGTTTCTTGGATGTTATTATTAAGAATATAAGACGAGCACGTGTAGCGCACATTATTATGTTTGGAACGAGGATAATATATAATTTTGTTAGCTTTGCTTGTTCTGTTTGGAATGAAAACATAACTAAATACCTCTATGAATTTCAAATTTTGTAATAAAATATTCATTTTAAAATATTTGTAAAGCAATTTGAAGTTAAATAAGTAATGTTGGACAAAAAGAACGTTTATTTAATTATTTTATAAAATAGTTATAAATGAATTATATTTAGTTTATGAGATACATAAATCGATTTCCTAACAAAAGATGTTTTTTTTTTATATTAAACATTGGTTTCAGTCAATTCAAAGGATAAACATAGATATGTGTTTAGGACAACTAAATAGTATTATTTTAAAAATTAGTAACACATTAAACTAGAAGTATATCTTATTCGAACTTTTACCCACATACCATTAAATGTATGGTCGAAAGTACAACGACCATGATTAACGTAGCTTAGACGGATATTTCTATTTTTATTTTATTCACTATAAACGTTGACAGGGTTATTAACTTATTAAAAATTGCATAAATTTTTAACTAGGGATACATTTTATAAGATTGTAAGGCTAGAAGGGAAGAACACCAATATCAAAAGCTCGAAAATTATTTATTTTACTATTAAATTAAGTGTTACTAACAATATCTCTTAATCACTATGTGAATATTTTTAGTCTACACATTTACTTTATAGAACAACTGTAAAGTGTGTGAAAAACAATGAGTAATAAATGATTAAAAAAATAAGTCCACCAAATCTAACAAGTTCCATTATGTTAACAGCAAGAATGATTTGGGGTTACTTCAGAGATTCTCAATCTTTTTAGCACCTAATGTTATAAGGTTAATAAGATCCACATTAGACGTATGTAAGAAAAAAAAAACGCTTAAAATTGCATTCAAGTCAAAAAAGATCGCACGAGCCATATAACAGTTTGAAGAAACCGCTAAAACGATGTGACCGCTTTGATGTCAAGACGAATCAATGGTCCCCTAAAAACTAACAAATAACTTAAGCTATTGTTACAGAAAGTCGTGACCCCGCCTTACTTACTATGTTTCTGGAGGTAAACATTCCGATCGTTGTGACCCTACACCGCTACATTTATTGTATAAACGTACTTGCTGTTTTTTATGATTGTAAAAGCTATCAAATCGTAATCTATACCAAGGGTTTTTAGTTTTTATTTATTGTTTTCGGCTCGTTCTTTATATTTAGACAATTATTTATAATGTATTTATAAATATTGCTACCAAATATCGCATAATTAAAGTAACATACTGCCAGAGAAAGTCGCATCTTTCTTCCAAAGTATATACTCTGGTGGTCATAGTGACTTGAGTATCGCAACATTATATACGATCATTGAAACCATTATCGAATTACTACCAGCTTTAAAACCATAAACGTAAGTTTCGAATTAAAAAGACAGCTACATTTCTTCATAAACTGTATAGGGATATAAAGAACCGGGAACTTAAAGGGCACGCATAAAAAACTGACATCTGAACCTATTGTGCGAAAGCGTGTCGATTCGACCCCACCTTTCTTGCTACGTCACTGGAGGTAAATACCCCGCTGTCCCCGCAATCGTGGTCACACTACAACATCGAAGTATAGTATACGACTTGTTGTTTTTTTTTTTATAGAAACAGTACTATCGCTCATGTGAAGTATTTTAAGAATACTTTTTTTAAATGTTTTTTATCGATTTGAATTTTGAGTTTTTTTAGAACCTTTTAAACCGACTTAGATAAAAAGGGGAGGTTTTCAATTTGTATGAACCTTTGTATATACATAACACAATACAAGAAATTACAGATAGATAAATAAATGAGCAACAACATACTGTTTATTTCATTAAGAAATCTCTTCTAGCAGACCAAACGATGGAAAAGAGATTATATTCCACATGTATAAGACCCATTTCGGTCTGTCTCCTTTTCAGAATCATTTGTCCTACCTGCTAGGTGTATTAATGACTGCTAGAAAGGTAGATATATACAAATAAGTTGATTTCAAGGTAAAATGGCGGTTTCTGCAGTCATAACTTGGTATAATGGATCCTTTGTCACTACGTCATTATATTATCTGAGTATCCGATGTCCATAACATGCACGTCTTGGTATTAACTTTAAATATGATTAGTTTCTATTTAAGAGTTTTGGTACCAATTTTGATTAAATATTTATTAATTAAACTAGCAAACCCGGCGGCCACTAGATGGCTTCGTTTTTTTTCCTGAATTTTCTTTTTTTCTTTGCTATAAACCTCACGGAACCCGAGACCTTTCCAACGAATGCAAAACCGTGGAAATCGGTTCGTGCGTTCTGGAGTTATAGTGTCAGGAAGGAAAACCCGACTTATTTTTATATAGTAGATTGGAAGTAAAGCCACCAGTAAGAGTAGTATAGAAAGGGTACAAATTAGTTTTTCCCACTTTTTTTTAAATAAAACTTAGTTGACCCACTGCTGGCCTTGGCCTTCCCCATAACTTTACTGATCTTTCTCTATGTGTGTGTGGCAATTTTCTAACAATCTTATAATCGCCGTTAAGGCTTGCATGATGGGTCGCGTGAGTATAAAAAAAATCGTTACACTGGAACGTAAAGGCCACTTTTTTTAACGTTGCTCCACTTTAGGAATATCTCCTGTATTGTGGGTGCGTTTACAAACATAGAAACTCACATACACAAACACCCAGACCCGGAACAACTATTTGCAGATCATACAAATATTTGTTCCGTGAGGGAATCGAACCCACGACACTCAGCGCCAGTCCAATTGCTCAGCCACTGCGCCAAATGTGTCGTTGTAATTGATGGAACGGGGTTGATTTGAGTCAGTCTGACAGTCTCTATGTTGAAGACTCATTTGAACATTTTACAAATAAAAAATAGTTATTTGTTATGCAAGGCTGCAAAGTTGATTTTTGGCGCGAGTACTTGAATTGAAAACTGAGCGAGCGAAGGATTCTAAGATTGAACCGCGAGAGAAACGAGCGGTTCAAATATAGAATCCTGAGCGATGCGAAGTTTTCAAAGGTACGAGACGCAGAAAAACTTTGCTGCCGAGTGCAACACACAACTTTTCACCTCACACAGCGAGGAAATGAAGTGGGGGCGGACCGCCTGCCAGTGTAGAAAAGTAGAAAACAATTGAATACAAGACGTGTTCGAATTTTAAACAATATTTTGTGCTCTAGAGCACAAAATGGAGTTTTGCGCTCAGATTTTGAATGAGAAATAGAATCTTTCCGAGCGGGTGAGGTGAAATAGTTATTTGTTATGCAAGGCTTCAAAGTTGATTTTTGGCGCGAGTACTTGAATTGAAAACTGAGCGAGCGAAGGATTCTAAGATTGAACCGCGAGAGAAACGAGCGGTTCAAATATAGAATCCTGAGCGATGCGAAGTTTTCAAAGGTACGAGACGCAGAAAAACTTTGCTGCCGAGTGCAACACACAACTTTTCACCTCACACAGCGAGGAAATGTAGTGGGGGCGGCTCGCCTGCCAGTGTAGAAAAGAAGAAAACAATTGAATACAAGATGTGTTCGAATTTTAAACAACACTTTGTGCTCTAGAGCACAAAATGGAGTTTTCCGCTCAGATTTTGAATGAGAAATAGAATCTTTCCGAGCGGGTGAGGTGAAAAGGGTTTTTATTGACCTGAGGCCTTAACACGATCCAGTTTAGGCTGTGGGAAAGAGACAGAGCTATACAAGTCGTCTAGCGCCATCTCTTTCCCACAGCCTAAACTGGATCGCGCTAACAGCTCGTGGTAGGCGTCTGTCTCCACAACTGGGACACTAGGGAATGAAATAGTAATAAAATAAAAACAGTAGTTTCAAAACTCAAAGAACTACAATAATAACAAAAGTCATCGGTAAACAGAACGATTAAATAGTAAATTGAAACAGATTCCCCAATCTGTATTCCAAGATAAATGTAACAAGTAAGGAACCACCGATAACGGACGATATCGTCCAACATCGGTCGATATCGGCACATTCAAATGTCCACAGGGCTGAGGGCGCAGGGTACATACCGATGGCGATGTAACGTTCAGATTAAACCTCTTTTGTTAACAATATTTGTAAACTATTTCTTGTTTACATCGGTTACTGTTATTGATGGGCACTTAGGTCTATTATTATTACATTCTTTTTTTATTTAGATCGTGCCGAGTAAAGGATTTTTCAGAGTTTAGGATTTAAAACTTACCTTATCTTAAACTAGAATTTAATAAGAAAGCAGGGTCGGATTAACCTTGTCAGGGCCCCATAGGCAATGCGATTCTTGAGGTCCTTGTACCAATTTTTTCAGGGTATTTCTGCTGGGGACTGTCTCACCAGGTAACCGTGGCCCTGAACGTAACGTGCTATTGAAGGATCACCGTGGATTTTAGTCAGTATGAGCCTGCTCTCAAAACGGTGACGGAAAACATCGTGAGGAAACCGGCATCTCCTAGAAACAAAAAATCGAAGACATGTGATATTCCAACCCGCACTGGGCCCGCGTGGTGGATTATGGCCCACTCCCTCTCACAGAGATGCCTGTGTCCCAGCAGTAGGAACATTATAGGCTGATGATGATGGTGAGCCTGAAAGTCCCTCCAGTCCCTGCCTGGGCCCGCTCATTTGATGATTTTATCACGATAAAAAAAGGGCCTCGTATTCCACGCGCGGGTCAAAGAGCTGTTAGCAATCTTATGAGGCGTAGAGGGCCAAGAGCCTGCCGGGGTCACGGGACTGCCTAAAAAGGTAACCATATGGCCCTAGTACGTAAAGGGCAATTGAAGGAACACTGCGAATTTTAAGTCAGTACGTGTCTGAGAGTCGCTTTCGCTCTAACCAGGGCTGAAGGACTTATTTGATTATTTTGTGGCCTGAAAAAAAGGTATCTACTACTCTAGTCTCCTCTGAAAGTGTTTTTCTACTAATATCTGCTTCTAAAACCCGTTGTTTCAGTACTGAATGGTTCTAAGAACCGCTGAATAATTCGCGACGTCTATTTTCGCACGTGGATGGCGTGTTGTTTTTATGAAGCCTTCAGTACCCTTAGCACGAATTTTCACTCTTTTACTTTACAGCATCTTTCCAGTATTTACAGCGTTTTTGTATGAAAAAAACGGAACAGCGCCTCTGGTGTGCGGAGAAGGAACTAAATTTTTCATTGAAAATTGTCAGTTTGAAATTGTCAAAGTTCCAGTTTACTTTACGTCTCAAATACTGAAAATTCGTGCTAAGGGTACAGATCTTGTGGCGTAGGGTTTAGCATTGAAACGGGAAATATTATATGAGTATTTTTTCTTTAGATCTTGCATATTTTCGGGTACATTTCACGATCTTTTTGTTGTTAGTACAGTTACTGTACCTTAGCACGACTTTTCACTCTTTTACTTTACAGCGTCTTTACAGTATTTACAGCGTTTCTTGTATGAAAAAATGGAACAGCGCCTCAGTACCCTTAGCACGAGTTTTCAGTATTTGAGACGTAAAGTAAACCGGAACTTTGACAATTTCAAATTGACAATTTTCAAGGAAAAAATAAGTTCCTTCTTCGCACACCAGAGGCGCTGTTCCATTGTTTCATACAAGAAACGCTGTAAATACTGGAAAGACGCTGTAAAGTAAAAGAGTGAAAACTCGTGCTAAGGGTACTGGTGTGCGAAGAAGGAACTGTCAATTTGAAATTGTCAAAGTTCCAGTTTACGTCTCAAATACTGAAAACTCGTGCTAAGGGTACTGGGTTGTGGAGGTCCGATAGGCAGTCGCTCCATGTAAAATACTGATATTCAGCTGCATCCGGTTTGATTGCACCCCAGTATAGTTGGGAAAAGGCTAGGCAGATGATGATGTTTGTTTTTAGTATCTATTTTATTTTTCTTCTTAACTCTCTCTTGCTACCCAACTCTAGGAATTTCTCCTGTATCCTCGGTGCGTTTACAAACAAAGAAACTCACACACACAAACACCCCAACAACTGCTTGTAGGTCATAAAAATGTTTGTTCCGTGCAGGGATTGAACCCGCGACACACTTCTTAGCAGTCGAACGCTGAAACCATTGCGCCAACCGTGCCGTCAGTTATTAAATCTTGGTATATAGGCTGAAGAATCTCTCGACTATTTACTTTCATTATTGACAGCAACGGCGATATAATACTAGACTCCTAATAACAGGCGACCGATGTCTGCCAACACATTAGGCAAAAAAGTCTTATATTCGTCTCATTTCGACCAATCCTGTGAGCCGTAAACTTACGTTGAGACAGAACAGACCTTGAGTTAGCCAATCACAACGCAGTACCCCGTCCCCCTCGCTTACGTAGTACCTCAGCAAGTTGGCAGAATAGTTTTTGTTCCTTAGATCGTGCATGCGTAGTCTAGTATTATATCGTCGTTGATTGACAGGCCTGTTGGTCTAGTGGTTAGTGACCCTGACTGCTATGCCGGAGGTCGTGGGTTCGATTCCCACCTAGGACAAATGTTTGTGTGATGAGCACGATCATTAAAATTTGTTCTGTGTCTGGGTGTAATTTATCTATAATATGTATGTATTTAGAAATATATAAGTATGTTTATCAGTTGTCTAGTACCCATAACACAAGCTCTGCTTAGCTTGGGACTAGATGGCGTTGTGTGATAGTTGTGGAATATATTATTATTTAATATATTATTATATTATTATTGTCCTCTTCATCATTAGCCTATTATGTTCCCACTGCTGGGACACAGGCCTCCTCTCTGTGAGAGGGAGTGGGCCATAATCCACCACACGGGCCTAGCGCGGGTTGGTAGATGTCACATGTCTTCGAATTTTTGGTTCTAGGACATGCCGGATTCCTCACGATGTTTTCCTTCACTGTTTTGAGAACAGTGGTGATGAAATAAATTACACAAAGTAATGCGCCTGGCGGGGTTTGTACCAACGACCTACAATTTGTAAGTCGTGACCGATACCACATCACCACTGCTCTCATTCTTCATCTCATTACTGTCATAGTTCTTCTATTTACAGTTATAAGCTATAGTATATAAGGTGACTGGTAATTAGTGTACGATACTTAAACACGTGATTGTGCTCATGATAACCAACAACTTTTACTATGGGAACAAACCTGAAAACGCGAAAAAAAAATGAGCTGTTCAGTACATTTATGTTTGCTTAATGTACTGAACAGCTGATATTTTTTTCACGATTTCGGCTTTGCTCCTATAATAAAAATTGTTTGTTATCATGAGCACAATCACGTGTTTAAGTATCGTACACTAATTACCAGTCACCCTATATATGATAACTAGCTTCCGCCCGCGGCTTCGCCCGCGTGGTGTTTTGATAAAAAAGTAGCTTATGTTGTTTTTCAGATTTCAGACTATCCATATCCAATTTTGTAACAAACGGCTCAGCAAATTAGCCGTGAAACAAACATTTACACAGTTATAGTAAATTAATTTGAATATTAGGGATTATATTAATGGAACGGTATAGATTTGGGTATAGCATTTGGTTAAAAGAGAGTAGGTATGTTTAAAAAAAATTTAAAATATCTGTTTACAGTAGGTTTATGGTACCTATGTATTCCATTAAGTGGCAGAAAGTACCCAGGAAAATTTATTGGTCCCTTATGTCCAAGAGACACTTCCAGGGGCCAGCATCACGTTGTGTACAAAATTTTTTTAAAATGACCTAATTTAAAACATTTTTGTACACAAACGTTTGCTGTTTTGTTATTATTTGTTAAAATGTGGAGATTGTTTGGACTCGACACTCGCGAGCAGGCCACGTACAGTTGGTCATGCGAAAAACAGTTTTTCTCTAAATGGACACCTGCTACTTTAAGTGTTTGCCCTTGCGCTTTGTTAATGGTCATTGCGAAGGTTGGTTTGAGGGGAAACTGGATTCTTTTAAACTGAAAAGGTAAATCTGTAGGGATCATGGGTAGGTATACGGGGAATTAAAACTTCTTCATCTTTAGCTATTCCTGTCATTATAACTGCTCTAATAATATTGTATCCTAGCTCCGTAATTTGCAATCGGGTCCCGTTGCATAGTCTCGGCGCTTCGAGATTTCTCATTAACAAAACTGGAACCCCAACTTTCAGTCTCAGCTTATGAGACGGCACTCCTGACAGCTCTAAAGAGTTTAGAAACTCTGTAGGATAAGATGTCACCTGTTCACTGTCCATGACAATATCTACTGACAAATATTCGACAACATCGCCTTGCACATGTGACATCATTCGTTCATTGATCTGTCCCACGATTTCATTGGTCGGTGCCAATATTGCCATGATGTTCCTAGGTTCAGTGGTTAAAATTTTGTATACAAAAAGTTTGGCTTCGTAGTTCCCGTTCCGAATCCGTTCCGTTCCGTTCGAATTTCGGGAATTCCGTTTGTAGAATTTCACCCCCACGGTGGTAAAAATTTCAAAATGCTAGAACAAACGATTTTAAATTTCAAAAACGCTAGAACAAATTGTTATTTATTTCTTATCAAGTTCCTAAATATAAAGTTTCATGGTTTTATCCCCAGAAATGACAAAATCCCATACAAACTTTCAACCCTTATTTCACCCCCTCACGGGTCGAAATTTCAAAAACGCTAGAACAAATGTTTAAATATATCTTATCAAGTGCTTAAATATAAAGTTTAATGGTTTTATCTTTTAAAATTAAGAAATCCCGTACAAACTTTCAACCCTTATTTCACCCCCTCACTGGTCGAAATTTCAAAAACGCTAGAACAAATTGTTATTTATTTCTTATCATGTTCCTAAATATAAAGTTTCATGGTTTTATCCCCAGAAATGACAAAATCCCATACAAACTTTCAACCCTTATTTCACCCCCTCACAGGTCGAAATTTCAAAAACGCTAGAACAAATGTTTTAATATATCTTATCAAGTGCTTAAATATAAAGTTTCATGGTTTTATCTTTTAAAATTAAGAAATCCCATACAAACTTTCAACCCCTATTTCAACCTCTTCATCCCCTTTTTCACAATAAAAGGTAGCCTATGTTCTTTCTCAGGGTCTAAAGATTGTCTGTGCCAAATTTCATCAAAATCGGTTGAGAGGTTTAAGCGGGAAAGCGTAACAGACAGACAGACAGACAGAGTTACTTTCGCATTTATAATATTAGTTTGGATAACACACAAAAACTATTTTGTTTTTATTGAGGACGGCACGGTTGGCCCTGTGGCCGAGCGATAGACAGTTGTACTGTGTGTTGTGGTGTCGATTCCCGCTAGGAAAAAATATTTGTAAGACCTACAGCAGAGCAGAACATTAGAGCAGTGGTGGCTCAGTGGTATCGGTCCCGACTTACTAGTTGTAGGTCGTGGGTTCGAACCCCGCCAGGCGCATAACTTTGTGTAATTTATTTCATCACCACTGCTCTCAAAAACGGTGAAGGAAAACATGGTGAGGTAACCGGCATGTCCTAGAGCCAAAAATTCGAAGATATGTGACATCCACCAATCCGCACTGGGCCCGCGTGGTGGATTATGGCCCGCTCCCTCTCACAGAGAGGAGGCCTGTGTCCCAGCAGTGGGAACATTATAGGCTGATGATGATGATGATGAAGACCTAGAAGTAGTTGGTACAGGTGTGGCTTTTTGTGTAATGGAATTCATAATATGTATGTTAAACGTACCCAAGATACAGGATAGATTCTTGTGTGGAGCAATATTTTTTTAAAGATAGCTTTTCTCGTGGTGGCTCCTTGATTTTGGCTTTTAAGAGTGAATTAATGGCTTTAGAATGCACAAAAAATCGGTTGTCTGTAAAGTCGGTTTATTGACGATTGTTGAACGTGACGCAACGTCATAAGAAAATACTGCACTTACGTTGCTATAAACAAACAATTGACACGCCGTTGCTAATGGAACGCTACAGAGCGAGGTAACGCCGCATGACGTCATCTTTTTTCGGGCGTGCAGCCGGCCATCGAATTATAAGACGTTATCACGTCAAAAGCACTAAAATGGATAATTTCGTGAACAATTCTTTGCTCTGCTCCTCTATAATTTTTATGGTAAAATAACTAGGTATAGGTAGTTCAAGTTGCTCTTTATTCAGAAGAAGTTAACTCGAGCCCCGCCTCTGTTCAGTATTGTGCTCTAATAGGCTGAGTTTGATACATGAGCACGCGCCTCGTTAACAAAACATAAAGCAAATATTAAAGATCAGCGAAACTTTGAAATAAATATATCAAAGTTACTCTCTTTTCCTTACACGTGTCGACGCTTTTCAAGGACATGCGACATTCCCATCAACTCAACAAAATGTAATAAAACGAGGTCTAACACTGAAACGTTATATTTTTCATATAATCAATTCAAAAGAAACAAAAATTTTCACAAAATTCAACAACAAATAAAACTCTAATCGCAAAAAAATCTCCAACAAAGTGATTTGTACGTGAAACATCGTATTTTCCACAAAATATACAACGAGGGAAAAAAGCCAAAAAAGCATATTTTAAGGCGCGCGTTATAATTTCAGAGCGACACAAATGTTACGTCGACGAAAATTCGATTCGGCTACATTGTCATCCGAGGCTCCGCTACGTCAAAGAAAATATAATAAAAGTGAAAAAAAAATACTACATCACATACGGAATAAAATAAAGTAAAATGAAATAAAAAGACATGCGAAGGAAATACATTGCCATTTCTACAGGGCGCGCACACATACGCGTCGTCCAATTTATAATATTGTTTTCCTTAGGATATATTTTTTCACTAGTGGGGGAGCAGGGTGGGTTCCTCCCCGGGCGAGCCTCCCCACAGATATTATTAAAGACGTATACTCACACATTCTTGCCGAAACGGAGTGTGATTAGATTAATATACGTTCGTGTGTTTGTACTCGTGTCTTAGGGTAGGCGGGGGATGATTTGAGGACGGACAGTCGACCTAATACAATGATATGAGAACCTTTTATAACCTGTGACGGTGAGTGTCAGATTTCAAAAATATGTTCGTAATATTGTGTAATTGGTGGAGGCGGCGGGGCACAGTTACCAAGAGAGGCACTCCCAGGTCAACCCGTTTTAAAATTGGCTTTTTTGCTGAAACAGCGGACCATCAATCAAACTCGCTTCCCTTTCCGCATTGTCTATGTATGTGTAAGGCTATGTTTTTTACTTTTTACGAATAGAGGAAAAATAGTGAGGGTGGTTGCATTAAGGCGCTCGCGGCAATTTCGAATAACAATTAGTGATATGTATGTTATCGTCATCGTTCAAAAGTCGTAGCACCTCGTAGCATCTCGTAGGAAATACAAAATTTTCAGAAAATGTGTTCATGCCGAATGAATAAAATAATTATGAGTAAACGTATAGAAATAATAATTATGAGAAATGAAAGGCAGTAAGTTTTTTTTCTAACACTTACCAAATTACATTTATCGTAGCTTTTTTTAAGTCACTCACAAGTGACAAGTGACAACTACAGAATAGGTTTAGTCTAGTTTTGCTGAAGTTATTTTGGTAAATTCGTTTTAAAGTCGTAGTCAGTAACCAATGAGGTAGTAAACACGGTTGATAGAGTAGGGCAGAAGACTAAATTGCATAAGAACTATTGCAGGTCACGCTTAGCGTGAATGCACCTTTCTCAACTCTCCGCCATAAAAAGCAAGATTTCTTAATTCCAGGAAACCTTCTTTTCACCGTTACACTGAAATAATATGTAATTTAAGAGATTGATTCAATAATCTGTTGTTTTGTTGCAATTAAGTCATACAATTAGAAAATGGTGTTACATAAATATTTTAATTTGTGAAACGAACATTTTCAACAGCGGCTCCGCTCCACTACAACACGAAAATTAATTATTCTACAGTAACATCGGAAAATCGGGTTCTAAAATATCCTATGTTTTAATCTAGGTTATAAACTACCTATGTTTAAAACCCGAATTCACTAAATTTTATCAAAATCCACTCAGTAGTTTTTGCGTGAAAGAGTACCAAACATCCATCCATCCATGCTCATTTTTATTACGAATAATATTGTAAAATTACACAGTGCACTCGTGATTAGTAAGTACTAATAATTGCACGATGCCCCTCCCAAAAACTGCTTGTCAGATTTAAGTGAGTAAAGGATATTATGATCCTGGGTTGATTATCCCTTTCATAGTTCTTCAAACAAACAATTTATGGTCTCATAAAATTATTAGGACAAACCATGCTTGCGGAAGTGGAATATGTGCTTATACATATAGGCCAACGTTATATGTTGTGCCGTTTCTGGAGATATTTTTTTTTCTTATTTTTTTTTTCTTTGTTTTTAAAACGTTGCCCCACACTAGGAATTTCTCCTGTATCGTGGGTGCATTTACAAACATATAAACCTACATACACAAACACCCAGACCCGGAACAACTACTTGCAGGTCATACAAATATTTGTTCCGTGCGGGTATCGAACCCGCAACACTCAGCGCAGCAGTCCAATTGCTCAGCCACTGCGCCAAACGTGTCGTCCAACGCGCCAAATATGTCTTCGTCCACTGCGCCAAATATGTCTTCTGACATGTAGTTACTTGCCGGGGTCGCGGGACAAACGAGCTACCGTGACCCCGGCACGTAAAAGGTTATTGTAGGACACCGTGGAATTTAGTCAGTACAACTCTGCCAGTCTCTCCTGCCCTACCCTGGGCGGGAGGACTCATTTGATTATTTTAGCACGATAAAATAAAATGAAGATAGTTTAAGTACAGTACAGTGGTCTAAGTATGTATATCGTGGTGTACAGTCAGTATAATAATTTCCTAATAGTAAGACCTACAAAAAACTTGAGAAACGTTTCTCGTTGCGAAAATTAATATTCAGTTTAGTTCAACTTTTTTAATTTCTTATGAACTTTCTTTTGTTTGTATTTCTCTCTAGCATCGATGGATGCAAAAAGCTTCATATTTCTTTCAAAATAAATCCCAAACTCCTGTTATCAATTACATTACAAAACTATCAAATCAACAGCCATTACAATGTATTTGGATCCGCTCAGCAATATCCTGGCCAACAATAACAATTTGATAGAAAGTGCCGCAGTTAACATGTAATGGATTGTAAAATGTTACTCCTCCCGTTTAGTTTGTGGCCTTCGAGCCGGATCTTGTTGTGTTTGACCCAAAAATCGCGAATTGTGAACTCGAAACGGATATTATGTATAGCTGTTATTGGTGATTTAATAAGTTTTAACTGAAAATGTGGATAAAAAAGTTGAATTTATTTGTACTGTACCTATGCATGCAACTCTATTTTGAAAGCTGAGATATTTAGTAATAAAAATAGTGGCTATAATGACGATTGATAGTGTAGAAGAAAAGGTGATTGTAGTACTTAATAAAAAATAAATTAAGAATCATTAAAAAAAATCCGTTCCTATTTCGAACAACCTTGTTTACCCTAAGCTAACTAAGTAGGCCCCAAAAAATCATATGCAGTATGCCAAACACGCAGATAAAAAGTAATCGATGAATGATTTACTACATTTTTAATTTCGCTTATCGCTACCACTTTATCTTAAAACTAGGCAGTCCACAGATAAAAATATAAACTTTTTTCGACACAAAATCAATACCGTTCGCCGTCACATATGAGTGGTATACATGTACACTGACGTATACATATTTATGTTAGCTTGGCTGTTCCCGCGACGTTGCTCGCGATTTTTATCTAAGAACGTGTTCAGATGGGCAATTCTTCTGTTGTGTTTAGATTTGGCGGTTGATGTATTAGCTGTTTTAAAAAGTGTGATGTATCCAGTTACCTCGTTGTGGGGTTTAAGCTACCTTTAAAAGAGGTGAGGAACAGGGAGTAAAGTTCCTCATTCTTGCTTGAAAATTTTGATTCTGTCTCCTGCTTGTCATGAGGGGAGGTAGAAACATATTTTTCATACTTCTCCACTATTCTTTTCTGATTAACACGTTCCCTGCGCCATCACTTTCAAAGAACTTTCAGCTGGTGCGTTGGAGACCTAAAAGATCTCGAAACTAATCTACCTTTTGGTGCGTTTGAGACCTAATCAGTCTCCTAAAGATACAGTTTTGAAAATAATTTATATCTTCCAAAAAAACAATCAAATATATTTTGAAGTTTTTGTGGGTGAAAGATAGCCTATTGCTTTATATTTTGCTAGGTTCGCACGCAGTTATGACATTTGAATAAACTACAAATACCAAAAAAAAATATGATATCGATTGTATCTCGTACCGCAACCGAAGATAGTTCAATATGTGTAGTAAGTAGTGATGGGAATAAAATAATATCTCAGTTGTCGATTGAAAAAGTTTCATTTTCTTTTTAGGTGCGTCAAATATTTCATAATCAGAATTATTGTCATTATTTATTAGCCAATGGGGGGCAAATTTGAACATTTTCCAAAAAAAATATTTTACTGGACGATGCAGCAGTATAATCCGGCGTTGATTTTTTGTTAGAAATCTCACCAAAATAGATTTTTTAACACTTTTTTCTTTTAAAAGCACTCATTGTATAACAAAAATTTATACGCGAATGTTATTTCGCAAACGTGCGCGCGACATCCCACGTCGATGCTAGGACAACACTAAAACGAGTCACCTTCCCTCTCTTGCGTCTACGAGGCGTACGATTCCACGAGTACCGACATATCTCCTAACGCAAGGAATGAAAATAATTACAGTACTGTGCGTTAGGGACCTAATCCATCTCTAATTTCTTTTTTAATGTCCTTGAATTCAGCTTTAAGTAGGAAGCAAATATGTATATTTGTC
The DNA here is from genome assembly GCA_954870645.1 of Agrotis clavis. NCBI lineage: Eukaryota > Metazoa > Arthropoda > Insecta > Lepidoptera > Noctuidae > Agrotis > Agrotis clavis. The sequence goes on along the minus strand of OX940943.1, from coordinate 1,740,168 downwards.
CTACTCATACCTAAAGAACTTTACACGTTAGATCCTCCCGCAAGGAGTGTAACAACACGATTATGTTCAACGCACAATACAAAAGTCCTGCAAGAGATCTGATAGATCTCGTAATGCAACGAACGTGTTAATTTCATTGCAGGATCCAAGACAGGTAAACTTGTTCTCCGGGACACGTCGAGATTCATTGTCTCAGCGCTTTTCTGGTGGTTGCATCTGTTGATTCTGGTTTTCAGGAGTTGCAGTGGTTTGATAATAGGGTTTGTCCCAATAAATAGTGGCTATTGAACGATAATTGTGGTCAACTTGTACAGTATAATATATGTTTATCACGATATACAATCTGGTTTTCGTTCTTAATTAGCGTAGATGGCGCTGCAGTACACGTTGTATAATGCCTTTACGCTACCCATTCTCACAGTCGTTCTGTAGACAAGACTCCGGAATGAGTTATTTTTTTTTTAAATGGATTTTCTCTTAGCCCCAGCCAAGCCCAGAAGAAAAGTTGAGGCCTGAGATGAAGTTAGCTAATCTAGAAAGAAATAGAACTTATGCGCATTGATGGAACACAGTAAAAACTGTTTGGCGCCGGACTCCGACAGGATGGTGGTTGCGAACCAGGTGGCTCTGGTGGGGCATACCACCACCAGTGGGAATGCTCAGCTGTCACTGCATGTAACAGATTGCCAATAGTGCCGTTGCTCGGGATGTGGTCATCCCGAGCAACGGCACCATGGGCTCTCTATAACTGGTGTTAGGAGGTATGGCTATGGTAATGGCACACAGAAGCGTCAAGCGTCAGCAACAGCCTTAGGACTTATGAACGTTAGGATAGGCATGTTTTATGATGGTGCAAAGTGAATAGGGAAATATTGGCATACAGTGAAACCTGGTTAAGTGAGACCTCAAGGGACCTGCAAATTTGTCTCACTTAAAGAGGTATTCCACTTACGCAGTGTCTCAGATATCCTGGTATAAGTAAATATCTGTCTCATTTACAGAGGGTTCCATTAATAGAGGTCAGAATACAGGTTATCTCAATAGTAGAGGTGCGATTATCAAATAAAATAACGTAATACGTAAACATTATACCTACGTTAGTTTTAATCTTTATTGGGAATCAATGTAATTATGTAATGTAAATAATGTAATATGTTTTTTTTTTTAATATGCAGTACAAAAATGAATGAAATAAAAATTAATTTTATTTTTATTCTGGATTATTGATAATTTGAGCCTTCGAATAGACATGCGTATGATAGTAAAGCAAAACTAAAACTGAAGGTCATTGATGCTCAAAATTAGTTAAGTGCGGAATTTGCGGGTAGAATCAGAATAAGTAAGTAAACAAACAAAACGATGTTGTCTCAGTTACAGAGGTTAACGCAAATAAAATTTATTTGCTGTCTCAGTTATAGAGGTAACTATGACGATAAAATCGAAAGAACGAATCCCAGTTATAGAGGTTCGCTTCATCCCACTAACAGAGGTAATACAGTGCCAAAGTGTTGGGACCTCAGCATGAGTACCAGTTATGGAGGTTTCTCACTTATCCAGGTCCCACTTAACCAGGTTTCACTGTATATGCTATGTCGTCATAATTCTGACTCAAGCCGAATGGCAGATACCGAGGATCGATTCAAGGTTTGTGATTCTAGAGGCTTATAATATGACTGACAATGATTGATTGGTCTAGTACTAGGTCGGATTATTTTAATTCTTTAAGGAAAGGCTTGCGTTTGACTACTATCTTAGGATGAAATGGTCAACGGTGAAAGATGTTTGCCTAAAAGTAACCTAACTCTTAACTCAAAGACATTTTTTTTAAAATCATCATTTGAATCAGGGCAAGACGGGACGGACTGTCAGACTTGTACTGACCAAAATCCACGGTGATCCTTCAATAAATTACGTTCCAGGGTCACGGTTACCTGATGAGATTGTCCCGCGACCCCAGAAGGCTTAGGCCCTCTAAGCCCCGTCACATTCGAGACGGAGTGGGAAGCGGTCGCCTCCTTCTGCGAAGCAGTCATGCTCGCGAAGGAGGAGGCGGGCCGCGTGAGAGAGAGGACAATGTCCTCCCTCCGCCCCACCCGCGGTGGTGGACGCCCACGGCGACGGACGTCGTAAGACGATCTCCGGCCACCGTAGGCGCGGGCGGGCATGCGGGCGGCGAGTAAAGGGCAACTCGCTGTCCGACCATGGACCATGCCCGGGTCGACGGCGCGTCGTGTTCCACGCGCGCCTCAAAGAGCGTCAGCATAATGACGGGGCCCCCTCTCAGAGGGCCAAAGCCTGCCGGGGTCGCGGGACTTATTCTATCACCGTGACCCCGGAACATAAAGGGATATTGAAGGACACCGTGGATTTTAGTCAGTACAAGTCTGACAGTCCCGCCCTGCCCGGGGTGGGAGGACTCAATTGATGATTTTACCACTTAAAAACGAAAGCCCCGTCACATTGCTGGCAGATCTTTAAAGCGCGCGTAGAACACGACAAGCCCTCGACCCGGGCATGGTCCATGATCCGACTGCAAGTCACCCATTACTCGCCGTCCGCATGCTCGACTTAATACCCTAAAGTTTGAATCTTTGCAAAATACTTTGTACGTATCGGTGTAGTAGCGATGGCGTATGTCTATAGAAATTCTCCTTTTTCCACTTTCTTTTTAATGAGATTTGAATCAGCTATGTAAATCATTTTATAAATCTTCATATATTAGGTATAATAAAATGCTGACATGAATGAGGGATGTCGTTCAAAAGGTCGCACGTGGATTCAAAAGTAGTACTAAATTAGATAACTATCGCAGCACGTGCCTTTTATGGTTTTGGACTGGTTCCATTGAAAAGTAGCTTGAGGTTGTCAACACTATTAATATTCTGATCGGTCCATTTTGCTTCCACGAAGTATCCAATGACGGGGTCCTTAGAGGGTCAAAGTGTGCTGGATTCGAGGGACTGCCTTATCAGGTAACCGTGACTCATGGCTATTGAAGGACACCGTGGATTTCAATCAGTACTGTCTGACAGTCCCTCCCGTCCTGCCCTGGACGGGACTTTTCATAGGGGCTGCTATTGGGGGCCCCTTCAGATCGCTGAAAGCATGCGCGTGTGGAACTCTAGCGGACGTCTGCATGCCCCGGCCTACAGTGGCTGGACATGCCGAATTACGGGTTTCTTAATCTTGAAGATACGAGTATAAACACAGATAGCCCCGCAAATACCTTTCATTTAATGGAACCCCATATCAGATCAATTTTAATGTGGATGAAATTGGTACACAGTGTTTGGCAATTTCAAAAAATAATTTCTCGGAACCCTGGTGAACTTGCTATTGAACCAACTTTGGGAATCGCTGCAGTAAATAATCACCCATCAAATGCAAAACCGAAAACAACAACAAATAGATCCACGTCCGTTACTAAAAATAAAATCCCGGTCAACTTTTCGGTCGCCATTGGGTTGCAAAATATTGTCGTCTGAACAAATCCTTTGTCCTTGATTGTTTGGATATCGTTATATATAAATAGGTTCACGGCCTCACTTCGGGATGTTCACGCTAGCTGCTAATGGGGGTAAGCTGATTGATGGGTGGTTTTTAAAATGGTTGTTGCGGGGATTAGGATGCGGGGATGGTGATGGTCATTTTAAAGGGTCAATTCGTGCAATTTATTTAATTGGAGTATGATGTTTTATAATAATTATAAAATCTGGGTGTCATTTTTGGGAATTGAAAGGAATAGCGGATGATCGTGGCCGTTGGAAGGAATGGAGGGAGGACTTTACCCAGTGGTGGGACAGTATAGGCTAGTAATGAATACTTATTTTTAACTTTTCGACTTCATTTTTTCTTTCTATTTTTTTTTTTGGAAAACGTTGCCCCACACTAGGAATTTCTTCTTCCTGTATCGTGGGTGCGTTTACAAACATAGAAACTTACATAAACAAACACCCGAAACAACTATGTATTTGTAGATCATACTAATATTTGTCCCGAGCAGGGATCGAACCTGCTTCACACTGCACATCAGTCGATCGCTCATCCACTGTGCCAACCGATATTCACTGATAGTTTTACTGATAGTGTGAGTGGCCATGAATTGCAGTGTTCTAGGCGCTAAGCTAACTGAGGCCTTACCACGCGATCCAGTTTAAGCTGTGGGAAAGAGATAGAGCTATACAAGTCCTCAAGCGCCATCTCTTTCCCACAGCCTAGACTGGATCGCGTTAAGAGTTCATGGTAGGCCACCTGATCTGCATATTCGTAACACCACATTGCGTTCCAAAACACAGATCACCGACGTTGCTAAAATGGCCGCTAAGCTGAAGTGGGACTGGGCTGGCCACGTCTGCCAGATGCCCAATGAACTGTGGGCCCGAATTACCACCATGTGGAGCCCTGACACAGCCAGAAGTCGTCGCGGCAGACCTCGCAGAAGATGGCGGTATGAGCTTGACAAAACTAGCCACCAGTGGCTCACACTAGCCCTAGATCGATATAGTTGGATGTCATGGGGAGAGGACGTTGCCCAGCAGTGGGATGATACAGGCTGACAGTAACAGTGAGCGGAAGGTACTGTCACACTCTCGAACTGAAACAGGATGTTTTTTAGCCTCAGTTCGGCTGCCCTTGGGGGTCCCGCGATTCATTGATAGAGACGCACCATCGGAACTACAAAGTTTGAAATATCTGAACACATACAAAGGATTTTATGAAAATTCTTCCTCATAAGGGAGGGGTTAAATAAAAATCCATTAAACACACAGCTTTTCTTTTTTGTTTAAAACAAGAACTTTATTAATTTTTAGCTATAAAATATTTACATTGATTTCAATACACAGCTTTTCTGAAATAAATAATTTTATCACAGAAGCTTTTAAAATTGATAGTAGCTAATCTACCCTTTTTTTTTTTTTTTTAAAGCGTGGTAAAATCATCAAATGAGTCCTCCAACCCCGGGCAGGGCGGGAGGGACTGTCAGACTTCTACTGACTAAAATCCACGGTGTCCTTCAATAGCCCTTTCTGTTCCGGGGTCACGGTAAGGAAATAATCCCGCGACCAGCTAATCTACCTACGTGTTTATTAAAATTTCAAGCACATCCGTGAAAATACTCAAAAAGTTCATAAACATTAAGTTAGAGTGCTGTTTACCCTCCCAATGATAAAGGCGACATAATCATAATACTATACTGTAAACACTATGTGGGGACATCTCTGCCAACCGCTCTTAGCCCTTGATTTGTGTTTTAGGGTTCCATAGGAATGAAACAGGAAACCCTTTTGGGGATTTTTTTTTATTTTCAATAAGAGTTCTTTTATTTTTCTACAAATAATGTTAATCAGCGTCTTATTTAATAATACACTATTATTATAAAATACTGAAACTTATAATTTCATTCTAAAATTAGATTGATAAAAGTTCTTGTTATCCAATCTGTAACTCAACATATCTTCAAGTAACAGGCAAATTCTATATATCAGATCGTAATATAGGTCATTCCAATACACAAAATTCCTAAACGTCCGCCCGGAATCGCCCTACTTACCTTGTAAATTAATAGAATTTGCTTACATAACTGAAAAGTATAAAAATACTGTGAATAATGGAATTACACTCGGCTGGATGGAGAGACTTAATTATAAGGATTCCTTACAAGTATCGTATTCTAATAAAGTCACTAATGAGGTCGCTAAGTGCTACATTTTAAAGAAAACGAATAATATAAGGTTTCGCGTAATACGTGGATGAAAATAAGCCACTCTTATACCACTTGTGAGTGTCTTAAGATTGGACAATCGGTTTAAAGTTTATGGTGTAAGAATTAGGGCAATTTTACTATGTAAGCCACCTATTTTTTTTGTTTTTTTTTTTTACATTTTTTTTATTGTTTTGATTATTTGAGGAAACAATCATTAAAATTTAGGGCAATTTTACTATTTAAGGTTGGCTACTTTAAATAGTAAAATTGCCCAAAATTTAGGGCAATTTTACTATGTAAGGTTTTTCGGTTTTTTTTCTTACCGTATTTTTACGAGCTTACATTATTTGAGGGCCATTACTTATTCAAATTATTTATCCATTACTTAAATAATATATTTGATTACTTAAAACCGTTTCTCGCATGCAATACTAGTGTTAAATATATACATTTTTCTTCCAAAAAAAAAAAAATGTACGGAACCATCACAAAATGCCCAAATTCGACCACAAGTGCAGCTTTAAAATGTACCCGCGTCAGTCACAGGCATCAATTATAAAATTATAAGCCCTTAGCACCTGGCAGCGGGGGTGTGGGTCGCGGGTTCGACTCCCGCCCCGACTGATTGAATATAAATACGCGGTGACATGTCTGTTGAAACGGAAAGGGATAGAGAGGAATTGTAAGTCAAAATTTTAAATTTTGGTGTTCGTTTGAAATTTTAGACTCATTGTATTATTTTAAGCCGTAAATTACGCTTTTGTCTGTAATATTTGAAAATTGAATTTGTCCTATTAATTGAAACCCAATCTGTGTTATACCAAGTACTGTTTTAACCGACTTTCAAAACAGGAAGTTCTTTTACATTACACAACTGTAGGTACTCCAATTTTAATTTAGGTGGTTTATTTTTGTTATAAGAATAAATAGGTAAACCATTGTCTTTATTTATCTGTCACAAATATAAAAACCTCAAACAACTAACCCAGAAACCCAATCAAAACCTTTCAAAAATAGTTCACAAATAATAAAACAAAACAAAAATAATAAAAGCCGAAATCGCCAAAAAATCACGCGTTGACATTTAGGAAGTCTCCAGCGCGCCTCGGCGGCGCCCGCATGTCATTTCATCGTCCATTATAAAATGTCGGCCGTAATCGGCCTTTATTTTTATTTTATTTGCCAACCACCCCCCACCCCACACGCCTCCCCCGCGACCGATATTTCAAAGTTAACGACTTCGCAGTAAAATATAGCACTTGACTCGAAAAAATGAATGAATATTGAGTGGTGTTCGTAAAATGGAACCACAGTTTGTTCAGTGATCAAATTTTTGTAGTTGTAATTATTTCGGCGCCGTGTTGTCTCTGTTTTGTTTTTTAGCAGGCAGTGAATAAGACTGAACGCGAGGAAGGATGGTAAATCTCACACTTAAGGCAAAGGAGAACATTCAGGCTCCATACATTTTTGGGCCTTTTCTGAAAGTGCCGGCCAACGAAAAAAATTGGTACCTATGGGTAGTACTAGTCATTTGGAGCAATAGTTACTATGGCACAAAAGTTGTAGGATTGCTCTCGGCCAAGTTATAGAAGTTCGAAGATTCGTAATTCTCATACATTTTTTAATTTCTGAAAGTGCCGAGACTCACCAAATAATGATAAGTATTGCTAGAACTAGCGACCTCAAGCAATTTAACATAACGCCTGTAATCCCTGAGGGGTTGGGCAGAGGAGTACCGAATAAAAATCTGTTTATTTTTTGTGAAAAGTAGTAAAACATTTTAAAATATACCAATCTGTTGGTGGGACCGGCATCGGGAACAGAATCTAGGTTGCCTGTGGTTAGGGGTCTTGGGAAAGGAATCTCCTAACAATACGAGACGTGATCAGCATCATCATCCTCAGGGCGTTATTCCCGGTTGCTTCCTTGGCTTCCACCTCGGTGCCCGGGGTCCGCCTTCCTACCTAGACGCCTCCACTTCGCACGGTCTTGTGCATCTCCTGCCGTGAGCCCGTTAGCACGCATATCGTCCCTTACGACGTCAAGCCAACGTTTCTTCGGCCTTCCTCGTTTCCCTGGCCCCGGCGGAGGCGGCATGGCAAGGCATTTGTTTCCCACGTAGTCTGCCGGTTTCCGTAAAACGTGGCCATACCAGCGTAGGAGACTTTCTTGCAGTTTATCTGCTATGTCACGGACATGAAGGCTGCCGCGGATGCGGGAGTTTTTAATGCGGTCCTTCCGCGAGACTCCGCACATCCAGCGCAGCATATTCATTTCCGTGACACGCAGGCTCTGCTTATGTCGCTCAAGTATAGGCCACGCTTCACTGCCATACAAAAGCACTGCCTCTTTTTGAATCAACCCTTTTTAGGGGGAAATAAAATCATCAAATGAGTTATCTCGCTCTGGGCTGAGCTGTAGAGACTGTCAGACTCCTGCTGACTAAAAGTCCACCCTCTTCATTCGGTTGCCCTTTGCGTTCCAGGGTTCTTCGGGTCGCTGCAATTGCGGCTATAATACCCCTCTTTGAGGAGTGGCTGGAGAGACGTTACGGCGTCCTGACCTATCGGATGACGCAGGTCCTCACCGGACACGGAAGTTTCGGGAGGTACCTGCCATGTGTCGGATAGGGGGGGAAGGGACGCCCGGGTGTCACCACTGCGAAGATCACCTGGAGGACACGGTGGTGCATACGGTGCAGGACTGCCCCGCTTGGGCAGAGCACCGCCGTGTCCTCACGGAGGCGATAGGCGGAGACCTCTCGCGCCCGGCATTGGTCGAGGCCATGCTGCGGGGCGAGACGGAGTGTGAAGCGGTCGCCTCCTTCTGCGAAGCAGTAATGTTCGCGAAGGAGGAGGCCACTTCTTCTGCAGCAGTAATGACAGCGAATGAAGAGGCAGAACACGCGAAAGAGGACGCTCTCGAAATCTTAATCCTGTCGCGTACGGCATGTAATGCGGAGCTAGTTGTCTTATCAAGGATCAGGCCCAGAACGACATCATGTAGTGTTCCACGCGCGTCTAAATAAGCTTTTAGTGGCCCTTATGGAGCTAAACGCCTACCGGCTTGCGGGACTATCTCAGCAGGATAGGTACCGTAGCACGGTTGATGATTTTATTACCCGAAAAACGTGATTGATTCAGAAAGCAGTACTTTTGGTCACGACTTGTATTGTTAGGAGGTTGCTCTCCCAAGAGGCCTACCACAGGCAGCTTCGATTCTGTTCCCGATGCTGGTCCCACCAGCTGATTTGTATATTTTAAAATGTTTTTATTACTTTTCACAAAAAATAAACAGATTATTTTTCATTTTAATTCGGTACACCTCTGCCCGGGTTGGGCAGAGGTGTTCAGGGATTACAGGCGTTATGTTAAATTGCTTGAAGTCACTAGTTCCAGCAATACTTATTATTATTTGGTGATTCTCGGCACTTTCAGAAATTAAAAAATCTATGAAAATTACGAATCTTCGAACTTGTATAACTTGGCCGACAGCAATCCTACAACTTTTGTGCCATAATAACTATTGCTCCAAATGACTAGTACTACCCATAGGTACGAATTTTTTTCGTTGGCCGGCACTTTCACAAAAGGCCCAAAAAAAATGATGTCCTTTGGCTTAAGATGAGAGTAGGTGATACTGATTATAGATACACAATAACCCAATTTTTTTTTAGCCGAGAAGTTCTTTTTTTTTACCAAAACATTTAAATTGGTTATGACTCTCTGCGAAGAATTCCTCAGCCTCAAATTCTTTTTGCATTTGTTTAAATGTATTGGATGAAATAGGGAAGTACAAAAATCCGACAAATTTTCGATTTCAGTGTCACTCCAAATTAACTTTTTACAAAAATTTGTTGCATTTTTATACATAACTATTCTAATACAATTTTAAACAAATACAAAAAGAATTTGAGGCTGAGGTTCAGTTTTCATATTTATGTCATCTCGAAAAAAAAAAAGTTGTATTATTGTGCATCAGCTGTAATCAGTATCACCTTCTTTCAGCATGTGCCAAATTTCAGTGCCGGAGGAATTTTTCGAAAGTCTTCATCATGGACCTAAAAAAAAAGGCGGACGGAACTTCACTAAGAAGCGATTGAAGCACCACAATGGCGGCGGCGTAAATATGTGTGCGTGTGTATAGGGATGCCAGATGAAGGAAAAAATTACCCATTTTTAAACAATATTTAATTAAGATCTCCCTTGAACTTAAGTTTAATTACAATTTTTTTGTGACGGAGCACATTGGATATTAAAATATTTACAACTCGTTTAATGTTAAGGGCGGCCAACCCGTCTATCTTTTCATACAAACGCTCGTACGTGATTATGGCGTTGTAACAGATATTTCTTTGAAACTTTTGAACTAATAGGCATCTTGTGCACTATATCTAGGTTTCTATCAAAACGCGAAATCAAAATTTTAAGAAACAAATTCAGTACAAACCCCCAAAAATCAGCTTTTTTGCACAAATTTTATGTGATGTTTGGGCGTTCGTATATTCCGAAAGTTGGCAACGTCGCAAATGGTTGTCAAATATTAACAAGTTTTAATTAATTTAGCATTGTTACTGTATGAAAATAAGAAATAAGGCTCTGTAGTGCACTAAAAAAATGATAAGGGAATGCAATAATTAATATCGTAACACCGAATATATAGTTTTAGATGTAAAAAAAGCATTTGGAAGCTTTCCAAATGCCTTTTATACACCTGTAACGGTTCCAACATCAAATTCAGTGTTTTAATTACATTCCTATATCATTTTTTTTTTAATTTTCATTTTAATTCGGTACACCTTTGCCCGGGTTGGGCAGAGGTGTTCAGGGATTACAGGCGTTATGTTAAATTGCTTGAAGTCACTAGTTCCAGCAATACTTATTATTATTTGGTGATTCTCGGCACTTTCAGAAATTAAAAAATCTATGAAAATTACGAATCTTCGAACTTGTATAACTTGGCCGACAGCAATCCTACAACTTTTGTGCCATAATAACTATTGCTCCAAATGACTAGTACTACCCATAGGTACCAATTTTTTTCGTTGGCCGGCACTTTCACAAAAGGCCCAAAAAAAATGATGTCCTTTAACTCATTACTAACGTAGCGCAAGCGCCAACTGCACGCCATTTGTTAATGGCCGCTTGCAAATGATGTCCTGATGGCGCTTGCGCTACGTTAGTGTTAAGTACGCCTAAAGAGTGTATGTCCCCATTATACCTCGCGTCCGTCTTAGACACTGTTCCCCAATATCTCCATTCAGCCCGCCCTGTGTGTCACTCACCTAAAAAGCGATTTATTAAAAAATGATAACCTCTTTTCTGGTTATCAATTTATGAACTTTTTTATAGATACATGTTGTCTATCAGTTGTTATCGTTATCATAATAAAGCTAAAGTTGTTTTGTTTTTTCATTAAATTGGTAAGTTTGCCCTAAATGTTCGGTCTAGTTACCTATTTTAAATGAGTAGCAGTGAATAATGAAACCATACATGGACTTTGCTTTGATTCGGTTTTTGAGATGTATTGTGCAAATCAGAAAATTGTTTCAAGACTGTTAGATGAAGAAATAGAGGAGATACAGGCACCCAACGACTCTAAGGTATTTCGATACTGGTTGGGCAAAATGTTTCTTCATAATTTTATGTAGTTTTTGTACACATATTTATTTATCTCGACAATAATCTCAGACATACCATTTATTTTCCAATGTATTTTAGCCGCCCTGTCTGGAAACCCTGCTTACTATAGATAGATATTTGGGTAATTTTAGTATTTTAAAATGGTATTTTAAAACCTGACTCCCTAAATTGGCACAAGCCTATGGGTTTCCTATTGTTACCCATGGTGATTTAGGTCACACCGTTTGGGGCGCGGCGCCCAAGGAACTTGTAATTAGACCAACCAAAGCCATTAACAAAAAAACTTGGAAAAAGAAAAACTCATTAAAAATATTTGGGAAACATTTTAAAATGAATGGAATCTAAATGACATCCACTTTTCAAAATGATTAAGTGTGAGTTTAAATGAAGTGGGTTAGAGTTCCGTATATTTCGACACAAAAAGGTTCTCATTAGTTGTATGTTTTATAGTTTTTAGAGTCAATTTTACTTGCTTACAATCAGAGGCAGCGCATTCTAAATATTGGAAAAATCCTGAATTTATCTAATTTTATGCAAACTTTTCGACTTATAACTGCACAAACGGATTATTGGTAAAATAACTTCCTTTTCTGGGCAGTTTCGTAAAGACAGCCACGTCAATATACTATTTAGCTGAAAAAATGCTGTATCATATTATTGTGAAATTGTCTCAATTAGTAGTTTTGTATTTTGCAAAATTGATCAGTAAACAATATTTAAGTATCTAGATTGACTTACTTTGACTTAAGGTCCTATGTCCCCTAGATGGGGCAGAGGGCGTCCACAGATGTCTTCCATCGCGATCTGTCTTGAGCTTCACGCTTCACCTCGCTCCACGTCAATCCAATGCTCGCCGCTTCCGCTAGCACGGTGCGTCGCCAGGTTTGACGGGGACGGCCACGCTTTCTTTTCCCTTGGGGATTCCAATCCAAAGCTTGTTTGGGTATGTGGTCAGGGTCCCTTCGGAGCGTGTGGCCAATCCATCTCCACTTGCGACGCTTGATCTGGTTGTCGATCGGGCTCTCGTTGCATTTCCCCAGCAGCTCTACGTTGGAGATGGTCTCGGGCCAGTAAATTCCGAGAATGCGACGAAGACAACGGTTGACGAAGACTTGTAATTGGCGTGAGATGTCCTTTGTAACCTTCCACGTTTCGCACCCGTAAAGCAGCACGGATTTTACATTGGACCCGAATATTTTAAGTTTAATCCTTCGGGTCAGTTTCCGCGATTGCCAAACAGGTCTCAGCTGTGCGAAGGTAGCTCTGGCTTTGGCTATCCGTGAGTTGATGTCCTCCTCACTACCACCAGTCTCTGACACGACGCTTCCGAGGTAAGTAAATTTGTGGACGCGTTCCACTGCCTCTGTGCCAATCAGCAACGGTGAGCGATTCTTCACACCAGTTCTCATTTCCTGGGTCTTCCGGATGTTTATTTTAAGCCCTGTTATCGCCGCTTCCTGTTCCAAGTCGTTCAACTTAGCTTGCATATCGGCATGGGTATGACTCAGCAGGCATAGGTCATCGGCGTAATCCAAGTCCTCCAAGACGTTGGATAATCCCCACTCTATGCCGCGGCGCCTGTTCTCTAAGATGCGAAGCATTATTCCATCAAGAACGACTAAGAAAAGGAGCGGCGACAGGAGGCAACCTTGGCGAACACCCGCGTGTACTGTTACGTCGTCCGAGATGAGGCCGTCGTGAGTTACCTTACAAGAATAAGTCTTGTAAATGGTTTGTAACAAACGGACGATTTTCGGCGGCACTCCAATTTCCAGGAGGCGGGACCAGATGCTAGACCACTTCAGCCTGTCAAAGGCTTTTTCGAAGTCGACAAAGGTTAGATAAACCTCCCTCTGCCATTCTGATGCCTGTTCCAATATGATTCGGAGAGTGTTTATCTGGTCCGTACATGAGCGGTTCCTGCGGAATCCAGCCTGCTCATTGCGTAGAAGAGGCTCCACGACCTTCGACAGTCTATCCAGCATAATTTTACAGAAAACCTTCGAGGGAATCGAGAGCAACGTAATACCTCTCCAGTTATCACACTGGCTTAGATCACCTTTCTTAGGCACAGTTATAAGGAGACCTTTGTTCCAATCGTCAGGGAGCTCTTCGGCTGTCCAGATCTTTTCAATAAGGGGCGTCAAGACGTCGACGGCGGAGGATAAGTCGGCTTGTAGCATTTCCGCAGTTATCAAGTCAAGTCTTTTATTTATTTATTTATTTATTTATTAGGGAAAAACAAACAGTAACATATTACATAGATACGATATACTAGGCTTACAATTAAACTGTGATAAATATGCTACCCACTACGTTTTCCACAGATTACTTTAAATAGACTAGAGAGACGTACCTTAATCACTATATTTAGATTCATAAATAATTAAGTCTGATACAAACCAAATAAAACTAAATTTAAAAAAAAGGGGAAAAAAAAAGAAACCATCATTTAAGCATTTTGCACAGTATACAAATAATTGCATCAACCAGGCATAATGATACACTTATATGCAAAATTACATAATTATACATATAGAATGTGATATATTAAAACCTTATATAAAACAAAAACATGTGATAAGGAATGTGTGTCATGTAAGCATATTATGCCATATATCACATCACAAGTTAGACTGCCGATCCTTAAGAATAGCACGAATCTGTTTCCTAAATGTGTTTTTACTTAGGAAAAGTATGTCGACTGAGGAAAACTCATTATTGTAAGTCTCGACTAGGCGGTAAAGAGGTGAGCGCGAGCCAGCGTTAGATTTACAGCTGCTAGTAGCAAACAAGCGTCGCGTGCGAACCTCACGTACATGTACTGTTCGAGGAACAAGGTAACCTAGTTTCTTTACCAAATAAGGACAATCAAATCTATTGCGGCACACATTAAACAAAGTCATGACATCAAGGAGCTTCCGTCTAGACTGCAAGGTTAGGAGATCGTATTTACTAAGAAGTATGGGATAAGAGACTTTTTTCCGAAAACATCTGTAACTTACAGCACGAAGGAATTTACGCTGTACCAACTCTAAAGATTCGTTGTATTTTTTGTATAGAGGGTTCCATACAGGTACTGCAAACTCCAATTGTGGTCTAATTATGGATTTGTATAGATGCAAAAAGGTAGAAGGGCGATGAAATTCCCTCGATGCTCTCATTACAAAACCATACATTTGGTAAGCTTTACTGATTATTTTATCAATATGACTATCTAGATGAAGCTTCGAATCCAGCTGAACCCCAAGATCACGGATAGAAGTAACTTTATCCATACCTGTATTAGCTAGGCAGTAGTTAAATTCAGTTTTGTTTTTCTTTTTAGTAAACGTTATAACGTGACACTTGGGAAGACTAAGATAAAGCTTATTCGCTGAACAATAATTCGAGAAACGGTCTAGATCTTGCTGAAAATCTTTACAATCTTGTAAATTAGAAATTTTTTTGTAAACCTTCAAGTCATCCGCGTATAGTAGAAATTTTGAATTTTGAAAACAGTTTTTGATATCATTTATAAACAGGATAAATAATAAGGGGCCTAGAATGGAACCTTGAGGGACACCAGAAGTTACTTGAATAGAGCTGGATTCGAAGCCATCAATCACTACTTTCTGAGTTCTGTTAGTTATGTAAGATGTAAACCACCGCAATAAGTCGCCTCTGATTCCGTTATAAGCAATTTTACTCAGTAGTAGTTTATGATCAATTTTATCAAACGCTTTTTGAAAATCAGTAAAGATCGCATCTATTTGCTGTCTATCATCAATGCTTTCGAAAAGATGGGATGTAAAAATAAGGAGATTACTTATACAAGATCTATCCTTAACAAAACCGTGTTGTTCATTAATAAGGACACTGTGAATAACTGGATATACCTCATTATGTATAAGCCTCTCAAAGAGTTTGGAAAAAGCAGACAGTATAGAGATAGGTCGATAAGTTGCTACGTCATGCTTGGATCCACTTTTGTGAACCGGCACAATATTTGCATGTTTCCAAACATCTGGAAAGACACCGCAAGATAAGCATTTATTATATACGATAAATAAGGGATAGCAAAGTGTATCACACGTGTTTTTTAGAAAAATTGGCGGAATCCCATCCGGACCCGGACCCTTAGACGAATCAAGTGCTTTTAATTCTTTACGTATAGCATCAATAGACAGATGTAGCTGACATAAATTGATATCACTGTCAGCACTGCTGATAGGTGGTTCCCACGATGCGTTGTCAAAAGTTGAGGGCTCATATACAGAGCGGAAGAATGTAGCAAACAAGTTACAAGTAGTGACAGGGTCATTGGATGAAATTTGATCTAAATGGACCGTCGATGGTATTTTATTAGTGGTTTTGCGGCTGGCGACATATCTCCAAAAGGACTTAATATTGGTAGCTACACTGTCTTCAACAGCTTTAATGTAGTTATGATAACATCGGCTAGCTTCTCTTTTAAATTTTGTTCTACAAGTGGAAAATACCTCATAATCGCTTATATTTTTATGCTTCTTCCACCTAACCCAAGCACGAGCTTTGCTTTTAAAGATACCTATAAGTGACTTGGAAAACCAAGTTGGGAAATTTGGATTTTTAGGTTTACAAACTGGTGTATGTGAACCTATAACTTCATAAAGTTTTTCATATAAAGTAGAAACACTTTCATCAGGTGTTAAATTATCAAGAAGGCAATCCCAATCAAGGTTACCCAAATCAGTATTTATATTCTGATAGTTCGCTTTGTAATAATTTAATTTGTTAGAAACGGTACATTTAGAGATATGTGTAGGGTATGTGAAAGAAGCATGAACATAGAAAGCAGGATGGTACATGTCAACGGGTAAAAGAGTCGTATTGGGAGTAAACGTTACTGTATGGGAGTTACAAAAGAATAAGTCTAATATGCGACCAACAGAGTTGAATATATGGTTGTACTGTTTCAGAGCTAGTTGAGAACAGAAATTTAATAAATAGCGATGAACATTCGTAAGATGAGTATTTGTAGCATATTCCATGTATGATGCTTTTTTTACCCAATTAATTAAAGGCAAGTTGAAGTCACCTGCTAAAATAATATTTTCTATGTGAGGGTCATCGCACAAATTTGACAGAGAATTAAGAAAAGTTATGTATGCATCATCGCCCGCGCTTGGAGGTATGTAGGTGGCGCATATTAGGTGATAATTATTATTGTTGGCGCCGATTTTCACTAAGACATGCTCGGGTAGCTTTAGGGGGGGCGAGAATGAAAGAAAGACCGGGTTCAGTTCTTTAGATACAGCTATTAAGACGCCACCGCCATCCTTTTTATTGGTGAGTACCCGGTCGCGATCACATCTAAACACCAAATATCGGTGATCAATAAATTCACAATCGGATATTCCAGGTATCAACCAGGTCTCAGTCAGGATTATGACGTCATATGTATGCGACAATATATTTAAATATAGGGTATTTAGTTTAGTCCTGATTCCTCGACAGTTCTGATAATATACGGAAAGATTATTATTCGCCATTTACAAAGAGAGAAGGTATAATGAAATAAATCAATAAAGTATTTGTGAGACTAACATGTTTTTTAAGTAGAACAAGCCAACACTTGTAACTTACTCGGTACTTTTCCATCAAATTAACAAGAAATGTAAACAAAAAGCAGACACGATCGACATAATTTACCATAATAACCATCAACAATAATAGGATCGGCGCTAGGAGTGCAATATAATAATATGTAATACTATAGAATAAGATAGTTTCACATTGTAAACAGTGTTTTAAGATCACGGGAGAAACATAAGTGCTGTCCATAGCCAAACATATCATAACAACAACTGACAGCTTATATTTTATAACTAGAAAGTGAAAAAAACAATACAGATTAAGATGAGTTAATATTGTTATTAACAGCGGTTTCATTGGAAGAATTGCTAGACTTAATATTTTTATAAATGTCATCCTCTGAGCGGATCGCAAAGGTAGGTGAGTCATCAGTTTGCTTGACCAAAACAGTAGCATTACGGACCCAGATGTACTTGAAATTATATGTTTTGGCAGCGTCACGACTTTTGCGAAATAACTCCTTATTGCGAAGTGTAAGGTGTTCGTTCATGTAAACACGACACTGAGTACCAGCAAGACCAATACGATCCGACGTAACACCTTTAGACAGACGATAAGCGCTTAGCATGTTATCACGAAGCAGCCGGGAACTCAACTTTACTATGATGTTTTTGGGGCGCGAATTTTGTGTGTGTGCATGTGGAACACGGTGAATAGCCACTATATCCCTATGCGTCAGAGGTGTATTGATTGCTGACGCAATTGATTCCAGGAGTGCAACTAAATTTTCACCACGTTTTTCAGGCAAGTTTCCTATTTCAATATTGCACTGTCTAGCATGTTGTTCTAGTCGATCCAATTTATTTTCCAGTAGGGATATGGTTTCAGAAGCACACACATTAATCCTTGACTCCATTTGCGCGATACGTTTCGTGTTATCAACAATATTAGACGAGTTAAAATTGACTGAAGACTTCAATTCCGTCACGACTATCGATAACTCCTCGTGTTTTACACCCAATGTTGATACATCCCTTTTGGTATCAAAGAATTCAGAACGTAATTCCCGCAAATCATTTTGAATTTGAGAGGAGGTACATGATAAATTATTGAATTCGTCTCTAAGATTGCTTATGTTCGTGTTTATATTCGCAAACTGGTCATGCATGTCGACACGCAGAGCATACATTGACTTCTTAAATTCCTCAGATAAGGCGGTTATAGCCAAAGTCAGCTCGCAGTCAGGCTGTTTTCTCTTAATATTTCTTTGCGTAACATTGGGGTCAGCATCTTCACCTGAGTACAGATCTGGAACCGATTGGCATTTACTCCTTTTCGGAGAGAGCGCCATTGTTTAGCTAAACACAGCGAATTAACAGTACCGAGGTAGGTATGTAGAATGGATTGTATTGCGCTCAGCTGATTAATCCTTCCTTGTTAGCGAACTGGTTTTCAATGAGCGAGATAAAAAATATCGGCTATTCTGTTTCCTCGAGGGGGTGAAGAGGGCCGCACGCTTACAATGTGAAAGTACGCCGCTGCACGAAGCACGATGAGCGAGTAAAAAAATATACTCCGCACTGTTTCCCCGAGGGTGTGAGGGGGGCCGCACGCGCAATGACACTCGGCCGTGAGCGGAATATTTTTAATAATTAGATGGCACTTAGGAATCACTTATGAGATTTAAAACGTTAGAAATAGGGCACAATTTCGAATGGCACCAAACTTAATTAACTGAGCGAAAACCGAAAGCACGTCTGCTCTAGTCAGTATACTAAACGATGATGTTTGGCCTGGTGCTTTGCCTGTTTTCAAAGAGCGGACTGCCTCCGCAACTTCAGAGGCTGTCGGTGGTTCCGTGTTGATGTCGAGAAGCCGAGGCGGTGGGGAGCTTACAAGTGTAACATCAGGCGTCGATGTAACTGACAAACGGAAGACCTCCTCAAAGTGTTGATGCCAGCGTTGAAGCTGCCCTTCTGACGTCACAATGAGTTGACCATCCTTGGATTTCAGCGGCTTTTTCTTTGACTTGCTGTTACCCGCCAAGGTTTTGGTAGCTTTGTACAACTCCTTCAGGTTACCGGTGTTTGCAGCTAGTTGAGCACGATCAGCAATACCGTCAGCCCACTGCCTCCTATCTTTGCGGGTACTGCGATAGATTTCCTTGCGTTTCTGACGGTATTGTGTGTTAAGGTCGGCTCGTATGGCGTCGTCATGGGTTCCAAGCAGTCTCAAATGTAGCCTTCTGCGATCGTCAATCAGGCCCCACGTACGTTGTGACATCCAGTCTTCCCGAGAGTGAGTCGATTTGTGCCCTAAGACGGCGGAGCTGGTCTCTGTGTAGACCACTTTGATGCGGTTCCACTCCTCGTCTAATGATTCCGAAGCAGCATCGAGCACAGCAAAGCGATTGCGCAATTCGAGTCGAAATGCCTCACATGTATCTGAGTCACGCAGTTTGTTAACCTCGAACCTTCTTCCAATTTTGCCAAATCCTCCAGCCGCACGGGCTACTGCTACTTTAAGCCGGACTTCAGCGACCACCAGATGGTGATCGCTATCAATATCGGCGCCCCTACGGTTGCGAACATCGAGCAATGAAGAACGCCATTTGGAACTAATGGCAAGATGGTCAATTTGGTTCTTGGTGACACCATCAGGAGAGTTCCACGTGTACTTATGGTGGTCGCCATGAATGAATAATGTTCCTCCGATGGTAAGGTCGTGGTTCTGGCAAAACTCGATAAATCTCTCTCCATTCTCATTGCACACTCCGAGTCCCTGTGTACCCATATGTCGCTCGCGGAGAGTGTTAACACTTCCAACCTTTGCATTTAGGTCCCCCATGACGATGATTATGTCTTGTTTCTTTATGCTCCTAAGGGTGGCGTTGAGGGCATTGTAGAAAGCGTCCTTGGTATCCTCGGGTGATGCATTGGTTGGCGCGTAGCACTGTACACTGGAGATCTTCCGGGCTCTTGAGTTGAAACGGGCATAAATGATTCGGTCTGAGATCGGTTTCCAGTCCAGGAGGCTTTTCTTAGCTGCATTGGAAAGGAGGAGACCGACTCCATACTCACGCACATCTTCCTCACTTTCTTTACCTGAATACAGCAAAGTCAGGCTCTTGGACGTTCTCAGCTCACCAAAACCGTTTCTCCTCACTTCGCTTAGGCCGAGAATCTGCAGTTTGTAGCTAAGCATTACTGCTTCTGCTTGGGCTAGTCGGCTGTCATCGCTAAGCGTACGTACATTCCAATAAGCAATTCGTGTCCGTTTTTTCATGCCAAAAGTCGTCAGTAAATGATCGGTCCGGTTTCTATCTGTTTCAGTTTCAGGAATCAATGATTGTCGGGCAAGCGGGTGATTAGCTCACTGTGCCTTATTCCGATAGCGGGGCTGCCGCCTCAGAGCCTCCGGATGTGCTCGGTTTTGTTTCAGGTATCCTCCCTAGTGAGATTATTCTGTTTTAAGGCGCAGGATGCTCGCCTTTCGCCCTGCATCCGTTAGCTCAGCTGCAACACGAGGTGGCGGACGCGCGGCGGCGCGGTTGCAGCAGGTCCCAGGGAGAACGACGGGGACGTGGATGACTCGGACTGGCTAGGGCTCTGCTTTGTACGGTACTCCGCCACAAGTACAGCAGAAAGTATATTTGGCACTTTATAGGTAATGCTGTTCTCACCAACAGCGATTCCCACCAAAACATACCCTAGCTTCCCCCCCCCATCATACACATATCTAGATTGCTGGTGAATAAATCAGCGTACACCCAAGTATTCCTTAAAAAAAATACCCAATGTACAGTTTTGACTTTCCTACCAGTTTATTATATGTATAGATTATAAAAGAAGAGAAATTGGGACGACCTTAAATTAATTAGAAGAAAGACAGAAGGATGATGATGGTGGTGGTGAAACCACATACTCTACTCATAGACACATTTTCCAAGATTTTCTTTTTTTATGCAAACCAAACAATAAATGAAGTTGGCTATCTTAAATTACAATAACACTTTAATAAGGCAAATTGATGTCGGCCCGTCCACTTCCCTAAGAAGTAATTAAACTTGTTTTTTCGACTTTTTAATAAAAACTTTTTACTTTGGTGGTGAAAAAATGTTATGAGAAAGCGTTAGGCTACGCTCGCTCCTTGTTTATATCAAATAATACTTGTCTGAACTTTTTTTTTCTGATATATTATTAACTGGTTGTTTATTTTTTGGTGGAATTGTATTCTCGGCGTGTAGTAGAAAAAGTTTTTCATTATTATTTTTAAAGCAGTTCCGGTTTACTTTTTGGTATGGAAATCGGACAATATTTCAGTATGTTTCTGAAAATCTGTAAATCAGGCAGTTCTGGAAATCACGATTTGTCCATAATAATATGAGTCCGAACAAATCGTAAAAACAAAATAAATGTGCACCACCAAATGACGTACGGAGCTCTAAATATTTTTTTTAGTAAAATGACTTTAAGCGACTTTTTTTAAGTTTTCTATGAATTACTTTCCAAAAACTATCCTAAACAAAAAAAAAAAACTGAAAGTCTTTTCAAAATCTAAACTGAGATTTATAACTCACCATAACTCATAATAACCATTACGTAGACACTACATTGGAAGAAAGAGAAAAACATATTGTACGAAATGAGAGGGAGATAGGAGAACCACAGACGTGTGAAAGAGAGAGAGAGCATGTTTGATCAGAGACGCCCTCTTGATAGTGTTTCCAAATTTTTGGAAAGTAACGCGTATTGTTTGGTGTAACATCTGGTTTACATGCCGACGGGGTAGATTTAGTTAAACGAATATGTTGCATGAACACAGAATACCGTGTTAAACCTTACTGGCATCTGGCTAAACGTATAATAAATTGGGGTTTCATAATGACTAGTAGGTATATTTTTTAATGATTATTGCATTTGCATCATTTGTAATGATTTTTTTTTTCAAGTCGGTTTAACTGTTTTGATTACAATTTACAATACAAACAAGTAATTTAAGAAAATAACCGCCCTAAAACATAATGGTGCACCACCTAATTGGAAAAAAACTATTTTAAAAAATCAGCAAATATCAAACCATACTATGCTGATTTGCATGACTTTCTAGATTATTGTGTAAGTGCACAATTGTTACACTAGCTTCAAAAACAAAAAAAAAAAACATTTAGACACAAAATCCAAAAGTTCTGCTTTACTAAAGAAACCACAAGAAAATAATACCCGCGGCATATAAACCCTCGCTTGTCCGTAATGCACCGGCCCCCTGTCAAATAATCGACTATGGCAGGGGTGGCCGGGTGGGGAACACCATTTTTGCTATTTTCTAACAAAAAAAAAAAAAAGAAATGCAGCACGCGTTTTTACTTAAAACATCAGTTTTAAACGCGCACGCGCAAGCGTAAGCACGTGCCAAAAAATAAAAGAAAAAAAAAATCAGAAGTTTTCGCGAGTAACTGTACTTTGCGGTTTTTTAGTGGTAGTGTTTAACACTGATGATACTTTTTTTGGTGAAGTGTGAGTGGTGGTTTTGAAATAGTGATTATTTTATGATGGTGATTAGGACTAAGTGATCAATGGAGGCGATTGATCTGAGACAGGATAATAATAGGTGAGGGATTTTCTTATTGGAATCTGTTAAGTACAACGTTCGAACATGGAGGTTGCCTACAATAAACTACATTTACAAATAAATAAACCGAAAACCAGTTTATAAATAAACTTTTATATTTAAATATATACCATAGGTAAAATAGTTGGTTCTGAGCCTTAATTAATTCCCTAATTGTTCTAACTCGTTGTTTATTATTTTTTATAAATGTGATACATCAAGTACCTATCACAGTGTTCTATGTATTATTGCACGATGAAGACTTTTGAAATCGGGTTTGAAAGTCAAAAGTACATACTTATGTATAATGTCATTAAACATTGATTGTCGGCAAAGTGTTATTATTAATAATTAAAAAATATTATTATTAACATAATAATATTTTTTTAAACATTCAATGATAAAAATATTGAATTATCTTACAATTTATTAATGTAAAACATATTTTTAAACATTGCTTGGTTTTTTTTTATGTCTGCTCTTATGCTCTATCAAACTCATGTGACTTGATCAATATGCCTACATACATACACACATAAACTCACGCCTTCGTCCCGAGGGGATAAGCAGAAACTTATTATATTATCCAGGCATTTAAAAGAGACTGCGACTCTGTGTTTTTTTGGCTGTTTTTTCTGAGAGTAGCCAGGTACTAAACAACGGCCTCTCCTAGCTTTTTTCTTAATCTGCTTGTGTATAAATTTTGACTTGATCATCATTTCATTTCATTTCATAATTTCAAATAAGGTCTTGTCCCCGAGAACTGAGGACTGAGGACACCGCACCGTTTTCTAGTCAGTCCAAAAAAAGAGGTCTAAAAAACTAAAATGATTCGCCTAAATCCTAGTACATTATATGTTACAATTATAATTCAATATAATTCAATTATATCTCAAATAATTTTAATTAAAGAAACTTAAGTGATTTCGAAAATAATAATTATTATTTATGAATAAATATTTATTTCTATGAATAATTTAGACTCGGCTATGACATTATAATTTGTTAGAAAATGACATAAATAGAGTTGAATTTGAAAACAGTTCCTTAGAAACATCATTTGAGTGAGGTTTTTTTTAACGTGGTAATATCATCAAATGAGTCCTCCCACCCCGGGCAGGGCGGGAGGGACTGTCAGACTTGTACTGACTAAAATCCACGGTGTCCTTCAATAGCCCTTTATGTTCCGGGGTCACGGTAAGGAAATAAATCCCGCAACCCCGGCAGGCTTTGGCCCTCTGAGAGGGGGCCCCGTCATTTTTGCTGACGCTCTTTGAGGCGCGCGTGGGACACGACGCGCCGCCAACCCGGGCATGGTCCATGGTCGGACAGCGAGTTGCCCATTTGAGTGAGGTTGCGGTTAATTTCCATTTTTAAAGGAACAATGTTTTTTAGATATTTTTTTTTTCAACATTCTTCTAGCATTTTTTATAATTGATTGGAATTTTTTGATATGATTAAATCAATGATAAAACGCCCTACGCTTAATTGGTGTAAAATATTAAAGTACCAATTTTTAATTTGTGTAATATAAATATTAGCAATATTTAATAATGAAGCTGAAGAGTTCGCGTTGCTATGTTTGAACATCTCTTTAATTACCAGTCAAATTAGAAAAAGTAAAACAACTCTTCCTAATTTGACAAGAGATAGCCATAACGTCATATCAGACCCCAAACTACGTGCTTCTTTGCATTGTTGGTAACGTTTTGTTTGTATCGTTCCAGATGCGGCGGTGACGCGATGTCTGTCGCGCCGGCGGTCAAGCGCGAGCTGGACCTGGAGAGCGGCGGCAGCAGCCCCGGGCGCAAGCGGCGCAAGCAGGCGGCGCCCTCCCGCGCCACGCCGCAGCACCTGGCACCCCCGCCTCTCGACCTGCACGCCAAGATGGCCGACATCTACAAGAGCGCTCTCGCCTTTGGGGAGCTCGGCCTGCCCACCTTCGACCCCCTCGCCGCCTTCCGACTCCTGCCGCGACACGAGCCCCCGCGCATCTTCAACCCCGAGGCCTACTGTGACCTCTGCTGCAAAGAGTTTTGCAACAAGTACTTCCTGAAGACCCACCGCGCTAACAAGCACGGTATCTACGACGGCGGGGACCCGCAGCCCGCGCCCCCGCCGCCCGCGCAGCCCTCACCACCGCGCCGCTCCTCCGACGAGGAGTCGGGCGGCACTCCACGCCGCCTGTCGCCAGACTCGGCCCGGCGCGCGAGGGAGTCCGGCTTCCAGCCCGACGCACTGCGCCGGCTTGGTGTTGTTAATCCAGAAGCGTTCTGTGAAATATGTTGTAAAGAGTACTGCAATAAATACTTCTTGCGGACACACCGCGAGCGGAGACATGGCGTGCCGGCGCGGCGCTCACCAGTTAACGAGCACTCGCCGCCGTCCGCGACGCCACCGGCGCTCTGCACACCGCTGGGCACGCCACTTACCACACCACTCACCACGCCACCCGCGTTGTCGGGGCCACCACCCGACACGCCACCGCGTTCACATTCACTGCCACCACCGTTAGATCCTGAAGAAATGGCTGAAGTGAAAAGAGAATGCGAAGAAGAGCTTGAGGCGGCCTTACGCGACGGTCAAACGAGTCCACTCAATCTAATAGTAGAGGAGCGCGGTGTCGCGTCACCTGGGTCCGCGAGTGAGGAGCTGCGGAAGCTGCAGACCATGATTTCTCAACTGAACGAGTTGGCAGCCGAGCGCCTCGCCGATGACCCGGGTGATCCTGGTCCTCGCCCGCCCTCCGCATCGCCACCACCGCCCGACGAGAGACGAGCTTCATCTTCTGGTTCGAGTTTCTGCGAGATCTGCAACAAGGAGCTGTGCAACAAATACTTCATGCGCACGCACATGCAGCGCATGCACGGCATCTCACTGGAGAGCGGCACGCAGCTCGGCGGCGTTACGTGCGACATCTGTCACAAGGAGCTGTGCAGCAAGTACTTCCTGCGCGTGCACAAACACAACACGCACGGTATCCCTGCGCCTCCCGCGCCCGCCGCCACCGCGCCTGCCGAGCCTTGTCCGCTGTGTGCGCGCCGGTTCCGCGGTCCGCGAGCGTTGCGAGCACATTTGTTAGCCGAGCACGCGCCGCCCGCACGACCACCACCACCTCCGCCACGGCCCCTAGACCTGCTCACGCGAGATAAACCCTACGCTTGTTCGTACTGTCCATTTACAACTGATGTGCTCGCGTTCCTGTTTGCCCACGAGCGTGCGCACGCGCAGCAGCAGCAGAACGAGCCGCCGGAGATGCCGCCCGAGCCGCCGGGCAGCGCGTGCGGCAGCGAGATGGAGGGCGGGGAGGGCGGCCCGGAGAGCGGCGAGGGTGAGGGCGACGCGGACGCGCAGTACTCGTGCTCGCGGTGCGAGTTCCGCGCGGAGGGTTTTGCGGCGCTGGAGGCGCACCTACGCGCGGCGCACGGCGGCGCGGGCGCGCTGCTGGCCGTGCCGCGTGCTCCGCAGGCGCCGCTCACCATGCAGCCCTTCGTGGTGGAGGAGGCGGGCGGCGCACTGAGCCTGGTGCCGGCGCTGGTGTTCCTGCCCGTGCGGCGCCGCGCCACGCGCCGCGCCACCGTGACGCTGACGCTGACGCCGGCCTAGCCGCCGACGTCGGCTCGGCTGCCGGACGCGGCGCGCGCGCGCGGCTCGCGGATACAACGCCGCGTGCGCGCGCCTACGATCGCTGAACTGTACTAACTACATTTAACGCTGTGTGCCTTCAAGCGATTGCTGAAATATTATGAGACGTAATTTGTAAAGGGAGAAGCTGTCAGCGGCCGCCCGCTCGAGCGCCACACCGCGCGGCGGCCCCCGGCCTCTTTTTTGTCAGAGTCTAACTTCATATATTGAGAATTATATTGAACGGGTGATATATGAAACGTTGCCGCTTATAAATTCGATTATTTATTATTATCTCCTCGATGTTCCGTCGGGTCGGTCCGAGACGAGTTTATGAAACGTCGATTTCGATCGGGAGAAGAAATACACCCTAGGAGTAATTATTATTTAAAGGTATTTTATCGGTGAGTGCGCACTCACGATAGCGTCGTAGTACCGGTGCGATGTTGATCACTGAGGAGCGCCGCGAGCGCCCGCGCGGGTTGAGCGACGCGAGCGCTACCGCGCGGGTCGAGCGATGCGAGCGCCCCCACTGTGCTACCCTGTACTCTAGCGCCTGCCACGTAGTACTACGACAACCGCTCTACCTCACGACGTTAGTTTTTATATTAGCTGTTATTGTATAAATTATATTTTGGAGTTACAATAAAGTACAAATATAGTTAGTGCGTTACTTCGCCGCGCCGGACGGAGGCCGCGCGCATGTTAGCTACTCGATACTATTTATTGTTGTCTACGAGTGACTTAAAGCACAAAGATACGTACTATTGGGCAGTGATCAACATTAAACGTAATTTAGTATTAAATTTGATTAGATATGTGGTCGTGGGGCTCGGTCAGACGGGTTTTGTTGTGTAACACACCAATATTTATATATACGGGTCATTGTTTGGGGCGCGCGCGGGCCGAGCTTGGCGCGCCCGCTGTAGCCCCGCTGCATTATACTTATTTGTATTGTGTGTTACTGCGACGCTGCTCGCGCCGCTCCGCTCTGCAACAATATTAAACACTTGTAAACCGCTTTAAATTTAAAATAATATTTAGAACACAGGATTTTGAGGTGTAAATTTTTAATAGTTATATTTACTGCCATCAAGAAAGACTGAACATTTAATAAAAACATGGCTACTGTAGAGCGGAGCGAGGCGAGCAACGCTTAAATATTATTATCTTGATGATCAAGACTTATTTGATGGGTAAAATGGTAACAAAGTTTGTTTAAATAATTCATTATTGGTAGATCAGTGTGGAGGTTAGCTTGTACAAACCATGCAGCTTCTAAAGAAAGTTCCTATGTATGTACGTAAGTTGTAATTTAAATTTAAAGAAACTAGAGGTCGTGCACGGAACGGCTCCGTATAGGGCTAGCTGAACCTGATTGTTATGATAATAATTGTGATTTTGGATCAGGGTAAACCTTATGAGGAAATAGAGTAACTACGATAATGTAGGTTACCTATGTCATACAATAAAACGTAATCAGATATGGAACGTAATAACTGTATCTACCTCATGTTAAAAAAAGTATGGAAAGTGAAAAAGAAGAAACTTTCTAATTAAAAATCATAATTTGATCTTTTGGTGTTATAATTATTTTCATTTGACAAACTAAAACTTACAAAAATGTTACAAAGGTTTGGAAATTCAGTTTTTCGAAGAAAGTTCTTGATGTTGACAACGAATTACCAAAAAGCCTAGTTTCCTAACATATTTTAAAAGTTCCTAAATATAGTTCCAAAAGCGAAAAATTCCTACTCCAAAACGTCAAAAAATTAGGCATAGAGTTCAAAAATAAGGGCAGAGTTTATTTGAAGGTCCATCTTCCTATTAGTCTTCCTGGACAGAGCCAAAGGGACCCTGCACGGAGCCGAGACGTGGGCGCGCGATACAACAAATTATATTAATAACGTTTTAAATATAACAAATTAATACAATTGTACGCGTGGTAAGATCTCAAGTCATCGTCCATTTTCTGTGAGCATTCGTGGAACAATAGTAGAGAATGCCGGGTTTTTATTATATTTGGAGAATGGACGGTCACTCAGATCGATATCATTGGATGTAGTGAAAAAAATGTATTAAAAAATTGTGTTTGAGACATTTAGTTTTCCAAAATGCGTTGTACTTGGTGTGGAGACCAAATTAAGGTCGGGGACGTAGCAAAGATAGGAAATATAAGTGATTTCCTGTTGTAATGTTGGTGGGAATCACTTATATATAAAATATATATAATTATATATTGTAACAAAAAATATTCACATATACGTATAACCAGTGCTAATGATGTAGTAGGGTAAAACATTTGATGACCCCGTAAGAGATTTTTATTATATTATATCAGTTATATTACATGTGTAGTATAAAATAGGCGTTTATAGATAGTGGTTATGTATATTTCTATAAAATACAACACAAAAATAACAAAACTATGAATAATAGTCACAAAAAAGTAGATACACACACGTGTAGTTGCCATTATAGAAAAATTGTCTCGAGGAATATGCACAGAGTCCATGATCAAATAAACGTTCATTTGTAGAATTTTATATATTTAACGAATATTTAAATGAATTCAATCATTCAATTCTTCAGTCTCAAATAAAATAATTGAAATTCAGTATTCATCTTTGAAACTACTGGGATTATTGTTACGAAAGAGCATTTGTTTCAACACTTGTAGTCAATTAGAATGCTTCTCATTGATGTATTTTAGAAAAATTATATAAAATAATTACTTGAGAACTATTACGAATTATTTGGGATCCCCATTAAAGGTTAAAAAGGTTATAATGAAGAAAAAAATAGTTCCTACATAAATTAATTTTGAAAAACATTTTCGTTAACAACCAATTTTATATTTTATTTAATAAAATATTCGGTGCTAACAGGTTTTGTTAGCTCGCGACTCTGCCGAGACTAAATTGTAATATAAATATTATATCTATTTCAAAAAATGTATGTATAAAAATGAGTGTAATACAGACACATAATATTTGTCCGTCTGTCCAATCTTAGCTACGTCCGCGATGTAACAATAGTACAAATTTGTTAACCAAGTGTGAAAGGTATCGGAGTTTGGTAAACAAATAATAAAAAACAGTACAAATTAATTATTAAGATTAGATGAAAGGTTAACAGGAGTGATATTAATAGTTAACAATAATTCACTCGAGTACAACGCTTAGAAGCAGGCAATACAGTCGCACGCTTTCTAAAATAATAATGTGTATTATTATTTTCAAAAACTTTTTTTATGTATGTATTATTAGATTTGCTGTCATTATTGTTATTGCAAAAAATGATTTTAGATTTTAGACTTAGGGTATTTTTTCAATCAGAATTATTAGGTATTGAATTTTAGTGATGTTATTAATCAAGAAACACATTTTGTGCGATGAAACACAACCGATTTAATGAAATTTAAATTTTCACATACAGATGTAAATATGTTTGATTTTGTTTAAAAAACATAATTGAAAGTAAATCACAACAAAACTATAATTGTGTGTCTTTAGAAGAATAAAATACGTACCTACTTATGTTTAGCAATTTATAAAAAAATGCTTAAAAATAAAACGGGTAATAAAATACTTAAATAATGTGTTAAAAATATTTTTTGCAAAAATAATATGTTCCTATGTTAATAATATAGTTAAGTATTTTAAATAACAAGTGGACAAATGTTTTCGTGGTTAATTTCAGATCAGTTTTAATATTTTGTGAAGATCTGAGATAAATCCCAGAATTCTTTGTTACTCATTTTGTCAATTTCAAATATTTCAGAGGTTTATTATTAAAAAAAAGATTTGATGTTGACAGAAACGTTATTACGATCTCTATACAAAAGTTCCTTCATTCCAAATAATATGTAATTTCTTCTAGTCGTTCCTATATTATTTTAGTTTTTAACATAATTTTAGTGCGACTGTATTTTGTAAAAACGTGAAAATAATTTTTCGAGTTATATAAAAACTATGTGTTGTTTCTAGTCAAATTATTTTATAAAAAGTTTTACTAATGTGGATGGCCATTCGTTGGAAAATATAAGAAATATATATTTAGGGAATTACAATATATAAAATTGGAGGAGAACCTACGTGATTGATTTTCAAATTAAAATGCAATAGCGGTTTGAAAACTTCTGACGTCCACATTAGATAAAATTATATTTTAAAATATATAAAGAGAATTATATTCTGGCTTTAGGAGAAAGCCAAACCTTATGCCGCGGCCATTTTGTAGAACTTATTATTATAGTTAAAAAAAAAAAAACTTTTCTAAGATCACTCCTTAAAAAAACTTTTTTTTTTGGGGTCAAAAATTAACTAGGAAAGGAAAATCTACTACATGGAAAAAACTCCTTAATAATTGAAGGTAAATATTGAAATTGTCCAAGAAAAGAAATAATAAATTAAAGGTCAAGTTTTGGGGTCTAGCAATCATTTATTGGTAACGAAAAAAATTAAGTTAGTGCAAGGAAAAAGTTAATTCGTCACCTTTTCCAAGCAAAATAGCCCAAGTAAGGTCATGATAATTTAAAGTATTTCTTAGTACGCTAGTAATAAGGGCTACAATGTGGTTTGCGGTCGGTATATGTTCCTAGCTCCGTCTGTTTGTTATGTCTTTGTTTTCCATTAATTACTACGAAGCATTTCTACCGTATTCAATAAATTAAATATACAAATAAACATTGAGTTTTTATTTTTCTTTCCTTCAGGTGTGCCCACAGAGCACAATCTTACCTCGTACTAATATTAATATTATAAATCCGAAAGATTTCAAAATGCTATTTTCACGCAAAAATAACTGAACGCGTTTTGATAAAATTTGGTTATCTACACAGATAGTTTATAACTTGAATTAGCAGAAAGGATAGTTTTTCTTTTTATATCGATATTATCATCCTGTTTTTTTTTTTTTTTTAGCGTGGTAAAATCATCAAATGAGTCCTCCTACCCCGGGCAGGGCAGGAGGGACTGTCAGACTTCTACTGACTAAAATCCACGGTGTCCTTCAGTAGCCTGTTATGTTCCGGGGTCACGGTAAGGAAATAATCCCGCGACCCCGGCAGGCTTTGGCCCTCTGAGAGGGGGCCCCGTCATTTTGCTGACGCTCTTTGAGGCGCGCGTGGGACACAACGCGCCGTCGACCCGGGCATGGTCCATGGTCGGGCAGCGAGTTGCCCTTTACTCGCTGCCCGCATGCCCGCACCTACGGTGGCCGGAGATCGTCTGCTGACGTCCGACGCCGCGGGCGCCTACCACTGCGGTTGGGGCGGAGGGAGGACGCTGTCCTCTCTCTCTCGCGACCCGCCTCCTCCTTCACGAGCATTACTGCTTCGCAGAAGGAGGCGACCGCTTCCCACTCCGTCTCGCCCCGCAGCATGGCCGCAACCAATGCCGGGCGCGAGAGGTCTCCGCCTATCGCCGCCGTGAGGACACGTCGGTGCTCTGCCCAAGCGGGGCAGTCTTGCACCGTATGCTCTACTGTGTCCTCCGGGCGATCTTCGCAGTGGTGGCACCCGGGCGTTTCCTCCTTCCCTATCAGACACAGGAACCTCCCGAAACTTCCGTGTCCGGTGAGGACCTGCGTAATCCGATAGGTCAGGACGCCGTGACGTCTCTCCAGCCACTCCTCAAAGAGGGGTCTTACCGCCGCGATTGCGGCGTGCCCGAACCTCGGTTGCGACAGTCGTTGTCTCCATACTGCCCTGAGATCGCGCCGGACCTCTTCCCGCCGCGCCTCGACTTGTCGGGGCATTATCATCCTGTGAGAAAATTTTGGAGTTATAGCCGGAAGTCGCTGGCAACGGATAGCAAAAAGTTACAGAAAAGCCAAGAAATATGCATTTTTTTCTTTACAATGTGTTTTCTCAACAAAAATTGAATAATTTCACTCTTATTAAATTTATTTTAACTCAAAACCCGATTTCTGAAAGACAATGCATTATCTAGCTTCTTTAGTACCGTTATCACGAGTTTTCACTCTTTTACTTTACAGCGTCTTTCCAGTATTTACAGCGTTTCTTGTATGAAAAAATGGAACAGCGCCTCTGGTGTGCGAAAAAGGAACTAATTTTTTCCTTGAAAATTGTCAATTTGAAATTGTCAAAGTTCCAGTTTACTTTCGTCTCAAATACTGAAAACTCGTGCTAAGGGTACAGTTAACATCACTAACATACCTATTCATGAAGTCGTTTCTGAAACAAATGAGCCTGAATTCCAATAGATGGCAGCACCCGAGATTAAAGGTGGTTTTTTCAGTCACGTAGACTATTTTCTTGGGGTAGGTAAGTGTTTTATCTATAATATATGGGGGTTAGAAATGTTTTTTATTTTTGATAATGATTAAAAAATCTCTGAACACGTGGTATAAGGGTGGTTTTCTTTGGGAAATGCTTACGTTCAGCAGTGGACCGCAATTGGCTGTTATCTTATGACCGATGATAATGAATAGGTCCTGAGTTTAAGCCGGATTTACATTACGAAACTAGTTGCATGACTTTAGTTTTTTGACACTAATTTGACCAGTAATTTCACGTGTAAACGTTCAGTTTTACAATGGATGCATTACTTTCGTGTCACTGGAGTAGTTTCGTGCTATGCGCATATTTTTTGTAAAACTAATTTATTTATTTATTTATATTCTGGCAACTTTGGCCCATAGACCTAATAATATATCTTACAAACTAACATACATAATTTTATAAAAACAAACTTTGTTAGTAAATAGAAACTAAAGCCTATGTTAGTAAACACTTCACTTTACTAATGTCATGCAACTAGTTTCGTAATGTTAATCCGGCTTTACTTTCTAAACATGCGAATGATTTAAGAGCCAGTTCACAAAATTCGAACGCTCGAGTTTAGGTAAAAGACGGGAGCAATGTTCATGTGTGCGTAGCTATTCACACATACACAACGCAACCAGTGTAGCGCTAGTGTTGAGACGGACTAAACAATCTTGAGCCGATATAATCGTAATGCACTTTGATTACATTTCTGAAAAAGTTTTTGGAACGAAGTTCCTTATCGCGCGTTGTGAAAGGGGGCTAGACGGAAAAAAATTCTTACGAAAAGTTGTCACGACACTTTTTGCTATAGTAAGAGACAGACAGATATGTTTCTCTGTCTGTCTCTCTCTCTCTTATAGAAAGCAAACCAGATATTTTTTCATTTCTATTTCGCATTGAACAGTGTGGTGTCGCGACGATTATTTTTGTTGAGTGTATACAGGTTTTTTGTAAATAATAAATAATAAAAAATAATAATAATAATGAATCCTTAATGAAAAAATATCGAGGTTTTCGTCATGGGTGTCGTTTTCATGGTTTTCGAGGAAGTTGAAACCGATGGTGCAGTCAAAATGTAAATCCAAGATGGCGGCTGCAAAAAATATCGAGGTTTTCGTCATGGGTGTCGTTTTCATGGTTTTCGAGGGTGTTGAAACCGAGGGTGCAGTCAAAATGTAAATCCAAGATGGCGGCTGCAAAAAATATCAAGGTTTTCGTCATGGGTGTCGTTTTCATGGTTTTCCAGGAAGTTGAAACCGATGGTGCAGTTAAAATGTAAATCCAAGATGGCGGCTGCAAAGAATATCGAGGTTTCCGTCATGGGTGTCGTTTTAATGGTTTTCGAGGGTGTTGAAACCGATGGTGCAGTCAAAATGTAAATCCAAGATGGCGGCTGCAAAAAATATCGAGGTTTTCGTCATGGGTGTCGTTTTCATGGTTTTCGAGGGTGTTGAAACCGATGGTGCAGTCAAAATGTAAATCCAAGATGGCAGCTGCATAAATTTATCGAGGTTTTCGTCATGGTTGTCGTTTTCATGGTTTTCGAGGGTGTTGAAACCGATGGTGCAGTTTAAATGTAAATCCAAGATGGCAGCTGCATAAATTTATCGAGGTTTTCGTCATGGTTGTCGTTTTCATGGTTTTCGAGAGTGTTGAAACCGATGGTGCAGTTTAAATGTAAATCCAAGATGGCGGCTGAAAAAAATATCGAGGTTTTCGTCATAGGTGTCGTTTTCATGGTTTTTGAGGGTGTTGAATCCAATATTGCAGTCAAAATGTAAATCCAAGGTGGCGGCTGCCAAAATTATCGAGGTTTTCATCATGGATGTCGTTTTCGTTGTTTTTGAGGGTGTTGAAACCGATATTACTATCAAAATAGAAATCCCAGATGTCAAATAACAAAAATCAAAAAATATTATTATAACTTAAAAAAATAAAATTTTATTACAATTCCTTCACTAATTATTAATCGAAAGGAACTTCGTTCCATCCGGGTGTCCCTTTACACCTCTCAAGTTTTTTTGTTTATTCAGTCTATTAGACTGTTAAATGGTATAGAACGGAAAGCATCTCGCGCGCTGATTGGTTGAACGTCATGTGCCCGGCGGCGGCGCCGCCATAATTATTTGTTAGATAATTCGTTTGATGTCGAATGTTAACAAACTGTTCTGGTGATTTTAATTAAATTTTGTGTTAAAAATAACCTGTGAGTTAAAGTTAATTATATTTTATTGTTGTGGAAGTAAAACTGAATCTGCGATTAACCTAAGAAGTGAAGTTTGAACAATAGTCAGATAACTTTTATCTGAGGAATAAAAATGGCGGTTCGACAGCTTATCTATAGAAAATATGTCAAACCGCTATTTTAATTCCTCAGATAAACGCGTGACCGTTTAATAAATTCTTAAATAATTTGTAAAAAAAACCAACATGGTTTCTGCTACAATTTCTCATAATAGGCGTCTTTTTATAGTTTTCGTCTTCGAGGGTTCTGAATCCGATAGTGCTGTCAAAATGTAAATCCAAGATGGCGGCTGCAAAAAATATCGAGGTATTCGTCATGGGTGTCGTTTTGATGGTTTTCGAGGGTGTTGAAACCGATGGTGAAGTCAAAATGTAAATCCAAGATGGTGGCTGCATAAATTATCGAGGTTTTCGTCATGGGTGTCGTTTTCATGGTTTTCGAGGGCGTTGAAACCGATGGTGCAGTCAAAATGAAAATCCAAGATGGCGGCTGCATAAATTATCGAGGTTTTCGTCATGGGTGTCGTTTTCATGGTTTTCGAGGGTGTTGAAACCGATGGTGCAGTCAAAATGTAAATCCAAGATGGTGGCTGCATAAATTATCGAGGTTTTCGTCATGGGTGTCGTTTTCATGGTTTTCGAGGGCGTTGAAACCGATGGTGCAGTCAAAATGAAAATCCAAGATGGCGGCTGCATAAATTATCGAGGTTTTCGTCATGGGTGTCGTTTTCATGGTTTTCGAGGGTGTTGAAACCGATGGTGCAGTCAAAATGTAAATCCAAGATGGCGGCTGCAAAAAATATCGAGGTTTTCGTCATGGGTGTCGTTTTCATGGTTTCCGAGGGTGTTGAAACCGATGGTGCAGTCAAAATGTAAATCCAAGGTGGCGGCTGCCAAAATTATCGAGGTTTTCATCATGGATGTCGTTTTCGTTGTTTTTGAGGGTGTTGAAACCGATATTACTATCAAAATAGAAATCCCAGATGTCAAATAACAAAAATCAAAAAATATTATTATAACTTAAAAAAATAAAATTTTATTACAATTCCTTCACTAATTATTAATCGAAAGGAACTTCGTTCCATCCGGGTGTCCCTTTACACCTCTCAAGTTTTTTTGTTTATTCAGTCTATTAGACTGTTAAATGGTATAGAACGGAAAGCATCTCGCGCGCTGATTGGTTGAACGTCATGTGCCCGGCGGCGGCGCCGCCATAATTATTTGTTAGATAATTCGTTTGATGTCGAATGTTAACAAACTGTTCTGGTGATTTTAATTAAATTTTGTGTTAAAAATAACCTGTGAGTTAAAGTTAATTATATTTTATTGTTGTGGAAGTAAAACTGAATCTGCGATTAACCTACCCAAGTAACACATCAAAGCATTATATCGGCAGTCTTACAGCATTTCTGTAGCGTTAAAGCATTTTGAAGGTAGCCCTATATTAGCCCTACAAACGTTTATGCGGCTGATATAACTCTTATTTGGGCACAAATTTTACGGCTTTAGATCCTAAATGGGTTCACATAGTTGTTTAATTGCACCATAAGCGCATTATATTAGCATTATTGTGGTCAATGAAGATGCCAATCGCATTTTAAAAGCATTATTACGGTCAATGAAGATGCCAATCGCATCATAAAAGCATTATTACGGTCAATGAAAATGCCAATCGCATTATAAAAGCATTATACTAGTTTTATTATTAATAGTGAAGATGTTAATAGCATTACTAATGCATTAGAGGAGCATAAAAGTGAAGTAAAAGCATGATTGTAGCCATTGAAGTGTTCACAGTTAGAACTTGAATAAATCCCACATCATTGCAAAAACGTCTCTATTACCACGGTATAAATTTTAAAATAGAATTATCGTTGTAACTTGACTACTTTGCTTTTTTTTATTATGGACAAACATTGACAAACCGTAAATGATGACACCATATTTATTTGCATTAAAACAAAATTTTAAGTTTAGACTCTCTGAAATTGCTTTCTGCCTTCAAATATTACTGCGCAGTGTGGTTTACTGTTAATATCTATATAAGTTTTATGGATATTTTTCACGCGCCTTCGATATTTTGTGATTTAGATAAAAAATATTATTTAAAGATATGTGTGAAATAACCAAAACAATGATGTATTTCTATTAAAGAACAAATTTTGCATAATTCACATAATAGTAGAGTTTGGGCAGTATTAAATTAAGTTGTGTTACTATTATAAAGGCTTATTTCTTTTATAAATAGGTCTGAATAATAATATTTTTAGGTTAGAAAATATTTCCAAAATGGTGTCGGTCTATAGCAGCCCGGTGAAGCTTTAAAAAAGCGAATTAATGCCGCCGGCAGTATTAATACTCACATGTGAACAATCATCAACCCAGAGGCCAGAAAGAAGACTTAAGCTCAACCATTGTAATGCCATTGTCTATAAAGTAGTTTTATAAGGGTTCACCGGTATACTAGTAGACTTGATGTGGACTGTAATAGTACCATAACTTGAACGCAATTTTGGAGATCCTTAAGCAAAGCAATAAAACCCATCATCCAAATGACACAAAGCATAGAGATTTGGAGTCGCATTATTAGGAAAACAAAAAGTTATTGAAATTAATTCATTTTTCTTACAATTTCTTTACAACTAACGTATTTCCAATAATATGTTATAAAAAAAATCATGTACGCATGTAGAATGTTACATCGATGAAATAAGCAACGACGGTGTACGTACATAGTTCATATGGGTTATCACAGATGGATCTAGGTACCTACTTTTTAGGGTTCCGTAACCAAATGGCAAAAAACGGAACCCTTATACTCGTAGATTCGTCATGTCTGTCTGTCTGTCCGTCCGTATGTCACAGCCACTTTTCTTCGAAAGTATAAGAGCTATCCTGTTGAAACTTGGTAAGTAGATGTATTGAGTGAACCGCATTAGGATTTTTACACAAAAATAAAAATAAAACTAATTTTGGGGGTTGCCCCCATACTTACAATTGAAACTCAAAAAATTTTTTTTTCACCGAACCTATACGTGTGGGGTATCTATGGATAGGTCTTTAAAGATGATATTGAGGTTACTAACATCGTTTTTTTCTAAACTGATCAGTTTCACACACAGTCTGACTCTTCCCAAGTGGTAAAATGTTGGTCTCCCCCCCCCCTCTGTAACTTCTAAAATAAGAGAATGATAAACTAAAAAAATATTATGATGTACATGTGCAAACTTCAATTGAAAATTGGTTTGAACAAGATCAAGTAATTAGTTTTTTTTTTAATACGTCATAAACCGTAATCCGCAATTTACCTTTCAAAGTTACAACCAACTACAAGAACGTTTATATAATGTTACTTGCTGATAAGGAACCCTTCATGGGCAAGTCCGACTCGCACTTGGCCGGTTTTTGCTTGCATGTAGAAGGTTGAAGACAAAATGTTCAGATGTTATTGTGTTATTAAAATGTGCTTTTCCCCAATATGGCCGATAAATGGTTTTACGAAAACATTAATATGAATGTTTATACAGCTTTACGCGTTACAATAACTCACGTAAAAGCTGCTAGCCATACAACAGAACTCAGTTGATCTTTAAAAATGCAGGCATTACATTGATTCAGGTTGGCACCCTTCATTGGCCGTAGGCTTTTACATAGCATTTAAAAATGCCATTGTAGACCCTAAATCAAATCAAATCAAAACATTTATTTCAAATAAGCCAGTTACAGGCACTTTTGAATTGTCAAAAGACAAAAAACAAAAAAGGCACTTTAAATAGCCAAAAGCTGTATACCGGATTTGAGTGGCATTATAATGGTTCACGTTTATGCTATAAAAAAGCATAAGGCCTTTATGTACTTCACGAAATGCCATTGTAGACCCTAAGGCACTAAAAACAGCCAAAAGCTGTATAGTGGATTTGACTAGCATTATGATGGTTCACGTTAATGCTATTAAACAGCATTCGGCATTAATTTGCTTCTTAAAATGCTATTGTACAACTAAAAGCACTAACAACAGCTGAAAGCTGTACAGCTTCGTTGTGGCTTGCTGCACTAAAACCTCAGGTTTTATAACAGTATTTTGATATGCCATTATACAACCATTATACAGAGTAAAGCATTATAATAATTTTAAAATGCCAATATAAAGCGACAAGACGCTCGGTGAACTTATATACGACTCTATAAGGATCTTAGGCTCTACATAAGTTTAATATTCGTTTGTTATAATGCTTTTTGTGTTACTTGGGTAAGAAGTGAAGTTTGAACAATAGTCAGATAACTTTTATCTGAGGAATAAAAATGGCGGTTCGACAGCTTATCTATAGAAAATATGTCAAACCGCTATTTTAATTCCTCAGATAAACGCGTGACCGTTTAATAAATTCTTAAATAATTTGTAAAAAAAACCAACATGGTTTCTGCTACAATTTCTCATAATAGGCGTCTTTTTATAGTTTTCGTCTTCGAGGGTTCTGAATCCGATAGTGCTGTCAAAATGTAAATCCAAGATGGCGGCTGCAAAAAATATCGAGGTATTCGTCATGGGTGTCGTTTTGATGGTTTTCGAGGGTGTTGAAACCGATGGTGAAGTCAAAATGTAAATCCAAGATGGTGGCTGCATAAATTATCGAGGTTTTCGTCATGGGTGTCGTTTTCATGGTTTTCGAGGGCGTTGAAACCGATGGTGCAGTCAAAATGAAAATCCAAGATGGCGGCTGCATAAATTATCGAGGTTTTCGTCATGGGTGTCGTTTTCATGGTTTTCGAGGGTGTTGAAACCGATGGTGCAGTCAAAATGTAAATCCAAGATGGTGGCTGCATAAATTATCGAGGTTTTCGTCATGGGTGTCGTTTTCATGGTTTTCGAGGGCGTTGAAACCGATGGTGCAGTCAAAATGAAAATCCAAGATGGCGGCTGCATAAATTATCGAGGTTTTCGTCATGGGTGTCGTTTTCATGGTTTTCGAGGGTGTTGAAACCGATGGTGCAGTCAAAATGTAAATCCAAGATGGCGGCTGCAAAAAATATCGAGGTTTTCGTCATGGGTGTCGTTTTCATGGTTTCCGAGGGTGTTGAAACCGATGGTGCAGTCAAAATATGGATAGTATGGAAACAAGGCCTAATTGTAGAAATAAATACCTACGCTCTCAACTGCAGCCTTAGGGTTGTCACGAGCGCGGAGAATGGAACATAATTATGTGGCGCTGATGCTTGATGAACCCAGTGGCTGCGCACCTTACTATGCGTTCCAACTAAGTATAAGATGACCTTGGCACCATATTGTAACTGCAATTGTGTT
Organism: Agrotis clavis; assembly: GCA_954870645.1. Taxonomy (NCBI): domain Eukaryota; kingdom Metazoa; phylum Arthropoda; class Insecta; order Lepidoptera; family Noctuidae; genus Agrotis; species Agrotis clavis. The sequence continues at coordinate 1,700,194 of OX940943.1, read as the reverse complement.
TAACGAAAAATACTTTGCGCAAATTACTTTTCAATACTTAATATTTATCTTATTCATGTTATTTTCATGTGATTTTCGTTATTTGACATCTGGGATTTCTATTTTGATAGCAATATCGGTTTCAACACCTTCAAAAACCATGAAAACGACATCCATGATGAAAACCTCGATAATTTTGGCAGCCGCCATCTTGGATTTACATTTTGACTGCACCATCGGTTTCAACACCCTCGAAAACCATGAAAACGACACCCATGACGAAAACCTCGATAATTTATGCAGCCGCCATCTTGGATTTGCATTTTGACTGCAACATCGGTTTCAACACCCTCGAAAACCATGAAAACGACACCCATGACGAAAACTTCGATAATTTATGCAGCCGCCATCTTGGATATACATTTTGACTGCACCATCGGTTTCAACACCCTCGAAAACCATGAAAACGACACCCATGACGAAAACTTCGATAATTTATGCAGCCACCATCTTGGATATACATTTTGACTGCACCATCGGTTTCAACACCCTCGAAAACTATGAAAACGACACCCATGACGAAAACCTCGATAATTTATGCAGCCGCCATCTTGGATTTACATTTTGACTGCACCATCGGTTTCAACACCCTCGAAAACTATGAAAACGACACCCATGACGAAAACCTCGATACTTTTTGCAGCCGCCATCTTGGATTTACATTTTGACTGCACCATCGGTTTCAACACCCTCGAAAACTATGAAAACGACACCCATGACGAAAACCTCGATAATTTATGCAGCCGCCATCTTGGATATACATTTTGACTGCACCATCGGTTTCAACACCCTCGAAAACCATGAAAACGACACCCATGACGAAAACTTCGATAATTTATGCAGCCGCCATCTTGGATTTACATTTTGACTGCACCATCGGTTTCAACACCCTCGAAAACTATGAAAACGACACCCATGACGAAAACCTCGATAATTTATGCAGCCGCCATCTTGGATTTGCATTTTGACTGCAACATCGGTTTCAACACCCTCGAAAACCATGAAAACGACACCCATGACGAAAACCTCGATAATTTATGCAGCCGCCATCTTGGATTTGCATTTTGACTGCAACATCGGTTTCAACACCCTCGAAAACCATGAAAACGACACCCATGACGAAAACCTCGATATTTTTTGCAGCCGCCATCTTGGATTTACATTTTGACAGCACCATCGGTTTCAACACCCTCGAAAACCATGAAAACGACACCCATGACGAAAACTTCGATAATTTATGCAGCCGCCATCTTGGATATACATTTTGACTGCACCATCGGTTTCAACACCCTCGAAAACTATGAAAACGACACCCATGACGAAAACCTCGATAATTTTTTTTAAAAACGTGGGTTTTTCATATTTCTGACAGCAAACCCTTTCATTTGATACCCATAACATGGGGGTGCATTTCAAACAGCTAATCCGCCATCTTGGATGTCCGCCATGTTGGATTTAAGACACGTGACTATTTTTTTCGTATTCCTGACAGCAAACCCTTTCATTTAATACCCATATCATGGGGGTACCTTTCAAATAGCCAATCCGCCATCTTGGATGTCCGCCATGTTGGATTTAAGACACGTGACTATTTTTTTCATATTACTGACAGCAACCCTTTCATTTGATACCCATATCATGGAGATGCATTTCAAATAGCCAATCCGCCATCTTGGATGTCCGCCATGCTGGATTTTCAGGTACGTGACTATTTTTATCATATTCCTGACAGCAAACCCTTTCATTTGATACCCATATCATGGGGATGCATTTCAAATAGGCAATCCGCCATCTTGGATGTCCGCCATGTTGGATTTAAGACACGTGACTATTTTTTTCATATTCCTGACAGCAAACCCTTTCATTTGATACCCATATCATGGGGGTGGATTTCAAACAGCCCGACCGTGATCTTGGGGAGGCCGCCATATTGGATTTCTCACCACTCTTGCGCCCCATTGCAAAAACTAATAAAACGAAAACGGATGGCTAATTAATGCACAAATTCTACAAACTACTGTATTATAATTATAATAATACTTTAGTTTGATAAAGTAACGAAAATCTTACCTTATGAAAAAAAATATGGAGAGAATCAAAATGTGGCAGTCGCAGTATAATATTCCGTTCACGATACGTACGCTCTATAATCAGGACGAGGAAAAAAGTGATACAGGTCCTACGTCGACGGGCGCTGGAGCCGTACTGATTGCAGCCCGGTTATGTTTCGTAATTTATACTAGTTTAGAGTGATTTTAAAAACGATAGTATGATTAATTACATGAAGGGATTTTAATGAAATTTAGAAATTAGTTTAGTCTGTAAACATAGTTTATATTTACATAGTTTTTTTAATGTAATTACGCTTTGTTCGAACCAAAAATGGCGATAAATCAGCGATATAAAACGTAAAAATTGACCTCAGAATTTATTTTTTTACTAATTTGTGTTATTAAAAATATAAATTCTACTACGTAGTTTTACGACAAAAACGTATGTCTGATGATTTGTGTATTTTTTTTGGTTAAAATTACGAATGTTAATGGTAGATGTAGGAGTCGCAAATCGACTCTGCGTTGATTTTTCAGTAAACTACTTGTCGGAGATTAATTACCACAAAGTTAATAAAAGAGTTTTTTGAAATATGTTACGTACAATTACAACACGAAAGACTGGTCTTTCTTTTGCAGGTATTCAAAAATGTTGGAGTATTACTTAATATGGTAAATTAGACGATCATAATTTTAGTTCTACGCGCAAATGGGTAAAAGGCCTCTTAAGATTGTATTGGAAAAATAATATTACTTGAATGATTGACAGTATGTTTGGGAGATATTAGTTACGATTAACTGATGAAGTGATGTTGCATTCACCACTCCCTCTCAGAGAGAGGAGGCCTGTGTCCCAGCAGTGGGAACATTATAGGCTGAGATGATGATGATGATGAGGCATGGTTGGCGCAGTGGCTAGGCGATAAATTACCGCGCTGCGTATCGCGGGTTCGAACCCCGCCAAGAACAAAATATATTTTTATGACCAACATGTAAATGTTCCAGGTCTGGGTGTTTGTGTATGTAAGTTTCAATGTTTGTTAACACACCCACGATACAGGAGAAATTCCTAGTGTGGGACAAAGTTAAAAATAGAAAAAACAATACAATAAAGCCTCCTGCAGACACATGCGATTATCCGCGCGTGGCGTTGGTGACTTAATTTAGTTTATACGTTCCATCAGCTTATTGGCTGTTTTGTGTACATATATAGGAGAGGTAAGTAAGACGAGTATATAAAGAAGTCAATACTTAAAACATATTATTTAATTAATAATTATTATTGTTGCCTCACTTCTGTCAGATAAGTCCGGAAATGAGGACAGTCTAGTTATTGTAAACAGTAAGTTATTGTGCAATATTGAATCATCTCAGGTGCGTTCTTACTTATATACGTCTATAATATAATGCGCGTAAAATTCTTCTAAAAAGTTCAAGACAAATGAGTTGTTGAAACTTACAGGAAAAACTGGACCATCAACGATAGTAAGTAACTGTAATCATGATCAACAAGAATATCTTAATTTCACAGCATAATTAGGACAACAAAAATCAAATTCAAAATAAAAAAAAAGCTGCTAAAACCATTCAGTCCGATAATCTATAAATAAATCATACAATTACAACCCTAACTTAAAAGGAAAAAAAAACCTCCACCAAAAATAGTCTTAATTAAAGATTATATCCGCGTCAACTGTCAGCTTTAGATTAATAAAAAAAAACTTGACAAAAATGCTCGTTTTTTGTGAAAAAATCGACATCCATTAAAAATCGCGAGACGCGAGGGTTGCGCGGTGTCGCATCTGTCAAACTTATCGTGGGGGGAAATGCAGTAAAATTGTTGAAAAATGGGTTAAATGTTGAAAAAAAAAGCAAAACATGGAGCAGGCGAGGGGTTAAGTTGACAGTGTCAACATTACACGGGTTAACCCGACGGTCGGGCCGACACGCTACGTTGTCGTTTGAACTCGAATTTGAGTTTTTTTTTGTTCAATTGCAATGTTATTATTGTTGCTATTTTCACAGATATTTTGTGCGATTGAAAAATAACTAAGTAGGAAACTTGATTTTCATTCAGAGAAATGTTTACGAGAACTTCTGGTTGCAACCGTGACAGCAAGACTCACTAGTTGACTTTACAACATTTCTAGTAATAAATACTAAGTAAGTAGTAGGGATAACAAAGACTTAGTATTTATTACTAGAAATGTTGTAAAGTCAACTAGCGAGTCTTGCTGTCACGGTTGCAACCAGAAGTTCTCGTATAGGTAGCCAGACATTTCTCTGCGTGTTATTTTTTCGATACCTAGTTTTAAATTATTTACAGCGTCTAGTACTTTTACCTATAACTTTCCGAGGTAAGAAAGTAAATTATCAAGAAGAATTAGACATACTTATTTTATTTAGTAGTTATGTTTCTAAATTTATATTGGCAATAATTAATCTGTGGGTCACACAAGACTGGATCGTTGACACAGCCTGCCATGAATCGTGGTAGACCTGTGCAGAAGATTTGGGAGAAGGAGAAGCAAACAACATCGAGATACGTGCAAGAAGTGGGCCTAGAAGAGAAGACTATACCGAGAAGCAGTACGAATAAGCCCAAAAAACTGTAATGGTGCACCGATGAGGTACCCGTGCAGGTATGCCTGCGCAGGTAGACCGGAGCGTGTATGGAAATAGTCTTGTGTAGATTTTACGCTTACAGGCGACTGCCGCAAAATCGAAAATCATTTTTTTCATATTGTCACCGAACGGTAAACCTGAAAGTAATGAAGACCGCTCTGGAGCACCGGAACGTATGGCGGCTGCCGTCTTGTGCAGGCAAACCTGCTTAGAGGCCTTACCACAAGCTCTTAACGCGATCCAGTTTAGGCTGTGGGAAAGAGACAGAGCTATACAAGTCGTCTAGCGCCATCTCTTTCCCACAGCCTAAACTGGATCGCGTTAAGAGCTCGTGGTAAGGCCTCTGGTAATTTCTCAGGTAGTAGCGTGTATGGCTTACATTACTTGCTGCGATGTTTTCATTACTTTTGATCAACGCCTAGTATGTGTTTAGGTACCTATATTCTGTAGTTTTTGTCTACCTAATATGAAAAATATGTTATTTAATGTCAGTAGGTACCTTTAGTATGTAAATAAGTATATTTTATTTCACTTTCCTGCCTACTTACCTTCGCATAATTTGAACTAACTTTTAGGTAGGTCCATACAAGGAAACAATAAACAAACTGAGAAAATCCTGAAATGATGAAATCCATTGACACATTTTCACTAAACAGTATGAATCAATGAATACAACGTAATAAGTATATTCCTAACTAGTAAATAATTAACAAGTTGTTTGTTAGGGTTCCGTAGCCAAATGGCAAAGACAGAACTCTAAGGGCGTTTTCGCACTACGTCCGATCCGAATCCGATCCGAATCCGTGAAAATACGGTCCGAAGTAGCCGTAGAACTATTTCTATGGTATTTTACGCACTAGATCCAATTTCCGTCATATGAAATCTTTCCGTCATCTGAGAATCTCCGTTTCGGAGAAAAAATTACGGACCGAAGTAGCCATGTATTATTTGTGCGTACGCGAGCAGAGAAGCAGCTGGGCGGGCGGGGGTATGCGGCTGGTTGTCAGAGATGGGAGTAGTACGTAAGCAATATCCGAATTCTGTCCGTGATTTTTTTTCACGGGCTCGGATCGGATTCCGGTCGGACGTAGTGCGAAACCGCCCTTAAAGATTCGTCATGTGTCTGTCTGTCCGTCCGTCCGTATATCACAGCTACTTTTTTTCGAAACTATAAGAACTATACTGCTGAAACTTACTATGTAGATGTGTTCTGTTTTAAAAATTTGTATGTCATTAAAATTTTCACACAAAAATAGAAAAAAAAACAATGCATTTGGGGGTTGGAGAACCCCTAATTTTTTTTGCCTATTTCTGGACCCCTCCAGGGTCTGCGCCTTGTGCCTGGCCACCGATGGTACACCCCTATTTTCCGCACTGAAGAATGTTACTGAAAAGTTTACGAAATTGGCAGCCAGGTTTCACATAAGGTAAATCTTTTGTAAATAAACAATTACTAATACAAACCTGCAAATAATTCCTGTTAATTGAGACCAACGCAAATTAAAACTAAGTAATTGCTTCTTGTTATTGCACTATCTTCTCGGATGAGTATTATTATAGTTTAAATAACACAGAAATAATAGTGTTTATTGACGCATTTAATAGCAGAAAAATGGTGAGTTTCCTTTGTTGATATTTGTAAACAATAATGTCCTAAATGAGTCAGACATAAGTCTAAATAGTTTTTTTTATTAAAAACATTACTATCCGCCGCCGCCGTCGCGTTAGGTAAAAAGCTCTTCATCTGTATAAAAATCAATAGCTGTTTGTGAGTCTTGCTAAAACTTGAGAACGACTGAACCGATTTGGTTTTGAATTATTTTCGGAAGTCCAGGGAAGGTTCAAAAGGTGAGTAAATATGATAAAATGAAATTGATTCCGAGGCGGTATGAAGTTTGCCGGGTTAGCTAGTCGTCAATAAAAGAATATACAGAAGGCCTTCTGCTAAGATCCTTACACAGATAGGTACTGATTTTCCGTCATCCACATTAATAAATCTGATGGTCATTATTATCATGCACCAGCTGAATGAGACTCTCCAGTGCCGGAGCGAGACCGGATCTAGACGGGGGCAGATCGCTATAAACAAGGCCCTTTGGAAGATAACTTGGTTCCCTCAAGTACGCTTCGTCCCGGCCTTGCTATACGCCACTGACTGTCTCGTTGATCTACTAACTCCCTACCAGACCTCTAGAACCCAGTAACTGAATAAAACAGTAGGTACTCTAAGGCAGGGGTTCCCAAACTTATTCAGCTCGCGGCGCGCATGGAGGTTTAGAATTTTTTCGCGACGCCCTAGCTAGTTGACACCAGGTGAATAATAAAACAATAATACCTGGTTCCGAACTCTACGAAATCAGAACACGTGAATCTTGGTTTGTAACTTCAAAAGAGACTAATGAGACTATCCTTTTCTTTCTGGTGGACATTTTATACATATAGAATCTTGGTTCCACGGAACATCAATCCGGAGGATGGTCGACTCTCTCGTCTTACGACGCCACGCTGTACTCAGCGACGGCGACGCACTAGGGCGTCGCGACGCACAGTTTGGTAACCCATGCTCTTTGGTAAGACTGGTTGTCAGACTTTCAAGTTTATCTGACTCAAGAAACTTGTATGTATTTTTTCGTTATACTCGTACTGACCAAAATCCACGGTGTTCAGTTACTATAGCCCGTTACTTTACGTTCAAAACTTATATGATTCCAACTATGATAGACGCAGTTTCTACTAGGTATCACGAATGAAGTCACATAAATGACGTGTGATACCTACCATAGCCACAATTACTAACGTCATCTGCCCTGATAAGCCCTTTGAGAACATTCATACTAATTAGTAATATACATACTTATTTACTACTCATGTGTATCACCTACGTCAACTTGTTTGAGTAAACAACTCTGTTATTATCTTAGTTCGGATGCATTTTGTTGCCAAGCTTAAAAGCTTATAGCTATAAGGGACAATCGACATATAACTCACCGGAAGCTTATTTTTACAGACATTCAAATACAATTAGGTCCACATCCGCGTAAATATACATGTATATTCTTGGGAACGACCTTGATCTTTATTATTATAACGATTTAAACATTTTTTTCTAGTAATTATGGGTTCATGGCGGTTTTGGAGACGGCAAGTAACGGATATAGCTCACTTTCCAAAAAAAAAAACAGGCTCGAGTCGACGTCCCTCGTGTCATAGGTATTCTATGCATTTAATTAAAAAAAAATGAAGTAAATGCAATTGCGAGGTACCGAAATAAGACCGTCCATAATTTTACAGAAAATAAAATATATCAGTTCGTAAAAAAACCTTCTCCTTTTTAACGTCAGCTAATTTAAAAATCAATCACAAAACATTGTTTTTTTTATTAAATTAGTCGCCCGTATAAAAATAACAATCTCCACATCCTCATTTATTTTATTAAAAAATAACAATACGCGATCAATCACACGGCTTCGCTCCGACACGCGGCCCTACGACCTTATTATTGACAAAACAGTAAAAAATACACACTTTTCACAAAAAAATGTAATTTCACAAATCTGCCGCGACAAAGTTCACTAAATCATTTTCTAAAAAGCCATTGTGATTTTTAAACCCTTGCATTTTTTTTTTTGGTAAAAAGAGACATGCGCGAGCCACGCTTTTTTTTTGCGTAAAAAACTTTTAATTCACTAAAGTACAGTGACCTACTTACATTTTTACCCATTTTTGTTAAAAAAGACCCTTTTATTACCCCGTTTTTTTCATAATTGAATTCAATCCTTTGGAAAAAAGGGTTGGGTAAATTCCCTGTAATTTAGTTTTTTTGGGAAGTTTTAGTTCGCGCCAAAAATTATGCGCGCTGTCAAAATTTCGCGCCATTACGTTCGGACATCTGCCGAGGAAAAAAGTTAACAATGCAAATAGGGGAATGACATTTTTAGGGGAATTTCGTCGTTTTCGAACACAAAATGGAGAAATGCATTTAAACTATAACGAACCGATGTCCCCTCATTTCACTATTAATGTCCGAATATTTATTTTTTAAGACAAATTAAGCGATATGTTAATACTGTAAGGTTCAAAATCGCGTGGCAATACTTTTTAATGTTTTGCATTTTATGGGTTTGGATTTTTATTATTGATGGATTTTATGGATGTTGTACAAAGATTTAATGTTAAGTAAATTATTATTGGAAATGTGAACTTGATTGTGTAGTAAAATGAGATTTTGGCAATAATCCTGGTTTAGCCTTTGCAAGTAATAATTTAAATTAGACATCAGACCAGTATTTTTTTAAACGAAATAGTTACTAGTTATTTATTTTACCTAAATATAAAAAAAAATAAGTATAGTTTCCATTGAGATTAGCAATGTAACACAGTGGCCTACTTAGGCATTATATTGGTGAAAATAGACACACACCGCATGAGCCATTAGTATTACAAGTAGGTAGATAGTATTCACAACTTTAGCTACCTACTTACAATGGTTTACCTGTATGACTGATCCAAACAATGCAATACGCTTCTGAGTGCAAACCTATCTAAAAACCGCAACTTACAGGTGCAATAGGTATAAAAAGAGGACAGCACCCCGACTCGGACAGTTTAGGTTAGAAGAGGATGGCGGGGTCTGAAAGACCCCGCCATCCTCTTCGTGGTTATGAATATTATAATTGAATACGTAAAGGGTAAGTGAGACGTTTTTCTCGCAATTTCAGGTTTGGTCCCATGTCTGCTTAATCGTTAACAATGGCGATCTATTTCTTATTCGTTTCCAATACACAGCATTGTTGAAACACTTCCTTTATTCGCTTGATGCGATCGTTATTCAAATTCAAATAATTTATTTCAAGTAGACCAGTGCAAGCACTTTTGAATTGTTAAAAAAATAGTTATGGTGCTACAGACCCAGTCACAAGACATAATAACTGTGAAAATTTTGTAGATGCCCCATTCCAAATCGTAAATCTCAATGGAGAAGAATGGGCAAGAAACTCCATGGAAACTCTTGTTAAAACGGCAAAATTATTATAACGAGTACTATGACCCCTAACGAGGATTAAAATGACTTAAAATAACCATGTAAGTATAGCTTTTTTTTTAGCGTGGTGAAATCGTCAAATGAGTCCGGACCCCGGGCAGGGCAGGAGGGACTGTCAGACTTGTACTGACTAAAATCCACGTTGTCCTTCAATAGCCCTTTACATTCCGGGGTCACGGTATTCGTAAGTCCCGCGACCCCTGCAGGCTTTGGCCATCTAAGGGCTCCCCCTTAGAGGGCCAAAGCCGTCTTGGTGCTGACACTCTTTGAGGCGCGCGTGGATCACACCGTGCCGGCAACCTGGGGACCATGTTTTGCTAAGCAAATGTAAATAAAACAGGGTGTTCTTGCACATTGTTATATAATATAGAGTTCAGGCGTCGTAGTACATGTAGTCCATGAGCAGCGTTGCAGCCAGGAGTAGACCTTTCTCCTCCACTGTCAGATCCAGCTCGAAGGCCACGCCGAAGCTTGAAACAAACAAAGTTATCATTACTACTTAAAACAGGATAGACATATTTATTATTTTTTTGAATTAGCGGTTGGCGCATTGGCCAAGCCGACCGGCGACTGACTAACTGCTGCGCAAGTGCGCATCGTGCCGCTGGTTCGATCCCCGCTAGGACCACAGTATTTGCATGACCAACAAGTAGTAGTTCCGATCTGGGCGTATGTGTGTTTCCATGTTTGTTAACGCACCAACGATACAGGAGAAATTCATAGAGTGGGGCAACGGTTTGAAAAAAAAACAGTATTTCGTTTGTAAAGATGCAGTTCCACCTGTGTGCGGCAACCATGCCCGGGTTGACGGAGTGTCGAGTTCCCCTCTTAAAGGGCCAAAGTCTGCCGGAGTCGCTGTCTTATCAGGTAACTGTAGTCTGATAGTCCCTCTCGTCCCGCCGTTGGTGGGAGGACTCTTTTGATTTTATTTTACCACAAAAAAAAAACACATGGAACTCTCACAGTATATTCCGGAGATCCAAGGTATTAGAACGAGAACAGCTTATGAGACTAAAGACAGCTGGACAAATGAGCGTTAGCCGTCCGTATAACCTAGTGAAATTCATTAAATTAAGTTTATGTGAAATGTGTTTCATTCAAGAAATTAGTACTTAATTGGGCCAATAATAGATACTTGAAATAAAAATACAAGGGCCAAATAATATACTTGAAACACACCTAGGCAGACGACATTGTTGCTTGCCGTGTTATCCTGGACGAGGCTTGCACAGAAACTGTGTAGCCGGCTCAAGCTATGTAAAAGAGGCCTGAGATGCCAAGTTCTGGGTGAGGTCTGGCTGTGGGTGATGATGATGATGATGAAACTAACTTGTCAGTGACAGGCTGGAAGAAGACGGCGTGCGTGAGGCCCTGCCAGCGCTTGCAAGTGGCGCCCACCGGCGTGCCGTCCGGACGAGAGATGTCGAACTGCACGTCGGTGTAGCAGCTCACCGTCATGAATGGACCTGGATCAGGGTGCCAGTAGTAGGAGAAGAAAAAAATAGAGTAGCCTATGAAATCTCAGATTCTTTGTTCGATAACGTGGGACTGCGGGGCAGAGGCCTCCCCCATATCCTCTCAAGAACCCTTATTTTTAATGGACTATATTCTTCTAACACTATCGAATCACTATCAGGATTCAGCCCGATTCGAATTGCTAAAGTTATGCCTAAATCATGCCTTGTTACTTTACGATATTCTCTAAGTGGATTACCGCAGCTCTGGAAAGGTAAGAGTCTGACAGCCCCTTTCGCTACCAAGGCGATATGGGTGGTAAACCCAAAAATAAAACAGAATATAAAAATAGGTAATATAATTAAACATTCTATCATCATCTTATACTACATGCACATTTGACGTGCTTATATCTGCTACTGTAAGTGGTGTCTGCGTGGCTGAATTTTGAACCCAATCCTTAAATATTTGTCAATCATAATTATGCTAAAAAAAAGGAAAGAAAAGAGTAAAACCGGAAAAGTCGCAAGGTCGACAACGCGCAGGCGTACCTCTGAAATTTATTGTAGACGTCCATGGGCTATGGTGACCGCGCACCATCAGTCGAGCCGTATGATTGTTTGCACCACCTTAATGTAATCAAGACAGGTTACAGAAGGTTTTGCTGTCACCAATCGCCTTCAAACTCACCTTGAATCCAAAACAAATCATCACCACTATCATTCTTCACAAGATACACAGGTTTGACAGCCGTCCACTGCTGCTCCACAGTGCCCAGCAGTTCCCCAGGTGGAGAGAACACGTCCATGTGCTGCAGCTGGCAAGGCAGGCAGCGACCCGTGCAGGCGAAGGGCCGTTGTATCCTCATGACCTCTGTCCCCTGGCCGTTCATCACGCTTAGGTGAAGAGGACGAAGGCCCAAGCAGAGGTAACCGGCCCATGAGCTGTTGATGAGATGGTATTTTATTTTAGCATTCCTTATAAATCGTTTAAAGCATGTCATGTGTTTTTGTGCTATTTTTATTCATTAGTAAAAGGGAGGGTGAGTGTTGTAGTAGCATTTTAATAATTAGCAGATGGCAACTGTATGGCTCAGAGTGGTAAAGTTGTAGAGTTGGTGAGTTGACGAAAACCACAGACTTCACGATCCCAAGTAGTTTAATGTAAAGTAACAAAGTTATGTTGGATGCTAATCCGTGGTCGTATCGCTAAGGTAGCTAATGGTCAACTAACGTTTAGTATAATAAAGGTATATAAAATGAATTAACGAAAGTATGTCACGGCGTCAGCAACTTACTAGCCTGTACGTAAATCGTACAGCAACTTTGTTGCTGTACGATTAAAACACAGCTAATTTGACGTCAGGTGCTGACTGTTCCCAAAAAACTGATGCACTTGCTGATACTCAACTAAATGATAATTCTCAGTTTTTTCTATAATCATTATTTATTTCTTCTTCACCAAAATATAGCAGGACTTTTAAATAAATCAGATTTATTGACGGTTAAACTAGAAGAGCTTTCTGATACCGGAATTAACATAGATGTTGTCTGCATAACTGAGCATTTTGTCGAAACAGAACATAAAAAATTACTGCATATTCCTAATTATTGTCTCGCTGCTTTCTTTTCAAGAGAAATTAAACGTGGAGGAGCCTGTATTTTTGTTCGAGCAGGATTACACTTCAGGGAAATAACGGATGTGGCAAAACATTCAGTGGCAGGTGTTATTGAATGTTGCGGCATAGAACTAGTGTCTCACAATATCATTATTATATGTGTGTACAGAATACCTAAATATAACTATACTACATTCTATGAAATATTAGATGGAATATTGCGCAAAGTCTGTATTGCTACTAATAAAAACATTATTTTGACCGGCGATTTCAACATTGACATACTCAAAAGAAATAATATTACATTAGAATTTGAATGTTTTCTCCGACAATACAATCTCAAACTTTCACTCAGTCAACCAACAAGATTAAGTAGTAACTCTTGCATTGATAATTTTGCACATACATACCGACGTGGATGGAAAGCGGATGTAATAGATTTGGTCCTATCAGACCATACATCACAACTTTTAAAAATACCTATCAATAAAACTTGTACTCTAAAATTCTGGAAAACTAAAAAGCAGGAGTTATCGGACATTAATTTGGCCAAGTTCAAGGATCATCTGAACTGTCTATCCTTTTCGCAAGTTTATGAAGCTAAGGACGCAAATGAATCATATGACCGTTTTATAGATGAGTTTTTATTATTATATAATTTATGCTTTCCGGTTAAAACTGTCACTATATATACCAATAAAAAAACGAAATGGTTGTCTCGCGGAATTAAACTGTGTAGTAAAAAACAGAGACAACTACTTTGGGCATATAGGCTAAATACAAATACAGAAAATAAAGTTACTTTAAAAAAATATTCCGTTCTTTACAGGAGAATCATAAAACTAACCCAGAAAGCCCAAAATAATCATCACATAAATACTTCACAAAATAAGTCGAAAGCGGCTTGGCAAGTAATAAATAAATCAAAACATAGTTTACCACAAGAACCAATTCTATCTATTAAACATAATAACATGACATTTTCTGACCCCCTTGACATTGCTAATGAATTTAATCGGTATTTTATTGAAGTCATTGAAAATAATATTCAAACAAATAATAATACACCATCTAATAAGCATCATCTGAGAGATAATCTTACATCACAATCCCTATTCATGCCACCAGTCACATCCGATGATATAGTAAAAATAATTACCAGTCTTAAAAATACAAATACCGTTGGATATGATAACATATCAACCAAGGTGATTAAAGAAGTAAAGTACATAATAGCGCCACCACTTTCACATATAATAAATTTATGTATCTCTGACGGTATATTCCCGACTAGTCTAAAAAAAGTAATAATTAAACCACTTTTCAAAAAAGATAAAAGGACTGAATTGAAAAATTACAGACCAATTGCGAAAATTCCTGTATTCTCAAAAATAATTGAGAAAGTAATCTATAACTGCATCTATGCCTATTTTGAAAAATTCAAACTGTTCTGCAATGAACAAAAAGGATTCAGAAAGAATATTAATATTAATATGGCTTTATTTGATTTACTATCAAGTGTCTTGACCTCAGTCGATAAAAGAAATCCGGTATGTGCTTTATACACAGATATGACGAAAGCGTTTGATTTTGTAAATCATAAAATTTTACTAGAAAAATTATACTGTTATGGAATTAGAGGCAATATCCTTAAACTAATAGAATCTTACCTAAGCAACAGATTTCAATGCACAGAAATCTCTAGAATTTGCCCAGTCACTAAATTAGAAAAAACATATACCTCTGAAGCAAGGCAAATAAAATATGGTGTACCTCAGGGCACCGTTCTGGGACCCCCGTTATTTTTGATATATATTAATGATCTACCGAAAATGACAAGGCAAGAAATGGTTCTATTTGCTGATGACAGCACCGCTATTATAAAATGCAATAATCCAAATAATTACCAACTTGACATTAATAATACACTTAATCAAATAATTAATTGGCTTAATGATAACAATCTAATGATTAATCTCAATAAAACCAAAGTTATGCACTTCCATCAGCGACTTGAAAATGCTCCAATTGATATCATCTATGGTGATTCTAGAATAGAAGAAGCCAACAATGTCAAATTTTTAGGTATTACCATAGACAACAAATTGACTTGGAAACCACACCTAGAAGAGGTTTGCAAGCGATTAAGTAAGTCAGCATTATCTTCTATTTCAACTGTCAAAAAAAGTAAATATGGAGACACTATTAATGGCGTATCACGGACTAGTATCATCAGTTTTGCGATACGGTTTAATTTTTTGGGGACAGTCAACAAACCGAGAACTTGTATTTAAGATGCAAAAGAGATGCATACGGTCGATGTGCGGATTAAAAAAGACAGACAGTTGCATTCCATATTTTAAAAAACTTAAGATTTTACCTCTCCCGTCTTTGTACATCTTCGAGACTTCATTATTCGTAAAAAATAATTCCCATTTGTTTCAAAAACTTGCTACAGTAAAGAAAATGCCAGTACGCACTCAATACCTAAACACACTGAGCAATGTGAAATGCAAAACAGCATTGATGAAGAAAAGTTTCTTTGGTATTGCACCTCAAGTTTATAATAAAATACCAGACGCAATTAAATGCTTGCCACTAAAGAAATTTAAAAGTACCCTACACCAGTTGCTACTTCACAAATGCTATTATGCACTGGACGAATTCTTAAATGACAATTTTTAATTATCCCAAATTGTAAAATTAATATTAAATAATTTGTTATCTAAAATTGTGACCCTAACTCTCTATTGTAAATATAACATTGACAAATTATTCCAATTGTGACATTTAAATTTTTGACATTCTAATTTAGCTTTTGCATGATAAATAATTATAATTATCCTTATTCTAATCTTGTCACAATTCGCATACAACCATATTTGTACGCCTCTTGGCATAACATAGCGCTCTAAGAACTAAGCATAAGAACTGTATTAATTACTACCTATGTTACACAAATAAAATGATTTGATTTGATTTGATTTGTAGTTTATGGTAGAACCTTTGTACCTGAATAAACATGGATCATTTAAATTAATAACATTGAGTGTACTCGTATTAACTAATTAGGTACATAAGTAATTAGGTACCTATCCAAAATCAGATATAACAGTAACGACTGCTAGAACTCGGGCCTTCTCATTATAAGACAGTGTGTTCGTCATTAAATTACAAGTTCTGCGGAATTGTGATTTATGGTGATTTGACTTTATCAGGTAACTAGCTGTGCCCGCGACTTCGTTCGCGTGGATGTCGGAACTTAACAATGTATTTTTAGTGCGAAGTGCTGTTGGAGGATACCGATACAAATCATTTTCTTTAAGCTTTTTTAGCGTCATAAAATCGTCAAATTAGTCTTCTCACCCAGGGCAGGGCAAGAGGGACTGTCAGACTTGTACTTACTAAAATCCACGGCGCCATCCTTCAATAGTCCTTTACGTTCCGGGGTCACGGTAACTCGTAAGTCCCACGAACCGGTGGCTTTGGCCCTCTAAGGCCCCCCGTCATTGTGCTGACACTCTTTGAGGTGCGCGTGGAACACAACGGGAAGTCGGTCGACCCGGGCATGGTCCATGATCGGACAGCGAGTCGCCCATTACTCGCCGCCCGAATGCCCACGCCTGTTGGCCAGAGATCGTCCTGCGACGTCCGTCACCGTGGGCGTCTACCACTGCGGCTGGGTCGTGAGGTGGACGCTGTCCTCTTCCTCACGCGTCCAGCCTCCTCCTCCTCCCCGATGACTGTTTCGCAGAAGGGGGTGACAGGTTCCCACTCTATTTCACCCCGCAGCATGATGTCAACCTATGCCGAGCGTGAGAGGTCGCCGCCTATCACCGTTGTGAGGACATGTGCGATGCTCTGCCCAAGCGGGGCAATTCAGCACCGTATGCTCTAACGTGTCCTCTGAACGATCCTCGCAGTGGTGATACCCAAGCGTTTCTTCCTTCCCCATCCGACACAGGTACCTCCCAAAACTTCAGTGTCCAGTGAGGACCTGCGTCAGGTCGCCGTGACACCCATCCAGCCACTCCTCAAAGAGAGGTCTTACCGCCGCGATTGAGGCGTGCCGCGTGCCCGAACATCGGTTTCGATAGTCGGGCGCGACTATCGAAACCGATATATCGCCCTGAGATGGCGTCGGAGTTCTTCCCGCCGCGCCTCGACTTGTCGATGCAGCGGGGATTGGCCGCCAGTGCTTCTTTATAAATATATACGTGCTGTCGGACGGCAAGCTACCCATTACTCCCCGTCCGTAAGCGGCTGGAATATAACCCGCTATTTCCGACGCCCTGGGCGTCTTCAGCGGTGGCTGGGGTGAGAGGTATAGGTAGAGGGTGCCCTTTCCCTCACGCGCAATTATGACATGCCCAGTTTTGCCCAGGCAGTAATTATTTTGTTGTGGCATTATTTTGAAACTATGATATCTCCTAAGATATTCACTGAAATCAAACGATGTCAATGATGGGCAGTTTTGTTCAAAATTAAATGCTTGTGATGATTCACGTATTTATTTGGATAAGGATTAATATCGTGTTAATGAAAATGCCTTCGCAAATAATGCATTACTTTAAAATCAAATCTATATAGGGGAAAGGTGTACGAGATGATCCGTTGAGGCAAGATGATCCTTTGATATTGCAACGAACCCAGTAGCGTCATCTAGTTGTTTTTAATGGTAAAACGTAGTCCCCGATATTCCCCCGCCTCAGTCAAAAGTATTGAGAGTGACAATTAAATTTTTTGAGAAAAAAAACAAATATTCCGTGACTTTGATCTAAGGTAAGGGAGAGTTGAAGTTTATATCTAATTTGTTCTAGGTACTTTATTACTAGGCTGTGGTATTAGTTAGCTTTGAATATTGCTCTATTTTGTTTTTTTAATAGCATGGGAACAGTTGAAAGCACATAGTTTAAGTTATCGAACATTGAATAAAAAAGTTTATGTTGGGGCAAGATGATTATGTTACCGGTGTACAAGATGATCCCCACGGATCTTCTTGTACACCGGTAACAAACCTACTATTACGGGGATATTTTAACCATTTGTATGTTATTATGTTTAAGTTTATATATTTTTGGTTTAAGACTATGCCTCGTAATTATAAAAAAAAACTAAACGCGAATTGTGGTCGGAAGACTCCATGATCAAAGCACTGGATGCTGTTAAAAATGGCATGCCATATAGCACAGCAAGTAAACAGTTTGGGTTGCCTGTATTATCACTAAAAACGCGGGCTAAAGTCAAAAATAAGGTGGCTGTCAGTACAATCAAATATAGGTGAAAAAATAAACCCAGATTATGGTTTTATTCAGGTAATTCTCTTCCTGGATCCTGGGATCATCTTGCCCCTACCGCAAGGATCATCTTGGACACCGGGGTGTACAAGATGATCTTTTGACAACGTTTTAAAAATGTGTTTTTTTAATAGTAAAGCATCTAAAAAATTAAAATGTTGAGTGTGCCAACAATAAGATAGATAAATTTACTATGTATATACGTATTTACATTCGCGCTAAGTAGAATATTATTTGATCTACAAGCAATCTCCCTTAAGGGAATCATCTCGTACACCTTTCCCCTACTTAGGTAATTATGTTATAGTGTAGCTGGGCTCTCTTTCACATCAGGTGTTCTAGATCTTCAATTTTTATACATCAACAGAGAGTGCTCATTAGGCTGAACAAATCTAGCTGACGTCATTCCTATATCATGTAATAGTGCTGGGCTCTTGGAGTTCCACATCAAGTTTTCCTGATCTTTAAAATTATTCTGTCAGCAGAAAATGCTCATCACGTGAAACAAATTTTGCTATGGCACCATTTTTGCATCTCTTATAGTTTAGCTGGTCTGTTGCGGTTTTGCACCACTTGTTCAAGTTTCCAAGATAAATTATAGCCTATATGTTGGCCAGACTTAATACCTATACATCGAAAAAAAAAAACATTCAAATCCGTCCAATACTTTTTGAGTTTATCAAAAATAACGCGTTTCAACTGCTCCCCATTCCCCTCGCTTGCCAGCGTATCCCTGAGGTACCTCCCGCAACAACCGTGCCCGGGAGGACTTGCATCAGCTTGAAGGTGAGGACGCCGCAGCGCATCTCCAACCACTTCTCAAAGAGGGATCTTACCGCCGCAATTTTATGACATGTCCAAGAGTCATTAGGTATTAATTTTGTAGTGGTATTATTTTGAAACTATGATATCTCCTAAGATATTCATTGAAATCAAACTATGTCAAGGACAATTTTGTTCAAAATTAAATGCTTGTGATGATTAACGTATTTATTTGGATAAGGATTAATATCATATTAAATAAATACCTTCGCAAATAATGCATTACTTTAAAACATATTTGATTTCCATAAAAAAGGTTACAGTGACTTAATCTTAATAGGTAGATATATGCTCTCGCGGACTTTATTTTAGAACTTTTTATGAGAAATAATTCCGTAGTACATAATTTTTGCGTATCTTTAACCGTTTACGCAGCGCACGCAACGAAAGCTCTCGAAAAGGAATACATTTTCCCGATTTTGAAACATTTCTCATTGCTGCTCCGCTCCTATTGGTGATAGCATGATGTTATATAGCCTATAGCCTTCCTCGATAAATGGACTATCCAACACAAAAAGATTTTTTCAATTCCAACCAGTAGTTCCTGAGATTAGCGCGTTCAAACAAACAAACAAACAATCAAACAAACAAACAAACTCTTCAGCTTTATAATATTATAGTATAGATTCAATTTATCGACATGAAATCAGACATTTAGAATTAGTGGTCGGACGGCAAATATCCATGCGTAATAATATGTTTGCCAATCGCCTATCGTGGACCTTCGGCCTAAGTTTTTTCATTTCATTTCATATCTGTATATTATAATTTTTTCACTAGCCAGCTCTCCTTCATCCAATACCTACTTGTTATGCTCTTCAATAGTATAGACCAGGGTGTGGTCTGATGTCTTGATGAGGTATCTGTTCCGCCGTCCTCTGAGCAGCACTACGTTCCTGACGCGAAGCTTCTTCGTGATGAAGAGGCGGTTGATCGGCTGCAAGTCGTGGAGTATGGGAAGATCTGGAGTCGGCTGGAATGGTCAACTGTGTAGGCACACGATAGATAAAGCACATTGATCTTTGGAAAGAGATGTCCATGTATCGTTATCTCTGTCTTATAAAGCACAAAGAAGCTTGCCGTACGCTGGAAGCAGCGTGGCAGTAGCTAAGCATTGGCTATCAGTGTAGGTACATATGATAAATCCACTTCTAATAGTCTTTCACCATCACGCCGCTTCCAATTTGACGGTAAACTTGATTATGTGTGGCTTACAATAGAAGTTATTAAGGTACCTACTTAGATTTATCAAGCACTTCGACAGCCAATACTTATTGCACGCCGCTACCAGTTTTGAAAATTGACGGTAAACCTGTGGTTTTAGCTTAAGTAGATAGCGTGTGATGCTGTGTAAAGTCCGGTCAGAAAGTAGGAGGAATTTCGTACATTGACATCAGCTGTGCAAGCGAGACTCATTATGTTTACGCGGGAATGACAGAGACAGGTAATAATAGGTCAATGTACGAAATTCCTTCTACTTTCTGACCAGACTTTAGTCAGACTACTGGCTGTGCCTGCAGAAGTGTGTTTTCACTAGAAAACACGCTTTTTAGGCTCATTACGCTTGTTATTATTATTAGACTACAGAAACGGTTGGATGGAGGGTGCAAAGGATGATATTGTGGCTAGAAAGTAGGTGAGTGCTGAGATAAAAAGATAGGTAATAGAAAGGTATGGAGGATGACGACTTGTTGAACCGACTCTTAAAGCTATCATCCCACTGCCGCCGGTGAGCAAGCGAAACGAAGAAATGTTAAAAATGGGGATGCACTAAATCTCCGGTCCTCTTCAGTGTTTAAATTGGTTAATTTTTTTTCTGTTTCTCCGCTCTGCAGCCTCGCTCCGCCCCTGTTTCATAGCTCATGAAACGGTCAGAAGTCCGGCCGAGAGACTTCCATGGGCAGTGTTGTACAACCGAGCAGTGGGAGTAAGAATCGCCTGTCGTAATTCTCATTACAACATTCAAACATTCGCTGCCAGAACTATCGAAACTACAAACGCTTCGATGCTCGCCAATTCGTTTTCAGTTGCTCGCTCTACTCGCTACTCGCCGGCGATGGTACAACTGCCTAATGAATTGGGCTAAGGGCAGAAGTATTCTGAAAATGCTTGTAATTAATTACCTCACGTGTTACAACAACCGGTTCCTCTGGCCCAATGTCCACCAGCGGCAGTAGTGGAAGTTCTTTCTCTTTAGGAGCCTCCTGAGGAGGTAACGGGATTGTATGCAGCATCGTAGACAGTTCGAGATCTGTATCGATTGACATTAAACGCTAGATAAATTCAATTCATCTTGTATGTTTTTCTTGTAGAAAAGGATTTCTAATGATTAAAACTCTTGACGTATGCTGACAGATTGACAGGTAGTCAGATCATAGAGTTTTTGTCACGACAGAAAGTTCGTGGTAAGTATAACATCTATATTGACATAGACACATAGACACCAGCGCTGCGTCAAAAGGGCTTGAGTCGTGAGTTCGTGACACGGTCTCTGATATGTCATGGCGGAAAATAGACCGGAAGGAAAAGGTTTTGTGACAACTAATCTTGAAGGTCACATTCAGATTTTGATGAGTAAAGAGTGGATTTTCCTGCAGGAGTCTGTAATTCCTGATAGCTACAACCTTGGGGTCTTCAAGTCAAGAGTGAACAGGTTCACCGTCGGCCCCATCATCACTTACCATCATGCGAGATAGTATAGTGTTCAAACGCCAGCTTACCGCTAAATATAAAAAAAAAACACACTGAACTTAGGAGGCTAGGAAAACGTACTTGTTGTTCTATAAGACTAATCATCATCATCATAATCATCATCATCAGCCGGAAGACGTCCACTGCACGCGTAGCATGGCGATTCTATCCTACCAAGAAAAGACAAAGTTATTTCATCGTTATTTCTATACAAATCGGCCTTTTTTTGCTCAAGTATGACACGATTCGTACACCAATAAAGAATAGAAACATTATCTCTTCTATATTTTAAACATTGCTATGCTTATATCGAAAAAAAAACTTTTACGTTCTGTCATTTTGTCTATTCTCGTGTCGACAAAACACGTTTCTACGGCGCCATGCTACGCGTGCTGCTGAACATAGGCCTCCCCCTTAGACCGCCACGCCGAACGACAATAAGATTATTAAGGCACCCAAAAGATAAACACTTGCGTGGGCGTTTCAAAGAAATGACTTGGGATTATTTTTCTGGATTTTTCATATAAAAATCAAATCAAACCGCGGGACTGTCTTAAATTCTTAATAGATAACCACGGGTCCACGGCACTGGAACGTTAAGGGCTATTGAAGGAGCACCGTGGATTTTAGTCAGTGCCGTGGAATGGGGTTAGTTTGATTCACGGGGTAACATTGATAAAAACTTTATATTTTTTTTAAACAGGAATTGTTTAATTTCTGAACGCAACCGAAAAATTTCGTCTTTTGCATTGGCAGCACTGTGTGTCACTCTTTGACATTGCCCAAGCGCTGCACGTACAAACAGATCACTACCGGAGATTTTCATAAAAAACTGTGAGTATTGTGTTTAACGTATTTTAGGGGTTAAAATAACTTCCAGGGTACCAGATTGGATATGCAAGTTGCTAGAAAAAATTATAGTTTATGTTGTTATGTGTTTAATTAGCTTGAGAAAGAAGTTGTTTTTGTACTTTAACCTCCAAAATTTCATTCAGTGGTGGTTTATTTTCTATACGGGGTGTCATTGATCACAGGCATGGGGTTACTTTGGTCATTGATCAATCTCACCCCATGACATTTTTAACATATATTATCAATATATTTGCAATGATGGCTGCTTTATATGATTTTTTTTTACTTTCAGCGCTATGCCAAGAACATATATGAAGCGTTTAGGCGCTCGCGCCTATCGGAATTCTAATGAAGACGTGTTAGAACGAGCAGTAGCAGTAGTGATTTTTTTCTATTTTTACTTAACATTTAAGATTTTGACTGATTAATGTTCCTAATTATGTTTTTACAATTAATATATCTCAATGAAACGTTAAAATAAAGGTGATTTTTCAAAAAGTTTTTTTTGCCTTTATCAATGTCACCCCAAAACTTTAAAAAAATTAATATCTTTTTTTGCACTTAGCCGATTTTTTTTGTTCTTTCGAAATAATAACGTTTAAAGGGATTACTATCATTTGCCGTAAAAATATTAGGGGGTATCAAAGTAACCCCACTTACGGTTTAACATTGACCACTCACATTTATATTTTTCATCGACATATTATTTATTTAAAATAGAATCTAATTCATTGTATCGATTGTATAGTAAAAACCGATATTCCAATTTTTTTTTCGTCTTCGGTACCTTTGTATTTTAGAAAATACAGCCCTTTGAATTTTTAAATTGATCAATGACACCCCATTCCACGGTGCTTGAAAACCTTGATAATTTTGAAACTTGCCACCTAAACTAAGTTTTCTTTCAAAATTGTTAAAACTCCTAAGTTCTGAACAAAGCATCACCAATACGGTCAGTTTCCAATATCACAAATAAACTAACTCCATAAGTAAATTTTCAATGCATTTCATCGATTCCC
This sequence comes from Agrotis clavis, assembly GCA_954870645.1. Classification (NCBI taxonomy): domain Eukaryota; kingdom Metazoa; phylum Arthropoda; class Insecta; order Lepidoptera; family Noctuidae; genus Agrotis; species Agrotis clavis. Next base: position 1,676,684 of record OX940943.1, on the reverse strand, counting down.
TTGGCACCCATAAAACTAAAATAACAGTGAACATGATCTGAATTCATGCAAATATGACGATTATTATTACGAATGGGGGAATTCATTTAAATTTTTGTGTAAAAAAACTGGGAAACTGTATCGCTTTTATCAATCGGGTGCTTAACAATATATGCTATTTACAATGGGGCACAGGGTGACCATGAGATACGGACAACTGTGTTTACCGAAATGAACCTTGGTATTTTTCGTCAAGCATATGAAGCTAAGATCCAAATATGTAATTATGACAATGAGAAAACGCCACTGTTAATTTTAAGATTTATTAATTTATTTTTAAAATCATAAAATAAAGGCTGGAGCAGACCAAATGCGTATGCGTAGACGTAAGCGTAAACGTGCGCGTACCACTGAGTTGTAATGTATGGAACTGTATAAGACAGGACACACCGCTTGCGCAACGTAGACGTGCTGGACGTCCTGCGGTGTGTGCTGTCTTATACAGTTCCAAACATTACAACTCAGTGGTACGCGCACGTTTACGTCTACGCATACGCATTTGGTCTGCTCCAGCCTTTAGTCTTCGAGCCCAGTGTGAAATGGAAGGGACTGTCAGACTCGTATTGACTAAACTCCACGGTGTTCAATAGCTTTTTACGTTCCAAGGCCACGGTTACCTGTTTAGACAGTCCCGTAACTCAGATTTATTCAATTGTAATTCTTTCTAAAGACTTTTTTATAAATGTGTATGTGGGCTTTGTAGGCTGATTATCCATTGGACTGCAGCTATTTCAACAGCTCTACTCAATTTGCTTTGCATTCCTGGCCACACGACTCGTATTCATGTGGGCACTGGCGTCGGCCAGCAAAACCATCTTCTCTGTCAGTGCAGCTCAGTTGTTGACTTAAAACACGAATAGTGTTATAGTGAAAAGCAGTTCATGAGATTTAAAAAATGAGAATTCTTTGATATTCACTACATAATTAATACGTTGAAACCAAATTGTAAATTAAAATACGGGACATTATAATGTCCTGATATTTCTGCAAGTATTATGGTCACCACGCTTTTTAATGGCGCACGCGCCGGCCGCGCACCATTTTATGCAAAAACGCAAATTTCGTTCGAAATTTGAAACGCTCCATTGTGTTGCCAGCTTGAATGAATAAAAATAATTGTTGCCAAGTTGAATTTTTGGGGGAAATGTGTTTTGCGCAGGTCTTGTGCATTGTGTGCGCAAGAGTGTGCCGAATAGAATTAACGATAGTTTTTATGCAAGCGACGTTTTGAATTAATAAGGATTTTTGCATGGTCAAACTGCGTATTGATTATATTGAGAACGAACGGGGATGGATGTACGAGGGGATGTAGGCCACTGTTGTACTGGGTCAGTTACTGTTGCAATTTTTTCCTTTGAAGTTGTTTGCATTTTAGGGAGTGTCGAATTTCATATACAAAGTAAGTAGATATTTATACTGATTAAGTTTCAAAATGCATTCAAATGATTTTGTTTTACATAACCCAAAGGCCCTTTACGCTGCCCTACTGTGGTTGTTAGGGCATTTAAACTCCTTTTTTCAAGGAATTAATTATTTCGAGCTGTTTCAATATTTTTCATTATATCTAACGGTTACTGCAAAAGTCCGGACTGCGAGCTGCGGTAAGAGAACTTACCGGTAAATCCAAACATTTAGCAAGTTTTACCGCTAGGTCGCGGGACTTACCGAATAACCGTTACCCCGGAACGTAAAAGGCTATTGAAGGACACCGTGGATTTTAGTCAGTACAAGTCTGACCAGTCCCTTTTGCCCTGCCCTGGGTGGGGGAGGACTCATTTGATGATTTTACCACGATACAAAATCTTACCGCTAAAAGTAAGAATTATCCTATAATTACTTTGATTTAGGGATTTTACTGGTTTAGTCAGTATCATAGGATGTACCGCAGTCACTAATAAATATCTCAAAATGACGAGCGTAGCGAGCTCGGCACTTGGAATTATAATTTGATTAGACCTAATATTAAAGAGTCACTAATATAATTATTATTTGTAGGTACAGACGCCAGCAGGTCAACCTACCCGAATCTGTCAAATTTTACCAATCGAATATTAACCTTCCTCTATCGTGATAAGGCTGAAATAGTAGATTACGCAACAAGGGAGTAAAGCATTGCCTTACGTCACGGGCGTATTGAATCCCGAAGCGACACTAAGGATTCTGGGGGTGAACCTCCGTAGCGCAGCGAGGAGGTTCAAGTGTTAATTCCCGAGTGAAACGAGGGATTAAGATAAGAATCCTTAGTGAGCGAGGGTTTCAAGTTAGCCCAAGACAAGGCAGCTTTACTCCCGAGGAGCGTACTCTGCTTTTCACACCTACTGCGAGGAAATGAATTCGATTTTTGAAATTTGATGTGGTACGACAACCTTCGAACGTGAAGTTGGCACCACTGCAAGCGATCAGCTGTTGCGGTCATCGGCCGCCGCTGCTACAACTCCTTGGTAAAAGTTTTCATAGGTACTGTTTTATTTCAGGTTCCAAATACAAATCACATTATTCCCACGAGAATAATGAAATTCAGTACAATATTATTGCCCAGCTCGAACGGGGGGCAGCAATGACCTGCTTTATTCCTTGTTTGCATGACATATAATTTGACATTTACGAGCAAGTGGTTTGAAAAACTATTTAAAAATTGGCAGATTGAGGTATGTTGATGTGCTACCGTCTGTACGAGAAAGGGTAGATATTATTTGGTACATAGAACAATAAAAGACGAATACTACTCGTAAATTCATTGTTATTCACTTTTTGTACTTCAACATTTTTTAATCTCATACAATATTAAATAACATTCATACAATATAATCCTTTGTTTTCGTCGTTCGCTCGATTTTGTATCAACCCATTAGAAAGAGAAGATAATTTCAAAATTTATTATTTCATCCCAAAATGATAGCCATATTTAAATTTATCAATTAATATAATTGACGTTATATTGCTTTAGGTCATAAGATTTTTTATTAATAGATTTTGATGCTGCATTTTAAGATGAACATAAATTGTCTTATAATCTTTGCTATAAAAGTATCTCATGATTTTTATCAATTTAATAATAATAGGATAGTTAAAAAAAGGAATTCTGTCAACGAAGTGTAAAATATAATTACAATAAAAATAATCATTTATTTTAAAAGTCTGTCTAAAAGAAAAAAAGAAAATAATATCATTTAATTATAATAATTATAAATAGTCATTGAACTAATCTACGGCATCTAATTCGAGCGAAAAACATAATACATACAATAGAACATGCGCACGATCATAATTTATATTATATTAACAAAAACGATCTTTAATAACTAAACAATAAGTGATAAGGCTCACTGATTCGCAACTTCTCTTTCTTAAATCTTAAGGAAATACGTTTGTTCGTAATTCTTGACATATAGATAAGAGTTGCCATGGTTAAAAAGAATTATAATTGCTTAAAAACTTTTTTAAAGATGGTGCTGGTAACCCTTAATATGTCTTGTTTATTTTAAGTCGAAAAACGACTTAGTTGGCTACATAGACTATTTAATTGTTGTTTTATCGTTCGATTAATAAGTCGATAAGTCAACTCAATTATGGACAATCTATAGTCACATAGTCTCAAAATATCATAATATGAAGAAATATCGTAAATTCATCATAAAAACTTAACAAATACATAGTGTTTCTCATAACCAGTGTTAGATTTTAACAAAAAAATCTATTTACATATTTTTTAAAGAAAAAAATCAAGCTTTTCCTACTAAATTGGCTAAAAAGCAAGGCACTTCGTGAAACCTCTAAGTTTATTATATACAAAAAAATATTGTTTGTAAATCTAAATAAATATCATCTAAAAATATATTCTGTATCACAATTAATTATTCTGTACAAAAATATGGTCCTTCGTTTTTAATATCCCAGTTTCTATAAACATTATAGTTTTATCAAAAAATATAGCACCTCTATTTAAAATAGTGTATAATACTTGTTTTATTATGTAAATAGCGGAGTAATAATGTATGTAGCGGAGGCCATATTGCATCTCAACACTTGTGTCTATTTATTTCTGTATATTTACATTGATTTTTGAAGTAATTATGCCTTCTTCAAAAAAATTAAACCCAAACTGCGGTTTTTATTGTACATAATAAAGAAGTGTTATAATGATTACTTATAAAATTACTACTTTTTTTATTTATCGTTTTTAGAATTAGCACCAATTTCTAGAACTCATTTTCCAACAAATGCTATCGAAACCTTTTGTAACTCAGTTTCATAGAAGACATAATTACATAAATATTTTATACAGATAAGCTGCATCAATTTAGCCTTAAAACGATAAAATTTCAAAGATTTTATGTACACAATTACTATGCCACTGATTCTCAATCTTTAGGGCATTTTGACACCTAAATGGTGTCACTTAGGGCCTATTTCTGTAGCAGTTTTATTTTAACTTTAGTGTCCACACTGTCATAGTAGGTACCTAATTACATTTGTGGTGGTAGGTAGTGTTGCCAGATTTCACTTTGATAATTTAGACAGGAATAATTTCAACTGTTTAACAATTGTTTCCCAAACTCAGAAAAGTTTTAAAACTTGTAAAGCTTGACTCGTGTATTGGTTATTTTTTTACACTGGCTACATTCAGAGGGCCCCCAAATTACGCCAGATAGTATACAGCTTTGTGTATTGTGTAATAAAGAACATTTTGTAATAATAAGTATTTAATAATAACTATACAGTGAGTCGGTAACTACTCAATCACATCGTTCTAAAAAGTATAATAATATAAACTAATAATGGAGAATTTTTAAACTATTTAAATTAAAATATTTACATACTGCTGGATTTTTAATAATAATTAAATAAGTTAATTCTGAAAAGAATTTTTGAAGTGAAAACTTCTTTAGCGGCGTTGTACACTTTTTCTGTAATGGGTAAAAAATTTAAAACTCGCGTCAGGGTCACGTGACCGTCAGGGTCACGTGACCGTCAGGGTCACGTGACCCTGATCGAAAATGAGTAAGACGTCATTCAAATTAAAAATAAAACATAGTAACAAAAAAGTTTTCACTTCTACCGGCACTCCTGGAGTGCAACCTTTTTTTTTTTCAAAGATACGTAAGTATAGATTTTTAGTGGCCCTTAGTCTCAAAAGACAAAAAACTTTATTTTATTGCATTTAATAGTATGGAACGTTGTTTTTTTTTTGTTTTTGTAATAAATCATTTGAGTAGCTAAGTTTACGGACACATTTTAACACATTTTTTGCTATAAGTCCAGCAGTAAAGAAAAATTTGAAAATTTAAAAAGATTGTAAGTACCTATCTTTCATTGATATAAAATGAACTCTTTGGCTTCCGTTCAACTGGGATTCTGTTTGTGTCGCGATTTGTGTAAATATGTACGTTTTTGAACGTACTTAGTTCAAATTCTTTAAATTTTCAAAAGACCTTTTAAATAAAGGTGTTTGAAAAACTTTGAGAACCATTGAAATATTTGACTTAAGTTAGAATTGATATTATCTGACGTAACTCTTGGTTCTAAAGTATAGATTTGCGTCTTACTTCCGAACTAGAAGGAGGAGGCGTGGGCTCGCGAGTAGTGGAAGGAGTAGGGCAGAGAAGGCTAACTCCTTACATTTTTTCTTAAGTCAGATAATAAAACATATTTTTTTATACATTTAATATCATTGTCAAAGACATTTCAACGTTTACTATAAATCCATAAAATCGTTCAACTCATTCATTCTCCTACTTATGTCTGTTACTGAACACATCATCACTAGAAAACATCGATTTGGGTTCCGTACCTAAAAAACTTGAAAAACATTCGAAAAGTGTCAAATGTGTGTTAAAAACGTCTTATTTCTAAATGGATATGCGAATAGGAACAAAAGTGATAGGTACGGAACACTACGTGCGTAATGTAAGTTCGTTCTTGTCTTATGAGAATCTTATTCGTAAGGCACTCAAACTCGTCTTTTTCATTCAAACTTATGGAAGAGATCTCTAAATTGTGTTTTTATATAATGATGTTTTTTAAAAAAGCTACCAATACTCTTAGCCAAGAAATTCAACTAAATTCTTCTCCATTTTTACGAAATGGAAAATTTCATATATTGCGATACAGCGCCATCTCTTAGTATAAACTGGAACTACTACAAGTATTTTGTCTTTTTTTTTTGGGGTTTTTATAAATATGTCCGAATTTCGTCTCAATTATAGTATTGTGATTTATCTGTTTGATTGTTAAAATCAATAACTCTTTACGTAAGTAAATCTAGTTATTCTAACAAAAATGAGTTTCGCTCTGTGTACAATAGATGGCGCTGTTATAAACCTGTCATCTTCGTCCACTCCCCGCTAGAGGTCGCTATGCTCCGAGGTCCATGTCGAAGCAGTGCTGTCTGGGGTGTGAGTGCGGCGAGTGCGGCGCGTGGTGGTGCGGACCTCCCAGTAGGAGGGAGGGCAGGCAGCCCTCCGTGAGGGACAGGCCTCCGCCCAGGCCCAGCGCGCTCTCAGACATTAGGGAGGATGAACCTATAGGGAAAAACGAGTAGGTATGTAGTAATGAAACAGTTCATATTTGCGTTGTATTTTGATATCGTGTGATATGAAGGGATTTAGTTCCTCTTTCGTACACTAGAGGCAATTTTTCATTTTCAATGTACGGCAAAATACAGTAATTTTGTTATTACGTGTCAGATAACATAACAACAAAAGAAGTTGGCTGCTTATTGACACTTTTGAACAAGGCTATATTACCAATCAAGTTCACTATCCATCATGTGTAGTGTAATTTTGTAGATTTTTTCCAAAATTTAAGATTTATTTGCTTTTAAACATGGTTTAAATCTGGGCTGACAGAGACAAGGTTGACGATCGAGAGAGCTTACCTAGAAGAAGCCTGTGTGCTTAGTGCGAGTTTTTTTACGTTGACGCGATAGTAACGTCTAACCGCGTTTGGCGCTCCTATTGGCCCGCTGCAAGGTCGTGAGAACTCTCAACCAATGAGAGCGCCAAACGCGGTTATGGCTGCTACACACCTTATGATAAATCGTTACGATTAGTCGGTACAGATAAACTGCAACGATAAATCGACAAGTGTGTATGAGAAAAACTGTACAGTTTGTCCGATTTTATAAGACTGTACAGTTGAACGGAACAGTTTGAAATTTTGGATAGATAAATCGGAATCGGATGAAACTGTATCGATAAATCGTAACGTGTGTGGCCACTTGTTCAGTTTTTGCCTTATAAACCAACAACTGCCAACGCATCGTCAGTCGAAGCCATGGCTCAACTAATGAATAATCGTACAGTTTTCTAGTACCTGTCTGAAGGTGTGTGGGCACTGCCGAAACTGTGCAGTTTTATCTGTACCAACTAATCGTAACGATTTATCGTAAGGTGTGTAGCAGCCATTAAACGTTACTATCGCGTCAACGTAAAAAAACTCGCACTAAGCAAACTGTTCACTTTAACTTTGAAGAGATAGATTAGATTGTGAGGAAAGAAAAATACAGTTACGAGTAGGATGACCCACGTCTTCTGGATAAGTACTTCAGACGCTTTACCAAGTAGGCTACCGCAACTCACATTCTTCTTGAAGCTGAATCTTCTAGGATCGTTTGAACGTCACATCCCACTCGCAGCTGATTTTATCTTTCCTCAAAAATCATCTTTACGATGCGCGTCGCATGCGTTTCAAAATAATTAATTCGCATTAAACAGTGTTTCATATGTTTGTGGTTCTCTTTTAGACATTTTTGAAGGTTTAGCTTCTACCACGTGTAAATTGCACACATGTTTTTACTCTCTGTTTTTGCTGAGGATCTTAAAGTCGTGCTAAAAAGCAGTTCTTACCTGCATTATGGAAGCCAGCAGAGTCATCATGCAGCATGGAGGAGATGGTCCGGTCTGCAGCCTCTGCCACCACGTTACTGAGACACAGCTGCGACGTGGGTGATGAACACAGCATTGGATCACCTATAGAATGAAATACAATGATTAATAAAATCTGTCGATGAAACGAAATAATGTAAGGAGAATTTATGATTACTTTCTGAGGGATATAAAACCTCCACTTAATTAGTCTTGGCATAGTGTGACGCGGAATATTTTAGTTTATTTGCTCAAGCATTGCTTTAAATTTAATTACAATTCGTAGTATGAATTTTATAAAGTTGCGTTTTAGACAACCAGTTCAACGGTAGGTACCAATAAAAATATTTACCATTTATTTTTTAACTGATTTTTAATTTTGTTTTTTACCGACTTAAAAAGTTGTTTTAGTCATGCAATTTCGTCGCTCCAATTCACTCCTACGTTGGTTTTGTTTGTCATTTATCGAAAAACATTAATAAAAAACTATTTCAATAATAAAGTTATAACGGTCTTGTAATCAATGATCCGGAGTAACGGAACTGTCTAAACAAGTAAACATGATCCTTGAACTTAAGGGCGCATAACCAGAAAGTTGGCAACATCGTTAATAGCTGTCAAATAATTTACGAGTTTTAATAATTTGGCAATGTTACTGTATGGAAACATGGACCTAAAAAAAAGGCGGACGGAACTTCACTAAGAAACAATTGAAGCACCCATAGTAAGTCAGTGCGCTAATGTGGACAAGCCAGCACGCACACATTCACACCATAGTAAGTCAGCCGTCGGCCATTACGCTTCGAACGACACTCGCGGTTTTATACGGTGTTATTTTGTCTAATAAAAATCAAAGTATGCCGTCATGTGTTGCAAAAAGTTGTCTAAACCATAGTAGTCAATTAAAAAAGCCAGGGGATCACTTTTCATAGTTAAGCATGTCAATTTGAAGCTTATTTCTCGATTTTACGTCAATAAATTTAATAAACATCTCGAAATCAATCAGTGTTGCAACTATTTCAAGGTTCAAATTATTTTAAAATTGGGAGATTTATATTTTATGTTACTATTTATCGTTATTGTATTCTTCTATATTTTTACAGATTTCCTACGGCAAATGATGCATGGAAAAATGATTGTATAAAAATAATAAGGGAGTGTAGACATGGAATAGGAATGTAGACGTGTAGGAATGGAACATAAAATAGCTTTAATTAAATATTTATAGCCGAAAAATACTTAAACATTCGTTTTCACCACTTAAGTAAATTAGAAGGGATTTCTAGATGTGTCGATAGCAAAAGACAAGTCTACAAAATTTTGAATCACCAAAAGGGATTGTAAAACTTTATTAACATTAAACGAGTTGTAAATATTTTAATATCCAATGTGCTTAAATTATTTTACCTTTATATTAAAAATAGGTATCCGTCACAAAAAAATTGTAATTAAACTTAAGTTCAAGGGAGATCTTAATTAAATATTGTTTAAAAATGGGTAATTTTTTCCTTCATCTGGCATCCCTATACACACGCACACATATTTACGCCGCCGCCATTGTGGTGCTTCAATCGTTTCTTAGTGAAGTTCCGTCCGCCTTTTTTTTTAGGTCCATGTATGGAAATAAGAAATAGGGCTATGTAGTGCACTAGAAAAATGATATAGGAATGCAATTAAAACACTGAATTTGATGTTGTAACCGTTTCAGGTGTATAAAAGGCATTTGGAATGTTTCCAAATGCTTGTTATACGTCTAAAACTATACACCGTGTTCCGGACGATATACATAAACTTCGACCAGATGTTCAGACCACGGAAGTAAGCATTTTTCATTATGGACACATTAATAAATTCTTATTTTTTATTTTTTGTTAATTTTCATACAAACTAAATACCTAGACGTAAATAACCCGATATGCATGCCTCTTTATCCGAATTGGCAACGTCGTATTTTCATTCATAACATTTGGCGGGCTGAAACTTGTCAAAACAGTTTCTTTGATTTTTTATCTCGTTCCTCATAGCACTGTCAATGTACTATACTTATCTAAAGAGAACGTATAAGGCTACCAAGCAGGTAGATACGTATTTCGAATTGTCTTTTTAATTGAGGAATAAAAAAAAAAACAAAATTCCATAACCAAATCATGATAACCTCTTCCCACGACATGCAGCCTTCGCAAAACGTTTCTGCAGTCCTTATTTTTAGTCTAGGCTTAAAGCAACGCCGGACCTCCAACGACGGGAAGGGGAGTAGGCTACCATAATTATCTTCCCATTCTGCCGTTTCGGCATAAGTAACGAACATTCAATCTCAAAATTATTGACTAAAAGAGGGGCAGCTCAACACGCAATCTGGGGACCACGCTTAGAGCTCACGTACATTCGTAAAAATACTCTCAAAAGATAGGTCTCGGTCAAATTAAGATAAATGGTAATCACAGCATATTTTTTTTATGCATTTGAGTAGAATAATTATAATTTATAAGCACACTTGTTGCGTGGGCAACATCAGAACTAACGCCATTACGCCACCATCTTATTTTTCAATACATTTCACAAATGAGCGCTCTCCTGTCAACCTCAATGGAGTGTCCAAAGATCCATATAACACTGTAGGTTACGGTCAGCTCAGACCGAGACGTGACGCTGCGCGCACTTTTCAATAGAGTTATTCAAAATGTAACTCTATTTTAAAAGACAAAAGATACACCTTTCGCAACGCAGCTCGACGCCGCGCTGCGCAGCGCGGCGCCGCGCACGTCGTTCAAAATCTGACTTTGTTTACTACAAGAAAAGATACAAATTTGAAGTATCGTTGCGTCACGTCGCGTCTCGGTGTGAACTGACGCTTAGACAACGTCAGCCGTAATGTCATTCAAAAATATTTTTATTAATAAAAAATAAACTCTAAAAAGCAAAAAATAAATTTAATGTAAAAAGTTTTCGAAATGACCACCTTCTTTTTCGACACAAATATTCAAACGAGTCCTAATTTGGCCATTTAAATTTACAGACATTTGTCTTATTTGTTCAGCAGCCTGAGATATTCTATCTAAGAGCTGTTCACGGTTCTGAATTTGTACGGAGTACACCTTCTCCTTTAAGGTTCCCCAGACATAAAATCTAAAGGAGTCAGATCTGGGGACCTAGCTGGCCATGCGATATTTGTGCTACCTCGTCCAATCCAACGGCCAGGAAACGTTGCATTTAAATATTCACGCACTTGTGTGCCATAATGTGCAGGGGCCCCATCATGTTGGAGCCACATGGTTCGCAGAGTTTGAAGATCCACTTGTTCGAAAAATTCGAAGCTAGTGACGTTTCTTAGGAACTCTAAGTAATTGTCAGCATTTAGTCGGTGGGGAATCTCAATAGGGCCGATCAGCTGATTGTTAAAAACACCAGCCCACATGTTTACAGAGAATTCAGTTTGATGTGACGCCTGCCAATGTAAATTCGGGTTGCTCTCATGCCACTGCACTTGATTTTTGGAATTGAATACTCCCGCTCTTGTAAACTGGGCTTCATCCATCCAAAGAATTTTTTGAAGCAGTATTGGATTATTTATCAGTTCTTGATTCATTCTCTGGCAAAAAACAATTCTTGAGAAGTGATCAGGTGGTATTATGCCTTGGGATTTTCTGTAGTGGTAGGCATGCAAACCATATCTTTTCCACAGTTTCCACACTAGCTTATGAGATACACCCACGATTCTCCCAACGCGTCTCGTTGAGAGTGTAGGATCATGAATAATAAGGTTCATTATTCTGTTTTCTTGAGCGACGCTCAAATTGATTGCTCGTTCAGGGCGGCGTGGTCTAATTCCGATCTCACAAAATCTCCTGTGTATGTTAATAAATGTTCGTATATCAGGAACGCGCCGACCAGGGAATCGCCGTTGGTACTCTCGCACAGCTGCTGTAGCATTTCCGTCACAGAAACCGTAGACGAAGTGAATATCAGCTTGGTGTTGAGCAGAATATTCGTGCGGCATAGTGAAAGTTGTAATCAAAATGATTGATTAAATTAGTCGGAAACCCAAAAGCAAATTACAATAAACAATAATCCTGACAGTTAAAATCATGCATGACAAACAATGACAAATAACAACTTAGGTATCCATAGCGACCAGTTTAATCTCTTTGAAAGATTCGTTATCGCAAATGATCGTATTTCTTCGCTAACTCTCGGGTTCCTCTCGTACGTGCAAATGAAATGCAAATAGTATTTGATAGATTTATCATTTTAATGGGGAAGGCAAGTGTCAAAGTGACAAGTGACAGTTTGGTCCCAAAAGAACTGTCAAATCAAAGGAATTTTCTGAAAAAAAAAAACGATTTATTGATGTAAAATGACTAGATGTTGTGTAATAAGCTGTAAAAATGATGGAACATACAAATTTCCGACAATTCACACTATCAAGAAATAATGGGTAGCTGCTGTGACTGCTGTGAGAACAAAAATTGTATTATCACTATGGAAAAGCTATATAATAAACAAATATCCAGCCTTGCGAAGCCGAGACAGGCCGTTAGTTGAGTTTATTAATGAAATTCTATGATTATACCATAACTAAACAATAGAATACACTTTTCAAAATAATATATATAATATAATAATACCTGTTACTTGGGCCTGGGCAGACAACTAAATTATGACTACTTTTGTTAGCTTGGGTATAACCTGTAATAGCAATTGTATGTGTTAATGAAATAAATAAATAAATAAATAAATAAATATCTACTTTTCTATTTGAGGTTAAGTACCAGTATTGCATCTCTTTATAAATCATGAAATAGTTCGTCTGGCGGAAGAATTATCACCTGGAACGAGTTTTGTGATAGTTGTGGTGTTAAGAAATTAAATATATTGTGATATTTCTCGAATCTAAATAGAAAAAAGGGTTAAAATTACTGACTTAAAACATTATGAAATTTTATCAAAATAGAAAGTCAGAAGCAGCATTATATTCTTGTTATAGGAGAGGACAGGTAAAACATACCTAAACTCAAAAATTGAAACCTCAACTACAAGTAATTGTGGATTTATTACGGTAAAATCAAATGTATTACCACTCAATTAAATCACTTTTTTTCCTCTTGTAGATGCACCGCGGCGTCTTAATTCTTCTTTTAGTATATGTACTTGCATTGACGAATAATTTTCCATATTTGTTTTGTATTTATACTCAATTTTTATAACAATAAATCTTGTTTGTTTTTTGTACATTGTAGACAGTAATCTGACGTGGGGACCAACTATCGCAGCGCCATCTACGATTAGCTTTGAGTTGCCATCCCCATTGCACTAAGCGGCAACATAGGCCAAATTAAGATACTTTCTCACTGCATAGCTCAATTAAATTTCATTAAATGAAATTACAAATATCTTTGTAACGAAGCCTTTTTAAGTACTACTTCCTTTGTTGGATTTGATTTGTAAAAGCCATAGAAGTATTTGCTAAAGTTTATGGATAACGTGAAGAACACGGTGTATATTAGGTGTTACGATATTAATTATTGCATTCCCTAATCAGTTTTTTAGTGCACTACAGAGCCATATTTCTTATTTTCATACAGTAAATTCGCAAAATTAATTAAAACTTGTAAATATTTGACAGCCATTTGCGGCGTTGCCAACATTCAGAATATGCGCTCTTAAAGGGTTATTGAAGAAACTCTGTGGATTTTAGTCAGTCTGAGAATCCCTTATGCTCCACATAGGACGATAGCACGGTGGTCAGGACCCATTAAATGATTTTGACATAAAAACTTACAACTTACGAATTGTAGGTCGTGGGTTCGAACCCCGCCAGGTTACTTTGTGTACCTAATTTATTTCATCGCCACTGCTCCCAAAATGGTGAAGGAAAACATCGTGAGGAAACCGGCATGTCCTAGGACCAAAAATTCAAAGACATGTGACCTCTACCAACCCGCACTGGGCCCGCGTGGTGGATTATGGTCCACTCCCTCTCACCGAGAGGAGGTCTGTGTCCCAGCAGTGGGAACATTATATGATGATGATGATTGATGTTATAATAATAATAATAATATTCCACAACCATCACACAACGCCATCTAGTCCCAAGCTAAGCAGAGCTTGTGTTATGGGTACTAGACAACTGATAAACATACTTATATATTTCTAAATACATACATATTATAGATAAATTACACCCAGACACAGAACAAATGATCATGCTCATCCAACGACGATATAATACTAGACTCCTAATAACAGGCGACCGATGTCTGTCAACACAGTAGGCAAAAAAGTCTTATATCCGTCTCATTTCGACCAATCCTGTGAGCCGTAAACATACGTTGAGATAGAACAGACCTTGAGTTAGCCAATCACAACGCAGTACCCCGCCCCCCTCGCTTACGTAGTACCTCAGCGAGTTGGCAGAATAGTTTTGTTCGTTAGATCGTGCAATGCGTAGTCTAGTAATATATAGTCGTTGTGCTCATCACACAAACATTTGTCCTGGGTGGGAATCGAACCCACGACCCCCGGCTTAGCAGTCAGGGTCACTAACCACTAGACCAACAGGCCTGTCGAAATATGCTACATACCTGATGTAACAGGGTTATGTGAGTCGTCGTCCATGAGGTCTTCTATCTGCGCCAGGTTGAGGACAGCGTCATTGTCCTCGGTGCTCAGCAGGTTGGGCGTCGGGGATAGTCGCATCTGTGGATGAATGATGTTAGGGAATGAGCGAATATGGTAGTCATCGCCATATATTTAATTTTAATTTTTATTATTTTAACTTCATTTTCACTGTATGGATTAAATTATAATTAAATATTTTTACTTATTTTAATCATAACTAAATTTCGTCCAATACAACAATATTTTTAGGATACCGTTGAGACTGCCCCGGTTCTGTAGCGCGTCAGAGATGTTTACACTGAATCGTACTGACGGATTCCACGCAGTCGTACGGAAGAAAATAGCGTCTCTGGCAGCTAGAACCCGGGCCAGTGATAACAGCATTCTAAAAACAGTGGCCGAGAGTGTGTTTTCTCCTTTCCTGAGGCATTTTGTGGAGAAGATGAAGGAATAAACATGTTTTACTTGGAGAAACCTTGTTGCGTCTTCTGTGCAAAATGCTTCTCAAACAATTTTATATTATTTACTAACACTAGAAATATAAGGTATTTTACTAACACTATGGATTTTTTGTTGTCCGATAAATTGAAAATAAATTATTATTATTATTTTAAATTTCTTTTAACATCTCGGGATCATGGGATCCCGGACTTTTGAAGGGCGTGCCAGGAGCCGAAGCCATGTTGCAGAGGCCCATTACGCATTTTTAAATGAAATGAGGCTCTAACCGGCGGTTATCCCTGTATGAACTACGCCAGTATACCCAAGGACAACCCCCGGTTGGAGTTGGACTATTGCGGAATATGGAAACAAAAGACAGGGTTATGGCGTTTGGTGGGTTCGGTGGACTGGTTATATAATGATTATGGAAAAACTATGGCCCCTGCCTAATCAATGTATTTTATTTATACATAGATACGATGGCAGGGGGTGACTTGCACACTCAACAAATGGACCCCCAAACATATCGCTAGCACTAGGTGACGTAGCGACAAGGGGGTAACATATCCTGAGGTGCTTGAGGAGTGGAGATGTATTCCACGGTTCTCAGAATCGACCAGGAACCCGGAAGTATGGTCGATCCCTACAAACACTTACTGGAATACTTCCTTCCTCCGAGCATGTTTGCTCTTACGAATCTCCACTCTAGCCAGCCAGTTAAGGCAGGAAAGAGGTGGGAGGTCTGTTCCTCGTCAGTGTTCACTCTGACCAGCCAATAAAGGCAAGCCAGAGATGAGGAACAAGATATCTCCCGGGAGATCAGATCCGTGGGGTCGCAACTGCCCAACAGCTCGCCACAAGCTGCCCTGCGGGTTTATTATTATTAGATTGACTACAAATGGCATACTGAAGACATCGATGGTCAAATTCCTGTATTGCTTTATAAAAGCTTTATAATTTTCGAACAGAAGCTCACAATCTCGTCGAAGAATCCTCTGTTTTCGTAATGTCAAGGAACTTTACACCCCCTGTTCTTTAAATCCGTTGTTTTATAGAAAATAGTTTCATAGAATTTCGTTTTGTTTTGTTGAATAAATAAAAGTGTTTATGTAAACCCATTCAAGTGTGTTTCCATGAAATATGTTTCATTGAAGTGAACAGTCGTGTATACAATTTTATTAGTTTGAAATAAAAATACCGGGTCCAAATATGACATGAAACATTTACTGCGAAACAAAATTCCATGAAATTTCTGACTGCGAAATACGGGGACAGGAAGTGCTTCCATAGTTGTTTTTGTCTTGAGTTTACCTTAATATCCTTGTGGTTGAAGAGATGGTCAGGCACGGGCTCCAGACACAGGTCTGGCTCCAGGCAGCCCAGAGACAGGCCCTCGTCTCGACTGAGGGGCGAACACGAACCCAGCTTCAAACCATCTGTGGATTAATGGTTAATATTTATTAGATTTCAGTAATTAGGTACTAGGTATTCAATCTTTTTGTTCTGTACCTTTCAAGTGACAGTTGCAAGAGGTCATTGACGTTCCTATTCTTATTTGAAACGCATAGTATAATGTGTACACAATAAGTGAGTACAAAGTCAGTCGTGGTCTATTAGTGGAAAACGCTACTGTTGATCACGAGGTCGGACAAAATGATACATACCTACATGAAGTCTTTCCATTTTCTGCAGCCGCAACTAAATAAGATTTTGTGCCCAATTAAGGGTACTTGGTTCAAACTAGTGTGGGTCTACTATGGGTATTTCTCTGCTTAACAGTTCCGAGCTATACGTTAGCGGTTGCACAATTAATTTGGGAGGACCGGTTTCCAATTCTTTTAAGGCGCAATCGGTAGCATACGTTATAATATCAAAGGTAAGGTGTCACATACCGAGCGCGTCCAGTGCAGACAGACAGGCCCCGGCCGGCATGTCCCGCAGCAGGTCGGGAGGCTGGTCACCGAACTCCATCAGAGACGCCGGCTCCGTCTTCGGGAGGACCAGCTCCTGGAACAACGGGAGAAACCGACATAAGACTACGAACAGAGTACTAAAAAAAGGCACCGAGAACTTAGTATGCAAGAGTTAAGATTATGATACCTTTGTGGTTAATTCTTAATAGGTGTCCCGCTTAGCGGGGCTCCTTCAATCGAGTTAACTTATAAGACTTTTAAACAGATTGTGTAAAGATTGATATGAAAGCAAAAGGAGTGAACGATGCCGTGCTATTGAACAGGCCGAATGGAAGAAGAAAATGTGTTGCGTCGACCTTAAGAAGATGTGGGAAAGAGACAGAGCTATACAAGTCGTCTAGCACCATCTCGTTTCCATAGTGGACCTAATCTCGCTTTAACACTTCATGGTAGGCTATCATCAGGGCAGTAAGATGATGATGATGATGATGAGAATGTGTTTAGTGTAGTTACCGGTGTAGTAACGGGGTCGCTGGACTCATGAATTACCATGACCCCGGAACGTAAAGAGCTATTGAAGGACACCGTGGATTTTAGTCAGTACAAGTCTGACAGTCCCTCCCGCTCTGCCTTGGGTGAGGCCTCATTTCATGATTTTGCCAGTATAAAAAAGCAGTGTAGTTACTGGTGTAGGTGCAGGTGTGGTTGGCTGCTGGGGAGGCTGCGGCTGCAGGCGCGGCTCGGGCGCCGGCTCGGGCGCGGACTCCACTCCTGAGTCGTCCGTGTGAGGAGACCAGCCACCAGATCCTGGAGAGACCGGTAGACCGTGCACGCGTGCTAGACGCTCTAGCTCCTGGAGTAAGAAAGAAAAAGTTTTTATGGTGACATTAGTTAAACAGTGGCACGCAGTGATCGATCCAAAGATAACCACGGTAAGATTTGCTAACATCTGACGGCTCACTTTGCTACCGCGGGCTGATCTGAGTCTAACCAACCCTGCAATGTTCCACTTCCGTTGACATACTTCTGTTACACACATTCACTCTAGTATCCAGCTGGTAAATTGCCCGAACAGGTCGTTTTTGCAAGACAAACTTTTGTATATCAGCGGCTTTGCCCCACAATAAGATGCCATACGACATAACGCTGTGAAAATAATCACTTTAACAGAAGTGTTAGGAAACGGTAAATGTATTACCGACAACTGCAGTCTGCCTGCCTTTTCCCAACTATATTGTGATCGGCTTCCAGTTAAAACAGATGCAGCTGAATATCAGTATTGTACATGGAGCGACTGCCTATCGGACCTCCACAACCCAGTAACTGGGCAATACGATACCTCATGTAAGACTGGTTGTCAGACTTTAGAGCTTTTTAGTATAGGTATTACACATTAATAAAGTTAAATATTAAGACATACCTGTATCCTTAACATAAGCTTCCGATTATGTATCTCGATCTGTTTTCTTCTCTGTTCGCTCTGTTTCAATCTGTTGACCTCGTCCCGCAGACACTTGATGTAGTCCACGCTGCTCTTGAGGATGGTTCCTTTGTTTGGTCGGACGTCCCTGATGACCTCGTAGAAGGGATCATTGGTCTTCGGAAGGAGGGTACCTAACTCCTTTATTCTGTCGTTAATGTTGAAGCGGCGACGTCTTTCGACTAGAAGAAAGAGAAGAGGAGGAGTTCATTTACTGTAGGTTTTTTTTTGTACCATTGACGCAATGTTATAGACTACCGTGTTAGGTGTCGTGAGTTCGATTGACGGAGTAAATGTTTGTATGGCCTATAAGTATTTGTTTTGGATCTGGGTGTTTAATGTATGTATTTGAGTTTAAATGTTCATAAGGTTGGTGGGGTTTGATAAACCCCGGTTCTTCAAGTGTCGCAATAATTTTGTTGTTTTGTTTTTTGGTTCATGCAAAAAATAAATACTTTAATACATAGTTTTTACTCTGGGTTTTACTTAAATCTAATTATTATAGTGTATTTGTAAATACTTCACATTTAATTCCACCAATAAACAAAAAGCATGTTAATTCTATCACTTTTTAGTTTGGGGTTTGTCACACCCCAGCTACGAGTAGTATAGGATGACTTTATGTCACCTGGTACACGGAGGGTTAAACCGTGTCAATTTACCTGTCTAAGGGCTGGTTTTTCAATAGTCAGTTATCCGTTAACTGAGGAATAAAAATGGCGGTTTGACAGCTTATCTATGGAAAATATGTCATACCGTTATTTTATTCCTCAGGTAACGCTTAACTGACTATTAAAAAACCAGCCCTTAATATTTATAATCTGTGGTAGTTGGAATAGTGAGTCTATACCGGTCAGGTAAGTTATGTGTAGTATCAACACCTGCCTATCTTTTTGTTAACTTATTTATTTTAATACCAGTATGTCGTTCAGGCTCAAAATGTCCACTTCCCAAAATGTCCACATTATCAAATCTGACTGTGACGGGGAAATGACATGAAGTAACATACATCCATCTTGGTTCTGGATTTATAGTTTTACAAGTATTAAGTGGGCCGATCCCGGCGGCACTGCAATGCCGGGCCGACCCGCGACGGGAGTGGAGCGAGCCCCGAACATCCTGTCAGCTTACAAAAATCAGTTTAATATACTGGTCCCTCAGTGAGGGAACTTTCAGATATTAAGCTGAAAAGAACAGATACTACACTTTGATCTTAGCCAAAAGGCCGAGAAGCGATACCGGTGTTAGAGTACCCGAGGGGGGTCATTCGGCCGCGGAGAATCTTAACACCGCGATTCAGGAATAGTAGTTGAATAAAAAGCGCCATCTAGTGGTTGTTTGTGGAACTATTCAATTTGTGTCAAGCGCCATTTTTCTTTGTATTGTACTCAACTGGTTTTTATAGTTGGGATATGGGGCCCAGTTGTGTGCCTAGTTACAGCTTTTTTTGGACATGATTTCGTTTTGTCATAATTTTTTTAATGTTTTAATTTATATCCACTTGTCAGTTAAGTACATAAGTAGTAAGTTAAAAAAAGTATATATTTTTGTGTATATACAGTGGTGGTCATATAATTAAAGACACTTGATACGATATAATTTTTTCAAAGTTTACCTACCCTATATTTTCTTATTATAATGCAATAGGACCTTGCGATATTATTTAAATTATTCTAACGGCTATCGTGAAATGTTTGAAATTAAGTAAAGAGATCAAAGTGTCGTATTTTAACTTTTTATCAAGTTTACTTTATTGCAAGCAGTTCAAACTAATAGAAAAACTTGGCCAACTAATTAAAGACACACAAATTATGCACCTATAAAAAAATAAATGTTTCGAATCTTGGAACGAACTTAACTATAATTACTTTAAGATGTTTAATGAAAACATAAAACCACCTTATTAATATTTTGTCGCATGTCCTTTAGCATCAACGACAGCCCGACACCGTTTAGGCATTGAAGCGATCAAATTATTGCAGGTTTCAATCGAAATCTGCTCTCATGCCTTTTTAAATGGCATGTTATGTTGATGCACAATACTTGTACGTTTTTTGCAACTATTTTCTTCACACGGGACCACAAGACTTCGATCAGGTTAGTGTAGGGACTGTACGGTGGCTAATCTAAAACTGTTACTGATTGGCTTCTAAGAAGTTCTTTGACCACTGCTCAAGTGCGCTTTGGATCGTTATCATGTCGAAAAGTTCGTATCACCTGCAAATGATCCTCGGCATAAGGTAACATGTTTTCTTCTGAAATATTCTTTTATTGAAATGTATCCATGTCACTTTCTATTTTTTTAATAGGTCTTACATTGTGACCAGAAAATTATACCTAAACTGCGTTATTACTCCTCCATGTTTGACTGTTTTCTTTGTGCATTTTGGATCAATTTCTTTTTTTGCAGGACTACTCACTTTAACTCTTACATCAGAGTTATCCATTTTAATATTAGTTACGTCGAAAAAAAGCATATTTTTCCACTGTCGTTCTGTCCAGTGTGCATATTTTTTGGCAAATTGAAATCTTGTTCTGATATTTTCTTTCTTCAAAACTGGGATCTTATGAGAAATTCTTCCAAAGAAGTTTAATTCTTATAATCGTCTTCTAATCGTTCTTGCAGACTCTTCTCTAGACCCCTGTGCACCAAATACTACTAAGCGAATCACTTCTGATCCTTTGAAAGGTTCTTTTTAGCCAGCGATGTTATTCTTGAGTCTTCTCGCTGGGTTGTTTTTCGGGGTCTAGGTATCCTAGGCACATTTCCCGTAGTATTAAACTTCTTAAAATGCCGGATGGCGTTTTAAATATTTCTTTAGAGCATCGTAAGTAATCTGCAATTTTATTTAATGACCAACCCTTGTCATAAAAATTGAGAATTATCTTCCTTGCAGAAGGATCGCAACTTCTGCTTTTCCCACATACTAATTCAATTTAAATTTCACAATCAAACTTATAGGAAGGTTTAAACTGAGCTATTTTTTGCTGTGACGAAAATTCGTGGCATAATATGGTAAAAAATGAGTGCTCTTATAAAAGAAAAAAGTTAAAATACGCACTGTCTTTAATTAGATGACCAGCGGAAAATGTACAAAAATGTTTGTATCAAATTTGAAACAGGAACTATGACTAAACTTTTGTTATTATAACTTAATACTGTTTTAATTCTTAAAAATACGACTTTAGTGTACACAATAATGACAATGAAAATGGATTGATTGAATCTTGAGTCCATAAATATCATTTATTTTGTTGTATTTATGGTCAACATGAAGGGTGTCTTTAATTATGTGACCACCACTGTATATATATTTCATAAAAGCATAGATAGCAAGAAAATTATCCATTATGAACAGCCAAACCATTTTTTTTTAAAGTTGCCCCACACTATAAACTCCTATTTAATGGGTAGGTACCAGTGGCGTAGGGTAAAAATCCTTGAAAGGGAACCCGGACCAAAACTTAATGAAAAAACTTACAAACATACTAGCCGCCCCTACGATTTTTGAAAGTTTCACTCGATTTCTCTGGTCTTCTATCATCAAACCCTGATTTCCTTATCAAGTTTCCACCATTAAAACATCTTCTTTCCAACAAAAAAAGAATCATCAAAATCGGTTCATAAACGATGAAGTTATGCCGCGAAGGCGGAACAAAGAATAAACAAAATAAACGTTGTATTTTAAGGACGAATAAATTGAGTAACCTCCTTACTCGGTTAATCAATTATTAACAACTTTCTTAAAAATCATGTTCACATAACCCTATACTAATCGCCTACAGACCTTAACACCGCGATTCAGGATCGTGACGTAATTGCACAACGCCATCTAGTTAAAACTTCGAAACTAATATTACGGTGAACACTGAACATTTACCAAATAACAATACCATTGAACTGAACTAACTTTGTTGTTAATGCGCTAACTACGCAAAACTTATAAATTTCAACAATAATACCAAATCAAATGCAAATGGACAGGTGAAAACAATAAATACAAAAAAATAAGCGCGAACCAAAACTAATGTGAATCTGTCATCCAAATAATACAATCTAAACGAATTACGAAGTCCAGTATCGTTCCATCTCGTTCTGGCGTACGCATTTCATATTTCTATCCTTATCATAAGCCGGTAATATTCGGCTTCCGAGCGTCCTTAAACTAGCGGTGTTATGTGGCCTCAAGCTCACGATCGCTACAAGAGAAACTTTGAATTTTATGAACTGAATTCCGGATTCGCCTTGCGGCTTACAAACTTTGTCTGTTTGGCGTGAGTTGAAATTGCGCGGAAAAAATTTGTAGGCGTTTATTTATTTTTTTTTGATTGTTCTTTTCTTAATTTGTTTATGAATAATGAAAATAATAGATACTAGTATTTGCTTTATGTCGAAAGACAAGCCGATAGGAATCGGCATGTTAGGTGGCTTCGGGCCTGGTAGGTACGTTTATACAAACAGATCACAAAGGATTTTCAAATAAAACAGGGCTAGACTTACTAGTAGTTCAGCTGTGGGTACGAGAGGGTGCTAGACGACTTGTATATCTCTGTCCCTTTCCCACAACGGAACTACGCACGCTTTAACAAGTCATGGTAAGCCACCAGTACCAAAAAACATGTCCACAAAATACGGTCGCCCACATTTTTAAACATATAAAAAAAGACAACGGTGAACATTCTCCCTTCATCTGAGAAGACCAGAGAGCCTCCATTAATGATACTCACTCATATTATGGTTATCCTTCTTCTGTCGATCTTTGGCGAGCGCGTGCATGTCCGACTCAGTCAGCAGCGCGCAGTCGCCGGCCACCGAGCTGGCGGCGGACGGAGGACCTGAGGAGGACAGCGGCCCGGCGCCCGAGTCCAGGGATAAGATGTCGTCTAGGAACTCGTCAGCCTGGAAAGGTATTGGAGATGATGAGTGGAGGTTGGGGTGGTGTTGCATATCATCATTCTTGGCTTTGTATATGTTACGGCTAATACCCGAAGTGCGGTTAAACTTAGATGTACCCTTCCTTCACAGGAGCTCCTACTTCTGGGTGGTTTAAAAATAAAGAACCAAATCGGGGTGCCAGCAAGTCCCGAGGCTGCACCAACTTCTAGCCGGCTAAACCTTGTTCTAATCGAAGATAAGTAGGATACATCTAATTTTAACCAGATGTGATCAGTTACACCTAGTTTTAGCCGGCTAAAACTAGGCGTAGCCGCATCACATATACATAACAGTAATCAAAAGCATTTGGCAACTTAGAAAACTATTACGGCTAACGTAGTACTGGTAAACAATATGTGTATTTCACTCAGGCGCTACACTTAGCGCCTACTACCTTTTGACAGTGTAACACACGGGCGCTACCAGTTGCCTTAAAGTCACCATCATCATCATCAACCTATAAATGTTCCCACTCCTGGGACACAGGCCTCCTCTCTGAGAGAGGGAGTGGGCCGTAATCCACCACGCGGGCCCAGTGCCGGTTAGTAAATTAATGGTAGGAAATTGATTTTTTGAAGTGAAAACTTCTTTAGCGGCGTTGTACACTTTTTCTGTAATGGGTAAAAAATTTAAAACTCGCGTCAGGGTCACGTGACCGTCAGGGTCACGTGACCGTCAGGGTCACGTGACCCTGATCGAAAATGAGTAAGACGTCATTCAAATTAAAAATAAAACATAGTAACAAAAAAGTTTTCACTTCTACCGGCACTCCTGGAGTGCAACCTTTTTTTTTTATATATTATTCCGCCTGGCGAGGTGTAACCCAACTAAATTATCTGGTTCATTAGTTGTCCCTCTCTTTAAATACGAAATTTTAAAAGTATGAAGGATTCGGAATGACTCAAACGCTTTTTTTTTTGACAAAAAAAAATCGCATCTTTAAATACGTCTAGCTTCGTTCAAAACCACTTTTTTGAGAAAAAGTGGTTTTAAAAGGTCAGTATTACTGTGTTGAGAGATAATTGAAGAAGTTGAGCAAGTTTTCAGCGTGCCTCAAACACTTTTCCGAAATTTGCAAATAGCTCTATTACCGACGTATATATTGTTTTCTAAATTAGGTCCAATTTTAGGTACATGATCATTGAAACTTTAGCTAAAAGGTTTTAAAACTAAGATCATCCTAATTGTTTGGACTGTCAAAATGCTAAAGTTTATTTATTTTATTTAACTTAACCTTATTTCAGTGGAGCAGTGGTGGGCCAGTGGTATCGGCCCCGACTTACGAGTTGGGTCATGGGTTCGAATCCAGGCAGGTGCATTACTTTGTGTAACTTATTTCATCACCGCTGCTCTCAAAACGGTGAAGGAAAACATCGTGAGGAAACCGGCATGTCTCAGAACCAAAAATTCGACGACATGTGACATCCACCAACCTGCACTGGGCCCGCGTGGTGGATTATAGCCCACTCCCTCTCACAGAGAGGAGGCCTGTGTCCCAGCAGTGGGAACATAAATAGGCTGATGATGATGATGAACCTTATTTCAGATTATCTTTGAAGCTTACCTCTGAGTTATTGCTAGCGGAGGGCATGGCGGGCGAGCGTAGTGAGGAGGAGGGTCGCTCCGGGGAGGATGCGCGCCGCGTGCCCAGCTCGGGCGCGGACTGCGCGGGCGCACATCGCGGTGACACCTGCAAATATTAAGATAATTGGTGAATACTAGATATGAGCGCCGATGGCCAATTCCACGGCGGCGGCGTGGCCTGTATATTTTGACGGCGGCGGCGGCGTCGCGGCGGCGCGTCGCGTCCGGCCGTGCGCCTTAGTATTTTTTTTATTAGGAAGAGATTTCTTGGGAAGAAAAATGAAGAAAATCATGTTGTTGTTAGGTACCAAAAAAAGTTTTATAAAGAAACGTATGTGCTAATTACAATTTAAGTCTTCTTTATTTACAGATTACGTTTACTAAAAACAATAATTATTTCAGTATTTTAAGATTCGAGACAGTTTTTAATCAAAGCACTATCAATTTTTTTTATGTGAAATGGGTTTGCTCTTGACCCTAGTTTTTTTTATCGTGGTAAAATCATCAAATGAGTCCTCCTACCCAGGGCAGGGCGGGAGGGACTGTCAGACTTGTACTGACTAAAATCCACAGTGTCCTTCAGCAGCCCTTTGTGTAACGGAGTCACGGTATAAGTGTGTCCCACGACCCCGGCAGGCTTTGGCCCTCTAAATGGAAGGCCCCGCCATTGCGCTGACGCTCTTTGAGGCGCGCGTGGAACACAACGCGCCGTCGACCCGGGCAGGGTCCATGGTCGGACAGCGAGTCTCCCATTACTCGCCACCCGCATGCCCGCGCCTGCGGTGGCCGGAGGTCGTCCCGCGACGTACGACGCCGTGGGTGTCTACCACTGCGCCGTGGGCGAGGGTTCTCCCTCGCGCGTCCCGCCTCCTCCTTCACGAGCATGACTGCTTCGCAGAACGAGGCGACTGCTTACCACTCCGTCTCGCCCCGCAGCATGGCGGCGACCAATGTCGAGGTCGTCGCCTATCGCCTGCGTCAGGACACGTCGGTGCTCTGCCCAAGCGGGGCAGTTCTGCATCGTATGCTCCATCGTGTCCTCCGGGTGGTCGCAGTGGTGACACCCAGACGTTTTCTCCCTCCTTATCCGACACAGGTACCTCCCGAAGCATCCGTGTCCACTGTCCGGTGAGGACCTGCGTCAAGCGGTAGGTGAGGACGCCGTGGGACCTATCCAGCCACTCCTCAAAGAGGGATCTTAACGCCGCGATTGCGGCGAGCTCGTTGACCCTAGTCTAGGTCACGAATGACTAAGACAAGGTTGACGATACCCAGAAGTAGGAGCCCCGCTAAGCGCGGCTCCGTCGATTTCTCTTGTGAACGAAGAACTAGTTTTGCCTAGGCCAGACTAGTTTATCCTGAAATCGAGTTTGGCCGGTAATTTATACTCTTTACTGTGTAGAGCCGACTATACACGTACCAGTATACTTGTACAAATCGAGACTTGCACAAACATAGGACAGTGACCATGTTAGGGACTTTAACCATGGCGTGATGTAACGCGATTGGATCGATTCCAACCACAAGTGAAAATGAACCTTGCCACTAAGAAATAATGACGCAATTCGATTGACTTGACGTCGTTGTGTCGTCCCTTAGAAATTTGTGCAAGTATCTTCCCACACACGTTTCAGTATACTTGCGCAAGTCTGGATTACCGCAAGTATACTGTAAGTGCCTTTTCACAAGTCCCGGTTGCCGGGTAGCCGGTGCCGGTATGGCAAATTACGCCGGTACGTGTGAAAGCTATAGTACATGCTATACACTGCGCCGCCGGCTACCCGGCACCGGCTGCCCGGCAACCGGAACGTGTGAAAAAGCACTAACGTGTCTGGCATAAGCTACGTAGTGAGTGTAGCAAAGAGGCTAGAGCGAACAAACGCCGAATGCCATCAGGACGCGCGTGCGAGCGAGAAAGAAAGTTACGACTCGTCGTGGCGGCGCGCCGCGCGTTTCTTGCGGCGGCGCGGCGGCGGCGCGCCGACCGAATTCACGGCGACGGCGGCGCGCCGGCGCGGCGCTCATATCTAGTGAATACTAGGACTAGAAGATAGACTTCCCAATAAAGTTTTATTAAATACTTTTTATTTCAGTAGGTAAGTGAAAGAACTGACTACTTCTGCCGCTTACAACCGTAAAGGTGCATTTCCGAGACGGGCCGCAGACTGCAACCGCAGGCGACACTGTGGCTACCGGCTGCGGTTACCGCAATGCTGCCTGCGGTCGCTATTCCAACTGCGGCTGCATGCCGTGGCTGCACAATGCACAGAACCGTGCCTCAGTTGCTCCAATAGCTTCATGCGAGACAGAATGTTAGATAACGCTACCGATAGTGTACTAATGTGTCTTTTACTAGAAGAGGAAGATGATGATAACTTGTTGTTATTATATGCCAAAAGAAAAAGAAAAGCACCTAATCTTTTTTTTTTAAGTCGAACCAAAGAAGGAAGTTATTCTATTAAGAACTGGATGACCAGCTACAATGTTAATAAGTTTTTCTTCATCGTCATCCGAAAAAGTCGACATTATACGTGTGAAGTCTCTGCGGTTCGCGACACGACTTGCGCTGCAGTCTGCGGTCGCTGCGCGCCGCGGCCGCACGCTGCGCGTTGCGTCTGCAGGCAGCAGTGTTGCCGCGCTTGGAATCAATTTCATAGATGTTCATAGAAACAAGTGCTGTCGCTTGCAGTTTGCTGCTGCAGTTTGCGGTCTGCGGCCCGTCTCGGAATTGTACCTTAATGCCTATTTGTCAGTAGGTCACGATCGAACTCTTTGTCATTGCATTTTGATTTTATTCAATAAAGTGAAAATCAGCAGCACCTTTCACCCCTTCAAATCGGAGTTTCGTAGACGTAATCAAAGGAAAGGAAATAATGTTTATTTGACACAAACTAAGGCTCACAATTCCTTCCCAAAAATAAATGAAACAATAAGGAAGAAGCCAGGCAACATAATTAAATTTATTATCCTTGAAGAAAATCTCCAGAAAGCTAATAATAACATAAGAAGTTGCTGGTACAGTACCTGCGTCTGTGGTTGAAATGATTCACTGAGGTACTGGCGCACTTGACTCTTCTGCTTCTGTATCACGTGATACCGGGTGGGGTTCTCCAGAACTGTTCGCACCTGCAATATGGATAAGTTTTTATCATTTGACCGTTGGTTATGATGATTTGGAGGAGAATTAAGCTTGTTTATCCGGGGTCGCGGGACTGTCTGACCTTGGAAAGTAAAGGGCTATTGAAGAAACACCGCGGATAGTAGTGAGTACGGAGGTGACAGTCCTTTCCGCTTTTCACAGGGTGGGCGGACTCATTAGATGATTTTACCAAGTATATGAGTAGCATTTACTCCTGACAACACTTTTGGTATGCCAACATTAAGGAAATGTTAAGACGATCTGATGAAAATCACCGGATCACACTAGATGCAAGCTGCTTTCAACCGGTCCTTTTGGAAATCTATGGGGGACGCTTAGTTCAGTAATGGACGTCCTATGACTGATATGAAGTGTACCAAAGAAGTGTTCAGCTTTATACGAGAGTAGCTACCCTTTGGATATCAACTCGTTTCTTTTCTCCAGTAGTAAAATTATAAGAGGTTAGGAAGAAAGATTAGATTTATCCAAAACAAATTGATTAGTTTTGTTCTTGTCTAACCGGTTCTTTTGAATACTTTACACGGGCGGTGCGACTGATTATTAAAAAAAAACAATAGTTTACTAACCTGTAATACTTGTGGCGGTAGTTCAACGTGAGGCGTGATCCGCGGCACCTCCGCCGGACTTGACTTCTTCTTGTCCTCATTGTCTTTGGACTGGCCTGCTTGTTGTGCCTGTAACAAACAAATAAATACTATCAGATACTATAAAATCTTCCAAGAAATACGTAGATTTCATAGGAAATTCATGACACATAAAGAGAGATAATACTCGTACATAAGCAAAGCAAGTGGCTAGTGATCCCTGTTTTCAACCTGCTGGCTGTTTATTCTTTGTCTATGGTATCTAGAATGGACCTATGATTAATAGAAAGATGAAGAAGAAAACATAGGTTATACTGAAGTGTAGGCTTGTTGCGACTGGTAATCTTACTATGAAAAGCCCTGCCCGTGAGGATGGAAAATAATTCACAAGAAATTCTAAAACGAAAACGTGACTCTTTGTTGTAATTGAATGATGTAACAAAGGGTATGTAATCATAATCATATTCTGTAGTTTCTTGCCCTTTCTTCTTCATATAGATGTTATTGCTTTGGAATGGGAAACAACAGTATTTTTACAGTTCTTACGTCTTGTGACTGGGCCTGTAGCTCCAAGTATTTTTGTATTTTTTCTCTTTTTGCTTGCCTACTTGAAATAAAAAGCTTTGATTTTGGTAAGACTTGAACCAGAACACGTGATACATTGATGATAAATCTAGTTTCATGATAATTATCACTCAAAAACTTAACACTACAACGAAAATCCGTGAAACCAAACACGGGGCGCTAAAACCCCAAACAAGTAAATCTTCAGTATCGACCATTTGGAAAGAAGTTAAGTAAATATCAACGAATAGATCTACATCGTTTCCAACAAAGCAACTATTTAACAAGAAAATATACATCCTATGCTAATAGGATTAGATATGATATGACAAACAGACATCAAAACAAACGCTACATATACGGACAGAGATACGCTCAATCAGTTTGCTGAGACAATTGGCATATCGTTAGATGATACAAATATATCATTGCCTTGCCTTGAGAATCAAGATTTTATTAGTGTTATAGGCAAAACGGTAGATATTAGTGTAGGTCAATTTTAAGCTTCTTTTGGGGATAAGGACGATACTGAGAAGGATGGCAATGGAAGGTAAACTGAGGTGGTAGAGGAGAGTTGCAAACTTGAAAATAAGATATACAGATTTCAATACACGAGGGTTGATAGAGAAAAAGGACAGAAGTAAGCATCTTTAAAGCTAATATGACTATAGTTTGAAGGATTGTCTTTTCTGCTTTTCATAAGCGCGAGATGAGTGAGAGGGAGATGAAAATTAAAAACAATAATTAAAGACTTAAGAAACTGGTATTTGTTTAAGAGCTTATTACTCATGGAATGAAATCTCAGAAGTTATTGATGAGTAGAGGATCAAAGACAATAAAACAGGGTCTTAACAAAACGACTATCTGTTACACTTAAATCACATCGTCGACCGCAATACTCTTCTCCTCCATAAATATACAAATCATGTCCATAGGACACTAGTTCACTAACCTAAGGTCTAGTACCGCCATAAGTCAGGTTTTCCCCTGGAGCCTGCGTGGGAGTTTAGCGGCATGATACACTTACTGATTTTATATCTTTCGTGGAATCAGACGTGCAAGGATTAAGCTTGCATTTAGTATGATGCCTGTTATTTAAATGAGTGTATAAAAGGTCTGTAAGCTTTTTGATCTCTAGTGGGATATTTCGCTTCATCTTTTCCTTATCCTCGTGTTTTCCCGGTTGTTAAAAACCTTTGCCAAGGGCCAGACCTATAACTTGCTTTACTAGTTTTATCTCTATGATCTTGTACAATTTGTTGAAGTAAAATGTTAAGCACCGTTTTATAAAATGCGGACAGCGAAGGAGTGGAATTACTCTCTGCCTGCGTCTGTGTTAACGAACGCATACAACCCTAATCTCTTCAATGTTAGAGTGCTTCTTCTTGGTAAGCTCGCTCCATCGTCGACCTTGTCTTAGTCATTCCTGACCTAGACTTAGGTCAAGAGCAAACTCATCTCTTATAAAAAAAAGAAAACCTATAACCCTAAACCTATATGTCTAATAAGACATTTCTCATTTTATGGAAGACTTTTTTTTAAGAATGAGTTCGCCATAGTTACCCTAGTCTAATTAGACAAAGACAATGTCTACGATAGGGCGAGATTACCCAGAAGAAACCTGCTTACGGTAACTTTGAAGACATTCGGGTTGTATGCTTTCGGTAAGACAGACTCAGTTGAGTTTCACTTTTTAGACATGCAATCATAACAGAATCACTGTTGAAACCTAATCAGAATCCTAGTCGTCGTATCTTGTACTATTCGTAGTGCTTTTTTAAACTATTCTATTTTGGGTGCTATTTGATACTATTGTCTAATACTGGGTGCTCTTAACGATATCAGAATTGGGTAATAAAGGGTATCTCTAACATAACTAAAAGCTCATACTGACTGAGGCCTTTTAATAGCAAGTGTGCCCTATTCTACGTTTACGCTACCTTGGTTTTCACTTCTGCATCGAGTCGCTGGCACGACGGTATTTATATTTTATTGCCCTAAAACCGCGTTTTTATATTTTATTGCCCTAAAACCGCGTTGACGGTAGCAGCGCAAAGATCTGTTTGGCTGCATGTTTTTGGGCTAAAAGGGCAGGATAGGAGGTGAAGAATGGTTTGCGACTCAGCTCCACATCCGCATCCCGCTGCCGATCCAGTGCTATAGCCCCACTTAATCAGATTGGAGTTACAAAAGTTGGTTTGAGTTGGTTTCCATTGAGTTACCATCAGAGAAGACTTCTCAACTAGCATTCAGGTTTCTGATGACTATAAGACTGATGACATAAGAGTAGAAGAAAAGCTACCTACTTGTAGTGATTCTCTGCGCAGCTGTTCCTGTGCATGCTCTCGCATCAACTGCTGCTTCAACTGGGTGCGAGAAGTCGGCGTCAATGTTTTGAACGTAGGCGGGCTGCAACAAAGAGAAAAAATCTGTTAGTTTTGTGAATTTTCATCGAACACTTAGGAATATATTAGTGTACACTACACAAGGTACCAATATGGACATGTTCGAACTTAGGACGAATCGGTAAATGCATTTTTACGAGAACAATAACCCCAGACTCTTTGTATGTGATCGAACATTTAGACACGCCAGAGCGTGGCCAGCCAAGTTCAGGCGCGCTCACAATGTGTATAAAAATCTTCTGCACGATGAAATTGTACCTAATCAGTACCAATCAACCAATTAATTAACGGTTAAAATTATTGGTTTTCCTGTACTGACAATTTGATCGGCTGGAGATAGGTGTATTGCATTTGTAAGGTTCTCTGGAAGCCAAAACTTCATGTTTGATTGCAAAACCTGAAGATGTTTTAAATACCTGACACATATTATGAAAGATAGATATCTTTCAATACATAATTATGTCCACATAAGAAACTGTGTCGTTCGACATAACGGCCAATAGGTACATAACATTGGTTTATCCTCGATCCACGGATAACACGCTAAATAGATATGTACAGAAAGCCTACTTCATACTTCAGGCGAAAATTGCACGCACACATACACACGCTTCACGTACTATAAGTGCAGGCACACTCGCGACTGGCAATGTTTGAAATCTCCACGCACACATGGGTATCCATGGTTCACGTACGAGTGCAAGCGCACTTGCCATTAGTATTTATTGGAGACACGCACACATACTTGACTTATAGCGAGTTCAAGCGTACTCTACTGCCATTTGTTTGGTAGCTGTCTTTTCTTCTTCTGGACTTTTCTATTCTGTGGTGACGGATAAGTACATGCACAGTACTCACGTCTTAAGCTGCGTGTGCGCATACTGAGTCGGTTGCGCATGAGTTGAAATACAGGTGAGAAAAGTATCTTGATTGAATGGTTTATTTGCGTTTAATAGGTGTATGACATAGAATTTTAAATCTTTCGCGTTAGCTAATAATAGCTAGTATATTTATACAGTTATTCAAATAGACCGATCGGGAAGGTTCTCACCAAGGTCGAGGGTTAAGTTTTTGAGGGTTTGCAGATGGAAAACTCTCAATGGAATCGCTGCTTCGCAATCTAATAGTAAGTGGTAATATTAATAACCATTGGGAAACTGGTAGTGGATAATAAACGACACTATCAGGCATTAACGATGTGTTGAAGTTTGGGAGGCACCTATATTCAAACAAGGGAAATTTTCATGCCGTAGTGATGATATGTGGCAGAATTGTAGTTCACGGTATCCACTAAATTCAAGTAATTTTTAACCGACTTCAAAAAAAGGAGGAGGTTATCAATTCGACTGTATTTTTTTTTTTTTTTTATGTTTGTTAGGTACCTCATAACTAGCGACTGGGTGAACCGATTTTCATGATTCTTTTTTTATTCGAAAGCTGGTGCTTCCCGTGTGGTCCCATTGTCACCATTTCAGGATCTGATGATTGGATCTTGGAGAAATCGAGGGCAACCCTCAAATTTTATTGGCTGACACATAGTTTTTCGCAAATCTTATGAAGTATTTCAAGTATTTGCGTATGGAAATCATCATCTTATGTACCTGAGCTGATGATGGAAGGTACAACTCCTCAAGTAAGAAAACTATGTTTGTATTCGCATATCTCCGGAACTACGTAATTCTTTTTTTGTTGTACTAGGTATCGTTCAACTTAGGGAATACTGCAATTTCATCAAAATCGGTTCAGTAGTTTTTGAGATAGGGAATGAATTAAAGAGATGAGAGATGTTAACGATGTTATTACCGGTGCTACGGATTACAAAATTCTAGTGCACATGTAAGAAAATGATGTATTTGACAAGAATTTTGGTTGAATATTTAAACTAAAAAGAGTAAAATAAAAACTTTTTCTAAAAAAAATGTGACCGCCTTCAAAAACAACCACAAAAAAGGGTAAAATAACCTACAAAACTTTTCTTTCGGAAGTCGGTGGCAAAAGAGACAATGAAATTAATAAAAAAAGTCACCGACTTCCGAAAGAAAAGTTTTGTAGGTTATTTTACCCTTTTTTGTGGTTGTTTTTTCATAAATTAAAAATACTCTGCGTATCTAACGCTAGCTGTTCCCCGCGATTTTACCTCCGCTGCTCGGCTTCTATATATCCATCCATCCATCCACATTCATTTTTCAATTCAAACCAGTAGTTCCTGAGATTAGCGCGTTCAAACAAATAAACTCTTCAGCTTAATAATATTAGTATAGAAAATATTCACTAATAAAATATTTATGCAGACTTGTTAGCAAACATATAAGTTAGTTAAATGTCAAGTACTCAGGCACTGAACGACCTCAAACAGGTGTCTCGCACGATCTTAAAGGGATAAGTCGTAGTCACTACCCTTGGAACTGAGAAGGTGGGTCTTAGGTGTGATCCACTTGTTTGATGGAAACCACGTTTTCTTTCCGTATCGAATCATCTACCAACCCGCACTGGGCCCGCGTGGTGGATTATGGCACCTCGGACCTCCTCACAGAGTGGAGGTGTGTGTCTTAGCAGTAGGAACATTATGTATAGGCTGGAAGAACCCTTTGCCAAACAGTAGGTTGATATGTATTTTCTCGGTCTTTGAATATTGATATTGTTAGCCTGTGCTAACAATATCAGTATGCAAAGACCGAAAAATATTTTTGCTGAAACGGATTGGAGGGTAACAATCAGTTGTCATAAAACACTTAGTTATTTGTTATGCCTGATGAGTGATGGCCATGTAACGATCATTTGATGTCTACTTGTAGTGGTAAACTTGTCAATTGATGTGTTATTATGTCGGGGATTTTGCATGCAATCAGTGTTTTTTTTCTGTATTTGTTATTTCCGCATTCTACTACCGTTTTATTTAAGTTTCATTCATTTTTGCTGGTAATATTTTTATTCTACATCTATGATAAATAAAAATAATATAAAAAGAAAGATAGATTTACTGTACGATTGTTTGTAATATATAACTCACCGATTTTTTTGATTCTTTCAGTTATCGTAAGCTACATTAATATAATTGAATAACATGGGCTGTATTTTATTTCCAAATTGCACCCTTGTGGAGTCAGGGAAGCTACCTAGTCTAAAACTGAATAAAAGTATCACAAGATTTTTTCTTGAAGGTCCAGTAGTAGATAAGATGGTGATGATTGATGAAGAAGACTTTTCATGTTCCAGATTCCAAAAAACTACTGACATAAAGACTTTTTCAGACTAAAAACTGCTAAAATTGATTCCAAGACGTGTTCAAAGATTCTTCTTAAAATAACTCTAGAACTGGCATATGCCAAGAAGTCTTGAGATGTGTATAAATTAGAGGCATCCGGTTGTAATGAAAGCCGACCTCATCATGTTGGTAAAAGGCTATGCAATGCAATGATGACGATTAAGGGAACAGTCCTTTCCCCAACAAATAAGAATTACAACTAGAGACACTAAACTCTAGAATCTACATAAGCTAGTGTTGGTATTGACGGGAATTAACGGTCAAGGCTCACTTGTCGCCACACATGCGCGTGCGCCGGTGCGTTCCGATGTGTGATACATGGCCGCTAGGTAGTTATGATTGGACCGCGGATCTGTTTGTATGGTGACAATACATTTTTTTAACTACAGAAATAGTTAATTATGCATTCTGTACCGTACTTATGACTTTCATGATAAAAATAAGAGATTTCTTGCGGGTATGGAGAATTTGGGGCTAATACTATACGTTTGCGATATCTTTTACGACCCCAGCAGGCGTTAGGTATAGTTGAAAATAACAATTATTGGTTGGCACTTTAATACCTGCTTTCCACCAATAATTGCATGATCAAAATAGTGAAGTCAACTATTGGTTATAACTTAGGTACATACTTAACCATTCGTTAAAGCAATAAACTTGAAGATATGAATTCTGATTTAAATTCTATGAAACTACGATAAATCTCAATAAACCCGGTTTCCAATGAGTGCTGAACTCAGTGCCGGATAAAGCCGGTGCGGGGCCCGTAGCAAATGTAGCCATGGGGCCCTAGAGTTACATTG
This sequence comes from Agrotis clavis, assembly GCA_954870645.1. NCBI lineage: Eukaryota > Metazoa > Arthropoda > Insecta > Lepidoptera > Noctuidae > Agrotis > Agrotis clavis. The sequence goes on along the minus strand of OX940943.1, from coordinate 1,641,027 downwards.
CCTCTTTTTTTAGCGGTAAATCCACGGTGTCCTTCAATAGCCCTTTACGTTCCGGGGTCACGGTAATGAGATAAGTCTCGCGACCCCCGTACGTTTGGCCCTCGAGAGGGGGGCCCCGTCATCATGCTGACACTCTTTGAGGTGCGCGTGGAACACAACATGCCGTCGACCCTTGGTCCATGGTCGGACAGCGAGTTGCCCATTACTCGCCACCCACGTGCCCGCGCCTACGGTGACCGCCAGAGATCGTCTGCCGACGTCCGTCACTGCAGCTGGGGTGAAGGCAGGATGCTGTCCTCTCCCTCATGCGGCTCGCCTTCTTCTTCGCGAGCCTGACTGCTTCGCAGAAGGAGGCTACCGCTTCCCACTCCGTCTCGCCCCGAAGCATGGCCTCGATCAATGCCGGGCGCGAGAGGTCTACGCCTATCGCCGCCGTGAGCACACGGCGGTGCTTTCCAAGCGGGGCAGTCCTGCACTGTATGCTCCACCGTGTCCTCTGGGCGATCCTTGCAGTGGTGACACCCAGGCATTTCCTCCCCCTCATCAGACACAGGTACCTTCCGAAACATTATGCGGTAGGTAAGGACGTCGTGACGCCTATTCAATCACTCTTCAAAAAGGGGTCTTACCGCCGCGATTGTGGCGTGCCCGGACCTGGGTTGCGACAGTCGTTCCCTCCACTGCCCTGAGATCGCCCTTGAGCTCTTCCCGGCGTGCCTTCACTTCTAGAAGCAGCGGAGATACACCCCGGCGCTGCGCCTCCACGCGTCACTCATAGACGCGATGGAGGGCAGTCGCCTCCAGATCCCAGGGCAGCAATCCGGCAAGGAGGTTGGCCGATTCGCTGGCGATCTTGCGATATCCCCAGATCATCCGGATAGCCAATGACCCCCTGACATGCGACCAGCTTTAGTGGTCGCGTCCGAATGCTAATCAGGGACCACACGGGGGCCCCGTAGAGGGCTAGGGACCGCACGACGCCGGCGTATAGCCTCCTTGCATGAGGCGTTTGGCTCACTGAAATTGGGCAGGAGTAGCCTGAGGGCGGCCGCTGGAGGTTTTGGAGCAAAACTCTCAATACGAAATGCCTCAATGTGGATTACATTGCTACGATGGTAGCCATGTAATGATTTATACAAAGCGTATCCAGTCTTGAAGAGACGACTGTAACGAGGCGTTAGCAGTGACAGTGTGGCCAATCGCTCACTTTAAGAATAGCCAAGGTGTATTACATATTTGTGATATTTTTTTTGGGCACAAGCGCGGGGCCCCCTAAGGCGCGGGGCCCGTAGCATTTGCTGCCTCCTGCTATATGGCTAATCCGGCACTGGCTGAACTTTTAAAACGTCACGTGCGTGTAACAGAGCTAATAATATTTTAGTACATAATAACTACTAACCATTTACCTATTTATTAACAATTTACCTAATACATACGTTGTTTTAAAGTAAAATACCTACTCACAGTTTAGTAGGTACTACGTCATTGACGAAAGGCTCGACAATACGCATTAGCATTATTATACTGCAGTTTATAGAAATAGGGCTTCGAGTCATCAAAGCAGATTATGAAGTGTAGAAAGAAAAAAGATTCAATAATTTAATGGTTTTAGTTTGGCAGCAAACACCTGTCCTAACGTTAAATGTTGAACACAATGTTACGGTTAGATATTTAATTATTTAGTGCCAAAGACAGGTGGTGGATTATAAAGGTAATTTATATCCTTTATTGAAATGTTTATCTTTATAACAATTTCTTCTGTGTTTATAGAATAAGAAACAGACTGGCTGATTGACTGAGCGATAAACGCACAGCTGAACCGCTAGGTCTAAAAGCATGAAATTTTAACTGATTTTAGGAAATTCAGTCCCAATGGGGGTTATAAATGGGATGAAAGTATATGAAAATTATTTTTTTCCAAAACCAAGTTCATAAACATGTGCGCAATTTCATTTCAATAATAATTGAAAATTATAACGATTTCACGAAGTGCAACTGTAAAACATACAAATAAGAACTTTAAATACAAATCATGTGTTCAAAAAGGCTATCTTTCGTTTGATAAACATCTTTAATCAACGATAACTTTTATCATGTTGCACCCACAATCAGCTGTTGGAATTAGGTCACTATAACCGAATCACAATACATTTCCTACACGCCACTTTTTAATTCTTTTTCTTTTATAGCTGAATTTGAAAAACTTCAAGAAGATGTTTGCTCTCAAGTGGATTTATACTTTTTGTGGGTTGCCTAAGATTTATTTTGATTAATAACTAATCTATTGACCGCTTCAATAGCACTTGCAACGACTAAAAGCGAACTATTATATTAATTTCAAACTCGACTTTTGAACAAGCATTGAGTTTATGGTTTTAAAGCCAGCCATACCGTGGTTAAACTTGGAAGGTGTATGGTTATCAGCTTCTGACAGCACATTACTAGTCGTTTAGCTCTGGTGAAAATGGGCATAAAGTATTATTAGGTTCTCATGTTGACACAAGCAACTACCTAAACTAGCCATGCATTGAAACCGCGCCCAACCATGAATAATACTATCAAAATTTCACGCAACGTAAAAAGTTGGCAACGCCTCCCATCATCAAATTAAGCCACTAAAAACAATGTGTAAGACCATTAGTATAAATAAATATAATAATGAGTCACACACGCATGTTCAAATTGTCCGTTCGACCCCGCTACTACGGCATTTCGACAATTAATCATATATTTAGGACGCGATCGCAAGGCTCGCGAAATTGCGCGCGAGCAGAATACAGATCGCGATTTTCGTTCGCGAATTTTTCTAAATTAACATTTTGATGTGTTTATATGTTCTCATTGCTCTTTGGTGCTGTGGTAGCAACCTTCAATGGGTGAACAACATAGAGTAACATAAGTGGTTCTTTACATTCAAGTCTTGTGCTTTTGATTGACAACTTGTTTTGATTTTGTTAGAAATTCTTGAATGGGATCTGTGTTTATAATGAAAAAATAGTAACGTAATTCTAGTGTCCTCCTCTTACTCATTGTTTTAGAATCATCAAAACAAATTAGCTCTCCCGCCCTGAGTGGACCGAAAGGGCGGAAGAGCTAAAATCCACCGAATTCCTTCAATTTAAATTTACGTTCTATGGTTATGGTAGCCTGTTTTGATAAGATATTCCTGGAATATTTAGATAGTCCTGTGGAAGTTTTAGAAGACCTAAAGCTTAGGATTAAAGCTAGGTTTAAGGATGGTAGCTTATTCAGTCAACTTCATTTGAACTGGTGTCTTAAAATCTAGGCACTGATCAGTGAAAGATATTGAACAGTTAGTTCTGCGACTTGGAAAATTACAACTTAGATAATTGGGAAGGGCAGACCGATTTGGGGTACACACCGTTTTAAAATTTACGTTCTAAAAATGGTGATATTCATTATGAATTGATATCGACCATAAAATAATCTGAATCAGAAATAGGTACTTAAAGAAAAAGTTTTGTTAAATGATTATTTTTTTTCATCGATGGAAAAACTTATTCTTATTTTTGAAAACTTCAGAAGTAAACTTCACATTTTACGAATTATGTACTCATAACATCTCGAAGACCGAAGTCTAGACAACGTCCTCAACGTACCCACAATACCCTCAAGTGCAAATCGAATCGTATATTGTGTCACAACGTTACATTGAAGTAGACACATATTCCTTTGACGCAAGCGCGTGTTTGTGATTTTCATAAACGTCGCGTGACGGCCGAGTTAGCGGCTGGCAGGCAAGGACGGACATATTGTGATGCTTAACTGTTCGTGTTATCTTGTATTAAGGTGGAATTGTTGCTAGGTTAGGTTAGTGGAGGATTGTATAAGAGCTGAAGATCAGGCAACATGTATTCAAGACTTCGATGAATGCTTTTGGCATTTCCCTAGCCTTTTATGCGCCCAGTGGGAGCTTTTTGTAACTGCACCTTGGTCTAGCTAATTGTGGTCTTAGTCTGGCCATTTTTGTGTCCCTGCAACCCTGTATCTGGGCGCTATGTCCTGTACATGCGCCCTGTGCCTAGCCACCGTTGACATACCCCTATTTTCAGCTTGACGTGAGTAAGCTTTCTGTAGCTTCTGTAAGTAAATTCAATAAATACATTTTTGGGTTCAATCATCGTTTCCGTTGACTGAATGTCACATTCTTAGTCGAGGTCCTCAGTCAGATCAGTGATAAGCCTTAAGTTTACTGAAAAATAATAATTATAAAGTGAACAGTAAGTGCATCAAGCTGTGTTAGTAAGATTCCAGATTTCCTTTCCTATATAAAACATCCTCCAGTTTTGCCTCTTAAAGAGTCACAAGACAGTTTCCTCTTTCATCAATGCGGAAAAAATATCGGATTAATCAAAACAACCAGTTCTCCGCCTACACTTACGCATGTGGCAAGTCCCAGGAGAAATTACCAAGAGCTCTTCGTGATTCTATCTTCCCCAGAGAATTCAAAATATACAAAATATTCCATTTAATAAGATAAACGTAGATTTTACTTTGATACGTTGTTGTCCTAAATTCAATCAATCACTTCATGCAAGCATACAAAAACAAAGTCCACGACACGCAGACAGTAAAGTTATGATACGAATTACCTAATACATATTTACACAAAGTGACGTATTCCTACGTAGGACATAGTACTACAGATACAGCAGGATTACTTGACATAATTAGTGATAATGTACTGACGCACGGTCGACGTGGATAGCGATACGTGGAATTGAAATTCGGCGCCATTTTGTTTAGCTCACAACAAAATGGAGGCGTTGCTCGATCTTCGGGAGGAATCTTTAACTTTGATAAGAAGGAATTCTCAGGTCTTTTTTGGACTGATGAATTAAGCGAGGGCGAATACTGAATTTATCATTGGGAATTATAATGTACTGCATTTGACATTACATGAAACTTAGAAGCTGTTGAAAACATACCTATAATATAAATATCAATTAGGTTGAAAGCTATTGCCATACTTATTATCATTTAGGCTCCCGATGATGTTGAAGTGACTGATGATGATGATGATGATGACGTATATAATTATGTACGTACATAAATATGGGAAAGACGAGGCACTACAAAGTCGGATTTTCCCGAAAACTCCATGACCCATATGGCCGGGTATATTGCCGACTGTATTAAACCTTTTTGTTAATATTTCGACTGTCAAACCTTTATTTATTTTACTTACTGTACCAAAATAAAGGTAGCGCCATTTCCCCCACTTATCAGATAATCGAAATAATCTTTATTTTTACTGGTATCTTTGAAATCCGCACGTTTATTTAGATAAGTGGGCGCCGTATCTTTTCGCAATAAAATTTTGATTTCATTCGGGTTTCCCACGAGTGGCACACGACTAACTGTTTTATATATTTGTACATAGTTAATTTCTTCTTCCTGCCTTTATCCCATTGGGTCGGCACAACACGTTTCTTCTTCCATTCTCCCCTATCAGACATCACCGTATCATTTACTCCTTTTTCTTTCATATCATTCCTTAGACAATCTATCCATCTTTTCTTTGGCCTTCCTCTGAACATAGTTAATTTAATGTGTAAAAAGTTGTAAAGTTGGGTATGTAACTAGATATTTTAGCTTGTTAGAAATAATGAGCTGAAATAAACGCTGAAGAAATTATGAACATTTGAGACATTAAAATTTTGTATTATGAGCCTAAGGAACAGAACTGCTAGCAAAGAACTGCAGAGGCAACCCAATGGCAGACGTCAGGCCCTATACAACAATTGTGACAGACGACTATATAAATGTCCGCACAAATCCCACGTATCAAAAATAGGAAGTAATCAAATGTGTAAATTACTAAAATAATAACTCCATTGAAAGCAATTTATTGTCGCTCAATAGACACGTTTTTTTTTTCTAAATAACACTAAAGTATTGCCGGCAAAAAAATGTGTATGAAGTTATTATTTTTGGATGGCGCTTTAAATGCCTTTAGCGCACATTTATTTCATTACATATCGCATGCTACTAGAATTGGAATTGAGCACTTCATAGCAAAAGAAACAGATTTTAAAGATAGTAGCGTGGAGTGTCCATAAAGTTTCTTGTCCGTTTGTCTCCATAGAGTCTCGTCTCAGTTTCAGAACGAGATAAAGCGCTCCCTCACCGTGACCATTCGCGTGTTATGTAACATTATAGATTCGACTTTGAGCATTACATTACAATACTACCTCTCTGACTGACGAGCATTCGCGTATCTACATTTAGTATAGATTTGATACAAGGTTGTTGACTCATATATCTACTTAGGACAAGTAGTCCAGTTAGGTAGGTCCAACTTCGAGAAAGAGGTCAACCGCCGAATCCAACTCGGTTGGGCAGCGTTCGGGAAACTACGCAATGTCTTTTCGTCCGACATACCTCAGTGCCTCAAGACGAAAGTCTTCAACCAATGTGTGTTACCAGTGATGAGTTACGGCACCGAAACGTGGTCTTTCACTATCGGCCTCATCTCAAAGCTCAAAGTCGCTCAACGAGCTATGGAGAGGGCTATGCTCGGTGTTTCTCTACGTGATCGAATCCGAAATGAGGAGATCCGTAGACGAACTAAAGTCACCGATATAGCCCACCGGATTAGCAAGCTGAAGTGGCAATGGGCAGGCCATATTGCTCGCAGAGCAGATGGCCGATGGGGTCGAAAAGTACTAGAGTGGAGACCACGGACTAGCAAGCGCAGCGTAGGACGTCCACCAGCAAGGTGGACAGACGATCTTATAAAGGTCGCCGGAAGACGCTGGATGCAGGTCGCTTCCAACCGGTACCTGTGGAGATCAAAAGGGGAGGCCTATGTTCAGCAGTGGACGTCCTATGGCTGAGATGATGAGATGATGATGATACAAGGTGTGCATCGTGATGCTCGATTGTCTTCCCTCACTGATGAAATGTTTGGATCAGTAACGTTACATTACAGGTGAGGGAGCGCCTTTACAATTTTCAGACAAAGTAACGTCAGTAAGCAGTAAGAGCCTTTAAACTGTTTTGAGTCATGTTTAAGACAATGAAAAAACGTGTTTTTTGAATTTGCTTCCCAATATAACCACCGTCTCTTGTAAAAAATCTTCAGAAGCCCATAACCAATGTAACTGACCAACAATGACGTGGCAAACCCGTAATAATGGTGGTCGATGATGACTCGTAGTTTCTCGCGGAAGCCATGAAGCCATGGCAGCACGGCTTCCCGTCATTACCCTAATCACGGCTGTGCTCTATGGACGACTGGGCGTGCGACAAACATGGCGTCGTGACGTAACGAATTAATTGTAAATACTATACTGTGGCTGCTTTCAAGTAAACGGTCAAAAGAATAAAATAAAAACTGTATTTTTGTATCTAATGTATTTAAAGCTTCTAGAAGTCTTTACCTGCTGTTTAAAATGGCGCCAAACAAGATGGCGGAGGCGAAAATGGCGCCAAAATATTTTTTTCTTTGATTTGATATTTGACACGATTTTGCACTGGACTCTATGATAGAGGCAGTCTACGATAGAGCGAGCTTACCCAGAAGATGCCTGCAGTGGAATGGCAGGCTAACAGTAACAGTATCATTTACAAATCCAAAGAAGACCATTAAAGAGTGCATAGAATTTTATACGAAAATATACCGACCAATGAGAGAGTTTTAATTTCCATTTGGTTCTCAAAACAAAACTCGCGTCAATTCAACTTCGCTTTGGACTAATGTTCAACTTACAAGCGATACCGTAACATTTCACAAACGCACTTGAATCAAGCGTAAGCGCAGTTGCAGATGCGAAATATCCAAATTACAACATGGCGTCAGAATTTTAATAAAAACCGGTTTGCGCAGTCAATAAATCGCTACTAACCAATACTTTAATCTCGTGTGGTATAATCGGTTAATGACAAACAACACGCGATGTGACATTTTGTCCCACTGACCATGTTTTAAAACACTGGATAAATTGAGGCGGATCTTTTAATTGATTGGAGTAATCTTTGTCTGTCACAGTTTAATATGATGCAAGGATGGAAATGATGTCAGGGATCCATTCATATGAGTTGATTGGTGATTTTTGTGTAGTCACTTTAATGTAAAGACACTTGCCATTCGAGTTATGTATTGCCCCAATTTATATATATATTTCAAGTTGCTTGGAAGCTTATTATAAATTCAACCCAGTCACTCCTGTGGTTTTTTTTTTATTTAAAATGGGTGTACTTTGGCCTCAATCTAGTCCCAACTGGTACTCGGGCTGAACCGCCGGAATACAGTAAAAACGTCGGACTTTCACAAGATGGTGTTTGCAAGCCAGGCGGCCCTGGTGAGGCCCACGGAGCCTGTGGTACCATAACCCATGATGGACAGCTCCCATCTTCAGTAACCAGTCTCAATAAAGCTCATAGTTGTCCCGCAAAAGCTTGGTATTCCAGGTTCTCTGAACCACTACACAAAAATAACAACCCATAGTCCGAACTCCGAACTCTCACGGTCAATCGGCCTTGACAAGTGTGCAAATGACGTTCTTCCTTTGGCCAAGGACGTGAAATCGCGTGAGAGACTACCCGGGTCGCTCTACCGAGACATTTCCGTATCGTACTGTAATCATTACTCATTTGTAGTAAACTCAGTTTTACTATTTCAATGGTAAATTGAGTGTGAATCACAGTTAAGCGGTGTTTAGGGATTAAGCTACACGTGTGATAGTGGTTTTGTATGGCTGAAATTGGGGCAGCCTTGCCATCGGCCTTGTTGTGTGGCGATTTTTTTGCAATAACTCATGTCATAATTGGTATCGTTTATAGATTTTTCTACAATGCTGTAGAATAGTACACAACATTTTCATTTTAAAAATAAAACGTTGATAATTTTGAGGAGAGCATGTTTGCAGAGCGCGATTGAAGAAATTTTAAGAATGGCAATTACCAGTTGCGACAACCCAGAATAGGGCATCCTGGCGCAAACTAGTGAGGAGATCCGACCCCAAATAATGGAAACAGGCGTGGATACGAGTATAGAAGGAGGTGCTTGCAGGTGTGGATATAGAAGAGGTTGAAGAGACTTACTTATTTAATTATGTCGACAACCGGAATGCTGCAGTAGACTCTTAAAGAATTTATTTATTTATTATCAATAAATAAATAAATTCTTTAAGAGTCTACTGCAGAAAGAAGTACCTAAACTTTTTTTTTATTACCTCGTATGAAGCCATGCTACAGCAGTACACATTCTATTTGATTCCGGACCGAGGAAGGTCGAAGCAACGACCATCTTGCTCAGGTGTAGATTCATTGACGACTGTGCTCTACAGTGTAAATGTGGTGTTATTCTACAAAAGATGAGGCTCTTAATATCGTGTCTGGGTGCCCTGCCGATTTTTCGGTATAGGAGCTCATGAACGGCCATTTCTGGTCTTATTCACTGCCAGACATGTTAAGAAGAATACTCGTTCTGTTGTAGGGTGTTTCAAGATTTCATAATTAGTTTTTAAAAATTCACACATTCATCCCACTCTTTTTTTTCCATGTTGCAAGTCATTGAATGAGGTTACGAAACAAAACACAACCAGATTTGCAAACTTCATGTTCAAGTTGTGCACGATAGCTATCGTGAATACTAATGTTTCATTCATAGCGGACACCTAGACATAAGACAATGTTATTATCACCGGCGTTGCCTGCGCCGTCACGCACCAAACTGTTTGTTAAACACCTATAGAGGGACGTGGGACTAATATTGAAGAGAACTTTGTTGTCTGTGAGTTGGGTAACTTTCACTGACTGGTGTGACGATCTGGATAGGATATTAAGGTAATAGGGGCTGAATACAATGAATTGGAGATGTTAGAAAGAAGAAAGGGAGGCTTATCCCTGCAGGGGTTTATCGGTTAGGCCGAAAACTTCATTGGTATTAAGTCTCCAAAGTTCTGATGCTGCTACTGAATGCTTTTTGTGGTGCATGTGTAAAGTTCGGTGTTTACCTTATATGTTCGTCCTGGTTTATCATTATTGGCATTTGCATTCCTTTTCAGTAATTTGGTAAGTTAATAATAATAATATTCCACAACTATCACACAACGCCATCTAGTCCCAAGCTAAGCAGAGCTTGTGTTATAATAATAATAATAATAATAATATTCCACAACTATCACACAACGCCATCTAGTCCCAAGCTAAGCAGAGCTTGTGTTATGGGTACTAGACAACTGATAAACATACTTATATATTTCTAAATACATACATAATATAGATAAATTACACCCAGACACAGAACAAATGATCGTGCTCATCACACAAACATTTGTCCTGGGTGGGAATCGAACCCACGACCTCCGGCATAGCAGTCAGGGTCACTTACCACTAGACCAACAGGCCAGTCAAGTTCCTTGATTATCTTTTTAAAATAATAGTGAACTGTAAGCAAATAACATTAACGACACCCATGTTTTTTGGTAGCAAATTTGTGTCACAAGAACATTAGTTTGGCTAAAAACCTTTTAAGTGTTCTTTACGCAGAGCACAAATTTTTGATGTTGGGTTTTTACATAGCCGTGTAAAGCACTTAAGCTGGCAATACACTGTCCTGGTAAAGGTTTATTGCAACAATAGTTACGACGCGGCAGCTGCCAACATTGACAGATATTACAGTCAGATTTTAAGTGGAAAGATTGTATAACTTAGAAACACGTGTATTTGGGTCTTTAAACTGTAGATTTCATAATATCCGATAATTTGTATGTCATTTTTGATTTTAGCATCAAAACATAATCGAATTGCAAAACGTTTTTCCTGTACAATTTTGAAAGTATACTTACCAAAATTTTGATAGCTAATTGTGCCTAATCAGGGTATTGTTAAAATCTGATAGTAAGTTTAGATTGCGATAATTTTACCAATCTGTTTTATAATCTGGTTACTCATTAATGAGTTTTTGAAATGCCTTTATTGTTGTTATATGTGTAGTGGCGCTTAGAGCTTACGTCAGTAAGAGAAATGTACCAATCATCAAATGATGACAAACTTATAACACGGTAATAATATCTACAGTATTGGAACTCCCTACAAACGGACGAAACGCGAGCTATACCTACGCGCCTCGATGTCGGGGCGCGCTCGGGGCGCAGACAGTTGTGGCCGTACCGCAGTGATGAACGGACGGTGTGTTGTTTTTTTAGCAAAATCAGTTAAAGTACCTATTTTAATATGACGAGTAGAAAATATTGTGCTGTTTTTGGGTGTATGAATTCAACAATAACGCATCCAGACAAAAGTTTTTTTTAAATTACCTGCAACCTCTGATAGGTAAGTACTGACTATAAAAAAAGATTACTTATTATTAACTAGTAGGTAGGAACATAATGTGTGACTTTTTAATGGTTATGTATTTTCCTTTATCTCATGAAAAAAAGGGTATTTGGATTAATAAATACCTACAGTAAATAATTTACTGTAGGTATTTATATAATTACCTATATGAATAAAGTAAAGTTACTGAGACAAGTGAAATAGGTAAGCTAAAGGCGGTCCTGAATGAATCATGATACGGTAGGTACTTACTCTTGTGTTAAAACTCCGGTGCATGTGTGTTTTGTTAGTTTGTATAATTCAAAGTAAAGACATGGTGCAACGACGATATAATACTAGACTGGTAATAACAGGCGACCGATGTCTGCCAACACATTAGGCAAAAAAGTCTTATATCCGTCTCATTTCGACCAATCCTGTGAGCCGTAAACATACGTTGAGACAGAACCGACCTTGAGTTTGCCAATCACAACGCAGTACCCCGCCTCCCTCGCTTACGTAGTACCTCAGCGAGTTGGCAGAATAGTTTTGTTCGATAAATCGTGCAATGCGTAGTCTAGTATTATATCGTCGTTGACATGGTGTAACGGCGCGGTGGGATTGTCGGCGGACACGGAAATGAAGCAGTGAGCTTCATTTACCTACGGTACGGTGTACAATCAACGTATATTCAGTGTACTACATAAATTATATCACAGTTATGAATATTATTCTAGGAACGTAGGTAGATTACCGTATACCTAGGGCTCGCGCGTACATAGTTCGCTCCGTGTTTGAGTGTGCGCACTCCGTTGCATTAGGCCGACTGCCTGCGCGAGCGATGCGCCGCACAGTGGTCGGACAGCCCTAACGCATGTTTACGTACCGCGCGGCTGTAGGTATTTATTTCTATCATGCGGCCGAGATCCACTACTGTAGATATTTATACTGTGCTTATAATGCGGGTTTTTGAACGAAGTTTCTGAACAAAACATGACACATATTACTTACTGCGCAGACGTCGATTTTGTTATGAAATAAATAATATGAAATAAAATGACATTAATGGGGAAGGCAAGTCAAAGCTAATTGTAGATGGCGCCACCATAGCTTAGTCCTAATCCGATCAATGACGCAGTACTATTTTGAAGCCTATTTGTACGTACCTATTTGAACCATATTTGTACGCCTCTTGGCATAACATAGCGCTCTAAGAACTAAGCATAAGAACTGTATTAATTACTACCTATGTTACACAAATAAAATGATTTGATTTGATTTGATTTGAAGTACCTTTAAGTTTGAACTGATTTGAACCAATGACGATGCTTGGAACAAGCTATACTAGCGCCATTAGTTCTCCAGTTGCCATCCCCCATGTGAAAAGAAAAGTAAAGCTTCAATGCTAATATCCGGAAAAGGTATGACAAAGCTCAAATTCGGGCCCCGAGAAGTTACTGATAATATTTATAATTTATAATAGAAATAAATAAAAACAATTACATTTCTAGCAAAAATAGACAGCAATTAACATACAACAAAGTTGCAATAGAAATAAAACGGAAAACATTTTCCACTCATTAGATTAGCACCACTTATGGCTACCGACCCTGAATGGGGCCTAGACCCACATTCTACCCCCATCAGAACATAACAGTAATATTAATAGCTGAGGTATATTTAACATTGGATTCCGATTGGTTGTTAATTTACGAAAGGTAATTAAGTTAAGTCGTTAGGGTTTTCTAGACCTCTCTCAGCAACGATGGCCGGTTTTTTTATAGTGGTAAAATTATCGAAAATGAGTCCTCCCGCGCATGGTGGAGCAGAATGGACTGTCAGACTCGTACTGACTAAAAATCCGCAGTTTTTCTTCAATAGCCCTTTACGTAACAGGGTCAGGCATTTGGCAGGCGTTTGGCCCTGACCATCCCGTTAGATTGCTGACACCTCTTTGAAGCGCGCGCGCGTGGAACATGACGCGTCCTCGACCCGGGCATGGTCCAGCATCTGACGGTGAGTTACCCATTACTGACCGTCCGCATGCCTGCGCCTACGATGGTAGTAAATTGCTCCGCGACGGCCGTGGCAGAGGGCGTCTTCCGCGGGCGATGGTCGTCTTCTGGCACCCATTGCGTGAGGACTCTGGCCCACCGACCTTAATGCAATCAAGAGACATGGTCGTCAGACCCTATTACAACCTAGCAGTCTCTGGCGTGGTGACTAAGGGCCAGTTATGTAAAGTACGTAGTCTGGGGGATCTGCTAGGAGACGGAATGACTACCTCTGAAATCATTTGGAATGTTGTTGGTTTTAAGAAACACTGTGGTTTTAATGTTTTCCTTATTATTTTCCTTTGTAACTTTTAATAATTCCCTTGATGTAATTTTATGATAAGGTACTCGTGGTTAGACCTTTTGTCTAAAGGGTGTAATTAATTTTTTTTCACTGTGTTTTTATTTATTTGATGAAGTGATAATTATATTGAAACCTTCAAAATACACAAATATTTTGGAGTTTTAATTATTTTTTTTTTCCTATTTTAGATCCCGTTTACAACGCATGTACTGAGATCAATCTACGAGATAACAGTTTTTCCGTACCGACACCAGTCTCAACATGGGCATGCAACGCCGCGAAATTATAGAAAGAGACGGAAAGGCGACAACGCAGAGGTATTATTCCAATAAAAATTAATCCGTCCCTAGGAAGACACAGTTATTTTTTTGTGTGAATTATTATTTACTTATAAAATAAACCTGCTGAAATTGTAAATAAATCCTTTATTTACAATTTCATCAAATATTTGTCCAACAGTCAAGTAACCTATTGAAAAATTCTAGAAATAAAACAAGCCAAGATAAAGTGCATCCAATCCAAGCCCTTACCTTACATAAATCTACGCAAGTAATACAAAATATCTTGAATGGAAACCATGAATGAACTGACGTACCCCATTATATGCTAATGCTATCGGAAAATCATCTTAATTGCCCACCACAATAGGGAGAAAATGGCTTGTATCCGCTGCGATGACAGCTACCAAGGATGACTGGTCTGTCGTTTATTTAATTATGTATTTTTTGTAATTACAGTCTAATGAAATGGTTGGTTTTTTATTTCTTTAAGAATTATTATGTCAAATTAGGCTCTTTAAATGATCAGCGTGGCTGCGTCCAAGAACTATGTAATATGTTAATATCTACTATTTACAATGATAAATTGATTTGTTAATTTTATTGTCATAAATGTACATGATTTACTTCTTGGTTTATTATGATCAATAATGTCCTAGTTTTCCCTCTTGCCCCCAAAAAGTGATCCTCATATTTAGATTAAGTCTATTCACACCACACCCCTGGGTTATGGTCACAAGAATGTATATGTATACCAAATTTTTACCCACAACTAGACAGATTGTCTAGTAGATTCGGAGAAAATTGACTGTGACGGACGGCAAGACGGACAAACAAGTGATCCTATAAGAGTTCAGTTTTTTATTCGGACGTCGAGAAACTATACAATGTTTGGTCTCTTGTAAAAGGACTTTCCATTTTAAGAATGCTCATTCAACTATTAAATCCGTAGAGTTCCAGTCTGAAGGTTATAAAGATTGAACGTACTGGGGGTTTGCAACTTCTTTCTAGAAGTTGAAAACATCATTATTTTATAACAATGTGTAATAATACCATTAATACCCTACCTACACATCATTACAAACACGTGTAGACATTATTTCTAGTACTTCCTACAAAGTTTTCTGACATTACTCGTCCATTGATTCCTGTTAGTCGCATTTAATTGACACTAGAATTGAGAACTTGGGTTTGTTAGTAGGTACACTTGGTAGTGTACTAGAACATTTTATTTAGAAGTTGATACATTTTTGTCCCCAACCATCTATTTCTCGATACTCAAAGTATTTGCCGAAGTGATTGGCCACCAGAAGTAGTTTTGTCATGCAAACTGATGGCCATACACCGTCAAGTTTACTGAACGCGGCTTCCAGGGTACTGCAAGCTAGACGGTCGACTGGATCATCGCTAATATAAGTACGAGTAACATGGAATTGATTTCCCAGAGGAACTTTACGATTAGAGATTTCATGTTGCTTACCATGGTTAGTACTCCTCACTAACACTGCATTGTCATTATCTGCCTATCCTTTTCTTAAAAACTCTTTTTTTTTTAGTTTTTTTGTCCCACTGCTACGCAAAGGCCTTTCCCATATCCTTACAAGAGCTCTTTTCTAGGTTCTGGTGCATTTTCGGACAAGCCTTCAAGGTGCGCGTCTAGATCGTTCTGCCACCTCTTTTTGGGCCAACTTCGGTGGCGTCGTACATCCCCAGGCACCCATTAAATACTTATTTTATCTAAATTTTAATTGGTGAATTTTCATAAAATTCTGTGTCCTTAAAGAAGTGATGTGAAACAAACTTAATTCTTTAACAATATTTTACAAGGAGACTGCATCTCTGACCTCCACAACCCTGTTACTGGGTAAAACCCCATGGTATGACTGGTTGCGGACACCACATTTAGCCATCTCATTGCTAGTTAGTCAGTCTAGTCAGGTGCAATGATGTGACATGATAATAACTCAAATGAATTTCCTTCCCTATGATGTAAGGTTCAGATGACTCTTGCAAGTGCAAGTTATAAGGAAGGAAGTTTATAAGGAAAAGCAATTTGGTAACAACCTTTCCTAAAGGTGTGTCGAGACCCTATTCTGCATGGTACCAAGTTGTTTATATTCCATTGATGGTGTGGTCACATGCCCACAATGTACGAGGATCTCCACAAAGAAGATTGAAGCAATCGTCTTGGCAAGAATCGGTCGGATCACATCATCATCAATATTTACAGGCTTATTCCGGCGAGTGAAAGTGACAGAGCTATACAAGTCGTCTAGCGCCATCTCGTTCACTCGCCGGAATAAGCCTGGTTTTAAGACTTTGTAATACCCCCCAGGAGCGTTTAAACAATGCAAGTCTGAGCGTAATCAGTCTATTTTATATTCCCAATGCTGGGTCAGGCCTCTTCTCTGTGTGACGATCCAGCACGTGGATCCAGACTAAACGCTGGTTATTGCTACTGGCATTTACCAACAACACACTTATCATTTACAAAATAATAGTACAATTTAATTCAAATGGTTCCCAGCCAAACCGTAGACGAGGGTAATAAATGGAGCCTGCCGGCTCAAAAATGAAGGCACTGGAAAGCGATAAAAAGTAAAACTTAAAGTAATACTCACTCTTTCTTATTGTTGACTACAATGACTAGCTTCACTTTCCGAGGGCCCTTGGTCATTTTGCAGATATCCTTGCTAGTATCCAGTGGGCCCTTGGATAAAATTTTTAATAGGGGAATGTTTTCAGTTTCACAGCCTCCGCCGAGCGGCCGATCCTCTCGTCACCTCACTGACATAATCACTTGTGTCGACCACTGTTCCTTCTCACACACATTTTGTTTTATAACTCACTTTTTTGTCCATTTAATACTGATTGAATCACGTTTCACTGATATACTGAATACTGTTTGTAGCTGGAATGATAAGTTATCGTCAACCGAGTCGCTTTTTTAGTTACGTAAGAGGTTTAGCGCCAAGGCATTTTCTTTTTGATTGATGCAAGTTTTTTTGGCAGGTTTTTGAAGTGATATTAGGATTAGCTGTGATTACGATACGTAATACTCGTTAATCGGAATTAAAGAAAGTGTAATGGATACGTAAATAAAACGGTGATATAAGATTTTACAAACACTACAACCAAATTGGAACTTATAAACTGAAAAAATAAACAATATGAGGCTACATAAAATAACCTCTTTAAAATATTAGGAAAATAGGAACACGACTTTTACAACAAATTCACAAATCTACTAAGTTTAGGTAAAAAATCCGAGATTCACAAATTAGCGTACCTACCTACAAATGACACGTTTGCGACACTACCCTCAAATTATGCATAAAATAAATTATATAATAAACTTCTAATAAAAAATCACACAAGTTAACCTGACCACGTAGTTAGACGAAATGGCCCACAGAATCCGTTTTACGTCAAAAAGATGATGAATGGTGATGTATGTGGCTGATTGTGAAGATTTTTGATAAAATGATAACAGTTATCTCGAACTCGGCGACTAAATATTTAGTGTAAAGTCAACATTTTACGGGCTTTCCTTTTTTTCTGGCGTCACTTATATGAGATCGTTGTTACGCGGTTTTTCATGAAAAAAAAACCATATTTTGTATTACCATGTTTTGGCTTTTGGTATTACTATATTTTTGGCCACTATTATTGCTTCTAGATAGAAATCTTCACTATATGAATAGTTTTATTCATTGCTTACGAATTTTCCCACATTTTACTGTAACAAACCCAAAGAAATTAAGATGTATTTCATAATTTACAGTCATTCCAAAAAGAGAATGTTTTTCCGGAAAAAAAAATGAAAAATTATGAATGGCAGGAATTCCAAGTATTTTCCACAATGCCACATTTGTTTCCGACTCAAAATTAAACCTAGGCAATAAATCACAATATCTAGCTGCCAGACAACCAAACATAGGGAAGGTTTAGGATTTAAAAGATAAAATACGCATTAACATTTATTTTATCTTTTAAACCACATTAATCTACATTAGATAATGTCTGACAACATAAACTAATATATGTTTTATAAAAACTACGTCGTTAGTGCAAATACACTTACGTGGATATATTTTTATCAACTTTTGGCGCCAGTTACCGAATTTTGTATTTTGAAAGCTCGATTCAGCTTCGAGAGTTGAAAATTAAAAAGATGCAATAAAGGTGTTACTGGAAACGACCACGACAGTGTAAAGAGCACCTAAGTACTTGTAAAACTGATATTTTACTAATCTAGAGCCAATAGTAAGGCATTGCACTTGTCAAAGATAATAAAAAATGCATTACAGATTGGACACACGGCAACAGTGACGTATTACTATTATTTTGTAACGATAACGTAAATCCTAAAGCCATTTTTTTTAAATTAGCATAAAGTTTCTTTATTTTTAATTAGTGACATAGTTTATTATAATCTCTATTATCTCGTTACATTTTTTTATCAGAGAGTAAACAAAGACGTTTTAATAACAGGTTAGAGTCACATGTGAGTTTTTAGTTTAATTAAAGATTTAATCGTAACCATATTTGACTAGATATCTACCTTCGCTTTGCACAGGTGCAATTCGAAAATAAAAATATAGCCCATGTTATTCAATGATAACGTAGCTTTAGTAAAAGAATTAAAAAAACGGTTCAGTAGTTTTTGAGTTACTTAATTAATTACAAACAAATCTAGAAACCTGTTGTATCTGTTATATTAGTGTTGAAATCTCATGTAAAGCGATATCGAACCTGAAATTAAAGCCATGTTAGGTAAAAATTAGTGTAAAAATTATGAATTTAATAAATGACCTTGAATACTTTTTTTTAACAAATGCGATTTTTTAATAATTTATCAATTGATTACAGTTCATGTAGAAATATTTTGATAAAATTTGAAGTAAAGCATACTCACGTATGTTATTAAGATAAAAATATTGAATGGATTTCTAATTACAGTCGAATTATTATGTCAGACAGAGAATAGGCCTGTGTCCCAGCAGTGGGAACATTATAGGCTGATGATGATGATTATGACAGACAGATTCACTAAACTGTCAAAAAGAGTAATGGGATCAAACCGGAATGGCAAAGTAAACAGTGGATCAATCAAGAATTTAAACACAATAATAATATAATCAATTGGGATCAAATCAAGATATCCGGCCATAATAAACCTAGTGAAAGTCATTTGCTTAGGCCCATGTAATAATTTACCAAAAATTAAGAACTTATCATTTCTGGCAGTCTGTCACAATTCACTTAATCTTAGACGATAATCTTAAATAAAAATCCAAGTGCATTCTATATTTACCAAAAAACCCTATTTTCGTCAGCTCTAACCAAAAGAGTGTGACTGTCGAATTAATACTTCATTATTAAACGATTTACTATTTCGATAACTTTAGAAGAATTATAAATACATTTTTACATAAGTAAATAGGGTCACGGCATACCCAATTTGCGGAGCAGATGTTGTTATTAATATACCTTAACTAACTAATGCATAATTTGTTAAGGCGTTCCCTCACCGCGAGCATTCCTGTAATGTAACACAAAAGTGCGCAATTTGATGCTCTTTTGTCTTCGAATGTTCGAATATGTAACGTTACATTACAGGTGAATGCTCGCGGTGAGGGAGCGCCCTTAAACAGACATAATAATGTAAGTTTTTAGATAACTAAAATAACTATGTTTACTCGACTATATTACATGATGAAAACCTTGAGTTCAGATTCAGATGATATTTTTTGCTGTTTAATTACTATGACAAATGTAAACTATTAAAAGGTATTTGAATTACGATATAAGACACTTAAATCTCACAGATATAAAAGATTTGAGAACAACCCTAATCTATTCAAAGTTATAGTGAACAGGCTTCTTCTGGTTAAGCTCGCCCCACCGTAGAAGTTGTCTCTATCAGCACTGACCTAGATTAGAGACAAGATCAAATCCATCTCAAAAAAAGAAAAATGAAAAAAGATTTGTGGTAGATAGACTACTTATTCAACATGACAAATTCCAAAATAGTTCAATAATAAGAAAAAGAAAGCATTTAAAAAATATATTGATCAATAAATTAAGGCTGGAAGTTATTGAGCATTAGAAGACTAATCCCTAGGCTAGTTAGAAGATCACACAAACAGAGAAATCATAGACAGTAGACATAAATCATATTTCTAAACTAAAAACATCAATTCTGTGCGAAACAGTAGAAACTGGCAAATCCACGTAATATTTCTAAGTCTATACAAACATTCCAGTACACATAAAACTCAACAGTCAAATCCAACGGATAACAACTAATCCTAAATGAGCCGTTAGATACAAGAACAAGATAACTGACATAATTTCCAATCAAAATAAAGGTTTTTGACCAAAAAATTGCAATGAATTTAGTGCGTATCCGATACAAATGATAAATGTTATCACCGTGATTGATCGGATGATAACAGCTGGTGGACTGTAGGTCTTAAGACATGTTCCTGATACGTGTTACACAGATAAACAAAAGAGTATTGATTACCTGATCGCGCATATGATTAATTGCAGTAATTGTACGACTGAGTACTGTGGAGCTTATGGAAATGTTCAACGCTGTTAGTAGAGATCTTAGCCATATCAAGAAGTTTCCATTTAAGACGGATTTTGAAAATTTTGTGAAACGTCTGCTAAAATTTTTAGGATAGTTCAAATTGCCTTCGACACACTTAAAAGAAGATACAATTTGAGAGATATTTTGAATGTATAATGTATTATAGAACCAGAACCATAACTTGAAAAGGAACACTTGATACGACAATTGTTACACCTGAAAGTGTTTAATGGCAGATAAACTATGGAGGATGCTTTTAACAAGAATTAAAACGAAAAACCAAATTTTGTAACAGTTGATACAAGAATAAAATTGAACTACCAGATATCAAAAGAAGTGAAATATCAAATCTCGTAGAAATAATCTTCATTAAGGCACCATACTCAGCAGTGAGAAAGTGTAGGTTAAAAGTGGACCATGTGTCAGAAACAGTAGGCATACAGTAAGTTGTTGAAGGTCTATGGTATATTTAAATTTAAATTTTTGTAAACACATCCACGATAAAAGAAAAATTCACTTAAAGGAAAGAAGGCCTATGAAATTTGTGACAAAAATGGCAAGTTATGTGACAAAAGACATGCCTTCATAAAGTAGTTCAAGTAGTAGGTAACATTATCGCAGAGGCAGGTATTCTTATCTCAAATTATGTCAGGAGGTTGATAAATTGTGATAAATGTGTCACTAGTACATGCAAAGGAAATCACAAACAATAATAATGTAAATATTATTTTGTGAGGCTCGTCGTCGAGGTGGCGACAAAGGACGATAAAAATATTCTAGAAGTAAAGTCAAAGAACCAGAAAAGTTAATAGTGCCAGTTACATAGTAGGTATTCCTTAAGAAAATAGAATCTAGAAATCTGTAAATATTCTGATTCGAACTAAGATTGCTGGGGAAGGAGACATGTCATGTATCAGTATCAACCTATTATAAACAACCTTGGGTGGTGATGCTTATAAAACGTAACGTAACGTAAACTTACCGTCACAGTGTAGTTTCGCGATTCATTAATGATGTGACGTGGACAGTTGCCACCCAATAAGTCATCACGACCTTTGAATTCAATTTGATTGATGGATTTTATCCAAACTGCCTTATTATCTGCGTCTCGTCGACTTACGTTTACGATAGCATAAAAAATATCACAGATTTACATAACATCATACCTGTAAAGCTAGAAGGGTTGGACAGAGTTGAGCCTAATGCTACACTAATTTTTGCGCGAGAGATTATTAAGTTACACATAATAGCGGGTGAGCTTATTGTCATATCGGGTACTTTTCCAGCGATCGAGAAAGCTGCTAAAAAATCTTCTTGGAAAATCCGAATAAAGCTTTGCTCGACCTGAGAATCGACTTGCAAGACCTCATATTCTGCAGTCGCGCTAGTGACCATAACACCAAACCAAGAGCGTATACAAGTAGAAGTTATACTCAACATAAAAACACATAACAAATATAAATTATCTCAGTTAAATGCACTTATCGTAGATATTGACTGGCGCCATTTTCTAACAATGATTTCTATAGGTCGCATTGTGGCGCAGTCGTGTTCTCTTCAGTGAAGGTAGTTAAATAATCATATTACTAGTTGTTTTCCGTTATAAGTAGATGGTAACATGTAAGTATTATGTATGGCTTTTGTTGTTCACGGGGATCGATATAAAGAAGGATAGACATTTAGAAGGTATCAAACTTGATCATCAACTCAATGAAAATGGAATTAAAGGTGAGATTTGGCATAATAATATAGATGAAATAGCAACTTTTAGAAAAATGGTGTTAAAGGAAGGAGACTTTAACAAGTCAAGAAAAACTTTCAGTGATAATAACCTAATCAAAAAGAACCTCAATTGGAAACTATACGATCTAATAAACACAAATACAAGGAAGCAGCAGTAGGCGGACCCGCCGTTTTTCATGCAAACACTAAGGAAATCTTTTCTGGTCTGTCAAAGGCATTTGAATGCCTAACATAAGGATGCACTCTACAACAATTGCTTAACCTAAGAGTCCATGCATTTACAATGAGGCACATAACTACAGTTTCATACAATGTAGTAACGCGTCATTCCTGAACATTATACCTGTAATAACGAGAATTATTTTAACTGTGTTAGCTTCAACTTCATGAGTTTGTCTTTCAGTACCTCTGTTATGTAATGTGACGTTCTTGAGTGACGCTGTTAGTTTTATTGTTGGGCTTGCGTCAGGCTGGAGGTAGGCAGTTCCACCAGGTTGTTTAAGATGGAAGATATTTGCAAAAAAAATCTAGTATCATCCGAAAATGATTTTGACTAATATGACAAAGTTACATCCAAAATGTGACCCTCTTTTTAAAACCTCAAGGGAAACATTTTCTAAAATTCTTAGAAATTTTGTTCTAGATTTGACCTGTTATCCGTAAATAGGTGATATTTATTTCATGCGCTTTATAGTCATTGCAGGGATTCTATCTTTTATCTGTTAGAAGCCCTTTTTTCAAATAACCAACCTTGTTCACGGCACATTCATTAATGTTATGTTTCTCTGTGCATTCCAGGTGAATCTCCGGCGATTTGTCAACACTTCCACCAACATTGTCTGTTATCTTTACGATTACTTCACTGGAAGTGAATCTTAACAAAGATAAAGTAATAATGTGTGCTAAACGGATTTTTCCATTAACTGTTTCTTTTTAATAATACTTTTAAGAGTAGCTGTTTGTTTAGGGCAGAATGTAGGAAAACAGGAACATAGTAAATGCCAATGTAGGCCTTACAGCCTTCTACAAAAAAGCCTCAGTACCTACTATTGTCTTACAGATTGCACCACAGGAAGTAATACCACAAATTCATCTAAAATCAACAAAAACAGAATTATTCATTGAATAAAATATAGATAAAAGAAACCAAAAATACGAATGACAAGATTGATCAAAACTGGAGAATACAGAAGATTAGATAAAAATAAAACAGAATAAAGTAAGAAAAGTTGTATGAAATGTAACATGTCATATTATAATCTTGATAAATAATATGCCAGAAACACAGTTTGAAAAAAATGCTATGACGACTACGTCAGAATTGTTTTATATGATTGACAGTGATAACGTTTTAATTATTTGATTGCAAGTGGCCTTGTTTTACTTAATTTATACTAATTTAGACGCACTAGATGCATTTATACTAACAATAACATGTTAGATTAAAAAAATGTTCCTGACGAAAAGGGCTTTAAAAAGACACACGAGAATCATATCGTACTGGAGACTGCTTGCTACGGCAGCCAATTTTACGTTAAAGAAATAACCTGGTGAAAGGCCAAAAAATCCTGTCATAGACAAAATAATTATATTTTCAAGAAACAATGATCTATATGGCAAATATGTTATAGAAATATAATATTTTTACTTAGGTATACTCTTCTGAATAGTCTGAGTAAGACTCATACAAAAACGGTTTAACCAATAGATAAGAAATTGACAGATGAATGATGATTTTATGATTGTGGTTTTCAATATTTTTCAGCTCAGCTGATATATGACATTTGTCACGAATTCGCGATAAGTGTTGCTCTGGGATAAGAGGATGAAGCTAAAGCGATAGTAGGTTTAAATTTAGATATTACAAATTATATGATGGGTATAATGCAAATGTAAGAATAATACTCATAGTATTTTGTTATTCATGATGCTATTTTGGTTATGGTTACGTTTGCTACATAATTATATATATTTAAATTGTTTACTATTAGCAGCTTTAAACTAAATACAATGATGTTCTTGTTGAAAGAATAAATACTATTTTAACAACAGAAATATCGAAAGTGAAGGTATTGGTTGGGTGGCTGAGGATATTTTTTTCAGAATAATGAAATTAAAAGGAACCTTCAATGGTATCATTTGGACTCTTTTTTTTTACATACTAGCAATACTTCAAGTTCATGACCAAATGAAAATCATCTGACGACTTAAAAGATTTAATTTATTTCATTCTTTTATAGAAGCATAGTTCAAATAGAAAGAAGAAGAAAGAAAGAAAAAACTTTTATTTGAGAGCCCGTACACACAACAAACAAACAAGTAAAGAATAAATAATAAAAAAGAACATGATAACAAAGGAATACATTGCAAATTAAAAACAACAACGAAAAATCAAAGATAACATTATGTGTCCCACGGCTACATCAAATACACACATCAAAAGTGTCTAGGGATCAAGCATTTTTATGCGGATTTCTTGAGATTGAGATGTGGCTTTGTAATAAATTTATGATTTTATAAATTTATATGGATCCTTTTTGGTGCATTTCATAATTTGAATCAGGAACTGTAAATCAAATTCGAGTAAAAGATGAAAATCAGCTGTCAATATTTTCCCTATAAAAACATACAACGCATTGAAGACATTATTAGTGCTACTGTTTCCCTACTACTGATTAAAACCAACGTTATTATGGAGCGGCGACGTCATTTAAGCAGGGAAGAAATGCTCAGAGCCGTGGGAATGATAGAAGCTGGTTCCCGGCAACGTACTGTGGTTTTAGCTCTGAATACAAGTCAGAGTGTTATCAGTCGACTTTGGACACGTTACCGAAGCACTGGTACCGTGGCTGAGCGCCATGGAGGACGGTATCGCTGCACCACACGGAGACAAGACCGATACATTCAAATCTTAACTCGAAGAGCTCCAACAATAACCGCCATGATGTTAGCCGTGAGGCTTCATCACTCTTCAGGGAACTTAATTAGCGACCAAACAGTCAGAAACCGCTTGCATGAAGTGAACCTTCATTCCCGAAGACCGCTACGGGTACCACCTATAGCAATGCACAATCGTAGGATTCGATATCAATGGGCTCTTGAACACAGAAATTGGGCAGAAGAACAATGGCGTTTCGTGTGCTTTTCTGATGAGTCTCGTTTTGGTATGAGACCGGATACAAGACGTATACGACACTGGAGAACCCCTGGACGCCAACAGCGATTAAAATCCTGCCAGGAAGTCCATACTTATAGTGGTGGAACCATCATGGTATGGGCGGGTATTTGGATCGGCGGAAGAACTGAGTTGATTTGGATCAGAGGCAACCTCAACGCTCAAATTTATGCTGAGACGATTGTATCAGACGTCATCGTTCCTCTACAAGTGCAAATCGGTCCCTTATTTCAGTTAATGCATGATAATGCACGACCGCACACCGCAAGAGTTGTAAGACAGACTCTCGCCGCAGCTAACATCAATGTCCTGCCCTGGCCTGCTCAGTCGCCAGACTTGAACCCGATTGAGCATGCATGGGATATGCTACAGAGAAGAGCTCTGCCGAATATGGAGGGTATCCAGTCGCAAGAAGACCTTTTTTTGTTGTTGCAACGAACATGGGCGGCCATTCCACAGCGTGATTTGGATGAACTCATTTTGAGTATGCCAAACCGATGTTCTTGTGTTGTTAGTGTTCGCGGTAGAAACACGGATTATTAATTGTTTAAGTAACCCAATAAAATTTTAAAGAAAACTGTTATTTCAGTCTTTTTTTCGAACTTTAATGTTAGTGGTTCAAATGTCAAAAATCCCTTTATTAGGAAAATGGCAAATTTCTTTATGAATGCAAAGGTGACTTGGTTTATCGTTACTGTGACAAACGATAACACTTTATTTGATGAATCCTTAAAGAACATTTTAATTAATATCAATCAGGAGAAAAGTTATTGCAAAAATATATGTTGATCCCTAGACACTTTTGATGTGTGTAGGTCCAGTTCAGCAAATTGGATAGATTGATGTATTTATTAACTACAAGTCATGTGACTGAAACCACGCACGTGATAAAGACAAATTACATGGTATAACATGAGAAAGTGTTAATTACCCACAATTGTCTCATTGCACGTGATGACTTTGGACGTAAAGTAAACACTGGTTGAATCATCAAGTTACAAGAGACAGGATATTGACGGTACATTGATGAGAAATAAAATATGTAGTAACACTAGATTATAACTATCAGCAAGTTCAACACCATGCATCTATAGGTGATGTTTTCTACAGCTGGACAAAGGAGACCTCTCTCTGTAATACGAAAAACAAACACAATAGGTAGGTAGATATAGGTTACACTTAAAAGCCGTCGCCTACATAATATCCTTTTTTTAGGAAAGGGCAAATTCACTAATAGTTTTTTCAGATTCAAATGACAGTAAAAACCATGACCATGATTTAAAATCGAAAGCTGGTAATAAAAGATTACAGGAAGAAAATAATGAAATTGGTCAAGGTGGCTCCAATACTCCACAGGTCAATGATGATCTCAATATTTTTACCAAAGCGAAACAGGTAAAAATGATCAGGGTTTTCATATTAGTAATGGGAATAAAAACTAACGTGTGGTAAACTGCTTTCCTTAGTGCGTAAGTAATGGTGAAATATAATAGGTTGCCTATTCTATTCTACTATGTCACCTACACTTAGTACAAAAGATAGGAATTAAGAATAATACTGGGTAATCAGTTACGCACAAGTAGGTCACGCAACTTTTGTTATTTGCTAGAAAGTGGAAGGTGTAAATTTTGCTCTCATTTAAAATAGGTATTCATTCGTAAATTGTGTGGTGGACGATTGTGTTAATGCCTAACTACAGCTGTAGTAGCATGGGAGGCAAAACAGGAAACTTGAACTTACCAATAGGTGGAACAAGCCGAAGCAATGTTGATGATGGTAATAATGTTTATTGCGGTGACAAAGCAGCAAATCGTGCTAGAGAAAATTGAGCTTTAGAGGATTTTGGTAAATTAGAATTGGTACTACATAAACTTGTTTAAAAAGACTAATTAACTATTGAGGATTGTTAGACGAATGACTGCAAATATAAAATAACTAGTGATGAAAATATTAATCCAAATGACCAATGATAAGATATGAATATAATAAGACTATAAGAGTGAACAGGAAAAAAACACATACGGCAGATGAATAACCATCAACAAATAGTACATTTAGTGGACGAAACGGTGCCAATAATGTTACTATAAAGCGAGACAATGGCACAGAATTTGTAACAAACCACAATTACATTGAAATAAGTATGTGTAGTGTAGTGGATATTGAAAAGATCAATTGTGTATTGTTGTGTCATACAGGGGATTTGTTTGTGATGTGTGATGCGTGGCTTTACTTGTTTGAATAGGCAGTAGTAATGCCGTTTTTGGGAGCCGTGGTAATGACTGAGTGACGCCCGCCAGTTTGGGTACCGGGTTTCGAAATATTTGACATGTGAAACCTAAATATAGTTTTAAATTAAACTAAATGTTAAATGATTATTTAAACTGTAGCAGAAAGAAACGTTAAAGATAGAAAGGGGTTGTCCAGGACTTATCCCTAGGATGAAAACTATCTGAATCTTTCCAAACATATGGCAGCAGTGTATTTTTTCACATCTATATAGATGTGAAAAAATAAAAGAAAATCACGGTTATTTTCACATTTATATTTTACTCTTAAGAGCGCCCTTCCCCATTCGACGAACGACAACGCGAGCATGGCCAAAAAGCTTGTTGTTTCATCCAGAACAAGAGGCAAACCCGTCCCCGCTCGACTCGTCCCCCGCTTACCTCTGACCGCCACATGGCTAACAAGCAAGTGAGAACGCGACAACATTAAAAGGAAAATAGTGTGCGGAAGTTTCATAAAACTTGTTCCAAGAAATACGTGTTTTTTCGTAAGCCTTACAAGATTATGAAAAAAAAGTTTTACATTTAGAAACTCCATTACATTTGCAAGGTTTCTATGCAAATATTTATTTCCGGTTACAATTAATGAGTACATTATAAACGCCCAAACATCATATAAAATTTGTGCAAAAAAGCTGATTTTTGGAGGTTTGTACTGAATTTGTTTCTTAAAATTTTGATTTCGCGTTTTGATAGAAACCTAGATATAGTGCACAAGATGCCTATTAGTTCAAAAGTTTCAAAGAAATATCTGTTACAACGCCATAATCACGTACGAGCGTTTGTATGAAAAGATAGACGGGTTGGCCGCCCTTAAATTGTAGATTCAGGAATAAGATTCTTTAGTGAAGGGAGAGACAAGTTGTATTTAAGTTAATCCATAAAATTTAATGAAATAGTTGATGAGATTATACATATTTTAGACAAACTAATGATGAAAAAAGTAACAATATAAGTGTAACGGGCAAATATTTAAATAAACGACAGATAAAACGTGTTATAAGTAAACAAATATCGCCATGATACGTCGAGATAAGATAAATGCATCTGAGTGATATGCAGTTGTAAATTAGTCAGATTTGAGCTGAAGCAGCCATATCATTCTGAGTGTCGGTTAAAGCCATTTTGATTAAGTGTTTGTCATCACTAATGCTATTTGAAAAGATACTTTATTATTGTCCGTTCTCTACCATCAGTTTTTAAACTGACATGATCACTGACACCGTGATCGTGCACTTGCAATAGTGGCAGAATATCGGAAACTCAAAACAAATAATAAACATTTTAAGTTCTAACGATACTGACACGTCAACGACGTAGAAGCTTAATTCTTAAATTGTTGTTAAAGACAGTAATTTGGAAACACATTTGGAAACACATTTGAAACCCATTAGAGAATATAAATTAGTAAAAGGATTAATAAAAAAATATCCGACACTGTGGCACGGGGCAAAGGTAAAATACCACAATCTATTAGTCCCTATAGATATCTAAGAATTGTCGATGTAATTATCTAAAAAGTCTTAGTAAAACAGACCAGAAATTCTAAAAGGTTCATATTTTTTTGGCCTATTGGCACATGGCCTGGAAACTGAAAAGGATATAAGTGATGTGTTTAAGATTCCAAATAAAAAAACGCAACTAAAAATAGACCGGGTTTCTTGCCAGATCGTCTGGGATCAGATATACTAGACAGTATGTCTAGTTTTTTAAAAGCATGCATTTGATGTTGCATCTAATTATCCAGAAAATTTTACCTCCCAAAATAGTACGGACGAAACAGACTGCGAAGCTAGACATAGATGAACAGATAAACCAGATTTGACTAAAGATATAATAGTAGATAGAGTCGGTAAACAGATACATTGTGTAATTTTGACGAAGTCAATAACCTCATGAATGATTCTTTGGCTTGAAATGATACTGTAAAATGAGTTCATTCCCTTATAAGTCATTCGCTGGAAAACTTAGAAAACAAAGATGGAAGAAGCATCGATGCCTTTGTTTACAGACAGTGAATCAATCACTTCTGGCTCCTATTTCCTTTATCAAGCTGTTGTAATGACAAGATTCACACTTCAAGTAATTGATATCTTGTTTTTTTATGTTTACATTGTGTAATGAAGGAGTGAAAACAATTACAAACACTTCTAAGATAAGCGAAGTAGGATCTAGTTCTTTCATACCTTTTTTATCAACTTCATCGATTATTTCTTTTATTACTTCTTCATTGCTATGTTTTCTAAACTTAAAACGTATGTCTTATAATTATAATGCAACATAACCACCAACTTAATAATGTTGAAAATAAGCAAGCACCGACCTATGGGAAATAAATAATTGCGCAGGTCATGCTTTGATGTGCCTTCCACGTCGGCAAGACGTGCTGAATTTTTCTTTTCGTTTCCAAATAAACAACTACTAATTTATTTCAATTTGAGTTGATAATAATTTGACGGTCTTCAACTATGAGACGCATGTCGAATATTATTAGAGTCATTAATGACAATATTGATTAGTTCAACTCTTGTCCGGAACATAAATTCAATAAGGAATCAACTAATGACACACCATTTAGTACAGTTACAGATGACAGGCCTTAATTTCAAGGGACAGGTATGGTTATTTCACGCTCTTCAAGTTTGACGTCTCACCGAGGTCATTTGTCAGCCGCAATCAGTTTTATCATGACACGAGCTCGGCCGACAGATTTTAAAATGTGTACCTTTTATCGTTATCACCCGTCGATATAAGGATTTCGAAGATTTTGATTTTGGGTAGTTGCATTATGTAACACATGGGTATCTACGCTTTTCATTGTAAAGCGTTATTTACAAGGATTACTTCCACATGTACATTTCTTATTATCTCTCTTAACAATGTCGGAATTTCTTACATAAATTATGTCATTCAGAATTTTTGTTTTATCTCTCTTTGTGGTTTGGTGAGGAAACTTATTCTTATCTAACTGAGCATAGAGGTGAATACTAATGGTTTAAATATAATAGAGATGAAATAATATTGCACGAATTCTCTTAGGAATTTTAATTTCCATTTTCATCACTGTAGCATATCTAACAAGGAAGCAAAACTTTTGTTTCAAAATTTCTAAAACTGTAACGAATTCAATGACCTCAAAGCTGAAGATGATGAAACTACCAAAATACTGAGTAAGTTAGTAAAATAATCAGGATACCTGAAAGACGAACATTTTGTAAGGGATTTGTGTCTGATAAGGTTTGACATAGTTATCTCAGAACTTAGACAAGTTATTGAAGATGGAGTAGTTATTTCAGTGATAAGCTGTCACGTCTAAGATAGATGCTGATACGAGGACTTTCAAGGTGATGTGACTATGTTCACAAGTCAGATGTTATATTTATGAAGTAGACAAATATTTTGTAATGTGGTTTTGGGTCTGAAGATTTAGGTTATTGAAGGTTTAACTACGAACATCTTGGTTCGTTGAGAGCTTTTTTCAATCCGCAGATCTGCCTTCGCTGAAGAAGGTTCTGTCCAAAGAGTTTTAAAAGAACCTATAGAGCGGGCATTGGGAAAATTGACACACAAAATTGTTGATGCCGTGCGTCAGTAGCGCTATCTAAGCGTTGCATAGCAACGCGACTACTAGACTGAGGGACTTTTTACCTATTGGTAAAAAGTTTTGGATCACAAATTCCTTCGTAATGTCCCGTCTATTGCTCGTATATAGTTTAATGTCTTTGGTTCTCTCTCTTGTCATGAGTTTTTAAATTCATAGTCGTAATACCCTACGTCATTACTCTAGCTACTGATACCTTTATTGTGTCTCTATCAGTTGCCATTACACAATGGTTATGCAATAACTGTGTTACACGTATTTGGAAGATGTTTTAGTTTTTTCTTCTTGATTTGATGAGTTAAGTTCAAGTTATTTTTAGGCTCTCTAAACTGGTTTCCAAACAAGTTGTTTTGCTTTACTTTTTTACATGTAATATTAGATTTAAGATGCGAAACAGATAAAGCATCATTGACTGTTTTATTTTCTTTATGCATACTTACTACGGAATATTTTTCGATTACCTCCCTACAATGGATGACTTTGTGCAATTGTCTCCAACAAAACACTTAAGCTATTAAAAATAAACACTTGGCCGGGGCGCCGCCGGGCCTATAATAATTAAGTGTAACAAGTTAAAGAGTGGCAAACAGCAATTAGAACAATAATTACGAACAAGGAGACGCTACTGATCGTAGCATCGTTGTGAAATTACGTCATCAGGCGTTACAATGGCGTCCTGGGTAATTGTTGGAATTGCCACCATTTCAAATTGGTGTCTTCTTTTTCAGAGGTTCTGTTGGTCAGTGAAATTTCTGGCTACTATTTCTAATTAAATAAATGTTTTTCTAGTTTCCTTTCTTTTCGAAGTCAATCTTGCTTGACTTATTATGCCACAAACCTATCACTTTTATCTATGATTGAATAACTTTAATCATAGATTTGAAAACACTTAACTAAAGGACATCGCATAATACTTTTTGTGTATTATTCATTACTTTAAAGTATACTCTCTCCTAAACTCACGTACAATTGTTTATTTTACTAACGTCATCAAATACTTCTGGAATGATACTACCCTGAAAATGTCTAACAAATTCAAAGCCACGATTTTGTCCTTATAATAAAAGCGTCACGAATTTCAATGGACATTAGTACTCTAGGTACTATCGATAGGTACTATGCGATCAATTTATCATATTGACTCATATTTTGTCGTGATTTGATAATGACGTGGTAACGGGGTACGGCGTCATCATTTTGTCATTGGCTGTGTTGTTACTATCCTGGTATAATGTTGATTTTGATGACTCTCAGAAAACATTACCTTTGATTGAAGTTATGATAATTATGTCCACCAGTGAATCGTGAGTTCCATGGGTTTTGTTCAAGCATATTCAGAACATTTTTCTGCAGTTCTTTCAACTTCACTTTGAACTTTCATTATCAACCTCTTCCATGCTTTTCTTTTACTTAAAATGTTCAATGATTACACTTGCTTTACTCCTGACGTTTGCAAAAAGTGCTGCTTTTGAACACTGTCACGGGTAAAATTATTTGTACTGAATTATATGTACTACTAACATTCATTTCATTACCAACAACAAATACAAGTGCACATACAAGATGGTCATCTAAGTAATTTTTTCCATCATTTTCCTCATACGGAATTCCAGCATCATTGATCTGGGCATTGTCGGTCAAAGATTCGACTAATTGTACTAACTAGCGTGAAGCATTGAACGACGTCGCTTGTATGCTAATTCATTCACGAACGCTATTGCTAAAACGCATGGCTTTTAGGTAGATTGCCTAACTTACTATAAAGGATGATTAATGGAAAACCCAGTAACACTTTACCTGACCCGGGAATCGAACCCGGGACCTCATACTCAGCAGTCGCATTTGCGACCACTAGACCAACGAGGCAGTCAGGCTTAGAAGGACTATCAATTGATGTGAATTTGATTTGTTCTTTAATTACATAGCCAATAAGAACTCAATTTATATTAATCTGAATATTTATGGGTTTTTCAAATACACTGGACATTTTTCAACCAAAAGAGTCCCACGACACTATTGCTTTTTAATGTTTTGCGATTTTACTAGATCTAACCACAATTTTATCTTGCCCATTCAAGAAACTGACCAAGAAATACCAGTTCCAAGTAACCCTCATTAACAAACGTGTAACGAAAGACGTTAGAGGTCGCAATCAATTACAAGATGATGAGCAGACAACCATGAAAGCGGACAAGGCTGGTGAAAAACTTAATGACGTAGACAAAACGGATGTTACTGAGGTAGAAACTGTTAGCTTAGGAGATGTCACCTTAAAACGCGTAATTTTTTAAGGTATCTTCCACATAACCTGAATAAATCAGATAAGAATGACTAGTAGCGAGAATTAAAGGAACGGAAGCTGTGGAATTTGTAACAGGCCTATATTTCTACTAGTAATGACTTTATTCAAGGTGAAATTCATTTTCAAAGTCAAGCATAGAGAGTTCTCGAACTTAGAAAATGGCAAATCAAAGCCTAGATAAGATCATATATGTTAAAACACTTGCTAAAGTTATTGTTTCCTAGTCAAAGAGGAGATTGAAAGAAATGAATAAGTATTTAAGTTACTTGGATTTAATGTGTGCATCAGATGATATGGATGTGAAACGACAGTTTCCGACATTTGACGTCACCAAAGAAACAAGATATATCTCTGACGATAATGTAGCAGATGATATAAAAGACGTTGGCAACTACCACGTAAGTGTAAACACAAATTAAGTAGTGCTAAAGTGACGTGGCCGCAGGTTAATGAAATTATCACAATTAAATACATGTCCAGAGATTTAATCTCTTTTGGCAGTAATAAGTAGGTTATACGCCATATCTTTTCATTGATTGTAACATTTTACAATGATTTATTAGTAATTCCATACTTTTTCTTGATAAACTCATTTGATTATCTGAAGATATGGTAAGGAAGCTTGTGTTTGGAAATTGTTTCGAAACATGTCGTAATCCTTTCCTGATTGATTTTAGCGAAATAATGAAATAAAATATCTGCAAGATTAATATTAGCTTTAAACGGTACTTTGGCGGCACGGTTAGCTAGATTTTCGTTCGGTTCAGCACAGAAGACATATTTGTATGATCTAAAAGTAGTTGTTCCGTGTCTGGATGTTTGTGAATGTGAGTTTCTATGCACTCAACATAAGGTACAGGTTAAAAAGCGAGAGTGGGGGATTGATAAAAATAATACTTACAGCTTAATGTGAACATTGGCTAATTTTAAAATTGTTACTCTCAGCCCTGATAGATTTTCAGTACTTTCAAAGGATAGTGATGATATCTAATAGTGTCTACCATTGCTTATTGTAAGAGAAAACGGGCATTTTTAATACTTAAAAGGAGATCTTTCAAATCGCCATAATTAATGAAAAAACACAATAGAGCTCAAAAAAGACATTCATGTTTATTACAATGATCACAGGCTTTATCATACAAATCTAGATAATAAAACTATGGGAGGTAGTGAAACAGGAAATACTATAAAATAGGAGCTGTAAAAGATTCTGTTGTGTAGTAACACAACAGAACCACCATAAACATGGTGTAACACTAACGATTAGTGTTCATCAGCTCTTTTATGATGAATTCCAACTTGACTGACTATAAACAGACCTCTTGCTCCCTGCGTTCTAAACTGTTGACCTGACCATATAGAATTACCTGAATCGAAAAACAAAAAACTAGTAGCTAGACTAGTGGGGAGAGGCCATTGCCCAGCAGTGGGACTATGCAGGTTATTAGTATCTGTTACAGAAACAGTGCTAGACCTGTTTTTTTCTTGTGATAGAATTAATAAAACCGCTTCTGGGAATCAAGTCTCTGACATACTATCTTTAGAATTTACACTTACATTGATTATTATAAAGTCCCGGTTTCCTCATAACCTCTTTCATCATCGATGTCTGTGATATCCAAGATCAAATTTCATGTTTTTAGTTTGAAAAATAATATGTGCCGCTCTAGAATTTTTCCTGTCTTATGGGTGCGTTGACAAACATTTAAATTCACACAAAAACAGTTATCTTAAAACTATAAGTTATCCGCTAGTAGATTAAGTTTCAATTGTAAACCCTGATGGAAACCGAACTGTGGTTGCTATCATTTAATCTCAATACTAGGTCTATGATATGACAATATTGTTATGTGGGGTGGTCGAAAATAAGAATAGGCAATAGATATTAAAAAAGGGCGCTTTATTTGTCTATGATTGTCTGTGGTACATTCCCAACTTATATGGCGTCTAGATGTGAAATCTGTGAATGTCGTGCATTATAATATTGTGATTCTCCCATCGTTAATAAACGGTTCAATCCTAAAATCAGCGTTCATCTTTTGAAAGTCCTAATTACAGGTTATGGGCCCAGTGGTTCCGTAACTCTGTATTTTAGGTGAAGAACCGACGTTGTGTGTGCAAAAAAGGTCGAAGTCAGCGGGCAGCGGCGTCTGGTGTTTAGCGGTGCAAGGGAGCACACGCGATAGACGTCAACATTTCGACGGCGGAGCAGATCGGGGATCAATGGATCAGCTCGTGACGATGACGATGGGAGGGGGAGTCAAGTTGGAGGGTCCGACAAATTGGAATTTATGGAAATTCCAAGTGACAGTGTTGCTGAGAGCGCAAGAGGTGCTATCGGTGGTGAATGGCACTGAGGTGAAGTCTGCAGATGCGGCGTGGGTAAAAAAAGATGCGAAGGCTCAAGGGTTAATCGTTTCAAGATTGACTGAAAGCGCAATGATACATATCATCGCATGTGAAACTGCTGCACAAATGTGGGAAAAGTTGCTCAATGTTTATGAGCAGAAATCGAGTACAGCGATTCATTTGTTACAACAAAGATTTTTTAATTTCAAGTTCGAGGAGAACATGGAGGTATCAGTATTCATATCAAAACTACAAGAGTTACAACTACAGTTGAAGCAAGCAGGGGAGGAAATCTCTGAGAAATTTATTATCACAAAAGTTTTAATGGCATTGCCGGAGAAATACAGTCATTTTGTGTCAGCTTGGGAGTCAGTGGACACATCTAAGCAAACTTTTGATAGTTTAGTTGCTAGACTTCTCGTGGAAGAAGACAGACTGAAGGCAAAGTCAACAGATAGTGAAAATGTGGCATTAGTTGCAAAAAAATCTGACACTGTGAAAAAATGTTACAAGTGTGGTAGGGTTGGGCATTATATTCAAGACTGTAAGAGTAAAAAGGATGTCAGAAAGTGCTTTAATTGCAACAAAGTGGGACATTTAAAGAAACAGTGCACAAATGAATCAAAAACTGGAGCACAAAGTAACGCCTTTTCAACAATTGTCAACAATGGGTTACCATGTCATGCATCTGAGAGTAAGTGGATTATCGACAGCGGTGCTAGTGAGCACATGACTTCAGAACGAAATTTGTTTATGTCAATGCGTCAAGTATCAAATCGGTTTGTTATTGTTGGAGATGGGCGACGCCTACCAGTTTTGGGGATTGGAGAAATTGAATTTATAAACAACAAACTAAGTGAGGTGTTTTTTGTGCCAGAACTAAAACTAAATTTGTTTTCTGTGACAAGGGCTACTACTAAGGGGTATAGTGTAGATTTAACATTGGACAAATGTGTAATAAAGAAAAACAATCAGGTGTGTGTGTCAGGACTTAAAGAAAACAATGTTTATGTAGTAAAATTTAATAAAAATGATGTCCAATGTGCAGTGACTCTCAGTGAGTGGCATGAGAGGTTATGTCACCAGAACATAGACTATGTGAAGTCTGTACTTTCAACAAACAATGTGAAATATACTGAGGACAATAAGAAGTGCATTGATTGTTTAAAGGGAAAAGCACATAAGCTTCCTTTTAAAGACAGTGTATCCAGTACAACACAACCTTTGGAGTTGGTGCACGCTGATGTATGTGGACCATTCGAAGTAGCATCACTTGCAGGGGCAAGATACTTTTTACTTATCAAAGATGATTTTACTAAGTTTCGTCATGTCTACTTCATGCAAAATAAGTCAGAGGTTGTGCAGTGTGTCAAGCACTATTCTCAGTCTGCGGAAAGGAAAACAGGGCAAGTTTTAAAGGTTTTTCGGTCTGATGGTGGGGGTGAATTTGTGAATAAGAAAATGGAGGAGTATTTCACTGGCAAGGGCATACAGCACCAAACAACAGTGGCTTATACGCCGGAGCAGAATGGCCAAGCAGAAAGAGACATGCGTACACTGGTAGAGGCGGCACGTACCATGCTGCATGCCAAAAACATGGGTAAAGAGTTGTGGGCTGAGGCCATTAATACAGTTGTCTATGTGCTAAATAGAACCAGTAAGAGCAGAACTGAAGGGAAGACACCATTTCAGATGTGGACCGGGCATGATTTTGATATTACCATATTAAATAAAATATTTGGTTCTAAAGTATGGATACATATACCTAAAGAAAAGAGGCGTAAACTGGATTCCAAGGCTGAAGAAGGAGTGTTTGTCGGCTATGAGAGTTCAAAGGGATATAGAATTTATTATGAGAAGAAAAAGATAGTACAAATAAAAAGAGATGTAGTGTTTGTGTCAGAAGATATGTCATTACCAGAAGAAAAAGAATATGACAAAGAGAAAGTAGTCTATTTGGACAGAGAGAATACAGGACTTGACCAAGTGGAAAGAGGGTTGGAGCTGTTACAGATGGACCAGGAGCCCATGCAAATGGAGCCACAGCAGGAACAAGCTCAAGTAGAACAGGAACAGGGTCAGGCCGAGCAAGACCAGGCAGAGAGAGAGCCAGAACAGGAAGAGCACAGTGACAGTGAGGCAAGTAATTCTGAAAGTTCTGATTACTCTGATGCCAATGACACAGAACAGACAATGCGCACAAGGAGTGGGAGACAAGTAAAAAAACCTTCGAGGTTCAATGACTACATGGCATTAGTTGTGGCAGAGGAAGAACCTGCTAGCTACAAGGAAGCTATGGAAAGAGAGGATGCTGATAAGTGGAGGAAAGCTATAGAAAAGGAATTGAGTCAGTTACAGGAACATAACACTTGGACACTCGTGGAAAATGTACCAAAGGGAAAAGAAATAATAAGTACTAAATGGGTGTTGAAGAGAAAAGAAATTCAGGATGGAGAATTTATTTATAAGGCAAGGCTGGTAGCCAGAGGCTTTCAACAAAGTTGTGATGATAGTGATTTATATGCTCCTGTAGCTAAACTAAATACCTTTAGAATATTTACTGCTGTTGCCACTAAGTTGAATTGTAAAATAAGGCAATTGGATGTATGTAATGCTTTTTTAAATAGTAACATTAATGAAGATGTGTATTTGAGGTTGCCTGATGGTATAGAGTCTGATTTGAAGTTTTGTAAACTTAATAAATCTATTTATGGGTTAAAAAGGTCTCCGAGGTACTGGAATGAAACTTTTGATAAAGTAATGAGGTCACAGGGTTTTAAAAGTTCTGACAAGGATTACTGTTTATATTCAAAACATGAGGATGGTAATAAAGTATTTTTGTTGTTGTATGTTGATGACATATTGTATTTCAGTACTTCAGAGACAGAAAGTAACAAGTTAAGAAATATATGATTCTTTTAAAATGAAGGATGTAGTTGGTAAATTTTTGGGTATAGAAGTAACTCAGGATTTAGATAAAGGTTGTACAAAAATTTGTCAAAAGGATTACTTGAAAAAGGTTTTAGAGTATTGTGGTATGAAAGATTGTAAACCATTATCTTTGCCCATTGATAAGAATTTTAAATTTATTTTGTTAAAAAGAGACAAGTCAGAGTCAGAAGAAATAGAACATAAATGTAGAATGATAATAGGAAGTCTAATGTATGCAGTAGCTGGATCTAGACCTGACTTGTGTGCCGTAGTCAACATACTAAGCAGATACCAAAGTTGTGCTAGCCAACTGTTGTATAAATTGTTACTAAATGTTCTTAGATATGTAAAGGGAACATTGGATTTGTGTTTAACTTTCTATAGAGATGGTAGAAATGATATAGTTGGTTATGTTGATAGTGATTGGGGGGGCAGTGATGATAAGAGATCAACAACAGGTTTTTGCTTTAAAGTTTTTGGGGGTTCAGTCATTTGGACAACTAAAAAGCAACAATCTGTGGCTTTATCATCCACTGTACAATCTTACGTTTAAGTTATTTTGATACATTTACCTATTTTAGTACTTTATGTGTAACTAGATGGCGTTGTTAGTTTTTCTGAATCGCGATATGGTTTCGTTACCACGAAAAGTATATAAGGACCTAAAATTCATTGATTAAATTGTCTTCGTTCAAACAGGTAAACGCTGGTTTTATTCATGGTCCTTCGAGCCGGATCAACGGATGCAGTGAGTTTAAGTAAAAGTGCGACAGTGGCGCCCCCTATCGGATAATTAGTGAAGTGTTGTGTTAACTGTGCAAATCAAGGACAAACTGTGAGTACTCTTAAAAGTTTAAAAAAGTGATAAAAAAAAAAAAAAAAAAACTAGGACTTAGAAAAATTTTGCAATAGTTGGACTTGTAAAATTTCTAAGCAAAACTGTGTTTAGACGGGGAATCCATGCTCAATTTCGGCAAAGTGTAATTTAAAAAGACTTAGAAAATTTTCACAAATTTTTGGACTTAGAATATTTTTCGAGAGTTTGGAACATAGAAATTTATTGAAGAAAACATTAATAATTTGAATTAATTCCGGAATAAACTTAAAAAATAAAAATGGATTCATTACTCAGATTGCAAGTTGATATCCATAAAGCTATGCAAAGAGGATACATTAACTTCAAAAAGTCTCCTAAAGAAAGGATTACCAAAAGCTACGTAGAAACAAGATTGGAGTCTTTAGAAAAACAATGGTTGGCCTTTGAAGAGAATCATAGTAAAATAGTTTCCAAAATTGAACAGGTAGACTATGAGAAGTCAGA
Source organism: Agrotis clavis (assembly GCA_954870645.1). Classification (NCBI taxonomy): domain Eukaryota; kingdom Metazoa; phylum Arthropoda; class Insecta; order Lepidoptera; family Noctuidae; genus Agrotis; species Agrotis clavis. Next base: position 1,600,794 of record OX940943.1, on the reverse strand, counting down.
GTACATCAGTGAAATGTATGGTCAGGCGGAAGAGTTATACATGGATTATAAAACAGATTTAAAAGATCGTTTACAGAAGAAAACTACTTCTGCTGCTGCGGAAATCAGCAATACAACAGCTCCGACCGCCGTGAAATTGCCTAAAATTACAATACCTACATTTTCGGGTCACTATTCTCAATGGTCAACATTTCGGGATCTCTTTCAAACATTGATACACAAGAACCAATCATTAGATAACGTGCAAAAACTACATTACCTAAAAACGTATCTTACCGGAGAAGCTGAACAATTGTTGCGACACCTACCTATTACTAGTGACAACTATTTGACCAGTTGGAATCTTTTGGAGCACAGATTTAACAATAAGAGGTTCATTATAAATTGTATTTTGAAAAGATTCTTCAGTCAAAAATGTATAACAACAGAGTCATCGAATTCCATAAAAGAACTTTTTGACATAAGTAATGAATGCCTTAATGCATTAAAAAACGAAGGTCTTGATATAAAAAATTGGGATATTATTGTTATTTATATACTGTGTTCTAAATTAGATAATGAGTCTCGCAAACAATGGGAAGCTAAGATTTGTAGTTCAGCTAACGATTTGCCTACGTTACAAGAGTTTTTAGATTTTTTGGAGCTTAGATTTAGGTCACTTGAATTTTTATGTACTAAAACAGAAAAGAGCACTAACTCAAAGTCACATCACTTAGTAAAAAATGTTAAGGAAAATAAACCATGTGTGTGTAGCTTTTGTTCTAGCACTGATCATAAGATAGGGAATTGTAAGGATTTTGCTAAAGAAGATTTGTCAGCTCGTCGTAACTTTGTCCAAAATTCAGGTTTGTGTTTCAATTGCTTAGGCGCAAATCATGTGGTTACTTCGTGTCGTTTGCCCACTAGATGCAGAATTTGCAAAAGAAAACACCATTCGTTGCTGCATTCGAATAACAATAACCAGCCAACTGATGAACCGAACGAACAATCAGTTGATAGTACCAATGTTGTTGCAACTGCGACAACATCGAAGAACGAGACCGAGGTAAGAAACATTTGTACAACTAGTAGTATGTCTAACAAAAATCATCAGGTTGTACTAGCAACAGCTTTGGTAAAAGCAGAAACTAACACTGGATCTTATATAACACTGAGGTCTCTAGTGGACCAGGGATCACAGGCATCCTTCATAACGGAGTCTGCAGTTCAATTACTTGGACTTAACAAGATTACATGCAACAGTGTTATATCAGGAGTGGGGGGAGAGGCCAACGCTTCTCTCAATTGTAAACATGTAGTGTATATTAAACTACAATCTATCCAGGATCCTAACTTTACCATAAATGTCAAAACATACGTCCTTCGGAAATTAACTTCATTTCTACCTGAAAGAAAAATTGTCGTCCAGCTGTGGCCCAACTTACCAGTAATGAAGTTAGCAGATCCGAAGTTTAACACACCAAACAAAATCGACCTGTTGCTTGGTGCAGAGGTATATTGCCAAATTCTAACTGAAGGATTGATTAGAGGTCCTCCAGGAACACTGATGGCCCAAAGCACCAGGCTGGGTTGGATTTTGTCTGGCAAAGTGAGTGATAGTGAAACCAATTCTATTCCCTGCAATAGTACTATCATCAGCATGCATACTAACATTTGCAATGAAGATTTTAACCTTAAACAATTCTGGGAGCTCGAATCTGATAACCTTATTCTGAGCAAAAACCAATTAACTCCAGAAGAAAAACGTTGTGAGGAAATATTTGAGAAAACAACTAAACGCGATAGTTTTGGTAGGTATATTGTAAAGTTGCCTTTTAAAGATGATGACCCGAGCAGTAAATATGGAAATTCGCGGAACATTGCTGTTAAGAGACTATTATCGTTAGAAAAACGTTTTTTAAAATCACCGGATTTAAAAACTAAATATTCGGAAGTTATTTTTGAATATTTAAAGCTCGGTCATATGGAACTAGTACCTCCAGAAGAAATTGATAAACCAGAAGCGGTTTACTTACCTTATCATGAAGTAGTTAGAGAAGATAAAACAACGACCAAATTCAGGATTGTATTTAATGCTTCTAGTCGCGACAACAATGGTGTTTCACTCAACAGTAACCTTATGGTAGGGCCAAGATTACAGGATGATCTTAGACACATCCTCATGAGGTGGAGGCTTCATCCTATTTGCTTAGTAGCTGACATCGTAAAGATGTACAGACAGATTAAGGTGACAGAACAAGATGCAGATTATCAACGCATTGTGTGGAGACCAGACTCTGAAAAAGAGATACAACACTTGCGTTTAGTACGGGTAACATTTGGGACTGCTTCAGCTCCATACCTGGCAGTAAGAACGCTTCATCAAGTCGCTTATGATGAAGGAGCTCGATTCCCACTAGCATCTGAAAGGGTTTTACACGATTTTTACATGGATGACCTTATAACTGGCTGTACAAGTATTTCAGAAGGCAAACAAATATTCTCGGAAATGACTAAACTACTAAGCAAGGGAGGTTTTGAACTACAGAAATGGGCAAGCAATGATGATCAACTAAATAAGGAAATAACTAAGGAAAGCAAAGCATTAACAAGCAATCTACAACTAAAAGAAAGTGAAACTATTAAAATATTGGGACTTACCTGGAATCGACGAACTGATAACTTCGAGTACTCCGTTCAGCTACCATCAATCTCGGAACCTGTAACAAAAAGGAAAGTAATTTCTGATATTGCGAAATTGTTTGATCCAATGGGTTGGATATCACCAGCAATCATAAAAGCTAAGATTATGATTCAAAAACTTTGGCTTGCAGGAATAGAATGGGATGATAAACTACCACCAGCACTATTAAACGAATGGATTACCTACCGTGCAGGACTGGTAGAACTCACCAAATGTCGATTTCCTCGATGGATTAATGTCAAGGAAAACAGCAGTGTGGAACTTCATGGCTTCAGTGATGCATCTAATGAGGCTTATGCTGCTGTGGTCTATATACGGGTTGTTGACGAATCAGGAGACGTGCACATTCATTTGGTTACTTCCAAGACCAAAGTAGCTCCAATTAAGCAAGTATCCATCCCAAGACTCGAATTGTGTGGAGCTGTCTTAGTGGCTAAATTGTTACAGGAAGTCTCAGTAGTTTTAAACATTCCGAAATCTAACTTACGTGCTTGGACTGATTCAACCTTGGTACTGGCTTGTCTAAGCAGTCATCGAACACGTTGGAAAACGTTTATAGCCAATCGGGTCTCGGAAATCTTAAATATATTAGACAGGAACCAATGGTCACACGTATCATCTCTTGATAACCCGGCAGATTGTGCGTCGCGGGGAATTAACCCGGCAGAATTACCGACACTTGAACTGTGGAAAACAGGACCATTATGGTTCAAACATAGATCTGAAAATAATGATAATCACCAAATACCGGATACTAATTTAGAAGAAAAAACAAAAAAGGTTTGTTATGTAACACAGAACGATCAATTCCAGTTGTGGACCAAGTTCTCATCTCTTCGTAAATTAGTTCGAGTAGTAGCATACTGCAAAAGATTTATCAAAAAGTTGAGAAATGTACAAGATCACAACTTACCTGTATGGTTAACAAGTTTGGAACTAAATGAAGACCCGACACCCCTCACTCCAGGGCATTTTTTAATAGGTGAACCACTACTTCTAGTACCTGAGCATAATTACGAAACCTCATCTATTTCGTCCTTAAAACGTTGGCAATTGACCCAAAAAATGCTGCAACAATTTTGGCGTAGATGGTCAAATGAATATTTAAGTCAGGTTTTGCATCGTCATAAGTGGGCAAATAAAACTCCTGAACCCGATATCGGAGATGTGGTTTTAGTAAAGGAAGATGGTCTCCCTCCAGCCAAGTGGCTTTTAGGTAAAATCATTACTAAACACCCTGGCCTGGACAATGTTACGAGAGTAGTCACTATTAAAAGTAAAGGTATAACATTTAAACGACCAATAACTAAACTGTGTGTATTACCGGTCGCTCACTGACTAGATGTGTATGGTTTGTTATCATTGTTAAGAATTTTGTTAAGTTTTTTAGTATTGTGAACTAGTTGTCTAATTAAAGTGTATTGTGTTCTCAGCCACCATGTCATACTAACTTTAACTTTGATTTTAACTATAATACAGTCCATTTTTTTCGAATGTGGTTAGTTCATGGTGGGCGGGCAAAATGGACATTCTGTCCATAGTGGGCGGAATGTACAATCTTACGTTTAAGTTATTTTGATACATTTACCTATTTTAGTACTTTATGTGTAACTAGATGGCGTTGTTAGTTTTTCTGAATCGCGATATGGTTTCGTTACCACGAAAAGTATATAAGGACCTAAAATTCATTGATTAAATTGTCTTCGTTCAAACGAGTAAACGCTGGTTTTATTCATCCACTGAGGCCGAATATGTGGCTCTCAGTCATGCTACTAGTGAAGCTTGCTGGCTTAGGTCTGTATTAGGTGATTTTGGGATTAGTGTGGGGACAATTGTCTTATATGAAGACAATCAGTCAACAATTAAGATGGCTAATATGGCTACAGGCATTACTAGGGTTAAACACTTAGATATTAAGTTGAGATTTGTAAAAGAAAAAATAGATAAGAAAATAATAATAGTTGAGTATGTAAGTTCTGATAAACAAGTGGCGGATATTTTAACTAAACCTCTAGGTGGGGTTTCATTCAAATATTTGAGGGGAAAATTGTTTAATTAATCATTGGTTGGTTAAAGTAGTGTAATTAGAGTAAAGTTCAGTTCTAAGTATGTGTAACTTTTGTGAAAAGGAAAGTGAGACAGTATTGATGTGTGTTGTTTTTTAAATAATTATTGAGGGGAGGTGTTATGTGGGGTGGTCGAAAATAAGAATAGGCAATAGATATTAAAAAAGGGCGCTTTATTTGTCTATGATTGTCTGTGGTACATTCCCAACTTATATGGCGTCTAGATGTGAAATCTGTGAATGTCGTGCATTATAATATTGTGATTCTCCCATCGTTAATAAACGGTTCAATCCTAAAATCAGCGTTCATCTTTTGAAAGTCCTAATTACAAATATCCTATGATAGCGGGATCAATCAAAGGTGTTGTGTGTGAATCTACTTGATAAAAATAAATGTTACGAAAAATGTTTAGTTTTTATTCCGCGACAAAAATCCAGGCTTGGATGCAGAATACATATTCACATGCAGAAAAAGACCCACCCTCTCGCTCTCATTCATATGCACATAATATGCAAAAAAAGCGAGAAAAAGTGAAAATATCCAACAACCCCATATAGCCAAACCTATAGGTACTCGACACGTGTTTTGTCTCTCCACGGAGCATCCTCGGGAGATGTTGAATCGACAACTGCTCGGGCGCGGCTGTCATAATAGTAAAGTAACACCTGATTCTATAATTTATCTACTTGATAAATACCAATAACAGTGTATGCGGCATTCAGCTGAATATATCAAATATTGATATTCAGCTAAATCTGGTTCGACTGGAAGCCGACCCCAATATAGTTGGGAAAAGGCTACGCAGATGATGAGTGTATGCGGCACAGTTGGCGTGGCTGAACGATCAACTCTGCGTTGTACGTCGCGTGTTTGATTCCCGCACGGAATTAATATTTGAATAAAGGTACAAGTAGTTGTTCTGACTATGGCTGTTTGTGTATGTGTGTTTCTATGTTTGAAAATGCAAAAAACGGAGAATTTTCTAGAAGGGGAAACGTTTTTAAATAAAAATAAAATTGAAATGTCTCATCTTTCAAACATATAAGGGTGGTGCTACGACACTCGTAGCAAAATGCTACGCGATCAAAGATGGCTGCTTCCTATGCAATGAGTTTATGTGTGAAAGAAGTTTGTATTTCCAGATTCCAGGTACGTTTTGTGGTCGAAGTCTATGCAGTATTACGGTTGACCTCTTTGACACGAATAATGGTGTTGTCACAATCAATAACCCACCAGAGGTCATTTGAACCTACCACAGACAAAATGTAAAAAAAGTAAAAAAATACGCTAATATCCTGCCTCGATGAAACACGAACAATGTAGATAATTTCATGTAAATAACTGGTAGAATTTTCGTGCATTACGGAAAATCCGTTTTTATAATTTCGGTCATAAATCTACCGCCTTCTAATCCCAACACCAACACAATACCGTGACCGAACACGCAAAGTCGCAATTACATGTTACTGCGGCTTTAAAATGACGATAAATTCGTGGTTATAATTTTCAAAGCTTTGATTTGAATTGAAAGCTATAGAGGGTCAAAGTCTGCCTGGGTCGCGGGACTGTCTTATCAGGAAACCGTGACCCCGGAACGTAAAGGGCTATTTAAGGAACACCGTGGATTTCAGTCAGTATGAGTCTGACGGTCCCTTCCGTCTTACTCTGGGCGGGCAGACTCATTTGATGACTAGACCACGTCAAAAAAAAGTTGAATATTAAATCTATATAAATAAAAATGAATTGTTGTTCGTTAGTCTGATTAAAACTCGAGAACGGCTGGGCCGATTTGGCTGATTTTGGTTTTGAATTATTTTGGAAAGTCCAGGGAAGGTTTAAAAGGTTTTTTTTATCGTTTCTCAGGCGGGACGGAGTTCGCCGGGTCAGCTAGTAACAAATAAAATCTTCACAATCAGTAAACTGATTTAAATCATAAATGCTTGAAAAATTATCAATACTTCAGCATGGACTTTAATATGTCTTAATGATAAATGACGCAACGCATCAAATTAAAAATGTGTAAATATGCAACAAACTGTACCACGTGTCAATTTGATAGTATTCTCACGTTTACTCTTACTACTCACGGTTATATCAAATCCTTAAGTTTTTACTTTATGCATGTTTTCTGACTTAAATTCTCAAAGTTGTGTACCATTCAGTATACCACGATCGACTCCAGTCAATAACTTTTCAGTCCGAGCCACAGACAAAAAACTCACTCGCGAAAAATAGTTTTGTATTGAAATCACAACACTAGTGAATGGGCATAGAGATGCGCTACGTCAATCCACGCTTGAAACCCGAGTGGGACTGATTACAGCGTTGCCATTATCGCGTGAAAAAACACAAATAAAAGTCAACGCTGTGATAAACCACAGGTATTGCCAGTCGAGGACACGAAGTACGAGTGGACGCACGTTTTTAACATTTATCATTAGAAGCTTCGATTTTTGAATGAGGATTTTAATTTGAGGTTGGTAATTTGTGGTTCATCTTTTGTTTTTGAATTTAGAAATGAATTTGTTTTTTTTTTATTTGTCAGATTTTCTTTCCGTTCAGTAATACAGATAATCATGTTTTGAGGTCCATATCTATGAAGTGTTATGAGATGGTCGCGACAAAAGTTTTAGTTCATCAAGGCCGTTTGTAGTATTACTGTGTTCCGTTGTTTATCCATCTGGAGAAGAATCAACAAATACAGTTTGCTCGGCTGCTTTATTTACGACGTCTGTTAGGTAATTACTCTTATCGTGTGTTGAAGGAATTTCATTTTCGTTTCGGCTTATTAGTTCTGCTGCGTATGTGTTTGTATTTGGGTTATTGAAATCAATATATTGAAAAACTCCTTTTACAAATTCGAAAACAGCTTTTGACTCAGTATGTTGTTCAGAAGTAATTTTATTTTTATATGGGTTTGCCCTTTCGTTTTTCTTTCAAATCAAATTCATTTTCTTGACTCTTGTCTAGATCAAAGGTGGCAGAGATAAAGCCTACGATGGACCGAGCTTACCCAGAAGAAGCCTGTTAACTCTAACTTTGAACCATTAACTTTGATGTAGCAATTCCGAAACTAAACATAATTTATAGCAAAACAGAAAGAAAAAAATACAACAAAATCGTTATCTAAATATATAAAACTCAATCTAAATATATAAAACTCAAAGGTGACTGACTGACATAGTGATCTATCAACGCACAGCCCAAACCACTAGACGGATCGGGCTGAAATTTGGCATGCAGGTAGATGTTATGACGTAGGCAACCGCTAAGAAAGGATTTTGATCAATTCTACCCCCAAGGGGGTAAAATAGGGGTTGAAAGTTTGTATGAAACTTTGTCAATTTTAAACCGATTAGGCTGAGACTTTGCATGCATGAAGCTACTATGACGTAAACATCCCCTAAGAAAGGATTTTAATAAATTCCACCCCTAAGGGGATAAAATAGGGGATGAAAGTTTGTATAAATCTTCTTAGATTTTCGGCTGATTGAACCGAAATTAAAGATTGGAGCTACTATGATGAAAACGTCCGCTTAAATAGGATTTTGATAAATTCAACCCGCATGGGGATAAAGTAAGGGATGACGGCGGATGTAAATGTACGACGAAAAGGAGACACGGAGTTTTAGACGGTGCAGGACTGCCCCGCTTGGGGACAGCGCCGCTGTGTCCTCACGACGGCGATGAATGTACCATGTCGAACAAAAAAGTCGAGGCCTTGGACAGAACACTTCGAGACATTCGCCATGACGAAAGACCCATGGGCAATATCACGATAAGTACTGTTCTCTGGAGAATTCCGGCAGACGCTTCCTGTTGTAAAAAGAATTTGATAAGTTCCGAATTCGGAGATTCGTCAAGTATAACACTTCAGGAAAATCCTTTGCTACCTGAACGCGCGATACTTAAGAAAAGACCAAACCGCTGTAATAAAATACATATGTATTAGCAGAAATTGTTGGGAAAGATGTGGTTTACATGTCGTATAATGACGTCGTGAATCAGGATGATTCAGCCACCAACTACGCAGTCAAAGTTTTAAATTCATTAACTGCCAGTGATCTTCCAGCTCATAAAATAACCTTTAAAGTCGGCATTCCCATAATGCTTCTAAGAAATCTTACTCCATCGAAATTGTGCAATGGAATGCAAGTAAGAGTTACTGCATTACACAGAAATTTAAGCACATAATTCCCGGTAACAGCCTACTTCGCGATGACCATAAATAAGTCACAATGACAGACCTTGAAGGAAGCTGATTTTCACCTAAGGTCCAACTGTTTTTCCCGCGGCCAACTGCTTATACGTATATGTCACATGCTCAAGTGTCAGTAATGTGGACTATCTTTTTATATTAGCACCGACAGAAAAACTACCAATGTCGTTTAAAAGGTGTTGTGTCTGGAAGTTTTCATTTCCGTTTTTTGTCTATTTTTTACGAAATAATATTCTTTATACTGTCTGATGTGAATCTCATTCAAATATCTCTAATTTACACCCCTGATAACAAACTTTAAAGCAGGACATCAGGTACCTTCACTTTCTCAAAATATTAAAAAAGGGAATATTGGTATAGGCGCCATAAAACCAAATACTACGCGGACGAAGTCGCGGGCAACAGCTAGTCAAAAATATAATTATAGACGTAATCACGTAATAAGATTACATAGATATAAAAGTAAATCGGTATGAAGCACATAATACTATTATAATATAAGTAAGTAATGGAATTGTTGAACCGTCAAGGTCTTAATGTGTAAACATAAACAGTAATATTCTTGGGGAATTAAGATTTTTCTTGTCAGTCATATCTTTAATGTTTTGTAAGTATTTGATAATAGCCAAGAAGGTGCGGGTGGAAACAGATCTTACATTGTAACTTTGCTTAGTAACTGTGGTATGTGTAAATGTTTTTGTTATAATCAGCATTAGAGTCTGGGAAGAATTTATGACTGAAATTACTTCAGGTTTATCAGTAAATGCTCAGGTAGTATCAGCTCATCTACGACATCAATTTTCATTGGCAAATAAATGTTATTTTACAACTGCCTAAATTATGTCTAAAATATTCCTTAGGTACTCATCTTTTCCGGAATCGCAGGATACGGCCCTGCGATTCCGGGCACCGGGAATCGGAAGGCAAAGGGCGACTGAAGGAACAGGGCAGATTTTCAATTACTTAGTACAAGTCTAAGTCTCTTCCGCTCCATCGGGAGGACTCGTTTTTATAATATTATTTTACCATCTAAAAAGGAACTCGATTCAATTACTTTGACTTTTCCTACAAAAATCTTCGCAATAACTAAAATAACCAATAACTAAAGTCACCTACAAAAATCAATTTAATGATTATGATAATAGTTCCAATATTTTAAAGTAAAGAAAATCCTCTTTAAATTGAATAAGCAGTACAATGCTACGGTAATTAGTCGTCCATAAACGTGTCTTATGAATATTAACGTGCTGTACAATAGTGAGCTATTTGCGGTGAAGCTCGCGTGCGCCCGCGCAGGCTCTCTGATAGATCGTTGTTAGGGGTGTCAGTAGTACAGGTGAGATTTTCCTTCTTTCTGTCAGAATCATAGTGATTGTGGATTTTAATAGTTGAATCTAGCAGATGAATTTGTATGTTCCTATTTGTATCAAGTTATTAATGGATTTATTACTTGATCGGTCATGGTGACCATAAATATAAAATAATAAATAAATAAAAATGACCGATTTCACATGATAAGTTTCTTATGTATTAGATTTCAAAATTTCATTTTCATCATCAAAAGCTCTTGGTACTTTTCTCTTTTCACCATCAACACAATCGTGTGGGACTACATTTCAAGTTGCCTCGGTCCTAAATTCAGTGGGCAATGGCGCAACGTTACGTGAAACTTCACCTACATTTATGACGTTAATATAAAAATCATGATTATCGTGATCGTTATCAATTCGTACGTCGATGATAGCTGATATTTTTAGGTTATCTTTTACACCTGTGCTTCTAATTACGCCTTTTTTAAGCGTGATAAAATCATCAAATGAATCCTTCCACCCAGAGTAGGGCGGGAGGGACTGTCAGACTCGTACTGACTAAAATCCACGGTGCCCTTCAATAGCCCTTTATGTCCCGGAATCACGGTAATTCGTTAGTTTGACCTTCTAATTACGCCAAGTGTTGTAGTAATAATGTTCTCATTATTTTTTAAGTTACTAGTGGTTTTGGAATAATTGTGTAACACTACCAAATTTTATTAAGTTTACATCTAGGGATCTGGGTGTCGATGCTAGAAAAAGCTGAGAAAACGTTGACGTGGCGACTTAGATGTGATTACTACGAGATTGGTCAAAGAAAACTACAAACAGGAAGGATTGGAAGATTATAAGGGAGACCTTTGCACAGTAATTGGAACGTTTTCTGTCTGTTATCATGATTTAAAAAGAAAAAGCAAGAAGAACAAAATATAGCCTAAAAATATGACCTCCACCTGTCAACAGCTGTCATCTGCAAAATTACGTATAGCATTACGTGTTTTAATAATATTTGCAAATATTTTTTGTCTTTTTAGTCTGTTAAGTTCAGATTTATTTTAATGCGGGTTTAAGAAAGCGCTATCATAGTTCTTAACGTGATTGCCTCTATTAAATGATTTCAGAAGCTTTCATAGAGGATTTCTCCGATATTTTTGGCTATGTTGTAACAAAGAATGAAATTTTTTAATTTTTTTTTTGTATTTCATATACAAACAAAGAAAACGTGAAGATCGTGATATGATCGGTTAGCAATGAATACGTACGCGTATGCGTCGTGTGCCTCTAATTTGTAAGTCTGTATGTCACAAGTGAACAAATCAAGGATTCGGGTTGAGGTTGGCAGATGTATCTAATCATGTTATTAGCTGGTTGCATATGTATTGGATACACGTATTGAGAGTTTTAGACCTTTATTATAAAATAGCTTTTATCAGCGGCTGTGTCCGTATGTCCCCCCTTTTATAACCTAGTCTGTGAGTATGTGAGTTTCCATGTTTGAAAACGCACCCACGATACAGGAGAAATCCCTAGAGTTTTTCCAACGTTTTTTTTACCTGTACTAGAATCAATGCAGCTTGCTAGTTGTGAAAGAGTTTTTGAAATCTTTCTAGTACCTTTTGAATTTACTCATTACAAACACATACAAAATGTACTATCATTAAAATATTGTATAATATACATTAATTGATGTACCTTAGACAGACCTAAAGTTATCAATTTAATTTTTTTTAAAGTTAGTTACTAGTTTTCAGATCTCCATTTTCGTGAAGGTTGAAAAATTCTTAAGAGTACAGGAGCTATTTGAAGTTTTTCATGACATAACGACTATCTCAACTCCTGAATACAATTATACTATTTCTCATTTTCTATGTTATAATGGTTAGTAGTTCGTGGAACATCGTTGGCCATGTGCAAGGATTCCTTCCTTTTGTGATATTCTTGCCTGGTCTGTGCGAATCTCTTCACTTTTCATCTGTATCGCAATCATCAGAAGTTTTCCCGATTTTATAACGTAAAGTAAACAGGAATTTTATTAATTTGATGGAAAAAATTAGTTCGTCAATCGTACACTAGAAGCACTTTTTAATTTTCCATACAATTAACGTATTTAATGACCGCGTGTAGGTAAACGTAGGGTGGACCGATGACCGGAAGAAGGTAGCCGGCAGTGGCTGGATGAATAAAAAAAAAATTAAGAAAACCAAAAACTCGACTGCGTAAAAAATTAACTTAAATAAAAACTAAAAAGAAAGAAACAAGCCCAGTAGGTAGTTTAGAATTCACTCATTCACACTCACAGTCGGGGGCCCTTGGGAAGATTTGATTGGTATAATCAAAAAAGTTTTTCATTTTACTCTTTTTAGTTTAAATATTCAACCCAAATTCTTGTAAAATACATCATTTTCTTACATGTGCACTAGAATTTTGTAATCCGTGGCACCGGTATTAACATCGCTCATGTACACAATAAGCTAATAAAATTCCCTATCTCAAAAACTGCTGAACAGATTTTGATGAAACTTGCAGTATTCCTTAAGGTGAACGATCCCTAGTACAACAAAAAAAGAATTTTGAAAATCGGTCCACAATTGGCGGAGTAATCGCTTAACAAACACGCAAAAAGTAAAGCTCATCCAAGTAGCCGACATTAATAAAATGCTCACAAAATAAAAAGTACTGAACCAAATTGGATGAAATTTATTTATGGGACCAAACTGCAAGTATACTGCATCGAACAAAAAAAGAATCACACTAATCGGACTAGAAACCTCGCAGTAATCGATGTACATACATAAAAAAAATAATAATAAAAAAAAACATACCGACCGAATTGAGAACCTCCTCCTTTTTTTGAAGTCGGTTAAAAACGGGAGATCGTGCGCTGTGGCGCTCCCTGGGAGCGGCCTATATCCAGCAGTATACTGCAATAGGCTGAAATGATGATGATGAAGAAATACTAACATAGGCTTAAGTTTCTACGTACTAACGCATATTGTTTTTATTTGTTATCTATGTTAGTCTGTAAGGTATTTATCTATGGGCCAAAGTAGCCTGAACATAAATAAATAAATAAATAAATAAATAGCCTATTTCTGTCTACTATGATTATGAGAATTGACTTATGAACCAAGTTCAATGCATATAGACATCCAGACTACCCACTCAATAGAATTTTTACATATTTCATGAGATAACCAAGTCCGTAACAAAAATAAAACCTTTTATACACAGTCACGTTTGTGACATAAGGACGTGAAACGGCACCTCACGCCGCCATTGTGGCGTTAAGATAATGTCAAACAGGCGTGTGTATGTGTGTGTCGTGTTGTAACATCGGAAACTGTGGACATTGCCTCAAGTTCGCCGAAAGTACTGTGTGTAGATTGGTTTTGGTACAAACGCACCGGTGCGGTGGGTATTTTCGTGATGTTGATTTATTTACGTACATAAGTACAGCCCTATTTTGTAGTATTCCTAAGTATCTTGAAGTCTAAGTTTTTAGTGTTTAATCTACATTTTTACGGAAGTCTAAGTTGTCTTATTATGTCTTGTTTCTTTAAAACATGTTTTTTTGTTTTTCTTTCATAACTCTCGGAATTAAGTCACAACATAAATATCTGTCAGAAAATCTGGAAATAAAAAAAACGTGAATAAGACATTCATATTTTTTTTAGTTTATTCACATTAACCGATCGCGGCAGGAGGAGGGTTATTTTTATACATATTTTGTTACATTTTTAGATATTTTTTACAAAAAAATAATACTCATATTTGGTGTAAACTGTAAATGGACATTAGAACCACGGTAATAGATATTTATACTGTGTTAGAACCTATTGATATGGATATCAAAATCAAAATATTATTCGAGTTGGGACGAAATAATAAGTCCAGTGTTAATCAGAAGCTCTTAAACTAGAATTTTGTTAAAAACCTAATGCAAAGCATTATTAAAGAACATGATTTTAAGTACATAGTTACTGTATAGTTCTCCGTGTCTATACTTAAATGCATACGTGTGAAGAGAAGTGATAACTGATAACATGAATGTTTGCAGGCTTGTCAAGCAATGTTTAGTTAACGGAAGTAATGTTATAGAACAATATCAGGCGGTTATTTGTTGAGGTAAACAATTACTGCGTACCTAATACTAGTTAGTACTGGATCACAAGGTCAGTGACAGCCTAGGTCAATATTTAAGGCTTGAGTGTAGGAATTTTAAATCCAAAGAAACTGTCAATTTTCTACAAAACCAGCAACTTTATTTTTTTATGGATGGTACGGATTCGCCACCATACTTTTTCGTGAAGCGAAAAGCTTAGCTTTAAGCTTTCAAAACCCAGTAACTGGGTATATATGATTACATTATACATTCATTCCGAATGTATCTATGTAATCATCATGTATACCTAGATACCGATATTATTATTAAAGATCTACAAATGTTGTAAGTCCTACTAATATTATAAATGCGAAAGTTTGTGAGGATGTATGTATGTGTATGTAGTTATTTTTGTTACTCTTTCACGCAAAAACCTGGATTAACACATAGGATAGTTTTTATCCCGATTTTATGTTCCCGTGGGATAATTTTCGAGTTGTAGCGGGTGAAGCCGCTGGCAACCGCTTGTCCTCCATAATGTAAATAAATAAATGACAGCAGAGACGAAACTTAAAAACGTTAACATGCTCTCAGTAAGAAGTTTCAACATAATAGGTATATTGGAATACATAAACCACTGGAAAAGTAGAAAAACGTATACGAGGTGAAAATCAATGAAAGCGGAGACAGGGTTGAAATCTAGTTCACGACAAATAACAAATGATGAAATAATACCTACCTACAACTTTACTATGCAATCGAATTTTCTACAGAATGAGATAATAAATAGGTGGCTATTTTTCCTTGAATTTTTACGTTACCTGATGCAATACACTCAACAGAAATATTTTCAGAAGGCTGTCTCTGACCAGAACTTTATTCACTACAAGATTGTCAAATTGGGACATTTTTTGGAGTGTTAAAATCATCACTGAGACTTTGGGTAGAGCTGAAGGGACTGTCAGACTCTACAGCCAGAATTTACCGACTAAAAACCACCCTGTTCTTTTATAGGCGTTCCAGCGCCGCGCCGCAGTATCTTGCTTAGAATGTCTCGCGATCATCTCTAGGCCCAAATAGATATTTGGGCCTAGAGCGAAGGAAAGTTTTATATGCAGTTATGTGTAAAGGCACATTCAAATACTCTCGTGTTGTATTTGGAATGTTTTGAAACTTTTGAGCTTTATTTTCTAGTCAAAATAGAGAAAACGAGTTTGTAATTTTATGTTCGGAGAAATTCAATGTTTTGGTTTGGTCTACCATCACATACACAAAAACTTACAAACATTGCAGGTATGCTAAAACATAAATAAACTTCTACCTGTTTTCGTCACAGTACTCTTTTTTTTTTATTTGCATTTTATTTTAGTTTAAATCTAGCCAGAAGCAAAGATTAGATCTTAGATGGAGCGAGCGCACTCAGAAAAAATTGTTTGGACCAGAACGAAAAAAAAACTTTTGTTTGCCTCTTTTAAAGGTCAGTTACGTATATCCTATGTCTGGGCTTTATAGATACCAGCTGTTTTCAGTGGCTAAGCCCGCTTCAACTCAAAACTTATCCTACGGGAACATAAAATCGGGATAAAAACTATCCTGTGTTAATCCAAGCTATAAACTATCTGTGTACGAAATTTCACTCAAATCCATCCAGGAGTTTTTGCGTGAAAGAGTAGCACACATCCAGACACCAATCTTCACCAACTTTCACGTTTTAAATATTAGCAGAATATGATTTAGTAAAACTTAGTCGATATCAAATGTGGAGTGAGACTTCTACAACTTTTTTCTATCTACTCATTCCAATAGTAAATGAATCGTGCAATTACGTCACATGCGCCGGCGCCGTCTCCTCGCGTTCAGGTAAATAATATTTGCCTTGTGCCATATTGTTCGCTTCTGCTTGTGAAGCTGTACTATCTCTGTAATTTATGGGATGCGATGCAAATGTATGTTTATGTCATATTTGTCTCCTGAACATTGTTCTGACTTTTTAAAATTGTTGCTGAGGAGTTTGTTCTGCAGGGTCTAGGCCTCTAGGGGTACCTCTATAAGCACAGAACCCGTAGTTTCGATCGAAGATTCGGGCGCTTTCTACTCCATATCACTTACGGACACAAGATTAGTTAGGGACGAGTTAACAATTGCACAGTTCTCCCTATTCCCGAAGTGTTGTCAAAACACATGGTCTGGATAATTATGGGAGGAGAGTAGTAGAGTTTACTCAAAAGTTTCGAGTTAGTTTCGGACGGGCCCGTATCTTTGTTGATGGACTTAGAGAGTAGACATCCTGTTACTTCTTCTCCAGAGAGAATATCTTACCAACGAAATAAAAGTTAGAAACAAAAAAAAACGAGTTTAAGAGTTGTATCAAAAATTTTGGTACTAGTAATGACAACACTGAGAATTCTTGAACGCAGATTAAATGTGCTGATCGCGTTCAATTTCATTGGTGAAATCCTCCCTAAAAAATGTCAAGATCTCCAAGACAGTTTAATGTGATTTTGACGTTTAAAAGCTGCTTATTTTTGAACGAAAAGCTTTCGATTCTGATTTTATTATTATGTTAACGGTTACTCAGACAAAAATGATGACAGAAACATCAATTGTCTCTACATACTTGATGTGATAATTATTCCGCGTAATCTGATTTAGAAAACAGGCCACGACAAGTGACAGATTAAGGAAAAAACAGTAATAAAATGTAATTAATTATTTAATTGCATAAAACCTTGGAATGTTTCGAGTATCTCTCGACACAGATGCAGCTATAGTATTCTCTAAGAGATTACGATGAGCTCGACGATGTTGTCTTTAATAGATTTTCAACTTTATACTGTAAAGCATAAAGTTGAAAATCCATTAAAGACAAAATTGTCTCAACATCGAAGACCGAAACAGTTCGTTGAATAGATTTTCAACCTTAGGCTTTAGCATATAAAGATCCAAATCCATTACAAGCACGGCGTAGATATAGAATAGCGCTACTGTTATCGTTCAGAAAACCAGAGATTTGTAATCAGTCAGTCTGGATTTAATCTTATATTTAGGTCAGACATTTTTCAAACTGTCAACATTTATTAAGACAATTCGTAAGATTGCACGGTTCGTGATAAGGTAATTCACGGCGAGACGTGAAACTACAAATATTTACGAAATAGTTACTTGTGTATATAATATGTATATCTATAGACTACAAAACTTAGTATTTATGCAAAAATTTTGGATGTTTTGAGCTAAGCTTTCATATTAATATCGATAATTTAAAAATTCAAAGAAATAAATGATTTGATTGACTGATTGAATTATCTTATTGCAGCAAAGATTGTGTTTTCCTGTCATTTCTATTCGCATTGTATTTGCCCATACACTGGGCCCACATTTTATTGATGACACGCCCTCTCACAGAGAGGTGTCCTGGGTCCCAGCAATGGGAAGACTTATAGGCTGAATATACAATTTGTGGAATCACTATGAGTCCAGCTTCAAAGGTTCCAGCGTTCAGCGTCCAGCTCTAAAAGTCTGACAACCAGTCTTACCATGGGGTATCGTATTACCCAGTTACTGGGTTGTGGAGGTCCGATAGGCAGTCGTTCCATGTAAAATACTGATATCCAGCTGCATCTGGTTCGACTAGAAGCCGACCCCAATATAGTTGGGAAAAGGCACGCAGATGATGAGTCTAGCTCCCCCTTCCAATTTTTAGATGCCTATTTAGTCAAACGCTTTTTTTGGTTTTCCCTACTTCTTATTCCTTAACATAAATTCGAAAGTTTGTGAGAACGGATCACGGTCACACTTTCACACACTTTGGGTACGAAAAAAGATAGATTACAACCTGGATTAACACTAAGAACACTTTCCATTCCGGTATAACATTCATGCGGGATTACTTAAGAACTACAGGCCTACAGCGGGCAAACGCCACATGAACAAGCTAGCTGAAACATATCTCACGATATAAGGTAAATTGTGCTTGGTTTAAGCATAATTTTGTTAAGCACATAATCAAAATATTCAGATTCATAACGATATAATAAAAATATCCTCCAGTTGTAACGCTATTGTATGAACTATGTGCTGTTATCTTATCAGTCGGAGGCTGCTAGATTGCAGTGAGTGATCTATCACTCATCTTACTGACAGGTTACTGAAACAACTGAGGCGCCTTCGTTGCTGGCCGGAGATTTCCAGTCATTATGTAACATAGGAAAGACTTAATTAGGAATTATTTTACATGGATGAAAGAAATTTTTAAGTCTGAGGTGTGGCTTGTGGGTAGGCTATTGAAGGAACACCACGGATTTTAGTAAATACGAGCCTGAAAATCCCTTCCGTTTCACTGAGGGCGGGAATACTCGTTTGATGATTTTACCAGGTTAAAAAAAAGTTAATAAAAATATTATTATTGTGAACTTTATCACTAAAATGAGCCTGTCTTCCAGCAAATTAATCTTATCAACCTTTACTTCTTAGTAAATTAAATAACTGTGTTTTTCCAAATTAGCATTAGCACATAGTACCAGTTAATTCTGGACTTAAGACTGGTCTGATGACCAGTCTTAAAGAGTGACGAATGAGGAAAAGGTCCGGAGCCATCTGATTCGCGTCCGAAGGTCAAGTGAACAATAACCCATATATCAATAGATCGTCTGCACGTGTGGCGTTGCTAGACAATTTGGTGCGACGGAATTGTTCGTACAGCTGAGATTGGACGAAGATGTGAAGTAAATAATGTTGGGGATCGAAAATTGCAAGGAAGTTAATGGCACGACACCTACATAACAGTAACATGCCCAAAAATCACCACGGGGCATAGGGTTTGCCCCAAAATACACTCACAATTCGTCAGTTATGTAAGTCCCATGTAATAAAGAAGAGAGTTGATTGCCATTGACGAATTTATATCCAGCAATAAATAATTGGGTCTACTTTAATTATTATGAGGACGCAGTTGGTAAAATTGCTAACTCTGATATAAATAAATACGATGATTTTCTTGTTACAGATTTTCTTGTTACAGATGGTGATTAAAATGATTGGCAATGCGAATGTTGACGAGCTTTGGGGTCAAGACTGCAAATTTAATAAAAAAGACTTCTCCCTATTAAAAACTATAAAATCAATTAGTCTCAATTACTCCCAACGTATACGGAAAGCTTACCAATTAACTGTAATTCAAAGATAAATCAGCGTACTTACATCTATTGATACAACCTCAGAGTAATAATTACTTGAACCGATCTTTTATTAGACATTATCTACGTCGACCTTGGTGACAACTAATAAAAATCAGTCTACAACAATGGCTACAAACAATAAATTCTTAAAGTAAAGTACCCATCCTTGACTATTGAAATTTAGCCTGAAAATTATATTAAAAACTGTTGAGGCCGGCCTGACCTTATGTCTAACAATTATTTCTATACAAAAACAAAGCTTATCGCTCCATTTACCGTTTATTGTTTGGGTTTGACTGTTGATCTTGATTTCCGCGTCAATTAGGTTTTGGTTTGACCATACTTGTGATGTTAATGTTACTTTGGCCATTCATGACAGTTTATGGTTCATTGTCAGAGTGGGTCACAACATATCACAGAGATTTGACTCGATGAATAAGTATCAACGTCAGATCGTCATCATTGTCAACATCAACAGATTGTGGTACTGATTTTCGAGTTGCGACTATTTATTTAATGTTTTTAAGAAAAGCAACCAAATATGGCAAACAATCCAAGAGTTTAATGTAGAACCCGCT
Source organism: Agrotis clavis (assembly GCA_954870645.1). Lineage (NCBI taxonomy): Eukaryota > Metazoa > Arthropoda > Insecta > Lepidoptera > Noctuidae > Agrotis > Agrotis clavis. Next base: position 1,580,659 of record OX940943.1, on the reverse strand, counting down.
TTAACAGTTTGTTCTGCATCTTTGACCAGTAATGTTTTCAATTGTAATGCGATATCAAAACTTGAAGTGATTAATCAATTTAATTACTTCACGGTTGTCTGCAATCACTGGTTAACTTCTGATTTATTTCGTAATCATTTTCTCATACCATTGATGATAAAAGTTTAATTACTTCTACCCTACGTATTAAATATTTGGTGACACTTTTCTAGATTATACAATTTGTTATACCTATGTTTCTATCCTTATTAGCCTATGGACTAGTTCTTGACTCCTGAACACGGGCATCATTAAACCACAATGAATGGTCGTGAGCCATATAACTAAAAGTTGGAGAAAGAATAACAAATCAACTAATTGTTATTATTTATTCAAAGGACATCCTTTGAAGATTAAAACTTCCGTGACGTATAAGAATCGAGAAGCTCAAGACATAAGAACATACTGGGTGGTATTATCAACGATGGAATAGGTATTTCTAGACACTATTACAAGGACAAATATAAATATAAGTATCATAAATAAAACTAAGAATGGAAGGGAATCATTACGGCGGAACTAATTAACCCGTTAACAATACCAAGGTCGCGGTGACTGCTTAGCATTCAAGACACGGACGATGCATAGATTACTTATTAATTTTGTTACATCTTTTAAAACAATAGCTTTCAGAGATGAAGGTGAACATGCAGCTGGTACTGTTACTATAGACGAAACCAGATAACATTCTGATGATAAAGATATGGGATAGAAATAAACTGGAGTAAGAAGTTAAAGTGAATTGGTAAGAGAAAATTAAAACAAAAAGAAATAAACCTTGATAATTTCTCAAATATATTATAGCAACTCTCAACATGAAAACACGAAACAAAACGACCTTTACCATTTGTTCTTATGGCTTAATCAATGAATGAATGTCCGCAGAATTCTTTGAGAATGAAACGAAACCAGCAGACAGCCATTGATGGCATTTTAATGATGAAGTACATGGTAATCAAAATTTTACGAACTTTAATGATCTTAATTGTTGTCATTTTATAACTTTATTTCGACTTTAATGTGGTATGCAATGACATGCTGTTTTATTGTTAATAGGTTTAGTTAAAAATTAAACTTTGGAGTAGACGATGAACATAGAATGAAGTGTGAATATTTGAAACAAAGAATGTACTAGAACATCGAGTTAGCATTGTAACACAGCTAGTCAGAGAACTAAAGTGTCAATGATTACTTTATGCAAATGTATCCATGTCCATCCATTGATCAAACTGACCAATTTGTCCGGAGGTATCAAATCGCCATCAGTCTAATTGTGCGCAAACAACTCTTGCACAAGTGATCGGCGCAAATCGGGGACAGTACTATGACGAAGGTCGTCGAAAGTGGAGTCATTTGGGGCTCTCGCTCGCAATATGTTACTGACGGTCCCAAACCTGTCAGGGGCGACGGGTTACAGCAGGTTTGCTCGGTTTGTCTTAATATATTTCCTTGGCACTGGTGTGAGTGATAGATGTAAGAACGAGAGCAGTGTTGCGTGTGACAGATACAGGTTTATCGTTGACCTCTTCAACTTGTGTGTTTACGCCTGTTTGGTAGTCAGTTGTTGTTCGTCAGTCTTTGACAGTAAGATCTTGGATGAGAATAAGATAATTAAGTAGCCTATAACCTTCTTCATTGCTACTTGAACTTTAACAAAATCACTTTGGAATTTATAGTTAGGATTTGACAAAATACTGTGTCGAGACCTATAATACAGTCGGTTCTGACAATACCGTAATAACTGTAACGACTGATATAACTGGTACCACTTTTCAAGAGCATCAAAGATTATGAAACGTAAGTAGACCAATAAAGTATAGAAACGATCACTGATTAATAAGTACCACAGCGGCTGGCTCAAATATCAATTTAATAGAATCGATCGATACAATCACGGCTCATGTTACTGGATAGTCTTTATTACCCGTATGTCACGCAATATAAGAACACAATGACACATAGCATAAGACTAACACTGTTTTCTACAATAGGTTAAGTAGAGTTTAAGTTGTAACTTGAACTTGCTTAATCGAAACCCCGGCTGGTCCGATCGCTCGGGCATAAAGGGGAGCGGTGATTGCGCAGGGGAATCCGCACCCCTGGCTTAAAACAATAGAGGACACTGCATGGTTTTAATCAGTAGAGTCTAACATGCTAGTCGCTGCATGTTGTAGCTTCAACTTACCTAATGTTGCTGGCCAACATGCGTCTACACCGTAAAGTGTCGGAATGCGCCGCTCATCCGGAACACAAGTTTATTTCGAATGTTTCCAATCCATCCCACGTACTACAATAAAGAATAGGTACATTTTTTACTTAGTCAGTCTAAACAAACAGGCAAATTAACTTGAATAATGGTATTTTGGACACTTACCCACTTATCATTTCTTCATTTTCAATGTTGCATACAAAATTGCTTTATGTATTTATCAATATCCCTCATGAAAATTATTAATTTTATTCACTTATTTTAAATTATTAGAATACCCGCAGCTACAAGTATTTTTTAGTTTCTATTTTTAAATATCAGTGACTCGTGCGTCACACCCGGCTGCGAACGATGCAGTGTCAGTGTGATGCTACAGACTAACGATCGATGGTGTTGTCTTGATAACGGTGTTTTAAATACCTAGTTTTAATGGACCCTTCATGATTGTATTTGTAGCGGTGATAACACTATTTATTTTACATACTATTTTATTTTAAACACACTGTTATTAATATAGTACACAATATTTATACAAATAATTATATATATTTTCTTTAACAAAGCTGATTTTCGTCCGTGCACTCACCACGTAGGCTCAGTTGAAAACCAGCGTCGGGCACTAGTTGTCCGACATGTGCTGAACTGGGTCTATTTGGCGCAGCCGTGAGTCACACAATAGTTTAGCGTTTTTACTTTTTCTTTTTATATATTTTCTTTATGTTTATGTTGTGTGTACTTATGGCATGTGTCAATAAACGTTTTTTCTTTCTTTCTTTCTTTCTATGCACCCCTCGCCATCGCACGGCGCCTTCCTCGCCATCATGGTCAACTCCAGATTTCTACTAAGATATTCCTGGTAGGAAACCAAAAATGCTGATCTCATAATTGACAACCAGACTTCACGCACTTTCAGCCATCCTCTCGTGGTCACTAAAGAAAATTATGTACTCAATCATGTAATCATTTAGAACATTACAGTGACTGCTGAGGTATAAAACTATACAGCTTTGACAAAAAACGGCGAACTTGAATAAGGTAAATTACACAGTATGGAATTTCCAAAGCATATTGTGGCCTTGCATTTTAAAGGCAAATCTGTAATGACGTTATCAATGTAGGATTATTGATCGTGGTTTAAATTAGCTGTAGGGTGATAACAAGCTGCTTTGTTAATTACTACGGTTGAGATGATCATGTCAAAATCATCGCCAAAAATGGATGTGGAGTTTTTAAATTTGATCAACGTGGAATGAGTTTGAATAACTTCAGCCCAGAGATTGTCCGTATGTGTGACAATGTGAAGACATATTACGGTTAGTCAAGAACCCCAAAATTCTGAAGATCAGTCTAAAGATTATTTTGACACATTGGGTTTTGGTCGTCAGATAGATAGTCCATGTAAATAAAATACAGCTGCTTTCGGTTAGACAGAAGTTTAAACTTAATTTCGTTGGATAAGATAATGCATATATTGATCATGATTCCTAGACTCCCCAGATTATTACGACAGATGACGATGAAGAGGAAATATTAAATCTTTTTAACGACTTGCAAACAATTTCACCAGTACTTGAAGTGAGGTAATAAAAGCAAGCACTCGTAATTTATATCTCATAAGTTATTGAGCCTGTACCGGCATCGAACCTTCACCTTAAAGAAACCGGGCCAGTTGACAGCGCAGGCGCAGCGGTGCACACTACACAGTACACTTGTTTTGTGCAATCAATGGCGCGTGCGGTCACACTGTTTGGAACGGTACGAGAATTAGAAGAATTGTGACTGAAAAAAGCACTGGCGAAGAAGATACTGTGGATAGATCTCCAGTAAATTGAATTGAGTGAATTGATGTGTATGAGTTGCTGTCATTGTGTGATGAATTTTTGTCATTAAAATTTAGAAAGGCTGGAATTGAATGACATATTTTGAAAAAGTATTAGTTATGTTAGAAGAAAACCACTTGCCCAATGCAAGAGTAGAAAAATTTTAAAGTTACAAAATATCTACGACAGTAAGTTTACAAGACTAGCTTCTTTATATAAAACTACAGTGGTTTACTAAGGTACTTTACCCACTAAGATTCGAGACCCAACAATGGAAACGCGCCTAAATAATTCGCACGAACTGATTGTGACTCAGTATTACCTAAAGCAGTTTTAACACATAAGTCTCATTATGAATACTAAAGCCGCTTTTTCCAAGCTTATTTGTAAATTAAAATAATTCTGGGAACAATAAAACATGAAATGACGCACGGTAACGACTGTACTGACGAAGCGGAAATAACAAATGCTTAGGAAGAAAATTCTAAGTTTGGTGATCATGTTCGTATAATAAACATTATTATTGCTTTGGCTACTACTCGTAGGTACCTATAGACCAGTAAATCAGTGTCGTTACTAGTGTATTGTGCGTGAACTTTAGACTAGAGAAGACTAATCGGTAAAGGCATTGCTAAATCAGTAAAAGATTTGTAGCTCTATAATCTTATGCCTGGAAATTAAAACATTGTATTCATCAATGTATTTTAAGCTACAACTAAAGATACACAAACCAAAACATTAATAACTTCTGTAGCAACAAAATTTATCGAAGGTAATTAAGATAATTCAATCAATAGTAAAAAACCTCAGCAAGAGCAAGGGTGAAGTCAAACAGTTTAAAACATGACTGTGTCGCATGTGATGCCGCCCACAGCTTTATCAAAAATTGAAGCTACAACGCACAGTGGTGCAGGTAGTACGTGCATGCGGAAAATATTATTTTTAAATGAAAAGACGTTGCGTTTCTTCATAATACTTTGTTAAAATTATATAATGAATGAACCAGTATACAAAGAGAAAGATATAATACGTATTTTTTTTCATCATATATTCACATCATCATATTTTTTCACATGAATTAAATTCTAAATTTTATGCAAAATATGCAGTCTTTTAGCATTTCTATATAAATAAATACTAATAAACTAAATATTAAATAGAAAAGACATAGTTTTCGAAATGGGTGAGAAACACTTATTAATATAACGCACTTTTTCTTAACTACGGTGCGTCATTAGTTAAGGACCTGGTATTTCCAAGATCGCAGGTTTTCGCAGCCAAAACTGATGTATTCCTAATCTATAGGGTCTAATTAATCACCGAAGGTATATTATTACGCAACGGTCGATAACGGAGATTAGTTATGATCTCATGATTGAAAACAAAGGGTTCCAAATGACCTTCTTTACAAAAAATGCAATAGCAAGTAATTATTTATTATATCATGACATTATGTTCACGTATTTCATTAATACACACAATGAACATATGACTAAACTAAAAATAAAAGTTGTAGATTATAGTATTTAGGTTCTATTCATACTTGAAATAACACTATTTTTTGCACGAAATTTGTTAATTTTCGATCATCCTACTTTGGCATCATATAATTAAATACTATAGAATTATTTATCCGTATTAATTTTAAGACTTGTTTCTACTAACATTCTAGTATGTGTATACCAAATTGTAGACATTTTAAACAAGGTCGAAACAAAGGACTTTTTTCCGCCCTTGAACCAATGTGCAACGTCATCAACGAATAATGTCAACATTATAACATTACTATGATAAAAAGCGATTATGTCCAAATCCACTGCAGTACGATTGACACGTAAGAATCTCAATGCGGCACATTTATCATAATTACCTCATTATTAATTATATTATCAAACAGGAAATTTATAAAAGGTAAAATTGATTTTAATTTATCAATGATTCCGCTATTTTGAACATTTCCCTGAATATTATGAATTGAGCGAGTAAACGTCTACGCGCTTAGTAACAATGGTGGAAATAACTTGATTATAGATGTGGGTAATTTAATATGTAACAATATCCATAATCACAAGTTATATGAGCCGTCATTGAATCACAACGACCATCCAATTATAGAAGAAAATACTGATAATTTGCTGGCACTAAAGACAGTTTTTTTTCAATAACGCAAATAGAGATTAAATAAACATGATTGATATTAAAAATCAATCTGAAGGAGTATTTAAATATCCATCTACACTTCCCTCTTAAACTTCAACTTAATATTTTGAAGAAGCTGTAAATTGCTGACAGCGTAATCCATTTCAATAATTTATAGGTTTAAAATGAAATATAAATGTTTAGCAATGAAGTTAACCAGACCCAGTGTCGGGAAAACAAACTCTCCTTAACTCAATGTGTTGGTTAAACGCATTCTGTTTTACTAATTGTGTGAATCATATTGTAAAAGTGGAAATGATCGAACGACCTTGACTTGATTTTGAATTTAGGAATGCAGTAGCAAAAATATAATTGTATTCCCCATTATACTCGTACTTGCAAGTTTCTGTTTCATTTTAAACAGATAAAATAAATAGTTTCAGCTTATTATTATAACATAACGTATACAAAACCTCTATTTCTGCGTTGCTGTAACTAAACCCGTCTATCTAATCTGCATACATTATCGTTGTACGTGTTTAAAAGAATACATTTTCTCTCCGGTTAAACTTAATGATGTTATTCTTACTGCGTACTTGTAGTATTCTTAAATTAACCACACAGGTGACAAAATTAGCAGTTTAGTTAGTACAGTCCTGAAAATACGAGGTTCACACAAATCGTGATGTTTGAAAACAAATCGTTAATGTATTAAGGAACTGCGCATTCTATTATAAACTACTTTGTATTTGCGTTTGTCAAATTCTTGAATAATTTACGCAGTTAAAAGTGATCAATGCCTCAGCAGCATTTTGGAAAACATATTTTTTTTAATAGTAGTGGTCCTATTAGCGTACCCTGGGTAACTCTTTTCCTTGAGTTTCTATAGAGCAACAATTTTGTTTTTGCATTCTCATTACGAGTCAGATAAAAGATAACTGCACGTTCTTACTCGACTATCTACAATCTAAGAACGAGTTGCACACTTTTTTTAATATTTTGTATGCATCACACAGTCGCTTGCATCTGCAAATTCTCAGTTAACGAAACTAGATTTCCGTGACCTAAATAATAAGAGGAAAGTCCTTGCGGGGTGAAACTGGGAGGTCAAACTAATAATTATAAGATTATCATCGGCTTCATCAAAATTCAAGTAGTTGGTACTAGTACAGGAAAATCTAGAAGTCATGGATACCAGTTTGGTAAGTACGAGGAAAACTTTTGAAAATTATTTTGCATATACACACACATAACCTCAGTGTACCTAGTCTTCTCGAGCGTAGTGTACTTTTATAGAGCTTTGTTTATATTTGGGTTCAATTTTGTACATATTGCAATTTTATGTTTTTTGTGCGACGTCTTATAAAACATAATCATCTGTTCCAATGAATATTTTTGTTTGCAAAAATGAATATTATCAACCGAAAAACCACAAAGTTTATACATAATTAACTACAGGTATAAAAACTATCTAAAGATCCTTTTTTATGCGAAAGAATCGACAGAAATCAGTCATTGAGCAAAGGTCAGTCTTAATCGTACTACTGCAAAAACTGATGTAACGAATTTCGCATTTTGACAATGGCTCAATAGAACAGCAGATCTAACTAAGATAACACTAAAATTCTTGTTGAAAAAATTAGTCTCGAGCATAATATGTAGTACCTAATGCTAAATTGGTGACCGAATTGTGATGATTTCACTGACTGACCCGAGATTGGATTGTCGTCACTTTTGCTTTTCATCAACTTTTTATTGTATTACGGGAGGCCCTGCCCTAAAAATGTAGAAGAAGAGTTACTTCGAGTAGTGAATGTAGACTTGGTCTCACTTTCAACTGAGTAACAGAATTACTAGTTGGTTTCTTAGTTAGCAACAGACATAACATGCAGAATGTATAATTTGATAAATCAGTGACCATTATTTATCAAGCGTTTATTGTTTGTCTGTCAAGTTTATCTCCATAATTTATGTCTTTTACATAATCTCAAGTATTCAAAGTATTACTCGAATTCACACTTAATTATTTAATTAATTTAAACATTATCATGTGCATCACCAGAATACAAAGTTTTTATGATTGAATTTCCGTCCCCTCTTTAGGCTTCCTCTTCTCTTTACAATTTTTCAGCAATTTGCAAAATTACCAGTAATTTATCTCTGATAACAATCTCCATTTTTGTTGAAGTTTTATTGTTTATGGGCAAAAAAGTTCAATCGTTTCATTTTGCCCTTGACCAGTGACACAGCGCTTGGAAATATTAATCAGTAAAAAGGAACAAACAGAGATTTTCTTGTTACCGCTATTTTATTTTAATAATTACAGTTCATATAAATCAAACTAGTAGAATGGATTTAGGCGCCTAGCTGGTGGCATTGTTTTCGGGAATCCCACACACCTTGAATATGTTAGCGATATTTTAATTTGGAGTCTACAATTATATTTCTAAGAAAAACTTTACTTGTTTTGCCTCTGACGTCGACTAAGGCCCACCGTGTGATGACATCGGGATAGACATCAGCTGGTTCTCTTAGCATGACGTGTACTGATGCAGATGCGTAGTTACTCATCTACAATGTTACTACAATTTGGCTTGCATCGTCATTTGATATATTTGTATACATCTTAGTCTACCACACTTTTGTTGAAAGTAATCAATGGATGTGATACTTTTTCATATAGTAAGTTGGCATTAAAACTAATTTACGGAATATGAGCTTAATTATAAACACATCAGAAATAACTAAAACTATTGCTATTTGTACAGAGTATGCAAATAAAGATCGTAGCAAGTGGCCTTTGCATGTAGAAAAAATTAAACGAAAAGTGTACATCGGGTCCGTTGATGTAAAACCTATCATAAAACTACTTAAATTAGAAAAAGTAGTACCAATAACAACAAATATCAGAAAGTTGAAACAACATAAGAAAATTACATAGTACTCTATTAAATCTCGTTTCGACAGTCAATATAATTTAAAAACAGAAGTAATTAGTGTCGCCAAAAATACTGTTATCTCGTCTATCGACTGTTATACGTATTATGTCAAACTTGTTTACAAACTGGGGTTAAGTCACTTGTACCAGTTGTACCGGCGACGTACTGTAAAAACTTGTGGTCATTGGACAAAGTATTTTGTATTCAATTTTGAGAAGGCGATGTTACATATAATATAGCTTTTGGTGTGTGCTTTTGATTATTAATCAGATTTTTTATCTTTTTCTTGAATACTAGTTTGCAATGGCTTGTCTTCAAACTGAATGTTTATTGTAAGTTCAGCTAAATTAATTTGATTGAATATCACACCTTAATATAGCTCTCTCAGACTATAGCTTTTCACGCTTACTTATGTTTTGCCTGTTCTAACAAATCCAAAAATATTAGCTTCTAAATGATCAAGTAGAGAACGTGCACAAAATGCTCTTTTCAATAACTTGTGCTTTAACAATATTGATAAAATTCCCAAAGAGGACAATCAAATTAAAACAAATTATTTTTAACGAGATGCTAAAGCAATTAACGACGTAGCCTTTTGGAAGACACCTGAGGCTGAACACGATATAAACCAATCAATTCCAAGTAATTATAAATAACATTTTACTTCACAACACCAAGCACAAGGATTAATTAATAAAAACAACTTATTAGTTCAATGTTACCGATTCATCGGTCAGCTTCGGACAAATCTTGCTTGCACATGTTTCGGACTATGACAAGTGACAGCTAATAACGGTGACCTGTCAACTGTCAACGTTAGAGCTTAAGTTAAATATTTATGACTACCCTCGACTATTTATCATATTAATTGAGGATTTGGTAATGCTCATAAGGATTATTTTAGAATACTTTTGAATTGTGTTTTGAGTGAAGTTGCCTAAGATATCTGGGTATTAAAAGTGGTATTTTTAAACTGAAGCTATGCCGATGGGAAAAGATTAGGTCAGATCTAGAGATGTGCCGTTGCCGGCAATATTGCCCAAGGTGGGAATTTAGGTGGAAATATTGCCGGCAATATTGCCGGGTGTGGAAATATTTGGGAATATTGCTTAATTTTAAGTCAAAGTGAGTGCGAAAACTATGTAACACACTTAAAATTAGCATTTACAGACCATGATCTACATTATATACAAAAAAAAACATTGTTTTGGGTAAAATTTCCAAAATTGCCGGCAATTTTTGGCAATATTCCCGGTATTTTACCGGCAATATTGCCCATTGTTGCCGAACACGACAGTAAATGTAAGAAATTATACATACATTTTAAGATTAGAATTGACGATCATTGTATATTTAATAAATATTGAATAAAAAAGGCATAAATTCGAATAATTTCTTTTAATGTTGTAGTTTAATCTAGTCAACGAACGCTCAAAGCATAGAGGGAAATTCTAGAAACACATTTTTTTACTACGTAACTTTGTTTGGACTAGTTAGGGGTGAACATATCAAAAGTCCCCCGTCTCTCGACCATGAGCTCTGGAAGGGGGGGGGGGGGTTGAAGGTATCATTTTTTGGTTTTTGCTTATATCTCGGAAAACCATGCGTTCTAGCAGCATAGCGTGTGTGAACAAAATCAAAACCTAAATAATTTTTCCGTAAGTTTTACTCAGTAAGCATTTCAATATCTTGTTAGTTTTCGAGGTATCCGCTTTTGAAAGTCTGTAATTTAGGGGAAAAAACATTTTTAGTTTTCGCATTTGGAAAGTTGTATTTGATATCGCCATAGATCCAGAAAGCAGTAGCAGTTGATTCAGACCCTCCCTTCACCACCTGCGATGAACAGCTGCATCTTGAGGTGACATTGAGAGTGTCTGAATGTGGATAAGTAGTTCTTAAATTCGGTGACTACCATCAAGCTTGATATCTCTTGTCTTCCTCCAGTGAGTGAGGAGTAAAAATTAGCTTAGAAACTCATTTTAAATTATACAAGGTACTTACAGACGGGGTAGGATTGTACTATGTAGGAGGAAATCCGCAACCATAAGAGATGCGGAAAAACTATCTTTAGAAACTTGAGTTCTTTTTTGATGTAAACAATTTTCGTATAGGTAGGTATTCATTTTTGGCCAGGTGTGAGTTGCCCACAAAAATACAGGGAGGAGTAGGTACTACAAAAAAGACTATGCGACTTTCCGAATGCAAAAAGGTAAAAATGGTTTTTCGAAAACTATACAAGATATCGAAATGGTTACTAAATAAAACTTATAGGAAATTAATTCAGCCTTTGTTTTGTTCATACAAACCATGCCGCTAGGAGGCATGGTTTCCAAGATATAAGAGAAAAACCAAAAAATGAAACAACCTCCCCACAGCTCAAGGGCAAGGGCTAATGGCGGGGACTTTTGATAATTATATTCACCTCCTAACTAGTTCAAACAAAGTAACGTAGTCCAAAATCGTGTTCCAAGAATTTCCCTTATAACTGTTTTCTGAGTGGGCTACTAGTTTTTCGTGCAAAATCACATAGCAAAAACATCGAGTATAAACAGTACCTACTACCTATACAATATGGAAATAAAAAAAAAGTATAAATCTCTATCAAAACTACAAATAACCAACAAAAATAACATTATTTTAATGCACTTGTTTCGGTAATTCTTACATAATCAGTAAATCACCGTTTAGAGTTAGAACTTAGTAGTTTATATAAGGCGGACTTAATGTCGCAACGCATTATCTACAGTAATATAAACTGCACCTGCAGAAATAATAAAATATACTGGTGTTATTTGACTGGCAACATTGGCAATATTGCCAAAGTTGCCGGCAATTTTGGTATTTTACCGGCAGCAGCAATATTGGGAATATTGCCGGCAGTGGGAATATTGCCATCCGGCACATCACTAGTCAGATCTACTTAATAAAGGAAACCTGAATAGAAAAACTAGAATGTTTAAGCATTGCCGAAATTTGTGAACATGAACATGACGTAACTTTACAAAAGAGTAGTGTCAATTACCATAGGAGGACAAATGCTGCCCTTATATCTATAGACGCCACTTTCACCATTCACATCAAACAATACATAATCAAAACCGAACTACCTTCATTCTCAACAAATACAATTTGCAACAACCAATCAGAGAGATTGCGAGTGCCAAAGTTATTGGCTTTTCCGCAACACGGCACAAACATGGCGGATTGGCGGCACGGACGCAAGTATTCGGCGAAAGCGCTCACAAGGACATGCGTACGCGCAGGGTTAACTGTGTCATTGACATCTGTACGGAATTTTAAAATTGTAGTATGGCTTTCGATCGATTTAAGTATTGGATTAAGTTTTTGGGTGAATTTTACTGGGTTCGTTACCTTTTACTTGATGATTAACTTTTGAATTATAAAGAGATGTTGTGGCTAAACGTTGAAATAAGCTGGTAGAATTAGCTTTACACATTTATCAAACTATTCAATACTTTATATACAAATAATAATAAAAAAAAAAACAAATCAAAGTGAGTGGATAGCCACTCACTTTGTTTCGTTTTTTTTTTTTAATTTTTTCTTTAAACTTATCTTCTGGATAGCCAGATGATAAGTTAAAAGAACGATCGAGGTTGAACTTAAATAAATTACAATAAGAACAGCCTAAAAAACAGAAATTCGAATTTCAATCAACGGTGTAGAAGTAGAACAACAATTTAGTTGCTAGCCCTAATAGAGCTGGCCAGCATAACATGGTTTATGAAGAGACGACATAAAATGAACACACAACCATCTTATATCCCCGACTACGGTAAATAAGCAGGACGCATAAATCTACTTCTGAGCTCCCGGTTGTTAGCTGATGCCTTAACTGCTAAGGAGCAACTAGCAAATCATACGCATGATTGAAATTAGCAAAGAGGCTCATATAAGACGGGTTAACAACCTCTGATTGGTTTTTATCAAGATAAAAAAGCAATATCTGGTCTTAATGCAAATTGTTTGCAAGACACCGGTACTGATTAAAGTTTCGTTGATGGACGTTGAATTTGTGAATATTTAGATGGCGCTAATGATAATACACTAAGGAAAAAAATACACATCATATGTGTAGACACGACACGGCTACTACGTTTTCTAGAAAACAATAAATACTGAGAAAAACAATTAGCTTCAGAAAATGACAGCAACATATTGGTAAAACTGACCAAGATGGAAATTATTTTGATACAGCATAAGTCTAAGCCCTAGATACTTCAGCAAAATCACTACCAGATACTAAAGAATAAGGTCAGTAGAAGCTACACAGAAAAAAACTAGTGTAAGGTCTCTTTGAATGCCAGATGATAGCAAAAGTAGCTACAAATATATTTCAAGAGTTTATTGCGGTTTTCCTCATAAATAAATAACATGGAGAATTTATGTTGTCGATGTGTTATTAAAGGCGATAATAACTGGACCTCATATTATTACGATGACAAATCAAAATTCAAAGAAAAATATAGAAAAAAAAACTCCTGCCCTTCTTGTTCCATACTTCACCATTACTCGTCATCTCAGTAGTCCCCCCTCTTTCCCTTAGTCGTCTTCCATACAGTCAATCCATAGTTTTTTCTTCTTGCCAAAATCATGCACAATCATATTCAAATGTATGGACAACTATTGGACTAATTAATTGAGAAATACTTGAATCAATGTTCGATGAATTCGCATCCAGTTTGATTGAAACATCGGGTGCGAAGCGGATTGCTATCGAAACCGGTATCAGACCGTTTGTTAGACTTTGTTTGTTGATTGAAACGTGTGAGTAATAACAACATCTGCAATGTCGGAGCGATTTTAGTAATATTTTCTTGATTAGGTGTAATTTTTTTATTAATGAACCTGTATACAACACTCCTGGTGTGAAATTTGGTTCCCAAGATTTCACTCTCTCTTTGGACTTTGGAGTAAATGAACATTATTCACCAATACCTCTTTAAGGTACGGTATAACTTAACATCAATTAAAGCAGTCGGAATAGGGGAAATCCAACAGTCGTTTGTATCAGCAAAAGATAAATGCAATACAGGATAATTTAAAACTGACAGCAACTTATTTTAAGACTGATAAGGAAAATTAAATTCATGTAGGGACACAGACGCAAAACCAGACGCCAGACAGAAGAAAAATAAAGATCAGGATTAAATCAACAGCCAAACAAATAATGCTATATATTATTTAGCGACACTAGTTTTCCTCACAAGCTCTACAAATTATTTCCATATGTGAAATGACCTACGTTAAGGACACCGACTGGAATAACACGTCACCGTGTTATACAATAGTTATTTACTGTTGAGGGCTTGTCACAATCAACCTATAACGTTATCACTGCTAAGGCACAGGCTTCCTCCTTGTGAAAGGAACTGGGTCTTAATAAAATACGCGGTCCAGTGCAGGTTGGTAGATGTCAAATAACTTCTTAGCTCTTTGACACTATACATTGATTTGTGGATTTCCTTCATCACCATCATTTACAGCATTGGAATCTCTTTTCAGAATTTGTATTTCTTGTAAACTGTAATTGTGGAGTCTGCAACACTAGAGCGCGCTACCTTGCTTCTAGGCAAACGAGCATGTTTATCGTTTACCATCGGGTGGAAACCCTGTCTAGTGATTTATTTATTATCATAACCAATGGGTTTTGTAGAAGACTTTGAGTATAAACTGGTCTTTTGGCCATATTCATATCAATAACAATTTCATTGATGGCCTTGTTCAACACTGCTGCTGTCGCTTTTGCATAACCCTTTCCTTAAACAGCGTTAAATATTAAATGTGATTGTCCGTTGTAAAAACCCGGTGCATGTGCATTAGGTATCCTTTTACATTTTAATTTTGCGTCGAATATTTTATGTTTGATGACTGTTTGTAGGTCAGTATTATGACCGTGAGAATGATCTGGTAATTGCAGTGACACAACAGTGATTTTTATTTCACACAAGACTTGTCTTTATTTCACTACAATTTTTATTTCTCTATGGTGACGTTTTGAGCAAAATTGAGCAAAAACACAAAATGTAATAATTTTCCTTACTTTTAAAATAAAAATCTTAACGTTGTATCATCACAAGTAATGATGATGATTTAATGATGAATTTAGAGTTCCAGGATTTTTTTTGTTGTTCGACAACTAAACCAATATTTCGTCTAAAAACTCCCTTTTCAGTAGAATTTGTATATTCCCGATTACGCGTTTCCGCTGTGTTGAGTCAATCAAAAGTGATTTAATTAATGCTCATATGTATTTATTCTGTTTTATATTTAGTGGGATGATGGCTTTTAGTGTTACTATGTATTTCAAACAGGTTTATTGTCAATAAATTAGCGGCTTATTTTGATTTATAATATTATCAGTGTTGTCATAGCTAGAATTTCTAAAATATTTTTTCTAATTATTGTCATTAACACCATTAACTGACTAATGTAAATGGGTACAATCAAAGAATTTATCAACCAATTTAGCTATTCTTATTACTTTGTCTAGATTTTCTTGGGATTCACTAAAAAGTATTATGAATTTTAATTAAAATAACACAGTTTACTACCAACCAGTACCAATACAAATTGCATCCTTAGGCTCAAAGTCTAGACCTCCTTAGCTATAATTTACAATGTTCCATTGAACCCAGTCTCATATCCATAGTTTCCTGTGCAAGGGGAATAACGACACTCTTGCGCAGATACAGAGAATGATTCACAACATGGCCGACATTTATCTCTAGTGCAAGTCTAATTCAATATTTACACTTGAAAACATTTTTGAATGGATTTAATGGATTAAAGAAGATCCTTCCGACTGAATGCGGTGCTCCCGACCACATCATGGTCCAATAGCTGGATTCTAGTATGTGTATTACTGGGAGTTTTAAAAACGCTATTTATGCCGCATTGAACAAGGTCACCCACTTTGCCCAAGTATTTTTTTATGAGATGTGCCATCGATTCCAAAGAAGTTAAATATCGATTAGAAGCTGTGATTAATTTTCAAAAGGTAGATTCATTGATAACATTACAGATTATGTAAAAGAGTAGTAAAGTGATAATGCAGTAGAGCTGTAGTATAATATAGGTACAATGTAATGTAACTGTAGGTATTAGCTTACTAATGGACAGTACAGTTGTTAGTCATCGGACGTGGAATTAACCGAGCAAGTCACTTGCAAATAAAAAAGTGTAGAATTAATTTTAATGTCGCGTTTTCCATTGTGTTTAAAGTCACTAATACATACTTTGAAGAGGGGGCAATATTATTGAGTAATATCATGATGATGAATTCAACAGGCTAAATAATGTACACTCGAGAGCAATGAATCCGGGTCACTTTAAGAATGTTAAAAATCTCGGAAACTAAAAATGATAGGTTATTGCAATAAATTGTATTTAATAGACAATGTAATACTCCTTAAATGAAAGTAAAAAAATATGAGTCACCATACATTTTATTAACACAAAATTACATAAAGAAAAAAACTGCTGATCTCTCCTTAAAACAAAAATAGGAAACATGAAATTTTTGAACTTTATTACGATTTTCTTGAATTTTAATACTTCGTATTGCCTCCTCGTGCTTCCATTACTGCGTTTACGCGGTTTGGCATGCTGTGTACCAAGTTCCTTATACGATTTTGGGGAATATTCTCCCATTCCTCTGTGAGAGCAATTTTGAGCTCACGAAGCGTGATTGGGGGAGGGTTTCGTTGTTTTACGCATCTGCCTAGCTCGTCCCAAGCATGCTCGATCGGGTTGATATCCGGGCTGCGCGCTGGCCACTCCATACGAGTAATGTTCATCTCTTGAAGGTAGTCATTCACAATCCTACCTGTATGAGCATTCTCACCTAAATTGACCATAAATGGACCAACGTGATCATTGAGGATTTCTTCCACATATCTTACGCTAGTTAAAGAGCCGTTTTCTATGATCACCAGCTCTGTGCGACTTTCAGAAGAAATTCCGGCCCACACAAGTACAGACCCACCACCGTAGGCTACTTTTTCTTCGATGCATGCTTGCTTGAATCTTTCCCCTGGTCTTCGATACACTCTGTGTCTTCCATCGTGCTTGTAGAGCATAAATTTTGATTCGTCGGAGAACATAACTTTTGACCAATCTTCAATACTCCAATTTACGTGGCTCTGGGCATATCTTAGTCTTGAAATACGATGCCCACGCTCCAGTTTAGGGCCGTTTGCAGGTCTAAGGGGTTTTAGGTTAGATTCAGTCACTTGGGTTACTTCCTCCGAGGCGTCGAAACTGATTGGTGAGTTCAGTTCCTGTGAGAAAGCGATTTCGAAGCATGGTGTTCACCAAGTATCGGTCTTCTCGTACTGTGGTACACCTGGTTCTGCCCGTTCCTGGTCTGCGTAGGTTAGAACCAGTTTCTTCGTAACGTCGGAGAACTCTTTGTACTGTTAACAGCGACACACCGACTGTCCTGGCTGTATCGCGCTGACTCCGGCCGGTTTCCAGCATTGTAAGTATTCTGGTGCATTCTTCAGGCGTAAGCGACATAATTTCAGCTTGAATAATGAATATAGAGCACTATCAACATGGTTTATGTACCCACATAAATGACAGATTACAAACAAAAGCAAAACCAAATGCTGTAATTTCGTAGTTCCATCTTCGAAAGTGGCCCTTTTTCAAATTTGATTTTTTTATGATATAACTTTACAATAACTAAGAAGTTTTAATACCTTCATTTAAGGAGTATTACATTGTCTATTAAATACAATTTATTGCATTAACCTAGCATTTTTAGTTTCCGAGATTTTTAGGATTCTTTAAGTGACCCGGATTCATTGCTCTCGAGTGTATTTTTAATAAAATGTTTGCTTGCTTAGAAATAGCATCATATGGATAACCATAGAAACAAAACATCATGTTTCCTATTAAAAATTAAGTAAACTTAAACTATAAAGCCTTCTACGCTAAAGGTCATCGCGGAATATTTTGGATTTTGGTGTATTATTTGTTTACCTGCAATAGGTACAAAGATCACACACAATGCGAGGTCTACTTCTAACGTCTGTGAATATGCCTTTCAAAGAAACATTTACAAAAATGTAATCACGATAATTCAACTAAAACCTGTGTTTTGCTGGATAAAGGTATCCACCAATTCACACTACAAGGACTGATCTATCTCTTTTTTCATCAATCAAATCCTTTTGATCTTCATAAAATACATCACCATCATTACCTTCAACTCCTTTCTCATTCACTTCAACTTTCATTAACAGAACACAATCAGTTTCATCGCACAACGTATGTTACATATGATCTATTGCTATTAGCTATTACCCCACATATTCAAGGCTGATAAAATTATCGTGAACCAGCTTTTGCCTGAGGCTTTAGCACACGGAGTCCTTTCGCGTTGACATCTTACATAAGGTCTTGTCATGACGGGGAAATAATGTTATATACTATGTGTCACATATCCTGTGCAAATAATTCCTTTAAATTAAGTTAATCGTTGAATAAGAAATGATAACTTTGAAGTGAAGCGTTCAAAAAAAAATTACAATGATAGATGAAGAGGTGTCAACGACGATATAATACTAGACTCCTAATAACAGGCGACCGATGCCTGTCAACACATTAGGCAAAAAAGTCTTATATTCGTCTCATTTCGACCAATCCTGTGAGCCGTAAACATACGTTGAGACAGAACAGACCTTGAGTTAACCAATCACAACGCAGTACCCCGTCCCCCTCGCTTACGTAGTACCTCAGCGAGTTCACAGAATAATTTTTGTTCCTTAGATCGTGCATGCGGAGTCTAGTATTATATCGTCGTTGAGAGGTGTCGATTTTAAAATAAAGTCCAGTTATTATACCTCTACTTATGGTGTAGTGACACAAAATAGAAGCAATAAATAAGAAACTAATTGACAGGTTACATTAGCGAACTCCATCACAAATCATTTCATCTATTTTAACATTTTAATATGTAGACTTTGCTGTAGACAACCAAAAGCATGATGAGAATGTCAAAGCCCAGCCCAAAAATATCTGACATAGTCTTGTCTTGTCTCAAATCATTAATCATACATAGCGTCTGTCACTTTCAATCTGAACAAAATGCTCTAAAAAGGGCACCTGACTTATAAACTTGAGAACAGGTTACTGATCATAATCAATTGTTTACACCGAGTAACTGTGGGTCAAGGGTAAAGGGAGGTCGTTCTGCGGAACATTTCTTAGGACTAGCGCTCTGAGAATTTTAAGGGCATCGATTGGATTTTTATTGTCTCCGATGTGTTATGGACAGTAAAATTGAATGATTCTTTTTATGAGATGTCTCGTAAAGAGAATGTAATAAAATCTTGAAATATGGTAATTACAGTTGTGGTAATTCCGATTTACTCTGAAATGACGATGACCAGTCTAATAAGTAATTATTGTTTTTGAGACTATTAAATTGAATTTCAATTTACTTCTATTTCCAACTATTTCTTTCTGTTGTTTCGCAGAAGTTTTGTCCATATCAATAACCATTTCCGAACATATCCTTATAAAAAGTTGTCTAGCTTTCCAAACATATTTTCGTCTTCAAAACAGTTACCATGTTACAAGGTTTGTTCTGATTGGTCATCGCTAAAATTAGGCTTATGTCATTAGACCACAATCAAACCGCATTAGGCATCCAGTCATTTCAGTTCACTGTCTTGCAATATTTTAACTTGTTTGTATTTAGACGTTTATGTTCAACTTATCTCTACGTTTTTAGACAGTGATAGATATGATTTCTGTCATTCATTGATTTAGGAAGATAGTTCCAGAATTACCTTTTTTTGGTAGATATCATGTACAATGTAGAACAGTTTATTTGCTGTTTGTAAGAGTCCCAACATTCCAATGTTTTATTTAACAGGAAACCTTACATAAGTACCATAAAAATAAATACCCCATACACAATGAGAGCAACATTCCCACCGACTAGGCGACGTGTGTAATTATATAGCTAATTTAGCTTGTTTAGATAATTAACTGTTAGCTCTAGTTGCCGAACCAAAATGGCCGGCCTGGTGTCATTTGGTAGCTTTTGATAATGTTGATGAAGCGTTTTATTTAGTGGAACACGCGTTTCTGTAGCCAGTATTTTTTGTCATCTCTTTGAAGTGATGCTTTATGTATGTATTATTTCTTTATAACTTTTCTCATTGCCTTGTTCTGGATTCAATTAATAATAAACAACACTTGATAAAGTTAGGAAGGAAGTGAATTCTAAGATGATGGCTAATTGGCTAGTAAAGATGTATGAATGACGATGATATATTGAACTGGCCGCTAAGAAATTGAGACTGGGGATAAATGAATCATCAGCCTATAGCAGTCTACTACTGGACATAGGACTCTTCAAAAGCACGCAATTTCACACATTTACTCGATAAATGAATATAATTGAAAAATACTTTTAACCTTACCAAGATCTATGCACTCGACTGCACAATATTTTAATAACCAGCATTTAGCACTGAAACGACACAATGAATTATAATGTCTCAGTTAAACAATGACTTACTTGTCGAACTAATTACACCAATTAAACAGTTAACAGCACGTTAAGCGGCAAAACGCCGACGGTTTAAAAGTTATTAGAGTATGCATACAAAACTGATGATATGCTTGTGTCATTGACTGATTGGAAAGTCACAAATGTTATTTGTAACGCTTGAATGGCTATAAAGATAATTTGACATACATATTTCAGTTACTTCTAAAGTATTGTTGATGAACGTGAAAAATTGCTTCTGATAGCAATAGCGGCAATGAATGGAGAATAGTTGGAAAGTGAAAGAGTTTAACAGAAGACAGGAAAAATAGTTACATCGATTCCCAAAATAACAATACTGCAATAAAATGCATAGTAGATAAACTGATAGAACAGCTTCATTAAAGAAATTGGAAAAAAATACGAAACTGAGCAATACAGATATAATGAGATCGAATTTTGTTTTGAACCAATTTAGTTTATCTTAGTTTTATAGAAATGCAACTTGAAACAAAAATTAATGCTCGAGAGACAGTTTTGATGATCAATATTATAATTTAAGGTAAGGCTGACGTAACTTCCAACTGTACAAATATTATATTTTACTACACATCCCATATTTAAAATTACTTTTATCAGTCTGTTCCTGCACGTTTTATAATCTCGTGTTTACTACTTTTATTTAATTCAGTTTGACACTTCAGTGGCTTTATTTCTCCACGCACTTGTGTTGATATATTAAATTCAAAAGAGTGGTTATCTTGTTATTGAAGTTTTTTCTTTCTTACTATGAGACGCATAAGCAGAACCATGTGTTGTATTATTTGCATCATTAAGATCACATGTTGGCAGTAATTATAGTGTATTGCGACGTGTGACTAGAGTAATGACAGGTTTGTCTTGTATTAAGTCGAGATTATAACCTTATCGTCTAGTGGCTTTACCCCCATTTTTGTCTGAAACTCAGACCTTTGTGGTCAGTAGTGCCTTTCTGAGAACCTTAAGTTTTTATTTTTTTTGTGTTGTTTAATGTCTTCAGTTTCTTTATCATTTTGTTTCTTACTTCAATAAATGTTTGTATTACTTCCTCTTTCTTGATTATTTGAACGACTTTGATGTCATTGGATTAGGGAATGATAACATAAAGATAAGCTATATTTCTAGTGCTATCAATAAAATCTATGTATCTATGTATCATCATCGTAATGGTCTTAGAATGAGACTCAATATTGTGTACATGTGTACCGGTACCTAGTTAATGATGAATGACAACTTGCTGTTACAGCAGTAAAGTAGTTGTTATTGCTCCTTTGATTGCCTTTACGATCGTAGATCAATTTTGATCTAGCCGTGAATTTAAAGTCAGAATCATTCAAGGCAATGTTTGTTATGGCTACGTCAGTAAACAGCCGTGTCTAAGTCTGCGCGAATCACAAAAACCGTCCATAGAAATCAGAGAAAAAACTAACTGAACCAAGGCTATTGATTCTTTAAGATTAAATACTGATTAATGAAAACGTCCCTGTCCTTTGCGACCTTAAACTGAATAGCCACTTCAGCTAATAACTGTCACACCATGTTTCCATTCAACCCTGTTTATTTTCCATTGATTATTGATACAACACTATCAGTAGTTGCTCAATTGTATTATCTAAACCTACAACGTGTTTGTTGTTCCATTTTCACTCTTAATGTGAAGACATAAGAGTCAGTCATTTAGAAACATCGGTTTAATAGCAGCTCTCATTGACAACTTGTAGCTATTAAAGCAGGCGTAGACGAATTGATTACTACCATATACGATGCTCTTTAACATTACGTTTATTACCGTTTGATATTACGAGAAAATTCGTGAGGACGTGATGATCCTACGTTTCCTTAAGTCGTAAATAAACAAAGCGACTCGATTTTCGTACCATAAAACTAAATCCTTAGATGCAATCCAAACGTGTCACAAGATCCAGGACACTAGTTCACAAACACAGTCCACACCAATTGTTTGTAATTGGTGACCACTGATTATTTACTCACAAAAACACGTGGCGTTACAATTTAGTGCGACACAGCGCGTGCGCTCGCGGCGGCGTTTACAGTGACACTGACAGTCTCACGCTATGGTCGTGGATCAGCTCGCGCAGACTTATCACTGTAATCAGGTATGTAGCAGGTAAATTGCCTCTGAAAATATATATAGATGTGTGATGCAATCGCCTTGCCTGTTCTTTACCATCCTTCTGGGAACATGATGTACTGTTTCATTTGATTTTGTTTATATTCGTTTTGAGGTGGAAGCCAAAACAGATGCCAAAAGTGTTCGTGCATTGAATGGAATGAAATGGAAAGTTGAACCAGTAAGGAGTGATGAAGGCATCACTGCGAGGCCTATTACAAAAGAAAATGAATGAGATATTATAAAAGCAGAAATAAAAGCAATGAGAGGTTTTAACTTTAGTGATAATAAAAATGTAACGACGTTTCAATTGTTTTGTTTTTTTAACGACCTTAATTTATTGATGCAGCAATAATATTCTCCACACCCAATGTTGCATACGAGATAAACTTCTATAAATGTGTGTTGTTCATACATGTCTGTCTATCCAAGGATATCATTATCCACGTCAAACCAAACAAGGACTTGACTACGTCACAAAACAACGGTTTATCGGGAGTCTGTGTTTCCCCTGCAGCAAATGTGCTATCATTACTTGTATTTATAGCATTTGGTACTTAATCGAGTTTTTTGTATGACGCTTTCTGTCTGGTAGGTTAGATTCCTATGTTTCCTGTTTTATTGCATATTCTATACATGTTACATCTTCGCATTACTTTGAATTTTTAAATGTGTTTCCATATCACAGAATTATGTTAGATGCTCTTTTTGTTTTTTGATTTCCCTTTTCCCGTAACGCGGGGAAGGCTTCCCAAAAAAGAGTTTTCATAAAAAAATATCAAACCCATTATACTAAAACCACATTTAAAACGATGTCTATAAATTACTGCTCTGTTTGTTTTTCAGACATACTTAGTAAACACAATAGCTAACTGCTTAATCATCACCCCGAACCAGATGTGCGTTACGGGACAACGAAAGAATTCAACATGCATTTGTCAGAGATTAGACAAATAGACACCAATTACAACGACACAATACGATGATCAAATGACATGGTGTAACCTTAAGATTATGATTGTTCCTATTAAACAGTAGTACGAGAAGCAATAAGAAGTTAATAACACATCATCGTAGTCCCACAACGCGAAGACCTTACGAACCCAAAACGATCAAGCGCTCAAACATCCATTATCTCAATTGTTTCAATACGATGCGCGTGCGACGCTGTCCTCGCGTGTCGTCGGCGATCATTAAGGCGAGAACACACGAGCTCAACGATTCATAACTTGAGAGGAGATGATAACGTAGTACTGTAAAAAAATCCTAGTGTGTATCCCTGTTCGGGCGCCAGTTTTAAAATAATAATTTGGGAAGAAAAAATATTTATTAGAAAAGAACACAGTCATAATAAGCAAATGTCGCCAAGGCAAGGTGACCATCTTTAGATGTGAAGCTGCTGGTGTACAACAAAAAGGGGAATAAACCAATGGCGATTGCATTTGAGAGTCCAAAATGTTAAACCTAGTGTTTTCACAGAGCATAACAACCATCATGCCAATAAAACTCAATTGTTTTAGTACAATGCTCGTGCGCACGGCAATAGTTTAATGCTCGCGTGACGGCCATTGATCATAACCATTAGGGCTCTTGGCCGATTTAATCGTTATGATGGTTTTATAGGAACTGTAGTAAGAACTATTTGATCATCACCATCCACACTTCAATGTTTTCCACTTACTGTACTCACTATGTCCTGCCTTCTATTTTGACCAACTGACGACCCTCAGAACATAGGTAATCAATCTAATCTCTGCTGTCGTGGAAAAAACGAAGTTTAGGGGAATATTTTTAAAGGATATCGTGCCCGTTATACAAAAAGAAAGAAGCTTCTATATTCTTGGCCATCCCACCCTTCCGTACAAATCGTTTGCCCATACTTTCATCATGCACATTGCACACAGCTATGGAGTGGACTCTCTACCGTGGTGTTAGTTTATTGGTAGCTACAACCTTGGGGTCTTTTTGTCAGTGAATAAGTTACTTCCAGGGAAGCATGCTTCGCCGTCTACCACATCATCACTTACCAGCTAAATAAAAAAAGTCTAAAAGGAGATTGAAATACTCGTAAGATCAAACATCGTTATTTATTTTGTAATCTAAGAGACCACGTTTTCCCCACCTGATTCATACAACTTTCGATAACTACCTGGTTTATTCCGCTACTAGACAACAAAACAATAAAAAACCGAACCGATCAGAATCGGCCGTAATAAAAAGATATATTTATATTTAGGTATCATAATTAATTCGTGTATTACAGCTGTGATATTATTTTTCTGTTGGTCATCCGATGACATCATCGAAATACGATCAAGACTTGTAACAATATACCGTTAAGTGTTTCGTTGTCACTTTTAAGGCTCTAAAGTGCGTGACACTGAGATGTATTGGGTCACCTTTAATTCAGGTAGGCACAGTACACTCAAAGTCAGTAGTTACAAAACGACCGTTAATTAAGCTGGGAATTCACTAGCTAGAAAGACATTCCCGTGGGCAGTTTGTACGGGCAGGTCTGTCGCCAAAATTCGCTCCACAGCCTCATCAGAAATGAGATCACGCGGTCGAGGAACGGGCCAGAATAACTGTGACGGTCCTACTACACTAATTGTCAGACCAAAAATTGCGTGGTCCGGCGGGCATGCCTGCAGACTTCCCCGTGGACATGTCCGAGAAGTGAATTCCCCGCTGACGAATTTCTTTGTTTTCATTTTCTAGCCAGTTTTTGGTCTGACTATTATTACAGACCTGTAGATTATTGTTTCTTTTTTCCTATGAATGTTATTGGGAAAAAAACTATAACAGAACATCTGCATGTAAGAGACGTTGCTTTTAGACACTGACCTGAAAAGCCAGTTTAATTCTCACTATCAAGGAAAAATCTTCACCTTTTTAATAAAATAAGCGATAGACATAATTTTAATACTAGAAATAAAGATAAAATTGATCAACCTTATTTTAGATTGTCTAAAGTTCAAAAGTCTTTTATGGGGTACTGTGTTAAATGTTACAATAAAATACCTAACGAAATTTTAACTCTAAATGAAAGAAAATTTAAAAGCTATATAAAAAACACACTTAGTAAACAAGCATATTATAAATTAGAAGATTATATCCAAGATAAAAATGTTTGGAAACATGCTGGTCCTGCTTCATAGTACAATGTAGGGATTAAACGAAATCAAGCTGGTTGAAATTTGAATGCTCACACACTTATATTTATAAATTTTGTAATTGCAATATTTTTGTGAAAATGTGAACACCATGTACCTTTTTGCTTTTTTTATTTTTCCCATTAATTTATTTTTATATTTTTAGTCTAGATTTTCAAGGTACATTGATTTCACATTCTTTGTTTCAAATGATGTTATAAAAATATTGTAAAACATTTTTAAAAAGAGTAAGTATGGAGTTTCTTGCCCATTCTTCTTCATACAACCTACCTTAGCGAATGGGTGTAGATTCAATCCCATCCCATCCCATTTCCTTAATTTTAAAAATCGACGTTTAAAAGTGCCTCTTTGATGGCCTAATTGAAATAAATGATTTGACTTTGACTTTGACTTTGACTTTGACACGAAAACCATTGACACATTTTCTGAAAGATGTGTGATGTGATGAAGAAGACAGAAATGCTGCATACCGATGATCCACTGATCATTGCCAATAATCAGAGATAAATTAGAGATCATTATGGGCTACCAACTTAGATCAAACAATACTTTTTTTTTTTTTTTTTTTTTTAGCGTGGTAAAATCATCAAATGAGTCCTCCAACCCCGGGCAGGGCGGGAGGGACTGTCAGACTTCTACTGACTAAAATCCACGGTGTCCTTCATAGCCTGTTAAGTTCCGGGGTTACGGTTAGGGAATAATCCCGCGACCCCGGCAGGCTTTGGCCCTCTGAGAGGGGGGCCCCGTCATTATGCTGACGCTCTTTGAGGCGCGCGTGGGACACAACGCGCCGTCGACCCGGGCATGGTCCTTGGTCGGGCAGCGAGTTGCCCTTTACTCGCTGCCCGCATGCCCGCGCCTACGGTGGCCGGAGATCATCAAGCGACGTCCGTCGCCGTGGGCGCCTACCACTGCGGCTGGGGCGGAGGGAGGACGCTGTCCTCTCTCGCTCGCGGCCTGCCTCCTCCTTTACGAGCATTACTGCCTCGCAGAAGGAGCTGACCGCTTCCCACTCCGTCTCGCCCCGCAGCATGGCCGCAACCAATGCCGGGCGCGAGAGGTCTCCGCCTATCGCAGCCGTGAGGACACGTCGGTGCTCCGCCCAAGCTGGGCAGTCTTGCACCGTATGCTCCACCGTGTCCTCCGGGCGATCTTCGCAGTGGTGACACCCAGGCGTCTCCTCCTTTCGCATCAGACACAGGTACCTCCCGAAACTTCCGTGTCCGGTGAGGACCTGCGTCAAGCGGTAGGTCAGGACGCCATGACTTCTCTCCAACCACTCCTCAAAGAGGGGTCTTACCGCCGCAATTGCGGCGTGCCCGGCCGTCGGTCGCGACAGTCGTTCCTTCCATACTGCCCTGAGATCGCGCCGGAGGTCTTCGCGCCGCGCCTCGACTTCGCGAGGCAGCGGGGTCACGCCCCGGCGCTGCGCCTCCACGCGCCACTCATAGACGCGCTGGAGGGCAGTCGCCTCCAGATCCCAAGGCAGCAATCCGGCAAGCAGGTTGGCCGATTCGCCGGCAATCGTGCGGTATCCCCGGATCATTCGGATAGCCATGACCCTCTGGCATGCGACCAGCTTCTGTGGTCGCGTCCGGATGCTCAGGGCCCACACAGGGGCCCCGTAGAGGGCCATGGACCGCACGACACCAGCGTACAGCCTACGGCAGGAAGCGTTTGGCCCGCTGAGATTGGGCAGGAGTCGCCTGAGGGCGGCTGCTGCACGGTTCAGCTTTGGGGCCAAACTCAAGAAATGCTCCTTGAAGTTCCACCGGCTGTCGAGGACGAGTCCCAGGTACTTCATCGTCCTCTTGACGCCGATTGGAACTCCTTCCACCGTAATGCTGTAACTCGACTGTGGCACGTTACGGCTGCCATGAAAACACATGGCCTCCGTCTTGTGCAGCGCCACGTCGAGTCCCAACCGCCGGATCCTCTGAACGACTGTCGCGACCGCTTCCGTCGCCACGTCGGCCGCCGCCTGGTGCGACTCTCCCTGTGCAAGGACGAGCGTGTCGTCAGCGTAACAAATTACGCTGACGCCGTCAGGGAGGTCGCTGCGCAGCACCCAGTCGTATCCGATGTTCCACAAGGGCGGTCCCAGAACCGAACCCTGTGGAACACCGCACGACATCTCTCGCCGGTTCCACTCTCCCCGGTGACCGGGGTAGATGACGGCTCTGTCCGTCAGGTAGTCCTCGACCATTCGGCGGAGGTAGGTCGGCACCCGGTGATACCGGAGTGCCTCCCTGATGCAACTCCAGGGCAGGGTGTTGAAGGCATTGGTGATGTCCAGAGACACCGCCAAGACGACCCTGCCCCGGGCCACTGCATCCCCCGTCGTGAGGGCTCTCACGCGCATGATTGCGTCCACCGTCGAGCGCCCCCTGCGGAAGCCGAACTGGCTCTCCGACAGGTTCGGGCCCACTCGATTCAGGTGCCCGGCGAGGCGGTCTGCAATGACTCTCTCAAAGAGCTTGCCCACCTCGTCGAGCAGCACAATGGGCCGGAATGCGGACGGAGAGTCCGCAGGGCGCCCGGACTTCTGGATCAGGACCAGTTTCCCCGTCTTCCAAGGAAGCGGGAACCGGCCCCTCTCCAGGCACGCGCTTAAGAGCCCCCCTAGTCGAGGCCCGAGAGTCCCGAAGGCCAGGACCCAGGCTTTTCCTGGCAGGCCGTCGGGTCCTGGGGCGGTATTTTTGGCTTTGAGCCGTTGTACCGCCACTCTCAGGTCTACCTCGGTCACCTCTGGAGCGTCGTAGACATCGTCGTCGCTGTGGTCCGCGTTCGCGTCAGCTTCCTCCTCAGATTCCGTCGGAGACGGAGCCATGGGCGGGGGAGCATGGTCCCCTCGCGAAGGGAACAGGGCGCTCACCACGTCCTCCACGAACTGAGGCCGGAGACTCTGCGTCAACGGGGGAGCCCAGGGGCGGAGCTTTTCTCTCACCCACTTGTAGGGGCGGCCCCATGGGTCCCCGTCCAGAGTCCCCAGCATCTCCTCGCGGGCCAATTCCTTGGCCCGCCAGATCGCGTCGCGGAGGGCGGCCTTCGCTGCCCTGTAGCCCTCGTGTAGCTCTGCCTCTACAGTCGCCGCATCCGGAGGTCGGGTGCGGCGCCTGCGGAATCTGGTGTACCGGCGGCGCGCAGCAACGCACGCTTCGCGCAGCGCTGCTAACTCGCTTGACCACCAGTACAGCTGACGCCGGGCGCGTCCTTGCCGGACCCGGGGCATGGCCACGTCGCAGATCTCCGACATGGCCTCCCGGAACCACTCAGCCTCGTCGTCTATGTTGGCAGGCCTGTCCGGTGGTGACACCCAGGCCTGCACGATCGAGGCTTCCAGGAATAGCTCCCGGTCCAGCTGCTTCAGCGCCCATCGCGGACCACTTAGGTTCCGTCCACTTGAGACCGGCGCGTCTGAGGTCTGGGCGGAGACGTCGAACCGGATATACCGGTGGTCGGAATAGGTCTCCACCTCCTCCACAACGCGCCAGCCAGTGACGCGCGGTGACAGGCTGGGGGTGGCGAACGTAAGGTCCACCACCGACTCGCCCATGTACCGCACGCACGTGGGGACGGAACCCCGGTTCTCAATCACCAGGCCATGCGCACGGGCCCAGCGCTCGAGCTTCCTGCCCCGCGAATAGTCCGTGTTCCGGGAACCCCAAGCCGGACTTTTGGCATTGAAGTCCCCCAGGACAAGCGCGGGGAGGGAACCGAGGGCGACGACGATGTCTCCCAGCTCCTCTAGGGAGTCGTGGAACTCGGCGATAGATCGGCTCGGGGAGAAGTAAACGCCTACCACGGCGATCTCCCCGAACCGGGCTGCGACAATCCCGTGCCCTCTCTCGACACGATCGAGGGGCGGGGTACCGGCGGCGGCCGACGAAATTAGGGTCACCGAGCCGTCCAGGTCCGCAACCCAGTCATTCCTGGGCAGGACAAAGTACGGCTCGGAGACCACGGCGACGTTGATCAACCACTGCGCCATGCTCTGGAGCAAAAGATCCTGAGCAGCGGCGCAGTGGTTGATGTTCGCCTGGAGGAAGCGCAATGGAGACATTAATCTGAATCCATTGCGTCCTCCTCCAGGGCCCTCCTCGAGGGCGTGGCCACGGCGGCGGCGGCGGCGGCGGCGGGAGCGGCGGCAGCGGCGGCGGGAGTGGCGGTGACGGCGGCGGCAGAGGGCTTACCTCTGCCCCTGGCCTTGGTGGGTGGGGCACAGGACCTGCCCCCAGCCCGGTGATCGGCCGGCTTGCCAGCCGCCGCACATACGAAGCAGTGCGGCGGGGCAGAGCACGAGCCGGCCTTGTGACCGGGCTGGCCGCAGCGGAAGCACCTGTCGCTGCGGTCTACCTCCGAGGTGCACACGCACGCCGCGTGGTTGCCCACTTGGCAGCGGAAGCACCTCATCGGTCTGGGCTCCAGGACCTTTACCTGGGCAGCCACCCAACCAACCAGGAGCCTTCGGCCCTCCTGCAATTTTTTGGCCGCCGACACGGGGCAGCTTACCGTAACGGTATGCAACCCCGCGAAGCCAGGACGGAGGGCGCCCGCCCTCACCTGATCAGGAGGGCACCCCCCAGTCCTGGCCACGGCAGCCACTACGTCCTCCGCCGTCACAGAGTCGTCCAGACCCAATATGCGCACGTCTGCGCGCTTGGTGGGCCTGGACACTCGGGCCTCCTCCGCGTTTAAGGACGCTCTGAGCCTTTCGGCTAGAGCGTCAGCGGCAGGGCCACTGGCCGCGCCCGGGAGCTCCAGCATCCGAGCTCCCGTTGCGGTGACCCGTAGTCGGAGGCCCCCGGCGATGCCGAGCTCCGCGAGGTTCACCGCCTCCCGCGCCTTGGTAAGCACGTCGCGGTAGGACACGCCCCTCTTGACCGCGTCCGGCTGCAGTGTTATTACCACAGCCGCGGTCTTTGGGGCGCGCAACCGCGCCGCGACGTCGCGCTCCTTTTTCCGCCGCCGTCTCTCTCTCCGCCTCGAGGACCTGGCCGTGTTGGCAGCCTTCCTCTTCTCCCCGGCCACTTGCCATTCGGCGCTGGCCGGGGGGGTCTTAGGAGGAGGCTGCTGGGACGGCTGGTTCTCGGCCTGGGCCTTCTTTTTCTTGGCCTGCTTCGGCCCCACAGGTGTCGGGGTCGGAGGCGTCTTAGATGGGCCCGCCTGGCCAGGCTTGGCCGGGGCCGTCTTTGCCCTCGCAGGCGCCGCCGCCACCGGGGCCGCTTTCGCCTGAGGCAGCTTCGTCGTTGGAGGAGGCTTCGACGCAGCCGCAGCCGCGTACGAGGCTGCCAGCGGGGGTCGAAGCACGCGGCTCTCCAATACGGAGAACCGCTGCTGGAAGGCGGCCAGCTCCTGTCGCACCAGAGTCAGCACTGCGTTCTCCTCTGGTGCGGGCCGGCCTTTCTCCTTAGCATTCCCCGCCTTCGCACTCCCTGTCGGAGCCTCCCGACGGCCAGCCGCCCGTAGGCCAGCCAGGTCTGACCTGAGAGCGGCGTTCTCCTTCTGGAGCTCCCTCATGGCGGCAGTCAAGCGGGTGACCTCCGACCGCAGTTCGGACATATCGTCCCTTGCAGCCGGAGCCCCGCCGTGAATCCGCGTGGCCGCCATGATCAAGGCCGTGGCTTCGCCAATCGCACCCTCCTTGCTGCTCTTTTTCCTCTTAAGAGCGACTGTGCGGATGGCGGCTTCCACAGCCTCTGCCAGTTTGGCCTCGTTCGAGGCCAAACCGGTGTTGGGCTCTCCAGAGGAGGGTCCCCTTCCTGAGGACTTGCCTCGGCCTTTACCCCGCACGCTCGTGGGGATCTTACGGGCCGAGACAAACCCTTCCTCAGACGACGAGATGTCTTCGCGGGGGCGCTTCAGGAACTCCGACCTCCTGTTTGCGCCCCCCTCGTCGCTCTTTGCTGCGCTTCCAGAGACTATGCTCCGGAAGCTCACGGCGTCTGATGCCGAGTCGGACTCCGACTCAAGCACCATCGCCCCCTTCCTCCCCTTCCTCGGAGCGGCACTCTGTGCCCGCTCGGTGTTCGGTGCCAGTGAGTCGGACGTACTGGACAAGTCCAGTGACTCCTCCTCACGGGCACGTGAGCCTCCCTGGCTCAATGCGGCGACTGCCGGAGCAAAAACGGGATAAAAGTGATTATTGTCCCCCCCAGAATACGAAGGGACAGACCGGCCGGAGCCGGTGCGGGATTCTCCAGCTGAGCTGGTACCCGCCTGGGGTAGTGATTCTTTTAAGCACTTTTCCATATTGTTTTTTCACTTTTTTAAAGAGGTGAGTTCCTCTGTCCCTACTACCCATTTTCCCTCCCCGGTTCACTTCACGGTTACGTCTAAGGATTAGACGCGTACCGGAAGTGAACCTTTCCCCCCCCTTTCCCCGGTGTATCCCTCTTGGTTTTGGTTTCTCCCTCTGAGCGCAGATGCCCAGAGATCATTGAAACCACAAGCCCCACCACGACGACAACGTGGAGATACGACGGTGGGGTGGAGATACGACGGTGGGGATCAAACAATACTTAGGACTAGCAAATCAAAATTCAAACCACATGAAAACGAGAACAAAGCTTGACTTTGATTTAGTAACCGACCTATCGTAAAACAATTTGATAACTATAAAACATGTACTGAAGTCCAATAAGCATAAAATATCAATTGGAATTCACCATGCTATATGGCCCGATTTGCACCAGAGCGGAGCGGTGGTCACGCTCACGTCTGAACAAGATTAAAGTTATGTTTGAGAAGCGTTATGGATTTCAACTAATGTGATATGTCGATTCTTGACCCCATGGTTTGAGGCCTAACTCTCAGGACACCTAAATAAGTACGATTAAGCATACCACAACCTTCTAGTAGGGGAACCTGCCAAATAGCAAACAAAAAAAAAAAGATCACCGCACGTGTCAGGTTCGCTCCGCTTCGATTGAAGCCAGGCCTTACATAAGATAAGTATAATAATATTTTTTTTTTATAATATTTATTTAGAAAATAAAAAACTCAGGTTACAAAAACTCTGTGTTCGATAACGACTGCATTAGTAAAATACTGTGTCGCAGTCATTAACGCCCACCGCCACAAGTTATGACAATTAGCAAGACAGAAATCTAAATTTAAGAAAGAATACAAAAAATAAAATAAAAATCCAAATCAAAATTAAAGTAGAATAAAAAACAAAATAAAATAAACAAAATTAAAAACAAAATCAAATCAAAATTAAATAAAAATCAAAATTGAAAACAAAATCAAATCAAAATAAAAAACAGAAGTAAAATTAAAATCAAATCATAATTAAAGTTAAAATAAAAT
Source organism: Agrotis clavis (assembly GCA_954870645.1). NCBI lineage: Eukaryota > Metazoa > Arthropoda > Insecta > Lepidoptera > Noctuidae > Agrotis > Agrotis clavis. The sequence continues at coordinate 1,547,329 of OX940943.1, read as the reverse complement.
CAAAATGAAAATTAAACACTTGAAATTATTCTACTACGAAGCAACAAATTTTCACTGCAGGTATGTGACATTGTGTGTGTGTGGCAGATTTTGTAGTTTTGTATGTGGAATGTATGTGTATGAATGAAGTGTGTAAAGTAGCTGTTTGAAGGAGGAGTGTAAGTGTGTGTTTGCGTATGGATGGGAGAGAGGTGTATGTATGTGAGTGTAAGTGTGTGCATGGAGTGTGAGTTTGCGCATGTTATGTATTATTTAGGGGAGATGAATTTAAATTCTAACATATGTTTCTAGTTCTTCATAGGAAAGAGTATGAAGCCATTTATCCGTGGTTTCTCGACATTCTCGCAAGGTCATTGAGTATATATTTTTCTGTTTATTTACTCGATTATATAAAGTGGAGCTAAGAAAATAATATTGCCGCCGAACAGCTTGGACTCTGGCATATTCCACCCGGCAGACTCTGTCAGATCTGCGTTTTTGGGTAACAACAGCAGGATCGAAGGGAAGGTCTAAGTGTTTACGCTGTACTACAGCAAGAAGAAATGCGTGTCTGACTCTTGGTAGCTCGCAAAGAGTGTACAATTCCTGTGTTGGAAATAGGACAGGTTTGTGAGTCATGACTTTTAACACTGCCCTCTGAGCTCTTTCTAGACGGAGCATTAAGCACTTCCCAGCTCCACCCCAGGCCGCAATACAATATCTTAGGATCGAATGTGCAAGAGCGAAGTATACTGTTCGTAGTGTCCGAAAATCAGCGGATGTTCGTAGGTTTTTAAATATAAATATCAATTTTCTGACCCTGGAAACCAGAGCCTCAATTTGTTCCTTCCAAGTCAGCGTACTATCAATTATAACCCCCAAATATTTAAGACTATTAGTGCGTGTAATTTGGGCACAACCGGTGCAATCAGTCGATATAAACCCGCATTTGTGCGCTGTCAGAGTGTAGGGCGCCGGAGGTTGGGAGGTTTTACTTGGAGCGAATGTAATAAACTTTGTTTTTTCTACATTAAGGGTAAGCAGGTTTCCATTTAGCCATTTCATTGCAACAAGTAAGGAGGACTCTGCGTATGAGAGGGCCTCGGACCAGGTTTTACCATGAACAAGAATGACGGTATCGTCCGCGTAGGTTATAATTTTCGCGTTAGTTAGAGTCAGGTCACATAGGTCATTAATGTAAATAAGAAACAGGGTAGGTCCAAGTACACTACCCTGCGGGACTCCGTAAGTTAAAAATTGCGGCCTGCTAACGAAATTTCCTATCTTTACGGTTTGCGAACGCTCACTAAGGTAACTCTTAAAAATGTCAAGACACACTCCCCTAACACCAATCCGCTCCAACTTTCCAATCAAGAGGGGAACAGAGACTGTGTCAAAAGCTTTTGAAAGGTCTAGAAAAATGCCTAATGTTTTGAGTTTATTGTTTATATTTTTTGCTATAGTTTCAGTTACTTCTAACACGGCATCTTCTGTACTTTTACCTGACCGAAAACCGTATTGATTCGCTGAGATTATATTCTGTGAGTTAAGGTAATTAATTAGTCGACTATTAATAATTTTTTCTAAGGCTTTGGACAAAATGGTAAGAACAGATATAGGTCTGTAGTTGTTAACACAGCCCCTGTCCCCACTCTTGTAGATGGGATGTACAAGTGCTCTTTTAAAGACAGCCGGGAACACTCCTGAAGTGAGGACAAGGTTAAAAATGTGCGAAATAATAGGGATTAGGGTGTCACGGGCTGCCTTGATTAGTGTTGCAGAAATGCCGTCCCAACCCACTGCGCAATTGGACCTGAGGCTGAGGATAATATTTTCAATCTCTTCACAGTCAGTTGAGAGAATGGCCATGGAATTAGGATAGGCGCCGTTGTCAGAGGAGTGCGTACAGTGTGCAGTAGTTATTTTTGACGCAAGGGTCTTCCCTATATTTGCAAAGAAGTCATTTACCTCTTCCACAGAATCTGAAGGATCCTGAGCAACTGATAAAAGTTCAGTAGCAGATGATTTGTTGGTTTGAAGATTAGATATTGACTTAATTAGATTCCATGTAGCCTTAGGATTTCTACGATGTCTCTCAAACTCAATCCGTTCGTATTCGCGTTTACTTTTTTTAAGCAAATTGTTGCAGAAGTTCCTGTACCTCTTGAATGTAACTTGTAGTATACTATTATTGAAAGTATAACTTTTTACAACAAAGATTCCATAGAGACTTTTCGATTTCGTTTTGTGATGCCGTACGTTGCACCATTTCTCAGAAGCTGCTGATGAAATAAAAGCAACTCATCAGCTTTAAGGATAAGCGATAAAAAATATTTCAGATGAGGATGGATGTTTATGGAAAGTTAAGTATAAGTATAAGTCAAGTAGAAAAAGCGAAGAAGTTAAATGAAGGCGGTGTATAACACCGAACAGTTAAAACAAACACGAGCAGATTTAAAACTGTTATTTATTAGTATAATTCTTGCATCATCAAATTCAGTATTAGAAATATACATATTTGTTCAACGTGCATTTATAAATTCAGTTAAGAATGAAGAATTAAATGCTGTATCAAATCCTTTGGAAAGATTTTCAACATATGCAGCATACGTTCCGACAAAATTCATTAGCAGTAAAATAATCAAGATATAATATTGACACTGACCAGTACGATTGACACCATATTAATACCCATAGGTCCATAGATATACGTCATGCATGGTTACACGTGGAACCATTCTAAACCGCACATTGGTTAATAACTTATATTTATATGATCATAATATCACTATACATTGATCTAGGATTTGCTAGCAAGGCTAAGTACCTCGTGACCTGAGGTATGAAGGCACAATTATTGAGAAGTATATTAAATGAATATGTAATCGTCTAAATGGCCCTAAAGTTCTAGGTGCAAAGTGGGGAAATTCGCATATGGTTCTGTGACATGGTAGAGTTGCCATCTTGGATGAGCAAAAGGTAGCATAATATGGTGGAAATGTTGTATTAAATGAAATGTTGAGATATAAATATATAATTATAAACTGACCGTAAATCGAAAAACGAATCGAATATATAACAAATAACTTTAAGTCATAGACGGAGGTCGAGATACATTTGTAGAGGACTCGAAGATTACTTGTGGAATCAATACGACCGTTGTCCCATATTTTGATAACCCTTAGAAATATACCAATTAAGAAGAAAACAGTTTTCAAGGAGCATTTAATCTTAAACATGATACCGGCGATAAGCTCACTTTCTTAAGCAAATAAAGCATCGTTAAAATTACGAGAATGCTTACATCTTATGACAAACCATGACATAAACCAAAACGCACAATCATGACTTTGTCGTCTGTATTCTATAAAACCATAACCATTGTTTATCAGAGATAAGACTACGATAGGATAGGTCTTGACTAATCTCAGATACGGCTGACATTCACGCGACATCGACAGCTTAGTTCCAGGCGTCTGTTAATCCGTTGATAAGAAAGTCATCAGTCATTGCTCGTTTAATTGTTGCAGGTTGTAGTAAAGTACTGTTTACCGGAAGATAATGTAGATTAACTGAAATGAACTATGTAGGTACTCGTATTTTAGTTTTATTGGTAATCAACTTCAATATCATCGATCTATGGGGTTCAAGCTTGGTCTTAGTCGAAGGTTCAGAAGTCAAAAGCTAAGGTTTGCCAAAGAGCGATGAAACGTATCTAGCATTTTAAATATCATCATCACCGATTTCAAACGCAACACCGTCTAACAGAAATATTTGGATATATTTAAGGGTGAGATTCATGTCATCATCAAAATAGAATCGTAGTCTTTTGCGTAAAAATATTGAATTAGCTGTCCCTAACATTGAGTTCAGTAGAGTAGAAGTTTTGTATTGACCAGCAGATTTTCTTTTCGCGATTATCGGAATCTGATCCCATGAGAAAAGTTATTCAGTTCAATAGTCTGAGTATTGTTAACGTATTAGTTTCATAGAACCTTTTTTTTAATAGCCTAGTTTATGTCCCACTGCTGGGCAAAGCGTCCCCTTTTTCATTGAAAACCTCTCTATTTTGGGCTATTCCGACCACGTCTGCCCCGCGAACATGATCCGAGACCCTATCAATCTATTATTTATATGTATGTTTATGTTACTGCATTCGCCTTTGTATGTTTCAGTATCTACTTCAGATGCATCTACCCTAACCAATATCTTAATTGCTACATCGACAGGTGGGGCTATTATTATTATTTCTAGCGAAAATCCTATACCCGTCTGGATTTTGTCTTAATTTGTCAAAGATTTTGGCAAACATTTGGTTCGTTACATGTAAATTGTCAATGCGTCAGAAAATGCCCTAGAGTGGTGACGTTTCCAGTCTCCATGCATCTCGTAATACATATGACGTTTTAGATGATCTGGCCAAGAAGAGGCCCGCCTCTCAAGGTTAGTCCAGTTTTTGGCACAAAATAGGCAGAGTTTACTCATGTTATTGTAGATATATGTTTTCTTAATGCTAGTTTTGTAAACACAGCTTCGTAAGTTGAAACTTGGTGCTTATAAAATTGAAATAGTTAAAGTTTTTTTGGTTTCGTGATTTCTCTGTGTTTAGTTTATGAACACCTCTTCTTGATTGTTTATATGCGATTGTTAATAGAAATCTAGATTTATCGAGGATATCTTTATATCTTTGTAGTTTCCAGATTTATATTGAACTATAATGTAGATTTTTGTAATGGAAAATCAATGAATGTTATAAAGTGACATGTACACTGTACAGCTTAATTATCTTTCAAGTGGTGATCATTTAATTAACAAGTTGGGTTCGTGTAGGTTTACCTGTAACACCTGACTTCGCTAACGAATCTAAATCTGTACAAAAACACACGCATGCCGACACCTCATGGTGCGCTTGCGCAGTACTCCGTCCAAAACAAACAATTGTGCCGACTTGCGCATCATAACAAAAACCCAACGACCGCACAGACAGTCCAATAACACTACACAATAGCACTGAGACTTCAACCTTATCAACACCCACTTAAATCACTTTTTAGGTTGGTTTTTCGCAGTCAATATCGATACTCATGCGCGCCAAAATCGTAGAACGGGCGAAAATTTATATTACTATCCGCCATTTTTGTTTTAAACTGCTCGTTACAGATTTATAGCGTATTTTATTCATATTTAACTGCGGTTTATTAGCGACTGTGGAGACGGTCGACGTCGCGCACGCGTACTAGCGGTCTGGTCCGAAATAGAAAAACTAATTGGCCAGACGGCCAGACGTTTAGGGTTGAAGCTAAAATTATGTCTTAGATCCGCGAAGATTCGGATCTCAACGCACTCGTCCAAGGTAGCTGCGCGCGAAAGCCCTAAAATAACAGTTACGTTTGCTTTGTGTTTACCTTATTACAGTGAAGTGTCTTAATCATAACTGAACATGAAGTTAGAGTGAACAGGTTTCTTCTGGGTAAGCTCGCTCCATCGTCGACCTTGTATTTGCCACCCCTGACCTAGACTAAGGTCAAGAGCAAACCCATCGTACATAAAATAAAGATATTGCGCTGACCACAAATAAGTAGAGCTAAAGGAGAATGATGATAATGTTAGGAGAACAAGCAACACACAGAGTGTTATAGAAAAAGTACATTTAGCAAGACAAGTGGAGTAAAACTGAAGAATAGGCCTATGACCAGCATTAGATGGTGATATTTACATCAAACTGAATTACTTTCACAAAATAACGGGGTACAAGAAAAAAGAATACCTAACGAAATAAATGAAAAACAATAAGAAACAGATCGATCGATCATAATCGACGTAATAGAAGCCTATTAAGTAACAAATGGCACTTTGGACACCGGTGTCAACGCGTCAGTTCAATGACAGCATTTAACTGAAACAGACGAGTATTGTCTTCAAAGACATTGAGAAGATCAGTTATGTTTTGGCAGAGAATAAAGTCGTAATGACACACATAAAAATTTCAATACAGTTTAAACAGTGAAGCACAGTTAAGAATTTCTTGTCGAACAAATTACCATCATCATCATCTGCTTAGTATTATCTAAACTTTGTTGAGGTAGTCCAACGGAATAAAATATTTTGTACAGAAAATGAAGCAATCAAGGCATTTTAGATTTAATATTGCTATATCATCGTATGAATCAGCAGGATTTACTCTTTGTAATTGGTGAAGCTTTGTGCCACATTCCAAAAAAACCTAGTTTGTCCCGTATCACTACTGATATATCTAAGAATACACAATTGTCTTTTCATTTAAACATTTCTTTGCTCGTGTACCTATGAGTATGTCGTTGTCAATTTATTAATCTTATTAAAGTAATCAGTATCAGTCAACTTGCATAGTCGTCGTATAACTTAACACACGGTTCTTTCCCTACAGTACTTATTTCATTATCAATTAGAAGATAACCATCATCATATCTGTCCCTATCACGATTTTATCAACACTATTTTAACTGTTGTTCTACTTTGCACCTTTTAACTCCGCCATTTTTCAAATCCAAGTGCATTAAATTCCCATGTGAATTCAAAAATACAAAAACAGCATGAAGTTTCCAATCAATATCCACTTTGTATACAAAGCCTTTCGTTCAGTTCACGTGTTGCGTTCTCATCACCATGATGCCAATTACCAATCGTTTATATTTGCACGTGGGACTGTAATACTATTGAGTGTCCTGTAGTGTCATTATGTGATGGTGTAAGTGATAACAGTAGATTGGTATTAGAATTGTCAGAGCCTTTTAAAAGAGATCTTTAAATATTATTACTTGAATAGTTTAGTAGAAACATAACATTTATTAGATGTCGTAATTTTTTGGCGATTGTTGTAATTTATTAATGGTCTCCACGTTTTCGGTTTTTCTCAATGAGTTGTCAGTATTTTTTGTTTATTTAATGAACTCTAGGTGGAATGATAGGAACTTTCAAACTCATACTGAGTTATCCCATCTTGTTCCTTCCATTTTCCTTGTTTCAGAGCACGGCAGCTTTTAAAAAGATGGGCCGCAACTTCATTTAGCCGTCAGATTATCCCTTTCTAGCCATATCACCCTTAAAAAAAGAGTGACTGTCAGAAGCAAGGCACCATCCTCTTTATATTTTTGGAAATTGATTTTCGGGTGAATGCAAAAATTCTTGTTTCGTACATGTTTCAAGCGAGACCTATAATAACCATGTAAGATCGCATTCCAGTCCCGGATGCAGCTTAATGCAATTTTGCATTGAGCCATCACTGTCTATCAGGACGTATTTCAACCAAAAAGTGATCACGCATAAACTTTGGTATTCCACCTCATAACCTCAAGAATGATGAAATGACAGGAACCTGGCTCACAGCCAACCAAACACCATCCTTCAGACGATCTTAATTCAGAAAGATTAATAGTGCATCAACGGCGAATGCAAATATTTTGGCTTTTTGTCGGTTTTTATTTAACCACAAAGTTAAAGTTGAGGTAAACCATGAAATTGTTATCCTCGCGTTACTTGCGTCAAGTGTTGCAACTTGCGTCGCCAGTGCCGTAACTTGCCTTTTTATAAGCTTCTTTAACTGCGCCCTAGTCTAGCCAATTGTGGCCCTGGTCTGTCCATTTCTGCGCCCTGTGCCGTGCCGTCTGTGGCCTCTGTTGCCCCCCCTATTTCCGGAATGTGCATTGCAGTGGCTCGTGCCTGTATCCTGAGCAATTTATTTTCTTTGTTTATATGAAGGTGCATCGCAGTGGTTTGTGTATCTGTATCGCAATCGCGGAGTCAAAAACGCGTGTGCGGGTCGCGGCCAAGGACTTCATTAATTTTCTTTGAAACACTAAATCATTCTCAAAGACCTGTAAGGCCGAGGATTAAGGAAAGAATGGTCTGCGTTGCATCATGTGACGCATTGACCCTTTTTCCTTATACGTTACCATATTTGTGGTCATTAACCTAGTTGTATTTGTTTTGAAATCATAGCCAAGGGTTTCCCTGTTTTTTAAAAAAACGCTAGTTATGCCTGGTTCTACCACACAAATACATTCCGCATATATTTCGCTTTCCCTTACATTTTAACAATGGCTATGACGAATGATTTCAGGAGAAAACCATGACTATTCCGAATAAACAAAAAACTATTGATTGATAGTATTAAACCTAAACATTCCATCAATTAATTCCCGGAAAATGTTCTAGTTGCAAAGAACAAAGACAATTAATGTATCATTTCTCGGAATTACTAACTGATGGGTGTACCAACAGCTGACGCGCGTACGCATGCCTATGTGCTATTGCTAAATAATACCTATATGTACCAACATTATTGTTCTGGTGCCGTCTCGCCGTGCCTATCTAGATGAAATTGACTAGCTTTTACTTACCTTTTAACGTAGGAACAGGATTCTAAATTATACAAATTAAAGAGTGCAAAACTACTGCTGATTGACATGAAAATATTAGACAGAGCCTGTCAAAAGCACAGTTTAAAAAATAAACATGAAAATTAAGGCACATTCTCATGGTACAGACGACGACAGACGATACAAAGACACACATGGCCATTTCTTTGAGTTAAGCAACCATAAACGATGTCATGATCTGAACTGAAATAGGGTAAAACTGTACAAGAACCCCACAAATTTCCGACAATGAATCAGTATCTGTAATGAATAATAATCCCACAGAGTAAATTTGGACAACGTCTCCCAGATGTTTGTAACATCGTACGCATGCGCCGGGTGGCTGGCACGACTGGTGCGTAGACGCAGTAAAATTAGCCTGTACTCGCACTTGTGACGTCGGCACGCGTCAGAGAGAACTCACGTCATAGATGTTCTACTTTGCACCTGTTATTAAGTGTTGATAAATTAGCTGGTGCCTATTGAATTAATTAAATACCTGTTAGAACTGTAGCAGTAAGTGTTTTCTCCTGTAATGAATATGATTTTTTACAGCTCCTAGCTCCGAAAGAAAGAAAAAATACGAATGCTGTTAGAATTTTCGCTAAGATAGTATCATCTTCATAAACGTCCATCAATATCGACAGAAGAAGGATGGTTCTTTAATTAACTCAAGATAGATCTTTGGAAAAGAGAAAGGTAAGCATTAAGTCCTGCAGTGGCAATACTAGCTGAAACAAATAAAAAAAAAACAGTAAGTACCAAAAAAACTAACGATTACTACGAATGAATACGACAAAACTGAATTTTGAAGATTTAATCAAAGAATCATAATACGAAGGTAAGGATGAACCCAAAGTTCAAAGCAGAAGAAACCATTACGCCACTACTCGTGTACTTCATGACGTAGACAGAGAAGACACACCAAAATAGACGGCGCACATAATTTTAGAAGTGAGGCTAAACTCTGATGTTATGACTGGCGGTGTCATAAAACATTTCTTTGTTCGGATGGTCGTGATGCTGCCACTGAACTACATGCGTACATTGACGAAATGGTGGATACTACACGTCACTGGCAATACGATGAGTGCAAAAGATGGTAAAATTAGACGTTGAAAAGTATAGTGAATATACAGGGTGTAATCGAAATCATGGGCAATATTTTAATCTAAGGCTCTACTCACGATGCTGATTGCATTACGGCTAATAAACCGCAAATCAAAAACATTATTAATGCAATTATGGACACCTTTAAAAATGTAGTATGTCACATTGCAAAGGCTTATTATTGCAAATAAGCACTAAAAGTAATAAAAAATAAATCATAAGCCCCAAAAGTTTTAGAGTATCAAAATTTTAAAGGGCATTACACCGCGCGCGGAACGAAAACACACATCAAATAATATTATGCGAAGATACTTGCATTAATAATGTTTTTGAGTTCCGTAAAACGATTAGTATCGTTAGTCCAAGTTTAAAATATTGCTCATTAATAAAATTTCACCCTGTAGTGATGTAGCTTCTGTTAAAGACATTGATACCAGTGACACTGGTTAAAACAGAGAAACTGCAGCATTTTTTTTTGTTTTTGTTCTGAGGGCATACACAAGTGGTAAACGCTTTTAAAGCATATCGTTTTCTGCTTACTTCACCAGGATTGACGTAAGCTTTTGGGTTAGGTACTTTTGTTGATAATTTATGATTAGTTCATGATCACTCACATGATCACATGTTCTGAACATGAATGTATAAATGTGGACGAGGCGAAAAAAGAATGTAAGGATTATATCAAGCCTGTAATTTCTACTTCAGCATGGTAAAAAAGAGGGAGTGAAAAGATGATATTAGATCCTTTGTCCTCTGGTTTTTGTATGTACTTACCACCAAGTGTAGTTAAGCCAAATAAGTTTGTCAGTATTGTCAACATACCGAATGAAGGTTTAGTACCATTCTCTTCAAATCCATAAAACTTCTACACACACAAACCTGCGTCATGTTTCTTAACAATCTTTGTAATGATTCAGACACAATTCTTTTTCACTGAAATTCCATGAATCAAAATGGCGTAAGGATTAATTCTTTTATTGTGTTTACATTATAATCAGGCTAGTAGTATTGAGATAAGACAAGGCAAAAGAAATACCACTAATTTCAGTAAGCGTACATTTACGACTGGAATTAAATTAGCCGCAGTCATTACATCATCAAAACAATCGCTATTTGCTTTATGAGTTTCTTGTTCTTTCACTGAAGCAAAAATTAGAATTGGATTTCTTTGGATTATAATAGAAAATTGTGAGCTACCATGGAGACCACACACTCCAACCATCAAACTTATTTCTCTTCATTATTTTAAAATTACTCATTTTTTTTATTATCTTTGGCAGTTATCAAATTGTAAGGAATGACTCAAGAAACTGACTCGCTAGTTTTATTTTACTGCTGTCATTTATCAGAATTGCAGTTCTTAAGCATTGCGGATTTTCTGAAGCTGAAATAACAAGTCAAAACTGGTAATACGCGTCAGAGATAGAAAGATTTGTCGGTTCAAATAAGCCCCTTTATTTACTTTCCGATGCCGATTCCGTAGAATAAAGCTATCAGTATCGGCTTAGTTACCTGTCAATCTTCCTGAATAGCATGGATCTCCAATCTTGAGCCTGATAATCTTTAACTGATGATCAGGTATTTCCCCCAAATGCCTATATCGAATAGCACGTGGAGTTAAGTAGTTCTTCCTTCTCCTCGTAAGAAAGTATAATGTGCTAAATGATGTAAATTACTCGATTTCCAATAAACGAAACTCTCACACCTTTTGCAACACAATTGTGTAATTAAGCAACTCAGCTTGTTGCATTTTTGTCTCTCAAAAAGTGACCATTTTTATATCAATCAGGATCCAAATTGCTAAACCAGGGCTACCGCGGTCGCGAGACCCTCTGTAAAAGTAACCGTGGCCCTGAAACTTAAAGGACTCCTGAAGGAAGGTAGTTTTTAAGTCAGTAAGAGACTCTCAGGCCGCTCCATCCAGTGTAGGACTTGTGAGAGAACTCATTGGACGACTTTACCAACAAAAGGGTTACATTTATAAAAGAAAATTCGTTTGTTCGACAATGTAATTAACACAAAATATGTTGAATTGAATAGGTAGTCAAAATGGTAGACATTGGCGGAAATGTATGCAAACTAGTAGAAAATGTCCAGTAGGACCATAAACCTCCTGGTGTAGATGATAAGATTTAAATTCGTAATAACTGGTGTCGACCTAGACCCATCACAAGAGTGCCACAGCCCAACAAAATTAAACGTCGGTGACTTTTTAAGTTCTCAAGCAAATATATTTATTGAATCATCTTCACGAGTTTGGTGTACATATTTATTAAATATCACGGTTCCACCGTATGTAGGTACACGAAGCACATAACATTTCTATGTACGTATTGTATACGTCACAAAAAAAATGACTTCGTGGAATTTGTTTGTTTGCGATTCGAGTATCTTGAGGTTTTTTAAAGATGTCTCTATTATGAGACAGGTTAAATAATTATAGTGCAAACGTGTTGTGTTAGGTACACATGCACGTTTGCACATCACATTTTTATTTGTGGTTTCTGTTTTGACGGAACCACAGATGAACGAGAGATGAATTTTGACTTAGATAATCGAAGTAGATCGTATTGCTCAAAATTTAGAAAAATTTCTTGTTGAATGATCGTTTGCCATTAAGAGAATTAGGATTTTGAGAATTAGGCTTTTATAGAATTTGCCATTTTGAGAACTTGTCCTTTTGCGACTCAATTGTAATTTTGAAAATTAGGCTTTCTGCGCATAAACCCATTTTATTTGGGGTTAATTAAATGCTGCGTCGTCGCATAAAACAAATATACATATAGGTGTAGCTGTTTTTGTATGTGAGTTTTACTATTTATAAACGCTTCTACAATACAGGAGAAATTCAGGGGAACCCATTTAAAAAAAAGAAAGAAGTTTACAACTCGACATCAGAGATTATAGGAGCTATGACATGTAGTACCTAATACTGTGCTTTGCTATGTAGTATCAGCACACACATCTAACCCATCAATATATAATCCCACGATCAGTCCAAGGGACCCAGACGCACAATGATGACCTCCAGTGATGAGTGCTCACGATTATTGAAGCATTCCTCGTCATTATTGATACTGGTTCGCGGCGGTTACAAGTCGCCATCTTTGTTCTTTTAAACTTTTTATTAAACGGTTTAGAGTTCAACTTTGTCGTGGACTCATGCGTGGTATTGATATAATTGACTCCACATGTAAAATTAAAAGGGGGTCTCTATGTTTGTAGTTGGAATTTTGCGGATTGCGAGGTACCCATTACTCCCATGACCCATTGGCCTTATCGAATAAGAAAAGGTTGAACTGATCCCCTTGTAAAGTTTCGAAGTGGACGAGTTGACCCCTAAACCACCCTTTTAGCTTCATCCCCGTAAAACCCTCGATAGAATTCAAATCAATAATTTATTATAAAATCTTTAAAATTTTTACCCTCCACTGAAGATCTACAACTCATTTACCAGCATAGCAACCAGCAAAATACATTCTGCGTACGCGCAAGTCGTGAGTCCACTGTGAGAAACAGGTTACTACGGGGCATGTTGTACATAAATAACTATTATAATGGCTCATTACAATTAGTTTGCAATTGTTATGATTTTGCCGACGGGGCTTGCATAGTCTGTGGGGCCTACCCATCAGAAGTTGGTATCCTTTTTTTAATTTTACACATGAAACCTTTAAAAAATACGACTCCCGATGTGTTGTCAGGATTTAGAACTAATAGGGAGTAGGGTTCGCTCAAAATCTTCGAGCGTCGACGAGCCCGTATTCTCTTTGGTGAACTACTCGTAAGAGAGCTACGGAGCGTGAGAGAATGGGAAGCAATCACCTCCTTCAACGAAGCAGTAATGCTAGCGGTATCAATTAATATCCTAAAAAATACATAAGTAGATATATAGGCCTTTTATTCAGAGCATTCAAACATGTATTCAGTGAGGAGGCGGCGCTGTTTACCTGAGATCACACACGGCAAACTAACCGGCGTTCTTGATAACTGTGACAGGTGTGATAACATGATAAGTTCAAAACAAAGTTACGGCACTCGTCTGAAGCGTGGTTTGGGAGTGGATTTGGTAAGATAATGTACGTCTTGTACAGTGCTACAAGGATCTTTTAACGATGTTGGCCGCGGCATGCTGGTGGCAAATATTTGGGAAAAGATGAAAACTGAGATAGAGATGTTAGTTCCGATTATAGCCACATGCTAAGATCCTACAGCGAGTACCGTCACAAACAATATTCAAATGTGTAAATGATTTTTTCGTACTATAGGGATTTTGGAAGGCACACATTATTACGAAATGGTTAGAAAAAATACTATCCCACCAAAAACATTTCATTTAAAATGTTGCCAAGACGATCACATAGGTTTGCCCTGTGAAAAAGATATCTGTTCTCATGTAGAGCCAAGCTTCTGAATCTACACGGCCGTCTAACTCTACCGATCCTAACTTCACAAATTCTACATATCAGTAAAAATGTATGCCTTTTTTTTGCCACATTTGACAGGTCGAATACCCCGGTCAAGTACTACATTTTAAGATAGAGCAGGAAAAACAACATTAGCAATGGCATTTAAAATTGCCAGCATTTTTTAAATTTTACTCTAGTCCTGATGGACTAGAGTGGCTATTATAAACAGAGTGCTACTGTGTCAGTTACGAATTTAATCTTATCAGAATTCAAATAAGTATATGAAGATTTTTAACATTAATGAAAATATTATCGCGAACAACTACCACAACATCACTTAAATATAATCATAGGTTTTGGCAGTGGTAAATATTTAAATGAAGGCTTTAAAACGAAGGCCGAAGGTAACCGAACTTAGCCGAAGCTTAAATGCTAGACTCTTGCGCAGTTGACTTATAAAAAATTACGCAATACTTACTCTTCTTGATAGGTTTTCAGTCGCCCATCTCCTAATATTTTCCTTTTCGTCTATTATATTAGGTACAAATCAATTAATACTGTAAGTATATAAAGAACATGAGGAAAAGTAATTTCCAAATGTCTTATTATTTGTGACACAAAAAAAAGTTCTGTTCTGCACTAAAAAGGAGTTGTTTTCTTAGCGAATAGTTCTTCGACACACTATTGAAAAGGGAGATTCTCCGATCAGACAATATTGTTACTATCCAACAAATGGTGTTGGGTTATTAATAGAGAAATTCCCAGAGATCGGGAAAAAAAACTATAGCATCGCGATGCAGGATTTCAATTTCAGGTCTTCATTTGAAAAGTTGCCTTGATCATGACGCAGCAATAATTTTTATTAGGTATATTCCGCAGGTGGTGGACGCCCACGGCGACAGACGTCGCAAGACGATCTCCGGCCACCGTAGGCGCGGGCATGCGGGCAGCGAGTAAAGGGCAACTCGCTGCCCGACCATGGACCATGCCCCGGGTCGACGGCGCGTTGGTGTCCCACGCGCGCCTCAAAGAGCGTCAGCATAATGACGTGGCCGGGCTCTCAGAGGGCCAAAGCCTGTCGGGGTCGCGGGATTATTTCCTTACCGTGACCCCGGAACATAAGGGGCTATTGAAGGACACCGAGGATTTTAGTCAGTAGAAGTCTGACAGTGGGTGGGAGGACTCATTTGATGATTTTACCACGCTAAAAAAACAAAAAAAAAGTTATATTCCACTACCATATCTCTTTCAATAAAAAGATAATAGCCACAGCATAACTTTGCTCTTCTTCGGTCACTCTCAGACCTTATCCAAAGTCCGTCAACTCAGCAGACAGACTGTCAAAATGTTTACCTTTGTTGACATTATTTCAGCTGAAAATACTCACGTGAGGTATAAAACTAAGTCATATTTGTGTTATGACGGTAGTCCAACTCACCACACGTGATGCTGTTTTGTTTATCAGGCGTGATAGCTTACCTGAAAATAAAGAATAATGTTTATTATTACAAATTATCTATTTAAATATCAAGAAGATAAAAACATCAACATCTGCTTAGCCTTTTTAATCGACTTCACAAAGTAGGAGGTTCTTAATTCGTCCGAATCTTTTTTAATCGACTTCAAAAACATATGTATATGCTTTTTGAAATTGGTTCTCGATTCGGTATTTTTTTATGGGACAAACCCACCACACTTTTCCCAAACCACTGTAACTCCTGAAAGTCAGAATCAACAGTGGCAACCACCAGAAAAGCGCCGAGACAATGAAGCTCGACGTGTCCCGGAATTTACCTGTCTTGGATCCTGCAACGAAATTAATCAGAAAAGAATAGTGGAGGAGTAGGAAAAGTATGTTTCCACGGTCAGTATTTTTTTCCCCAATTTCACGATGACGCCTGGACCGATTTAGAATATTCTTTTGTTTAAAAAGGTATACTTTAAAGATGATCTTTGGAGTTAAAGAGGGAACTCTTCAAAAAAACACAGCAAATCAACTAGACGAGAAAGACAGATTACTATCGTTCTGGCTTTTAGACTTTCGGGTCCTGAGAACCGACGCAGTAACCAACTCAACCGTGCGAACCGCGACTAATTTTCACTAATCAACAATTACACTTAACAATTAGTGGGTTTAAACAATGGGTTACACTATGGTGTGACGCACATCTGTCTAGTACTACAACATCTGCAAAGCGGTCGTTTTGATGGGGGCGATCCAATTCCTAAGCTTGTTGAGAGGTTACGTTTGATGACCCGTTTTTAATGGAGATGAAATATGGTATCGCAATGTCATATAGAATGCTTGGTGTTCAATACAATGTGAACATATATTTTTATATTTCTAAATTGTTGTAAATCAATGCAATTAATTGCAGTGATTTACAATAATTTAGAATCAAACCAAAATGTTAGTGGTTTATTTTTTATTTACTTGTTTTTGTGTGTGCAACATTGTTGTAGTTTAGTAATGTTTTTTAGGTGTGGCAACACACATACTTTTTTATAGATCTTGTAAATGGTCGTTGAGCGTAGCTCGCCATTTCTTTTTTCCTTTTTATTAAAATAAAAGTAAAATCAATATTTTGCTTTCTCTCTTTGTTTTATTACAAACAAAGAAGTGGTCCTTCGAAAGACAGTCCATCGAGTAACAGTGATTTTGGTGTACAGTCGTGTTTTGTGCACACGTGCTAACTTGTGCAAGGCGGTGGGACGGTGTCTCAGTGCCCCGGCGCAACCTCACCCTTACTATATTTTGGGTGATCTAAGACGACCCACGTGATAACGTCCAATCACGAAGATTCTGTTCCGGTTTCACATCAATAATCGTGAAACATCACAAAATTGGTGCGATTTGGAAGCCCGCACCCTGACGATATTCTGGGTGATCACATCGATTACGAAGATTCTACTTCAGTTTCGCGCCATACACGTGAGGTCGTGAGAAATCGCAAAATTGGTGCCACTGTGGAGTTGGAATTTGGATCAAAAAGTTCATCATCAACATTTTTGTGTATGCGGGTAAACTTGGTAAACTTCTCATACCTACCCAATCACTCTGGTATGTACACAGAACATATATACCCCTAAAGGGGAAGAATGACGACTCCGTACTAATTTTGTGAGGAAAATTTTTCTTACCGACCAGCGCCATCTATGTTTAGCCCACGAAAACATGGCAGTAGAATCCAGGGCGGGAATTTCAAATACTACAAGTACATTACAGGTTCTTTGTATTGCATTTTATGCACAAGTACATTGCGCTTCTCGATAGTTTCTTTCAAATTACTATCGAGAAACACAATGTACTTGTGCATAAAATGCTGAAAGATAATAAGTAAGGAGCAGTTTAGTAAAACAAACGATTTCATTTGACTTCTTTATTCATATAAGCTACAATGTCTTATTTTACTAAGGTTCGGAAACCGATGTAAAGTGATGCTGGTATCTTTAGAAGGTGAAGTTCCACACATAGCACAGATTCTAGTGTTTTCTTCCTACGAACTCATCGGGAATAAGGCACAAAATCAAACAAGAGTCACTGTCTCAACATCGGGTCTATATCTCACAAATACGCACTTGATTTCACCAAAACACAGACACAGAGGAACAAGCTCGACTCACATTAACAATATTGTATGTAGAATTAAATGCAACTGTTTTATTTATTACAAATAAACACAAGAACAAGATGTAAATAATGGTGCGCAAGCGATGGCAGACATTTTTTCCTATGACGTCAAATAGCCAATAGACAATATGGCGTTCCAGTGTTGTCATGTTGTCATATTATTATCTCCTTTTTGTTTTGTGTATTCATCAATTTAAATGTTAAAAATTTCATAACAAACATTTTCTCGCATCAGAATAAAAGCAAAAATAAATTTTAAGGATAACATACTTAAAATCAATTAATAAGCCTATTATTAGATTGAATGTGAAATAGTATTTTTGTCAATGATTTTTGTTGGCAACATTATGTAATTCATCTCTTTTACTCTTATGTTGATGTCTCTTTCTTGTTTTCTAGCCCACCTACATCTTGTTCGTAGAACAAAGTCGACACCCCCTGGGTATGTACCTACAATAAAATTATTCTAGCAAGTTCAAGTGACGTCATCATCATTCGTCATTCAGTCGTCGTGAAGTTGTCTCTGGGTCGGCGATTCCTGTCATTTGAGTTTGACACTCGTGACGTTTGGTCAAATGTCATTCGACTTTGACAGTTCACTGAAGTAAACAAAAATACAAAGTTTAGTGCACGTTGCGTGATTAAAATATAAAAAGTAAAAACAAGTGATAAGTGTTTGTGCGGTATAGTTATACTAATTTACTAGTGGATAAATTATTTTGTGTACAATAAAATGGCTGATGTAAAGAAGCTGAAATTGTCGCGAGCGTCATGCAAAGCAACTTTGACGCGTATTCAAAACTTTGTAGAAGATCCGATAAACCTCGCCTCAGCTACAATAGACGTTTTAGAGGCAAGGAAAGATAAGCTTATTACTTCATTAAAACAATTTGAAGCGATTCAGTTAGACATATTAAGTCTGGATGAAAATGATTCGGAGGATGTAGGTATGTTTGAGGAACGATTTTTTAAAACCCTTGCTAAGATCAATGAAACTCTGCGTATGCTTAACCAATCCGAGTCTTCTCAATCCACATGTACTTCTACTTCTAAGTTGCCCACTGTAGAAATTCCTACTTTTGATGGCAAGGATTTTACAAAATTCAAACCCTTTTATGAATTGTTTATAGCAGTAATAGGTAATAACGGTACATTGACTGATGTCCAAAAGTTATTTTATCTGCGAAAGTACCTAATTGATGATGCTTTGTCAATAATAGTTAACCTACCGCTAGTTAGTCAATCTTATAAGGAAGCTTTAGAATTATTGAGAAAGCGCTATGATAATAAGACACGTTTAATATGTAACCACATTAATTTAATTTTGGATATACCAACAATGCAAAAGGGAACGGCGGTTTCTATAAGAACCTTTGTTTCACAAGTTAAACAACAATTATATGCACTAAAAAATCTTGATGAACCAGTGGATAGCTGGGATCGTCTTCTATTGTGTCTACTCTCTAAAAAGCTTGATTTATATACACACAGAGCATTTCATTTAGATAGAGACGCTAGAATTTTACCAACTATGACAGAATTCTTAGACTTTTTAGAAAAACGTGCTATGGCGCTGGAGGATACTATTCCCCTTAAAGGTCATATTACTGAAAATAAATCCAAGGCTACAGTGCGAGTCTCAAATATCGCTGCACAATCCAATGTATTGTGTGCCTATTGTAATAAAACGGATCATGCAATTTTTGCTTGTCCCAAGTTCAAGATGGTTCCTATAGAAACACGTCTGAGCTTTGTAAAAGATCACAAATTGTGTTCAACATGTTTAAAATCACATACTGACAATGTCTGTAAGTATAAATTTAAATGTAAAGTTTGTAAGGAATCTCACAATACACTTTTACATGAAAATAAAGAGGCTCCGGTCTCATTATGTTCACATAGTAACATTTCAAATTGTAATGTTTTATTACCTACAGTTAAGGTTAAAGTCACTGACAAATATGGTCGTGACATATTTGTACGGGCCTTGCTTGACAGTGGAAGCCAGGCTTCCTTTATAACTAACTCTTTAGTAAAAAGGTTATCAGTTGTTCCTACTTTGCAATCTACTAATATTATTGGTATTGGGAATAAAACCACAAATATAAATCAAGATGTCAAGTTACCCTGAGGTTGATTTATTGGAAATTCCGTTAGATAGATTGAAATTTTGGAAAATTGTGTCTAAACTCAAGCAGCATTTTTGGAAGGCATGGTCAACAGACTATCTCACTCAACTTCAGAGCCGTCCTAAGTGGAAGCATAGCGCTAATAACCTTAAGGTAGGTGATCTTGTTCTCGTTAAGGATGTAAATGCCTCTCCTTTACAATGGCCTATGGCAATGATTGTCAAAGTGTTTCCTGGGCCAGACAACAATGTTAGAGTGGCTCAAATAAAATTTAAAAATAAAATTTATTTAAGATCCATTGCCAAGTTATGTCCTCTGCCAGTGGAATAATATTGTGTTATAGGTTTTATTCATTTTTTCATGATTGTGTCTCGTTGTGCTGTTAATAACTTGTCAGCCCCTCCCCCCCAACTATGTTCAATACAATGTGAACATATATTTTTATATTTCTAAATTGTTGTAAATCAATGCAATTAATTGCAGTGATTTACAATAATTTAGAATCAAACCAAAATGTTAGTGGTTTATTTTTTATTTACTTGTTTTTGTGTGTGCAACATTGTTGTAGTTTAGTAATGTTTTTTAGGTGTGGCAACACACATACTTTTTTATAGATCTTGTAAATGGTCGTTGAGCGTAGCTCGCCATTTCTTTTTTCCTTTTTATTAAAATAAAAGTAAAATCAATATTTTGCTTTCTCTCTTTGTTTTATTACAAACACTTGGTATGGGGGTTAAATCAAAAGAAGTATTTCCCGACAGCTATAACCTTGGGGTCTTCATGACAAGAGTGAGCAGGTAACTTCTAGGCAAGCGTGCCTTACCGTCGACCAAACCTTCGCTCCATCAAGCGAGATAGTGGTCAAACACGAACCGATAATTACATGTAATAAAAATAAAAAGTTGTCTTGGATTAGAAGAATTTTTGATGTGTTACATTTTTCCTAGTAGTGTCGCTAATTAACGGAAGTGCATCAGGATTGATCAATGACTATTTGAATTGACCAATGAGAGCGCACGGTCATAGAGCGATCCGTCGGATGGCAGTAATTCTTACTGAGGTCTGCCTTTGGATGGGCCTACAGTCAGTCATTTTTGGAAGTAGTAGTTTTCTGAAAAGATGAAGACGTTAAAGATATAAGGGCAAGCCTGATTTTGTAAAGGGTACGTAGTTTTTATTGCAGAAGTAAAAGTTCCTTTCCCCCCTCGGTTCAACGTTGCTTCTGAGCTGGTTGGCTGAGAGCAAACCCATGTCGCGAAAATGGGTAAACTGTGACCCCGGAACGTAAAGGACGATTGAAGGAACACGGTGGATTATAGTCTGACAGTCCCTACCGTCCACTCCACCTAGAGTGGCAAGACAATTTTGATCATCATCATCATCATCATCTCAGCCATAGGACGTCCACTGCTGAACATAGGCCTCCCCTTTTGATCTCCACAGATACCGGTTGGAAGCGACCTGCATCCAGCGTCTTCCGGCGACCTTTATAAGGTCGTCTGTCCACCTTGCTGGTGGACGTCCTACGCTGCGCTTGCTAGTCCGTGGTCTCCACTCTAGTACTTTTCGACCCCATTGGCCATCTGCTTTGCGAGCAATATGGCCTGCCCATTGCCACTTCAGCTTGCTAATCCGGTGGGTATATCGGTGACTTTAGTTCGTCTACGGATCTCCTCATTTCGGATTCGATCACGTAGAGAAACACCTAGCATAGCCCTCTCCATAGCTCGTTGAGCGACTTTGAGCTTTGAGATGAGGCCGATTGTGAAAGACCACGTTTCGGTGCCGTAACTCATCACTGGTAACACACATTGGTTGAAGACTTTCGTCTTGAGGCACTGAGGTATGTCGGACGAAAAGACATTGCGTAGTTTCCCGAACGCTGCCCAACCGAGTTGGATTCGGCGGTTGACCTCTTTCTCGAAGTTGGACCTACCTAACTGGACTACTTGTCCTAAGTAGATATATGAGTCAACAACTTCGAGTACCGAGTTTCCAACAGAGACTGGGGTGGGCACAACATTGGCATTTGACATAATTTTCGTCTTGTCCATGTTCATTTTCAAGCCCACCCGTTGTGAAACTCGGTCGAGGCCATCGAGCATCATGCTGAGTTCCTCCATCGACTTTGCCATGACTACGATGTCGTCGGCAAACCGAAGGTGAGTGATGTATTCGCCGTTGATGTTGATGCCAAGTCCTAGCCATTCCAGGAGCTTGAAGGCGTTTTCCATTGCGGCAGTAAACAGTTTCGGGGAGATAACGTCCCCCTGTCTTACGCCTCTTCTCAATGGAATCGCCTTCGTGCTCTGCTCCTGTACTCGGACCGACATGGTGGCGTTATTATACAAGCACTTCAACACCTAGATGTACCGATAGTCAATATGGCATCGCTGGAGTGACTCAAGTACCGCCCATGTTTCCACCGAATCGAAGGCTTTCTCATAGTCCACAAACGCTAAGCATAATGGCAAGTTATACTCTTCGGTCTTCTGTATAACTTGCCGCAGTGTATGGATGTGGTCTATGGTACTATAGCCTCTTCGGAAACCGGCTTGTTCGGGAGGCTGGAAGTCATCAAGTCTGTGTTCGAGACGGTTCGTGATAACCCTTGAAAACAGCTTGTAAACATGACTTAGAAGCGTGATGGGTCTGTAGTTCTTCAATAGGCTGTTATCACCTTTTTTGAAGAACAGCACCACATCACCTCTACTCCATGTTTCAGGCGTTTTGCCCTCGGAGAGGACGGAATTAAAGAGTTTCTGGAGGACTTTAAGTACCGGTGTTCCACCCGCTCTCAGAAGCTCTGAAGTGATTCCGTCCTCGCCCGGCGCCTCGTTGTTCTTAAGCTGCTTCAGGGCCATCCTAATCTCGTACAGACTGATGTCCGGGATATCTTCGGTATAATGTCGGGACAGCTTGGCTCTTGGATCTCCTACCAAGCTGTCAACGGGCTTTGCGACCGAAGTGTATAACTGTCCATAGAACCTCTCGATCTCGCCTAAAACCTCTGCTTTGGTCGACGCTATGCTGCCATCTTCCCGTTTCAGATTTGTCATCTGGCTTTGCCCAATAGACTTGTCCTTTGCGAACACTTTAGAGCCTTGGTTTCGCTGTATGGTCTCCTTAACACGATTCGTATTAAAGAGACGCAGATCGTGTCGCAAGGACTTAGATATACGTCTATTGAGCTGCCTATATGACTTCGCGTCATCGGAAGACTGCAACTGTAGCAAACGTCGTTCAGCCATGAGGTTTAAGGTTTGCTCGGTCAATTTCTGAGGTCTATCTTTACGACAGGGTCTAAAAAACTTAGACCCTACCGTGCGGACAGTTTCCACTAGCCCGTCGTTGATCTCGTCCACTGACACTAAGTTCTCAAGGCAAGCAAAGCGATTAGAGAGCTCGAGTTGAAAGCTTTCGGGGTTTTGAATATGGGGCCGAGTAGGTCGGAGCGTAGACTTCATCAGGCTGGACCTTTCAAGTTTAACATTGATATTCAGCGAGCCTCTTACGATTCGGTGATCGCTACCGGTTTTTACCCTGTTGATCACAGAGACATCACTGAATATCCGTTTCTTGTCGGTCATGAAGAAGTCTATCTCGTTTCTCGTGAAACCATCGGGACTCAGCCAGGTCCATTTCCTGTGAGGCGGCTTCTGGAAGAAAGAGTTCATCATGAAGAGTTCCTCTTTCTCCAGAAAGTCGGCCAGCCTCTGTCCCCTAGGGTTCCGTTGCCCATATCCAAATTGCCCCACTCTCAACTCATCACCGCTTTTCTTGCCCAACTTTGATGATTTTACCTAAAAATAAAGGACAAGCCCATTTTTAACGGTGTGTTATTGACATAACTAATTTAAATACCAACCAACAGTTTAAATATATTCAGTTCTAATTACAGAATATCTATTCAGAGCGCCCCCATGTTTGAACAAATACCTTTGTATACTATTCTATCCTCTTATCAGACTTATAAGTTATAACGCAACTAATTCTATTTTACGCTATCAGCAATGCCAATGACTTGTAGTTGTTCGACCGGCGTTTTTATATTAATTTAATATAGACAATATTTTTAATTTTAGGAATGTATTGTCGTATTAATAGACGAGGTTTTAAAGAATAAATCCTGAAAGAAAATCCGTAACCCTCAAAGGATCACCTAGTTTTCTGTAAAGTCCCTTTTTCTTAGGCACGGTATATTTTTGAAATTAATGTAAAATACTGAAAAATCAAAGTTCCAAGTCAACAACGCTATCAAGAGATACGGCCCTTTATGTCGCATATTATTAAATTATGATTAATTTCACGAAGTAATCAAAAATTATTGGAATGAAAGGCAAGAAAAAGAGACAAAAATAATTTTGACACTTAAAAATCAGCGCACAATAATACGACTAGGCTAAATTCAGATTCA
The DNA here is from genome assembly GCA_954870645.1 of Agrotis clavis. Classification (NCBI taxonomy): domain Eukaryota; kingdom Metazoa; phylum Arthropoda; class Insecta; order Lepidoptera; family Noctuidae; genus Agrotis; species Agrotis clavis. The sequence continues at coordinate 1,523,258 of OX940943.1, read as the reverse complement.
ATCCACAAAAAGATTTTTTTAGTAGAATATGTACAATAAAATCTGTTTCATAGAATAACCCTGAACTCTACACTTGAATACATGCTCATTAGTCATGTCATAAATATAAAAACTAAACATATTATTTGTTTACATTTTTGACATTTTTAATTTGACACTTGACAGATTGTAGAAAATACTTGTCACTTACTTTTTATTTTCTGAGGCAACGATACAAAACTGTACGGCCAAAGATGACGTCATTTGAAGTGCAAGGAAGATCAAGCGTATCTAAAGTAAAAGTGTATTCTACACTTCCGCAATTAATTAAAGCTTACAAAAAAAAAACAGGATATTCAAAGAAATTACTCGTTAAAAACTCAACAAAGTAGTTTTACCACGTTTCTTCTTATCTAATTAAACGGTGTTGTTACATGACACGCAATGGCCAACATCCCGTCTTAATAAATGAGCGGGTTAACGCAGGCTTGTCACGGAGTAAGCAAATTCAGAAGACTCACTTCTTGAAACTTGCAAAACTTACACAACAAATCTTGATATCAAAATAATATTTGGTGAGGACTGGGGATAGAGTTTGGTGGTAAAGTATAAGGCAATTTCCGAAGCCAGCGGCTTATGCAAGAACTTATGAATAATCTTATAGTTTAGAAGACAGGAGCAGAAAGTGACGTAAAGTAGGAAAGTTTTGACATGTAACCGAAACAATATTTTACTAGAGATAGGCCTCATTGCAATAACAGAAGCTGCAAAAAAACTTCGATCTATATTTTAGATTAACGTATTGTACCTTCTACACATGTGTAAATGTTTTGTGCGTTTGCGCACATGGAAATCTCCGGCGCATGGTTAAGGACACAACAATCAGGTCAAGACGAAAGACGCCCTTACATACTAATGTCAGCGACTGGGACTGTCTGCTGTGACGTCAGCCTTGTTCTTAGAAATTACTAGAGAGGAAAATTGATAGATTTATTAAAGTAATACGGCTTTTGAGAAATAACTGTGTTATACCGATACTAAACCTAAAATTTTTAGAGAAGTTTCTCTATTAGTGAAGTACAAAACTGTCTTCGGAGACTGATCAGACGGAAATGCACAGATTTGGCTAGCCAATATTGCATTCCATCACCATTTACTAAAAAAAGCTTTCGGCTAAAAACTTAAAGGCAACCGCGAACTTAAGTTACAATCTTAGCCGAACTGGAAGTCAAACCTAGAAACAAATCCTTCTATGACACAAGTGTCAATAAAAGTACCTAATAATGAAAGTGAAAACTATTACTCATCTTCCATCGATATTTTCCCGCGGAATTACGGTCACCGCACCAGTAACGCCATCTAGCGGTTAAGACCCGAACTAGCTCAACTCCGATCGATCTACGTAATGTTACTAACATAGCAACAGGTAGAGCTACTTGTCTATACATTTAAATATTTAATGATGTATGATAACGATGAGAGGGTGTTAATTTATGTATTCTACTTTCACCATTTCTTTGTGACGCAATAGACGGCGTTTTGGTATTTACGTGTTACGAACAAGATTTGCCGAGGACGGAATATTTTTTTTATGCTCGATAGGTACATTTTTGCAGCCAAAGCGATATGGCGATAAACAAAGGTGTATTTAAGGTGAATGCTCCAACCAGCCCCCGAAATTCGGGTTTGTCTCCACGGATCCCGGTATCAGATTGAATTAGCCACCGATCACGGCGACTTGTTTCCACTGATACCGTGATCCACTCACACAAAAAAATAAAAAAAAATGTAGCCACTGATCACGGTATCCGAATAATAAGATTTTTTTTTAAGTATAACTTCTTTTGATTTGGGAAATTAGATAAAAATCAAATCAGGCTGAAAAATAATCCAGCACTAGAGTCATAAGGATGGAATTTAGGAAGAGTAGTGCACTTGCTGGACTGCACTCGATTGCCAGAACTGTCAACTCATCCAATGAATATAATAGATAATGATTGAGGATAACCCAAGAAAAAAAAACAACAGTCTTGAAAAACATTTTACTCTGTTTCTTGTCTCTGCGCATCGAGATCAGTTTCCAAAAATAATACAATTTATATCTTGTAGCCACGATGATCGGCGATCGGTGGCTACATTTTTTTTTTATTTTTTGTGTTGGAAACTGATCACGGTATCGGTGGAAACAAGTCGCCGCGCCGTGATCCGTGGCTAATTCAATCTGATACCGGGATCCGTGGAGACAAACCCCGAAATTCAAATGTTTCTTACGTTTTTTGGAATTTGCAGGCCAGTGACATGTTGTAACTTTATAAATATATGTGTTGCGGTAATAACAAGTATAATTTTAAATATAAAAATTATCAAAAAATTCGCTCCATCAGCTCTCAGATAGAAAAGGTGCATCGTAGTTAGATTTCGGAGATTTTAACATGATGCACCTTTTCGCGGGCTGGTTGGAGCATCCCTCTTAAAGGAAAACATCTACAGCCTTACTACAAAAACTTAAACATCTGTTGAACACTAAGTGAGACTGCAAAACGGACCTTATCTCAACGTCATAATCTGTCATTTTTTTAGACAAGTGATCAACAGACGTTTAAAAGTTTTTGTGGTACGACGGCTAATGTTTAACATTAATTTAGGAATCTCAAGGGGTACATAAGAGAAGATTGGGAGGTAGAGAACCCAGGGTAGTGAATAATTTGGTTAGTGAATGGTTTGGTTTAGTGGCCTATGTTCAGCATTGTTTACTGATTTCTCTCGATGAAGCCAGAATTTCTAGTCCCGAATCGCCTCGACCTTCACCGGACTTGCCTATATCTAGGTGTACCAGTGTTACTTATTATTTCATAATCATAGCGGCAAGCGTCGAATAGTCCCAGTTAATGTTTAGACCGGCCTAGAATTTATTGAGTAGAACTATAAAACTCAACGAACTCTAAGCAGGTTGTTGGTACAACAACAATTTTGCGATGGTTTTGTTGTTGCCCTAGGCTATATTACGTTAGTTAAAACGTTGGTTAAAACGGATCTATAACATTTACAAGACCAAAGACATTTAACATTTATGTAGGTACACTATTTCTGAAAGGAAATGGCAAAGCTGTAGCTTGTATAAATGAGATAAAAAAAATTGGTTGTATTTGTTTTGATGATTAAAGTATAGTCACTTTTCATGAAGAGGGAAATAAACTCCTTGTCATCATTTCATCATCTTAGTGAACACTTCCAAGTGAGAAGAGTTCACTAAGATGATGAAAAGTTGAAGAATCTACAAAAGAAGATTAGTTTCATAAACATTGAAAAAGTACGCCATTTTCTTTTATGACAAAAGACTTTATAATGCAAACATGCCCAAGCCACATTAACATTACACAACATTATGACGTGAAACATATACAAGCGCGACAAGCGCTAGATTTGTTTAAAAACACGTGTATCTGTGACTGTATCACTATTCTTCACTTTCACTTTGGAACAACTCAGATCATAGTAATTACTACGATTCTAGTAGCACATGTATGAATACTAAAAATATTTATTTTAGACATGATATGAATATTATTGAATTTATTATAAATAGTCATGCGATTGTTCCGGTTTTGCCAGGTTGTTATGCGCGCGGCTTAGCTACGGGGTTCTAAGTCAACAACATTCATACATCCATATGATACTAATGATTGACTTTCTACACAATGTATTTTGTTAAGCAATAAATGACTTACGGCTTAACAATATCAGACACGCCACTTGCGAGTAGTAACTTTCTGAAGAAAATTACCGATAAGGAGATAGTAAAGATAAACTTCCAAATACGCTAATATTTGAAATGGAATTGGGTAGCAGAAGAGATGGTGTGATTACTAACGGCAGAGCTCTAAACGAAGGTTGTCGAGAAACAATGGTGGTGGCCTCACAACTGCCAGAAGAGGAACGAAAGATAAAATAACACGGTTTAGACCGAGATGAGAAAAGAACAGATTCTGTAAATGTCTCAAAATAGAGAACACTGATCCTCATCATATAGACAGAGATTTAGGGCCAAATGTTAACGACGGTTATTTCTTGCATGATTTTTTAACCATGTTTACAGCTGTAAAAATTACTGCAATGTCTTTCAAGGCCCTCAATATTCTTCGACCAACTGCTCAATGAGTTCAAGACTCATACAATAACATTATTGTAATTAACATAGCTACAATAATCCATTACGATCTAATGTTTGTCTTCTATTGTTCCTATCGCGGTGTGGCATACTAGAATATCTACTAAGTACGTCATATATTATTAGGGATCGATATTTTGACGTGCAGCGTTTTTATAGCTGTTTTATTGACTTGTGAATTTAAATCGGGATGTTCGGAATGTTAATTTAAGATACAATGTAACTGTGTGGTCTGAACGATTGTTTTTGTGTTACTATTGTTTATGCATCCCATATATTATCTTGTCTGGTCTAACCGCACTGAGCCATTGTGCAATGTATTCTTTGAACTCCTTGTTATGACAGCAATGTAAAATCCTCCATCTAGCAATATGTTTGCTTTCAAACTTCGATTATAAGCCATTTCATCATCATGTTTTATCAGCCCGGGATCATCCGCAACTGGATATAGGCCTCCTCCTTTTTCAGCCGTACTTTTTGGTATTGTGCGTCCCTCATCCATCTTTTCCTCACGGTTTTGATAAAATCCAATGCGGCTTCGGCCAAAAGAACTAAGGTCATCCAAAAACCTTAGTTCTTTTGGCCGAAGCCATTTATAAATTTCATTGATTACGCTTAATTTAACATTCAGCTGAGCAAATACACAAAACATGACATACTTGGAATGCCATCCCACTGTATTTTAAAGAATCAATTGCATTTTAATTAATCAGAGCCTTTTTGGTTTGGAACGAAAAAAAAAAAACAGACAGTGACAAGTGACAAATAAAGTGATGCAATCTTAATCATAATGACTGGCAATGTTAGAGCAAACTGTTATCGCATTTGTTATTACACCCGACCCCTGCGAAGCGGGAGACATAATATAAATACCAGATAAATAATTGTTTCTGTGAACAGTAGGTTCATTGAGATTTGGATCAGGAACTTACATATATCAGAAGAATCGATAACCCTTCGAACTCATTTTCCGTATCTCCTTCTTGTTTAACTAGGTATTATAAGTCGACTGACTGTACAGAAAATGAACCCCTAGACAAATAGCAAACAATGAAAGAAAACGCTCAGTTCAACTTTATGTCCTACAGCATAAAGTTGGAAATCTAATAAAGACTACAGAGCGTTTTCGTTTATCGTTTGCCGCTTGTAGGCCGACAAGTTTCATCACAAAGATGGCGACGATTAATCAATTAGGAGCACCAATTTTCTAAGCAAGACTACTATAATACTAATACTATCCACTGAGCAATTGCAAAATGTAAAATACTGTTTTTTTCCAGATAGCGGAAAAACTGCGTATAGGTAGATGATGCTTGCTGACCATACCAGACAAAGTGTTCGGGCATGCGGACGGCGAGTAATGGGCGACTCGCTGACTGACCATGGACCATGCCCGGGTCGACCGGTGCGTCGTCTTCCACGCGCGCCTCAAAGTGCTGCCAGCAAAATGACGGGACCCCTTTAGAGGGTCAAAGCCTGCCGGGGTCTCGGGTCTAACGAGTTAACATGGCCCCGGAACGTAAAGGGTTTTTGATGGACACCGTGGATTTAAGTCAGTACAAGTCTGACAGTCCCTCCCGACTTGGGTGGAAGGACTCATTCGATGATTTTATAACGTAAAAAAAACCACCCAATGTGTTGGCACATAAATTCAGTCTGAGTACCCTAACCGTTCTTCTTGAGGCTCCAAAGGGTACTAAACACTTGTAACGACCTCCATTAACTATTGTGTATTGATGACAGAGACGAATACATAACTGGTACAAGAAGGACAAGCAAAAAATATACATAAAAAGTAAACGGATTCATTTATGAGTTCATGGCGTGTCAAGAATTGATTTTATGGTTTTATACAACAAGAACAAAATATTGAGAAATTAACTGAGTGGCGAGTAGAGTACGAGTACTAGACTTATTACCCAGTGTAAATTTAATAATCCACAATGAAACTAATTTTATAAATGGGAAAGAGAGTTCGTTTGTTATGCTTTTTGCAATTAATCCGCAGGACGAATCTTGATAAATTTTGGTAGCTACAGAGATACAACCCTAAAAACAGTTAAAAATGGTCGGGAGAGGCAAACAGCAGTCAGAAGCTGGTGAAAAATAAAGCTGTTGATGACTCTGCCCTAGTACCTGGAGTGTTGGTCGCGGGATTTATCACATTACCGTGACCACGAAACATAAAGGGCTATTGTAGGACACCGTGGATTTTAGTCAGTACGAGTCTGACAGTCCCGCCCGGGGTGGGAGGACTCATTTGATGATTTTACCACGCTAAAAAAAAAGCACCTGGAGTGTGCCTGAAATGTGGTGATGATCCACTAACAATGAGGCATTTAATATCGTGTCATGTGTGTCCTGTTGTTTCTTCGTGTAAGAACTAATGGATGTGTTTAGCAATTAACTTTGACACAAAAGAGCAATGAACTATGTAGTATTACATCAAAAAATAATGAGTTAGATCAAGATAACGACCATACAAGTACAGTAACTACAAAAAAGGCTTTAAAAACAGGCGTTAATATTGACTGACCTTCGGCAAATATGACATACTATCCTTTTCTTTTGAATAGGACATGAAAGAGATAAAAATAATTAGGAGTGGTAAAATTCTTAGCAAGCGCACATTTGAAACCAAATAAAGCGGAATTTATTGGGCCCTGCGCGGGCGCCAATAGCAATTATGTGTGATTATGTTGTGTACCAATATGACGGGTCGTAGGTGAAGGATCAGTCAGCTCAGACAACTATGTAGAAATTAGTACGTGTTTTGGGTTGCAAATATCATGATTTAACTTCAGTTTTAAGTAAAATTTCCGTCATTAGTTTTATCACTTTTACTTGCAACTCGGGAATAGCATCTAAATAAATAAAAGAATTTTAGATGATCTGATACACCCAACGTTCAAATTGTGTTTCTCAGTGTAAGTGTAGACATTAGCCAGAAAAAGTTCTTGGGAAAGCAAAAGAAGAGCATTAGCAACATGGTTTATGAAAGGGTTGAATATGTTGTAATTAACTAACAAAATAAGTCTTTAATCACACGATCTCCATTGCAACGCAGGCTACAATTGAAAATAGCTCTATTAAGTAGGAACCTATCTTTATGAATACTTCATAACAATCATTATACACGAGCAGGGAAGTTAATTACTTCAGTTTTGCAAACCAACTGTCAAAAAAGCATTAGAGAAAAATTTTAAAGCGGTATTTGTCGACACGTGTCCCGTCACGATAGTAATCTTGAATGCGTTAAGAGTAGTCAGGATCTGTGCCAAAATGTTTATTGTAACTGCGCTACACTCCCACGCAAGCAAGTAAGCTAATGAAGCAACAATGAGATGAACTGTGATTGAGAAGATGGCACGTTCATTATATTTTAAGAGAGCGTCGATACTGTTAATATTATTGTGAGAGATGAAATAGATGCAGCTGTCTCTGTGAAAAGATTCGAATGGTAAACCATCATTTTTATTTATACTGATACAAAAACCATGGGTTCCAAGCTGGTGACGTGAAGAATAACAGAGCAGTACCAATTAAGTGTTTTGATTTTAAATGGCAACGCATCAATATCGACAGTCTATTTAACAGTGGTGCTAAATATTTTGTGTAAGAAAGACAGGGGTATACGAAATGGACACCTTTATCTCAATATGCATAATATCCACTCTTCATTCCTACTATCTCAATTTATTTGAAGTCGCTGCAGTTTGTCTCATTCTATCTTTGTCGTCTGAATCAATTTTCTTGTATCAATCTTCTGTAAATCTTTCTTCATTAAATCACACCGATTCTCCGCATTATGTGCCCTTAATTTATTGTTTCTCCCTCTTCTTCAAATACATCCTTTCTATCCATCTTCAAAAGGTTGTCTTGAAAAGATCTCTTTTAGCGATAAGACCGCCTATCGTGTCACCTTATTTAAAAGATCTACTTTGTATCTGTGATTTGTACGGTGTGCATAATAAAGTGTATCCCATCTATCTATCGATTCTGAGAATATTTTCAGGTTTGTAAGTTTGAGAAACGATCCTCCATTGGGAGGATCGCTGTATTGTAGCGATTTTTCTATTCGACGAACACGTGCCATAATGTTTATTATAGACATCGACAATTGTTAGCGCGATCATAAATATTAAACAGTGTGTGAATGATAATTCAATAAGACTGCATTATGCAGAGGATAAGCATACATATTTTACTTTAGAATACTAGTCTCGTTAAAATACAACTTGCACTTTTTAGAAAACTGTTTCTCATACTACTCGTATATAGTAGGTACACGTATGACTAGGGGCTATACTATTATAATTTCATAAAACTGTGCTTTAGACAAACCTCTCGTGCAACATAAGTTATGTAACGTCTTTGATCTTCTTTTTTAGAATCGTACTTAAACCCACTCTATACCTTCAATTGCTCTTTGCATGCCAGTGGACGCACCCGCAACAAACATCTGAGCCCTTACTTACGATGGCGCTGCATATTTCTTTTCTATGTTTTACCTGGAAACAAAAAAGGTACTTTAATTTCAAGTTATTATTTGTATTTTCCTAAGCTTGCTGTCAGTCTAATCTTATCATCAACACACGAGCCGGTTCCGTGGTACAATAATAAACAAAAAGCTGCAAGATAGCTACCTGCTATCAACTTATTTACTAGCCAGCCTACTTATTTTTTTTTTCAGCTAAAGCCAGGTAGCCAAAACAGCTCTCTGTTATCTATTCTACGTATAAGTACATAAATAATGTAATTTTACGTTCTTATATCTGTACCTTCAGTGAAAAGTGGTACAAGTCAAAAAACCTGGTTTTGAGAAAAATCGATTTAAAGTTTTGCATTTTTTAAAAGGCTATAACTTTTTTACTAATTGGTTTATTTCTGAACTTTTAACTGTTTTCGGTTGGTAATTGTTAGTATCACGTCGTATATGCTTTGGTTGTATTAAAAAGTAATACGAATCTAAGATAATTAAAAAAATTAGACTTGTATCATTAGCCACATTTTTATTTCTAAGTGTAAAATGATATAACTCAAATAGTATCATTTTACACATTATAAAACTCATCAATATTGAATGATACAAGTATTTGTAAAACATCTTTTTGGTAGCAATTGAGCTATAAATAGTAAAAACACTAGAACAAATTTTGTGTAGAAAACATTGAGGTTTTATCGTTACTATGTCTTTATTATGTGCAATGATGAAATCATCACTTGTATTACTTTGCACTTAATAAATACAACTAAAGTAGTGGTGTATAATGATGTTACTTTAATTATACCAGACAAAATGTAAAACTTTCTTGGTGTAAAGTGATATAAGTTGAATTCTATTTCTATAGTAGGGCATTAGCCACATATACTTGTTCAATCAGGGTCTAGTTTAATTTAAAAAGTGGGTGAATGAATGTGTAAATGAATGATAAATTTTATTTTTAATATTTGTTATATTTAACAGTACCTATCTTATTGAAGTCAATAACAGTCTCAATGAAAACATACTATTTATTATTACTTTCTTAACCAATACAAGATTCCTTGATAAAATGGACCCACCCACTGCCCAATTAAAGTATAGTCAAGGATTAGAACACAATCTTTTAGTTTTATGATCACAATAATCACAGTTCTTTATAATAAACCGTGTTGAATAGCACTTTATTATATTTATGCCAACTGTTGGTACTTTCAAACAATAGATTTCTTTCAAATTTTAATTAACCGCAAAAAATGCAGAAATTAAATTATGTGGTCAAGTGAACCCGCAGGATCAGAAGAGCACGGTCCCAGTTTACGAAAGACTTAACATAAACAAAAACAACGAGTCGGGTCTAGAATGATAACACTAGTTTACAAAGGTCTATGCATTTCAAAAATTTTATTAGTCTCTTGATAATTTAGCTTTTATAATTTATTTTGACACCCTAAGTACGAAAATATCATGTGTAATTTCGATTTCCTCTTATATTCGGCTTCTGTAACATCTCTACAAGCAGTCCTGCAATAAGTCATAGACATTGAGAACTTCAAGTTGCTCTGAAATCATTTTCCATGTTAACGATGTACTGATGGAAACGCTCCCGTGATGTTCATTGCTAAAACTGCCTAGAAAGAGTCCAAAGGGGAACGTAAACAGTGGATTTCTAAGGACAAGACAACTCAGCTTGTGAAATTATAATATCCGATAAGTTTACCATAGTTTTCACTCATTTTCCAAGAAAATATTTTTGCGTCCTGTACAAGTTCGTTTAATTCAGCTCATGTTACTATTTGTTGTTGTAGGAATTTACCATACGACGATAATAGTGGTTTATTTAAATTTTGATTTCGTTCTTCTTTTTTTCAGAAACACCATGAAATTTTCTAAACATTGTGAGTTGTCAAGCAAAAATAATAATCAGTTACTTTATTTGTCGATTCTTGCTACTTCATTGGCACTACTTTTTTTAAAATATCCTGGTAAAATCTTCAAATGAGTCCGCCCACCCAGGGCAGGGCTAGAGGGACTGTCAGACTCGTACAAAAGAAATGACGTATTTTTACCAGTTATCAAGCACATTTAGTACATGAATCTCAGCACAAATGTGGTTCCTAGCCTTTATTAATATGTTTTCATGTTAACGTAAAGCAGTAAGAAGCAGGCTTTACAAATGAAAAAAAAAACTAAACAAGTGCCTTTAATAATGTGTTCAATGAGGGCAGAATTGTTAATTTGGAAAAGGACAAAATATCTTAAAAACTAAATCTTATTAATGGCTTTTTCTTATCAATTCGTATTTAGTGTAGGTAAACATGTAAAAATTCGTTAAAACTATACAAAATCTTTTTTCACGACTGTAGACTAATGAATCAATAAAAGAAAGTTACATTAAAATCTACTGTAACTATTATAGACATTACTTGTTGATTATTTTTAGTTCAGATCACATCTTATTAAAATTCATAAATGAGGCAAGCAAAAAAAATACATTAAATTGATTGAGAATAATTAGATTACGCAGATTTTTTTCATTGCGCAAATCCAAATTCGAGTGATGTATTGCTTATTCTTATATTTAGAATTATTCAAAGATCTACTTGTTATTCTTGCGAATCATACTTTGGTCAAGTTAAACCTAGCACCGACTTGAAATACCAAAAAACACAAGAGCTTCTACACAATCACCTAATAAAATTCTTCTAAAAGTAACGTATAATTTGAAACATAATTTAGTGTTACTTATAGGTATTCTTTTAAAACTCAATCAAAATGCGTGACCAACTCTCTGCAACGGAAATTCGGCAAATACGGCAAATCGTCTTGCCTTTCAGATGTGTATGTATAGAAATGTACTACATAAACATTCATTATTTTATAATTTGCACTTTGATTTTTACATTTTTTTCGAGTCGCAGGATGATTCGCCATTCCCACCGCGCTATACATATTTTGTACCTTTGAAACTTACGGTTAGGTATTCTATGCTTACGGTTCAGAAGTTATGACCACTTTTCGTCTCCATATTGGCAACAAAAATGCTTAGATAAAATTCAATTAAAGTGTCTAACCTTAAAACTAATTAGAATATCCGAATGATAACTTAATTTAGTACGTACTTTTACTGGCCGTTTGGCATATGAGCGCAATTACCAATGCCGATCTCACTTGCTCATTGCGGCGACTGCCGTCACAGAAAGAGATAGAAGAGGTATGACGAAACATGACATGTATTACTTTTCACAACGATCACTAGATTGATCGCTTCCTAAAAATCCCATACTAATACGATTTAAATTCATTTATATTATTATGAACCAAACGCATTACTAAGAATACTTAAGTGTCATTTGATACATGTTCAGTTGTATCATTTGACACGTTGGTGGTATGTAGTGCTGCTTATTCTCAAGCGATATAATTCGATTTATATTATTTTTCACAATTGATAATTCTATGATATTTTTTGTGTCATTTAATATAAATCGAATTGTATCAACAAGCACAAAGTTCATGTTACTAATATTAAATGTGTCATGTGTTATAAATCGAGATAGCCCAGTTTACACGTAATTGCTATAAGTTTAAGCTTTAGTTCAATTTAATATAACTAAAGAAATATCATTGTACACAAAAAAAAACATCAGAATCCTCTACAAACGCGACTTGTATCATTTCACACGAAACTTATTTCCCGTTCTATAATAGATAGAGAAACGCCGATTAGATAGAAAAATAGGAAAAAATTCAAACTTCAAGATTCTTTAAAGATTTAAAAACCGCTACAACTCGAGTTGTATCACTTTTCACTGAAGGTACAGAATTTATTTCCCTAATTCCAAACCGATGATAATAGCCACTTAACCTTGTTAATGAATAGCATTATAAATTACAAATAAAAATACCAAACATTTGATTTATAATGTACTAAGCGTGAAATAAACCTTTTATCATCCAAACATGTGGTGGTTGCCAAAACTAAGATGGATGGCGCGAGAAAAGCATTTCTAGGTGTCCCTTCGATATGTATACGTCACCAAAACTCTTTGAAACACAAAGAAGCAATGATGGATATGTGTACCTTTTGTGTTCGAAGCATCTTAATTAATTAATTAAATGATCTGACATAAACTACGGATGAATACGAGGTGAACAGGCATGTTGAGCAATCATTTGCTATGGGATTCCACAAGGTAACATACTTGGTCCTGTTCTATTGAACGACATTTTGTAAATTATTTTTGCAACGAAGTAGGTACCTGAGTTTTATCAGTTAAAACTGGCTTTAGTTTTGATCTAAAAATGCAAATTGTTAACTATTTAAGCCAAACAGCTGCACTCGTCAGACACAAAATGTTATCTTTCTATTGTGTTTTTATTGCTTTTCTATATGAAGATAACTAGTAGAAAAACTAGGATAGCAAAACATAGCGTGAATTTCTAAAAGTCTTAAATCTTTTCCATTCAATTTAAATAAAAAGACTATTTTATTTTAAAACAAGAGTTTTAAGTTGTGCAGATTTTATAAAAAAACAATGTTATTTGTGCTCTGTTGGCTTGTAACATAACAATGTGATTCATTTTCTATGACGAAAGATAAACGTGATAATGAGTGTCAGCAAAAGTTTAGGACGCTGAGCGATAGTTCTCGCAAAATCTATTATTTAGATTTAAAACGGGATTTTTACCATGTTTACTATTTGTTTTGAGTTTCCGATATTTCGGCACTGTTGCAAGCGATCACGGATGAACTGAAGAAATTGCGGGTGGATGTTTAAGAGCAGACAAAACGGTCTACCCTCCTTCTCGCTCGTTTTTTGCATTCGACACCATTACTATTGTTACTCGTCTCACTCACAACACGATTTTGTTCCCGACACACAAAACTCACTGTATCTGCTCGCGAATTTGTTTTCGTGCTTTTTCGGTTTTTACATAATTGAACCACTGGGTTCCAGGCCCTCGACAGTTGAAACCCATCCTCACGATTAAAATTTTTATATTTCGTGATTTCGATCGCTTCTCGAACCAATCTCGGTATGTAGTGGCGTTATGTCGAGATGACCTGAGGGTTATGTAACTCGATCCAGTGGTTAGGACCCGATTCCAACAGATGTTGAGCTATTGCGGATTTTTGGATATCATTGTTTTTCACGGCCCTAATATGTTCCGAAATTCTGCAAGCTACAGTTCGTTTAGTCTGCCCGATGTATGCCTTTTCACAGCTGCAATCTTCTTTATAAACACCGGGTTTTTCTAACTGGAAATTGTCCTTCGGCGAACGCAACATTTGAGATACTTTCTTGAATGGAGTGAAGATAGTTTTCACGGCGTATTTACGAAGAATGTTTGCAACCTTATCTGTCACTCCCTTCACGTATGGCAAAAATGCCGGTTGTCTCTCTACCTCGCACTTCCGATGTTTATGGCTAGTTTTTTGCTTACGCTGTTCAATATTCACCAATTTTTAAATCTAAATAATAGTTTTTGTGACCATGTCAGTCTAAAAACTTATTTCTCGCAAAATGTCTGGTAAAAGTCAAATGAGAGTGGCTTATTGTCGACCTCGGTGGTATGCAGTTACAGAAACACATGCCTAGACGAATGTATTTTGTGCAATCTTATCAGAGCTTGCCAGACACTTAATGATCTAAAGATTGCGGGAGGCGAGACATAGATATGTAATATTTACATACAAAGTATTTCGTTTTGTTTGTGTGAGTTGGGTTGTGTGTTTACCACTTAAGTAGTGCTTTAAGGGGTGGAAAATCATGGAGACCGGGAGGGACTGTCAGACTCGTTCTGACTAAAACCACCCTGTTCCTTCAGTTGCCTTTTGCGATCCAGGGCGGTGGTACTCTCTGTAGACAGTCCCCGATTAAAAATAAACAGTGCCCAATCAAGATTATCTGTTTAGGAAAGAACCGGTAGGAGTATTAGTTAAAGTTGGTCAATCTTTGAACTTTAGTCCACAGTCTAGTTTTTAACTTAAAATATAGTGATATTATTGTTGTGGTAGGGTCTACCATAACAATGGTATTGGTCACAGCAAATTAGTACTATCATTTTTAATTCGAAAGTATTCCACGTCTGCTAGTAATCAGCCGCGCGAACCAGCCCAGCATTTTTCTAAATACTACTGTTACTATACGAGCTGTGTAGCCTATAAAATTTGAGTAATAATTATCATCAATACCGCATAAATTTTAAAATACCTGGCAACTTTTTTAATGAGAAACTTAATATAAAATACTGCGGACAAACTGGCATCCAAAATCCTAATTACATAAAAGATAACAACATTAACCTAGAGATAACCTGTACCGCTAATAATCGTAAATAAATATTTTTCAAAGACAGTTCTGTTGAGCAAATCTTTATTAGTTCAAAGTCTGCGTATGCGCACAGTCGAAGTGAAACGGTCTTTTAACGCGTTTTCCATGGAATCTTGGGAAATGGTCGATATGTTTTAGGTTTTTTTTTTAATATTTGGTATGAACAAGAAAGATGTGAAGAGTAAACTGTATATGCCAAAACCTAACCGGAAAACCTAAGAATTTAAAAAGTCTAATTCTTAGATCTTTAGGTAGGGTCAAGAACAACACATTTATTCATGAGATGTGATAAACATAATATAGGACCCCGTTTTTCTTTGAAAGCCTATTGAAAGAAGAAATCAGAATTCATTTATGCAGAACACATGAAGAATCCTTTCGATTTCATCCTTGAAAATACATCAAACTACGTTGCGAAAAACGATTTCTGTAACACAAAACTAAAAACACTAGTTTATAAATACTTTGTCTGACTAACAGACAATTACAAGACACTCTAATATTATTATTCCGGATGTCTTACTGTGGTATGCACCGTTCTGGTGGCGTCTGGCCAAGACTCGGTAACGCACTAGGAACCCCGTGGCTGAACCATGTGTCTAGCCATTAGCCACTAGCTACCGTTGACTAATACTGTTGAGAAGGTGCCAAATGGAGATTATGAGGAGGAGAAATGGTGTTTGTTTCTTAAGATCATCACGAATGGTTTAGTTGTTTGAAAAGTCAGTACATTGTTTACGAGTATACCTGTCTCTCTTTGGTAGAAGTAGAGTTGGAAGACGGGTACGGTAAACGAGGGCAAAAACTGTACTAATATTTACTAACAGTCTGCCAGTTTCGAAGGTTGCCTGCAATAATAAATATCCGGTATCGTGGGAGCGTTGAAAACATTTAAACTCACAATACACAAAATACTTAGTTACTTAGTAAACAATAGAATAGTAGAAGAATACCAGCCGATTAACAAGTCAGATATCATGTCAACTGCAGACTAAAATGGTGATAGAGGTAGTGGTGATAATGCGGAGGAATAAGAAGCATAAATGACGAGTTTACGAGGCAGTTATTTTTCGATCACCATGACTAGTTTCCGAAAAGCAATCACTTCTTTTATAATGTAATCCGTCTAGAGTTCAGAGTGCCATCTTAAAAGGTATTTCCAAAACACATTGACCAACAACCGATTAGATATAGACATATTTAGACAAGCCAAAAATAATGTCTTTAATATCATTGGCACAATAAATCTTCCAAATTATCACAAAATCGATCAATATTAGTCATTTTCTGTACATTCGCCCTGTTTATGTACTGCTAACGAAATCGTGAAGGCACTAAGTACTCCATCACGAACTGCCAAGGTGATACCTTCCTTTCAAATAGCTGTAGATGAGCTCAAAACGAAAGGACATCTATAAATGTGTGTAACTGGTGTTATAGTTTGAATGGTATTTAGGTATTTTTAGTAAGTATAGGAAAAAGAAGTGAATTATGTTTACCAATACTTATTATTGGTAAACATAATTATTTAAGTATTTGAATCAAGCCACAATTTAAATAAACAACAAGAAGGAAGATTAAAACTATAAACGCAAGTGACCATAGTCCATATTTATGAATCTGGACCGAACATAGAGAGCCTAATATAAATAATTTTGTCGTTAATCCGATCACTCCTGTAACACCTACTATTTTGACCAAATTTTTGAAGGCCATTGTTCTCAAGTTAAATAAAATTCAAAAAAAAAACCTTTTTGTTAAACATACCGATGGCCTAGAGAACAGTAAATCAGTGAACAAAATGAAAACAGAGCAAAAGCGAATATTCACGACGCAAGCGCATGATGAGATTAATAAATTAATTGACAAAATGGACGTCTTGTGTCTTGTTGTGTGTCAATGACAATTAACTAAGTAGGTACGAGTTTGTTGATAGTGGAGAATGCACTTATTTTAATGTGTTAGTATTTTGTAAGGACCAATCAGGATCTTGCGGTTTTTCAAAGTGGAACAATACAAAGCATTTGTTGTTATAACATATTTATTTAGAGACTAGAAGTGATTCATATTTGCATAAATATTAATTTACTAAGAAAAGATTCAGAGTTTCGCTGAATGACCTGAACTAATGGGTGAAATATTATAAGGAAAAGATGGTAAAGACGACAACTACCATTGCCACTTGTCACTAATTGCAAACAAAAGATGTTGAGAAGCTACTGGCATAATTCAGACAGATCTCTCAAGCGCCATGCCTGTACTTGAAGACTAAAAAATAAAAATGCTATAGATGCAGACGGTACGATTCATTCGATGACGTAGGTACTACGACCACAAAGAAGAAGTGGTAGCATAGGTACACCATTAAACCTGAGGAGATCAAAACCAAACAGAAAGTTCAAACAACTAAACTTTGAACTTGGTACTGTTACGAGATAACAATTTGCTAACAGTATCACGGTATCATTACGCTAAATTGCTATCAATTCAACGGCAGTCGGTGATTGGCTGGACAGCCCGGCGACCATTAGGATCGATGTTGTTAGCCAATAGAGCTTGTTTTCACGTGACAACGATAGGGTTAAATGACGTATGAACTGATATTTTTCTTAGATTTGTTTATGTGTTGTTTCTATGGGCCATTAGAGAAAGCTGACCTGATTTCTGTCTCTTTCCTGCTATTCCGTTTTCCTTTCTGCTTACTTTTGTCCCAGGATTAAGGGCTGTTTAATTAACTATCCAGAAGTTCGTCGAGCTTCATTGTTTCGACGTTTTTCTTGTGAACGCAACTGTTGATTTTGGCTTTTGGGAGTTGCAGTGGTTTGGAAACAGTGTGGCAGGCTGGTCAGATTTTTGAGAAAAGAGACTTAGGACTTTTTGAACAGGATTTTGAAGCTTTGAGTACGGTAATTGAATAAGATGATCGGCTAAAACAATTTGATTCTTAATAAAAATCTATCAAGAGATGTCGTTCTCGTAAACTAAGACATCAAGGATACTCGATAGATACAATAGGTACAGGTACACGTAAGCTAAAGAGGCCAATGACCCGATATGGCATTGAAAATAATTACCAATAAATGCATGATTTATGTTTGTAAGTTTTGATGGATAATGTGAATATGAAGCATCGAAAGATTGCTAGGTGTGAATGGTCTACCCAAAATCCGAATGTATCTGTGGTATCGAAATTGTTAGATAGTGCATTTGAAGAAAAAAACAGCTTGTACGAGTATGTGTGTCTCTAGTAAATATACATACGGCTATTATGTATAACAGCTCAGTTTTGACCAACTGAGCGTTTATTATTTGGTACATGCGAATGATAATATATGTATATGCACCTGGCAATTTGTTGAGAAAAATCATTTCATCATAGCAGTTCTCTTCTGAAAATAGGTCAAGACAATCAGGGATTTTTCTTGGTATGAAAACATTCTTGTACCCAACAAACTTAGAACCAGTAGAAGCTGTTAGCTGTCCTTTATTGTACGATAAGCTTATACAAAACGAGGTCAAGTTATACTGGAATTGGTAGCTTGATGTGTCACCATACATGACGATAATTGATAATCACGCATACGCCACGCCAAAAGCAAACAACTCTTCCAAAGAAAAACCTGCCCAATCCCATTGAAGACTGAGCAGCAATTGGCTCAAACTATAAACATTCGTTATTGCTTTATAAAAACCAGCAGAATCGAATACTTTGGCAAAGGCTCCGGAGCAATCGCGTGGCGAAACCCGTGCATTGTTTTGTATCTCGATTGCTTTCTGAGACTTATAAAGCTTCTGCAATGATTATTGCTTCTGCAATGATTGGGAAGCGAAGACGCTGTAGTTTTAAAGGGAATGATTATAATGTTCGCAATGAGGTCTCCCCTGGACGGAGTAGGCCACTTATGCGACCCTGGATTTGGTATCTCGATGCTCATATGTTTGGTGTTACGCAAGGGCTTCCATTTGGGCCAGAGAAAATGCAACACTTCTTTCGGGGAATATGAAGGATGAGTGATGGAAGCTGCTATGTAGAATCCTTACCTTATTGCTATACCGCCAATTCGCACTAAGCGTTTCCAGACGTCTTTTATAATGCGGACAGCAAAGGAGTGGAACTCTCTGCCTGCGTCTATGTTTCCGAACGCATACAACCCTAATCTCTTCACAGTTAGAGTGAACAGGCTTCTTCTGGGTAAGCTCGCCCCACCGTCGACCTTGTCTTAGTCATTCCTGATCTAGACTAAGGTCAAGAGCAAACCCATCTCACATAAAAAAAAATAAGTAGAGTTAACTCTGATCACCGCAACGGTATAAAAAATCAGTGCTTAATCCGAGAGACACAAATGCAGTTTTAACTCTGCGTTGTTCATACCAGTTGGAGACCGAGCACATTTAGGGTGGAATTCGCATTGGCATTCATTGACGTAGAAGTCCGACCAGTAAGTTATTCAGACAGCGGAGACTGCGGTGAAATTATGAAACATATTGTGCGGGCTATTCTTTCAGCCTGAAAAAACGTCAACTTAATATCCTATTCCGGCGCTGTTATACATATAATAAGGCCTTGCCATTTCCCCAAATAACCTATAAGCAAACATAAAGGCATAGATACGAGTAACAGTTTTCCGTAGCTGATAACAAGGGAAAAATTTCTACGTCATCGTTTCACACATACTTAAGATTTTAACACCACAAGATGTGTATTGTACCACGCAAAATGTTTTCAAGTAATTATGATCATTATTGGTGTTGATTCACGGGTGATAATTGTAAGAGGTTCTTGACAGTAAGGTGATGGTGACTGCACAATTTAGGTCAGATCTCTGATAAGGATGACTTTGATAATGTATAGCTTTTGCAAGTCGTTTGTTCTTGTGGATATCCCACATAGACGCACTACCGTCAGGATAAAAAGTGATACCTAACTCAGTTTCCCCGTTAATCCGGCGACAAAGTTAGTGTGACTTGACAAACTCACTTTCACATTTTCTTCTTTAGAACGAAGTCGGTGAAGTCTGCCTGTAAGCACATTATTTTTAGAAGATTGCACCAAAATTGATAAGAAAATTTTCGAAAAATGTACCCGGACAGACGGCCCTGGGTAACAATATTAAGGCATTCGAGTAGCAGACGACAGAAACTGAAGTATTAAAAGATACTTTATACCTACCTAAAATCACTGTAAACCTGCGCATCCAGACAAAACACGCATAAAGATACAATACACACGCGCCATGGTTTGATACATTCTTTGGATACATTGTTTTGTCTCGTGCGTCTGCCGGCAAAGTTCGATTGCTTTGCATACCGATAGTGATCGAAAATTAATTCTTAAATTGTACTAACAGACATGTAAGAAAGTCTCGATGACATATTAGTGGAACCCTTTTAGGTGGGTAATAGGTTTAATGTCTTTGATAGTAGATGTTTCTGTGGTCGCCTTGTGATGGTGGCAGTTGAAATAGAGCCCTCACTGAATGTTTAACGCGAGGCGGTAGTAGATGAGTTGGCACACCAAGAGCCAGATGACTGGGGTGATATATTCAGAAGATCGCGGATAAAACCTGATCGCACAGCTCAGGGACATAGAATATGGCAAAAAACGGAGGAGCCCTACTTATACTCTGCAGTGGGTGGAACAGAGCTGCTAAAAAATGAAAATGATGATGATGGTCATTCTAATAAGTGAAAAAGTACAGCTACTTAAATTACAGGGACACCCCCGGAATTATGGATAAATTCGAATTGGCCCATGGGCGATATCATTTCAAACTACTCCACGACCGATTCGAAATGTTTTAAAATACACTTTTTATGCAAACGGGTTTGTCACCAGGCAATTTAGTTTTGGTTAGAGTTAGGTTAGTGAAAATCCTAGCGTTTGATAAACTAACTATTTGAAAGAAGACTTCTACTCTAACCGCTAGCCAAGCCCTCAGCTATTTTAGTAAAATATCATTAAAATTGATTGAGCACTTTAGCCAGAAAAGCGTACAAACGAAAGTGAGGGTGTGACACATTTATAATAATAGAATTAAGGATACATTGTAACTCAGTTTAAATTAAAACATTGCCAAACTAAATACATTAAAACACGCCACAGTTTTACTTTTCTTTAATTTAGCGTAACATTTACAGAATAGCTTGTCTGGCTTCAAGCCAAACATTATATTATTTTGTATTTAAATTCAGTACGCACAATCGCCTTAAATATAGAGACAGTTGTACATTAAATAAATAAACAGAAGGAGCATGTCAAGGAGTGGTGATTTCAGTACTATGCTAAAGGGCACAGGAAAAATTAATCAGACAGCAGGGTTGATTAATTTTTCCTGACCAAATGCAGATTTGGTCAGATTCTTATCTCAAAAAGCAGTTGTTGTTTCTTTATACGAACCTTAACGCTTAGCATAACCATAAGACCTTCTACTGCACATTATTTAACGTTATAAAACAATCCCACCGCACTATTCCCAAACCCCTGCAACTCCTGAAAGCCAGAATCAACAGTGAAAACCACCAGAAATACGCTGAGACAATGAAGGGTGACGAAGTTCCGAAGAATGAATTTAACTGCCTTAGATCCTGTAACGAATTTAAAGAGAATAGAATAGCGGAGGAGTAGGAAATTACGCTGTGTCCATTTCGGTTTTAGAACAGTTTGTCTGGCAGACAGAGGAAACCAAAGAAAACATGGATAGTATTATTGCATGTGTGACAGAGAGAACAGGAGAAGGGATCGTGTTGAGGGAAGGTGATGAACAGTATGCTTGATCGGTGGGGACCTTGATGGCATCTAGGCAAATCACTTCAAGGGAGTAGAGTAACATGAGACAAAACAGGAAGATGATGATAAGGATATTAAAAAAAGCGATTTTATAAGTGCCAAAAGGTATTGGGAAAACATAATTTGACTTCCAACAAAGTCAGATTTTTATTCTAGAAGATTCTCCTGGCAAATTATGACTTACTTTAACCTGGTAAAAAAAAAAAAGATCTTAACACACAGAACACAGAACACTACAGGATCAGCAAGATTTTTCACATAGTTAAAGTTCATAATATGCTTGTTACACTTTCTTAAGTTCTTGCTAAGGTTTGTTCCACACTCTGTTTCGAATATTCAGTTGTGGTAAGTCGGGCTGTGTGATGTGGGGCTTCTGATCATAGTTTTACTAGTCTACTCAGTTTAATGAATTTGTCACTGCAACAATATGTAACAATGTAACGATCTTATCTCGTACTGTTTCGAGATAAAATCATTATTATAGATAAACTTCGGACGTTTGTCGGCGTAGGCAAAATGTAAATCATCATCATCTGCCTGCCTTTTCCCAATAATTTGGGGGTCGGCTTCTAGTCGAACCGTATGGAGCGACTGCCTATCTGACCTTCACAACCCAGTAACTGGTAACTCTTGGTAGACTATAAGACTGGTTGTCAGACTTACGAGCTTCTCAATAAAAGTAACGACTGTCAAAGATCCACAAATGGCTGCAACTGGACCAGCGGTATTACGTGCTTTCCGAGGTACGGAGGCAACTCTCTATTTAACATCTACCACCAACCTAGGCTCGACTGTTACTGAGTAATGTGTTATCATAACCTGATCTACTTTCATATATAACTTTATCATAGGTACCATTTTTGAGATGTGGGAGGGGACTCGTTAATAGCCTGGAAGGTTAGATATCAAAGGAAATTTTCAGGCCGTTGTTCTAGATTTTTAAACAGCGTTACTCATAAGGAAAATAACAATTATTGCATATGAAGAACTTCGGACCTGGTCTTATACTCGTATATTTCTTTTACCTTTGTCAATGCACAAACCATTCCTTTTTAGCAGAACCTCCACGTAGCATAACAATAGCATCCACGCTTAGGAAGAGCAAATCATGAATTATAATATCTAACCTAACAACGACAAGTATAGACAAAGTAACGTGACCACATTTTCACTTACCACCAGACTGTCAGAGAGCCATGGAGAGAAGTATGACAGGAACCAAGAGACAAGACAAAGTGAGAAGCAGCATAATAAGAGCAAAAACACAACAAAAGTGGAGGTAGACCGGGCACCTGATCCCAGACACTCAAGGAAAATGGAGCGAAACTGTCTCAGACTGGTATTCAAGAGACGGCAAAAGAAATAGAGGGCGCCAACAGATGAGATGGGAAGTTTAGGTCATCTTCCCATCTCATCTCACCGCTGGATATCATTGGAGAAGGGTAGCATGTGACAGCATCCATTGGAAGGAGTTAGAGGAGGCCTATGCCAAGCGGCACGCTGAACTACGAGACATCAGTTAGTGGATTCACAAAACATTATGACTGTAACTAATTTATGTATGTTTTTAGTTCAGAATAAAAGGCTTTTTAAGGGTCGGTTCAACTTAACAAGCCAGAGATCAACAAAAGCCGGACGCGGTCTATTTGGCCGGATACGCAAATAAAACGCCTGGCTATGTCCGGCTTTATCCAGACGCCTGACAACGCTAAGTCCAGTTTATTTATAGAGTTAGGATAGTCAACGACAACGCAATTAAATAAGTTGCAAGAAGAAAAGTTACAATACCTATTTTACACAAGAAGGCCATTCAATAAGTCACCTTACGGATCTTGAATACGATTGAAATTGTAACAAAACATGCTGTCCTAATTAAAATTCAATATAAGAATTAATACTTTTTTCTAACAGATAGTAATACTGGCTTTTAGAATAGCAAACATTATAATGTTACTAAAAAAAAACTTTAGCTCTAACCAGGATATACCTAAGTAGGTATCTATGTCGTGGGCGATAGGAAACACAGATATCATCATCTGACTAGCCTTTTCTCAACAATGTTGAGGATAGGCTTCCAGTTGAACCGGATCTAGCTTAATATCAGTATTTTACATGGAGCGACTGCCTATGTGATCTCCACAACTCAGTAACTGGGTAATAAGATACCCCTTATAAAGACCGGTTGTTAGACTTTCGAGCTTCTGATTAACAGTAACGACGGTCATAGATTTAAATTTGACCGGAATCATCGGCTATAAATGCTTTCCAAGACACGGCGGAAACTTGCTATGATAGATGGTCACCAATCCATAGGACAATCTCGGCAAACGCAGCTTTACTTGGAACATCGGTATGTGCGGCTGTAATTAATTAGCCACGAGCTGGGAAACACAGACACAAAACGCAGATTGATACATAGACAAACATAGACTTATGAAGACTCAAGAATTTCTTTAGGAAGACAAGAAATCAAATATCAGGGTCAAAAACGCTCCGTAGTATTTAATAATATAATACTCCGTAGTATTTAATCGATTTTCAACTTTATGCTGTAGGGATTAAAGTAGAAAATCTATTAAAGATTACGGAGCACTTGCCTAGGCCCTATGGTATTGCGAAAATAATCTGACCTTGGATTGTTTAGACCGCAAACAAAGCGAAGCAGTATAAATAAATCTAGTAACTTGTAAGTGACGATAACCAGTTCTTAATTTCTAATTAACATTCAAAATAATAATATAATGTAAATCCTGTTTAAGATAAACAAATTACAATTCACTATTTCACACTTCGTGACGAACCTGTATCTTGTAAAAATTAAAATAACAACCTACCGTTCATAAAATTTTACCATTTTTTAATCGATCTTGGAAAGTTTGGGTTCCCACTATTGTCGTCAGTTTCAAAGTCATCTAAAACCTGTAAGTACCTTTTTTTTAAAATGGTAATATCATCAAATGAGGTCTCCCCACCCAAGGCGGAGCGGGAGGGACTGTCAGACTCGTACTGACTAAAATCCACGGTGTCCTTCAATAGCCCTTTTTGTTCAGGAGTCACGGTAATTCGTGAGTCCTGCGACCCTCGGCTTTGGCCCTCTGAAGAGACCCGTCATAATGCTGACACTCTTTGAGGCACGCGTGGAACACAACGCGCCGTATCTAAAACCTGTGCCTAACATAAATGTGAGACTGAAGCTATACTAAGCAACTGGAAGAGCGAAACTAGATGGTATTACTGATGTAAATCAATATACGTGAACATTCATTTATTTGTGTTAATCGCTCAGCAGTGGTGGCCCAGGGTATCGGTCCCGACTTACGAGTTGAAGGTCGTGGGTTCGAACCCCGCCAGGCGCATTACTTTGTGTAATTTATTTCATCACCACTGCTCTCAAAACGGTGAAGGAAAACATCGTGAGGAAACCGGCATGTCCTAGAACCAAAAATTCGAAGACATGTGACATCTACCAACCCGCACTGGGCCCGCGTGGTGGATTATGGCCCACTCCCTCTCACAGAGAGGAGGCCTGTGTCCCAGCAGTGGGAACATTATAGGCTGATGATGTTCAATTCTCAGGTCCAGCAAAGTGTTAATGAGGTTTCCCATCAGAAGAAATTACTGAGTAGCCGCCACGGTGTCTGGATTTGAGCCCGATTGATGGCAATAGGCTCGCCCCCTATCACATGGGACTTAAAACATAACTGCCGAAATGTGGGTGTACATAATGGGTCTCTCTAGGTACCTAATCTTTTAGGGATTAGGTATGTTAAACTGTAAAGCTTTGCTCGTGTCACGTTTTAGTTTAGGTAACAATGTGTTCAAATGAGTTATAAGCTTCATTTTAATGTCGTGAGCCGCCATAATTGCTAGCTCCATACCTACATTAAAATTTTCTTCTGAATCTTCTTTCACCGTGAACCTCAAACCAAATTGGGATAAAATTAGTGAAGACAATAAGTATCGTAAATGATGTCTTTTCGTTGGATAATAGCGGACCATCCACTAACGTTCATTCCTTCTAACTTTTACCGTTGTGCAAACTGTACAGAAAAGCGACGGGATAAAATAAAACCAACCGATGAAGCTACTAATTAAACTACAATCCTACGTTTTTCCCCCTGACTTTGTCACTACACTCCTTGAAAAACAATCTTTCAGTGACCAAACACATGTCCGTCATCATCATCGATCAGTACATCGTCCTTCGCATTGGCGGGGTTTTTGCAAATCCACTGGCGTTCATTCCGTAAGGATTATAGATTCTGGCAGGAATGAACGTCAGTGGATTGGCCGCTGTTAAATTGAGGTTTATACGTCATCGTCAAAATGAATTGCATATTCTCAGCATTCACGATAACAGGTTTACGAACATATGGAACAATTCGGATAATTATGTTATCGGTTGTTGTCGCACAAAAATAAACTGGTATTCTTGATGTTGATGGAAAACTTTAAATAAATTGTCAACTCCGGTGCTGCGTGCTCCTGATAAAATAAAAACCGGCCAAGTGCGAGCCAGACACGCTCATGAAGAGTTCCCTACCATTATAGGTTTGTTCTATGGGACGCCCTTAAATATGATAATAAATATACATCATTTGTGAACATTTTAAATGTCGGTTCATGAAATACAACCTGATGACATACGGACTGACAGACAGACGGACGGGCAGTCTCAGTAATTGGGTCCAGGCAAAGTAACGCCTAATTCTATAATTTAATAGGGTCCAGTTTTACCCTTTGAATACGAAACCCTGAACGTAGCTGATGGTTTACAATAAGAAAAATAAAATAAACCAATTGCATGCAAGACATTGGGTGTTAGAAACAAGAGATAAGTTTTAACATTTACATTGCAAATATAACAAGGAAGTGAAAATTAAAAGAGGACAACAGAGAATGAACATTCAATAAGAGAAGATCAAAAGACAAATCACAATGGCCCCCGAAGAAAAACTTGTTCGAGTTATGTAAATATTCACCAGTTTGAAATAGTTCTCCAAGCGATGATAAACGTAAATAATAACGTAAAAGAAGATATTTGAGGAAAGATGCCGTTTTCCTTACTTCTCTATCTGACGCAATCACATTTGTCTATCCTCTAAATCTAAAACCATTATCATCCTTACAGTTCATTTTTATTGTGTATTATGTTATGTTTTTTTTTCATCGTGGTTAAATCATCAAATGAATCCTTGGGTGGGAGGCACGGGAGGGACTGTCAGACTTGTGCTGACTAAAGTACACGGCATTCTTCAATAGTCCTTTACGGTTACCTGACGAGACAGTCCCGCGACCCCAGTTGGTTTTACCCTGCTTTTGCATAAAACTTGAATCACTGATACATAAACTCAAATCTAACGACAAGAAATGAGCCATACTACCACTTCAAATAACATGACTCGTCTTTCGGGGTAGAATTATTCAGAATTACTACTAATGTGTGATAATATTACTTAATACTTAGCTGAACAATTAAGATAAGGAAACAATGCTAAAGCCAGACAGTTTTGGATTACGCTTATCTTAAACAAACACCAAAATACTAATAGAATTCTGAATTAGATATTCGTTTGATAGCACAAGATCGCTTTTGGAAACTTGGGAATAAAAACTGTTACCTATTGTCAAACATGTTTTTGAAGAACCAAAATGTAAAGTAAGAGTTTAATAGACCATCATCAAGTGCCTATTTTTTGTATAAATCGAGCTACAAGATGACTTCAAACTTTCTGTGTGGACAGGTAAATTTTAGATTTTGTATCTACCATTTGGGGTTTTTTGCGCCACATCATCTCCACAGTAAACACTCACTAAGGAAAGGCAAAGTGCAGTAATGTTGAAATAAATAAGACGACTGTCTTATTATGTAGGTATGTGTATTTTTACGTTCAGAAAGCTGTTTCAATAAAAAACTTGATTTTTGCATCTTTTGGAAGTGTGCTATTTCAGAAATAATTGAAACAAAAGAAAAAACATCTGCTAATATAATATCTTTCACAACAATATTTAATAATAGATCTGAGTGTAATGAAGGCTTAAAATATGTTCCGATAAAAATATCGGTTGAACGATCTACAAGACAATGCCGATAAAATCACATGACGAGATAAAACACCGAAAGTTGCGAGGTCATGTAACAGCGTACAAGGCTTCTGTTCTTGTCCCCATTAATAAAATCAATATTAGGTCTGATAGCCCTAACACGATTCATTTTTCTTAAGACCTAACAGGTACCGACATTCCGAAACCAGAAAGAAATGGCGGGATGAGATTCCTTTGACGAATATTGGTATTTGGTAGCTCTGAGCAGAAAGAGGTGGGTTTATAAAGTAGTGGACGAAAAGAGCTAGTGTAGTGTGTAAAACTATACCTAATATGAGTGTAACAATTATGCGAAATAGGTAATACTCGCTTACTGGCCCCTGTTCTTCTGCTCAATCGTCACTTTCCCCAGATTAGGATGGTAGGTAGTCGTTGAATTACGTAACTTGCACTTAATCTAGTCTCTAGTGCGATAAAGCGGTCAGAATCAATTTGGATTTAGCATCTGCATCTCTTAACTGAGCATTTAAATATTTTGTAACGTTTGACTTATAAAATTGGTGTCAATAAATTAATATCTAACAATACGTAATTCGAAAAACATTGTTTATCCTCTCCCACGGTGTTATTAACGTGAGATATAAGTCGAGGAACGGTTGGAACCGGCTCGCATCCAGCATCACGGATGTTCAACAAAAATGTATCAGATTTAAGTCAAAAGTCAGCCACCTTACAACACTGTAATATTTGTCAATACATATTTTACCTTATAAGTAGGTACCTCTTACATAACTATTCTACAAGTTTTCGAAGAAATATCGGACTAGACTTTCTCAACATCATTAACAGGAAACGAGTCGAGAAAACGGGTTACTAAGGTTTTCCCGGATCACAAATCAAATAAAATAACGTAATATTGCTGAGTACAAACTGATTATTTATGCCGTAGATTGCCGCATCGCCGTTTGATGGCATTAGACATTCCAAATAAAGTGTTTTTATTATCTTTTACGTAAACATTACAAGACAAAGACACAAACTATCGGTGTAAACATTACAAGAACATCGTGCAATCGTGACAAAAACAAACTCTGAACTAAGCTCCTTGTTTAAACCAAAGTGTAATTACTGTTCGGCTGTTCCTGTAGAAAAGCGGAAAGACTACCGAGCGTTAACGATCAGGACAAGTGAAAACGCTCCGTAATCTTTAATAGATTTTCAACTTTATGCAGCGGGGTTTAAAGTTGAAAATGTACTAAAGACTACTACTGGGCTTTTACGTTTATTGCTTGTGTATAGGGCTTGAGCGGAGCGGAGATGAGACCTACAAAAGACCAATCAAAAGAAAATAGGAGATGTGGATTTTAAAAACTAGAACTAATAATTTTATTGGTTAATTTATTGCACGCTCACCACCCCTCCGCTTATTATGCTTTAAAACCCCTTCTACACGGTCAGACCTGACCGCCTGACAGAGGTGAACTTGGTCGTGTCAACAGTAGAATCAATCCCTTCCCTTCCTATTCCCTTTAAAGGGAATTGTTCATTTTCGGCTTTTCGTGGACAGGTTGTCCAGCGAAAAGTATTTATACGAAACAAAGTAATTAAATCTAAAGTTAATATTTTTGTGATTCTCGTTGCAGGAAAGTAAATATACAAACAAGTCATTTAACAAGTATTTAAACCGATTGAGTTCAAAAATCTTCGCCATTTTTTTAATTACAGGCTAATTCTGTGTTGCCATATTAATAACATTTGTGATTACAATCTTTTAGAACGATTATAATCGATTGCTACATAAGAGTAAGATATAATATATTTTTGCGAGAATTTGTTATCAGGTGATATTCAAAAGGTTTTATATTTATTTTACTTTAATTACATCAACAACAAACTAAAAAATATATCTACAATCACCGAGTTTGGCCTGCAAATCATTTAGAATCGATCATAATAATAATTCGATTGTTGTTAAATCGTTTTATATTTATTAACTGGCAATACTTACCAACTGTCAATGTTACGAATGGTTTTTTTTTTCACAAACAGTGAAAAAAAAACCATTCGTTTTGCTTTTGTGTACTACGAATGTTGTTTTTTGTTACATTACATCAGGATGTGTGTTACAAGTGCATTCGAAGTAAGGGAACATCATTATAATAAAGGTAAATCCTTTAATTTGGACCCGGAGTACTCATAATTGTAACTTTTTTCAGCGACAAGATTTTGCCTTACACATGTTTTTGTGAACCATTTTTACAGTCTCCTGCAACTTTGTTACAATAATACGTTTCTTTGAGGTATAAACTATTAAAATCCTCAGTCATTAAATATTATAGTTAATGTCCACACTAAGCCAAAATGCCCTAACAAAGTGAGCATTTCCTTTAAATATCGACGTTCAAAAGTGCCTCTTTGATGGCCTAATTGGAATAAATGATTTGACGGGCGCGCCAAAGTTCACCTAAAATTTAAACTCCGATCATCGGAAACCCGAAAATTGTATTCCTAACATTTTTAATCCTAATGATCACAACTCCTAATTGCACTGTCACTAATGTTCATAATTCCGAATCATTCGACTTCATAATGTCGGTAGCAATAAACATCTATTATACTATTATTTGTTTTCCTATATTTTCTCAACATAACCTTCTTTTACACTATTATTCAAAGTCATCTTTTTTGTTTAGATTTATTTTTTTTGGCATATTAGCACGTTTATTTGAGGAAGTGCTTGCTTCGCACTCACTAATTATATGAATTGGTTTTTTGTTTTTATTAGTTAAGGCGTCTTCTTTAATTGTATTTAAAGCGGTGTATACCTGAAAAGATATCCATACTTTATGTTAGGTTAGAACTGTGACCAGCTACTCGCGAGTCGAGCGAGCAAAGCGAGCGGCCGCGGCAGCGGCCGGCGAGCGCAACCTCGAAATTTGTCGCCAGTATTTTTTTCATAGTGACCCCAACACGACACTCTGACCAAAAACGACTGGGGGCACCCCGACTCGGACAGGTTAGGTTAGAAGGGGATGGCGGGGTCTGAAAGACCCCGCCATCCCCTTCGTGGTTATTTTTTTTTAAACCACCCAGAAGTAGGTGCTCCGTCGACTTTTCTCGACATTTTACTGGATTCAGTTTGACTAAATCCAGTAAAATGACTAAATAAAAATATCATCGCAATCATGTTTAGGGATAAAAACTTTATGATAAAAAACAGTAGGAGTTTCAATATATTTACAATAACGATATTATTGATAACAATTTTCGGAAAAATGAGTGTTATGAACATCGCCGGTAGCACTACAAAAAGTATGAATAAAGACTTTAGGATGAAAAATTTTAGGAAGAGTGATCATTCGGATTACAAATCGTTAGGAAGAACAATTTCGGGTAAACAACTTTAGGTGAGCCAATATGGACCCTGATTTGACTTTGACTTTGACTTTGAGTACCCCACCGTCTGGAACGCTGTCGGCTGACGGTCGGGTCCCACCGCGGACGCAGCCTGTCGGGACGGCTGCGCTCCCGACTGACTCCGCCCATATTTGGTCGCACACCGGACCAAGGTCACCTCTGTCAGGCGGTCAGGTCTGACCGTGTAGAAGGGGTTTAAAAAACAAGGCCTACACCAAATA
The DNA here is from genome assembly GCA_954870645.1 of Agrotis clavis. Taxonomy (NCBI): domain Eukaryota; kingdom Metazoa; phylum Arthropoda; class Insecta; order Lepidoptera; family Noctuidae; genus Agrotis; species Agrotis clavis. The sequence goes on along the minus strand of OX940943.1, from coordinate 1,491,820 downwards.
ATAGCTGCGATTAAAAACCAATATAATCAAACGGGTTTTCCCATAAAATTAAAATTCTTCATCAACATATTTACGAAAATAACACTAATTAATGAATGCCACGCGTCACATAGATAACTATAATTAGTCGAAATCGGTTGAGCAATTTAGGGAGTACCAGTATTAAAATTACAAGTTGAAATGTTCCCACTGCTGGGACAAAGGCCTCCTCTCTGTGAGAGGAAGTGGGCCATAATTAATCGAATATTTGGTTCTACAATCATGCTGGTTTCCTCACGATGTTTTCCTTTACCGTTTGGTTGAATAGCGGTGATAAAATGAATGAAATGGCAAAAAATGAAGTATGTTGGTAATTAATAATCCCCGCGAATTTGACTTTGGGGAATATTTGTGACTTCTTTTACGCATGACACGCATACGCGAAGCCTTTGTACATTAGTCATGGGCCAAGGAGACACTGGAACATCTATGCTCACACCCGAATCTCAACGAATCGTCTGATTATATTATTGACTCCGAAAACAATGCAATGGAAATCTTTACTTGTCCAGTTACGAGTACAAGGATCAAAGACCCGAAGAAAATACTTGAAGTAGAAGCTGGAATGCGCATAATTATGACTACCGGTTTATTGGAGTAGGATACTTTACGACCTTTAAATGAATGACTCACTCAGTCATAATAATATTATGTTAAGAGCCAGTTCACAAAATTCGAACGCTCGAGTTTAGGTAAAAGACGGGAGCAATGTTCATGTGTGCGTAGCTATTCACACATACACAACGCAACCAGTGTAGCGCTAGTGTTGAGACGGACTAAACAATCTTGAGCCGATTTAATCGTAATGCACTTTGGTTACATTTCTGAAAAAGTTTTTTTTTGTTTATTCAGTCTATTAGACTGTTAAATGGTATAGAACGGAAAGCATCTCGCACGCTGATTGGTTGAACGACATGTGCCTGGCGGCGGCGCCGCTATAATTATTTGTTAGATAATTCGTTTGATGTCGAATGTTAACAAACTGTTCTGGTGATTTTAATTAAATTTTGTGTTAAAAATAACCTGTGAGTTAAAGTTAGTTATATTTTATTGTTGTGGAAGTAAAACTGAATCTGCGATTAACCGAAGTGAAGTTTGAACAATAGTCAGATAACTTTTATCTGAGGAATAAAAGTGGCGGTTCGACAGCTTATCTATAGAAAATAATATGTCAAACCGCTATTTTCATTCCTCAGATAAAAGTTGTCTGACTATTATAAATCAGCCCTTAGTCATCGAATATAACCTAAATTTAATATATTTTCCGTGTTTTCATATTTTTTATGAATGTGAACATTAAACATCTACTACAAGAACACAGAACGAGCTACTGTAAGAAGTTCTGAGTGCCGCGTAAAAGAAGAGTTGCGTTTATTTCTATAAAATCACGAGTCTATTGCGTTGTGTAGGTATATGGCTGTTTGAAGTCGGCTTCATCATAACCGGAGTTATTTAAACTCCCTGCTTATTTTGAAAGGTAAGAATGATTTTTATCAATATCGCATTCTATATCCGCATGACCGTTTAATAAATTCGTAAATAATTTGTAAAAAATACCAACATGGTTTCTGCTACAATTTCTCATAATAGGCGTCTTTTCATAGTTTTCGTCTTCGAGGGTTTTGAATCCGATAGTGCTGTCAAAATGTAAATCCAAGATGGCGGCTGCAAAAAATATCGAGGTTTTCGTCATGGGTGTCGTTTTCATGGTTTTCGAGGGTGTTGAAACCGATGGTGCAGTCAAAATGTAAATCCAAGATGGCGGCTGCACAAATTATCGAGGTTTTCGTCATGGATGTCGTTTTCATAGTTTTCGAGGTTGTTGAAACCGATGGTGCAGTCAAAATGTAAATCCAATATGACGGCTGCAAAAATTATCGAGGTTTTCGTCATGGGTGTCGTTTTCATGGTTTACGAGGGTGTTGAAACCGATGTTGCAGTCAAAATGTAAATCCAAGATGGCGGCAGCATAAATTATCGATGTTTTCGTCATGGGTGTCGTTTTCATGGTTTTCGAGGGTGTTGAAACCGATGTTGCAGTCAAAATGTAAATCCAAGATGGCGGCTGCATAAATTATCGATGTTTTCGTCATGGGTGTCGTTTTCATGGTTTTCGAGGGTGTTGAAACCGATGTTGCAGTCAAAATGTAAATCCAAGATGGCGGCTGCATAAGTTATCGAGGTTTTCGTCATGGTGGTCGTTTTCATGGTTTTCGAGGGTGTTGAAACCGATGGTGTAGTCAAAATGTAAATCCAAGATGGCGGCTGCAAAACATATCGAGGTTTTCGTCATGGGTGTCGTTTTCATGGTTTCCGAGGGTGTTGAAACCGATGGTGCAGTCAAAATATGGATAGTATGGAAACTAGGCCTAATTGTAGAAATAAATACCTACGCTCTCAACTGCAGCGTTAGGGTTGTCACGAGCGCGGAGAATGGAACATAATTATGTGGCGCTGATGCTTGATTAACCCGGTGGCTGCGCACCGTACTATGCGTTTCAACTAAGTATAAGATGACCTAGGCACCATATTGTAACTGCAATTGTGTTTAACGAAAAATACTTTGCGCAAATTACTTTTCAATACTTAATATTTATCTTATTCATGTTATTTTCATGTGATTTTTGTTATTTGACATCTGGGATTTCTATTTTGATAGCAATATCGGTTTCAACACCCTCAAAAACCATGAAAACGACATCCATGATGAAAACCTCGATAATTTTGGCAGCCGCCATCTTGGATTTACATTCAGACTGCACCATCAGTTTCAACAACCTCGAAAACCGTGAAAACGACACCCATGACGAAAACCTCGGTAATTTATGCAGCTGCCATCTTGGATTTACATTTTGACTGCACAATCGGTTTCAACACCCTCGAAAACCATGAAAACGACACCCATGACGAAAACCTCGATATTTTTTGCAGCCGCCATCTTGGATTTACATTTTGACTGCACCATCGGTTTCAAAACCCTCGATAACCATGAAAATGACACCCATGACGAAAACCTCAATAATTTATGCAGCCGCCATCTTGGATTTACATTTTGACTGCACCATCGGTTTCAACACCCTCGAAAACCATGAAAACGACACCCATGACGAAAACCTCTATAATTCATGCAGCCACCATCTTGGATTTACATTTTGACTGCACCATCAGTTTCAACAACCTCGAAAACCATGAAAACGACACCCATGATGAAAACCTTGATAATTTATGCAGCCGCCATCTTGGATTTACATTTTGACTGCACCATCGGTTTCAACACCCTCGATAACCATGAAAACGACACCCATGACAAAAAACCTCGATAATTTATGCAGCCGCCATCTTGGATTTATATTTTGACTGCAACATCGGTTTCAACACCCTCGAAAACCATGAAAACGACACCCATGACGAAAACTTCGATAATTTATGCAGCCGCCATCTTGGATTTACATTTTGACTGCACCATCGGTTTCAACACCCTCGATAACCATGAAAACGACACCCATGACAAAAAACCTCGATAATTTATGCAGCCGCCATCTTGGATTTACATTTTGACTGCAACATCGGTTTCAACACCCTCGAAAACCATGAAAACGACACCCATGACGAAAACTTCGATAATTTATGCAGCCGCCATCTTGGATTTACATTTTGACTGCACCATCGGTTTCAACACCCTCGAAAACCATGGAAACGACACCCATGACGAAACTTCGATAATTTATGCAGCCGCCATCTTGGATTTACATTTTGACTGCACCATCGGTTTCAAGTTTCAACACCCACGAAAACCATGAAAACGACACCCATGACAAAAACCTCTATAATTTATGCAGCCGCCATCTTGGATTTACATTTTGACTGCACCATCGGTTTCAACAACCTCGAAAACCATGAAAACGACACCCATGACGAAAACCTCGATAATTTATACAGCCGCCATCTTGGATTTACATTTTGACTGCAACATCGGTTTCAACAACCTCGAAAACCATGAAAACGACACCCATGACGAAAACGTCGATAATTTATGCAGCCGCCATCTTGGATTTACATTTTGACTGCACCATCGGTTTCAACACCCTCGAAAACCATGAAAACGACATCCATGACGAAAACCTCGATAATTTATGCAGCCGCCATCTTGGATTTACATTTTGACTGCACCATCGGTTTCAACACCCTCGAAAACCATGAAAACGACACCCATGACGAAAACCTCGATATTTTTGCAGCCGCCATCTTGGATTTACATTTTGACAGCACTATCGGATTCAAAACCCTCGAAGACGAAAACTATAAAAAGACGCCTATTATGAGAAATTGTAGCAGAAACCATGTTGGTTTTTTTTACAAATTATTTACGAATTTATCAAACGGTCACGCGGATATAGAATTCGATATTGATAAAAATCATTCTTACCTTTCAAAATAAGCAGGGAGTTTAAAAAACAAAATCTCCGGTTATGATGAAGCCGAGTTCAAACAGCCATAATTATACGTAACATAAATTAACGCAACTTGTCTTTACGCGGCACTCAGAACTGACAGCACTGCGATGTCCGCTTAGAAGCCTCGTAGATGCGCGTGTTTGTGTGAGTGCACCGTTTCGAACGTTAGTACGTAATTTCCGTACTATCCATATTTTTACAGTGCTACGGGGCAAAGAAGAGCCACTCAAAGCGTGGGAGCGTATCTTTGCAAGTTACAACCACGATCTATACACGTCATGTAAATATATCCCATAAATAATATACGCCACCACGTTTTGAGTGGCCCCTCTCTCAGCCCCGTAGGGTTATTTTCTTTTTTTTTTTAAGAAAATTAAAAACGTGGGTTTTTCATATTTCTGACAGCAAACCCTTTCATTTGATACCCATATCATGGGGGTGCATTTCAAACAGCCAATCCGCCATCTTAGATGTCCGCCATGTTGGATTTAAGACACGTGACTATTTTTTTCGTATTCCTGACAGCAAACTCTTTCATTTAATACCCATATCATGGGGGTACCTTTCAAATAGCCAATCCGCCATCTTGGATGTCCGCCATGTTGGATTTAAGACAAGTGACTATTTTTTTCATATTACTGACAGCAACCCTTTCATTTGATACCCATATCATGGGGATGCATTTCAAATAGCCAATCCGCCATCTTGGATGTCCGCCATGCTGGATTTCAGGTACGTGACTATTTTTATCATATTCCTGACAGCAAACCCTTTCATTTGATACCCATATCATGGGGATGCATTTCAAATAGCCAATCCGCCATCTTGGATGTCCGCCATGTTGGATTTAAGACACGTGACTATTTTTTTCATATTCCTGACAGCAAACCCTTTCATTTGATACCCATATCATGGGGGTGGATTTCAAACAGCCCGACCGCGATCTTGGGGAGGCCGCCATATTGGATTTCTCACCACTCTTGCGCCCCATCGCAAAAACTAATAAAACGAAAACGGATGGCTAATTAATGCACAAATTCCACAAACTACTATTATAATTATAATAATACTTTAGTTTGATAAAGTAACGAAAATCTTACCTTATGAAAAAAAATATGGAGAGAATCAAAATGTGGCAGTCGCAGTATAATATTCCGTTCACGATACGTATGCTCTATAATCAGGACGAGGAAAAAAGTGATACAGGTCCTACGTCGACGGGCGCTGGAGCCGTACTGATTGCAGCCCGGTTATGTTTCGTAATTTATACTAGTTTAGAGTGATTTTAAAAACGATAGTATGTTTAATTACATGAAAGGATTTTAATGAAATTTAGAACTTAGTTTAGTCTGTAAACATAGTTTATATTTACATAGTTTTTTTAGTGTAATTACGCTTTGTTCGAACCAAAAATGGCGATAAAACAGCGATATAAAACGTAAAAATTGACCTCAGAATTTATTTTTTTACCAATTTGTGTTATTAAAAATATAAATTCTACTACGCAGTTTGACGACAAAAACGTATGTCTGATGATTTGTGTATTTTTTTTGGTTAAAATTACGAATATTAATGGTAGATGTAGGAGTCGCAAATCGACTCTGCGTTGATTTTTCAGTAAACTACTTGTCGGAGATTAATTACCACAAAGTTAATAAAAGAGTTTTTTGAAATATGTTACGTCAAATTACAACACGAAAGACTGGTCTTTCTTTTACAGGTATTCAAAAATGTTGGAGTATTACTTAATATGGTAAATTAGACGACCATAATTTTAGTTCTTCGCGCAAATGGGTAAAAGGCCTCTTAAGAAGTTTTGATGAGGTCTCCGTCGCAGTCTCCAAGATAATTTGTAATGGACAAACAAATTAATAAACTGATACCTAGTAGGTCGGTCTACTTTGTTGTTGATTAAAGAAAGGGTTGGACGTTCGTTATGACATTGTTAGTTAAGGAAATAGTTTTAAGACTATCGTCTACCGAGCGCTCGTCCATACTAAAAGAGAAAACGTTTTCCTACCCCTAAATGTTATCCTATCTCAATGATTTTTTAGAATGCTTCTGACACTGTAAAAAACTAGGTTTATAGGTTTTCTTTTTTTCAAAATTTATAATAGTTTGAAAGTAACAGGCGCCTAAAAGTTACTATTTTTATGACAAAATCTTCATTGAAGTAAAACCTTTGTATTTTAAAAACAAAGAAGTTTTAGAAAAAAAGCAAAACCTACAAACCTAGAATATAATATGCTGAAACGATTGACACTAGAATCTAAGAGATTGGACGTGATTTAGTATGTGAAAAACGTTTTCTCCCGAGAGACGAATTTCATTTAAAAAATACTCACAATCAGTCGCGAGCTGCAACGCTCTCTATCGCACGATCGGGGGTTTTTCAACGAGCGAGAGGGACAGCACGAGTTTTTCTAAATACCTATTTTTTGAAAAGGCGGCCGCTATACAATCGTCTTAATTCGTGTTTTCTGTTGATCTGTCGATGTTGCTGGTGTAACGCGTAACGCACGTAGAATTCGTGTTACATTACACGGTGGATTACATTACGCGTTGCAACAGTCTGGGCTTTAAGGTTGCTTAAAGGGCCGGCAATCATTATAATTGTCGTCTCTCGGAGAAAAAGGGAAACGGCTGAATGTCCCTCAGAAAGCTACCTAAAACTTTAGATTTTACAATCTTGGCACTTTGGGTAATGCAATACCATATATTATAATATATTAATCAAATTAACCTACTTATTTATGTCGTTGTGTTACCTACACACGTAACACGCTACACATAAAATTATTATGAGTTATGACATATATACAGGTTTAACCTGGAAGACGTCGTCGGTCGGGCGCCGCGTGATCCGCAAAGGAGGTCACTTTTGAAAGTATCTCTGTGCATACCAAAAATATTTACACTTGCCTACATCATCCAGTGTATTTCATCAAAATTACCATTAAAAAAAAACCTTTTTTTCATTTTTATCCTGTTCCCCAAAAAACGGCGGGAAAATTGAAAAAGCGCGCAGTTTGAACTGAGGAATAATAAAAAAATAATCACGTGTTTACTCGAATACTGGTTAAGCTAAAGAAAGCGTAAGTTTCGTTTTGCACACATTACATCCAACGATGGAATGTTTGCAAAATTGTGTAGACCAAAGATAAACAAGAGGTGAAACTGGGGGCTTTGCCAAGTCCAGTTTTCAGGGTCGTGGGCGTTCGAACTACGGTGAAATTGTTCCTCATGATGTGCTAAAAATATTCGTAATGTAGACATTCGCCGTAGCGCTTCACCGACTAGATAATGGACATGTTTATAATAAAAATGCCACTCACCTCTCAGTTATCGGCACTGCTTTCGATTTGAGCTCGTAGAACATGAAGTCCTGGTGTTGCTGGGCAGCAGTCATTTCTTCCAAGACTTTTTGATCAACACTAAAATCTTTCGTCAGGAACGTTGCGAGATCGAATCCCATGTCGATCCCGGATTCATCCATTTTTGAACGCAAAACACAAACACAAACTTTCACTAATAACACGTATAGTACTGCGGTACGCTAAAATATCATAGTCATAAACGGAACGGACTATTTATTATAGCATTTGATGAATATCACAACAGCATCCATCCTCCCAGCTGTCTACTTGTTGCTATTCGTTTGGTTATTTTGACGTGTGATAAAAGGAATGACTATTATTCTGCTAAATATAAATTGTCTTATTCACATGTGATAAGTTTGAATTTAGTCGTCTTTGCCAATTAATTGGGTTACATTTGTTAAAATATTTTATGCAATGGCAATATACAGCACCAGATTCAAAGAGATAAACTATTTCTTTAACGATCGTTTAACTATCCCAGCCATTTAAAAACAATCTTTTAACAATTATTTAAATATATTTATTGTGATGATTGATTGATCTTACAGTGATACTAAATTTTCTTTCCCACTGAGATAATTATTTTTTTATAATGGCAACACAGAATCCACCTGAGACAATGTCTGTTCGAAAACCAAATTCATGATAATTTTAATAATCATTATTTTGAAACATTTCAATCAGATTGTCATTCTTGGTGGAAGTTAAATATAATTTGATTGTTTACCTAGTTTACTATATAATGCATCATCAGCATCACTAATCATCAGACACAGTCATATAATTATTATTCATTGCATTTAATTTAATTGAAAAATCAGTTTAAATGAATCCTACCTATTTTATTTTTACATTGTTCAATCAGGCCAAATGGGCCAACGTGATTTCCTCATTTTTCGTTCATTTTCTTGTTTTTTTTTTATCGTGGCAACTACTTCATCTTCAATGACAAAATTTTGATTTTTGACACTTGACAGGCGATTTAGCGATTTCATTACAAGCAAACAAAGTTTGTGCCGAATGCTAAATTCAATCAGAATAACCATTTAAAGTAGTCAAAAACTAAATAAAAACAGCAAAAATGTCGAAAGCTCACCCTCCGGAATTAAAGAAGTAAGTTTTTCGTTGTATTTATGACAAACCAGACGATTTTGATGTGGCGTCCCATGCGCGCCATTGCTAACCTAAACAGAAGGCATTTGTTGCGTTTTTGTATTCGATTTTATACCGTGATCACTCAGTGAAAATTTATCCCTCTAGCTATCAAAAAAAACGTAATATCCACTAGCCATTTTATTTAACACTGTTCATACTAAAAATGAGTAAGCAGTGTTTCAAAGTTAACAAAATCCTCATAACATTTACAGGTTCATGGACAAGAAGCTGTCAATCAAGCTGAATGCCGGCCGCGCTGTGACAGGAGTCCTGCGAGGATTCGACCCCTTCATGAACTTAGTGCTGGACGAGTCTGTAGAGGAATGCAAGGACGGTCAACGGAATAACATTGGCATGGTGGTATGTATCATTTCACATGTTTTTGTCTATCTGAGTATAATACTGATGGAACAGAATGTCTACTACAATCAAATAGTATCTATTCTGTTTTCTAACAAAAATACCGAGCAGTCTATGGATTTATCTTAAACATGTTCATTGATTTGATTGATTGATTTATCAAGGTCTTTATTTAAAAACATAATAAGCTAATACAATCCTGTTTACAAAATGATCTTATTCTATTTGTATACAAAACATGGTTCATTTTGTAATGTAGGCTATTTATCACCATTACAAACATTCATGCAACAATGTTCATTTAAACTCATTTGGGTGAGAGTATTCAGAGAGTGTGCATCTGCTTCAAGCTTAAGGTAGCCCATTTTTTAGGCTGCCCATTATGGTCTTCTTTCATGATTATACATTTAACATGGCATCCCTGTAATCTGTGATGGATTAGCGTTAAAAAGAGGTTTATCTAATAGGAACTATTTATCTCATTACGTTTAAGTCCTGATGCAATCAAGGTGAGCCTAATGCTGTCTACCAGGCACTAATTCCGAGTCCGTTGCTGCTGCTGAGAAATTTGATGTTGATTTGATGATGTAGCGGACATAATCTTCTACAAAAAGAACAGCAGCGCCATCTATGCAGGGACTGAGAAACTAAGATGTTTACATCGCACAAGCAAAGTTATCCACGACAAGAATACATAGAACATTCCTATAAATGTCAGGCGGAAAACCCACTAGACTCACTAGTCTCACCGGAAGGTACCTTCCTTTTCTGGGGTATCGACGAACTTTCCATTATGAGTTCTTACAACTGTTTTTCTACCCCCAAAATAGTAAACCCAACTGAAAAACCAAATCCATTCATCATTTAAACTAAATACTTTTTATCTTCTTTGCAGGTGATCAGGGGAAACAGCATCATAATGTTGGAGTCATTAGATAGAATATAGTTGTAATAGCTCATTCCTTAATTTAAGCTAACATAGGATATGTGTGAAGTACCGTCAAATGGGGTCAATATCCCTATTGAAGGCAGGGGTGAATCAGGACAAAACTTCAACGGGGATTTTAACACTGAATTAATATGATAGGTTACCAACAACTACTACATTATCTATTGTATATTACTACATTGTTTTGAGAGCTTGTTGGCAACATAACATCATAATTTATCATTAAAATCCCTTTCAACATTTTGTCCCGATTCACCCCTGTGTCTCTATTCACCCCGTTTGACCCGGTACAATGCTTACTACAAATTAAAAAATTTAACATTAATGCAACACCAGTAAAGATAATAAAGGAATCATCATTTAGAAACCTTCAAGATAGTTCCATTTAATTTTGTATGTGAAGAAAGTACTGTTAATTTTAATTTATGAGGGTGAGAAAAAAAAATGTGCTAAAACTTCTTCATAGTTCATCTGTGTTGGAACCAAATGTGTGGGAAATTAAATGATGTAAGATATTTGCAAAAGTTTGTTTTATTGTCATTTCTCAAAAGTTTTGTTCTTTCAAATGTTTATTTATGTTCAGAGATCATGATTTTTAGGGTTCCGTAGTCAACAAGGAACCCTTATAGTTTCGCCATGTCCGTCCGTCCGTCCGTCTGTCCGCAGCTTAGCTCAGAGACGCCCAGTACTAGAAAACTGTAATTTGGTGTAAATATACGGCTTTGTTGTGCCGAAAAAGTGGTAAAATAAAATCTCGTAAAATATTTTTTTTTAGGGTACCTCCTGTACACGTAAAGTGGGGATGTTTTTTTTTTTTCTCGCGTACCCCTTAGTGTGGGGTATCATTAAATGGGTCTTTAAAAAATATTGATAGTTTCCATTAACAATTTTTTGATAAAAAGATTCGTTTGTGAAATATTAAGCTTTAAAGTGCTAATTTTTGCTCGACTCGAGTGTCCCCCCCCTCTACCAGCTAAACGGTTATGTTTGAGGGTGTGAAAAAATTTACAATAGTAGTATATATAACGAAGTTTAAAAGAAAATTATCATGACTAAGTAGGCTTTACAAGTTTACGAGTAATAGTCGACCAACTTATAAAACGTACTTGGATAACATATTATCCTAAACAAAATGTATCGGAGAACATGTTCTTCAACTGCAAATGTAAGTTTGTCAACTTTATTTTTACAGCTTTATTAGGTGGGTATGTTTTGGGGATCTAATAGGTAGGTTTTTAGTGTCAACTATTTTTTACTAAATTCAAAAAAAGGAGGAGGTTCTCAATTCGTCGTAATCTTTTTTTTTAATGTATTTTCCCCGATTTCTCAAAGACGCCTGGAACGATTTTGAAAATTCTTCTTTTTAAAATTAAATTCAGCGAATCAGTTTAGTAAGTTTGCATAAGTATTTTGATGGGCAACTACGGAACCCTACATTGTGCGTGGCCCGACACGCACTTGGCCGGTTTTTTCAACAAATAATCACGACAAAATGGTATAACGGGAACAAAGGCGCTTGTTATGCTTCAACGTTAGTCGGAGGGTACATCTCTGCATAGCAACATGTCACACAACAAATTGGGCTATAGTGGGGCGTCACACCGCATACAAGCCGCCCGGATCATGGTCGGTCATCGGTCAGTAACCTGCGAATCGAGGTGACTGTCACCGACACGAAACCTGCCTGACGCAGGTCCTCACCGGACACGAAAGTTTGGTGTCACCACTGCGAGGATCGCCCGGAGGACACGGTGGACTATGCGGTGTAGGACTGCCCCGCTTGAACAGAGCACCGCCGTGTCCTCACGACGGTGATAGGTGGTGACCTCTCGCGCCCGGCATTGGTCGAGGCCATGCTGCGGGGCGAAACGGAGTGGGAAGCGATCGCCTCCTGTGAAGCAGTCATGCTAGCGTGAGGAGGCGGGACACGTGAGGGAATTACCGTTACACCGGACCTTAAAAGGGCTGTTGAAGAGCACCGTGGAATTTAGTCACTAGAAGCCTAGAAGGCTGACAATCCCTCCCGTCCTGCCCTGGGTGGGAGGAATCATGTGATGATTTTACCACGATAAAAAAGGAGACACTGTCATCACGTACACTGCGTATAGGCTATAGGTGCGATTGACGCACCTTGAATCTTGCGGTCACGGTCACCCTTCTCCCTCGTGTTAGGCCGAGACTCCACCAAAGCTGTGCGAGTCGAGATGTGCCTCGAACAACCAATAGAATTGCGTTATTGACACAGCTCCACTCCGGCAACGCAATTCTATTGGTTGTTCGAGGCACATCTCGACTCGCACAGCTTTGGTGGAGTCTCGGCCTTATCGGCTACTACATAGCTTTTACTCGCTGCTGCGCGCGCGTTTAATAAATTAGAATTCAAAAACCAATTCTCGTCGTACACATCGCACACCCAGGCCAATAAAGGCGTAAGTGGAATTCACTAACTTTACAGGGGAGCAAAAAAACTGTTTAACCAGGTATATCTACTTTGTTTTTGACTCTATGATCTATTGTTATTATATCAAAAAATAGTAAAAAAAACAACCTTTTTTTTTGTTTACATTCGAAACACCTTAAATTAAATTGGTAATCAGTATTAATGTTTAAAGTTTTACAGACGTTTTCCTTATTTATTCAAGACCAATCCTCAAATGTAATGTTTTTTATTCTAATCATCGCTTTCTAAATATTTTTAATACTGTAACTACTCATGCTTACGTCTGTTACGAAGTTCTATACTATGATAAAATACAGAGGCTAAGTACTGCTTAAGCCCTTTTTTGCTTAATTTTATTTTACTTATCGAATTTTAAGACGCATTTACGGCTTTGTTTGTTAAAAAATAAAAGTAAAATATAGTTTTAAGTATAAATACGGCCTTTTTATAGCAGTATGTTCAATTAAACCATAACTGTAAGTAATATTAAGTTTCTAGGTAAAATATATTTCAGTGGTGTAATAAAAAAGGTTTGTAGAAAATTGCAATTTATTATAATAATAGTCATAACAGAACAGATTATTAGTGATAAAAGATAATCAAATTAACAGTGAATTATAATTTTAATTTTGTAATTAAATCAGAACGGTAATTAAATAGAAATTCTTATTAAGACCTCAAAATATTAAAATTAATAATCACAACAACAATCTTAAAATTATTTATTATACCAATTACTAAACACTCACACAAAAGAATGTTAATCATTATTAGTATTGAAAAAAAAACCCCAAGTGCCCGGCGACTCCAGCAGTTGTGCTGGCGTAGACGGGCGCGAGCACAGCCCTGGTGTCAGGGGAGCTAAGAATCTCCGGCGAGATATTCGACTAACCGTCAAACGACAATTACGGCAAATTACATAAAGGACTCCGGTACACTCAACATTCTTACATACAATGTTCGGACGCTGCTGAAAGATGAGCGGTTGATTGAGCTTGTAAATAAAGGATATTAGTTGGGACATTTTGGGACTTTCAGAAGTGAGACGAGAAGGTGAGCAAACAGAGGAAAGAGACGATGCCGTGTTCTTCCACTTCGGTGAAACCAGTGGCCAACACGGAGTGGGGTTCATGGTGGCAAAGAAGTGGAAGGACAACATAAATGAATTTTTAGGATACTCTGAACGTGTCGCTGTGCTCAAGTTCCAACTAACACCTACCAAAAATCTAACTCTTGTTCAGGTATATGCACCAACATCTGCATATTCAGATGAAGATGTAGAAGATGTTTACGATCTTGTTAATAGAGCATGCGACGAAAATAAAGGCACCTGGAACATGGTTATTGGTGACTTTAATGCAAAAGTGGGACGAAGGCAAGAACTGGACTGTGGTGACACAGTTGGTAGTTTTGGGTTAGGAGATCGAAACGAGCGAGGCGCTCGACTCACTCAATTTGCCTTTGGACAGAGCATGCACATAGTCAACAGTTTCTATATGAAGAAACCGCAAAGACGATGGACCTGGGTGTCACCAGATGGCATCACGCACAACGAAATCGACTACATCTTGTCATCCAATAGATATATTATTAAAAATATTAATGTCATAAACAGGATCAAATATAGTTCAGACCATATTCAGACACCCATTCGTGTTAAAATCAGACTAGATTTTAAAATCCATCGAGCCAAATTATTTATAAAACAAATTAAAAGACTGTCTAAAGAGACCCTCGTTAATAACTTCCAACATTTCAACCAGGAACTGTCTAATTATTTTAAGGAACTTGAAATCGATGAAACAGACGCAGAAAAACAATACAGTGCAATAGTTACTGGAACAAACAACACCTACAAAATATGTACCTGTAAAATATAATCATTATATCTGTAAATACCTGTAAAATCATGGAAATTGCCACAAAATATTATAAATCATTATATTCCGAGCATCCATCATACGATAACTATACTTTATAATCTATCCGATTCCATCCCCCCCATAAATGGTTATGAATTGCACAAAGCGCTTGCTACTATGCGCTACAATAAAATTCCTGGAGAAGATGGAATTACCACAGAAGCACTCAAAATAGGATCTTCCACTCTGTTGCCCCACCTTACTAACCTATTTAACACCATTTTTTCGGTCCGGAAAAGTTCCAAAAACAATGTGCCATTCAAACATATTCCTTCTGCATAAAAAGGGCGACAAAAGTGACATCGGCAATTATCGTCCAATAAGTTTAACATCATTCTCACATCTACAAGACTTTCATTAAAGTAATACATAACCGTATAGATGACAAATTGGATAAACATCAACCACCTGAACAAGCTGGATTTCGCCCCAGTTTCTCAACAACCGACCACCTACAGACTTCGAACCAACTTCTAGAAAAGTACTCAGAATTTAATAAACCTCTCTACTTAGCCTTCGTAGATTATTCTAAAGCCTTTGACAGTATTAAACACTCCTCAATATTTAAAGCTCTTGAAAACCAAGAATTAGAATCGCAGTATATTGACCTCCTCAGAAGTATTTACTAGAACAGCACCGAAAACATCAAACTCAGTAATGAAGGACCCACATTTCAAATTCAAAAGGGAGTCATGCAGGGTGATCCGCTCTCTCTGAATAACGTGGTAAAATCATCAAATGAGTCCTCCCACCCCGGGCAGGGCGGGAGGTACTGTCAGACTTGTACTGACTAAAATCGGCGGTGTCCTTCAGTAGCCCTTCATGTTCCGGGGTCACGGTAAGGAAATAATCCCGCGACCCCGGCAGGCTTTGGCCCTCTGAGAGGGGGCCCCGTCAGTATGCTGACGCTCTTTGAGGGGACACAACGCGCCGTCGACCCGGGCATGATTCATGGTCGGGCAGCGAGTTGCCCTTTACTCGCTGCCCGCATGCCCACCACCATGGGCGTCCACCACCGCGGGTGGGGCGGAGGGAGGACACTGTCCTCTCTCTCACGCGGCCCGCTTCCTCCTTCGCGAGCATTACTGCTTCGCAGAAGGAGGCGACCGCTTCCCACTCCGTCTTGCCCCGCAGCATGTCCGCGACCAATGCTGGGTGCGAGAGGTCTCCGCCTATCGCTGCCGTGAGGACACGTCGGTGCTCTGCCCAAGCGGGGCAGTCCTGCACCGTATGCTCCACCGTGTCCTCCGGGCGATCTTCGCAGTGGTGACATCACCCAGGCGTTTCCTCCTTCCGGATCAAACATAGGAACCTCCCGAAGCATCCGTGCCCGGTGAGGACCTGCGTCAGGCTGAAAGTAAGGACGCCATGACGTCTCTCCAGCCACTCCTCAAAGAGGGGTCTTACCGCCGCAATCGCGGCGTGCCCGTCACCAGCACACTTGAGGAGATATTTAAAACTCTGGCAGCCTCTTGGGCGACTTAAGGTATAGAAATCGGCAATAAGAGGCTGACAAACCTCCGTTTTGCCGATGACATTGTTCTTTTTGCCCCTACAGCTTTTGAACTACAAACCATGCTCCAAGAACTGAGCACGGCTAACTCCTTGGTGGGACTTGCGATGAATCGGTCTAAAACACAAATAATGACAAACAGCACTAAGCGTAGGGTCGAGTTAGATGGGCAGGATATTAAATATGTCGATGAGTATATCTACTTGGGCCAGTTAGTATCTTTCGAAAACAGGCAAGAAAGAAAAATCGATCGCCGAATCGAAAACGCCTGGAAAAGCTACTGGTCCAAGAAGACGCTTTGAAGGGTGATTTACCAATCTCCCTAAAGCGCAAACTCATCGACATGTGCATCCTGCCCGTCCTAACCTACGGTGCTCAAGCCTGATCGCTTACCGAGTCGCAGAGGTTCCGCCTTGGAGTCTGCCAAAGGGCAATGGAACGCAGCATTCTGGGCATCAAACGACAGGACAGAGTTCGCAACACCACGATACGTTCCAAAACGGGCATTCTGGACGTCGGCAAGAAGGCTGCCAAGCTGAAGTGGGACTGGGCGGGTCACGTTAGCCGCATGAACATTGACCGCTGGGCGAAGGCCGCCACACAGTGGGTGCCTGAAGATGGACGGCGCCGCCGAGGCCGGCCTAGAAAAAGGTGGCGAGACGAGCTGGATTCACACCGTGAGGACTGGTTCGAAGTGGCGCTGGACAAGAAAACTTGGGGGAGGCCTTTGCCCAGCAGTGAGACAGTGTAGACTGAAAAAAAAAGGGATACTTAATTCCGATTAGTACCTAAACACTTCTTTAAACTTCTTTTTAACTCGGAAATACAAATCGTTACGTGCAGTTGTCTCTGAGCGGCGCGTGAGTTATGAAAACTAAACAAATAATCCACACCCGCGCATGCGATGTAAGGGTATCTAAGTACCCAGACCTTTCGATTTGTTTATGTGACGAGTTCATGATTACTTCCGCCAACTAGATCAAGAAAGGCGTAAGCATGATTATTTCGAAACTGTGTGCGAGTGCACCCGTGAACATAGAAATACGGCTTTTTTTGTTTGATTATTTTTATTTGTGATGGGATGTAATCGGTATTATTTTAAGAAAATGGTTTTTTATCAGGCATTAAAAAGCATAATACGAGATATAATTATACGTTTTTTGCTTTTTTTGATGGAACAAAAACCTAAGCATGATTAGGTGTATTTTAATGAAATTTTACGTGCTTATGTTGGTTTATCGACTTTATTATTTGAAAAAATATTAAAGTTAAATGACGCCAAAATTTTTTTTTTTTTGTTATAAAACCTTCATTTTAAGTCTAAATTGCACGGAAAAAATTGAGCACATGTAT
The DNA here is from genome assembly GCA_954870645.1 of Agrotis clavis. Classification (NCBI taxonomy): domain Eukaryota; kingdom Metazoa; phylum Arthropoda; class Insecta; order Lepidoptera; family Noctuidae; genus Agrotis; species Agrotis clavis. Next base: position 1,474,255 of record OX940943.1, on the reverse strand, counting down.
CTTTACGTATACTATCCAAAACAGCAATAAAAAAAATTTGACGTATCTGCACTTACGTCTTTGTTGATCTGGGGGTGCGACATGTGGCGCCATCTGTTACCATCAGAAGGTTATTGTTGTTTTTCTCAGGAAACTTAACTTTTTTTAGATTTTTAACCATTATCACAATAGGAGGGGCCTTCCCTTAGGTAGATTTGATTGTTATGAATGGGCCCCGACTGTGAGTGTGAATGAGTGAATTCTAAACTACTGGGCTTGTTCTTTCTTTTTAGTTTTTATTTAACTTAATTTTTTCACGTAGGTATTTTTAAAAATAGTTTTTACGCAGTCGGGTTTTTTGTTTTTCTTTAAATATTTTTTTTCATTATGAATTTCTCAATAACAGCCTATAGTTTGGAAGTTATAATAGACCGGAAGCCAGACCAAAATATCGTTAGTGATTTCTTCTCAAGCCATAATTAGTAGACTACATAAGGGAGTCGGATCATAAAGATTTGTGGAAGTCAGCTGCTGTTCCGTTGGTGGGATAAGCAGCAATAGCCGTTCAAACACGTAGAAAAAATATTATTTTTTTGTCATTTCCTCCCAACTGAAACCTGGTTTATATTGAAGATTACCTTATATCACGAAGAATAAAACCAATCAGCTGTCTGTAACATGGTGGAATACACGTCTGCTGGTCACTCGAACATGTAATTTTTTATATTATTTTCAGTGATTTCCTCTCGACTCAAATTTTACCTGATGAAAGTTTACATGAAGATATGGATAAAAGCAAACGTCAGCTGGCTGTATCTCGGTGGAAAGATCGTAAAATAAAATATGAAGAAACAAATATTTTATTAAATCTGAATAACTAAACGTAATTTATTTGCAATATCAAAACGGACATAAGGGAAACGAGTGTCTATCATAATGACACATAGAAGAAGCCATAAAAAAATATTATTTGGAAAAAAAACTTGTGTCATCCTTAATGTCTAATCTTGTCAAATCATTCTGCTGTCATAAGGTTTCAAATCAATATTAAATGATTTTGTTGTTGTATTTCGTTATTTTGTTCAAGTTATGGAACTGTTCTTACTGGAGTGAATAAGTAATTGACACCCTGATCAAGAAGGTCCGTTAACCGGTTCAACAGAATCAGAAGGATTCCCGCACGATCTTCAATGATGAGACAAGGCTCTCGCTTGGAGATTACGTGAAGAGCTTCTCGATCCGGCTTGCATTATGAAGAAATTCCTATCTTTGAGGTCCGAACAAGATATCCATTGATATATGTACCATAACAACATGTTTATTTTGTATTTTTAATTGTTTTATATGTAATGTAAATGAAAAATGTAAATGACAATAACATCAAACAATGAATCAAGCAATGATTGGGGGTTTTCTTTATAGAAAAGCTTTTTATTTCTTATACTTTTCACTAATTGAATCAATAATGAAATCATTAATTGAGAAAATAAATCAATAGACCCATTTATACGTTTTTTCAAGAGTTCATTATGATCGTTTTGCATATTCGTGCAAAGAATGGGCAGAAAACCTTAGGCCCATCGCATACGGCGTATTCTAAACGCGCAGAAGACGCGCGTTTCAGGAACGCGCCTCTTCGGCGCCGTAGACGCTGATTTGTTATTGCGTTTGGATTGATGATACAAGCGCGCGTATAAAGAAGCGGAGTAGAGGCAGGGGCGGGGCCCTCACGCCACTACTGCACCGCCCGTGCCTAAACAACTGAAGAAGAGGAGGAGTCTCTGATCTAAAAAACGCAGAATCTACGAGCGACTATAGCGCGTCTGTTTCGCTGTATCTGCGCGTATACGTGCAGTAGAGGCGCGATTCACGCCCTGAGTGCTTATGTTACAAGGTTGTGATTGAATCTCGTATACGCGCGTAATCTGCGCGGTTAAAGAACGCCGTGTGGCGTAGGGCCTATGTATACCACGTTTTTTAAACGCGCCGTCGACGCGCTTTTTGTAAAAGAGCAGTTTGTTGTCGCGACACAAAGCGTCAAACGGGCGTTTGCATTGCATCTGTATCACTACAAACGCGCGTCAACGGCGCGTTTAATAAACGTGATGTACATAGGCTATTTGGGCTAGTCCATACACGGTGGAACCGCGCTATTTCAGAATCGCCTGGAAATCGCGCGAGTCTTATAATTATATGTATGAGTTATTAAGTAATCGTTCAGACATAACCGCGCGGTTAGTCAACCACCAGAAAATAGAATCGCGCTGCTCCCGCGCGTTTCTATTACTATGGAGTCTTTACTTTGCGTTCAGTTGCGTGGCGGATACCGCGCGGTTAGCACATCACAGCTCGTGAGTTTGGCACGGTTCGTTTCGACACTGAACTGTTTATTGATGAAGTGGAGAAGAGAAATGCAATATGAGATATTCAGTGTGAAGATTACTCAAATAAAACTATCATAACCAAGCTTGGCAAGAGTTAGAGGAGATATTTGGAAATTGTGAAAATACGTTGGAAACTTGGTTGGTTACTTAATATTGGATGCACCCATTTGCATTGCATACCGCATTTTTTTTATCGTTTTTTTAAGGAGCAACAACCACAGTAAATCGATTTTTCGCTGACCTCCTTTTTCAAACGGACGTTATCCCTGTACGATAATCACATATAACCGCCGGAGTCTGATTGCATCACAATTTTGCGGTTTCGAACCGCGCGATTCATGAACGCGCGGTTTCCGCAAGTCTGTACTAGCCCTTAGTCCTGCTTGTACAATAATTTTCAAAGTATCAGCTGATGACCTTTCCACCGAGATACAGCCAGCTGACGTCTGTTTTTAGCCATATCTTCATGTAAACTTTCATCAGGCAAAATTTGGGTTGAGAGGAAATCACTGAAAATAAAATAAAAAATTACATGTTCGAGTGACCAGCTGACGTGTATTCCACCATGGTACCGTCGGCTGATTGGTTTTATTCTTCGTGATACAAGGTAATCTTCAATATAAACCAGGTTTCAATTGAGAGGAAATGACTAAAAAAAAATATTTTTTCTACGTGTTTGAACGGCGATTGCTGCTTATCCCACCAACGGAATCGCAGCTGACTTCCACGAATCTTTATGATACGACTCCCTCATGTAGTCTGCTAATTATCGCTTGAGAGGAAATTGGTCACGGACATCTGTTACGGGCTCCCGCTCTATAAGGGTTACTTTGGTGATAAAAAAAACGTCAAATGAGTGTTCACGCCCTATGTGGACCGTTATGGATTGTCAGACTATCTAAAACTTTAACCCTTGTTTTTCAGTAGCCCATTCCAGGGTCAATACAGGCGTAGTTAGGGTTTTAATATCGTAAACCTATTTTTTAACCGACTTCTTTTTTAACTTACCTAATTATTGTTTTGCGTTTGTTCTCTCGCCTGATGGTACCTAAGCGAAGATGTGGTCGTCGACATGGGCGTAGCCAGAAATGTGCACAGGGTGGGGCAAAATTATAGTTATAATTATGTGCTCAGGCTGGGGCAAAATTCTAGATTTTTTTTGTGTCGTCTGACGATTGTCGATTGTGAGGTTTCTTACGGATATTAAGTAGGTATTGTATTAGGTAAGTACCTACATTATTTAATTTTGGTTAAAAGAAACCTAACAAGTCGGAGTCAGGGTGGGGCAAGCACCCCACCCTGCCCCACCGTGGCTACGCCCATGGTCGTCGACCTTCATAAACTCTTCGGGATTATGATGAAGATAGCTGTTGTACCTAAGCAGCTTACAACGGCAAGATAAATCGGAATTAAAGCTATCTTATGTGTTAATCCAGGTTATAAACTACCCATCTAAATCCGTTCAGCGGTTTTTGCGTGAAAGAGTAACAAACATCCATCTATTTATCCTTAGGCAAACTTTCGCATTTATTAGTAATACTAGCTGTAGCCAGCGGTTTCAAACGCTACAAGACTAAAATTATCCCACGGGATGATTAAATCGAGATAAAAACTATCCAGGTTATAAACTATTTAATAAAATTAAATATGCAATAAAGATTTGAGTATTGAGTGGTACCTATTCTATTCTATTTTTACCGACTCCAAAAAAAAAAGAAATGTAATGTGTACTTATTATCTTATTTCGATCAAATCCGTTCAGTAGTTTTTGCGTGAAAGATTTACATCCATCAATCCAAATAAACTTTCACATTTATAAAATATCTACTATCATGTAATAATCTTAATAATAGGTAAGATTAGTAATAAGTAAGATGACAGTCAAGCAGTGGTGGCCCAGTGGTATCGGCCTCGACTTACGAGTTGTAGCCGTTGTAGGTCGTGGGTTCGAATTCGAACCCAGCCAGGATGTAGGTACTTTGTGTACCTAACTTATTTCATCACCACTGCTCTCAAAACGTTGAAGGAAAACATCGAAGTCATGTGGCATCTACCAACCCGCACTGGGCCCGCATGGTGGATTATGGCCCACTCCCTCTTACAGAGAGGAAGCCTGTGTACCAGCAGTGGGAACATGTAAGTATAGGCTGATATCAGGTTAATTACGGTCTATCATAAAAGCTATTTTTAATAGATGGTTCAGTACTGGTGGCCTACCACGAACTCTTAAAGCGTGAGTCTTTAGGCTGTGGGAAAGAGATAGCGCTAGACGACTTGTATAGCTCTGTCTCTTTCCCACAGCCTAAACTCGATCGCGTTAAGAGCTCGTGGTAAGGCCTTAGAAATATGTTTTGAAATTGAAACATTCTTATGAGTTGTTAGCATTCTTTTATTTTAAATTGGAAACACCAAGAAACTCATTATTAAGCGGAACTAATATAATTATATTTGAGTGAAAAATAATTGAACGCAGATTATTTAACGTGTTAGGTATGTGAAATATCTAATAAGAAAAATTTAATTTTTTCCCAAATCCATTTTCTTTATAATATTCTTCATTTATTGTAAATATATGCTATAGGGTAAGTTGTCTCCCGGGTCGACGGCGCGTTGTGTCCCACGCGCGCCTCAAAGAGCGTCAGCATAATGACGGGGCCCCCCTCTCAGAGGGCCAAAGCCTGCCGGGGTCGCGGGATTATTCCCTTACCGTAACCCCGGAACATAACAGGCTATGAAGGACACCGTGGATTTTAGTCAGTAGAAGTCTGACAGTCCCTCCCGCCCTGCCCGGGGTTGGAGGACTCATTTGATGATTTTACCACGCCACCATTTTACCAACCACTAAAAAAAAAAAAAAAAAGGGTAAGTTGTCTCACATTGAACCAGGTAAACAAAGTCTCATAGTGGGCTGGATTTTCAATAAATGCCTTTAATTTTTTGTTTATAGTTAGCATATTTATTTAGCTTCAATTTTGTAGAACATTAATTTCTCATATTCCTTTTAGTTTCAGTGTAAAACAGGTTTTTATAAAAAATGATTTTTGGTTCAATGAGTACTCCAGGTGGTACACATTTCCGGGCACGCCGCAATTGCGGCGGTAAGACCCCTTTGAGGAGTGGCTGGAGAGACGTCACGGCGTCCTGACCTATCGGATGACGCAGGTCCTCACCGGACACGGAAGTTTCGGGAGGTACCTGTGCCTGATAGGGAAGGAGGAAACGCCCGGGTGCCACCACTGCGAAGATCGCCCGGAGGACACAGTAGAGCATACGGTGCAAGACTGCCCAGCTTGGGCGGTGCACCGACGTGTCCTCACGGCGGCGATAGGCGGAGACCTCTCGCGCCCGGCATTGGTTGCGGCCATGCTGCGGGGCGAGACGGAGTGGGAAGCGGTCTGCTCCTTCTGCGAGGCAGTAATGCTCTTGAAGGAGGAGGCGGGCCGCGAGCGAGAGAGGACAGCGTCCTCCCTCCGCCCCAACCGCAGTGGTAGACGCCCGCGGCGTCGGACGTCAGCAGATGATCTCCGGCCACCGTAGGCGCGGGCATGCGGGCAGCGAGTAAAGGGCAACTCGCTGCCCGACCAAGGACCATGCCCGGGTCGACGGCGCGTTGTGTCCCACGCGCGCCTCAAAGAGCGTCAGCATAATGACGGGGCCCCCCTCTCAGAGGGCCAAAGCCTGCCGGGGTCGCGGGATTATTTCCTTACCGTGACCCCGGAACGTAACAGGCTATTAAAGGACACCGTGGATTTTAGTCAGTAGAAGTCTGACAGTCCCTCCCGCCCTGCCCGGGGTTGGAGGACTCATTTGAAGATTTTACCACGCTAAAAAAAAAAAAAAAAAGGTGGTACACATTTAACCAGGGTGACGTCCACATTGAGCCACCTTTTTCACTATGTCTTCTAGTTAAATTTTTAATACAAATACTTTGTAACAATAATAAAAAATCAGTAATAATAATAATCAGTCTTATATTTTGTTACAATCACTTTAAATCTTTACAATTTGAGCAAAAAACTTTACGAAAGTCGAAACCGAAACTCGACATATAACTTTCCTTCAACTTAGCGCAATTTAATAGTTGGAGCAACGCGGATTGGAAAGTTATATGTAGAGTTTCGGTTTTGGGTGCCATTGATTTTGGGTGGTGGCAAAATCATTTTGATATCCTTTAATTGGACATTAGCCAAATCGGGTTCCAAAGGCATCCGGAACTTCATGGTTTCTTTGTTCATTAACCGCATGAATGAAACTCCATAGTAAGGTTAGTCTACTTCAATGATCTTGGCTACATAATAAACCTTTATATTTTTTGCATCAAAAACCACGAGAACGTAGTCATCTTCAACGGGATTACGGGTCAATTTATCGAAATTTCCTCTCACAGCAAACATTTCTTCTTCATCTACGGAAGTACGGACTCATCTATCTCACTAATTTCAGTTTCGCTGTCTTCTAGCACCGTTTCAAGTTCTTCATCAGAAGTAGATTCATCTCTATCTACCTTTTTCTTTTTCTTTAGGGTATTTATTTTGACTTTTTTATCAGAAAGCACGGTACGTTTAACTTCTTTTACTTTAGTTTTAGTTTCTTTACGCTTCTTCTTGCTTTCTATAATTTCATTTTTTTCCGGAGTGTCCGTTGCGATTCTGCTTTTTCCTGGTTTCCTAACTTTCCTGTAACTAGATCGGGGACTAGCTTTAACTGGTGGCATAAATTAAGCATGGCCTTAAGCATGTTGGCAGCCGAATGCCCCCCTCTTTTTCTTATCATCACTTTGTTTCGCGCCATTCTTTAACAAATTAAAATAATTGTAAAAATCACACTATTTTAACGACTGGGGTGTACACAATGAACCATGGTTCAATGTGTACCACCCTCAGGTGGTTCACTGTGAGACACACCACGTTTTGATAACAAATCTCAAAATTTTACCGGTAAATCAATCTCGTAAAAACACGAATTATACCCGTTTTAATTGCTAAATAACCGTAGAAAACAGTATATATATTTAAAAAGAAATCGATATTACTTAAATGAAAAAAGCTAAAAAAAAATGAAATCGGCAAAAAATACTTACTTTTTGAGTCAGTTTGCTTTCGAATGCTCCTCACACAACCACTTGACACGCAAACTAGTGGGCAGGAACGGAACATATTATAAATACCTCTCTTTCACTCATATATTATTAGCGCAGTTTGGTAACGTCGCATTTTCGAGATTCGGAGGTGGTTAAATGTAGCTACCTGGTTCACTGTGAGACACCCGACCCTACCTATACAGGTATATTATATATATAGTATATTTACATAGCTATAACCTGTCTTCAAGTCTCGAGTAAATAGGTTACTTATGATAATATAAATTATTAAGAAAAGAAATAAGAATATCATCTTTCATCCATCTTTTCACGAAAGCTCATCCACGACAATTGTTTTGTCCTAAAAATTCATTCGTTTTGTTTACAGAAACATACCTACCGGGTGATATTATTAATTACTTTTGGAGCACAAAGCGTTTTTGACAATTACGGTAAATAAGGCATATTATATTTTATCATACAGATAGTAGGTAAATCATTTTATCTTTTTTTGTCAAGTTAAAAATGTTTTGTATATTTGTAGATAATTTTAACGTAAACATTACGGACATGGTGTTTATTTTTTTTAGGAATTTCTCCTGTATTAATTGTGGGTGTAATTTAAACTCACATACAGAAACAAATTCAAACAAACAAAGTTATATGAGTGTAGGGATGCCGCCTACGCCGTAGCACTTTTCGTAGAGGGCCTACGCCGGCGCCTCGTCTCGCCCCCGCAGGCAGTTTCTAGAAACACCAGCATACCAACTACATTTAATTATGTCAAATAATAACAACGGTCTTAAAACTGCCACATAGCAATATTCCTAGTGATTCAGTTTGTGAATGATTATTAGAAGAATAACCAATAGCGAAGCTAGAAAACGACGAAGTGAACTTTCGGAATTTTGCTTAAAGTGACCGTTTTAGATCCTCTGCCTAATAACCTATGTGTTTTGTCTTCCATCATAAGAAGTAAAATGAATATAAGCTGCTAACATAAATTAAAATGCAGGTTGAGATTCAATGTTCCATGAAGATTAAAATTTGTATAGGTATAAAGTAAAAGAAAGAGCGAGTCAGTACTTAATAACGCGAGCATATCAGAAGGTAAAACTAAAATAATTGAATAAAAATAACACTTAGCAATAATATAATTATTTGCTTGGGAGACTGTGACAAATACCAATTTAAATAGTACCGTTGTATTTATTACGAATGTTGCTATATTAATTAAAGTCGGCCATTTTGACATCTAAGTACGTGGTAACTGGCGACGATTGAAATTCGGCGCGTCTCTGGAATATTGAAAAAATGAAAGACTTAATTTCGTTGTGCCTGTTTCAGGCAGTGGTAAGTTTTTATAAGACACAACTATATTAAGAGCAAGCGCGAGTTATTTACACGAACAGTCTGTCTATAAATCATGAAAACGATGTTTGAGGGAACTGAAATTATTCAAAGTAGGGCAGCACTAAATCGAGGTACCTACATCGTATGACATCGATTTGTTTTGTGACTCGTTATCACCGTAGACTTGAAAAGGAATAGGTACAATAAACAAGTAGATGACATATGCAGCGCCCACATCGATTTTCATGATTTTATATACAGACTGTAGGTTGAATGAAATGCAAAATACCCGCTTTGTAAGTAGAACTGATACAAGGGCCTTCCGCAAGTATGTTAGCTTGTCGACGTCGTCGTAAGAATAAAAAAAACGGATGAGAAAAACGAAAGACGGAACGGAAGAGAAAGATTCTTTTCAAAACTTTGACACTGAAAGCACATTAAGAGGATCGTCTACCGAGCGTTCGTCCATACTAGATATGAGCGCCGATGGGCAATTCCACGGCGGCGGCGTGGCCTGTATATTTTCACGGCGGCGGCGGCGTCGCGGCGGCGCGTCGCGTTCGGCCGTGCGCCTTAGTTTTTTTTTTTATTAGGGAGAGATTTCTTAAGAAGAAAAATGAAGAAAATCATGTTGTTGTTTGGTACCAAAAGAGTTTTATAAAGAAACGTATTTGCTAATTACAATTTTAGTCTTCTATAATTACAGATTACGTTTACTTAAAACAATAATTGTTTCAGTATTTTAAGATGAGAGACAGAGTTTTTAATCAAAGCCCTATCTATTTTTTTAATGTGAAATGGGTTTTCTCTTGACCCTAGTTTATTTTTATCGTGGTAAAATCATCAAACGAGTCCTCCTACCCAGGGCAGGGCGGGAGGGACTGTCAGACTTGTACTGACTAAAATCCACGGTGTCCTTCAGTAGCCCTTTGTGTACCGGAGGCTTTGGCCCTCTAAATGGGAGGCCCCGTCATTAGAACGAGGCGACTGCTTCCCACTCCGTCTCGCCCCGCAGCATGGCGGCGACCAATGAGTCACCTGTCGCCTGCGTCAGGACACGGCGCGGCGGCGCTCTGCCCAAGCAGAGTTCTGCATCGTATGCTCCACCGTGTCCTCCGGGCGGTCCTCGCAATGGTGACACCCAGACGTTTCCTCCCTCCTTATCCGACACAGGTACCTCCCGAAGCACCCGTGTCCACTGTCCGGTGAGGACCTGCGTCAAGCGGTAGGTGAGGACGCCGTGGGACATATCCAGCCACTTCTCAAAGAGGAATCTTTCCGCCGCGATTGCGGCGAGCCCGTTGACCCTAGTCTAGGTCACGAATGACTAAGACAAGGTTGACGATACCCAGAAGTAGGAGCCTCGCTAAGCGGGGCTCCGTCGATTTCTCTTGTGAAGAAAGGACTAGTTTTGCCTAGGCCAGACTAGTTTATCCTGAAATCGAGTTTGGCCGGTAATTTATACACTTGACTGTGTAGAGCCGACTATACACATACCAGTATACTTGTACAAATCGCACAAACATAGGACAGTGACCATGTTAGGGACTTTGACCATGGCGTGATGTGACGCGATTTGATCCATTCCAACCACAAGTGAAAATGAACCTTGCCACTAAGAAATAATGATTTCGGCGGCGGCGCGCCGACCGAATTCACGGCGACGGCGGCGCGCCGGCGCGGCGCTCATATCTAGTCCATACTAAAAGAGAAAACGTTTTCCTACCCCTAAATGTTCCGGGGTCGCGGGATTATTTCCTTACCGTGACCCCGGAACAGAAAGGGCTATTGAAGGACACCGTGGATTTTAGTCAGTAGAAGTGTGACAGTCCCTCCTGCCCTGCCCGGGGTTGGAGGACTCATTTGATTTTACAACGCTAAAAAAAAAAAAAAAACCCTACATGTTATCCTATCAATATCAATGATTTATTAGAATGCTTCTGACACAGTAAAACACTAGGTTTATAGGTTTTCTTTTTTTCAAAATTTTTAATCATTGAAAGTTACAGGCACCTAAGAGTTACTTTTTACTTTTTGACTGGCCTGTTGGTCTAGTGGTTAGTGACCCTGACTGCTATGCCGGAGGTCGTGGGTTCGATTCCCACCCAGGACAAATGTTTGTGTGATGAGCACGATCATTTGTTCTGTGTCTGGGTGTAATTTATCTATAATATGTATGTATTTAGAAATATGTATATAAGTATGTTTATCAGTTGTCTAGTACCCATAACACAAGCTCTGCTTAGCTTGGGACTAGATGGCGTTGTGTGATAGTTGTGGAATATTATTATTATTATTACTTTTGAAAAATGAAAACCTATAAACCTTATAGTTTTTTACTGTGTCCGAAGCATTCTAAAAATTAAAAATCATTGAGATAGGATAACATTTAGGTGTAGGAAAACGTTTTCTCTTTTGGTATGGACGAGCGCTCGGTAGACGATCCTCTTACTCGTTTATTCATGTCATTATTGAACATAAACTTTCTCTACTCTGGAACTCCATTCTTCAACAAGGCTACGCCGACAGTAAAATTATAATAACTTTATTTATCAAGTGACGAAGGCAGGAGAGACTGTCAGACTTGTACTGACTAAAATCCACAGTTTCCTTAAATATAGCTCTTTACGTTCCGAGGTCACTGTAATTCCTGGGACCATTCGTTAGTCCCACGACCAAATTATGATAACTTGGGCTATCTCAAATTAAATCTATCACTTTTTATGAACAAAGATCGAAACATGATGGTAAAACATGTTGGATACGAAGACTGAAACAGAAACGTCCTTATTTTTATTCTTTTTCTATTTGATGTCTTAATTATTTTCAGTTACTTCTAGTTCTCCAAAATATCTTAATTTGCCATGCCGATGACACCAGTGCACTATACGATCTTGAAAGAAGATATAACGCGGACCATATTGGAAATAATCGAGCTTATGGAGGACATTTGCACGCCCAAGGCGAAGTTCACGCGCATGCTGAAGGAGAGACCTTTGGCAACAGTAATGGCTATAGTCATGGACATGCTGTGGCTCAGCCGTATATTTTTGGAGGTATTAATGATATCCTTCGCTCCAAATTCGTCAATTATCAAGCTAATAGTGAACCATATAACATGGGCAGGTTACGTAAAAAATTAAGGACAACAACTAACTATCGCAAACCCTTTGCGACGTACGGTTTAGTTCGTGCTAACGACGATTTAGTGAATGCTGATGGTCGTGAAAATATTGATACTGTTAAGAGTCGTATTAGCAGTAATAATGAACGTATTTCTAATGTTAGCGCTGCATCTAATGCTGCCATTTCATCGAGTGCGGGTACGAGTGCGAGTGCAAGTGCGAGTTCGAGTGCAAGTAGCTGTGCGTGTGGCAGTGGCTTTGTGGCCAGTGATGATGTCAGTTTCCTCTGTTTTAGCAGCAAAGATGGTGGTAAAAGCTTTGATATTAAATACAAAGGTACGACAAAATTTAGCTTTGAAGACATCAATAGGGCCTACAAGTTCTATTACGATAATATGCAAGCTAATAATTTTTTCGTTGATAATAATATAAATGGCGAGAATAAAATTGGGAATAATAAGTTTAACGTTGACGCAAACAAACTTAAAATTAACACATTCTATGAAGGTAGTTTCTTTTTCAATACTGACAGTCAATTCAATACTAGCACTAATGAAAATTTCAATATGAATACTTTAAATAAGAATAAAATTAACTTGGACATAAATAAAACTGTAGACGTTAACAAAAATTTTAATAACAAAAATGAATTCAATTTCGACGTTAATAAATTGATTGACATTAAAAAACCTTTGAACACCAGCAATCAATCCAATTTGGACGTTAATAATAACATTGACATTAACAAAAATCTTAATTACAACCACGACTTTAATTTCGATGCTTATAAAAACATTGAGATAAACAAACTTTTGAATAACCAAAATCAATTTAGTTTCGATGTCAATAAAAACATTGACTTAATTAAATATTTAAATTTAAACCGCCTATTCAATTTCGACGTTAGTAAATACAATGACATTAACAAGCCTTTGAATACCAGTAATCAATCTAATGTGGACCTTAATAATAATGATATTAACAAAAATCTTAATTACAACAACGAATTTAATTTCGATGCTTATAACAACATTGAGCTAAACAAGCTTTTGAATAACCAAAATCAATTTAATTTCGATGTCAATAAAAACATTGACTTAATTAAATATTTAAATTTTAACCACCTATTAAATTTCAACTTCAATAAAAACAACAATCAAAATAATTTAAAGGATAACAATAATTATGATGCACAATTTGGTAAAAAAATAAATAGCAATTTTAATTTCAACTTTGATACAAACGCTAAAGTGCAAGCTTTTATAAATTCCATTATAAAGAATCTCATTAATGGCAAGAATGATTTGAATCTCAATCACTACAACTTCGATTCTGAATCACATGCTGACGCGCAGTCTCAAGCTGAAGCTCAATTTAAAGCATATATTCAAGCTAAGATGATCGCTAAAGCTCAAGCAATTCTTGAAGCTCAAGCTCGAGCTCAAGCACAAGCAGAAGCACAGGCTATTATTCAAAACCAAATTAATAATGCCCAGATAAAGGCTAAAGTGCAGCAGCAAGCCAAAACTCAAGCTCAAATTCAGAGTCAGACTTTTGGTCAACCTTCAAATAACGCTGTGATCTTCGGCCTTGGGAAAGGAAAGTTGATAAAAGGAGAAGGTGGTTTTAACCTAGCCCTTAATGGAGGCTTTGGTGCCAAATTTGGCTTGGGTAAGCAAATAAACGTAGGAATTGAGCCTCATGGTCTAACCTCGGCAGCAGCTGCATTTGGAACTAGTGCCATAAATGATGGTGACTATAATTTGGGACCACATGTTGGAGGCCATATCGTACAGGGTGATGATTTCAACTATGCAGATTCCATGTATGAGGACAACCTCGACGATAATTATAAAGATTACTCCTCGGGTTATCCAGGAGTAATCGCTTACCCAGCTTCAATAGACAACCTTGTTCCGACGCCCCGATATTACAATTCTGGTAACAACCAAACGCCAGAGCCGCGCCAAGCTTTTACGGCATAACATGGTGAAAAGGGGCGACACCATCGTGAAAGAATAACAAACGTGCTATAATATACAGTCGTTAGTTTTATGTCAAAAATTATACCATTGTAAGAAATCAAATTGGCGTTTTTATTGTAAATAGTTGTTTATACCTGATACCTGAGCCACGTGCATCACATTATTATAAATAATGCTAAACATTAAAAAAAACATCAACCTTGACATTTTGAACTTAATGGCTTTAATGGCATGGTGCATAGTTGCAAACATTTCACAGACAGACATCATCATCAGGGTCATCCATCATTATCTCATCACTGAAAGTTTGCACATTATGCTCGTACGAGTAGAAAGAAAAAATAAAACCGACAACCTACATGATGAGTAATTTTATTGAGTAGAGCCACAAAAACATTCAGTCTTAACACTTTCACTGTCCACGCAGCAGACACAATACCTAAACAATAGTCCTGGATTACATGTGATTCATCGGACAGGGAATGGCCACACGATGTTTTCGATCCACGGCACGTAGTTTTGTATCCTGGTGTAAATGCCAGGTACTTCTAGTTTGCCACATTCCGAAGAGTGATCTGCTACAGGGGGCAGCGGGATCTAATGTAGCTGATGCCGCACCTCTTCTTCATACACCCAGTTTTCTACCTTCAGAGTCCAGTCTACTCCAGTCCTCTTCTTTAGGTAGTCAGGTCATATGCCTGGACTGGTAACTACGCTACAGTTATCAGAGTGTTGAAAGATTAATGAATTACCTTGCAAGTATCACCAGTCTCATTGTGCACTGCGTAGCACGTTTGCGTATTGTAGTCGTATCCATGGATTAGGTTATTATGTGGCCTGTACGAGTATTCTTCCATGCATTGGTACCGATCCAGTTGATCTACAAATACCTAGAAATATAATTAAAATTATCTTTAGTTTCATCAGTTTTGAGACATTATCAAGACTTTTTTATTTTTAAGATTTTGATCACGTTAAACTCAGGTGAACATGATCCACTGCACCACATGCCTCTTCCAAGTTCCTTCATAACACACTCCTGCTATACCACATCTAGTGTCCAGACCCGGTCCTGGGTCCATCTAACATTCTAACTGGTACTCTTTCTCTAGCTTATTCTCACACACACATACTTCTTTTAGGGTAGCAAAATAATTTCTTACCGTTTGCAGTTCGTCAGACTTGATTTCATTCGTCTCAGTCTCATTCTTATAATCTTCATCATTTGTCTTATCTAGGATAGGCAAACCAGCTGTTTCTGCTAGGGTTGTATCATGAATACCTTCATTTAAACACGCAGGGAGTATTTCACTGTCAAATCGTATTCTGTGGAAAAACAAACAACTTGTAATGCAACGAGCAAAATTGGGAGTAGATTTCTCATGAACTTTTAGGCCCATCAGAAATTATGTGGTTCAGCAATATGTTTAGATTTTTTGCTGTTGAGATCAACCTCAATAAATGTAGATTTATACATTTATTATTTAGCATAGCCTTGTTTCACAATTGAATGTTATGAGAAATAATTGAGTGCAAACGTTAAAAATGAGTCTACAAGGCAAGGCTGATGAGGCCGTGGATCTGATGATCCACAAGGGATGTGATTGATTATACAAGGCAGGGCTGGGATGGGATTGATTATACAAGTATTATGAAATATCAATCCCATTCCATTTCCATTTATCTTAAATATTCAACGTTCAAAAGTCCCTCATCTATGGCCTAATTGAAATAAAAGATTTGACTTTGATTTTGCCTTTTCCCAACAATCTTCCATTGATAATGGAGTGACTGTCATATCATCCATAAACCAATTTTAGGGATCATAATTACTCTGGTCCAATTTTGGTCTAAACTATTCTTTTGAGGATTCTGGCAAAGCATTAAATAAAAAAACAGGTGCAGGACTCATACTCACTCAATTTCTGTCTCCAGTAATGCAAGGTTGTTATACCATGAAGGTTCGTTATATTCAGGATGAATTATCATTCTCTTGATAGGGTATGTCTTCCATTCTTTTACAAAGTCGACGTATTTTTGCACACCAAGAGCGGCATAAGCGATCGTACCCCTGAAATTATTCAAAGAGCATTTATCAATAAGTAAAGGGGAGGCCTATGTTCAGCAGTGGACGTCTTAAGGCTGATATGATGATGATGATGATGATAAATCAATACACAAATTATTGGGATAGGTTAACGACACGGTTGACACAGTGGCTAACTGATTGGCTGCGCTGTATTACAATATGTCGCTGGTTTGGTTCTGACTGAGACCGTTAGTTGTTGTCAGACGTTGACTGTTAGTTGTCAGACGTAAATTGTCAGTAGTCAGACGTTAGTCGTCAGACATAAGTCGTCAACATAATTCGTCAACATAAGTCGTAAGACATTAGTCGTCAACATAAGTCGTCAGACGTAAGTTGCCAGACGTAAGTCGTCTAACGAAAGTCGTCAGACGTAAGTCGCTTTTAAAGCCCAGAAGAAATGCTTGCGATCATTTACAAAACTGCAATCGATGGATAGTTGTAAACCATTGTTTAAGGAACTTTGTTTGCTCACTCTACCGTCAATGTACATTTATGAAATGGGAGTGTTTGTTCGCTGTAACCTGCACTTGTTTGAGGCACTGCGCTCTCGACGCTATCCGAATACCATTCATGCTACTTCTCATAAAACCGCCTTTTTCGGAAAAAGTGTGCTAGGTATGGCGCCAAAAAATTATAATAGCATACCAGCAGCTATTAGGAATAAAGAGTGCCTGGGTTCCTTTAAAAGATCTTTGTTCAAGTTTCTTATTAACAAATGTTACTATTCCATCACTGAGTTTGTTACTGATAAACAGAGACATGAAAACTCCGACTTGCTAATTAAACATTTATGATTTCATTGACCCAAACATGATTTATTAATTGAGCAAATGTATTTCATTATTTTATATTGTGATGACTTGGTTTTACTGTACTGACATTATTTTAATCCACTTTTCTAATTTAATCTTATGACATCCTGCCTTTATTGTATTTGTTTGTCTCCATTTGGTTTTGTACGCCATTTCTTGGCAAAACATAGAGCACATACTTCTGACATTTATGACCTGTCTGTAATCTACCTATGTTTTACAAAATAAATATTTGATTTGATTTGATTTGAAGTCTTCAGACGTAAGTCGCCAGACGTTAGTTATACGTCAGACGTAAGTCGTCAGACGATCAGTTGTCAGACGTAAGTCGTAAGACGTAAGTCGTAAGACGTAAGTCGTAAGACGTAAGTCGTAAGACGTAAGTCGTAAGACGTAAGACGTAAGACGTAAGTCGTAAGTCGTAAGTCGTAAGACGTAAGTCGTAAGTCGTCCGACGTAAGTCGGCAGACGTATGTCGTCAGAAGTAAGGCGTCAGACGTAAGTTTTCAAACGTAATTCGTCACACGTAACTCGTCAGACGTAATTCGTCTGACGTAAGTCGTCAGACGTAAGTCGTCGGACGTAAGTCGTCCGACGTAAGTAGTCCGACGTAAGTCGTCCGACGTAAGTCGTCACACGTCAGCTGTCAGACGTTAGTCGTCTGATGTAAGTCGTCAGACGTCAGCTGTCAGACGTAAGTCGTCTCATGTAAATCGTCAGACGTAATTCGTCAAACGTAAGTTGTCAGACGTAAGTCGTCAGACGTGAGTTGTCAAACGTGATTCGTCAGACGTTAGTCGTCAGACGTAAGTTGTCAGACGTCAGACGTAAGTCGTCCGACGTAAGACGCCAGACGGTCAGTTGTCAGACGTAAGTCGTAAGACGTAAGTCGTTAGACGTAAGTCGTCAGACGAAAGTCATCAGACGTAAGTCGTCAGACGTAAGTCATTAAGGTCATTTTAGGACTTCATCATCATCATCATCAGCCTATAATGTTCCCACTGCTGGGACACAGGCCTCCTCTCTGTGAGAGGGAGTGGGCCATAATCCACCACGCGGGCCCAGTGCGGATTGGTGGATGTCACATGTCTTCGAATTTTTGGTTCTAGGACATGCCGGTTTCCTCACGATGTTTTCCTTCACCGTTTTGAGAGCAGTGGTGATGAAATAAATTACACAAAGTAATGCGCCAGGCGGGGTTCGAACCCACGACCTACAACTCGTAAGTCGGGACCGATACCACTGGGCCACCACTGCTCTCATTTTAGGACTTAGAAGCTCACAAAGACGGGATTTTGCGATATTCAACCCATATTGTTTGATAATCGACCCCTGTAGATAGATTTTTTTGGGGTCGGCAGTCAGGAGTCTCATGGGGGTTTTTTTAGGACATAGGTGCTACCTCAGAATGGATTTTGTGAAATTAGATCCCCAAGGGATTGTTTTAGGGTCGATAGACTGTTTGATTAGATTTTCCAAAGTTATCATTTCAAAAGGTTATCCGGGAGTAGAAATTCACAGAGGCAAAGTTCGAAAATCGCGCGGACGAAGTCGCGGGCGAAGTGCTAGTACTACATATTTATGGGTCACCATATTTCTCGCGCACGCGCACAGTGCGATGCGTGCGCGTCGGAACGAATACTGCAACTAGGTACAAATAAATCTCCACTACAACTTAACACGTTTATATTATTGTGTCATGAATGTTTGAGTGGAATTTTAAAATTACGAATATTTTTTCCCATAATTGCGAATGCCTTGGTTACTGTAGCGAGAAAATTGGGATTTTCTGTTTCTCGAGTCGACTCGTGGTGTGGTCGATATCTGTTGTACCAACTGCAACTCTTTCTGGGCCGGCCCCAGCGGCGCCGTCCTTAATAAGCAGTTCTCCAGCCATTCGCACTTCGTTGTGAAAAGACCCATTCGAGAAGAGATCTTGGGCAATTCTCACCGCGCGGTCCGAACTACTCTGGTGCGAAACGATGAAAGATCCTCCAACAATATAGCCTGATTGCTGGTCAAAGGGCGTCCTCATTCCTTTCCAACATTCCATGCATCTTGTCTTCTACGGCCGGTTAGGAATGAGCCCAAATCGCCACGCCAGTATTTCTTGCAGGACTGTGTGGAGGACATCGTGGTTCTGATCAGAAGAGAGGACATTAATCATTATCATCAGCCGGAAGACGTCCACTGCTGAACAAAGACCTTCGCCTTAACCACTAAGTCGAACGCCAATCCTCCACTTGCATACATCGGTTGCCCGCAGCTCCCATGATGTCGTCGGTCCACGTAGTGGGTGTCCTGGCAACGCTGCGTCTACCAGTTCGTGATCGCTTTTCTTCCACTATCGGTTATCAGTTAAACGAGCAATGTGGGTTGCTCATTGCTACTTCAACCTGCAAGTTTTAAGAGCTACATCATTAACACTAGTTCTTTGGTGAATATCCTGTAAAATTTTATCACGCCTCGGCCCCAAGCATAAAAAATACGTCATCTTACTATTTATGCTGTAAAGTGGCATATCCGCCATGGATACGTCACAAACTCCATTTAGCATTATGCAAAATTAAATTCTTCTCTGTACTTCGTAGTACGAAAATGGATACGACTTGAAAATTAAGAACAACACAGTTATAAGCACTGCAACTGAACGGTATCAGCTGGTACCAATATCACGGTTAATTTCAAGCTTTTAGATTCGTTTTTCAAAGAGACATAGATACTGTCTAAGTAGGATACCGTGGCGAAGGAAAAGAGAGGACTTTGAATCAGTAAAAATCTGACTGTTCTGGTCGATTCTGGCTTCTGAAGTTGCAGAGGTTTGGGAATAGTGCGGTGGAATTGCTTTCATTTCACCCAAGGGCCAATTCATTTGGGTGGTAATAATACTACCCAACAAAATAGACACAGACAATGGACTGCGCAACACTTGCATGAAATTGACCGTCTCTAGAAAGCGATTCTACTGATAATTAGTTGTCATGACTGTCTGCCGGACTCGAGTACTCTATGTAGGCTTACTCATATATTCTTTTTTCAGTAGGTACCTACTGTTCGTCGGGTTGATAAAAACGCGAAGCGAAGCTACAGTCCCAGTCATAAGATATAAGAACCTGTAACTGAAGTAGTCAGTTGATAAGCGTAAATCTCTGTAGAAGAATCATAAAGTCGGACCGATTTTTGCAAATGCATTTATTTTAATTTACGAAACACTGAGCCATTTGTCAAGCCACTGTTGGTCCTTCTTCCTCTTCGCTTCAGTCTCCTCCGGCCACACGATCTCCTCGATCCAGGGCACGTAGTACGAGACCCTGGTGTACATGCCCGCGGAGCCCAGGATCCCGCAATCCTTGCCGAATGACGTCACTCCCACGATGTCGTACAAGCATTTGGCTTTGTTAGCTTGGAGAGGGCCACCGCTGTCGCCCTGTGGAAAACAGTATGGTCCGTGAAATTAGCGTAGTGCACTCACTTTGTTTCTTTTCTTTTTTGCAATCTTCAGCATCAAGTTGTTTCTTGATTTGCTATGGTAAAAACATGGGTATTTAAACCCTAGTAAATGATCGGTAAAGTCATGAATAAGTTTCTGAGTTAAATACAACCCCAAAATGACTATTTCGCGAATTTATGACATTTAAGATCATCGCTAATATAATATTACATTATGATATAAGTGCGGTAAGTTGATCATTACAGCAGAGGCGATATTGGTAGCACAAGCCGTAAGGCGAGTGCTATAAGAAAGCAGAGGCTGTAATTATCAAACCGCACGTATGTCATACGACGTTTTATAACACATTTGTGAGTAAATAAATAAAATCATTACATCGAAAAGGAAAAGCAAGCGGAATAATTTTTACTTTTTCACAAATTAGCGATGCGCGCGCACCAGCATCTTTTGTTTATGGCAAAGGCACAAAAAACAGCCAGTATTACTAAAAAGTAAATTAATTCTTTTGTGGTTTTATTACAGACTAGCTTCTGCCAGCGACTTCGTACGCGGATCCTATTGCTTATGCCAGCGACAACGGGGTCGTCAAAATCGAAGATCTAAAACGTCTGATGTCGAATTCTTAGAGCCTGGGGACGGAAAAATAACGGGACGCGCATGACGATTCCAGACGTTCCAGATCTTTCATTTTTGTAAGTCAACAGGAAATGCCCATCAGACTAAACAACTCTTGCTAAGATGTTATTCATAACCTTCTACTGGTGACGTCAGATTGAGTAACAGTATTGGTGACGTACCGTCATTTTGACGTACTTCTGCAGAGCCGAATTTCAGGACAACTAAGTGCATGGGGATGAAACAAATGGCTTTATTTACAAGTAGATATCTTACTTTTATAATATATAATATATATCTTGATTTTACCCATGTCGGTAAAATGTGGAGAACTTAATTATAAAGAAATAACACCTATGTACTAACCCATGTTTGCAAAGAAATAAATGATTTGATTTGATTTGATTTGATTTGATTTACTTTCATAAATTAAACACTTTTTATATATTATTACAATAGAAAGTTTTACGTATATTATTCACACAAACTTAGTATTAATATTCAGCTTGCATTTTCATAGATATTGAAATCAATGAAGATAAAATTAAATAAATAAATCAAAATGAAATCCAACGTTCAGTTCTTATTGATACTTTAATAAGTAACGAAAAAAAAATGTTTTAACATACTACTACAGTGAAAAAAAAATAAAGATTAATTTTGGTGAGGAGTGGGTTTTTTTTTTAAGGCAATAAAGGCAGGATTCTTGCACTACTTGTATTGTATAGATGTGATGTTTTTTTTATTTTTTGCGGCACTTATTGAGCAACAAAAGCCTATCACTTTTCAAATTACTAAAAAACTCATCCTCGGAGTCCGTGTCAGGTTCTGGACTTTCTGCTCACTTTTCGTGTTACGATCAGATTCCACTCAGTGATTCTGTTCTAACTCATCACTGCTACTTTGTTTTAAAATCTCAGTGTTAATACTCGTAATCTTCGTCATTTGGATTATTTTTTAATGAAAAACTACAACTTGATAGTAGTATAAATTACGGACACTATTGGTGATGTGACGTCAAATTGACGTCGGGTATCCTATATCTCATCATCTGTGCGTTTGCAAGTATCAATTTGTGTGAAATCGGACGCCAAACTGAGCTAAATGCAGCTACTGAGAAGTGCGGGTGAGGGGAAACAGTCGTTCAACACATATTCAGTGGTTTTAGTTAATAGGTGTCAAATTGACGGCACGTCACCAATAGAAGGATAAATATGTTATAGTGTAGCTGGGCTCTTGGAGCTCCACATCAGGTGTTCCAGATCTTCAGTTTTTATATGACAACAGGAAGTGCTCATCAGGCTGAACAACTCTTGCTAAGACGTCATTACTGTATATGTAATAGTTTAGCTGGGCTCTTGGAGTTCCACATCAGGTGTTCCATATCTTCAAATTTATTTTCTCAGCAGAAAATGCTCATCACGCGGAACAATTTTTGCTATGGCGCTATTTTTGTATCTCTTATAGTTTAGCTGATCTATTGCAGTTCTGCATCAGGTGTTCAAGTTTCCAAGATAAATTATAGCCTATATGTTGCCCAGACTTAATAGCTAGACAAAAAAAAAAAAAACAATCAAATCCGTCCAGTAGTTCCGAAGATTAGCGTGTATGGATTAACTTCTCCCGTTTTCCTAACATTTCCCTTCACTGTTCTGCTCCTATTGATTGTAGCGTGATGAAAAGTATACTATAACCAGCGCAGGAGTATGAAAAATAATTGTACCAAGTTTCGTCAAAATCGGTCGAGTAGTTTTTGTTTCTATAACGGTTATACAGACAGACAGACAGACAGACAGACAATAATTTTATTAATTGCATGTTTGGCATCAGTATCGATCCCTAATCACCCCCTGATAGTTATTTTGGAAATATATTTCATGTACAGAATTGACCTCTCTACAGATTTATTATAAGTAGTTCCGAAGATTAGCGTGTATGGATTAACTTCTCCCGTTTTCCTAACATTTCCCTTCACTGTTCTGCTCCTATTGATTGTAGCGTGATGAAAAGTATACTATAACCAGCGCAGGAGTATGAAAAATAATTGTACCAAGTTTCGTCAAAATCGGTCGAGTAGTTTTTGTTTCTATAACGGTTATACAGACAGACAGACAGACAGACAGACAGACAATAATTTTATTAATTGCATTTTTGGCATCAGTATCGATCCCTAATCACCCCCTGATAGTTATTTTGGAAATATATTTCATGTACAGAATTGACCTCTCTACAGATTTATTATAAGTATAGATAGAAGATAAATGGTTGTAATTAATTGTCAAAATTAATTAAATTAAAGAATAAAATGTTTATTTATTATAATAAATTGTTGACCGCTTTTCTGACATAAAAACTCTTTGCTAAGATTTAAAAAGGTACCGTTCGTTTTAGACGGAGCATCTTGATAAACCGTGCGATTTACTTTACCATTACCGCAGTGCGTTTTACTTTACTAGTGCGTAATAAGATACATTACGATACTGAAATAGGTGCAGTAAGAGACCTTTTACGAGCAAATGTGTTATAAAGAGAATTTAATTGAATTGCATTCTCAAAGCATTTGTTGCATATCTGAACACAAATAGTGGTCATAACTTTTTAACTGAATATTGACTGGAACTGTAGCACCATATTTTTGTTGCTACATATTTCTATTTTTTGTCTTTGACAACTCAAAAGTGCTCTAAAATCTGGTTCGCTTTCATGAAATAAATGCTTTGTTTTTGACCTGTATCATAATTTACCTCACAAGTGTCAATAATTCTGCTACGGGAGCCGTAGCACATTTGCTTCTCATGGTCGTATCCTCTCAGCAAGTGCCGATGGGGACGATATTTACCTGCACACTCTGATTCTTCAAACGCTTCGAGGTTTACCTGGTGAAGATGTATGTATTTTAAGTATATATGCGATGACGAGGCCCCCCTTTAGAGGGCCAAAGCCTGTCAAGGGCTAAACGCTTAAAGCCTGGAACGTAAAGGGCTATTGAAGGACACTGCGGATTTTAGTCAATACAAGTCTGACAGTCGCTCCCGTACTGCCCTGTCTCATTTGATGATTTTACCACAATAAAAAAAAGTATATACATGCGAACTAGCTGTTGAAATAACTTGAGGTTAAATAATTACAATCGCAAAGGTCTATCTTATAGATCAACGTCAACGATCAACGACGGTTCACGGTAGGTTGGTCTGTAGATTCATCCATCCACCATTTATCATAGCGAGTTTCCTCCGTGGCGCGGATAGCAAATAAAGCCTTTGGTCCCGGCTGTCATTTGTAGAATTTTGGCAGTCATTATTCACAGTCAGAAGCTCGAAAGTTTGACTACTAGTCTTTCCAAGTCGTATCGTATTACCCAGTTAATGGGTTGAGATTATACCTATAGGCAGTAGGTACTGATATTCAGCTGGATCCGGTTCAACTGGAAGCCGACCCCAATATAGTTAGACTGTGTCTAGTGGTCCATCAATGTCATCAAAATCAGTTTATGTAAAAACGTTACTTACATGAAAACAGACACACTTTCACGTTTATAATATTAGTTAGATTTTTGTATCTTTACGAGAGGATTATAAAACTGTCTAGGTCTGAGACTGTACTAGATCTAGCATCTCAATAACTTCTTACATGTACAATCAATTATTATTACAGACGCCAGTGGGTCAACCTACACGAAACTGTAAAATTTTACCAATCGAACATTATCCACTATTGTAATGAGGTTGAAAATCTACAAAAGAATTTTGACAAATTGAGGTAGGTTGATGTGCTGGCATTTGTACTTAAGTTTCATAAATATTACTTACTACTTGAAGAGTATTGGCCAGCTCTCGCCTATGTCCCAAGCGACCCCAACCGGAAGCTTCGCTACTCTTATTAAATTCTTGATGTGTGTTCAAACATGCAGGCAAGAGATCTTTGCCAAATGTAATTCTGAAAATGAGAGATGTTAAGCTGTATTTTACTGATACTTCTAGAGACCACAAAACTACACACACAGTGTTATAAATCTGAAGAGGAGTGGGACCAGCATTGTTACCCTGTGAAACTCCTCAGTTAAATACACGTGAACATAATATTTTATACTTTGGGATTTGTTTTTTAACTTGCTTTACAATGCTGTTAACTATAAGTTGGTGCCAGTTAAGATGGCAATAGCGGTCATTGACCTTTACCTAATAAGTCCTCGTATAATGACATAAGATCAGAATTAGAATTTTTCTGTGAAATGATAGTGTTTACTTGTGAGTCTTAAATATAAAAATAATATGAAATCTTAGTTATAGGTGAAATATTTTTACCATTTTTATATCTTATGAATTATAAGATACTTATATCTTTACAATATACTTACTAATTTATTCGGTATTTTATAAAAATACTAATTCTGAGCTTATGTCATTATACGAGGACTTATTAGGTAGGGGTCAATGTCCGCTATTGCCATCTTAACTGGCAAACTGGCACCAACTATAGAAAAGATTATGCCAACCTAAACTGAATGGCAGAAAACAAATGTCAAAGTATTATTATGCCAAAAAATTGTAAGCCAAAACAGGGCCAAAGTATTTTAGGATCAAAACCACATGACCCACATGACTCCACATGTGAAAAAAAGGAATCCCGATCTAGAATCAATAAGTTTTTCATAAGAACTACAATCGAAGGCTTTAAACGGATCAAAACTTTTCCTGAAGTGAAAATCTTTTTTTTTTCTGAAGTGTAAAAGTTGAGAATAAATTGTTAACTATCGAAGTTAATGTCGTTTTATATTAAGTTATATGATTTTTCAGACAACTTACTCAGTTTCTGTTTCCAATAGTGCAATGTCATGATACTTAGAAGGTGCTTTATACTCCGGATGAGTAATGATTCTTTTGATTTTGTATATTTTCCAGTCTTTTTTGGGGTCAGTTCGTCTCAACAGCCCGAGTGCGGCAAACGTTATATTCCCTCTGAAATGGTACCCTTTTGAATGTGATAGAATCTAAAGGAAAATGATCGCTAATAACTAGTTACTGAAAATAACTTACAGTGGTCCCGTTGACGTGCAGTGTGCTGCAGTGAGTATGAATCTCTCGCTGATCACAGACCCTCCACACAGCCATAGTGCAGTCTCCACGTCTTCTCCGTAACCGAGTAAAGCCTTAAAATATAATAAAATAAATATATAAAAGGCGCTTTTAAGAATTGATCCTGAATATATTAAACAATATAGGTTATCCCAATAAAATAATGAAAACAGCGACAGGTATAAACTTCGGCATGCTGTAAGCTTCCTTTAGATTGAAACTCATTTACATAGAAACCAGTCTTGTTGCTATAGGCTGCCACAATGGTAAGTTTGCAGGTTGTGGCAATCTTCAGAATTGTATAAAAATAAACAAACCATGTGCGGAAATTCCCATGGCTCTGCGTTTCGGCCGCCAACGGCCAAAGCAACTCCAAATGTGGAATTATGGCACTTCTGCTTCTCATCCCAGATTTTCTCCACTTTCACGTTGCCAACTCCTCGACAGGGGTACGGTAGCGTATTAAAATATTCATAACATTCTGAAATTGTGTTTTTAGATAGGATGTAAGGATACCTAATATAAGTTCCAAAAAAACTATTCATTTGTTTAATGCACTTCGCGCCGCATTAAATTACTATTTTATTTACTATTTTATTATTATTTTATTTATTAAAGAAATTCGTAATATATTGCATCATAAGTTGACGGCACACGGTTGGCATAGTGGCCAAACGATACATACTCGTCTCGTGTGGCAATAGGTAGTTGTTTTGGGTTGGCTGTTTGTGTATGAAACATAAAACGCCCTATTAAAAAAGTTAAGCATCTGTAAGGCCAGCCACGTCTGCCGCATGCCCAATGAGCTGTGGGCCAAAATAAACACTTTGTGGAGTCCTGACACAGCCAGAAGGCGTCGCGGCAGACCTCCTAGAAGGTGGTGGGATGAGCTGGACAAAACCAACGATCAGTGGTCCACTTTGGCCCTAGATCGCGAAAACTGGAGGTCATGGGGAGAGATCCTTTGCCCAGCAGTGGGATGAATTAGGCTAGCAGTATCAGTATCACGTGTCTAAAAATCTGACTACGTCAAAACAGCATGTGTCGTTTAGCAGTTACAGTTTTTTAGACAAGTTTTCAACAGATGTGTTTTTCTTTTTGTGATACGACAATAGATATTCGTAAGTGCATTCACGACACAGGAGATAAGACGGGGTAACTAACAGTTTAAAAAAAAATAAGAAAATCGTGTTCTCGACAACCGTATGACATACAATGAAGTGACAAACTTTGTTCTACAATATCTAGTGATAAATTTTATATTATTTACTGTTCGCAGCAATCGAGTCTTCTTTATCGTATAATACTCCTAGTGGTCCAACAGTCTTGCCCCTGAATCTGAAAACAAAAATTGACTTAATGAGGCCGATACTAATAATAAAAAGGACTTACATTAATAAGATTTCGAAAATATAAAGCTTACGGAGTCAAATTAATGCGGCATTCCGTGCAACAGACGACAGGCTCATGATCATTATAAGAACAGATGTCTGGAAAGACTGGAAACCTATCCTTCGGGAAACCAGCATTAGTCTGGAAAAGAGAATTCAGATCATAAGCATGGGTGACCATTAATTAGATACCATGAATTAACAGTACTAGAGTACAGAGTGATCCTTTGAAATAGGCTATTTCACTCAAAAAAAAAAGAGCCTACAATATAGATTATAAAAAACTTAGATCGACGAAAACCAAAATTGACGAAGAAACAACGCTTTTAAAAACTGCAAAACGTCACTCGGTTGGTGCAATTTTACAAGTGTTATGACGTCACAAAGCCCCCACTCCCGGGTTCCCGACGCGTGATCTACTTACATATAAATAAGTGATTGAGTCTGCTGGACATCTGTATATGTTAACACAAGTTCCATTCAATCCTTTTGTGGTGCATGGAGAGTCTGAAATACAGAGAAAAAATTAAAGTCAGTCGTCTATCTCAGGGGTTCCCAAACTGTGCGCCGCTGGTACCCCATAGAGTACAGAGGTGTACTGTGAGACGTGAATGTAGACCATTCTCTCGATCCGTATTGCGAAAAGATTTTTCTAATATTACTTTTATATTACAGAAAGAATCTTGGATCCACCAGAAAAAGAAAATAGTCTCATTACAATCTTTTGCAACTTCAAAACCATTCACATGCTCGGATTTACTGGAATTAGCAACCAGGTATTATTATTTTATTATTATTCACCTGTTGTCGACCCGTAAGTGCAACGCGAGCTGAAAAAGTATGAGAACCCCTGGTCCATCTTTTGGACACATGATTGTGTCACGCACATTATGACAAAAGGAGTGATGGCTGAGACGAACGTGGATGTATGGAGAGGAAGAAAAAGTCCAAAGAAGTGATTGAAGACAGGGTTGTATAAGGAATTGCATGATAGAAAAAGGAGTAAATGATGCTATGTGTGCTGTGTGAAGAAGCTGTGGTCGGTGCAACACGTTTGTGTTGCGCCGAGCACAAGTATAGAATGGGATAAGGGTAGAAGATGATATGGGTCGATGCAAGTGCTTTTTACCACAATAAAGGTTGTTTGTAACGATGAGTAGGTACTCAAAAGATTTGTTGTTATTTTGTCACAGAGTTTCCTTGAAGAATCGATAAATGATAAACACCAATTACTAAAATTAACAACTTACTTACCTTCAGTTAAGTTGAGCTCACAAGAAACACAGTTTATAAAGCAAAATACACACAGTAATATTACAGACATACTGTTCGCCATTTTATTATTATGCGCTATCAAGCTTGAGCCGGATTTGACGACCATCGATTACACGGCATCGATTTCTTATAGGTACCTGTCTACAGGATTGTAAGTTTTTTTTTACTCGTAATGCAGTTTGTATGTAAATGAGTCTATATTTGCAGAAAACCGGATCGTATTTCTACACAGCTCCATGTTTTAATAACTACCTACAATCTTCGTTTTGATTAATACTTTGAATCCCTCATCAAATGGGCTTCGCGCTGTTTCGCGCTGCTTCTCGATGTTTCGAGTTTATAGCTGTTTGAGATTTTGAAGCATACTTTATATAGAGGTAATGAACTGTCGAGCTCATTATTCATAGATTTCATGTACTATCGAGCTAACGTTTTCAACCAATTGTTATTCGATCAATACAATACGTCATTAGGTGCGTCCACACAGAGCGAGCAGCCTCGCGAGGAATTTTCCGCGCGAGGAAACTGCCTCGCGAGGCTGCTTGCTCTATACGGACGTGCCTATTGTTTCTCGACCGAGGCACGAAATAATATACGCGAGCAAAACAAAAGCCGGCACTGGATGGCTCGAGCGATCGGTTGCTCGCTCGCCCGGCTCTTTGGTCGTTTGACCCCGCTCTGGCGTGGCGGGGCCGTCCAAACGAACTAATGCGTGGCCCCAACGACGATATAATACTAGACTCCTAATAACAGGCGACCGATGTCTGTCAACACATTAGGCAAAAAAGTCTTATATCCGTCTCATTTTGACCAATCCTGTGAGCCGTAAACATACGTTGAGACAGAACAGACCTTGAGTTAGCCAATCATAATGCAGTACCCCGCCCCCCTCGCTTACATAGTACCTCAGCGAGTTGACAGAATAGTTTTTGTTCCTTAGATCGTGCATGCGGAGTCTAGTATTATATCGTCGTTGCGTGGCCCCGTGGCAGCGCGCGCGCTTGCCTTGCGAGGTTGCGTGCTCTGTGTTGTGGTGTGGACGCACCTATTCGATTATATAGTAGCACCCGTTTTGAGCATTCGTTGACTATGCTCAAAATGATAATGGGGTCGTGTTTGAATGACGAATTTATAATTATAGTACCTAGACTTGGGAACCAGATCGAGTTGAAGATATTATATATATATATTTTTTTTTTTAAATAAGTTAATAGGTAGGTAACATTGTTTTGTAATAGATCTTTACAGATCTGTCCGTCTTCTTAGCTCGACATGGCAGCTTGTAAATACAATATATTATGTGTTCATTTAACGCTGATTTTTTTGTGTGTGTTTTGCGAACTTAATCTCAACGAAGGTGAGTTTTTTCTTCCTTTTATAAACCTGGACACCCATAGCTTTTCCAGTTTGAGTCTAATTTGAGTCCATCTTTTTATTAACTGGTTATCAATTTTACATCTTCAAATTCATATAAATAAGAAAAAACTTTTTCAAAAACGCTAAGCTACTCTAAAACCATTACAAAAAGTACGTAAAAACTTTCGGAAGTCGGTGGCTTTGTTTTTTTTAATTGATTTTTGCCATTGACTTACGAAAGATAAGATATTTTATGCTTTTTTTTATGATGGTTTTTGAAGGCGGTTAGTTTTGTTTTGATGTTTTTTATTTTATTTTGTTAGTGCCTAATTATGATATCTAAATCACGATTTCGTTTCAGATGAACCCTGTGTAACTGAAGGTGTGAACGGCACATGTGTCGGAATATATCGGTGCGAAACGGCATCAATGACGTACGACTACGTATGTACTGTAACAGAGAGGTATTCCACCTCTTCTGTTTTTCTCAACCTCTTTCTTTTAAGATCTATTTATTAATTATAATTTTTGAATTTAGAATTTTCAATCTGTCATTATGACACTTTCATCTCTCATTATCTCTCATAATGTCTAATTTTCAATCTGTCATTATGTCTTTTTCATTCATTACAACATAAAGTACATTTGTGTACATTACAATTTTGACCACGGCAAGCGCTGCATCTGCATTTTCCTACAATATTTTCTTATTTTAATTTCTCATTTTATTTAAAGTAAATAAAGTACTTCTTCTCAGTTTTGTTTTTAAATTACTATACAACAAGTACGACAGCTCCAAGTCGAGCACATACCACGCTAACGGTATCGATTTCGCCATCCACTACGGCTCCGGCAGCCTGTCCGGCTTCCTCTCAGAGGACGACATCACCGTGGGCGGCATCACAGCGCACGACAAGACATTCGCGGAGGCCACGTCAGAACCCCGCCTCGCTTTCATGGCCGCCAAGTTCGACGGCATCCTCGACATAGCGTTTAGCAGCATCACGGTACACGGACGTTATACCCGTGTCCTACTACGAGTAGAAGGTGGCTCAACGCTACAGTACTTTTTAACCAACTTCCAAAAGGAGGCGGGATTATAACAGTACGGGGACATTAGGGGCATTCAAAGATCACTCATAGGTATAATAAAAATTTAAATAATATGTATTCTTAAAAAATCTCTATCTTAATGCCTCAGAAATCAGAAAGTACCCACACTACTAGGACCGATAGTTCCACCATCCCGGTAGATTTTGGCCCTCTAAGGGGGTCTTATTGCTGACAGTTCTTTGAGGCGCGCGGTCCATGATCAAACAGTGAGTCGCCCATTACTCGCCGTACGCATGACCGAGCCGAGTGGCCGGTAATCGCCCTGCGACGTCCGTTGCCGTGGACGCTGTCCGCGCCCTCACGCGTCCTTCTTCCTCCTTCGCTACCATGACTGCTTCGCAGAAGGAGGCGACCGCTTCACATTCCGTCTCGCCCCGCAGCATGGCCTCGACCAATGCCGTTAACGAGAGGTCGCCGCCTATCGCCTTCGTGAGGACAAGGCGGTGCTTTACCCAAACGGAGCAGACCTGCCCCGTATGCTCCACCGAATCCTCCGGGCGATCCTCGCAGTAGTGACACCCAGGCGTTTCTTCCTTCCCTATCTGACATAGGAACCTCTCGAAACTGCCGTTTCCGGTGAGGACCTGCGTCAAGCGGAAGGTGAGGACGTCGTGGCGTCTACTCGCCACTCCGTAGCCACTCCTCAAGGAGGGGTCTTACTGCCGCAATTGCGGCGTGCCCGAACCTGGGTTGCGACAATCGCTCTCTCCATACCGCCGTGACGAGATCAACGACGGGCTAGTGGAAACTGTCCGCACGGTAGGGTCTAAGTTTTTTAGACCTTGTCGTAAAGATAGACCTCAGAAATTGACCGAGCAAACCTTAAACCTCATGGCTGAACGACGTTTGCTACAGTTGCAGTCTTCCGATGACGCGAAGTCATATAGGCAGCTCAATAGACGTATATCTAAGTCCTTGCGACACGATCTGCGTCTCTTTAATACGAATCGTGTTAAAGAGACCATACAGCGAAACCAAGGCTCTAAAGTGTTCGCAAAGGACAAGTCTATTGGGCAAAGCCAGATGACAAAGCTGAAACGGGAGGATGGCAGCATAGCGTCGACCAAAGCAGAGGTTTTAGGCGAGATCGAGAGGTTCTATGGACAGTTATACACTTCGGTCGCAAAGCCCGTTGACAGCTTGGTAGGAGATCCAAGAGCCAAGCTGTCCCGACATTATACCGAAGATATCCCGGACATCAGTCTGTACGAGATTAGGATGGCCCTGAAGCAGCTTAAGAACAACAAGGCGCCGGGCGAGGACGGAATCACTTCAGAGCTTCTGAGAGCGGGTGGAACACCGGTACTTAAGGTCCTCCAGAAACTCTTTAATTCCGTCCTCTTCGAGGGCAAAACGCCTGAAACATGGAGTAGAGGTGAGGTGGTGCTGTTCTTCAAAAAAGGTGATAACAGCCTATTGAAGAACTACAGACCCATCACGCTTCTAAGTCATGTTTATAAGCTGTTTTCAAGGGTTATCACGAACCGTCTCGAGCACAGACTTGATGACTTCCAGCCTCCCGAACAAGCCGGTTTCCGAAGAGGCTATAGTACCATAGACCACATCCATACGCTGCGGCAAGTTATACAGAAGACCGAAGAGTATAACTTGCCATTGTGCTTAGCGTTTGTGGACTATGAGAAAGCCTTCGATTCGGTGGAAACATGGGCGGTACTTGAGTCACTCCAGCGATGCCGTATTGACTATCGGTACATCGAGGTGTTGAAGTGCTTGTATAATAACGCCACCATGTCGGTCCGAGTACAGGAGCAGAGCACGAAGGCGATTCCATTGAGAAGAGGCGTAAGACAGGGGGACGTTATCTCCCCGAAACTGTTTACTGCCGCAATGGAAGACGCCTTCAAGCTCCTGGAATGGCAAGGACTTGGCATCAACATCAACGGCGAATACATCACTCACCTTCGGTTTGCCGACGACATCGTAGTCATGGCAAAGTCGATGGAGGAACTCAGCATGATGCTCGATGGCCTCGACCGAGTTTCACAACGGGTGGGCTTGAAAATGAACATGGACAAGACGAAAATTATGTCAAATGCCAATGTTGTGCCCACCCCAGTCTCTGTTGGAAACTCGGTACTCGAAGTTGTTGACTCATATATCTACTTAGGACAAGTAGTCCAGTTAGGTAGGTCCAACTTCGAGAAAGAGGTCAACCGCCGAATCCAACTCGGTTGGGCAGCGTTCGGGAAACTACGCAATGTCTTTTCGTCCGACATACCTCAGTGCCTCAAGACGAAAGTCTTCAACCAATGTGTGTTACCAGTGATGAGTTACGGCACCGAAACGTGGTCTTTCACTATCGGCCTCATCTCAAAGCTCAAAGTCGCTCAACGAGCTATGGAGAGGGCTATGCTCGGTGTTTCTCTACGTGATCGAATCCGAAATGAGGAGATCCGTAGACGAACTAAAGTCACCGATATAGCCCACCGGATTAGCAAGCTGAAGTGGCAATGGGCAGGCCATATTGCTCGCAGAGCAGATGGCCGATGGGGTCGAAAAGTACTAGAGTGGAGACCACGGACTAGCAAGCGCAGCGTAGGACGTCCACCAGCAAGGTGGACAGACGACCTTATAAAGGTCGCCGGAAGACGCTGGATGCAGGTCGCTTCCAACCGGTATCTGTGGAGATCAAAAGGGGAGGCCTATGTTCAGCAGTGGACGTCCTATGGCTGAGATGATGATGATGATGATGATGATACCGCCGTGAGATCGCGCCAGAGCTCTTCCCGCAGCGCCTCGACTAACGAGGCTACGAGGATTCGCCCCGGGCGGCGGGCGTTGCGCCTCCACGCACCACTTAATAGACGCGCTGGACGGCCTTTGTCTACAAATCCCAAGGCGGTAACCCGGTAAAGAGGTTGGATGATTCGGCGACGACCAGTCCAAATATGGATCGGTCATCGCAACGGTTGCTAAATCCAATGCCGGGCAGAACAAGTCACTCTGGGCTTCGTTTTATAAGATATTTATCTATAACATAGGATCTTAATTATTTTGTTCATCGTTTCATTTTAAATCTTCTTTTGCAGGCCAACGCAGGTTTTGATGTGGACGAATTTAAACTCCCAAAGTTACCAGACATCTGTTCATACAAGAACAACGAACCCGTCGTCTGCTGTACTGATTGTTACATCACTATAGAGGGGTAAGTATGAAAGTCCCAGGGTCATCTTTTCGATGGGTTACAGTGTAGACCAGCGGTAGGCAACGAGCCCCGATTTAACTTTTTGCGGCCCGTGATTGTTTTGTACCTAAACAGAAGATTTTTCTTTTATAAACAATCTTCTTCTACGCTACTTCTAATAGGTATTTGGTAAAGTGAATCTCATACATTTTGTTTGTGTTTCATAAACGACAAGACTATTCAATGTAAATCAATTTTGAACCTGATAAATGGAGTCTTTCACCGCATTTAGATTTTGTTAATGGTGGTCTATTTCAAAAATTAACGACGTATCATCTGCAAATGACACCATCTTCGTTAGATTTTAAGTAAATGAGGTAAATCATTAATGTCAACTAAGAAGAGAAATAGGTCATAAAACCGAACCTTGTGGAACGCCCATTGTCATTTTACACCCTAACTCTCCAGTTTCAGCTGAAGTGTTTCACGGTAAACGCAATCGAACGCTTTTGAGAAGTCGCAAAAGAGTTCTTAAGTAGGGTTACCTGCGTCAGTTGTATGTACCATCAAAACATAAGTATGAAATGAGAGCCAAGTTCAATAATTATGATACTCGTATAATAATATGCCTTGGTTGTTGACTTCAACGACAAAAGTAGTGAAATCTAAATGGGCCAAGTTCAATGGGCAATCCTATTTATTTATAACAACTTAAAATATCATTTCTTTTTGTAACTTAGGATAATATAATTATTGTAACCTAAGGCGCGGGCCACATAGAAAAGGCGTAAGACGAGGACGCATCGCGGACGTGCGAAAATGTTTAAGAGTCGCGCCCGCGCCCCGTCTCTTCTGCGTGTTTTACGTCGCGACGCTTCTATACATTTTGTATGAAAGAGACACTGAAGAGACATATATTATGTCTCCGCCCCGTCTGCGTCTTACGTCTTTTCTATGTGGCCCGCGCCTTAGGTCTGACTTGGCTTGAAACCCCTATTGGTCGGACCCAGTCTGAACTAACCTATTGGACCTGATTTGAAGAGAGGGACTACTTTATTGTGTTTTATGAGATCTGGAAAGGCCCCTTGGTCTACCCTGTTGTTAAATATAAAAGCTAAATAAGGAGCAACGGTCTCTATTACAGACTAACAGACGTTCCCCAAAAATCTTCTGTATACTTAATTCTAAAATCTTTAAAAGCTTTAAACCCTGCTTGGGGGTTTGTGTGCTGAAACCCAAACTCCACGGGGCACGCCTTAACAATATTCTGTCTTAGTAAGGCAGGCAGGCAGGCAGTGGAGAAGTTTTTTTGAAGCCGGTTAAAAAGTCGCCGGAGGGAGGCCTGAGATTAACTTGATCGGAATCGCTTCTTCTTTTAAAACTTCATTCCTATCTTTTTGTTACAGGTCACGTACCTCTGCCATAGGACCCGCCGGGGTTATAAGAGATAAGGGTGAATCTATTGCTTCGCAGAGTAAGTCGCATGTATTTTACCTAACAGGAAAGACAGTACGTTATTTAGCGGGGATGGCAGTGATGTGAATCAGTCTTAAGGCCACGATTCTCCGAATCGACCTATTTTCGATATTGATCCAGAGGAGGTAGAATACCCACTCTGTTACAGGGCTATTGAAGTGGGAGTGGGAGGACTTATTTGATGAATTTACAGATGGTGTAAAAATAATTATTAAAATACAAGTAAATAATAAAATCTGATTACAGAATGTTTCGAATACTTCGGGCGTCTCCCGTATCCGTGCCGGGGTAGCGGAAATATACGTGTTAAAAAGATTTGGAAGGAAGACATGAAGTGTCATTTATACGGTTACGACGCAGCTCTGGCCACCGGTGGACGCAACGCGCAAAGATGGGAATTTCCTCATGGGGTAAATAAAATAAAGATAAAGATATATGTATTTGTAAAAACATAAGTGGTAAGTATAAAATATACAGGTCTTAATAATAAATGATGAGGTAGCTGCATGTTTTGCCATCTAAATAACAAAGATCTTATTGCGTCTTCATAATATACTCACAGAGCGCTACCAGCTACCTTACACACTCCTTTTGGTGACAAAAGAAGTGTGTAAGGATCGTAAATATAATAAAATAAATTATCTGAAGGTTATACTTATTGATCTATGAACACACATTCATATCAAAAAGTACTTATAACCTTTAGATAATAATTATTACCATAGAACACCTAATTTATTACCTGGATTAACACATAGCATACCATACCTATTATGTTCCCAAGTGGTAATTTTCGACTACCACTTCTACTGACAGTGGAGACGAGTGCCAAAGTTCTGTCACACCTGGGAAAAACTATATATAAATTATTATTTATACACTGACTCGCAGGACCCGATCCAGCAATTCTGTCTCTCCGGATAAAATCGAAATTTGCCGACCGACCTTGTTTTTTCTATTGACATACCTAAAGAATTGAATTCCAAGTGAAGGGAAACTTAAAAAAGTGAAAAAGTTTAATTTTCATCTTCATCATCAACCTGCTTTGTTTCGTTGCTGGGTATAGGCTCTTTTCCCTTGTGCCATTTTTGCTAGTTTATGGCAAATCTTGCCTACGTTTGACCCTACTTAAATAATAAAAAAAAAAATTTGACCGTGTCCCCCGCCGTCCACATCCAGTCTGTCCCAGCGACATCTTAAGGTGAAAAACAGTGATGGTATGTCAGATTAAACTACGCTCTGTTATTTTTAGGCATTAATCGGTTACGGTGATCACGTGGAGACTGCACAATGGCTGTGTGGAGGCTCTGTGATCAGCGAGAGATTCATACTCACTGCAGCACACTGCACATCAACTCATGCGCTGTGAGTCCACCTAATTTAAACGTTAATAAGAAGTGAGTCTATTCTAGACATCGCTCCTAGTCTACCCATTGAGAAAATACTGTTGGGGAAATTCAATATTAGGTCAGTGACCAATCACTAATTTTTAAATCATTGCATTGTTTAAATAATTGCAGCGGAAATATTACATTTGCTGCTCTTGGGCTTCTGAAACGAACCGATCCGAAGGAATACTGGAAGATATATAAAATTAAGAGGATTATAATTCATCCAGACTACAAGGCTCCTTCGAAATATCATGATATTGCGCTTTTAGAGACAGAAACCGAGTAAGTAAGAACACAGGTTTTTTATTGTAAAAAGGTTTTAATTGTGATAGTATAAAACAATAGGACGCCAAAAATAGACTCTCTAGACTCAAATTCTGACACTACTTTTGGAATGACTCAAGCATTTCATATGGTCAATAACTATGTTATGCTGTTTTAATAACACAAATAAATAAAAACAGCACAGTTTATTGTTATGTTTAGGAAACATTTATAATAATTGTATCAAATTAAATAAAATAACAAAAGTACTCGATATAAATTCAACTCTTTAGTATTGTTATTCCCCAAGGAGCTACCTTAGGTTCACTACTGATTTCATTTTTAATTTTACATAATTTTACTCGTAAAGCTGTCTTCTGTCACAAACATTGACTTTTGCTTTATTCTAAAATGTTAATTGCATTTTTTAACACCTCGCCACCCAAAAAATGCGAAGTTAAAGAGCTGAAATAAAATGCTTAATAAAAATTTAAAATATTTTAGGATAAATTTCGGCAAAGATCTTCTACCTGCGTGTCTGGATCTAGGCACCGAAGATAAGACTTCCGCTGAGGCATCCGGTTGGGGCAGACTTGGTAACAGACAAGCTCTGGCAGATACATTGCAAGTTGTAAGTTGCTTTACTAATAGTAGCTTCTCTTTCTATGTTTTAACTCTGATTTCCGGAATAAGATTCCACCTTGTACTTCACAACGAAATGATTCAGAAAGGAGGACTTACCATAAACATTTACATAATAATTAAATCTATAATTATGTATGTATTTAGAAATGTATAAGTATGTTTATCTACTATCATGATATTAATCCTCTTTATAAGAACCTATAACAATTAGCTTATTGCCAACATTAAAACACTCAATGATATTATGATCATTATATCATCCAAACGCGTGATATTATGAATTTCAAAAAAAGAACATTCTCATGCAATGACATTTTCACCACCAGATCGCTAAAATTTTGAAAAAAGAACAATAATTCTTTTACTTATATAAGGTTTGTTTATTTTACATGCTTCGCAATTAGACTTTTCTTGAATTTACATAGTTCTTACAACACTAGGTACAACACCCTATGGTATGAGAATCTTATAAAGAGGATTTACATCATGATTGTAGATAAAGTCTTGTATGCAACTGTTATAATTAGGTATTAAAACACTCATGTGATACTATTATCACACTCGGCTACGCCTCGTGTGATAAACACACATTCGTGTTTTAATAATAATCATTTATTGAAACGAGTAACCATGACTCATATTTGTTAGTAAACAGAAAAAACTTATACTATGTTAGGAAATATCACATTAAAATTATTAAAATATAACAAAAACAATACAATAAAACCATACAATCAAATACAATTAAATTATACCATTAAATACAATTAAATATACAACAAAATATTATAAAATTATACATTCAAGTTATAAAATTACAATAATAAATAATTGAGACAAGATACGCAAATCACCACTACACCATCCCATGTGAAACTGCACAGCAGTGATTCACGTACCTACAATCCAACCTAGCTGCA
The DNA here is from genome assembly GCA_954870645.1 of Agrotis clavis. NCBI lineage: Eukaryota > Metazoa > Arthropoda > Insecta > Lepidoptera > Noctuidae > Agrotis > Agrotis clavis. The sequence goes on along the minus strand of OX940943.1, from coordinate 1,435,331 downwards.
ATCATCTTCAGTATGCTGTTGGAGCTAGCCCTCACCCTGCGCACCAGGGAGGCGCACCTTTTGCGCATTATAGTGAAAAAACAATCCGTTCGCGCCTCCGCGAACATCCCCGATGCGCTGCAGAAGCGCGGGAGCCCCAACAACACCCTGAACGCATTGTTATACTGGATACGGAGGGCATTGTAGGATTTTTGAGTATATCTGGCCCACAGGCCGCAAGTATAGAAAGATGTGCAGTAAGCCCTGAAAAGAGTAACTTTCACATCTCTCGAGCACCTTGCAAACCTGCGAGCCAGCATGTTCGCTCTCACTGACAAGGCCCTCCGCTCCCTTTCCAAGTCTTCATCGTCCTTGAGATCAGGAGTCAAAATATGCCCTAGGTACTTAAATCTATAAACTCTCCTCAACAACACTCCGTTAAGGAAAATGGGTGGAGTTACTTGAGGGCTTTTTCCCCCTCCCTCAAAAACCATGACCTCACTTTTCTTGACATTGTAGATCAAGCCATGACTTCCAGCATACCTTTCGCATATCGAAATAAGCTTCCGCAAGCCGCAGGGCGACGCGCTCAGCAGCGCCATGTCATCAGCGTAACTAATATTATTAAGACTTATTCCGTCAATACGGCATCCAACATTGACGCTGCTGAGCTCGCCGATCAGTTCGTCCACGTAGAGGTTGAAAAGCATTGGCGAGGTCAACCCACCCTGCCTCACCCCACATTCCAACCCATACGTGTCCGACATAGTCCCCAACCATCTCACACTGTTGACTTGGTTTCCATACCAATATTTCAGAATGTTAATTGCCGCTATTGGCACCTGCAACTTATCCAACTTCTGCCAAAGAATATCGTAGGAAACCAAGTCAAAAGCTTTCGAAAGGTCGAGGAAACAACAGTAGACGGACGTATTACGTCTCGCATAGTAGTTGACAGCATGCTTAAGACACAGCACTGAACTGTCTGTTGATAGCCCTGGGCGAAAACCAAACTGGTTGTCATGCAAAGCAATGTATTCGTTTAGCTGTGTATTAAGCATGCCGTCAAGCACCTTCGAGACGACAGTGGCTAACGATATGGGCCTATAGTTAGTTTTATCCGCGAGATCGCTTGTTTTGTTTTTAACTACAGGCACCACCACAGTCTGTAACATCTCCGCAGGCATATAGCTGTGACTCGAACAAAAAGAGAATAACATAGCCAAAACTCTCGGTAAATGAGGTCCGGCATATCGGAGATGCTCAATACTGAGACCGTCATGTCCCGGGGACTTGCCTCTATTCATAGAATGTATCATTCGAGCAACTTCCTTTGCGTTAAATTTTATCCCCGGCTCCACATCGGTCTCAACACTAAGCACTGTCCGAGGTGACCCCAAAGGCGACTTAACATAAAACTGCTGCCTGAAGAGGTTAGCAATGTCTTTGGGCTCCGTCATACCACAGACGCTCATCGGCAGACCAGGCCTGCACTTTAATTTGTTGGTGTTCTTCCAAAAAGAACGAAATTCATTATTAGAATGATGCGTTGTCAAAATGTCCATTTTTATTTGTGTTTCGTGATCTTGACACCATTTAAGACGCGACTTAAACACCTTTTTTGCCTCACACATATCATTATAAAAGTGGCCAGAAGATGGCTTTCCGTTCCAAACCCACAACAAAAATTTTTGTTTGGCCTGCCGGTGAGCATCCGCGACATGTTTATTCCATCCCACAACAAGTTTTCTTTTCCCTCTTTTATTGTCTCCTCGACCCACCAAAGCAGCTTCCGTCAAGGCTTGCACAATACTTGCATAAAACTTATCGATAATAAGACTATGCGAGACATTATTACACATCCTGTCGCAGCAGTTGCTTAGTTCTTGTGGAAAATCTATAAGACGCAACCTTTTACGACATTCCATTTGATACATATGTATTTGTTGTTGTGATCTTTCCCCCCACATAGCCTCATTATGACAAGCATTAACATTACAAAATATCTTACGTGATAATAAGCTCAAATTACAATTTATGACTAGTGGAAAATGATCTGACCACATTACATTATGCATTACAGATACACTATCCACTGTCTTTGCCGCAGCTTCGGTTACAATACAATGATCTAACCAACGTTTCGACCCATGAGACTCACTTATGAAGGTGTATGTGTCAGACGTCAAACCTAACATGTCTGTGTCATACATGACCATTTTTGATCGTGACAAAAGTCTGAAAGTTCACGATAAAATTGCTCGGTAGGATGCGCGTTATAGTCACCCAACATGTAAACACAGTCCACATCACAATTATCTATTATAGCACTTACCGAGCTCAGCACATCAGTGAAATCTAGTAAATTTGCACTCACGTCTACCGGCATATATACACTCATCACTAGAAACGGTTTATCTTTCGCCACTATTTTGATCGCACATACACGGGGGTTACCGCACTGAATGACCGACACGTCATGGAAAACACTCCGTCTCCATAGCAGCGCGACGCCTCCGTGCGGGCGGCCGCGCAACATGCCCGCCGACAGATCCACAGCTGATACTCCCGTTGAAATAAAGTCGTTGCTTATGGCATCCAAGAAAGGTACCTCGTCCGGTAATAACCACGTCTCTTGAAGTGCAATCAAATCACTTGTTTTACACAGCTCACGAATATTGTCTATTGAGCGCTTTGCATTTTTACAATTGAAACTGACAAACTTATATGTCTGTTTATCCATTATTTATTAATATATCTGTACCGAGAGCCTTCACATGACGTTTAGGCCGAAAATTAACAAATCGTCGAAAAACGATGCCTTGTGGCCACAATTTCTCATCCAAATACAGAGGTAACTTGTGTACTGATACCAAAAATTTGAAAGCATTATGTTCACACTGGCGCTTAATAGAAATTTTTTCCAGTGTTACTCTTTCTTCCGTTTTCTTTTCGATATAATTTACAATATCATCCTCCAAAGTATTTTTGTGGACGTTAGTTATAAATATGGGTAACTTTCTTTCTGCCGCTCTAAACTTGTCATCGGATTCAGACATAGCTCTGCCTTCTTTTCCTTTAAAACGATTGTTATTCTTTTTCTTATGACGCACTTCAGTCCAGCCGGCGTTACAGTTTATACCATTAACCACCTTCGCAACACTTGTGTAAGGCCGGTCTTTCAATGTAAACGCATTCATCAACTGATCGACTGGTTCCTTATCAGTTAACGGTCGCTGTGACGTAATGGCCCCGCCGCTACCTGCCCCGCCGCTCGGGCCGGCGTCCGCTCGTTCGACGTCATCCGCGTCATCACATCGGTCGTTACATATTTGATTCAACAACGGTTGACTCCTACCCTCGTTACAAATTAAGTTTGTGTTTTTATGAATCACAGTTTTTTCTTTTCGGGGTGTTAACTCCTTACTTACTTCATTCCCAAAATCTACGTCTAGCACATTATATAAGTCCATTGAATTAGATTCTAGATCCGTACCTCTTTCCATGTTTGTTTTCTCACTATACATGTGCACCGAGGTATTTTGAACATTATCAACTTGTTTTTTAACATCCTCAAGTTGTTCTAGTGTTGCATACGATGCTTTAATCACATTGACTTCAGACCTTAAGATCGCCAAATCTTTAAGAAGTTTAGACACATCCAAATGGTCAATAGTAAGTGGCGGTAATTTGTCTAAATCTCGCGCCACAAAAACGGGCATTACATCCGGGTCAGTTCCTTTAAATATGCCTATTATATCCGTCAATATCCTGTTCTCCTTGCCTTTTCCTTTCCGATTCGCTTTCCGAAGATCAGACGGCAGGGACTCGAGCAGTAGTTTATTTGACTTCTGGATTTGATCACTTGAGAAAGACGATGTACAAATTCTCACTAATGTGTCCTCATCAGACACTGAGATCTTAGATTGTAGATAGGCTAAGAGCTCATCTATAACTATATTGCACACATTACACTTTAACGTACTCGACGACATTTTGCAAAACAGCGACACATCCGACGCGGTAGGATGCGCACGCGCGACTGGCGGGTTGTTAATACCCCTGATTATACAACAGTTGCATAAATAACTATTATCAGTTGTCTAGTACCCATAACACAAGCTCTGCTTAGCTTGGGACTAGATGGCGTTGTGTGATAGTTGTGGAATATTATTATTATACTTCTACACATCATATCCAGCAAGAGATTTGAATGTAGTACCTAGCTGCACATCTTCCTAAGCCCTTTTTTTTTTAGCGTGGTAAAATCATCATAATTATGTGTTTCTCCCACCCCGGACAGGGCGGGAGCTGTCAGACTTGTACTGACTAAAATCCACGGTGTCCTTCAATAGCCCTTTATGTTCCGGGTCACGGTAAGGAAATAAGTCCCGCGACCCCTTCAGGCTTTGGCCCTCTAAGAGTTTCCCCCGTCATTTTGCTGACCCTCTTTGAGGCGCGCGTGGAACACGACGCGCCGTTGACCCGGGATCTTCCTTACCCTTCGGGAATTACGTTGTTTTATTAAGTTTCTATTTTTCAGGTAGAACTACGAGAATACAGTGAAACGGAATGTGTAGGAATATATCGGCCACACAGACATCTGACCAATGGATACGATCATGAAAAGCAGATGTGCTACGGAAGACATGATAAACAAATCGACACCTGCGAGGTAAACATAACTTGTTCAATTAATATCATATCTTTTAAGTTTGAATTAACCGAAAAACTTGAGCATCTAATGCATTCTACATTGGATTTATTTTAAATTGCAGCGCTCATGGTGTCAACAAATAGAAATAACGTGGGCTCTGTCTCAGAGTACATTCAGCTTTGTCATCTGCCAGTTTTGAACCAATCTATCAGACATACCTACCTATCTAGTATTTTTTTCAAATCGCATTATTCCGTCTAAAATACTGGGTCACGGCAGTTGTTGTAGTGTAAACTGCAGCAGGAATAATAAATTTAAGTTTCACCGATGCCCAAACGCTTCCAGTAAAGAATAAAAATGCAAAAAATGGACAACTGCCGTGAAGAGAAAAAAGTAAATACCTAACATCATTTATCGTCATATATTATAAATCCTGCATTTGATAAGTTTCTTTATAGAAAACATTTTGCCTACATTTTTTCAATTTTGTTTCAGTACTTTTAGATTGCCGCGGTAATCAAAAACCAAGTGTTTTACAAAAAAAAAAACCATATTTGAATTAGAACGGTCGGAGTCAATAAAGTTGCGAACTTTAGGTGGCGCAAAATCTAGTTTAGTGCACGCGCTAAAGTCTTGCACGGTGCCAATAGGTGCGTCCACACAGAGCGCGCAACCTCGCGAATCATTTGCCGCGCGAAGCAGCTCGGTAAGTGTGGACGTGTCTCGGCCGAGGCAAGCGAGAAAAAGTAACAGAACAAGCAGCTTTGCGAAGCAGTATCCTCGCGCGGAAAATACCTCGCGAGGCTGCTCGCTCTGTGTGGACGCACCTAATAAATAGTCACATAATTATAAATACCCAGGACTCAGAGCAACTAATAGATCATACAATATTTGTTTCATGTGGTAATTGAACCCATGCGTGATTGTGTTTTGATTTATACATGTGGCTATTGTTTCATAGTTTTGTTTCTCATAATTATTCAGTTTTTATATATTTAATACTGTTAAAGTTTGTATTTGTGTATGTATGTATATTTTACGAGTATGTGGAAATTCGATAATTTATGTAATATTTATTTGTCCAAATGTTGTCTTATAACTCCGACTAATAATGCCATGCAAGACTTAGAAATTGGGATACTCTTTGTACAGACGCCAGAACATCAACCCACCCGAATCGGTCGTGCCCAATCGAACGTGACCTTTTTCGTTTTATGATAAAGTTGAAAATTTACTACAGGCACAGAATATATAATATGCTACAGGACAGATTGTGATAGCTTGATGTGCAGGCTTCTGTACGAAGCTGCTGCAAATAATTATAATTAAAGATTGGTATAACTATCTTGCTTGCAGGGCGATAGCGGTGGTCCTCTCCAAGTTAACGTCGACTTGAATAGATGTCTGTACCACATCGTAGGAGTGACGTCATACGGCAAGGACTGCGGCATCCTGGGCTCCGCGGGCATGTACACCAGGGTCTCGTACTACGTGCCCTGGATCGAGGAGATCGTGTGGCCGCAGGAGACTGAAGCGAAGAGGAAGAAGGACCAGCAGTGGCTTCAAAATTGGTTAGGAACAAAAATAGATTAAAGAAATCCATAATGTTTATAAGTCGAATAAAATATCTGCAGAAGTTTCAAACATAATTATATTATGTCTTTTATTTATCTGAATATGAATATCAGTAAACTATTCATTGGGTATCATTTTAACGTTAAATCTTTATGTTCAATGATGAAACTCGCGAGGTGAATTTGCGGTTATGTCGGGCCGCAAAGGCTCTCAGACGGGAGCAGATAACTGATGCAACGTTTTGCCACCTGCGCTCTCAGCGGGACAAGAGATTCGCTGTACATTTAGAGTGGAAATTAGCCAGACCTTCATTGAGATTAAGGTGAGGACGCCATAGTGCTTCTCCATCAGTCACTCCTCAAAGAGGCGTCTTACCGCCGAGATTGCAGCGTTCCAAAAAAAGCCACCTTCACAGGCCCTTTGCGTTTTAGGGCGACGGAATCCTGCTAAGACAATACTGCGCTTTTTTGGGCTCTTTCACATTAACGACTGGACTAGGCCTGTTGGTCTAGTGGTTAATGACCCTGACTGCTATGCCGGAGGTCGTGGGTTCCATTTCCACCCAGGACAAATATTTGTGTGATGAGCACGATTATCATTTTGTTCTGTGTCTGGGTGTATTTTTTCTATAATATCTATGTATTTAGTAATATATAAATATGTTTATCCGTTGTCTAGTACCCATAACACAAGCTCTGCTTAGCTTGGGACTAGATGGCGTTGTGTGATAGTTGTGGTACCTAATTATTATTAATTTCTCTTTATTCATTTACTAATTACATTTTTAAATATTTTTACAAAATAGAAAAATATTAAAAATAGCAGTCCACCAGCACTGGGAACACAGTCCGGGCTACCGGTGGTCATCAGGGCTCTTGAGAGAGGAATCTCCTAACAATACGCGCCGTGTCCAGGAGTACTGCCTTCTGAATCAGGCGCTTGATCCAGCCACCCAGCGAGAACCTCCTCAGGTGGCCTACCATGAACTCTTAACGCGATCCAGTTTAGGCTGTGGGAAAGAGATGGCGCTAGACGACTTGTATAGCTCTGTCTCTTTCCCACAGCCTAAACTGGATCGCGTTAAGAGCTCGTGGTAAGGCCCCTGGTGTTGGTCGAGGCTCAGAAACATCCATCTAACTGGAAATCATCAATCACAGACGCACTCGCGCTACTATTTTGACAGTACGGTCCCACGCTTCTTTGATATCGGGACTTTCAAAAGACAATTTTTTTTACACTTTTTGTGGAGGTTTTTGAAGGCGGTTAGTTTATTTTCAGGTCATTATTGGATTGATCAGCGTACGACCTACAACATTCATTTGTGTGCTCTAGGTTTTACGTGCATTACGACTTTGCAGGACTTTTTTAAGGTGGTATTTATCATCGAATGAATCCTTTCGTACCTACTAGAGATGTTGCGAATATTCGCATTCGCATCCGCATATATTCGCAGATTTTAGACATTCGCATTCCCATCCGCATAAATTCATGCGAATATTATGCGAATACGAACGAGTGAAATATGCCAATATTTGGAACTCCTTCTTCTACACATTTCATTCATTCTTATCCGGCGTCTTCCTCTCCATTCATCTATTACTCAGTCTGCCTTTATCTCGCCATTCATCAATATAATGTTCATCAAATCAATCACAAACATCAATCATAAAAATTACCACGTGCTAAGATAAACGTGTTTCATTCTACTTTTCACTGACTGACCCTCTTAGAGCTACTCTTACATACTTTTTCCATACTCGTTACAGACAGTATAAAAAAATTAAAATTAAGTTATGAAGTTCGATCATTTAAAAGTGTTTTAATCAGACGTGATTGATTTTAAACTGAATATTCGCATTCGCATTCGCGAGTATTGGAATTAAATATTCGCATCCGCATTCGCATTCGCGAATGTCAAAAATCGAACATTCGCAACATCACTAGTACCTACCTACTAGGCGGAGTGAAAGGAACTGTCAGATTACTACCTTTTTTCATCGTAGTAAAATCATAGGTAATGAGTCCTCCTCCTCTTAGCCACGGTGGGACGGAAGGGACTGTCAGACTCGTACCGAGTAAAATCCACGTTGTTCCATCATAGCCCTTTACGTTCTAAGGTTACGGTAACCTGAGGCCCTACCAAGCTCTTAGCGCGATCCAGTTTAGGCTGTGGGAAAGAGATAGCGCTAGACGACATGTATAGCTCTATCTCTTTCCCACAGCCTAAACTGGATCGCATTAAGAGCTCGTGGTCAGGCCTCTGATAAGACACTCCTGAGACCCTGGCAGGCTTTGTCTCTCTAAGGGAGGTCCCGTCGGATCTTACTACCTACTGACTAAAATTCACCCTGCTCTTTCAGTTGCCCTTTGAATTCAGGGTCACGGTAACCTTTACAGATGGTCCCGCAACCCCGGGAGTTGTACGACCTTGAAGTTTTTAGTTCATGGTCACCGAGGCCATTCAGTGCAAGTGTGCAACAATCCGTCAAGTTGTCCAAAACTTGTTTTTTTTCTCTCTTTGTACGTCCCATACATATACATAAATTATGTCAAAATTTCCTTTAGATGTGTGAGTGTAAACTTAAATATTTATTTTACAACAAGTATTCTCAGTTTTAAAGAACTTGTGTGCTTTGGCGGGCGTTTATTATTGTATTTGCACTTGCACACAATTATGGCGTCTGATAAACATTTAATATTATTATTTTGTAGTTACAGTTTGTTGTGTCTAGTGACAAGTGAGCTTAACCTAAGTGAAGGTGAGTGAAGGTGAATCGGCATTGCAATGCTGATTCTTTTGGCTAGCCTTAATAGCCCATCCAATATTAAAAGTTAAATTTAAAAGGTAAAACAACTGTTTGCCTTTTCGTACCTCCGGGACAACGGCGCGCCCGGGTGCGTATTTACAAAGGCTATACTTACTATTTTAGTCACGAGTCAGACTCTACTCGATGAGCTTTTGTTAATGTCTAGATAATATTCTACAATACCTAATCTATCATAGTAATCAAATTGACACAATGGAATAGCTTTATGTTTTAATATTTTCAAAGAAAATGCATCGACAAAATCTAGTACCATTTTAGTCACGCACGAGTCATATAAGATGAGGTTTTGTTTATGCATGTCGCAATGAAATGAGGAAATTAGGGATTTCACGAAATCCCTAGGGATATCTCGAAATCCCGGAAGATGTGGAATATTCTTGTTTAATACGTTATTAAAAATATGAGGTGATAATTATGACAAAATACTAATACTTATAAAGCTTCTTCTGGGTGGATTAAAAAAAAATAACCACGAAGCACCTATCCGAGTCGGGCTGCCCACAGTCACTTTTACGACATTCAAGTAGGTACTATAAAATTTAGGTACTCTTAAGGCTAGTGAGCTTCTACTCTACTCGACAAGGTTTTGTTTCGTACGTAATGTTTAAAAATGACTCGCCAAAAGCTTAGCTTAGCTATTCGATTGATATGAATTACATGAAACTAGATTTTATCCGTGCATTTTCTTTGAAAATATCAAAACAAAAAGCTAATCTATTTGAGTCGAAGTTTTTTACTGAGATCGATTAGGTATTGTTGAGAAATATGCACAAACAAAAGCTCATCTATTAGGGTCTGGCGTATGACTGAAATAGTATAGCCTTTGTAAATAAGCCGCCCGGGTCGCGTATTTACAATAGTAAAATCTTATGGCCAGGCCACGGCTAAAGTAAGCTTCGCGCCCGCCTAGCTACATCACTGTAACATGCCCTTAGGCATAAAGCATGATGTAATACGAACTCCACAACGACGTAGGTACAGACGCCAGCACATCTACAACGAAACTACCCCAATCTGACAATTTTTCCCATTCCTGTATAAACCTTCTGTATTTGATAAAGTGTATCTAGACTAGAGATCCATGAATAAAGCGAGACATTGTTGGTTCAAGGCCCTGGCAAGGCAAGGTGAGCAATCTGACACATCAAGCTGTAAGCAATGACATTCAAGTGTAGGTAGTCATAATAATATTTTGGCACATAACTGATGCGGTGAAAATACAAGTTAAACTGGATTTTAACCGGTTTCCAATTGATTCTCAATCAGAGACGTTATTTTGTGATTTATTTTATGGCTGGACAGCTACATGTTTGAAACCTTGTGCAATACTTCTTCAAATGACAGCACGGTTGGCGCAATGGTTGAGCGGTCGCGAGTTCGATCCCCGTAAGGAAAAAATATTTTCACCTCACCCGCTCGGAAAGATTCTATTTCTCATTCAAAATCTGAGCGCAAAACTCCATTTTGTGCTCTAGAGCACAAAGTGTTGTTTAAAATTCGAACACGTCTTGGATTCAATTGTTTTCTACTTTTCTACACTGGCAGGCGAGCCGCCCCCACTACATTTCCTCGCTGTGTGAGGTGAAAAGTTGTGTGTTGCACTCGGCAGCAAAGTTTTTCTGCGTCTCGTACCTTTGAAAACTTCGCATCGCTCAGGATTCTATATTTGAACCGCTCGTTTCTCTCGCGGTTCAATCTTAGAATCCTTCGCTCGCTCAGTTTTCAATTCAAGTACTCGCGCCAAAAATCAACTTTGCAGCCTTGCATAACAAATAACTATTGTATGACATAGCCCCTTCGTGCGACGACGCAAGTCTCCGATACCTTACGATTTTGGTATTCATTGACGCATGCTTGTGTTCGAATCTTTATCGGTTTGTATTGCGATAGCCGCTTGGATACCGAAGTCGTAAGATATCGGAAACTTGAGTCGCCTTGTGTACGAAGGGCCCTACAAATAGTTGTTCCGGATCTGAAACGCACCCCACGGCAAAGAGGAGATTCCTAGTATGGGACAACGTAAAATAGGTTGTCTTATTTTTATTCTCCTTGTATTCGTAACGAAATTGTTAACCTCGGCTAAAATAACTTATTTAGGCCCGCTTGCCAGAAGCCCGGGTTATCATTTAACTCAGAGTTAGTTGCTAACACAAGGTCAAATTGACAGTTTGTCATACAATATTGTCAATTTAACCTCGTGTTGGCAACTAACTCTGAGTTTAAAAGATAACTCGGGTTCCTGCAAGTGGGCCTAAGTCCCTCGAACTACTAGCGCCCTCACTATACGTTACAATTGGATAACCATGTACCTTCCTACTATTAAATGTAGCATGTGGCCCTAACGTAAGACATTTTCTCTTAATCGACTATATTTAATTCCAGGCTCTCCTTGCGTCACGCAAGGCTTGCATGGGACTTGTGTGAACGTCTTCAAATGTAATTCTGCTGCATTGTCATATTTATATGTAAGTGTTTTTTAACAAAATTTTACTGTAGGTATACTTAATGTATGTTACTGAAACCAATAAAAATGCTAAGCTATTACTGGGTGAGTAAGTGTCTCGTTGACTTCTGAATTCAAGGTTCTGGGGTTCGATACCCAGGCCAGGTAATAGGTGATTTCCAGTTTTTCCTTCAGGAATTTCTCAGTAGCAACCACGGAGAATGGATTTGGCCCAGCTGATCGTATATCCTGGTAGCAAACGTAACTGCAACGTGTGGGTTCTGGGTTTAACTCCCGGAAAACATGGTAGGTTATGTCATCATGAGTTCTAGTTAATAAGCTATTCTTCTATTATTCAGTTAGTTTGAAAGTGAATCATTAGGATTTTTTTTAATCATTAGGAGTGGCCGTTTTCGATTCGCCAATCTCTCTCCGCCCGGTTGTGTCTGATAGCCGTCCAATAGAGCAAAAGGCACGGAGGCAAAGCTGTGCATGCGCAGTTGCGTAATGGACTATAGTACAGTAGGTTATAACTCGGTAGCTATATAGGTACCTAAATCTTCGGTAGGCATGCCATCACTGTGGCCGAAAACGATCAAAAGGGCTTTAAATTACCTACTTAAAAAATGCTGTTACAAAGTCTATCGACCAATAATAGTGAACCATTTGTTTTCCAGGCGAATGCTGGCTACGATCCAGTAGAGTACAGCATCCCAGACTTACCAGAGATCTGCTCCTATAAGGACAATGAACCTGTTGTTTGCTGCACCGATTGCGACATAGGAGATGAGAAGTAAGCAGAAAATGGTGTATTGAAGTTCTTGCAGTTAAAACTCCTTTCTTTTCATAGGATAAATTATAGCCCTGCCAGGGTTGCGGGACTTATCTCATTACCGTGACCCCGGAACATAAAGGATTATTGAAGGACATCGTGGATTTTAGTCAATAAGAGTCTGACAGTCCCTCCCGCCCTGCCCTGGGTGGAAGGATTCGTTTAATGATTTTACCACGTAAAAAAAGATATATTACAGAACCAGGCGTTACTATGCGGAAATTCATGACATTAAATGTTTTGAAAAATATCTAGTTTTAATTCCACGACAAAAATCCAGGCTTAGATTCAGGATGCAGTTCGGCTCTCCCGCCCTCATGCATATGCACATGCAAGAAAAGGGAGAAAATGGAAGAACATGCCATGCAATTAAATCTATTCTCCACCCATACCTATACTTTCCTTTCTTTTCGTATCAGACGTGCGCCATTGAGTTCGAGCTACGGCTACGGGCTAAAGTATTTGCGCAATGACACCAATCTGTACTGTCACCAAAAGAGCCAGTTTTAAACGGTTATCCTCTATGCTACATGCATGCTGTATGCTGTGCTAGCTGTGGTTTCACTTATGTTTCGCTTTGGGCCCCATGGAGGCCCCATCAGTTTCGTTGAGGTGCGAGTGAAATACGACGATCCGTCTACCAGGGCTTGACACTGCGTTGGACGGCGAACTACCCGTTACTCGTCGTCCTGAAGCTGATGCCGGAATTTGCACCGCGATGTCTGATGCCCTGGACGTCTTCGGCGGTAGCTGGCTCATAAGGTTGAACATGTTTTTGCCCCCTCTTGGCAGCATTACTTACATTTTGAGTTCCTTATTTTTTCAGATACCGAAACACAGCTGTTGGACCTTATGGAAGAATGATAAGTAAAGCAGGATCAGTCGCTAGGCAGAGTGAGTTTTATTTTTAACTAGCTTCTGCCCGCGACTTCGTACGTGGATCCTGTTGCTTATGCCAGCGACAATGGGGTCGTCAATATCGAAGATCTAAAACATTTGATGCCTAATTCCTAGAGCCCGGGTAAAAAAAATAGTAGTTTTGGCCCGTAAAAATATTCGTCGTCATCGAAAATCAGTCCTAAACTGTAACCGCTTTCACTGGTACTCCCAGCTAATGTTATTTTATAATTACACAGTGAAATTAGTCATAGCTTTGATTCCACAGGTGTTCCAGATCTTAAATTTTTATACGTCAACAGATTATTAGTGCTCATCAGGTTGAACAACTCTTGCTAAGACGTCATTCCTTTATACTTAGGTAATTATGTTATAGTAAAGCTGGGCTCTTGGAGTTCCACATCAAGTTTACCAGATCTTCAAATTTATTCTGTCAGCAGAAAATGCTCAATTCCGTGGAACAATTTATGCTATGGCAACATTTTTGCATCTCTTACAGTTGGGCTGTTCTGTTGCGGTTTTGCACCAGTTGTTCAAGTTTCCAAGATAAATTATAGCCTAAATGTTGGCCAGTCTTAATACCTATACCTACAGCGAAAAAAATAATCATTCAAATCCGTCCAGTACTTTTTGAGTTTATCAAAAATCACGCGTTCCAACTGCTCCCCATTCCCCTCGCCTGCCAGCGAATCCCTGAGGTACCTCCCGCAACAACCGTGCCCGGGAGGACTTGCGTCAGGTTGAAGGTGAGGACGCCGCAGCGCATCTCCAACCACTTCTCAAAGAGGGATCTTACCGCCGCAATTATGACATGACCCAGAGTCATTAGGTATTAATTTTGTTGTGGTATTATTTTGAAACTATGATATCTCCTAAGATATTCATTGAAATCAAACGATGTCAAGGACAATTTTGTTCAAAATTAAATGCTTGTGATGATTAACGTATTTATTTGGATAAGGATTAATATCATATTAATGAAAATACCTTCGCAAATAATGCATTACTTTAAAACAAATTTGATTTCCATAAAAAAGGTTATAGTGACTTAATCTTAAAAGATAGATTTATAAGCTCTCGCGGACTTTATTTTAGAACTTTTTATGAGGAATAATTCCGTAGTACCTACATCATTTTTGCGTATCTTTAACCGTTTACGCAGCGCACGCAACGAAAGCTCTCGAAAAGGAATTCATTTTCCTGATTTTGAAACATTTCTCATTGCTGCTCCGCTCCTATTGGTGATAGCGTGATGTTATATAGCCTATAGCCTTCCTCGATAAATGACTCGTCTCGATAATCGACTATCCAACACAAAAAGATTTTTTCAATTCCAACCAGTAGTTCCTGAGATTAGCGCGTTCAAACAAACAAACAAACAAACTCTTCAGCTTTATAATATTATAGTATAGACTAGTGTTTGCCCGCGGCTTCGCTTGCGTTAATTTAGAATTTGATTAACAATACGGATCGTGTAAGTGGCGCCATCTGGAATACGAACGTGCTTGTTTTTTTTTCTCGGCAACAGCTCTCTTCTATTAAAGATACCTACCCTATATCCGTGTCTATACTCCTGACAACGTACCTAATGCAAAATTTTGGGACGATCGATACAGTAGGTAGTTTGCGTGAAAATCTCAGATGAAATTTTTTAATCTGAGGTGAAAATGTAAAAAACAAACATACTTGCATTTATAATATTATAAGTAGGTACCGAACTACCTACATAGTTTGCATAGGAAACGTCCTTGTTTGAGCGACATTAATTTCAAAGATCCGTGTTTATTTTAAACATTAGACTATCATTTTTTGGTCGGTTTACAGTATTGTTGCAATTTGTCGGAATTGAACGTACCATAGAATTACTCTTCCCCCTTCAGCATACCACGTGATACCTAAAAATAGCTTATTTGTTTAAATCGATGAGTAAAACTTTTTTTCGTTTAAAACATAATCTATGCACTGGTTTGAGCACTAATTCAAAACATAAATAAACACAAAATAATGGAAAGATTTGTTTGTTTTCGAATCTATAAAATTCCTACACCTGGACACAATCAATTAAGTACGGTTTAAATAATATCCAACTTACCTACCTACAATTGAAATCAGCGCAGATTTATCCTAGAAAACTACTGAAAAATATTAGAAAAAAATAAAAATTGCAAATAATATTGAAATAAAACTATGTATAAAATTATTTTTAATTATTTGAAACTCTCACAGGATAAATAAAAACAAAAAAAAACACCAAAAGTCAAAAAGAAATAGGTAACCAAGATTTGATCCCGAGACCCAATGCACGATAGGCAACCAGACTGGCTGGTTCGCTGAAAGTCTCTTTCAAATATCAGTTCTTATACAATAATGTCAAAATGTCAACAATGATTGAAAATCAACATATTATAACATTGCTAATCCCCCAAGGGGAATAGCGTAATTATACATACCCTATTAATTGAAGCGCAGTTTAAGGAATATTTGAGGAAAAATTGAATAAATAATATCCAGTGGTTTAGCTTCCAACTCACAACATACATTAAAAAACAACAAAATTCAAAATTGCTTATCTCCCAGGGAAAATAGCGTAATAATACATAGCCTATGAACAGAAGCATATTTGAGGAAAATTTGATCGACAACTTTACAGTAGTTTCGGAGATATATCAAAGCAAAAAATCATAAGAAAATTCGAAAAAAAAAAGTTGATCTGGTATCAGAATCGATCCCTTCATCATCATCATCATCTCAGCCGTAGGACGTCCACTGCTGAACATAGGCCTCCCCTTTTGATTTCCACATATACCGGTTGGAAGCCACCTGCATCCAGCATCTTCCGGCGACCTTTATAAGGTCGTCTGTCCACCTTGCTGGTGGTCTCCACTCTAGTACTTTTCGGCCCCATCGGCCATCTGCTCTGCGAGCAATATGGCCTGCCCATTGTCACTTCAGCTTGCTAATCCGGTGGGCTATATCAGTGACTTTAGTTCGTCTACGGATCTCCTCATTTCGTATTCGATCACGTAGAGAAACACCGAGCATAGCCCTCTCCATAGCTCGTTGAGCGACTTTGAGCTTTGAGATGAGGCCAATAGTGAAAGACCACGTTTCGGTGCCGTAACTCATCACTGGTAACACACATTGGTTGAAGACTTTCGTCTTGAGGCACTGATGTATGTCGGACGAAAAGACATTGCGCAGTTTCCCGAACGCTGCCCAACCGAGTTGGATTCGGCGGTTGACCTCTTTCTCGATGTTGGACCTACCTAACTGGACTACTTGTCCTAAGTAGATATATGAGTCAACAACTTCGAGTACCGAGTTTCCAACAGAGACTGGGGTGGGCACAACATTGGCATTTGACATAATTTTCGTCTTGTCCATGTTCATTTTCAAGCCCACCCGTTGTGAAACTCGGTCGAGGCCATCGAGCATCATGCTGAGTTCCTCCATCGACTTTGCCATGACAACGATGTCGTTGGCAAACCGAAGGTGAGTGATGTATTCGCCAGTGATGTTGATGCCAAATCCTTGCCATTCCAGGAGCTTGAAGGCGTCTTCCATTGCGGCAGTAAACAGTTTCGGAGAGATAACGTCCCCCTGTCTTACGCCTCTTCTCAATGGAATCGCCTTCGTGCTCTGCTCCTGTACTCGGACCGACATGGTGGCGTTATTATACAAGCACTTCAACACCTCGATGTACCGATAGTCAATACGGCATCGCTGGAGTGACTCAAGTACCGCCCATGTTTCCACCGAATCAAAGGCTTTCTCATAGTCCACAAACGCTAAGCATAATGGCAAGTTATACTCTTCGGTCTTCTGTATAACTTGCCGCAGCGTTTGGATGTGGTCTATGGTACTAAAGCCTCTTCGGAAACCGGCTTGTTCGGGAGGCTGGAAGTCATCAAGTCTGTGTTCGAGACGGTTCGTGATAACCCTAGATATCATAGATATCTCGAAAAAAATACAAAAAAAAAATATTCAATGTACAAGAATGACAGCTCTACGATTTTATAATATGTAAAGATTTAAATTGATTTGCTTTTGGCCACAATCTAGCCCAGAAGACCTTAATAAGAACGAACACCGACGGAACATTAAAAACTGTTTGGTGCTCACGAGGTACTAGGGATGGCAGGTGGCTGTGAAAATAATGGGGTTACCGTAATAATTTAACTTTATCAAAGCATTATTATGGTCATATTCATGATGCTAACTACAATGGTCTTCCATACATTATTTCTCATATTTTAGAAATACATTACAACCTAACAACCATGCAATTCACAGCCATTTATAATTTATCCACGAAGACTACCCTAGGGGACATAAGATCCTGAATCTTGCGCTCCAACTTATGATGAGTATAGTCATGTACCTAATTAAAATATGTAATTTAATAACTTATAGCAATAGCTTAGTTGTCGAAGATAAAATAAAAAATATCACGCTATATTTCAACAGAAAAGGCATTTATTCCTGGCATTAGGTGCGGTGTTGGTAAACCATTTTTCTTTTTCTTTTCCAGAATGCTTTGATTATTTCCAAAGTCTGCCGTTCCCGTGTAGATTCCCTGGAAACTTTATTATCGAAAAGTTTTGGCTTGAAGACAGAAAATGCCATGACCATTCTTTTACAAGAAATAGTGTTGGATTCGGTGTTGGGGGAAGAAACGCAGAAAGATGGGAATTTCCGCACGTGGTATGTAATTTTGCACTACTATTTCGTTTCAGAATGCTTTGATTACTTCCAAAGTCTGGCGTTTTCGTGTCGTTTTCCCGGCAACTTTTTTATACAAAAAGCACTGGTTGAAGAAAGGCAGTGTCATAATCACACTTTTGAGACACAAGTGGTGCTTAGTGCTGCAGGGGGGCGAGATGCTGAGCGATGGGAGTTTCCACATGTGGTATGTTTGAATTATGGTAACATTCGTCTAAGTGTTGACAACTAACAATTGTCCACATGGTAGTTTTTACCCGACTGCGCCAGGAGGGTTATGTTTTTCGAGTGTATATATTCTGCAGCCTAAACGGCTTGATGGATTTTAACTTAAGAGGTGTCGTTAGATTTCTCTTAAACGTGAGAGTGTCACTGGGTAGGTACATAAAACTGGCCAAGTGCGAGTCGAACTCGTGCGCAAAGGGTTCCGAACTAAAATATATTTTTTTAAATCTCTCACATTCTATCAAGTGGGGTATCAAATTAAAGGATTTTAAAAATGGTTTACCAAAATATATATAACTTATATGTTTCAATTTAATTTGGACTGATAAATGCTAACAAAAACTAAAAAAGGTAAAATAAAATAAATATTAAAAAAAAAAAAAACAAAAAACCCGACTGCGTAAGAAAACTAAAAAGAAAGAAACAAGCCCAGTAGTTTAGAATTCACTCATTCACACTCACAGTCGGGGCCCCTTGGGAAAATTTGATTGGTATAATTTGAATGGGCCCCGACTGTGAGTGTGAATGAGTGAATTCTAAACTACTGGGCTTGTTTCTTTTTTTTAGTTTTTTTACGCAGTCGGGTTTTTTTTTTAAATTTATTTTTTCTTAAATTTCTCCTGTATCATAGGTGAGTTACATTTTAACTAACCAGTGCCGAAATCAGTGGTGTACTGTTGCCTCAGCCATTGCGCGAACTACATTAACGTATTATAGGAGAAATCAGAATCATAAGCTATTTACTTTTTATCTTTTTTAGGCTTTACTCGGATACGGAGAAGATGTGGATTCTGCGCAGTGGCTGTGTGGAGGCTCTGTGATCAGCGAGAGATTCATTCTCACTGCAGCACACTGCACATCAACTCGAGTGCTGTATGTTATCAGTCGTGATCTCTATAAATCTAATTCATTTTCTTTTATTTCTACAAAGACTTTTGACTTCACCTTTCATTACAACAATTTTGTTTTAGGGGAAGCATATCATATGCCGCACTTGGGATTTTGAAACGATCAGATCCTATGGAATCTTGGAAAATATACAAAATTAAGAGGATTATCATTCATCCTGAATACAAGGCGCCTTCTAAATATCATGACATAGCACTCTTGGAAACAGAAAACGAGTAAGTTGTAATAGTTTTAGTTTGAAACCTATTAAATTCTTAGTGTTCTACAAGGTAAAATGTTAGGTCCTTACCTGTTTAGTTTTGCAATTTATTCTTATCTTTAGATGCCTTGAAGGTGGATGAACCTGATCATTTATCTATGATTTCAGGATAGCTTTCGGCAAAGGCTTACTACCTGCCTGCCTGGATATAGGCGTAGAATGGAAAAATTTTGCTGATGCATCCGGTTGGGGTCGACTCGGGCACAGGCAAGCTCTAGCAGATGTACTACAAGTGGTAAGGTTTTATTAAATAATCATAGGTCACGTACTACTGATAAGTCTTTAACCTTCGATATCAATAGTGACGACGTTATAACTTCTACAAAATCATAGTCATCATAAGCAGACGATATTTTAATACATGTTTAGAGAGATTTATTCCCGTTGAATCCCAGTTTTGGATCCCATTTTTTAGTTATTCCCATTGGATCTTACTTTTTATTCCCACAGAATCCCATGTAATGAGATCTTGGAAACTTTGCAGAAGAAAAGTGTGGATTTTGAGATACATGCATTGATCGATCATCTTTGTGATTTGTTTTCCAAAAGTCTTATAATTTTCCTGCTAGTTCTTCAAACTCTTGGAATTTTCCAGGTGGGTCTCCAAGAGTTCAATGAAACAGAATGTTCTGTGAAGTTCAGACCACACAGACATCTCAACCGTGGTTATGACCATAATTCACAGATGTGTTACGGATCCAATTTTGAAATCGTGGACACCTGTGAGGTAAGACAAGCCAACCTCCTTGTAATATTCAGTAGTGTTGAAGTCAGTGACTCTAACTCATCATTAGCTATTTCTTCAAGTTTAGTTAAACCGAAACCATTTTCACGTTATAAAAACTGGAGAAGAAAATATAAGTGAGATATACCAGCAGATTATGGCTACTTGCAATAAATGTAAAACAAAAAAAAAAAAACTTATGTGCCCACACTTTTCTGTCTGTCTGTTCTAATATATTTTTACGCATCCCACAGGGCGACAGCGGTGGCCCTCTCCAAGTTAACAATGACAAATGTCTGTACCACATCGTGGGAGTGACGTCATTCGGCAAGGACTGCGGCATCCTGGGCTCCGCGGGCATGTACACCAGGGTCTCGTACTACGTGCCCTGGATCGAGGGGATCGTGTGGCCGCAGGAGACTGAACTACAGAGGAAGAAGGACCAGCCGTGGCTTGACAAATTGTTTAGTTAAGGAAAATAGAAAAAGTGCACGCTAACGTTTACGTTAAATAAATCTTTGTCAGTCTATCATCAGAATAAGCTTAAGAGATTTTGTTCACTTCCTTAAAGTTCCTGTGTTTAAGTTTAATCCTCTAAAAGTGGTGAATACTAAACGTATTTGTCTGTAATAAAACCTTTTAAAAAAAAAATCAAACCGACGAAACATCGAACTGAAAAGCAAAAAATAAATTTTGAGGCGGCGCCAAACAAACAAACATATAAATTAACTATTTGATGAGCAGAATAGCTCGTTGTATAGCTTGTCGTGGTTGAATAGCTCGTCGTAGCTATGCGTTGTTTCTTTGGCGCCGCCTCAAAATTTATTTTTTGCTTTTCAGTTCGATGTTTCGTCGGTTTGATTTTTTTTTAAAAAGGTTTTATTTTTTACTTTTGAGTTTCCTATCTCGTGTCAATTTCTGTAACTAAAAAAAAATTAAGTTTTTTTAATAGGTAGGTACTTATATATTTTTTTTTTTTTCTTAACTATTGACGACCTCCTACACCTGCTTTCTGTCTTCATTATCAAACTCTCAACAACTGTCATACCCCAGC
This sequence comes from Agrotis clavis, assembly GCA_954870645.1. Classification (NCBI taxonomy): domain Eukaryota; kingdom Metazoa; phylum Arthropoda; class Insecta; order Lepidoptera; family Noctuidae; genus Agrotis; species Agrotis clavis. Next base: position 1,414,227 of record OX940943.1, on the reverse strand, counting down.
TACGTCTAAAGTTCTCATCAAGATGACTGAAATGAGCCCAAATACGATATACCTAGTTGCTGTTAACTATTAAGGATCTCTTGCTACTGCCCTCTGTCACCATCCTCAGACCCTCGTTGACAATTATACCCCAGCTAGGTATAAAGTTTTCATCAAGACTAGTGAAATGAGCCCAAACACGATAAAGGTGCTGTAAACTGTTGAGGACCTCTTGCCCCTGCTATCCGTCACCATCCTCAGACCCTCGATGGCAATGATACCTTAGCTAGGTCTAAAGTTCTTATCAAGCTGAGTGAAATGAGCCCAAACACGATATAGTTGTTGTTAACTGTTAAGGAACTCTTGGGACTGACTTCACAAAATAACAGGGATCTGGTGTTGATCTGATGATGGTGACGCCATCATGTTATGTTCTCCACATCTCTGCTATATAAAAATGTCCTCAGAACTACAATTGTTAACTTTATTTCAACAGAATCGGTTCATAATTGAAAATTCTGTAGGAAGATTGACAATTAGTTCCTTTTTTTCTACCCTTAGAGGCCTATTTTAGTTTTGAAATTTAAATGGGAACAACTTTGAGATATACTCTTTCCAACAAAAAAAGAATTTTTGAAATCGTACCACGTTAGGAAAAGTTATGCGTGGTCATACATAAAAAAAAAAATATATATACATGTCGAATTGAGAACCTCCTCCTTTTTTTTTCGTCGGTTAAAAATAACTTGAAGATGAGGATATTTATAATAATAATAATAATATAAGCCTCCTAAACAACCACACGTCCTGATTGACCATCTAATCACGTGGGGGGCGGACACACGACTGAGAAATTACTGGCGTGGCTAATGTAGCTCTGGAAACCCACTAAACATGGAGACTCGTTCAAAGAGAAAACGTATAGGACCGCTGCCCGGGGGCGATCGCCGGGGCGCACCTGGAGCTGACGCTGGGTGTCACAGCATGCGATCCGCCAGCGGTGAGGATTTGAGCAGGCGGGCTCCCACCGACAAAGATACTACAGCCGAACTCATTGACGATGGTGACAGACTGACGGACACCCCTTGCACAGTCTCATACACACCTTCTAGACGTTCATGACCATACGCTTCAAAAAGCGAAACCATGAACGCCCATTCTCCTTTGACAGATTGTGATAGCTTGATGTGCAGGCTTCTGTAGGAAGCTGCTGCAAATAATTATAATTAAAGATTAGTATAACTATCTTGCTTACGTCGACTTTATTAGATGCCTGTACCACATCGTAGGAGTGACGTCATACGGCAAGGACTGCGGCATCCTGGGCTCCGCGTGCATGTACACCAGGGTCTCGTACTACGTGCCCTGGATCGAGGGGTTCGTGTGGTCGGAGGAGACTGAAGCGAAGAGGAAGAAGGACCAACAGTGGCTCCAAAATTGGTTAGGAACAAAAATAGATTAAAAGAAATCCATAATGTGTTTAAGTCGAATAAATCTGCAGGAGTTTCAAACATAATTATATTACCTATATCTTTTATTTATCTGAATATTAGTAAACTATTCATTGGGTATCATTTTAAAGTTAAATCTTTATGTTCAACTAGCTTCTGCCCGCGACTTCGTACGCGGATCCTTTTGCTTATGCCAGCGACAACGGGGTCGTCAAAATCGAAGATCTGAAACGTCTGCTGTCAAATTCTAAGAACCTGGGGACAGGAAAACTCTTGGAATTATCAAAATATAAACTTACTTATGCTAATGTAGTGTTTGGTCAATATAAAAATAAAAGTCAGTCTATGAGAAACAACCGACACACGTTTTTGGACGCGTGACGATTCCAGACGTTCCAGATCTTTCATTTTTGTAAGTCAACAGGAAATGCCCATCAGACCAAACAACTCCTGCTAAGACGTCATTCCTGTTCCTTTTATTTTTACCCGACTGCGCCAGGAGGGTTATGTTTTTTTATTATAGTGTAGCTGGGCTCTTGGAGTTCCACATCAGGTGTTCCAGATTTTCAATTTTTATACGACAACAGAGAGTGCTCATGAGGCTGAACAACTCTTGCTAAGACCTCATTACTGTATGTCATAGTGTAGCTGGGCTCTTGGAGTTCCACATCAGGTGTTCCATGTCTTCAAATTTATTCTCTCAGCAGAAAATACTCATCACGTGGAACAATTTTTGCTATGGCGCTACTTTTGTATCTCTTATAGTTTAGCTGATCTATTGCAGTTCTGCATCAGGTTTTTAAGTTTCCAAGATAAATTATAGCCTATAATGTTGCTCAGACTAAATACCTATACTTACAACAAACAAAAATCAATCAAATCCGTCCAGTAGTTCCGAAGATTTGCGTGCAGAAACACTGTTTTTCTAAAATTTTATTATATGTATATGTTATAGGCAATGTGTAGAATGCCTAGGCTTTATATATATTGCCTAAAACGTTCAGGCAATGTATATAATACGATTCATTTCAAACATTGCCTAGGTATTGTATAAAATGCCCAAAGCGCATCAGGCAATGTGTTTGATGAACGACCACGAGGAGACATGATCACAGATCATGTCATTTCACTAAACTAAATAAAATTTCAGAAAACGTCGACGGAGCACCGCTTCGCGGTGCTCCTACTTCTGGGTGGTTTAAAAAAAATAACCACGAAGGGGATGGCGAAAGACCCCGCCATCCCCTTCTAACCTAACCTGTCCGATTCGGGGTGCCCACAGTCGTATTTACGATATTCAAGTACCTACTATAAAATTTAAGAAAAGTTAAATTCTGAGGTACTCATATAGCTAGTGAGCCTCTACTCGACAAGGATCCCGGAAGTTAAAATTAGGATTAGCTCTACTCGGAAGTTGAAATTAGGATTAGCTCTCAAAAGATCAGTACCTATCTAACTAAATCATAGAGAAGAAAAATCGATTACATACTGCCTGTGCTTCAACTGGCTTTCTATACAATGCCTAGGTATTTTATACATTTCCTAGGTAAAGTGTAAAATAGTTTAAACATTGAACATCATTTCATACATTGCCTGAACGACCCCGGCATTCTATACATTTCCTAGGTATTGTATAGAATGCCTGCATTGTACACATTGCCTATAACATATAGATGATGAAACTCGCGGGGTGATTTTGCGGTTATGTCGCGCCGCAAAGGCTCTCACATGGGAGCAGATAACTGATGCAACGTTTTGCCGCCTGCGCTCTCAGCGGGACAAGAGATTCACTGTACATTTCGAGTGGAAATCAGCTAGAACTTCGTTGAGATTAAGGTGAGGACGCCGTAGTGCTTCTCCAGCCACTCCTCAAAGAGGGGTCTTACCGCCGAGATTGTGGCGTTCCAAAAAAAGCCACCTTCACAGGCCCTTTGCTTTTCAGGGCCTGGGATGCGGAATCTTAGACAATACTGCGCTTTATTGGGCTCTTTCACATTAACGGCTGGACACTGGAACATCGTCTGCTTTTTCTAAGGTATGAAACTTCCAGTCACACGAGAGATCCTTATGATCCTTATAGTCTGTGAAACCGACCATATTGGCGGGACCAGAACGAACATAGGGATCATACGTGATTGAAGCTGCTGCACACTGGAAACTATTTCTCACCATAACGAGCACATTCCCATAAATCTTCATAGCATTGAACAAGGAGGTGAAGTCTCCGTCACCATTGAGTGGCTATGGCCATATTAGATAGATGCGCAGTTGTTTTAATTTTATTATGTCTCAGATGCAGGTTTGGAATGTGTTGAGCGATCGTGTGTGTTTTTATGTAGGTACCTATATGATTACGGTACGTTTTTCCTTATAAACTACACTGATTATTTGGTTAGTCTAAGGGCTCGTACTCATATAGTAACCGTATTTCCGAGATCGTTTTTAACGGATCCGTCGCTGAGGAGATGAAGTTCACACTCACACCGAATTTACAATACAGTTTTTAACGCACCAGTTGGAAATATTTATATAATAAAAAGAGACTAAATTGGAACTTAACTTAAATAAATTATTATAAAACAAAAGGACACTTTGGCGTCAAAGTACTGCGGGAACGTGCCCAGAAGACTGGCAGCAATGTCACGCAAAAACATTAAATAATTTAATACTACCTACCATGTCAGTAACAACAACCCTAATTTTCTGGTCAGACACTAACTAAAAGTGGATACTGTATAGCCCAGTCATAGTAGGTGAACATATCAAAAGTCCCCACCCCTAGCACTTGAGCTGTGGTGGAGGCGGGGGTTTGAAGGTACCATTTTTTTGGTTTCTCGTTTTTATTTCGAAAACCATGCGTCCTACCCGGCATAGCATGTGAACAAAATAAAGAAAGAGAAATATGCTTTGAAAAACAAGGGTACTTTAAGAAAACTTCAATACTTAAACTTTATGACACCAGTACCCTTAGCACGAATTTTCACTCTTTTACTTTACAGCATGTTTCCAGTATTTACAGCATTTTTGTATGAAAAAACGGAACAGCGCCTCTGGTGTGCGGAGAAGGAACTAAATTTTTCATTGAAAATTGTCAGTTTGAAATTGTTAAAGTTCCAGTTTACTTTACGTCTCAAATACTGAAAATTCGTGCTAAGGGTACAGGGCTGGTTTTTCAATAGTCAGATAACCGTTAACTGAGGAATAAAAATGGCGGTTTGACAGCTTATCTATGGAAAATATGTCATACCGTTATTTTTATTCCTCAGGTAACGGTTAACTGACTATTGAAAAAATATTCATTCATATTCTTTTAGAAAAGTATGAATTCTAAGTGGTGACCATCGTTAATTTCTAACAATAAGCACTTAAGGAAATTTTACGAAAAATCTTTAAAGATCGATATCTCCAAAGCATTGCAAAATTGTTGCAAATAAGGTCTAATATTACCCATTTCAAGGACTGCATCAAATAACAAAATATCACCCTGTATACCTAATAGTTTTCGCTTATTGTGAACTTGGACGATGTAATTACATTCGCCCTGCCCTGGGCGGGAGGACTCATTTGATGATTTTACCACGATAAAAAAGCCCTTTACGTTCCAAGGTCAAGGTAACCTGACAAGTCCACGACCCGGCAGGCTTTTGCTCTCTAAGGGGGTCCCGTCAGAGATCACTACCTACTGACTAAAATCATTAATTAATTCACCCTGTTCCATCAATAACCCTTTAGGTTCCAAGGTCAAGGTCACCTTTGGCAGACGATCCCGCGACCCCTGTAGTCCTTCTGTATGATCAAGTCTTTAGTTTATGGTCACCGAGGCCACTCAGTGCAACAACCCGTCAAGTTGTCCAAAACGTGTTTTTTTTTCTCTCTGTGTTTGAAACAAACATGGTTTAGGTCATAATTTATTTGAGATGTGTGTGCAGTGTAAACATAAGTATTTCTTTTAGGAACAAGTAGTCTCAGTTTGAAACAACTTGTGTGCTTTAGCGGTTGTTTATTATTGCGCACAATTATGGCGTCTGATAAATATTTAATATTATTACTATTTTGTAGTTCTAGTTTGTTGTGTCTCGTGACATGTGATCTTAACCTCAGTGAAGGTGAGTGAAGGTGAATCAGTACTGCCATGTTGTATGACAATGCTGATTCTTTTCCCTAAGCTTATTAGGCCAGCCCTCTGGTCACGTGAGAAAAATAAAATTCTTCTGGTCAACTTTTCAGTGCTGTAGATATAGCCCGTATAGGACAAGGTGTTGTTTAGGTTGTAGAAAAGAATAACGACTCAACTTTGAGTTAAATAGTATTAAAAGGTAAATCAACACTGCACGTGTATTAAGCTTCGCTTATAGACTACAGGCCCATGCCCAAAATGGATGGGTCAGGTTCATATGACCAGGTGACGTAGGATGATATAAGAGCATAAAGTAATAAGATTCAACACTATACCCTCACTTGTAAGCTGTCCAATTCCCTCTTTTTCCGTGATCCGGGGGTTGCAACCCTCGATTTTTTCCCCTTGTCGCATGATTTTTGTACGGCGTTGCGGAATAATGGATTAGAAGCTGTATTGAAACAGTATGAAACTGATGCCGTACATAATGAAATGACCAAAGGGCTTTGTGCCTTTTGTACCAGTTCCTTATCCGCCATTTTGATTTTTTTTCAAAACGGCGTACACGAATGAAACATTGATAAATCGATAGATCACATCAATATAAACATAAAATGTAAGCGGCAAAACCTCGTGAACCGTCACGTTTCCGAGTTAGAGCTGTCGGATGGCACCTGGTACACGGCCCATACAAAAAAGTTCAAACCCCTTTACCCTGGAAATAGAAAATCGAAAAAATTACCGACTTTGTGGCCCACCATTTTTATTACGGCAGTGCGCGCTTTCTTATTATTTTTCATGGATCTATCGATGGTAATAATGCCGTACAAAAATATAATGATTTGGATTTGTACTCACTCTACCTGCACTTTTGAATTCTCACCAGCACTCAGTTGGACAGCTTACAAGTGACAGCATAGTGCTGTCACTTGTAAGCTTGATCTTATTATTTTATGCTCTTATATCATCCTACGTCACCTGGTGGTTCATATGACTATCCATTTTGGACATGGGCCTGTAGTCTATTAGTAAGACGGAAAATCTACGCATGAATTGACGTCAATAATACAATGCGTAGCTTGCTCGAATAGGCGAAACTGTTACATAGTTCAACGATGTCGACGTGGGTCTACGTTTCCACTGGAGTACACGAATATAACCGACGACTATCACTTATCACCTCCTCCCGCAGTGAAGCCCGTGTCCGTGGATTGCAGTGGCACGTGTGAAGCCTCTCCGTGCGCCGTGCCACGCTATACATAGTCATGGGTCTGCCTGTAGGTACTCCAGTGGAAACGTTGACCCACGTTGTCCAACAAATTAATACACGCAGCTAAAATGCGCCGCGTGCCCGTGCTCAAAATGCGCCGCGGTGGGGCCGCGCCTTAATGTCTTAATGGTGGACACATCGTGCGATCATGACTTCAAATGATCGGTGTGCGTATACAGGGTGAATTTTTCAACTGAATCACACATCCGAAACTACAAAGTATTGTAAAAACATTGAAAGGAGTCTCTATGCCGTTTTTGACGAAAAATAAAATTGCATCGTTGGATCTTTGAAAATTCAATAATCCTGTCCAGGAATAGAACACGCTGATTTTGAACAAAAAACACCCTGTATCATTACACAGTTCGATAGTATTGCTAATAAGGATCAAATTCTGGAAAGTAATGTTAAAGGTACTTACGGCAAACTTGGCAAGTCATTGTTTTTAGGGTTGCATAGCCAAATGGCAAAAAAACGGAACCCTTATAGATTCGTCATGTCTGTCTGTCCGTCCGTATGTCACAGCCACTTTTTTCGAAAGTATTTAAAGAGCTATCCTGTTGAAACTTGGTAAGTAAATGTATTATGTGAACCGCATTAGGATTTTCACACAAAACTAAAACAAATACAAATGCGTACTTAGAATTGAAAATCCAAAAAATTTTTTTCACCAAGCCCATACCGTGTGGGGTATGGATAGGTTTTTATAAATAATGTTTAGTTTACTAATATCATATTTTTCTAAACTGAACAGTTTGCGCCAAAGACACTTCCAAAGAAAAGTGGTAAAATGTGTGCCCCTGAAACTTCTAAAATAAGAGAAAGATAAAACTAACAAAAAATATATTATGATGTACAGAGGCCAGCACATCAAGCTACCACAATCTGTCAGATTTTTTTAAATAGAATTTCAACCATATCACAAGAGCAGAAGGTTTAAAGGAAGATTCGGGTAGGTTGACCTGCTGGCACCTGTACATTACCATGCAAACTTCCAGCGAAAATTCGTTTGAACGAGATCAAGTAATTAGTTTTTTTTTGATACGTCATAAATCGTAAACAGCAATTTACCTTTCAAAGTTATTACCAAATACAAGAACTTTTACTGCTGCTACGGAACCCATTATGGGCGAGCCCGACTCGCACTTGGCCGGTTTTTTTTATGATGGATAAAAACCAAAGCCAAAGCCATCATAAAAAAAACAATGACATTGCAAGGTCAGCAATCTGACACATCAAGTTGTAAGCAATGACATTCAAGCGCAGTCTTATGTGTATGACACATAACTGATGCGGTGGAAATTCAAGTTAGGCTGGATTTTAACCAGTTTCCAAAGGATTCTCAATCAGAGATGTTATTTTGTAATTTATTTTATGGCTGGACAGCTACATGGTTGGAACCCTGTCCAATAATTCTTCAAATGGCAGCTCGGTTGGTAGGTTTAGCGGTCACGGGTTCGATCCCCGCACGAAACAAATATTTGTATGACCTACAAGTAGTTCCTCCGGATCTGTGTGTAAACGCACCCACGACACAGAGGAGATTCCTATTATGGGACAACGTAACTATAGATTGGCTCATTTTTATTTTCCTCGTAATCTTAACGAAAAGCAGTGTTTACCTCGGTTAAAATAACTTATTTAGTCCCTCGAACTATTTAGCCCTCACTGCGTTACGGGCGCCAAATCCTGTCTCGGGACTTAAATAAGTTACTTTCACCCCTTGGATAGCAATGTTCCTACTATAATAAATGTGCCCAAAACGTTATTTAGAGCTACACTACCGGGAAATACCGTTGTACGAGTATTTCCCGGTAGTGTGGCTCTAACGTTTATTTCTTTCTCATTTTCGACTATATTTAATTCCAGGCTCTCCTTGCGTCACGCAAGGCTTGCATGGGAATTGTGTGAACGTCTTCAAATGTAATTCTGCTGCATTGTCATATTTGTATGTAAGTATTTTCACAAAATTTACTGTATACCAGAAGGTACGCCCCTGAAATCAATAAATCGAATTATTTTTGTTCGGTCTAGTGGTTGTAACTGCGAGTTCTGGGCATAAATAAGGTCCTGGTTTCGATTCCTAGGTGAGCTAAGGTCTTAGTTAATCTAAGGCTAAAGTGTTGTTGAGTTTTTCCTTCAGGAATTTGTCAATAGTAGCCCCGGGTTCTGTGTTCAACTCCCGGATCGAGTAAAACTTGTTAATTCGATTATTTCATCATGAATTCCAACCACTTAGCAATATTCCTAATGATTCACTTCGTGAATTTCCAACAAACGTCAGGCTATTCTTCAAATATTCAGTCACGAAGTGAATCATTAGGAATATTGCTAAGTGGCCGTTTTAGATCCGCAAATTTTTCTCCGGTCCAATAGAGTAAACGTACGGCGACTGTAAAGCTGTGCCTGCGCACACACTCACTTGTGCACTATAATGAATATTCCGCGACATTATCTACCGATGCTTGCCATCACTGTAGCCGAAAACGACCAAAAGAGCTTTAAATTACCTACTAATAAAATGCTGCTAAAAGCTTCCATCGACCAATAATTAAATAGTGAACCATTTAATTTCCAGGCGAATGCTGGCTACGATCCAGTAGAGTACAGCATCCCAGACTTACCAGAAATCTGCTCCTATAAGGACAATGAACCTGTTGTTTGCTGCACCGATTGCGACATAGGAGATGAGAAGTAAGCTCAAAATGGTGTATTGAAGTTCTTGGAGTTTTAACTCTTTTCTTTTCATAAGATGAATTTATGGCATTCCCTCAACGCGAGCATTCACCTGTAATGTAACGTTACAGATTCGAACATTCGAAGACAATAGAGCATCAAATAGCGCACTTTTATGTGACACAAGTTTTTCCCAGCGGCTTCGTTCGCCCCATCATCCCCCCCCTTATTGCCTATGTCACTCAGAACCAAAGTAGCTTTCAACTGGTGAAAGAATCTTTGAAATCGGAGGGACCAGTAGTTTTTGAGCCTATTCATTACATTACTTTATACCATTCCCACTTTAAAAAGTTACTTTTTCTCACTGAAAACAGTGAGTAAAAAGCTCTTTTTCTCACTGTTTTGTTGTTTGAATTTAGAACACATTGCTGCGGTCCACCCCCGTCAGCCCCCGTGTTGTTAGGATAATGTTATTCTTAATTTAAAACATTGTTCCGAGTTTAATTCCAATTTGTTGGCGCAGTGACCGAGCGATTGGACTACTTCGTCGCGTGCAGTGGGTTCGATTCCCGCACGGAGCAAATTTTCGTATGATCTACAGTTATTTGTTTCGGATCTGGGTGTTTGTGTATGTGAATTTAGATGTTTGTAAACGCACCTTTCTTTTTTTTCTTCGTTAAATACCTATCTATTATCGCTTAATTATTATTTTTCTTGTGGTCATGGTATAAAGTATCGTATGTAACTCGTGAATAAAACGGATTTAAATCGAGGGCCTGAATCACTCGCGTCGCTCAGGATTTAAATACTTGAATCACTCGCATCGCTCGTGATTCAATCATCATGAATCACTCCTTGCGGTCGTGATTCAGTCATTAAAATCCTTCGCTTGCTCTTGATTCATATATAAGGCCCTCGCTTTAAATCCGCTCTTTATTCACTCGTTGCATAATGTACTATTGTTTTAATTCCGCGACAAAAATCCAGGCTTAGAGGCGGGAAGTAGTCCCACTCTCCCGCCCTCATGCATAATTATGCACACATGCAAGAAAAGCGAGAAAAATGGAGAAACATGCCATGCAATCAAACTTAAACTCACCCATACCATACTCTCCTTTCTTTTCGTATAGACGCGCCAGGATAGAATATTGAGTTCGAGCTACGAGCTAACGTTTTTCCGTACCGACACCTGTCTTTACGGTCTCCAAGAGATAGTACCAGTTTTTTAAACGGTTTTCCTGTATGCTACATGCATGTTGTATGCTGTGCTAGCTGTGCCCCGCGGTTTCACACCCCTTTCCCTTCCCCATCAATTTCGTTGAAGTGCGTGTGGGATACGAGAAGCCATCTACTAGGGCCTGATCCTTGGTTAGACGGCGATTCAAGCCAGCGCCTACGGTGGTTAGAAATCGCCCGTTAAAAGCCGTCACCTGGCTCGCACGGGATGTGGAGAAGTCTTGCCCCTGAGGCGTTCCGCCTTTTGACAGCATTACTCTTTTTTGAGTTCGAGGAGCTAGTGGCTAAATAATTACGGTCGATCGTCCGGGTTATGCCGCGCTTGCCGAGTTTGGTCTGTGGATAGATGACCATCTGTCATAGCGAGTTTCCTCCATGCCTCGGAAAGCACGTAAAGCCGTTGATCCCGGCTGTCATTTGTAGGTCTTTGACTGTCGTTATACTGTTAGTCAGAAGCTCTAAAGTCTAACAACCAGTCTTACCATGGGGTATCGGATTACCCAGTAACTGGGTTGTGGAGGTCCGACAGGCAGTCGCTCCATGTAAAATACTGATATCCAGCTGCATCTAGTTCGACTGGAAGCCGACCCCAATATAGTTGGGAAAACGACGCAGACGATGATGACTCTTTTTTGAGATCCTTAATTTTCCAGATACCGAAACACAGCAGTTGGACCTTATGGAAAAATGATAAGTAAAGCAGGATCAGTCGCTAGGCAGAGTGAGTTTTACTTCAATATTTAAAATTGGTTCCTTCCTCTGGCAACAATCTAGCCTAGAAGATCACCGATGGAACACATTAAAAATTGTTTGATGCCACGATGTATGTACTAGGGATGGCAGGCGGCAAAATAATGGAGTTACCGTAATAATAACTTTATCAAAGCACTAATATGGTCATATTCGTCACGTTATCCAAAATGCTCTAGCTTCCATTCATTATTTCTCTTATTTGAGTAATACACACATCAAAAGTGTCTAGGGATCAAGCATTTTTATGCGGATTTCTTGAGATTGGGATGTGGCTTTGTAATAAATTTATGATTTTATAAATTTATATGGATCCTTTTTGGTGCATTTCATAATTTGAATCAGGAACTGTAAATCAAATTCGAGTAAAAGATGAAAATCAGCTGTCAATATTTTCCCTATAAAAACATACAACGCATTGAAGACATTATTAGTGCTACTGTTTCCCTACTACTGATTAAAACCAACGTTATTATGGAGCGGCGACGTCATTTAAGCAGGGAAGAAATGCTCAGAGCCGTGGGAATGATAGAAGCTGGTTCCCGGCAACGTACTGTGGCTTTAGCTCTGAATACAAGTCAGAGTGTTATCAGTCGACTTTGGACACGTTACCGAAGCACTGGTACCGTGGCTGAGCGCCATGGAGGACGGTATCGCTGCACCACACGGAGACAAGACCGATACATTCAAATCTTAACTCGAAGAGCTCCAACAATAACCGCCATGATGTTAGCCGTGAGGCTTCATCACTCTTCAGGGAACTTAATTAGCGACCAAACAGTCAGAAACCGCTTGCATGAAGTGAACCTTCATTCCCGAAGACCGCTACGGGTACCACCTATAGCAATGCACAATCGTAGGATTCGATATCAATGGGCTCTTGAACACAGAAATTGGGCAGAAGAACAATGGCGTTTCGTGTGCTTTTCTGATGAGTCTCGTTTTGGTATGAGACCGGATACAAGACGTATACGCCACTGGAGAACCCCTGGACGCCAAGAGCGATTAAAATCCTGCCAGGAAGTCCATCCTTATAGTGGTGGAACCATCATGGTATGGGCGGGTATTTGGATCGGCGGAAGAACTGAGTTGATTTGGATCAGAGGCAACCTCAACGCTCAAATTTATGCTGAGACGATTGTATCAGACGTCATCGTTCCTCTACAAGTGCAAATCGGTCCCTTATTTCAGTTAATGCATGATAATGCACGACCGCACACCGCAAGAGTTGTAAGACAGACTCTCGCCGCAGCTAACATCAATGTCCTGCCCTGGCCTGCTCAGTCGCCAGACTTGAACCCGATTGAGCATGCATGGGATATGCTACAGAGAAGAGCTCTGCCGAATATGGAGGGTATCCAGTCGCAAGAAGACCTTTTTTTGTTGTTGCAACGAACATGGGCGGCCATTCCACAGCGTGATTTGGATGAACTCATTTTGAGTATGCCAAACCGATGTTCTTGTGTTGTTAGTGTTCGCGGTAGAAACACGGATTATTAATTGTTTAAGTTACCCAATAAAATTTTAAAGAAAACTGTTATTTCAGTCTTTTTTTCGAACTTTAATGTTAGTGGTTCAAATGTCAAAAATCCCTTTATTAGGAAAATGGCAAATTTCTTTATGAATGCAAAGGTGACTCGGTTTATCGTTACTGTGACAAACGATAACACTTTATTTGATGAATCCTTAAAGAACATTTTAATTAATATCAATCAGGAGAAAAGTTATTGCAAAAATATATGTTGATCCCTAGACACTTTTGATGTGTGTACTTAACAACCATGCAATTCACAGCCATTTATTTTAATTCATCAACACTTATTACGATAAAAAAATATTGACGAGGATTACCCTAGCTAGCTCCAACTATAATAGTTATACTCTTGTACATAATTAACAAAAATACATAATTTATGAAATAGCATAAAGTTGTCGAACATAAAAAAAGCTATAAGCTATGTGGCAACAGAAAAGGAATTTCTTCCTGGCATAGGTGTTGGTGATGGTAAACAATTTTTCATCTTCTTTTCCAGAATGCCTTGATTATTTCCAACGTCTGCCATTCTCGTGTAGATTCCCTGGAAACTTTGCTATCGAAAAGTTTTGGCTTAAAGACAGGAAATGCCATGAGCATTCTTTTGGAGCAAAATATGGTGGCGGATCCGGTGTTGGGGGAAGAAACGCAGAAAGATGGGAATTTCCGCACGTGGTATGTAATTTTGCACTACTATTTCGTTTCAGAATGTTTTGATTACTTCCAAAGTCTGCTGTTTTCTAAAGGCACTAGTTGGAAGGGAGTGACATAATCACACTTTTGAGACGCAAGTGGTGCTTAGTGCTGCAGGAGGCGAGATGCTGAGCTGCGGGAGCTACCACATGTGGCAGGAGTCAACTGCGCTCAGCCACTGCGCCAACCACATTTACGGATTTATAGGAATTATCTTTTATAAGAATCAGTATCATCGTATCATAAGTCAATAGGTGCGTCCACACAGAGCGAGCAGCCTTGCGAAGCATTTGCTGCGCGAGGAAACTGACAAGCCAGGCTGCTTACTCTGTGTGGTCGCGTCTATTATTTCGTGACCGAGGCACGAAGCAATATATTTGAGCAAAACAAAAGCCGCACGGTCAAACGCCCGCGGCATGCACTTGCCTCGGCCGAGACACGTCCACACTGACCGAGCTACTTCGCGCGGCAAATGCCTCGGGAGGCCGCGCGCTCTATGTAGACACACCTATTTACTTTATTTTTATTTTTTAGGCTTTACTCGGATACGGAAATGATGTGGATTCTGCGCAGTGGCTGTGTGGAGGCTCTGTGATCAGCGAGAGATTCATTCTCACTGCAGCACACTGCACATCCACTGGAGTCCTGTAAGTTATCAGTCGTGATCTATGTATCTAATTCATTAATTATAAGTTGGTTCAAAAGAGGCTTTTGAATTCACCTTTCATTAAAAACAATTTGGTTTTAGGGGAAGCATAACATATGCCGCACTGGGGATTTTGAAACGATCAGATCCCAGAGAATCTTGGAAAATATACAAAATTAAGAGGATTATCATTCATCCTGAATACAAGGCGCCTTCTAAGTATAATGACATAGCACTCTTGGAAACAGAAAACGAGTAAGTTATTGTAATCGTTTTTGTTTGAAACGTATTAAATTCCTAGTGTTTTACAAGGTAAAGTTTTAGGTCCTTACCTGTTTAGTTCTACAATTATTCTTATCTTAGCTTTGATACCATGAAGATAAATGAACCTGACCACTTATCAACTTTTCTGGTGATGATTTCAGGATAGCTTTCGGCAAAGGCTTACTGCCTGCCTGCCTGGATATAGGGGTTGAATTGAAGTTTTCTGCTGATGCAGCCGGATGGGGTCGGCTCGGGCACAGGCAATCTTTAGCAGATGTACTGCAAGTGGTATGGTTTTATAAAATAACCATTTATGTCATTGATTACTGATAAGTCTTTAGCCTTCGATATCAGTACTGACGACGTTATAACATCTACAAAATTATAGTCTTCAAAAGCACTACAGACGATATCTTAACTTCATGTTTGGAGATTCCCGTTGAATTCCAGTTTTAGATCCCATTTTTTAGTTATTCCCATTGGATTTCATTTTCTATTCCCACTGAATCTCATGTAATGACAACATGATTGTGTACCTACTTTGTAGAAAAAAAAGTGTAGAGATTTTAAGATACATGCATTAATCGATCAGTAATTTGTTTTCCAAAAAGTCTTATATTTTTTCTGCTGCCTACTAGTTCTACTCACTCTTGGAATTTTCCAGGTGCCCCTCCAAGAGTTCAATGAAGCAGATTGTTCTGTGAAGTTCAGACCACACAGACATCTCAAGCGTGGTTATGACCATAATTCGCAGATGTGTTACGGATCCAATTATGAAATCGTGGACACCTGTGAGGTAAGACAAGCCAACCTCCTTGTGATATAGAAAATAAAAGTGTATACCAGCAGATTATGGGTACATGCAATAAATGTAAAACAAAAAAACCCTTAAGTGCCCATACTTTGCTGTCTGCGTAATTTTCCCAAAAAGGGATTGGTACAGAATTTTTGGAAACATTAGTGCTGCATTTTGCAACGTATATTTTTACGCATCCCACAGGGCGACAGCGGTGGCCCTCTCCAAGTTAACAATGACAAATGTCTGTACCACATCGTGGGACTGACGTCATACGGCAAGGACTGCGGCATCCTGGGCTCCGCGGGCATGTACACCAGGGTCTCGTACTACGTGCCCTGGATCGAGGGGATCGTGTGGCCGTAGGAGACTGAACTTCAGAGAAAGAAGGACCAGCCGTGGCTTGACAAATTGTTTTATAAAGGAAATAGAAAAAGTGCTTCACAGTGCACACTAACGTTTACGTTAAATAAATCTTTAACAGTCTATCATCAGAAAAAACTTAAGAGATTTTTTTGTTTACTTCCTTAAACTTTCTGTATTTAAGTATAATTCTCTAAAAGTGATGAATAGAATACCTACTACAGTATTCAACACTTTTAGAAAATTATACATTTGAAGAATTATTTATTGACACAATGCGTTTAGAATTCAGAATAGGTACTAAGTACTTGTGTGTAACAATAACTTGAAGATGAGGATAAGTATAATATATTACCTACCTACCTAATTTTTTTATTATCATGCAATATATCGATGAAGATAATGATCATATTACCTACATACACACTTATGATGAGAATACTAACCGGTTTAAATTATTAAGTGGTTGAATTTGCATTGCATCTCACGATTTACAAAGACCTTGTGTATGACATTGTTCACCATGTACCTACCAACTTATTACCTTATGGTATCTATATTGACTTCTTCTCTATCAATAATTATTAAGTACTAGCTTCTGCCAGCGACTGCGTACGCGGATCCTGTTGCATATGCCAGCGACAATGGGGTCGTCAAAATCGAAGATCTGAAACGTCTGTCAATGTCGAATTCTTAGAGCCTGAGAACGGGAAAACAACGGGACGCGCATGACGATTCCAGACGTTCCAGATCTTTCATTTTTGTAAGTCAACAGGAAATGCCCATCAGACTAAACAACTCTTGCTAAGACGTTATTCATATTTAACGGAGGATCGTTATCAGAGGGGTTGAGATATCGGAAATAATCCTCACAAAATCTTCGTTAACACTTTTAATTACTTGCTAACAAACACTGAATACAAAATAGTCAAGGATGCCCGAGATATCGCTCGATTAAAAACTTAGGAACCCGGGAAGTTTAACATGGCGGAGCAATCAAGATGTCTACCCAGCTTGCCGGACCGATTCAAAGTCCCCCCTTCACTCAACTGTCCCCGCTTATGTGGCCTACCCCACACAGGTTAGCCAACATCTGTCAACGTCACTACCTGTCAACGTCGAATAGCTGATTATACTTCCGATCGACATTTTGACTCGACTAATCGCTCGGTATTGCCAATGCTCCCCATGCTAACCTTCCCCAAGTCTATTCATCAATAACTTGAGTTCCCAAGCGTTATCTGTCAAATTTAACTACATAGTTCCTTCAATGAGAGATAGATGGCGTTATTCTAAATTAACAATAATCAATTGAGATTCTAAATTGTGTTCGTTTTGATTCCGCTGCAACGATAATAGATGGCGTTGTTTTAAATTGTTGTGCTTCTGTGTTGATTCTCCGACACGGCCATTCTGACAATTCACACGTCCTCGTGTGAGACATCACGTCCTCGTGTGAGACATCACGTTCTCGTGTGAGGAACCTGGAATGAAAGAAAATTCTCGAACAGTAACCATTCTACTCGTTCGGCCATTCCTGACCCAAATGGAAAAGGTATTCTCATCAAAATAATTACAGGGTCTAATAAACGTCACAACAAACTCTTTCTCTAAAAGCTGACATGTCGAACAGCACCCATATTCATTCAAATAATAGGAAACTCATTAAAATATTGCAGTGCTCATACTTTGACCTTAAACAAGGGACTTGCATTTGAAGCCATACAACAAGGTTTAGAAAATTCAATGATCTAAACTAAATCACAATATCAATGCACCAAGTAGCACCAAAGAGTCAGTATCAGTCCTTCACTCTGATAAGCTCTAAACAGGACGCATGTTACCAGGCCTTCTCTCCGGTAAATCGTCTGCTTAAGACATTACTCTGTGCACTAACATTATTCGGAACGAGTTGATGGGCCTTCACCCGCATCAATCTAGAACCAATTCTTCACTTATTACGTCTAAGTCGCTGACATGACCTTGTGGCATCCTTCTTATGCGATCATGAGCATAATTCTAAGTTCTGTTGCCAGTTAAAGATTTTAAAACAAAGCGATCACCTTCGAGCAATTCGATAACCTTAAAAGGACCTTTGTATTTTGGATAGAGTTTAACTTGATTTCGTTCCTCATTTGACAAGAACTAAATCACCAACATCAAATTTTACTAGTTTAGCTTTATCTTTAACAAAATAATTCTCAAAGTAGGTTTATTCAACACGTCACTTTGTTTTTCTTATAGCGTTACACTTAAAAAAAGAAAAAACAATTAAGACTGACCGAAAATTCTAGAGCAACCAAGTACCTTTGCAATTGTATCATTACAATGCAAGAAACTAATTATCAAAAAGCAGGAATCAAATTCGTGGCCTATGGCTAACAATAGCCCCACCAACAAATCTCTGTTTGTTTCAAACCGTTCATCATGAACGCACAGTACACGACCTCCACCAGTGACATCCGCACACCGCGAGTCTATGGACACCGGGATGTCAATAAGATACGGACTACGACTACGAAATGGCTACTGGTACGGTCTGACCAGCCGACTAAGATTCCACACTCATTCAACTTAAAACACCTCTACTTCAAAATGGTACTTGAAAATTACAGACTTAAAGAACACAAGGCACCAGAGTCGTAACGAAATGAAAATTGCTCACCGGATAGGGTCCCAGTCGACGCGTTCAGAAGGCACAGGTCTACCCTCTTTTCCCCGGAGTCGGCGCTGCTCCTCTCATTGCGCCGTGGCAGTGGAAACAGGTGATCCTGGATGCATGAGGCTTCGCAGTTGTCGATGCACCCCTCTCGTTGCCATTGCTGTGGTTGTGGTGCTTCAGCGTAGCTTGAGTATTCTGTTTCACGTCTTCGCGGTAGCAGTGCACGGATTTATGACCCGGCTTGCAGCAGGTAAAACACTTCAGAGGTTTCACAACACTATTCGCTTTCTCTTCATCTCATGTCTCTTCATGTCATCCCAGGAAACGACGCGGTAGGCAGCCAGGTAGAAGCTCCTCTCTTCAAGGCGCGGCTCAGAGCAACCATAAGCAGGGCACCCGCTATGTTGGTCTTGGTCCGAGAGCACATCACTGTAGTCGTCACCCAAGCACGTGCATCCACATCTTGTTTTTCAGGATCGAAATCCGGTAAACGATAGCCATGTGACGACGCAGTAGGTATTTTGACGGCTTGAATCAGCATCAGAAAATTGCGGTTCTGTTGTTCCAACAAACGCATCCATTTTTGGTCGTTAGCGTTTTTATTTCGAACACGTGGGCCGTCGTGGTCCAATCCCACTTCTGATAACGGAGGATCGTTATCAGAGGGGTTGAGATATCGGAAATAATCCTCACAAAATCTTCGTTAACACTTTTAATTACTTGCTAACAAACACTGAATACAAAATAGTCAAGGATGCCCGAGATATCGCTCGATTAAAAACTTAGGAACCCGGGAAGTTTAACATGGCGGAGCAATCAAGATGTCTACCCAGCTTGCCGGACCGATTCAAAGTCCCCCCTTCACTCAACTGTCCCCGCTTATGTGGCCTACCCCACACAGGTTAGCCAACATCTGTCAACGTCACTACCTGTCAACGTCGAATAGCTGATTATACTTCCGATCGACATTTTGACTCGACTAATCGCTCGGTATTGCCAATGCTCCCCATGCTAACCTTCCCCAAGTCTATTCATCAATAACTTGAGTTCCCAAGCGTTATCTGTCAAATTTAACTACATAGTTCCTTCAATGAGAGATAGATGGCGTTATTCTAAATTAACAATAATCAATTGAGATTCTAAATTGTGTTCGTTTTGATTCCGCTGCAACGATAATAGATGGCGTTGTTTTAAATTGTTGTGCTTCTGTGTTGATTCTCCGACATATTTATATGTTATATTGTAGCTGGGCTCTTGGAATTCCACATCAGGTGTTCCAGATCTCAATTTTCATACGTCAACAGAAAGTGCTCATCAGGCTGAACAACTCTTGCTCTGACGTCATTACTGTATATGTAATAGTGTAGCTGGGCTCTTGGAGTTCCACATCAGGTGTTCCAGATCTTCAATTTTTATACAACAACAGAGAGTGCTCATCAGGCTGAACAACTCTTGCTAAGACGTCATTACTGTATATGTAATAGTGTAGCTGGGCTCTTTGAGTTCCACATCAGGTGTTCCATATCTTCAAATTTATCCTATCCTAACATTTCCCTTCACTGCTTTGCTCCTATTGATTTTAGCGTGATGAAAAGTATACTATAACCCTTAACCACCTAACATACGTCTCACCGAACCTGTTAGGTTTAAAATCGTGAATATTTTTGCGAGGGAGTGTCGTACCACCTTGTTCCTTCCTATACCTTTTCCCAGCGCAGCGTCCCTCAATACTGTGCAACGGCTTGTCGGGGTTGGACGGTTGCGCGTTTGCCTCCGGTGAGCAAATAAATACAAGCTGGGGTCTGAGAGACGTATGCTAGGTGGTTACGTGATTATTGTAAATTGTGTATTTCTTTATTATTTTAGTTATATTAGTCATAGACAGTCCGTTATTAAGAGCTGGTTTTAAAAAGAATTATCACATGGCGATAATATACCAAACGACCAATATAGTGATGCGGAGAATGTTGATACAAACTACGTTCTGGAAGAAAGTTGCGCGTCTGATTCCGAATGCGAATGGCCGGATACAGTTCAACTAAACAGTGTTGCTCAAGTGTTTTTAACTGAGGATGATGTCAGATGTGCCGTTGGAGGAAGTTCGGCCAAAAAGAAGTAATCATATTTAATAATCGCTTCCGTTGGTCATCAGCCTCGACCTCTTCGCGATCGCAAACTTTATAACATAATATAGTGGAGAAAAGAGAAAGTATAAATACAGCATACCGGAATGAGCTGAATGCATATTGCACGTCGTGAAAGTAATGTGAAATTGTACCGTAAGATAGGTAAAATACGTGTCGGTATACAACGTATCCTCCAGAAGAACGCAAACTCTCTAGCAGTTGTTCCAGGCACCAGCAGTGCTGAAGAGCGATTGATAATTCGTAAAACAGTAGGTACTACTTGCCAGAGTACTAAGAAACGCTAAAAAAAAATACATGTGTTTCGAATGAAAAGCGCTAATTCTTTTTGAATTCTCAAATAAGATGTGTTTTCGATGTCATGAAAGTAAGTTAAGTTTAGAGTCTGCAATTTTGTTTAATTTATTATTTTAGTGAGAATTTTTACATTTTTCCATGTTCCTCGTTGATTTAATATTACAAAAAAAATAATAAGAATTTTCTGTTGCTGAAAATATTGTGTGCAGATCCAGTTTTTTTTTTTTTTTTTTTTTTTTTTCCCTCTGAGAGGGGGCCCCGTCATTTTGCTGACGCTCTTTGAGGCGCGCGTGGGACACAACGCGCCGTCGACCCGGGCATGGTCCATGGTCGGGCAGCGAGTTGCCCTTTACTCGCTGCCCGCATGCCCGCGCCTACGGTGGCCGGAGATCGTCTGTTGACGCCCGACGCCGCGGGCGCCTACCACTGCGGTTGGGGCGGAGGGAGGACGCTGTCCTCTCTCTCTCGCGACCCGCCTCCTCCTTCACGAGCATTACTGCTTCGCAGAAGGAGGCGACCGCTTCCCACTCCGTCTCGCCCCGCAGCATGGCCGCAACCAATGCCGGGCGCGAGAGGTCTCCGCCTATCGCCGCCGTGAGGACACGTCGGTGCTCTGCCCAAGCGGGGCAGTCTTGCACCGTATGCTCTACTGTGTCCTCCGGGCGATCTTCGCAGTGGTGGCACCCGGGCGTTTCCTCCTTCCCTATCAGACACAGGAACCTCCCGAAACTTCCGTGTCCGGTGAGGACCTGCGTCATCCGATAGGTCAGGGCGCCGTGACGTCTCTCCAGCCACTCCTCAAAGAGGGGTCTTACCGCCGCGATTGCGGCGTGCCCGATGTGCAGATCCAGTGGCGTAACTATAGGGTGGCACGGCTGGCAAAATGCCACGGGCCCCCGAGCCAAGGGGGCCCCGGCCCAAGAGGCTCGTTGAGGAGTTCCCTCGACTGTCCCTCGGCTCCATCATCAGATCTACTCAAGACCTTTATTAAATTGTAGTGCTTTAAAATTAACTTAATGGACAAATGCATACAAACGCACCAGTCGTCTCTACGATTTTTGAGCCTTTTTTTTTACTTCCTCTCGATTTCTTTGTTCTTTCATGATCAAACCTTGATTTTCTTACCATGTAGGTATATTATAAGTGTATCATCAAAATCGGTTCATAAACGAAGAAGTTATGCGAGAGCAAGACGACGAGACGTCACGGTTAGCGCAGTGGCTGAGCGATAGCGGACTGCTGCACTGCGTGTCGCGGGATCGATTCCCGCACGCAAATATTTGTATGATCTACAAGTAGTTACTTCGGGTCTGGGCGTTTGTGTATGTGAGTTTATATGTTTGTAAACGCACCCACAATACAGTAGAATTTAAAAGGGCGAGGCAACGTTTTTAAAAAAGTAACAAAAAAGTCAAAGGTATAATACGGTCGAATTGAGTTACTTCCTTTTTTAAAAGTCGGTTAAAAATCAAATTACGACGCTGATGTGACGATTTTTACTTATAGGGCCCCACAAAAAAAAATGCCACGGGCCCCAGATAGTATAGTTACGCCACTGTGCAGATCCCAACTTCCAAACGTATTATTAAGTAAGCCTAAAATAGGAGATTGCAATAATGATTGGGTGTTAAAAATCTAATAATGTTCAAAATAGATTTTTTACTAAAAACAATACCGTTCCTTAATATTTTTTAACAATAGTGAATTATTTAACTCGGGGGTCCCACAGACGTATGTTAGGTGGTTGTGTGACAATAATATGTGCTAGGTAGTTAAGGGTTAACATTATTTTTCATACTCCTGCGCTGGGCAGGAGTATGAAAAATAATTGTACCAAGTTTCGTCAAAATCCGTCGAGTAGTTTTTGTTTCTATAACGGTTATACAGACAGACAGACAGACAATATTTTTATTAATTGCATTTTTGGCATAAGTATCGATCCTTAATCACCCTCTGATAGTTATTTAGGAAATATATTTCATGTACTGAATTGACCTCTCTACAGATTTATTATAAGTAGAGAATAGATATAGATATAGTATTGTATTGTATTGTATTGTTAGGGGCTCCCTTTTCCGCATTTGGACTCGTAGGTGGTCCGTTATGCGTGAGGTGGGACGATTGGCTATATGAGCCAACCCAGCTCCTTCCAGAAGCTCAGAAGTCTCCTGGGACGTTCACAGGCTTCTTGGAGCGACCTTGGAATGCCAAGGTTTTGTGCCCGTTGGTTAGCAACGCCCTCGCACTCCAGGATTACGTGGGTTGCCGTTTCATCCGCATTCAGGCAGCCCCTGCACAACGGGCTGTCTGTCGCGTTGATGGTAAACAGATGTTTGTTGAGTGGGCAGTGACGGGTGAGCATGCCCACTACAACTCGTAAGTCTGTTCGTTGGAGACTGAGAAGTCTGCTGGTCAGTCGCGGTGTTAGTGCAGGTACCGATATAGATATAGAAGATAGATAGATGGAAGATATAGATTTCTTCTAATTTCTCACTCACTGTATCTACCTTAGAGTATTTACCACCAAGTGGGCACCTTCACAGTCATGGTAGACGCCCACGGCGACGGACGCGTCGCGACGTCTCTGGTCATCGTAGGCGCGGGCATGCGAGCGGCGAGTAATGGGTGACTCGCTGTCCGACCATGGACCATGCTCGGGTCGACGGCGCTTTGTGTTCCACGTGCGCCTCAAATAGTGGGGCTCCCTTAGAGGGCCGAAGCCTGCCGGGGACTAACGAATACCGTGACCCCGGAACGTAAAGGTCTATTGAAGGACACCGTGGATACTGATATAATTTATAGTCGGTACAATTAGTCTGACAGTCTCTCCTCTGCCCTGCCTTGAGTGGGAAGACTCATTTAATGGCTTTATAGGGCAAAAAAAAAGCGGCCACCTTTGCTGCCGGTCTAACCTTTATGTTCCAGTCTATGTAATGTCTCCAAGACCAAAATCCTTTACTAACTATTAGTTTTGTTTTGAGGACATGCGTCAGCTCTAAAGAACAAGTCTATACCGTTAAAGGTAAATGTTAGAGGTCAAGGCGCAGTTTTTAGAAAAGGTTTTTTTAGTTAGGTAAATGTTAGTCTGTATAAATGATTTCTTTTTTTTTTTACACTTACAATACAGTAATAAACGTCAGGGTTTGCGTTAAATCCAGTACCTATTGTTTTTTAATCTCGTAGACCAAATTGACAAAATGATAACATTAAAACTGACGTAAATACTATTGAAATTGATGTCAGTTTGCCATTTGCACCTGTCAATTCAGTCTACGAGATTAAAAAACGGACTTTTAGTTCTCACTTTTTGCAGATTTATTATTATGGTTTAGGTTTTTAGCTGACTTGTTCATGATGTTGGCTCAATGAATATTCCAAGTTTGAGACCTCGAGCGGTGAACGCAACAGAACAAATCTGCAAAAAAATAGAACTACTAGACTGAACGCAAACTATCCCGTTCATTCAGGTAACAAAGTTACTGGATTAATAAGGTTTAACAACATGATAAATACAATTGAAATAACCCTCTTCGTGTGGCAGTCGCTTAAAAATGTGTAAATTAACGTAATAATTAAACGTACCTAATTGTATCAGTCTGTGGCAGGTGGCAGAAATGACAGTGACAGTGACGGCTAATGGCTAACTTCAAACTTGTCACTTGTCAGTTTGGATTTTCAAAGTGTATTGTTGAAAACATTTCCGCGTATCTAGACGATTTCTGTGTGTTTTAAAAACAAATAACAAGCCACGTAACGATGTTATGAGCACCGCCACCTAAATTAACGAATTAGTGAAGTAGTAATCATCATTTGACTGATTTATCAACGGTAAGTATTGTTTTTTTTTTGTTTTGTGTGTGATTCATTCGCACAATGTATTGTTACGAATCAATCGGTTATTCTAATCCGTTTCTCACTGTTACTGGACCTGCTTAGAATGTATAAACATAGTAGTTTTCTTTAAACAACCTTGTAGTATGTTTGAAGTTATTGATACTGCACAAAGTTCTTTCAAACTCGTAAAAGATAGTTTTTGATGATGTCATTATGCATAATTTAGGTCACAGGAGATATTTAGAACAAATACTATCAAACATACCTAATACTCTATGTTATTATTCATAATACAATGACATTCTCTCATAAGGTCTGTGTTATTGAACTCATTTTGATGTCACTTTAATTACTTTTATTTACTGATGTGTTTTAAAATTTCATTACTATTAAGTAATACCGCCCCTAAGATGACCCACTGACCAAAACCACAATGGAAAATATAAAAATAATGGACCACCGGTGTGGGAGCAGGGTCCAAGCTACTGGTGGTTAGGGCTCCACAGACAGGAACCTCCTCACAATGCGAGCCGTATCGACAAGAACTGCCTTCTACCATCTTCCTACCCATTGTAATAATTATTTCAAATTCACTTACCTACAAGAAGTGCTAAAATTTTTGGCAGCTTTTCTTACTATTTATGTCATTTAAGAATATTAAGTAAGGCTGTTTTGATTAGAAGAAAAAGAAACTTCCTTGTGATGCTATAACAATAGATTCCCATTTGCCACCACAACCTTCATAGTGTAAATGTAAACACAGAATTGCTGCGTAATTTATATTTTAAGCCAAAGGATTCCGTGCCATTATCTATAAAAACATTAAAAAAAATCGTATCTGTTGTATGACAGCCCCCTTAATTAGTTGTTATAGTGGCAACCGAAATACCTCTGTGAAAATCTCAACCGTCTAACTATAACGCTTCATGAGATAGCCTGGTAACAGATGGACATCAGCGATCTGCTTACAATCTCAATTAATTGAATTTATTATAAATATGTTGTAGGTTTAGACTTTATCACTCTGTTTATTTCAATAGTGCTGCTCTGAATTTTGAAAAGGAAACATCATGAAGAAACAGTCATGTCCTCAAACCAAAAATTCTGAAATATATGACATTGTATTGTATTGTATAACGGGCTGGTATCCGCAACTCCACGTCATATGCGCGTATTTTGCGTGCGGGTGGGAAAGAAATCATTCGATCCACCCCAGCTCGCCGAGGAAAGCCAGCAGCGCCTTCGTGTTGCCGACGATCTCGCGGAGAGTACCTGGGTTACCGAAGTACTTTGCCCTGTATGAAGCAATCTCAGGGCAGTTTAGGAGCACATGGGCTGCTGTCTCGTCCTCCGCCATACAGGCTCTGCACAGGGGGCTGTCTGTGATACCTAGGACAAAGAGGTGTTTATTAAAGGAGCCGTGTCCCGTGAGGGCGGCTGTCATTGTTCGTAGTTGCTGTTTGGTTAACCTGAGCACTAGTTTGGTGAAGCGGCTATTGATGGCGGGTAGCGCCTCCTTGGCTTGTCTGCACTCGTCCTGATCCTGCCACAGGCAGCGGTGTAAATTACCTGTGCGTTCCCTGACCAGAGTACGTATGTAACCGAAGGGGAGTGGCAGTATAGGCTCGGGTCCCACCGCCGTCAAGCTAGATCCCCTTCGAGCGAGTTCATCCGCTGCGTCGTTGCCTCGAGAGTCGCTGTGTCCTTTAATCCACTGAATGGTTATATTGTTATGCTCACCAACCTGGTTTAGGCTCTGGTGGCACTCGTATATTAGTCCAGAGTTGACCGTGTGGCTGTCAAGCGCCAGCAGCACGGCCATGCTGTCTGAAAGTATGCGAATTGAGTGGTCCTTTACCTCTCTGGCTGCGACCGCTGCCGCTGCCAGAATGATGCCCATACATTCTGCTTGGAAAACTGTGTTGTGGACCCCCAGTGATTTGGCTATGCGGATGTTGAGGTCTTCAGAGAAGACTCCAGCACCGGTACCGCTACCTGTTTTAGATCCGTCCGTGAAGATCCGTAGCTCCGCCGGGGTCAGCCCCTCGCAGCGGTGGTCCTCATGGAGTTGGATTTTGTATTTCTTATCGAATATAAATTGTTTGGGTACCCGGTCTTTAATGGCCTTTGCCATTGGAAATTCCTCATAAAGTCCTTGTAATACCGAGGTGTGTTGTGATTCCCTCTTACCCCAGAGTTGTATTGTATCGAGACGAACCGCCGCCAGCGTCGCTTCTTGCTGTATGAACAGGTGCAGCGGAGGAAGGTCCAGCATGGCTTCCAGGGCTGCCGTAGGCGTAGTCTTCATACAGCCTGTAGTCGCCATGCAGGCCAGTCTTTGTATTCGTTGTAACTTGTTTGAGGCGGTGACTAACCTGGTGCGAGGCCACCAGACCACGGCTCCGTAGGCTATCATGGGTCTAATGACTGTACGATAGATCCATAGTATGATTTTGGGAGATAGGCCCCATCTCTTACCTATCATTCTCCTGCATTGCCAGAAGGTGATGCAGGCCCTGTTTAGCTTGTTTTCAAGATGGCTACTCCAGTTTAGCTTACTGTCTAGGATGACTCCTAGATACTTGACCTCGTTGGCTAACTGGAGCTCTGTTTCAAATAGTTTTGGTAGACGAAACGGTCCAAGTGATCGTTTTTGGGTGAACATTACCAATTCTGTTTTCGAGGGATTTACTGAAAGATCGAAGTCCCTGCACCATCTTTCTACTATTCTTAGCGCTTGTTGCGTTAGGTTACAAATAGTCCCCGTGACCTTCCCCGAGATGAGGATGGCGAGGTCATCTGCGTATCCTATTGTGTAGAAGTGGCATCCGTTGAGCCTGGTGATGAGGTCGTTGATCACCAGGTTCCAGAGGAGTGGGGAGAGTACCCCCCCTTGGGGGCATCCTCTGGCAATTAAGGCTACCTGCCGTTCTCCTTCAAGGCGAACCACTCGTTTACTTAACATATTAGTAATCCAGTCAACCAGTACCTGTTCAACTCCGTGTCTGCAGAGGGCGGCACTGATGCTGGAGAAGTTTGTTTTGTCGAAGGCTCCTTCGATATCAATAAAGGTGCCCAGGCAAATGGCTTTTTGATGTATCGCTCCCTCAATCTGGCCGACTACCATGTGAAGAGCGGATTCCGTCGACTTACCCGAGCTGTATGCATGCTGGTTTGCATGAAGCGGTATTGTTCTCAAGGCCCCATCCCTCAGCTCTCTCTCGCATATCTTCTCCATGGTTTTCAGGAGAAAGGAGGTTAGGCTGATTGGTCGGTGGGATTTAGCGTTGGTGTAGTCGCTCTTACCTGGTTTCGGTATGAATATAACTTTCACTTCCCTCCATGCTTTAGGAATATATCTGAAGGCCAGACACGCTTTCATAATGGGTACAAGCCTCTGTGCGACAGCAGTGCCTCCCCACTGCAGCAGTGCTGGAAAGATACCGTCCGGGCCTGCTGCCTTGAATGGATGGAAGCTCTGGATCGCCCACTGAACTTTCTCCAGCGTGATGACCTTGTGGGTGTAACGCCAATCATTATCTGATGGTGTTTGGTTGACATCGTTCCAGTTGATTGCCTGTGCGAAGGCGCATCTCGGGAAGTGAGTTTCTATAAGGACGCGCCTCGCTTCTTCTGGTGATGTATTGAGTGTGTTGTCGGGCTTCCGTAGAGTGACGGTACCAGGAGTGTCCTGCTGCGCCAGTATTTTCCTTACCCTGTTTGCTTGCTGACAAGATTCAATGCTACCGCAGAATTTACGCCATCCCAGGGAGCGTCTGTATCTGATGCATTTTTTGTAGCTGGATTTGGCTGCGTGATACGCGTCCCAATCCCAACTGACATACCCAACTGTGTGGATTACAGTCCACTCCCCCTTTCAAATAGGAAGCCTGTACAACAGAAATGAGATCACTAGGAGCTGATTATAATTTAGCTTCATCATTACAAAAAATAAAAACAAAGACCTTGTATTACTTAAACAACATTAATGAATCATTGTTTAAAAACATCAAGTTGTTAATGTTATCACTAAGATTGAGTTCCGTTTCAGTTATCTAATAATTTCTTTGTTTGTTTAAATGTTGCTGTCTTCATTATGATGTTAATGGCTTCCTTGCCAAAATAATCTAATTATGGTTACTAATTAAGAATTAAGAGCTATGGTGGTAATTACTTTGTTACATTTCTACTGCTGTCAAAACAGTGAAGGAAAAATGTACTGAGAAAATCAGCTCAGTCAACAAAAAAGTCTAGGTATTTTCAAACATGCTGGTGTGTCTACAATTTGACACGGTGCAATTAGCGCAGTGGCTGAGTGATGGACTGCTGCTGAGCATGTTGTCGGGTTCAATCCCTGCACGGAACAAATATTTGGATAACCTACAAGTAGTCTTCCAGATCTTGGTGTTTGTGTATGTGAATTTCTACGTGAACACACCCACAATAAAGAAGAAATCTTAAAATTGATGTATTATTGAATATATCATTATCAATGCTTCCAAACATATTTCCGTGCGTCAATGAATTTGCTAGCCTGAAACCACAAGCCTGTGTACTTACTCATATAATATGTTTTTTTTTCTTATCACATCACTTGATGGGATTGTAGTCACATAAAACATATGTATTTTTATTTTATTCACATTTGTGTAAAACAGACATAATGATTTATTATATATAGGTAATTCCCAGCACAAATGATATCACAGAACTGTTCCGTGAATGATATTATCATTAAAATCCGCCTACCAGTGTGGGGAACTCATCAAATTACTCACCCATGCCAAAACCACACACTTACACTTTTGTGTGTACCTATAATTATGTACATCCCATCGTTCATCATAGCAAACAGTATGAGACAATGTTGGTAATTGTAAACAAGTAATATAAACAATAAAATTGTTATTTAAGGCTATTTTAATAACACATGATTAATTCTTCAATATTATGATTTGTTCACTCAAATCTGAGTCAGACAGACAGAATATTCTTGTGGAAATCATTGGTAAAATAGGTTATTTCCACCATTTCCACACACCAAACTCACCTGAACGCGGGCCACTAGAGCTGGTTCCAGGCATAAGAGCTGTTGAGATGCTGTAGCGTGCGTGGTTAAGTCATCAAATGAGTTCTACCCAAGGCAGAGAATGAGGGACTCTCAGACTCCTACTGACTAATCCACGGTGTCCTACAATAGCCCTTTACTTTCCGGGGTCACGGTAATTCGTGAGTTCCGCGACCGTTCATGAATATATTGATGGAGGCCTATTGTCCAGTTGGGAAAGGAAAGGCTAAAGAAAAATTCAAACATTCTGTGCAGGTTTTTTCAGAGAACACAATTCAATGTGTCTGTTGATTCACAAACACATGATTTGTCTTTGATTGATGAATGATGTAGTCTTTTCCCATTATTATATTCCCTTTTGAACATAATTATCCCATTCTAAGATTTTCTCCTGTACTAGCTGAATCTGCTAAACTGGCCCTTTTATTAAATAATAGGGCCACTTAGAGATTTTCTCAGTTCTTTTCATTACAGCTTTAAAACAAAACAAGTTGCATTTAAATTCATCCATTCGTTTAGGAGCTACATGCGATACCTACAGAGATACATCACAAATATACTATCACTTTTACTCAAGAAATAAATAAGACAAACTGACATGTTTTGATATTTAAGTAATTTCCTCTTACGAAGTTTTACTCCTCCGGTAATCTTTTCTGATAAAACTCGCTGCAGGGTCTACTATTCTGCGGAATTTAGTCGATTTTCATTGCCTCAGCGTTTTTCCAGTGGTACAATGGTTTGGGAATAACCGTGGGATAGAGCCTAAGAGAACGATGATCATGT
Source organism: Agrotis clavis (assembly GCA_954870645.1). Lineage (NCBI taxonomy): Eukaryota > Metazoa > Arthropoda > Insecta > Lepidoptera > Noctuidae > Agrotis > Agrotis clavis. The sequence continues at coordinate 1,383,661 of OX940943.1, read as the reverse complement.
TTTTTTTGTCTTATAATTGGGGCAAACCCACCACACTATTCCCAAACCACTGCAACTCCTGAAAGCCAGAATCAACAGTGGCAACCACCAGAAAAGCGCCCAAACAGTGAAGCTCGATGTATACGTATACCGGAGAATGAATTTACCTGTCTTGGAAATTAATCAGAAAAGAAATAGAGAAGGAGTAGGAAAAATACGTTTCAGCTCATCATCATGATCATGGATATTGAAGTAGTAACATAACCTTCACCATAAATTGATTGTTACAGTGACGAGGCCAATCGTGGCTGAAACTATGGACCCGCTGTCACCCAGTGTAAACAGCACAGGACAGGCAGACGGCATCATGCACAAACTGAGGATGAGGATCGGGAGAGGAAGTCCGGTTAGCAGACCTGCTGGTGAAGGTTAGACACGACTTCTAGGTTGTATTTCTTTATTTATTGTTTGTAACAGGTATAACTTTTTTTTTTTTTTACGTGGCAAAATCATCAAATGGGTCCTCCCACCCCGGGCAGGGCGGGAGGGACTGTCAGACTTCTACTGACTAAAATCCACGGTGTCCTTCAATAGCCCTTTATGTGCCGGGGTCACGGTAAGGAAATAATCCCGCGACCCCGGCAGGCTTTGGCCCTCTGAGAGGGGGGCCCCGTCATTATGCTGACGCTCTTTGAGGCGCGCGTGGGACACAACGCGCCGTCGACCCGGGCATGGTCCATGGTCGGGCAGCGAGTTGCCCTTTACTCGCTGCCCGCATGCCCGCGCCTACGGTGGCCGGAGCTCGTCTTGCGACGTCCGTCGCCGTGGGCGTCCACCACCGCGGGTGGGGCGCAGGGAGGACACTGTCCTCTCTCGTGCGCGGCCCGCCTCCTCCTTCGCGAGCATTACTGCTTCGCAGAAGGAGGCGACCGCCTCCCACTCCGTCTCGCCCCGCAGCATGGCCGCAACCAATGCCGGGCGCGAGAGGTCTCCGCCTATCGCAGCCGTGAGGACACGTCGGTGCTCCGCCCAAGCTGGGCAGTCCTGCACCGTATGCTCCACCGTGTCCTCCGGGCGATCTTCGCAGTGGTGACACCCAGGCGTTTCCTCCTTCCGCATTAGACACAGGTACCTCCCGAAGCATCCGTGCCCGGTGAGGACCTGCGTCAGGCGGAAAGTAAGGACGCCATGACTTCTCTCCAGCCACTCCTCAAAGAGGGGTCTTACCGCCGCAATTGCGGCGTGCCCGGCCGTCGGTCGCGACAGTCGTCCCCTCCATACTGCCCTGAGATCGCGCCGGAGCTCCTCCCGCCGCGCCTCGACTTCTCGAGGCAACAGGTATAACTTACCTATAATATAAGAGCGAAAGGTCACTAACTCATAGGACACGAAATCTCAGAAACTACAAGTGCTAGGAGTTTAAAATTTTGAATAGGGTTTCTTTTAGGACAATTATGTTGAACACCTAAAACGAGATTTTGCGAAATTCTACCCATATGGGGTTGTTTTTGGTGTTGATAGTTTGTATGAAACTTCGTTACTACAAGTGCTAGGGTATCATAATTTAGAATGGGGGTTCTTTTGTGAGATGTATGATTGATGCTCAATTAGATGGGATTTTAGGAGAAAAAAAAATAAGAAAAATTCTATCAACCCCAAAAACAAAACCTTATGTGTCAAATTTCCTTCGCAGTAAACAAGACAAAAAAGGCCTCTTAGGGCTACACCACATCTGGCAGCACGGAATCGCCCTTTTCCGTCGCCCTTTCTCTTTCTGTCGCTTAGAACTGCCATTTGCTAGACCGAGACAGAATGCATAATGCGATAGCATGCGGCGGAATCCGCGAGGCGGTCGGCTGCTGTCGCATTGTCTCGGTCTAGGAAATGGCAGTTCTAAGCGACAGAAAGAGAAAGGGCAACGGAAAAAGGCGATTCCGTGCTGCCAGATATGGTTCAACCCTTATACGTATAGGATTCGTATCCAGTGTAGGATACAACATACTGCTGTCATAATTATGTCGAAGTACTGATTTTCGCTTAGAACTAAATGCAATTTTGTAGTTGCATACATTATGTATAAAACGAGTAGTCAGTCCTAGGCTGTCGAGCAGCAGACTACGAAAACCGCCCTTATTGCCACGAAATAAAGGCGTTGTCACGGTTAAATCTTTAACCTTGACCGGGTACGAAAACGTTTGATTCTTGCAAAATGTGGAAGCGACTGACTGATACGTCCTTGGACTGTAGACAACGCTGACATTCTTTTATTGTTAAAAACACGATTCGTCATAGTTTGCCGAATTTAATTCGAACATATTTTACGTGAGAAAATATTGAAACAGATAGACATCATGTCAAATCGTGGTATTCCCAATTTCTCTGACGGAAACCACATAATAACAAGCTGAAAAAAAAATTACATAAAGTAGCATAGTAATTCGGTTGCATCTGGGTAGACGGGATGCTTTTAATTTATCGTTGTAAAATCATTAAATGGTAGGGGAAGGACTCATTTAATGGCAGGGCAGGAGGGACGGTCAGACTTGTACTGACTAAAAAAAATCCACGGTGTCGTTCAATAGCCCTTTACGTTCCGGGCTCACGGTAATTCGTTAGTCCCGCGACCCCGGCAGGCTTTGGTCCTCTAATGCTGATACTCTTAGAGGCGCGCGTGGAACACAACGCGCCGTCCAACCGTGCATGGTCCATGGTCGGACAGCGAGTTGCTCATTACTCTCCGCCCGCATGCCCGTGCCTACGGCGGCCGGAGATCGTCTGCCGACGTCAGTCGCCGTGGCCGTCTACCACTGCGGCTGGGGTGAAGGGAGGACGCTGTCCTCTCCCTCACGCGGCCCGCCTGCTCCTTCGCGAGCATGACTGCTTTGCAGAAGGAGGCGACGCTTCCCATTCCGTCTCACCCCGCTGCATGGCCTCGACCAACGCCGGGCGCGAGAGGTCTCCGCCTATCGCCGTAGTGACGTTCTTCTGACTACTTAAATCAACTGTCAAAGATCTGCAAATGACAGCCAAAACCACCAGCTTACCGTGCGTCTAAATACAAAAAAAAGAACAGCCACAATGTTATTGTTATTTAAAAGGTAATCTGCATAGTTCCAAGCCGTTAGTTTTCAAATAACTGTGACACCTGATCCATTGTTTTGCGAAGGTCGTGACAGGTCGTGACTCAGTTGATAGAGAGCTCTTAAGTCAGTGAATCAGCCTATCAGTAATAGTTCAGCAGTGAGTGAGTGCACTCGTGAGATATGGGTGACAAGTGTCCCAGAGGTGATAATTGTTTTATTTGTTTTAATTATAATTTTAAAGTGATTCAGTTATCTGTTGGCAAAATGTTAATATGTGTTTACTCATTATTGTACAGTGTTTAAGAGCCAGTTCACAAAATTCGAACGCTCGAGTTTAGGTAAAAGACGGGAGCAATGTTCATGTGTGCGTAGCTATTCACACATACACAACGCAACCAGTGTAGCGCTAGTGTTGAGACGGACTAAACAATCTTGAGCCGATTTAATCGTAATGCACTTTGGTTACATTTCTGAAAAAGTTTTTTTTTGTTTATTCAGTCTATTAGACTGTTAAATGGTATAGAACGGAAAGCATCTCGCACGCTGATTGGTTGAACGACATGTGCCTGGCGGCGGCGCCGCTATAATTATTTGTTAGATAATTCGTTTGATGTCGAATGTTAACAAACTGTTCTGGTGATTTTAATTAAATTTTGTGTTAAAAATAACCTGTGAGTTAAAGTTAGTTATATTTTATTGTTGTGGAAGTAAAACTGAATCTGCGATTAACCGAAGTGAAGTTTGAACAATAGTCAGATAACTTTTATCTGAGGAATAAAAGTGGCGGTTCGACAGCTTATCTATAGAAAATAATATGTCAAACCGCTATTTTCATTCCTCAGATAAAAGTTGTCTGACTATTATAAATCAGCCCTTAGTCATCGAATATAACCTAAATTTAATATATTTTCCGTGTTTTCATATTTTTTATGAATGTGAACATTAAACATCTACTACAAGAACACAGAACGAGCTACTGTAAGAAGTTCTGAGTGCCGCGTAAAAGAAGAGTTGCGTTTATTTCTATAAAATCACGAGTCTATTGCGTTGTGTAGGTATATGGCTGTTTGAAGTCGGCTTCATCATAACCGGAGTTATTTAAACTCCCTGCTTATTTTGAAAGGTAAGAATGATTTTTATCAATATCGCATTCTATATCCGCATGACCGTTTAATAAATTCGTAAATAATTTGTAAAAAATACCAACATGGTTTCTGCTACAATTTCTCATAATAGGCGTCTTTTCATAGTTTTCGTCTTCGAGGGTTTTGAATCCGATAGTGCTGTCAAAATGTAAATCCAAGATGGCGGCTGCAAAAAATATCGAGGTTTTCGTCATGGGTGTCGTTTTCATGGTTTTCGAGGGTGTTGAAACCGATGGTGCAGTCAAAATGTAAATCCAAGATGGCGGCTGCACAAATTATCGAGGTTTTCGTCATGGATGTCGTTTTCATAGTTTTCGAGGTTGTTGAAACCGATGGTGCAGTCAAAATGTAAATCCAATATGACGGCTGCAAAAATTATCGAGGTTTTCGTCATGGGTGTCGTTTTCATGGTTTACGAGGGTGTTGAAACCGATGTTGCAGTCAAAATGTAAATCCAAGATGGCGGCAGCATAAATTATCGATGTTTTCGTCATGGGTGTCGTTTTCATGGTTTTCGAGGGTGTTGAAACCGATGTTGCAGTCAAAATGTAAATCCAAGATGGCGGCTGCATAAATTATCGATGTTTTCGTCATGGGTGTCGTTTTCATGGTTTTCGAGGGTGTTGAAACCGATGTTGCAGTCAAAATGTAAATCCAAGATGGCGGCTGCATAAGTTATCGAGGTTTTCGTCATGGTGGTCGTTTTCATGGTTTTCGAGGGTGTTGAAACCGATGGTGTAGTCAAAATGTAAATCCAAGATGGCGGCTGCAAAACATATCGAGGTTTTCGTCATGGGTGTCGTTTTCATGGTTTCCGAGGGTGTTGAAACCGATGGTGCAGTCAAAATATGGATAGTATGGAAACTAGGCCTAATTGTAGAAATAAATACCTACGCTCTCAACTGCAGCGTTAGGGTTGTCACGAGCGCGGAGAATGGAACATAATTATGTGGCGCTGATGCTTGATTAACCCGGTGGCTGCGCACCGTACTATGCGTTTCAACTAAGTATAAGATGACCTAGGCACCATATTGTAACTGCAATTGTGTTTAACGAAAAATACTTTGCGCAAATTACTTTTCAATACTTAATATTTATCTTATTCATGTTATTTTCATGTGATTTTTGTTATTTGACATCTGGGATTTCTATTTTGATAGCAATATCGGTTTCAACACCCTCAAAAACCATGAAAACGACATCCATGATGAAAACCTCGATAATTTTGGCAGCCGCCATCTTGGATTTACATTCAGACTGCACCATCAGTTTCAACAACCTCGAAAACCGTGAAAACGACACCCATGACGAAAACCTCGGTAATTTATGCAGCTGCCATCTTGGATTTACATTTTGACTGCACAATCGGTTTCAACACCCTCGAAAACCATGAAAACGACACCCATGACGAAAACCTCGATATTTTTTGCAGCCGCCATCTTGGATTTACATTTTGACTGCACCATCGGTTTCAAAACCCTCGATAACCATGAAAATGACACCCATGACGAAAACCTCAATAATTTATGCAGCCGCCATCTTGGATTTACATTTTGACTGCACCATCGGTTTCAACACCCTCGAAAACCATGAAAACGACACCCATGACGAAAACCTCTATAATTCATGCAGCCACCATCTTGGATTTACATTTTGACTGCACCATCAGTTTCAACAACCTCGAAAACCATGAAAACGACACCCATGATGAAAACCTTGATAATTTATGCAGCCGCCATCTTGGATTTACATTTTGACTGCACCATCGGTTTCAACACCCTCGATAACCATGAAAACGACACCCATGACAAAAAACCTCGATAATTTATGCAGCCGCCATCTTGGATTTATATTTTGACTGCAACATCGGTTTCAACACCCTCGAAAACCATGAAAACGACACCCATGACGAAAACTTCGATAATTTATGCAGCCGCCATCTTGGATTTACATTTTGACTGCACCATCGGTTTCAACACCCTCGATAACCATGAAAACGACACCCATGACAAAAAACCTCGATAATTTATGCAGCCGCCATCTTGGATTTACATTTTGACTGCAACATCGGTTTCAACACCCTCGAAAACCATGAAAACGACACCCATGACGAAAACTTCGATAATTTATGCAGCCGCCATCTTGGATTTACATTTTGACTGCACCATCGGTTTCAACACCCTCGAAAACCATGGAAACGACACCCATGACGAAACTTCGATAATTTATGCAGCCGCCATCTTGGATTTACATTTTGACTGCACCATCGGTTTCAAGTTTCAACACCCACGAAAACCATGAAAACGACACCCATGACAAAAACCTCTATAATTTATGCAGCCGCCATCTTGGATTTACATTTTGACTGCACCATCGGTTTCAACAACCTCGAAAACCATGAAAACGACACCCATGACGAAAACCTCGATAATTTATACAGCCGCCATCTTGGATTTACATTTTGACTGCAACATCGGTTTCAACAACCTCGAAAACCATGAAAACGACACCCATGACGAAAACGTCGATAATTTATGCAGCCGCCATCTTGGATTTACATTTTGACTGCACCATCGGTTTCAACACCCTCGAAAACCATGAAAACGACATCCATGACGAAAACCTCGATAATTTATGCAGCCGCCATCTTGGATTTACATTTTGACTGCACCATCGGTTTCAACACCCTCGAAAACCATGAAAACGACACCCATGACGAAAACCTCGATATTTTTGCAGCCGCCATCTTGGATTTACATTTTGACAGCACTATCGGATTCAAAACCCTCGAAGACGAAAACTATAAAAAGACGCCTATTATGAGAAATTGTAGCAGAAACCATGTTGGTTTTTTTTACAAATTATTTACGAATTTATCAAACGGTCACGCGGATATAGAATTCGATATTGATAAAAATCATTCTTACCTTTCAAAATAAGCAGGGAGTTTAAAAAACAAAATCTCCGGTTATGATGAAGCCGAGTTCAAACAGCCATAATTATACGTAACATAAATTAACGCAACTTGTCTTTACGCGGCACTCAGAACTGACAGCACTGCGATGTCCGCTTAGAAGCCTCGTAGATGCGCGTGTTTGTGTGAGTGCACCGTTTCGAACGTTAGTACGTAATTTCCGTACTATCCATATTTTTACAGTGCTACGGGGCAAAGAAGAGCCACTCAAAGCGTGGGAGCGTATCTTTGCAAGTTACAACCACGATCTATACACGTCATGTAAATATATCCCATAAATAATATACGCCACCACGTTTTGAGTGGCCCCTCTCTCAGCCCCGTAGGGTTATTTTCTTTTTTTTTTTAAGAAAATTAAAAACGTGGGTTTTTCATATTTCTGACAGCAAACCCTTTCATTTGATACCCATATCATGGGGGTGCATTTCAAACAGCCAATCCGCCATCTTAGATGTCCGCCATGTTGGATTTAAGACACGTGACTATTTTTTTCGTATTCCTGACAGCAAACTCTTTCATTTAATACCCATATCATGGGGGTACCTTTCAAATAGCCAATCCGCCATCTTGGATGTCCGCCATGTTGGATTTAAGACAAGTGACTATTTTTTTCATATTACTGACAGCAACCCTTTCATTTGATACCCATATCATGGGGATGCATTTCAAATAGCCAATCCGCCATCTTGGATGTCCGCCATGCTGGATTTCAGGTACGTGACTATTTTTATCATATTCCTGACAGCAAACCCTTTCATTTGATACCCATATCATGGGGATGCATTTCAAATAGCCAATCCGCCATCTTGGATGTCCGCCATGTTGGATTTAAGACACGTGACTATTTTTTTCATATTCCTGACAGCAAACCCTTTCATTTGATACCCATATCATGGGGGTGGATTTCAAACAGCCCGACCGCGATCTTGGGGAGGCCGCCATATTGGATTTCTCACCACTCTTGCGCCCCATCGCAAAAACTAATAAAACGAAAACGGATGGCTAATTAATGCACAAATTCCACAAACTACTATTATAATTATAATAATACTTTAGTTTGATAAAGTAACGAAAATCTTACCTTATGAAAAAAAATATGGAGAGAATCAAAATGTGGCAGTCGCAGTATAATATTCCGTTCACGATACGTATGCTCTATAATCAGGACGAGGAAAAAAGTGATACAGGTCCTACGTCGACGGGCGCTGGAGCCGTACTGATTGCAGCCCGGTTATGTTTCGTAATTTATACTAGTTTAGAGTGATTTTAAAAACGATAGTATGTTTAATTACATGAAAGGATTTTAATGAAATTTAGAACTTAGTTTAGTCTGTAAACATAGTTTATATTTACATAGTTTTTTTAGTGTAATTACGCTTTGTTCGAACCAAAAATGGCGATAAAACAGCGATATAAAACGTAAAAATTGACCTCAGAATTTATTTTTTTACCAATTTGTGTTATTAAAAATATAAATTCTACTACGCAGTTTGACGACAAAAACGTATGTCTGATGATTTGTGTATTTTTTTTGGTTAAAATTACGAATATTAATGGTAGATGTAGGAGTCGCAAATCGACTCTGCGTTGATTTTTCAGTAAACTACTTGTCGGAGATTAATTACCACAAAGTTAATAAAAGAGTTTTTTGAAATATGTTACGTCAAATTACAACACGAAAGACTGGTCTTTCTTTTACAGGTATTCAAAAATGTTGGAGTATTACTTAATATGGTAAATTAGACGACCATAATTTTAGTTCTTCGCGCAAATGGGTAAAAGGCCTCTTAAGTGCAGCTCGCCTGATGTGAAACGATAATGCAGCCTCCTAGATAGAGGATAGTCATTTTTTTTAAAGAGATCCAGAATCCAGGTTATTATTTCTCAGGGATTGGTTAGATTTTGCTTAATAGCAATAAGCCCGTGTAGAACTGTATTGAAATATAGATCCGTTCCATATTACTTTTCCGACGGGTGCGTTAAAGCGGCGGTGTGAATATCACCTCTAGCGACGCATCCGTTAAGATTTATCCTGGAAATATTGATGCTCTGTGTGAACGTGCCATAACGGTCCGATTTTTGACCCTGTACAGAAGTGAGAAACTACAAAGCAGATGACACACATTTATCCACTAATGAAAGTCGTTGGTTAATCATACAGCAAGATTTAAATCGATCAAAATGTTTTATAAACTTCTTATAGAATTTAAATCCTTAGCACGATAATATAAACCAGTTAGCAAACAAAAATCATAAAAACCAACTGCATTTAAACAAATCACTAATCGATATATTTTGTGTACGAGCAGCCGGTTTTGAAACGTGGTTTTGTTTTATTTTTTGTAGCAGAAACTATGACTCTAGTTTAGTTTCCAGCATCAATAAATTGCAAATTTAATTAGTTTGTTAGTTAGAGTTTTGATAAATAACTAACACGTATTAATTCTTTTGTCTAATTAGTGAATATTTACAAAGATAAAACCAACGACGATATAATACTAGACTCCGCATGCACGATCTAAGGAACAAAAACTATTCTGTCAACTCGCTGAGGTACTACATAAGCGAGGGGGACGGGGTACTGCGTTGTGATTGGCTAACTCAAGGTCTGTTCTGTCTCAACGTATGTTTACGGCTCACAGGAGTGGTCGAAATGAGACGGATATAGGACTTTTTTGCCTAATGTGTTGACAGACATCGGTCGCCTGTTATTAGGAGTCTAGTAATACATATCGTCGTTGGATAAAACGCATCAAAATTCGAGAGTGGTTGACGTCAGGACGTACTTAAAATAATAAGACGACATGACTTTGAAGAATTGTAAAAACGGTCTATCTTCTTCAATTTTGGTTTACGTACCAAAATTATATTATTATTGATATTGTAGTCAAACTGATGGTCTAAGCATTTGAACACGTTTCTATCTGTCTTTTCCAGGATATGTGGAGTTTGGAGAGTTTCGGACGGAGAGGCCTGGCATCAAGAAGGTGGGCACCTTCGCTGGTGTCTTCTGTCCCGTCGTGCTGTCCATGTTCAGTGCGCTCGTCTTCATTCGGATGGGTAAGCTAACATTTGAAGCTTGGTTACGTTGGCGGGGGGTTCCAATCTCACTGAATTCAGTTGAATGCCAGTATCCTTACTAATATTATAAATATAGCCCGTAGTAGGTAGATTTATTTTATGTACTTGTATCACGAAGTGTCATAGAAATCATCAAGTCAAATAATGCACACATACGGCATATTTAGCAAGTAAGTTACTAAGTATTTAGGTTTATTTATTGTATAAACATTAAGTCTGTATTAATTATCTTGCATGCAATGTTGCATGCATTGCATGCAATGTTACATGCGTTGCATGCATGTTCTTGTATGTTCAGCTGTGCGTTATGGCGTACAAATTAGCATAAAGGACAACCTTTTGAAACTTGCTGTAGTCTGCAAATACGTCTTGTTGACTGTACCTAAGTAATTTATTAGACAACCGTGTCTGTCCTTATATTCATTCGGTTATAATGCATTGTAAACATCTGTAATAACAAATTGATGTTGTGAACTTGAATCTTATCGAGTAAGTGACTCAATGTGCGCATGCGCAAGGTCAATTTGCTCAGATAATAATGTGTGTTAATTGCATGTAGATATATTCTCTATTAGATAATTAATTAGTTTCATCCACACTCGTTTGTAATAATCATAATAATAGTTGCTCGTTCGAACCCTTTTTTGTCTTGCTAAATTAATCAGTCCTGATAACTAGGGCGGGGCAGGAGAGACTGACAGTCTCGTATCTAAAATCCACGGCGATCCTTCAATAGCCCTTTACGTTCTAGGGCCACGGTTATCTGATGAGAGATTACCGCTATCGGATTCGAACCCTGACATGAGCATTACTTTGTGTAACCACTGCTTTCAAAACGGTGAAAGAAAATATCGCGTGGAAACCGGCATCTCTTAGAACCAACAATTAATTGGATGATATGTGAGATCAACAACCTTGGTCGCGGGACTTATGAATTACCGTGACCCCGGAACGTAAAGGGCTATTAAAGGACACCGTAGATTTTAGTCAGTACAAGTCTGACAGTGCCTCCCGCTCTGCACTGGGTGGGAGGACTCATTTGATGATTTTACCACGATAAAAAAGTCCTACCAACCCGCACTAGGCCCGAGTGGTGGATTATAGTCCATTCCCTCTCACAGAGTGGAGTCCTGTGTCCCAGTATTGGGAACACTAGACGTAAGAATTCAAACTAAATTGGCTAAAAAAAAATATCTCCGCAGGACCGTAAAACTGGGATAAATTGTTCATTAAATCTGATTCCAAGTTATCACAGCTATAAATAGAAATCTAAAAAAAAACAACTTTATGGCAATGAAAGCAAAGTTCATTTCAGAAAAACTACTTCAAAAATATTTAAGTTTAACGAAAATTAAACTTTATGTCTAGGCATTCAAGTTCATTTTCCTTTTGTTTCAGGCTACTTGGTGGGTAACGCAGGTCTGCTAGTGACCCTGGGCCAGTTTGCCCTGGCGTACCTGATCGTGATATTCACGGTCACCTCCATCTGTGCAATATCTACCAACGGTGCCGTTGAAGGCGGTGGGGTGTATTGTATCCTTTATAAAAAATAAAATTAGCAAATCTCCCCGGATTCGCACTGGTCTGATTTCTTTATGAAAAAAAGTGAAAGGAGATACTACAAATCAAAACGTAACCGTACCCGTAGGCGCAGGCTTGCGGATGGTGAGTAATGAACAGCTCGCCGTCCGATAAGGACCGTGTCCGAGTCGATGGTGCGTCGCGTTTTACGCGCGCCTTAATGACCTGTTTGCAAACTGACGAGGCCAAATTGCCTGGCAAGGTCATGGGACTGTACAAGTAAGATACCTCGGCGTGGAACCCAAAGGGCATGTGAAGGACTAACCTTTGCAAGAGACGCTTAAACTTGGGCATCCAGAAACAGACCTCGGCAAGAGTTGTTACCATCTAAGCAAAGATTTAACAAGTCAAAAACTACCTGTTAAATGGAATCCTCAAAATTTCACTTGTTTAGCGCTGGATATGAGGTCCTGGCTTGTTCTAATCCAGGTTAACAGGCGTCAATCTTGATGGTGTATGTTTTCTTCAATTTGCATCCATGAGTCCTTTAACTTATGAAAGGAGGTCCTGGCTAAATAATTACAGCCGCACAGGCCGATCTTCTGGGTTAAGACGCACTTGCCGAGATTGGTCTGTGACCATCTGTCATAACGAGTTTCTTCCGTGCCTCGGAAAGTACGTAAAGCCGTTGTTCCCGGCTGTCAATTATAAAAGGTCTTTTACAGACTTTACTATTGGTCAGAAGCTCTAAAAGTCTGACACCCAGTCTTACCATGGAGTATCGTATTACCCAGTTACTGGGTTGTGGAGGTCCGATAGGCAGTCGCTCCATGTAAAATACTGTTATTCAGGTGCATCTGGTTCGACTGGAAGCCGACCCCAATATAGTTGGTAAAAGGCAGGCAGATGTTGAGTCCTTAACTTATTACCAGTTATGATAAGTAGAACCTTAGGTCCGGAGTTCGGAGGCGCCGTGGGGACGTTATTCTTCTTCGCCAACGTGGTGTCGAGCGCGCTCTGTATATCAGCTTGTACTGAAGCCCTGGTGGAGAACTTTGGACAAAATGGTGAGTTGTAATTCAAATTTTTATGTAATATACACACATCAAAAGTGTCTAGGGATCAACATATATTTTTGCAATAACTTTTCTCCTGATTGATATTAATTAAAATGTTCTTTAAGGATTCATCAAATAAAGTGTTATCGTTTGTCACAGTAACGATAAACCAAGTCACCTTTGCATTCATAAAGAAATTTGCCATTTTCCTAATAAAGGGATTTTTGACATTTGAACCACTAACATTAAAGTTCGAAAAAAAGACTGAAATAACAGTTTTCTTTAAAATTTTATTGGGTAACTTAAACAATTAATAATCCGTGTTTCTACCGCGAACACTAACAACACAAGAACATCGGTTTGGCATACTCAAAATGAGTTCATCCAAATCACGCTGTGGAATGGCCGCCCATGTTCGTTGCAACAACAAAAAAAGGTCTTCTTGCGACTGGATACCCTCCATATTCGGCAGAGCTCTTCTCTGTAGCATATCCCATGCATGCTCAATCGGGTTCAAGTCTGGCGACTGAGCAGGCCAGGGCAGGACATTGATGTTAGCTGCGGCGAGAGTCTGTCTTACAACTCTTGCGGTGTGCGGTCGTGCATTATCATGCATTAACTGAAATAAGGGACCGATTTGCACTTGTAGAGGAACGATGACGTCTGATACAATCGTCTCAGCATAAATTTGAGCGTTGAGGTTGCCTCTGATCCAAATCAACTCAGTTCTTCCGCCGATCCAAATACCCGCCCATACCATGATGGTTCCACCACTATAAGGATGGACTTCCTGGCAGGATTTTAATCGCTGTTGGCGTCCAGGGGTTCTCCAGTGTCGTATACGTCTTGTATCCGGTCTCATACCAAAACGAGACTCATCAGAAAAGCACACGAAACGCCATTGTTCTTCTGCCCAATTTCTGTGTTCAAGAGCCCATTGATATCGAATCCTACGATTGTGCATTGCTATAGGTGGTACCCGTAGCGGTCTTCGGGAATGAAGGTTCACTTCATGCAAGCGGTTTCTGACTGTTTGGTCGCTAATTAAGTTCCCTGAAGAGTGATGAAGCCTCACGGCTAACATCATGGCGGTTATTGTTGGAGCGCTTCGAGTTAAGATTTGAATGTATCGGTCTTGTCTCCGTGTGGTGCAGCGATACCGTCCTCCATGGCGCTCAGCCACGGTACCAGTGCTTCGGTAACGTGTCCAAAGTCGACTGATAACACTCTGACTTGTATTCAGAGCTAAAGCCACAGTACGTTGCCGGGAACCAGCTTCTATCATTCCCACGGCTCTGAGCATTTCTTCTCTGCTTAAATGACGTAGCCGCTCCATAATAACGTTGGTTTTAATCAGTAGTAGGGAAACAGTAGCACTAATAATGTCTTCAATGCGTTGTATGTTTTTATAGGGAAAATATTGTCAGCTGATTTTCATCTTTTACTCGAATTTGATTTACAGTTCCTGATTCAAATTATGAAATGCACCAAAAAGGATCCATATAAATTTATAAAATCATAAATTTATTACAAAGCCACATCTCAATCTCAAGAAATCCGCATAAAAATGCTTGATCCCTAGACACTTTTGATGTGTGTAATTAATGTATGGCAGTTTTGTTAAGATATGATGATAATAACCATAGTCCGGAGTAGGTAGATTGATTTAATGTACTTGTGACACGAACTGTCATAGAAATCATAACATGGATAAGACTTTTTCCTGGGATTTCATTTCAGTACTTACGGAATTGAATTAAAATTCATGCGGACGAAGCCGTGGGCAACAACTTATATGTCTTAATCCTACATGTTCCTAACAATTTTAAATGCCGGAACAATCTCTTTAAAATCTTGGAATCCCGTATAAACGTTTCAGGTGATTGACCCCAAATCAATCGACCTACTCCGGGCTATCATAATAACACGCTTTAATTTAGAGTTTTGCAATTAATTCTGATCGTACATGCGGCGCCATATATGAATTATTACATGAAGGTTTTATTATTTTGTATCTAGAAAATTACTTTTTTTCGGGATGAAAGGCTGTATTTCCTTCTCTTTAAACCTGATAACCCATAATATCTGTTAAAGATTTCAGGATGATCGTTTAAGTTTCTTTTTTTTATGCAATAGTTTTACAGCGAAAGCCTCTCCCTTCCAGGTTACCTCGTAGGTTCAAACGCAGGTATCCCAGACGGCTGGTGGTACCGCTTCCTGTACCGCTCGATACTGAACGCTGTCGGGCTTGGCGTGTCCTTAGCGGGAGCCTCCCTGTTCGCTCGCACCAGCCTCGCTATCTGGATGACCATGCTCATATGTCTGGGCAGCGCTTTCCTTAGCTTCTTTATCACTGCTCCTGGTCAGGTAAGTTATGTCAAAAGATTCTACTAAACAGACATCCAAAGTCATTTTAGAGGCCTGAGAGGCAAATGTTCGCTCTGCGGGGCGATTCACTATCTACGAGCAACTCTTCGACATAGTGGATGGTTACTGGACACCTCTATATTTTACCGACTGTTATGCGGCTAAGTTGAGGAGTGCCTGTAGTGCGTTAGAATAGTAGCTTTTAAGAAACATTTAAACTTATCAGGTTCATTGTATTTGTGTCAAATTTACCCTTTTGACAGCTATTTGATGCGTTCGTTTCGCTGCATTCCGATTGTTCAACATTAAATTTATAACCAACGGGTGGAAAGATGCAACCGTTTAAAACACTATTCATGAGCAGTGTTTTAAGCTAGCCACCGGTCGAGAGGTCTGTGCCGTAGATCTATAAGATGGACTGAGCAATAGCTGAATAAAATTAGCCATAGAGTCTAGTCATACATAAAAGTCTATGCACAGTCTTTATGCAAATATTAGTGAAATATTCCGATGGAGCCATAACCCACAGAGTACAGTAATAATAACCATAACCTCAAAAATTGAATTGAAATAGTGAAATATTGTTTTCATCGAGCAGTGGTTAAAGACGATAAAGTACATTAATTGGTGTTTTGCTAAATAGAAGGAGAGCCGTTACGTATACATACATCGACTGGTTTATAAAAAACAACATTTAGGCCAAGTCATCTCTTACTCTATGCTTTGGACCCGTTGTTGTTGCCCGAAGGATCTTGGAAGTTAAGTAATTGCTGGGATTTGCTGATGAAGAGAGGAAACGACTTCGTCTACGACTGGAAAGAAGACGCCTACGTGACCTAAATGACCCGTTGCAGTTGCCAGAGAAGGAATAAAATTTATGGCAAATTTTCGATTGAACAAGGTTGCGTTTCAACAGGGTTTATAAGAACTTCGCCCATATTTACCAGTGATTTACCACAAGCTAGACAAAAACAGCTGTTCGCAATGAACTAAAAGTAAGTATAAGGAATACATTTATTGTATATTGCATACAGTACTCTAACATGTTTATTTAATTTTGTTAGGTACCATCTTGTTTAAAAGAGTACGATAATTAATTACCTAAGTCATCCTATTATTATTGTTTGTTGCAGATCTTGGCTAGATTAAATTTTTATGCAAATGAATCTTACCAACGTAATGTTGGTACCTCCTACTTGTTTAATATGTCCCAGCCAACGTTTAGCAAGTGTTTACATCAGATTACTGATGCACTCAATGTCCGGGAAGTAATGTTAAACCACATAAAATTTCCCGTGTCTCAGGTAGAGAGACCAGTCATCATGACACAGTAAGTTTATAAAATATAATAATAATAGGAGTGGCTCTCTACTAATAATCCTACTAATACTATAAAAGTGAAAGTTTGCTTGTATGTATAAATGGATGTTTGTTAATTTTCATGTGTAAACTATTGAATGCATTTGTATTAAGTTAGGTAAAAGTCCTTGTCCGTAGTTCCTAGTGTCAAATATCTAGGTGTTTGAATTGATGGAAAACTAACCTAGCATACCCACATAGAGGCAAGAAGCTCATATTCAAAGAATTTAATTAAGAATTAAGACACTGCTTACCATGCAGTTTTGGAATTAGTCTGCCAGAGTCTATATGCAGTAATAATCACCTATAGTAATTACTGAGTCATTTCTGTTGATAGTGTTTAATTTTCACAGGTACTGTGGCTCCTCAGATACAAGTATCTTTTTAATATTAAGGAATTCAATTTTAATTTTAAATATGTATGGTTGATTGCAGGTTTATGGAAAGATTTCGCTTTCCAGGCATTATTGGGTGCATAGATGGTACTCATGTGGCTATAATTAGGCCTAATGATCATGAAGAAACATATTTTAATAGAAAAAATTATCATTCTCTGAATGTTTTATTGGTGAGTAATAAAAGTTGAATAATTGCGTTTAAATGTATATACCATCTTTCATAATCATCTTTCATAATTACCTCTATTGAGTAAAAAAAAAATTGTTTCAGATTTGTGATGCACATCTTAAAATTCTACATGTTGATGCATCATTTGGTGGTGCTGCACATGATTCTTATGTTTGGAATCAATGTCCCTTCAAGACTTATTCGGAGAGACTGCAATAGAATCGCCAGAGCTTTTGGTTATTAGGTAGGCATTTGTATTGGCATTTAAATAGATTACTTAGTGATTGACTGATCATATCAATGCAGTTAGAATGATAGAACTAAAAAAGAAAAATCTATTGTGTAGACCCGTTATGTTGAATGGGAAATATGAACTAAAGGAAATATTTCTATTTCAGGTGATTCTGGATATGCACAGCGCCCGTGGATGATGACACCTATCTTGGGCACAGCTCCAGGTTCACCTGAAGAATATTACATGGAATTTCATTGCAAAGTGAGAAACACTGTTGAGAGCTGCATTGGTGTTCTCAAAGCATGCTGGCGGTGTTTGCTAGCACACAGCGTACTACACTATGACCCTGTTACAGCAAGGATAGTGAATGCATGCACTGTTCTACACAACATCGCCAATGCTCGAAATGTCCCAATGCCTGACCTCAACAGTGAGTGAGGACATACTTATTGACCAACAGAGCCAAATATCCATGCCTATGACATCTGACGTAGTTCAAGACAACACTAGGGATATACTAGTACAAAGACTGGAATTCTAGGAATATGTAATTTTGCTTCACTAGGACAGATAAATACTATTGTTGGAGCTGCTGAAGATTGTACAACTAGGTATTTTATTAGTATAAGCTTAGGTTGTCCCGCTGAAGAACATTTTGCATTGTATAAATTCAATCTCCTTATTATTATATAGCTGCATAGCTTAAGTATATTGTATAAGTAGGTACTATGTATTAATATTGTCATGTATATAAACATATTTTATAGTTGGATTATGTAGTTCCCTTATTTTAATTAGTTATTTCCATGTTTATTGGGCGCTTTCAGTTGGGACCAAATCAAAGTCTAGAATCGCCACTTTAGCTATATTGTTTCTTTTACAATCTTGTAAATTGTTCTTTATCAATTATCTAGGTATTTTGCATTGTATAAATTGAATCTTATTATTACATAGCTTAAGTATATTGTTTAATTAAGTACTATGTATTAATAATTTCATGTATTTGTGATTAGTTATTATTGCTCTTCTTATTGGGCGCTTTCAGTTGGAGCCAAAAGGCTGAAATGAAATCGCCTTTTTAGCAATATTGTTTCTTTTACAATCTTGTAAATTGGTTTTTATCAATTATCTACTCTATTGCTTGAGCAATAAAAAACTTTTTCAAAAAAAATGTGACCGCCTTCAAAAACAACCACAAAAAAGAGTAAAATAACCTACAAAACTTTTCTTTCGGAAGTCGGTGACTTTTTTATTAATTTCATTGTCTCTTTTGCCACCGACTTCCGAAAGAAAAGTTTTGTAGGTTATTTTACACTTTTTTGTGGTTGTTTTTGAAGGCGGTCACATTTTTTTTTTAAAGTTTTTATTTTACTCTTTTTAGTTTAAATATTCAACCAAAATTCTTGTCAAATACATCATTTTCTTACATGTGCACTAGAATTTTGTAATCCGTAGCACCGGTAATAACATCGTTAACATCTCTTACATTTATTCCCTATCTCAAAAACTGCTGAACCGATTTTGATGAAATTTACAGTATTCCCTAAGTTGAACGATACCTAGTACAGACTAAGTAAAGTAGTAGACAAAGTAAAGACAAAGAATTACTTAAATCGGACTTATAGTTCCGGAGATATGCGAACACAAACATAATTCCCTTACTTGAGGAGTTGTACCTTCCATCATCGGTGTATTCCCGTTCGTCCCACTAGTGGGACGAACGGGAATTTACAAAAATAATATTTAATTTGTTCCCGATCGTCCCACTCCTAATTCAAGAGGGGACGAACGGGAATATGTTCTTCGATTAGTGCCATTCGTCCCACTAAAAAGATTTGTGCAGAAATATGTTTATTCGTTGTTTCGTAGTTTGTTTGTCCTTTACTCCACTTCGTTCTCGACAAGCGCTATAAATTTTTTCTTATAAATTTATTTTAATTTTTTTATATCGCAAAGTTGAAAAAATGTTGGTAAAATGACGGATTTTTATACCATTTTTGTTTTTTTTTTTTACCAATTTAACCACCGGTCTTAAATTATTTAGTGGGACCAATAGAACTACAAAAAAGAATTAATAAATTATTCCCATTCGTCCACTCAAAAAATTTAGTGGGACCATCGGGAAAATAAATAACGAATTCCCGTTCGTCCCACTAGGGGGACGAAGTCAAGTGGACGAACGGGAATACACGCCATCATCAGCTCAGCTACATGAGATGATGATTTCCATACGCAAGTATTTGAATTAGTTCATAAGATTTGCGAAAAACTATGTGTCAGCTTATAAAATTTGAGGGTTGCCCTCGATTTCTCCAAGATCCAATCATCAGATCATGAAATGGTGACAATGGGACCACACGGGAAGCACCAGCTTTCGAATAAAAAAAGAATCATGAAAATCGGTTCACCCAGTCGCAAGTTATGAGGTAAAAAACATAAAAAAAAATACAGTCGAATTGATAACCTCCTCCTTTTTTTGAAGTCGGTTAAAAATAGAATACTCCATTTCTTAGAATGTTTTGTTTATGTTTGATGTAACAAAGGCTCTGTTATAATTTTTGGCAATTGAAAAAGAGTGTTCATGGAGTTTCTTATCCATTCTTCTCCATAGAGATCTACTCCTTGGAATGGGCAACTACAGTACTTTCACAGTTATTATGTCTTGTTACTGGGACTGTAGCTTCATCATTTAAATTGAGATGAATCAAGCTTTGATTGAAATGAATGAAATGAAATTAAAGCCAATTTTTAAAACATACTTTTAATTATAAAAAACCCTTACAACAAAAAAAAATCTTTGTTTATAAAAATATTAGGTACAATGCTGAAACAATGCTGGAACAATAGTTTTTCATTATTTTTTTTCTTTGTTTATACAAAGAAAGAAAAAATTGAAAAACTATTGTTCAGCGGTTTAGGTGCCAGCTCAAAACTTACAAAACAAAACCACTTAGTTCAAAATTGCTATCAACCATGCAAAATAGCATAATAATACATGACGTATTATCAGAAGCACATTTTTCTTTCTTTTTTCAATTTTTAGGGCAGCACGCGTAGCATGGCGATTCTATCTATTCTACCAAGAAAAAAAAATTCTACGTTCTGTCATTTTGTCTATTCTTGCGTCGACAAAACCCCTTTCTACGGCGCCATGCTACGCCTGCAGGACAACCATAACAATAGCATTCAATTTTTAAACATAGATTATGACCTAAGTAGTTTAAAATAACACGAATGTATAATAAAGAAGCTTATCAGAAAAATATTACTAAAACTAGTCATAATCACAATTTGGATTGCGGATCCACTTTTCGGATCTTGATTAACTTAATTATTTTGTTATAAGTTATGAAAAATAGAAACAATCCTCAATTTAGTTCTATAATATTTCTGGGGGGCTATTACAACGTCTTAAAACCAGGCTTGTTCCAGTGAGTGAACTAGATGGCGCTAGACGACTTGTATAGCTCTGTCACTTTCACTCGCCGGAATAAGCCTGGTTTTAATACATTGTAATACCCCCCCTAGCCCTATAAACAAACAGGCAGACGATAATCGTTATCGCTCAGCAATCACCATTTTCAACTTTATACACTAGCACATAAAGTTGAAAAGCTGAAAGATAACACTGGGGAACAAAAAAATATTATTTTTCTGCGGCAAGAATTTTGTTATTGGTTTTAATAAACACTTACATTGGACATACACGAAATGTATTTACTTTTTTTTTATTGACTCTGGTTCTTGAGATAAATGACATATAAGCAAGCAATAGAAAAAATATGAACCTACCCTCCCGAGTTGTATTAATTTGAGTATTTCCAACTAAATTTTGTTTTCTATTCATGTAGATAGTTGTAATAGTTTCGATTACAAATATTAAACCTTAAGGTTATCAGTTCGTGCTCTATTTTAAGTATAAATTGTCTTGTTTTTCGTGCAAAATATGAGTTCGTCGCGAAAGTCTTGCGTTAGCAATCCTAACAGTTTTTGTTATAAATGTGGCAAATTTTGACATCCAAAACAAAGAAGAAAGATCACTGAGTTTGTGAAAGAAACCTACCACCCATGCTTTGGAATAAACCTAACCCAAAAAAAAAATGTTGGGTGCCCAATATCGTGTGTAAGTCATGTGTGGAACTCTGCGACAATGGACCAAAGGAGAACGTTAAGGGTTTAAATTTGGAGTGCCGATGATATGGACTGAGCCAACCAATCATTTCAATGACTGATACTTTTGTGCTGTGCATGTGAAACTTGTGAAAGTCATGAATAGGTACAAAAAACGTACTTGGGTTTATGGTCCTAATGTGGAATCGGCTATGCCCCCAATATTACACAGTGAAAATTTGCCAGTTCCAGTGTTTTCAGGACCATCGACTGAAAACTGTGATGAAGTTGACATTTTCAGTCAGAAGAACAGCAGTGGTCAGCCATATGATGGCAGACTACTGTTGGACTTTAAGTAGGGATTGTCCTGATCAAAAACACAACAGAAAAGCCTACAAAAAAAGTTTTTTTGTATTTTTTTTTATTATTATTTGTTTTAGCAGCATATATAATTTAGTTTTAAATCATTGATTATAGCCGCTCTTAAAGTATAGATATTTTAATACGTCATTGTATTTATTATTTTGGCCGTTTCAGTCAAATATTTATTAGTATTTATCTCATGAACTAGAGTCAATTTGACAAATCTGATATTTTTCTCGTATTCAGCATCCTGAACTTATACAAAATTGACTTCAATCTACCTTGCCGCAAAATGACTGTTCCCCAGTGTAATGAACGAAACAAACAAACGATCTGTAAACTCCAATAGATTTTCAACTCTATGAACTGGGGTGTAAAGTTGAAAGAGTATTATTGATTGCTGAGCGATAACGATTGTCTTCTGCTGTTTGCCTATAGGGCCAGTAGTTATACGAAAATAAAAGTGGCATCTCAATCTAAAAGTTTAGATTTTGTGGGAGAAGAATCAAAACTAGGAACACTGTGGAGTAAGCTTTTCACAATTTGTAGCATTTGAGATTAGTTAATGGACGAAATCCGAGCTATGTAGAACTTTCAAAATTTTGAACAAATAACTACATAATTACTTCTTTAAAACATCATAAAAAGTCACATGTATGGTCTGAAGACCCATATTATTATAATGTAATAATAAAAATATTGTAACTTTTTAAATTGTTGCTGTACTGTTTATGGCTAAATTTTGGTCATGAAATATTCTAAAATGCTACAAAATCGTACAAAATTATGGTTAGTATTAATCCATAATGTTCCTAGATTTGAGGTTGCTCTTGAAATAATATTGATAAAAAAAATATTAGATTGAGGAGCCACCTTCCTGTTTTTAGAACAACTAATTATTATACTTACTACAATATCAAAGATTGGATCCTACAATATTTTAAATTTACTACTGCTTAAGAATATTAATTTCGTTAAGATATGAAAAGTGGCTCCTCAATCCTTATGGACATCATGAATCAAAAGGCTTGCTATTTTTGGTTCATGGCTCTGAAAATTTGCATGAAGGCCTCTGTAGCAGCTGCTCGTCGCTTCATTTGTTCCTGCAGCGCTGCCACTGCGACTGCCCCGCCATGCTGTTAGCGAGCCCCTTCAGTGTGGTTGCCAGCCCCTCCATTGCGGCTGCCAGTTGCTCCTCTGCAGCAGCCCGACGGCTCCATAATTTCGTAAGCCTGCTGTGGCTTACTTTCTTGTGGTGTTACTTTCAGGAACTGTAATAAATAATTAATTTTACATTGACTTTTTTTTACATTGAATATTTGGTTTGGATAAGTGAGCCTGTTCTTGAGTTATAAAATTACAACATAAAGTGGCATTAGGTGCTTTTATAATTTGCCGTTTCATGGCACGGCACGATATTACTGTGAACAAGATAGAAGTTTTGTGGCAGTGGACGGCATGCCGTGCCGTGCCGTAGGGTGATTTTATAATTCGCCGTGAATATATTACCCTTTGCGCGTCTTCAAAGTGCAGACATGTTCTCGAAGAGACAGCGACTACTTATGCTCTATTTGTTATATTTAAGACGTAAAAAAAGACATATTACTAGAAAGTATTGGCAACATCCGCTTTTAAAAGTAAAATATTTAAAAGGATCATACTACACGCTATTTGATAAGCTCAAGGAAAACCTAAATAACTTTTTCAATTATTTTCGGATGTCAACAAAATCGTTTTATTACATACTTTCTCCCTTACATACTTTCGCCCTGCCACCCGCGCTTCTTGGCTACGCATGCACATGTACAAATTTCTTGTACGCACACACTACACTGTCAACGAGCTACGGCAACGGCAAGATAGATCGTTGCTGTTCACGGCGTCCCGTTGCCGTGGACGGTAAATTAAAAGCGTTTGCATACAAATGCATCATTTTGCTTTCCTACTTTACCGTGACGATAAAAACGTGCCGTACCGTGCCGTGTCACGGTAAATTATAAAAGCACCCATTGATTTTATGTATATTGATTCTATGAAATACTTACTTTACTCATCTTGGGTTAGCTGTAAATCAGCCGAGGGAGAGGGCGTTCTTAGGGACTCACTATCGAGTCATTCTTCCTGCATAGGTTCTAGGGCAGACTCGTCTGGTACTTGTAAAACAGGGCAGGAGGATACTAGGTCTGCAGCCACATGCTCATAAGTTTCCTCATCAACAGTTGGTATCTGTAAAATATTTAATTTACTTGCAATCACACAATATCCAAACACTTAATGATGAATGAGAAAAGAAAAAGAATTAAGATATAAATAGGTGCCTCATTCTATAGACAATCTTGACCTTCAATCAGGTCTTAACAGCGAACCAAAGTTTTGAAGTTGTCCTGCTGAAGTTGACCTTACAGTAAGCAATGTCTTGCTGTAAGTTAACTAAATAGATAAGTTGATTAGCTAAATATAATATGTGAAAAGTAGCTGCACTTGGTTCATGTAATATGCACACGGCTGCTGCAATAACAGTTCCCCTTGCTACACTTGCAACACATGACACATTACTAAATGTCTAGATGTTACAAATTAAATACCCATGGAATAAAGACTAAAATTGTTAATTTATTAATTAACAACACAAACCGGGAAATCCATCCACTGCCACTCGACCAATGATGGCTAGTAGACACTGCTCATGCTCATTTAACGGAATGATTTTGTTTGGGCCTCCACCAATAGCCGCTGCAGACCTCCTGGAATCTGCAGCTTTGCATTTGGTTTTGGCCTTAAGCTCGATCCAATACTTGATAGAATAAAAAAATAGTGTGCGTGGTAGGTACTTCGCAACACAATTCATCAAGCAAAACTAAAAAGACGTAAACATGCTATTGTTATGGTGCATTAGTGGTAAGGAAGCTACGTAAGTGAAATTTTTTAAAGAATTGGTGGTGTTTCTGTTGTATTGTTTACTTACCCTTCGCCACTGATTTAGTGGCCTTTTCCTCAACGAAGTTAAGCCGCATTGCGACGGATTTCCACGCAGCCTATTAGCCAGTGCAGCCTGCGGGCCTCCAGAGTAGCGACCCAAGGCTATATCGCGGTGGGTCTCAGCAAAGTCCAGCGGTATATCTAACTGCCGGGCCGCGACCTTCTACGTGTAGTCGTCCTAAAAATATATATTTACAACATCATTAGCTTCTTATTGATGGTAATAAAGAAAGGTTAGCATAATTAAATAAATAAAAAACACTTTAGTACCTTTTATAATGAATTATTATCCAGTTCCAAACTTTTAGTTTGTTTTTCTTTAACATAGGTTATGTTTTTAACAATAAACCTGCGAGGGTCAGTGGGTCGTCCTAGGGGAGTCTATTTTTATTTAGATGATTTGTGAACTTACCTTTAATTATAAATTCTTTTATAAACTTGAGCAAGGACTTGATTCAATTCAATGGGCAGATTGTAGATGATTCACAGATCATAAATAATCTAGGTGATGACAGTTAGCGCGAATTTACACCTGTCAGATGTGCTGTCAGTTGCATAAAAACCACAAAAATATAAAATGCTCCTTAAAATCAACTATTCTAATGCTCTTGAGGTACTTCTCAACTTAGCCGCGTAACAGTCGATAACTCGGGCTACACACATCGATAAAATTAGAGGTGTCAAGTTTAAGCAACCCATCGCACAGTGTCGCTCGATGATAGTGAATAGGCCCGCTGGTCGACTCACTCAAGCAAACACGAACATTCTAAAAATGTTCGTGCACACCTGGATACTTTGTGCGCGCAAATGAAATCCGCGGATTCGATTCGTGGCCAGGATTATTGAATTTTCTGAAATAAAAGATGCATTTTAGTTTTCGTTGAAATCGGCCTCGAGACTATTTTCAACGTTTTTCGGTATTCTTCATAGTTACGAATATAGCCATCCACGCCCACTTTAAAAAAAAAATCATCCTATAAACGGGTCTATTAAAAAAAAACTAGTTTTTTTATTTAGCGAAAAGTTCGCGTTTGAACACTATCTCGCCTGATGCGAAACAGAGATCAAACCTTACAACCTTCCTTCACAATCTTGTTAAGACAAACCATAGTAATGTACCGTCATTCTCCTCCATTACAGATTGAAAAACCAGACACAAATCACATTGTGAACACGACATCGTTCAACTACACGGGTTTGAGCTCGACCACGTTGTATGACAACCTATATCCGCAGTATGGCCGAGACTATACCACGGCAGAAGGGCAGATGGTCGATTTTGCATCCGTGTTCGGGGTCTTGTTCACTGGGGTCACTGGGGTTATGGCTGGCGCTAATATGAGTGGTAAGTGTAATGTCTGTTCAATACTTGTCTTTGATGGATGTGAAAAACCTTACAAATGAACCCTTTTTCTATAAACCTTGTAACGCAAAATTTAGTAAGACTGGCATGTTACAAAAGAATAGAGCGTTATACTCGTATTGTATGGTTTTTTATTGTGATATCTAAATTAATGCCTTGTTATGGGTTACCTTCGGCTCAGGGCTGAAAGTTGAAATTCAACCGCCACTGAAAGTCCTTTACAGCATTACAGGAGCTTTCAAAATAATGTAATTGTAGTTTTCCTCGGACTATGTCTGTTTCTGTGCACTTGAAAACGTAGTTTAGGCATGAAAGGTTAACAAACATGCTTTAAAATAATACTAGCTTGTGTTCCAAATTATTGTAGTTAATAATAATACTTGTGTTTCCGGACTTCAATAGGTGTGGAAGTGGAAACATGTTTTTCCTACTCCTCCACTATTCTTTTCTGATTAATTTCGTTGCAGGATCCAAGACGGGTAAAAATTTATTCTCCGGGACACGTCGAGCTTCATTGTCTCGGCGCTTTTCTGGTGGTTGCCACTGTTGATTCTGGCTTTCAGGAGTTGCAGTGGTTTGGGAAAAGTGTGGTGGGTTTGTCCCAAATAAAAAAAAAGGACTTCAATAGGATGGTGTTGGTGATCTATCACTGGTGCGGCCTGACTTACCAGCACCAGTGGGGTTAATCTGCCATCACCGCAGTTACAGGCCGTAGCCCGGCGCGGACTGTGTTCCGTGATAGATATCAATCATATCAAAATAGCTTTATTAATTCTGTGCAAAATTTGAAATATGAAAATGAAAATTGACAGAGTACAACACAGAAAAAATTGTCATTCTTTAAATGAGGCTTTTACTCTAGAGGGGTATGCATGATGGATCTCACACACGCCAAAAATAATTATGTATTTAAACCCCAGGTGAACTCAAGAATCCATCTCGCAGCATCCCGTTCGGCACTCTGGCGGCCCTGCTGTTCACGTTCATCTCGTACCTCGCTCTGAGCCTGCTGACTGCCGCCACGTGCACGCGCGACCTGCTCATCAACAACTACGTGTATCTGTTGCCCATCAACATCTGGCCACCCTTCATAGCTGTTGGTGAGAAGTGGTGTTTTTTACCGGCTTCAAAAAAGAGTTTAATTATTTTTAAACGCATTAACTCATGCGACGCGCATCACAAAGTTGTTTTTGAGGAAAGAAAAATTCAGCTGCGAGTGGGATTTGAACCCGCGCCTTTTACCAATGGGGAAGACCGGTCAAAGCTAATTGTAGATGGCGCGACCATAGCTAATTCCTAATCCGACCAATGAGGTAGTACTATTTTGAAGTACCTATAAGAATTGAACCAATGACGATGCTTGGAACTAACTATACTAGCGCCATTCGTTTCCCAGTTGCCATCCCCATTAGGCCATCGCAACCACTCATTTTGAAGCTAAATCTTTCATTTCCCTGTTTTTAAACGCTTTAAAAAATCTTTGCGAAGACGCGACGCAGGCGTTATTGCGTATAAATATGTAACTGTAGTAAAAATTTTTTTGCCGTTTAACATTAGAAGCTAAAATAGAAAATTAACTTAGAAAATTAGAAAGTAGTCATTAAACTATTTTGTTTCTTAGATCATTGGAAATAAGATTCATATTAACAAGTTTTATTTTATTGGCAGGTATGCTAATGGCCACATTCTCTGCTGGCTTGTCCAATTTGATCGGGGCCTCAAGAGTATTGGAAGCTTTAGCGAAGGATAATATATACGGTAAGTTACTAACACGTCATATTTTAAAAATGCAAATGATTTGCAAAAATGAAAAAATAAATACTAAAAATGAAAATGATCCTTGCTACTACGATATAATGATGCAATTAGGCTGACTTACGTCGTCTCTGTATTGTTGTTTTTGCTTTTTGCATATCAGGGACAAGTTGTAACTTGATCAAAATATGATTCGCGACAACAAGTAGGTATAATTTTAAATATGAGAATGATCAAAATATTTATTAATTTTTATTTCTATTTTTTTATTGCCATTCGCTCTTTGATTTGTTTTGGTCAAAATTGCAAAAAAATCCGAAATCCAACTTCTTTGCTTGAACTTTGTTAGATGCGTATTAGTGATTTGATAATTGTGGTTTTTTATTGGGTGTATTTCAGTTACATACACAATAGAATATATTTCTCTTTATTCCACCTTTTCTCTCAGGTTTTCTCCTCCGTCCCATGGTGTCCCGTTCTGGGAACCCAGTGGTAGCAGTCCTCACGTCCTGGTTGCTAGTACAAGTGGGCATCATGGCGGACTCCCTCAACGCCATCGCTCAGGTCAACTCCGTGCTCTTCATGACAAGCTACTTCGCTATTAATCTCGCGTGCCTCGGCCTGGATCTGGCTTCGGCGCCTAATTTTAGGTGAGCTTACAATATTTTTTTTTCAGCGGTTACCTCCTTGCTGCCTTGTAGTAATTTATATTTATGTTTTTAAAGAGCAGTGGTGGCCCAATGGTATCGGTCCCGACTTACGAGTTGGTCGAGTTGGTCGTGGGTTCGAACCCCGCCAGGCGTATTACTTTGTGTAGGTAATTAATTTCATCACCACTGCTCTCAAAACGGTGTAGGAAAACATCGTGAGGAAAGCAGCATGTCCTAGAACCAAAAGTTCAAAGACATGTGACATCCACCAACCTGCACTGGGCCCGCGTGGTGGATTATGGTCCACTCCCTCTCACAGAGAGGAGGCCTGTGTCCCAGCAGTGGGAACATTATAGGCTGATGATGATGCGTAGTGACGCAGGTAGTGGGTTCCACTAGTGATAATTTTGCCACTGTTCGTCAGGCCCTCATTCAAGCAGTTCTCGTGGGTGACGTCCCTGCTGGGCCTGCTGGGCTGCGCGGCGCTGATGTTCGGTCTGCGCGCGCTGTACTCGCTGGGCGCGGCGCTGGCGTGCGGCTCGCTGGTGGTGGCGCTGCACGTGCTGTCGCCGGCCGCCGCCGACCCCAAGTGGGGCTCACTCAGTCAGGCGCTTATATTTCATCAGGTGAGCAAAATGATGATGAAGAATGGAAAGAAAGAAACTCGATAATAATTATCCAATGAAGCAAAAAAAAAGAAGTTTGTGCAGTTGTTATCGAACTACAAAATATTCGGGCTGTCAGCATTGTGCTGAGAAAGTCACAACATGACAATATATTCCCGTTTTAAAATCACTATGACAACTTTACATCTGTTCATGTAAGTGCACATAACGGGGAAGGCCGGTCAAAGCTAATTGTAGATGGCGCGACCATAGCTAAGTCCTAATCCGACCAATGAGGTAGAACTATTTTGAAGTACCTATTGAACCAATGACGATGCTTGGAACTAGCTATACTAGCG
Source organism: Agrotis clavis (assembly GCA_954870645.1). Lineage (NCBI taxonomy): Eukaryota > Metazoa > Arthropoda > Insecta > Lepidoptera > Noctuidae > Agrotis > Agrotis clavis. The sequence continues at coordinate 1,354,108 of OX940943.1, read as the reverse complement.
CCATTCGTTTCCCAGTTGCCATCCCCACTGCATTAACATTCGCTGTTATGAAGCAAGAGTAAAATTACTTGTAAAAAAGAAAAAAAAATGTATAGTTTCGGCTACATCTTGAAGATGAAAATCAGACAAGTTGGAAAATTTAAAAAAAAAGTTCTTTTTAAAACAGTACACCTGGGTAGAATTGAAAAACTAACCATGCCCACTCATTTTTTCCTTACTAAAATGCGTATTATGTGGTTTTTTTGGGAGTTTTTACGTAAAGTGAGTGTTATTCTATCAACCAAGTACAGACGCCAGTATATCAAGCTAGCACAATCTGTTAAATTCCTGTAATAGATTTTCAACCTTATAACAATAGTGGAAGGTTAATGTTTGATTGGTAAATTATGACAGATTCGGGTAGGTTGACCTGCTGGCATCTGTACCTAATATGTTACTATTTCCAGGTCCGTAAATACCTCCTACTGCTGGACCCTCGCCGTGAGCACGTGAAGTTCTGGCGTCCTCAGATGTTGTTACTGATCGCCTCGCCGCGACAGTCCGCGCCGCTAATCGACTTTGTAAACGATCAGAAGAAGGTAAACACGCTTTTTGCAAAAAGTTGTACTAGTTCATTAAGGGTCTATAGTACTTCAGTATAATCTTACTCGCTCGCACTTGCACGTACCACGCACTATTGCTTGCTCTTTCTTTTAGCTGTCTACACGCAATTCTATTTATTTTACGGCGAAAAAAAAAAAGGAAATTCAAAAAAGTAAATAACATAAGACCTGTTTTATAGTTAGTTCAGTTAGTATAAAAAGTTTCATGATCTAATTTTAAGTATTTTATGATTGCCCTCGGTTTGGGGCTGCCTCCACGAGCGAGAGAATCGCGACGAGTCCGCCCTTATATCGTCGGATAATCTCCACGAACGAGCGATAATTCCGCCGCGTATCGTCGCGAGTCGTTACGGTATCGCGGCGATTCCGCGGCGACTCGTAACGGTATCGCCGCGTTTCCTTGACGTCACGTTGCCAAGTTCGCTTATCGAGAGGCAATGCTGAAATGACGCTGCGTTTGACAGCGCGCCCGCCGCGCGCTCGTCGCGAGAGCGCCGCGAGCGCGCGGCGGTCGCGTTGCTAGTCGCGGCGGGCTAGCGACGATGTAATGACGTTTTGCGCGCTCGTGGCCACTCGTCGCATCGCGGCGATAATATCGCCGTGTGGAGACGGTTCCATAGAGAGTGTAAGAAAAACGTGGCACGGCGATAATATCGCCGCGATTCTCTCGCTCGTGGAGGCAGCCCCTTTATTATTCAATTTAGAGGTAACTGCGGGATTTTTTTCTATCGAGAAAATTTTATTTATTTTTTATTTATTTTATTTTATCCTTTATTTCAGGCAACTATGGCCCATAAAAACACAATACATATATATAAGAATAAAAAAGAATAACTATAAACTAATACATATTTTTAAAACAATCAACTTAAAAACTATTGCACACGAAGTGACGGCGTCGTGTTACGCTGCGAGGTGTCGCGTAGCCGGCCTCGAAAACGCCGATACAGCACACCTTTCGGCCAAAAATCTTCCTTGAGGCAGGTCGCCAAATACTGGGTTGGAACGCGCACCACGAACGACTTGAAATTAGTGTTATGGCGCGCCTCCAACTTCTCCACCCTCAAGGTCCAGTTGGTCTTCATTCGTATGTACTCCACAATGTCCTCAGTTTTCGTTGCGTGGTACAAACGGGACACGTACAGCTGCGTCGTCGGTACTGCAGGACGTAGCAGCGTGTTGGGTCCTACAAGCCCAACACGCTGTGAATCATGTTTTCGCCAAACATAAGACCTAACATTAATCCTCAACTTTACCATTATATTTATTTCAAAATTAATGCTGTAGTATTTTTGACGTATCACAGGTTTCTGCTAAGCCATTTGAGGTAGTATAGGCTCTTAATTATTGAAACTGTAATATCTATACTTCTTTACTAATATTATAATCTATACTTCTATTACATAACTACACTTATAATAAAGAGGAAAAAGGAGACCGGGCGGGTGTGGCCCAAGTGGCGGCGGAGTATGACGTTCATTTTATTTGAAAGTTCCCTAACTAAGCTTACTTTTTTTGTACGGGTACAAAAAAATCTATCCTGGGAGAAAAAAGTTATAGCGTTATAAAGAAATATGCATTCATAGAGCTATTTCAACTATTTATTCAATTAAATCTAGTTACTTGAACTAAAGATGTTATGTATGCTATTACGAGTATCTAACATTCATTATGACTCATACACGTGGTATCCACTTTTTTTTTATCTTGGTAAAGTGGACATTTGCTCTTCGTTTTAAAATTAATTTAATTATTAAACACTATAATTTAAATCTTGACATCTACATAATTATAGTCATAATCTTACAACTAAACAAATATAGTGTGGACAACAACATACCTATGACCTAAGTTTAGTAAATTGCATTTTACTTGCCGGTGACCTGTCAAACAACAACTTTCACTATATCACTGAAAACTCCCAGTTGTCACTAAAATGACCACTATTGCCGATATTGCGGAGACACAGCGTTTGGCATTGACATCCCTCAACCAGCGCATGGCAGACTTCGAAGCTCATCTACGGTCATCATCTCCTGGAGCAGACCTGAGCGGCCTCTACAAAGACTTCTCAAGCTTTAAAGAACATGTCTGGAATGTCTTCAGTGTCCTTCAGCAACAGATAGTTGAGGTGAGCAAAGGCATTGACGTCATTGAGATGCGCCACAGGAAGAAATTTCTATTACTTGGTGGTGTCCCTGAGAAGACTGATGAGCAGGTGGTAGATCTTGTGATGTCAGTAATGCGAAGTAACTTGGGAATCAAAGACGTTACTGCTTCTTCCATTACCATTTGCCACAGATTAGGCGCTGGATCTGAGAATCGGGCGCGTCCCATTCTTTTTCGCGTCTGATCCAACTATGAGGAGTGAAGTTTGGAAAGCCAAAGCAAAACTAAAGGGCTCTTCCTTTGTGCTGTCAGAGTTCCTCACTCGACAGAGGCAAGTGGCTTTCACAGCGGCACGTAAGCTTTTCGGCGTTACGAATGTTTGGACGATGGATGGCAACATAAACATCAAGCTTCCCGATGGTAAGCGTCGCCGCGTCAGTAGTCACGAGGAGGTGATGGTGCTGGGTCAAGAGCATGGCAAGTCGCTTGAAGCTGAAACTCCGTCTGTCATCAGTGCTGACTCGAAGACTGAAAGTCCGGTGCCTGCTGCGCAAGCGTCGACAAGGCCAAGACGTAATGCACAGAGGAAATTTTAATGCTCGTCGGTGCACTTCGTTTAGGTACTGATTACTATTAATGTTAGTTTTGCTTTTAATTATTATTTAGTTTCTTTTTTTAGGTCTACCGACAAAAATATTTCTGTTTTGTATTTTTATTACGTGTTGTCATAGACGTGTTTGTTGACACTGTTGACATCTAACTGACAATGACACATGTCAATTTATATTTCTTATTTCGCTGCGTTCGGATAGTTACTACGATAATTATTATAATGTTGTTAACAGTCAACCGGCAGGTTATGCAGTTTTTAAAGTTTAGTTCTTTTTTTTTTAGTTTTTATATTATATTGTTTTAGTATTTTTATTTATATTTATTTTATGTTATATTGATGTCTGACGACTCTTTTTATTCGGCTAGTGACGGTTCTTGTGATTCTTTTTCGTCCTTTAAGCGCATTTCACACAGAGAGCGGGCGCGGGTCGGGGCGGGAGTACGGCGGGTCTAGTTCTTTGTATTTATATGGAAGACTTCACACTGAAAGCGTGCGCGGGTCGGGCGCGGGGCGGGTTGTGCCCGTACACCGAAACGCGCCCGACCCGCTCCCGACCCGCGCCCGCTCTCTGTGTGAAATGCGCTTAAATGTTTCTTTCTCAACAAATAATTTTTTAAAGGAAGAATGCCAGCGTTTTCCAAAATGTTTTAATGTTTGCCACGTAAATGCGCAGAGTGTTCCCCAACACCATTCGGAATTGTTGGAATTGTTTAACGGTGTTTCGTTTCACGCAATTCTAGTATCAGAAAGTTGGCTTAAACCCGAACTCCCTTCTACTTTCTATAGCCTTCCCGGCTTCATCCTGGTCCGCAATGATCGCACAGGGAAAAGAGCCGGTGGTGTTGCTATCTATCTCCGTAGTGATATTCCACACAAAGTTTTATATTCTTCTCCTTCGCTCTATAATAATGCTAGTCCTGAATATTTACTATTAGAAATAACTGTTAAAGGGGTTAAAGCCGTTCTAGGTGTTGTTTATTGCCCGCCCACTAGTGATTATTTCTCTTTTCTAGAACCCCTTTTTGAATCAGTCTCCTCAGAGTACAAACATCTCATAATCATGGGGGACTTTAACACAAACCTCTTAAAAAACGATTCTAGGTCGCGTGGGCTGAGAGCAATCTTGGAATCTACGAATTTATCTTGCCTCGAGCTTCATCCAACTCATCAAAATGCAGACACAGACGATTCCTGGCTTGACCTTATGCTCACCGCTTCTGCGGATCTAGTGGCTAACCATGGTCAGGCTGCAGCTCCGGGGCTTTCACGACATGATATCATTTTCCTCATGTACAAAATTAAACCCCCCAAGCAGCGGCCTGCTACAGTTGTTATTCGGAACTTTGCGAGTGTGGATGGGGAGCAACTTAACAGGGATGCTCAATCCATAGATTGGTCCGACGTTCTCGATGCTCAAACAGTGGATGATAAGGTTGCGCTGCTTAATTCATCCATTTTACAACTTTTTGATTCTCATGCACCTTTGAAAACTGTTAGACTTAAGCGTCCGCCAGCACCCTGGATGACCCTTGAAGTTCGGATGGCAATGAGGCGGCGTGATAGGGCTTTCCATAGGTATAGAAGAGATCGCAGTGAGGAAAACTGGTGCTCATACAAGTTGGCTAGAAATCGGTGTAATCAGATGGTGAGTCTCTAAACGCCGATACATTTGTGAGAATGTTCTAAACTCTTCGCCGGCTAACATATGGAAGTTTTTAAAATCACTTGGTATATCTACGTCACCATCCAATGTTTTACCATCGAATTTGTCGTTGAATAGCCTAAATTTACATTTTTCATCAACAACCAGTCTGGCAGATGATGTTAAAAGAGACACAATTCAGAAAATATCTTCCATGCCGTTACTATCCTCAAACTCCTTCTCGTTTTCTCCCGTGTCTGAACTTGAAATTCTCAACTTCTTTAAATCCATTAAAACAAATGCAGTCGGATGTGACGGGGTGAGCAGGAAGATGTTAAGTTTAATTCTTAGTAGTTTAATTCCCATTGTCACACACATTATTAACTTTTCTTTGTTTTCTGGGGTTTTTCCCGTTATCTGGCGTAAAGCTTATATTATTCCTCTTCCAAAAATTAGTAACCCCAGTTTAGTTAATCACTTTAGGCCTATTTCCATTCTCCCTTTCCTTTCTAAAATCCTTGAAGCTGTTGTTCATAAGCAAATTTCCAATTTCATTTCTAAAGGTAACTTACTTTCCCAGTTCCAATCGGGTTTTCGGCCTGGACACAGTACTTCTACTGCTTTGCTCAAAGTCACTGATGACATCAGGTCTGGCATGGAGAATTCAAAGTTGACGGTTTTAATTTTAATTGACTTTTCCAACGCATTTAACACCGTTGACCATGACATTCTTCTCGCCATTTTATCGCAGATTGGGATTTCGAATTCATCACGGGATTGGTTCTCCTCTTATCTTCGTGGTCGCCAGCAGGCGGTTCGTGTCAAGCAGGCATGTTCTGACTGGTATGATCTGCTAACTGGTGTTCCTCAAGGCGGTATACTTTCTCCTATATTATTTTCACTTTTTATAAATTTCATTACTGACGTCCTCAAATGCTCTTACCATCTTTATGCTGATGACTTGCAACTTTACGCTCAAGCCGATGTTGACTGTTTAGATGACTGCATTTCCACCCTAAATGATGACCTGCGTAGTATTAGTGACTGGTCCAGGCAGTTCGGGGTGTCAGTCAACGTGAGCAAATGTCAAGCCATGGTAATAGGTAGCGTGTATCATATGCGTAGCCTCAATATTCATGGTCTTGTACCTATTAAATTTAATGATACTGTTATTCCTTTATCAGCTCACGTTAAGGATTTGGGGTTGCATATTGATGATCGGCTTGGTTGGGAGAAGCAGGTCAATTTGGTAAGTCGGAACGTTTCTGCCACACTGCGATCTCTCTATAGATTTAAGCATTTTCTTCCGTCTAGCACTAAACTATTGCTTGTCCAGGCTCTTGTGCTCCCTATTATTGATTATGCAGATGTTTGTTACTCTGATGTATCCCAAAATCTTCTTAACAAATTGGATCGACTTCTCAACAATTGTATTCGCTTTGTATTTGGACTTCGTAAATTTGATCACATTTCTAGTTACCGTTCTCAGCTTAAATGGCTACCTATCCGCCAGAGAAGATCCCTCAGATCACTCTGCTTGCTTTTTTCTATTATTAACGATCCTTGTGCACCTAATTATTTAAAAAGTTCTTTTCAGATCCTGGGTAGTTCCCACGATCGAAATCTTCGTGCTGCTGAAAACTTACTCCTTCAGATACCTTCTCACCGTACTGGTTTTATTTCCAATTCCTTCGTGGTAACGGCAATTAAACTCTGGAATGCGCTTCCCCTTGACATTAAAAAAGCTCCTAGTAAATTTTCTTTTAAACGCCAAGTTCGGGAATACTTGCTAAATTCACTTGATCCTTAAGTTTCCATTTATTGCTATGGTCGTCGTCATATTATGTATCCATTTAATTTATGTATTTTATTCATGTAGGTTTATAAGTATACTTTATTTATCAAATATTATTTATTGGTATTATGTATATAATTTTAGGTATATATTTTCATATGTATTAGTATATTATTTTTAAATAGCTATAATTACTTTAGATGTAGTCGTTTTAATTGTTTCAGTAGAGTTGTTGTACCTACTCCAATTGCTTCTCCTTTTGACCCAAAGGTTGACTGGTAGATAATGCCTTGCGGCATTAAGTCCGCCTTATGTACCACAATTGTACATGAAAGTGTAAATAAATAAATAAATAAATAAATAAAATGAGTCCTCCCACCCAGGACAGAGCGGGAGGGACTGTCAGACTCATACTGACTAAAATCCACGGTGTCCTTCAATAGCTGTTTACGTTCCAGGGTCACGGTAGTTCGATACGTTCCGCGTTCTTTAAGATCCGCGACCCAGGCAGGCTTTGGCCCTCTAAAGGGGGGCCCGTCATTATGCTGACACTCTCTGAGGCGCGCGTGGGTCAACGCGCCGTCGACTCGGGCATGGTCCATGGTGGGACAGCGAGTCGCCGCTCGCATGCCCGGCCCACTGCGGCTGGAGATCGTCTGCCGATGTCCGTCGCCGACGCCGTCTACCACTGCGGCTGGGGTGGAGGGAGGACGCTGTCCTTTCCCTCACGCGGCCCGCCTTCTTCGCAAGCATGACTGCTTCGCAGAAAGAGGCGACCGCTTCCCATTACTTCTCGCTCCGCAGCATGGCCTCGACCAATGCCGGGCGCGACAGGTGCTCCGCCCAGTCGTGGCAGTCTTGCACCGTATGCTCCACCGTGTCCACCGGGCGATCCTCGCAGTGGTGACATCCAGGTGTTTCTTCCTTTCCCATCCAACACAGCTAGATACCTCCCGAAACTTCCGTGTCCGGTGAAGACCTGCGTCATGCGGTAGGTCAGGACGCCGCCGCCGTGACGCCTATACAGCCACTCCTCAAAGAGGGGTCTTACCACCCGACGTAGTATCTACTTTAGAAATATGTAATTACTCCATTGTTGTAAGAATTCTGGTTCAAGTGGCGTTTGAAGACGAGGCTAAGTTATAATATATGTTTGAATAAATACTGTTTTTGAGAAATGATTTAGAAGTGTTTAACCGACTTTATAATATATGTCATCGTAAGTAGTCGCCTCCTTCTGCGAAGCAATAATGCTAGCGAAGGAGGAGGCGAGACGCGTGAGGGAGAGGACAGCGTCCTCCCTCTGCCCCAGCCGCAGTGGTAGACGCCCACGGTGACAGATGTCGCAAGACGATCTCCGGCCACCGTAAGCGCGAGCATACGGGCTTTGAGTAATGGACGACTCGATGTCCGACCATAAACAATGCCCGGGTCGACGTCGACGGCGCGTTGTGTTCCACGCACGCCTCAAAGTGTGTCAGCACAATGACGGGACAAAGCCTGCCGGGGTCGCGGGTCTAACGAATACCGTGACCCCGGAACGTAAAGGGCTATTGAAGGACACCATGGATTTTAGTCAGTGCAAGTCTGACAGTCCCTCCTGCCCTGCCCTAGGTGGGAGGACTCATTTGATGAAGGAAGAAATCTAACGCATCAATTCAACACAGCCGATTAAGAATGGAGGAATAACAGAATAGATAATGCAGCTCAAACACAACACAATCACACCAATCAGCAGCAAGCGGAGAGAGTAAGTCAGCTGCAAATCTGACAGAATTGCCATATATGTTGCGTTAACTGTTGAAGTATTTGAATATGCAGTAACTTTTTTTTCCCAGGATAGATTTTTAGGGTTCCGTAGTCAACAAGGAACCCTTATAGTTTCGCCATGTCCGTCCGTCCGTCCGTCCGTCCGTCCGTCTGTCCGCAGCTTAGCTCAGAGACGCCCAGTACTAGAAAGCTGTAATTTGGTGTAAATATACGGATTTGTTGCGCCGAAAAAGTGGTAAAATAAAATCTCGTAAAAAATTTTTTTTTAGGTTACCTCCTGTACACGTAAAGTGGAGTAGTTTTTTTTATTTCTCGCGTACCCCTTAGTGTGGGGTATCATTAAATAGGTCTTTAAAAAATATTGATAGTTTCCATAAGCAATATTTTGATAAAAAGATTTGTTTGTGAAATATTAAGCTTTAAAGTGCTAATTTTTGCTCGACTCGAGTGTCCCCCCCCTCTACCAGCTAAACGGTTATGTTTGGGGGTGTGGAAAAATTCACAATAGTAGTATATATAACGAAGTTTTAAGGAAAATTATCATGACTAAGTAGGCTTTACAAGTTTACGAGTAATCGTCGACCAACTTATAAAACGTACTTGGATAACATATTTTGACTGGCCTGTTGGTCTAGTGGTTAGTGACCCTGACTGCTAGGCCGGGGGTCGTGGGTTCGATTCCCACCCAGGACAAATGTTTGTGTGATGAGCATGATCATTTGTCCTGTGTCTGGGTGTAATTTATCTATAACATGTATGTATTTAGAAATATTTATGTATGTTTATCAGTTGTCTAGTACCCATAACACAAGCTCTGCTTAGCTTGGGACTAGATGGCGTTGTGTGATAGTTGTGGAATATTATTATTATTATTATTTTCCTAAACAAAATGTATCGCAGAACTTGTTCTTCAACTGCAAATGTAAGTTTGTCAACTTTATTTTTACAGCTAGGTAGGTATGTTTTGGGGATAGGTAGGTTTTTACTGTCAACTATTTTTAACTAACTTCGAAAAAAGGAGGAGGTTCTCAATTCGTCGTAATCTTTTGTTTTATGTATTTTCCCCGATTTCTCAAAGACGCCTGGACCGATTTTGAAAAATCTTCTTTTTATAATTAAATTCAGCGAATCAGTTTAATTAGTTCGCATACCTAAGTATTTTGATAGGCAACTACGGAACCCTACACTGTGCGTGGCCCGACACGCACTTGGCCGGTTTTTTTTGTACTTGTAAAAAAAGTAAGCTTAGTTAATGAACTTTCAAACAATATAAGTGTCATGCTCCGACGCCACTTAGGCCAGAGCCCATACAAAAATGTCCGATCTCCTTTGTTTGTTTGTAATGAATAAACTCAAAAACTACTGGTCCGATTTCAAAAATTCTTTCACCAGTTGAAAGCTGCTTTGGTCCTGAGTGAAGCTAGTATTATATAAAAATGTTATGAAACTGTCACATTATAAAAAATAAAAAAATACGTGTGGCACTCGGAAACTGCCGCGGTAAAGCTATTTTTATCAACTTTTGAAATTATAATTTCACAGTTATAATGTCTTGTGACTGGGACTGTAGCACCATAATTTTGTAGTGTTTAATTACATTTTTATTTGTCTATGACAATTCAAAAGTGCCTGTAACTGGTTTGATTTTGAAGCCTTTTGTCCATTATTACAGGGTGGTTTGTTCGTGGTGGGTCACGTGCGAGTGGGCGAGCTGGACGGCTCGGGCGACCCGCTGGCCGAGGAGCACAAGTACTGGCTCAAGTTGATCGATCATCTCAAGGTAAGATATACAGTGGTAAATGTGGACGGGCAGTCGTTGAATTAAGCGCAATTATCTTGGAATTTAAATGTCGGTACTTCATGATCTGGCTATCTTTCATCTGCCATATTATCATTCAACGCTTGACTTGACTTTTGTGTAAGCTGTCCAAGGTTTTAGCAAATAAAAATTGAATTGTATATTGTAAAAAACAGTAAGAGCTGGTTCAGATTAGGTCGGACCGACAGTTTACCTTTGGCCGACTGTCGGGTGTTGGTGTTCACACAAGACGCTACCGATCCGACCTAAAGTGAACACAACCGTCGGTACGGTTACGTCGTCGGTATACTGCTTTGGTTGTCACAAAGCAGTTGTGAGTTGGCTTTCGAATATACGATGGACGATGACGACGTTTTGATTGCTATGTGGCATTTAAATAGAAGACAGAAAAAGGAAATATTGCGTGCATCCAATAATTGACGAGCGAAATGAAGTTGGACTTTTTAAAGTTTTACAATTACTTTAGAATGTCTATTCGTTCCTTTGATGACTTAATCGCGAAAGTTAAAGGTGTATAACAGCACAAATTACAGGATTCAGAGATGTATTGGTGGCGGGCAGGCGGCTCAGCCGCTTCGCGCTGAAAAATCTGAACGGCGCTATACTTGCCAGTACGCCAATATTATGTCGGATCCGACAGAAATCGTGGCTGAATGTACGGTAAAAGTGTCGGCTCCGACAGTTTTGTCGGGTCGCCCTAATGTGAATGGCGCTATTGCCATACATATGCCAATATGGATCCGACACGTTTGTCGGTCCGACCTAATGTTAACCTGCTCTAACGTTGATCGATGGATATGAAACAGGGTACTATAGAAGGAACCCCGCTTCGCAGGGCTTCTCCTTCCTTATGGGTGTTTCAAAAAAATAATAACACTAACTCGTCCTAGTCAGGGTGCTGGTGTGTTTTTCCATTTCATAATAATGACTTCTTTCTAGGTAAAAGCATTCGTGGAGCTGAGTCTCTCATCATCGGTTCGGTCCGGTGCAGCTCAGCTGGCGCGGCTGGCCGGGCTGGGTGCTATGAAGCCAGACACGGTACTGCTGGGCTTCAGGGACACTGCTACACCCACTGACTTCTTTAGAGAGTGAGTTACGCATTCATCATCATAATTGACCCTATTTTATTTAAAAAAAAATAGTCCGGAAAATACAGATTATCATAAAATACTTTACCCGTATTTTTCCTTTTGTCACGTCAATTAAAATTGACGAAGATACAATGCTTCGAAAAATCACAAAATGTCTCTCGGTCGGTATAATTTTACAGGAGTTATGATTATAACAATAAGTCGGAATTATATTTAGAGTTATTCATGTACTTACACTGTTTTCATAAAGCGAAAGAATAAAGTGGATACGATCCCGGAATTACTTTTAAAGTGCAGAAGAATCCCGTGATTTATTAAATAAAAAAGTTATTTACTTTTGCACAATTTCTTTGTATAATCTATCTCAGATGTTTTTATTTATAATTATTTACATATTTGTAATTAATAAAGCTATTTTGATTTTGATTTGATTTTGAATATTGTTTTCAACACATTTGCTCGAAAAATGCATTTACGAACCCTGTACACATTGTTCGAAAGTTAAAAATTACGCACCATACAAGGAGCGTGCGGTAAAATAGGTACTCTCACCTAAGTACCTATTTTACGGCATACCCCTTTGTATAGCACCGTGCGTTTTCTTTACGGTTTTTTTTTAATTTCCATTTAAAAAAAAATAAGAATTCCACCAAAGAGTTTCACATTATGAGAATAAACAACCTGACTGATCGAACCTCCTTGGAAGCGCTTTTGCTCAATACGTTGTCTCACTTTAATACTAAAGAGTAAATGAGTCGAAGGATGTAGTTCAATTTTTCACCACGTGCATGTGGCGCCATTTGCAAGTTCGCGCCATTTTCATAATAGAAACTTCAAAAATTGTTGTGACTTTCCCACTGTTATAAAAACAAAATAATACATAATATGAGTTCAAGCGAGGAATCTGATATTAATAAGTATGCAATCTAGTCCACCTGATATTTTGAATGAGGCGCAAATTGCAGAAAATGCGGTTATTTTCATTTGCTATTAAAAATAGTGAAATGAAAAAGTTTGTTTATTTACATATTGTACTGTTTTCTCGCAAATGTGTTGAAAAACATTGTATGACACACGTGCAGAAATTGGTATTTACAAACTCGTGACTATGGTAAGCCCTCGGCTTCGCTCGGGCTTACATTCGTCTACTCGTTTGTAAAAACCAACTTACCGCACTAGTATCATAAATAACTATTTCCACACGAGATTGATTATTAGAAATCCCGAGAAGATCCATATCAACATTTCGATGCAAGTACTAAAATAACTCTACCTGATTCCGACCTCTGGTTATGACGTTACAAGCCCGCACTACAGAATTTTGTAGCGTTTTGTCTTTGTAAACAAAATATACCTGTGCATTATTTTTAATACTCTACCTCTATCTATTGTGTATCATTGTCGAATCTGACCAAAGTAGAATCATCATCGGCCTATAATGTTCCCACTGCTGGGACATAGGCCTCCTCTGCGTGAGAGGAAGTGGGCCATAATCCATCACGCGGGCCCAGTGCGACTTAGTAAACTAGAATAATTAATAAATGTATATTCCGGAGACAAAATAAAGTTGATTATTTTATGTTATGTTATAAAGCGTTTTTGTGAAAAAAAAAACTCTTGATAAATTCCTAATCAAATTATTCTCCCTCAGCCCCCTCTCCCCGTACAAGACGGACCTGTTCGACCTGGAGTCAGGCGAGACCGTGTTCCCGCTCCGCTCGGGCTCGGCCCCGCGCCTCTCGTGCTCGGAGTACGTGCGGGTGGTGTCCGACGTGCTGTGTGTCAACAAGAACGTGTGTCTGTGTCGACACTTCCATAAACTGGATATGGGGAAGGTTGAGCGGTAAGTACACCTTTTTTTTAATCGTATTAAAATCATCAAATGAGTCCTCTCACCCAGGGCAAGGCAGGAGGGACTGTCAGACTGGTACTTATTACTAAAATCCACGGTGTCCTTCAATAGACCTTTATGTACCGGTGTCTCGGTATACGTGTGTCCCGCGACGGTGAGTACACCTTAGACATTTCAATTAATTTAATGATTCTCTCGTTTGAAAGTAACGAGTTAATCTATCATTGACTGTCGTCAATCCGTGCGACTCCATTAGCAAACACTAGCGATTGCCCATACATTTTCTTCGGCCGGACGCTTGTGTGATATCTGACCGATATCGTCAATCGATGCAATTCGATATCGCGTCGCGCCATGAGTAAAGTCCCTAACATACATACAAATTATCTCATTTTTTTCCAGCAAATCACCTACCCTCCAATACATAGACGTATATTTAGTGGAGGTCTTATCACCGAACTGCGAGGAGCCCTTCACAGTGCGAGGACTGTTCGCGCTGCAGTTGGCAGCAGTGGTGCGCTCTGCTAGAGGCTGGCAACACCTGCGCCTGCGCCTGCACGCCGTGCATGCGCCTGCGCAACATCCTACTACGATACATGGTGAGTGTGGCAACACTGCGCAGTGGTGCGCTCTGCTAGAGGCTGGCAACACCTGCGCCTGCGCCTGCACGCCGTGCATGCGCCTGCGCAACACCCTACTACGATACATGGTGAGTGTGGCAACACTGCGCAGTGGTGCGCTCTGCTAGAGGCTGGCAACACCTGCGCCTGCGCCTGCACGCCGTGCATGCGCCTGCGCAACATCCTACTACGATACATGGTGAGTGTGGCAACACTGCGCAGTGGTGCGCTCTGCTAGAGGCTGGCAACACCTGCGCCTGCGCCTGCACGCCGTGCATGCGCCTGCGCAACATCCTACTACGATACATGGTGAGTGTGGCAACACTGCGCAGTGGTGCGCTCTGCTAGAGGCTGGCAACACCTGCGTCTGCGCCTGCACGCCGTGCATGCGCCTGCGCAACTTCCTACTACGATACATGGTGAGTGTGGCAACACTGCGCAGTGGTGCGCTCTGCTAGAGGCTGGCAACACCTGCGTCTGCGCCTGCACGCCGTGCATGCGCCTGCGCAACTTCCTACTACGATACATGGTGAGTGTGGCAACACTGCGCAGTAATACGTAGAATGTTGTCTAGTAGCTTCAATCTTATAGGACAAAAACTATAACTTTGGCACATCTACTTTCACACAGTCCAACCACCGTTTGTTTGGACTTATTTTAGCATTACAATAAAATTGGTTTCTACATGAATGATTTTAATCAGATTTTTTTAGGTAGATTTTTTCTCCCCAGATTTAATGTCCTCCCCCTCTGTCCTTCAAAATCAAAATCAATCAAAATCAAAATCAAATCGTTTATTTCAACTAGGCCAATTACAGGCACTTATGAATTGTCAAAAGACATAAAATAAAACAAGTATAAAAATAGTTATGGTGCTACGGTCCCAGACACAAGACATAAAAACTGTGAAAGTACCGTAGGTGCTCATTCCAAGGTGTAGATCTCTATGGAGAAGAATGAGCAAGAAACTCCATGGACACTCTTTTTCAATCGCCAAAATTATTACAAAAATTTTGTTACATCATTCATCATCAGATGGTACATTTTTGTGAGAACGATGTGGCAAGATAATAGTGTCCATAGTAAAGTAAAAAGACAATTCAAAATAAAGTTATTAATAATTAAAATAGACCGTGGCAGCTAAGAGATGACCAGTCACGACTGACAGCGCCCGTTCACGAACATGACACATGCATCAGCATCACTCAGCTCAACCATTTTGAAGGGAACTAAATGATCCGACACACGCGCCACCGCCAGCGAGACATTAGAGTGAGCATGACATAATCTCAACCGCCAGGGTCATTCAAGTCATTAAAAGACGTGGGTATCTACTCATTGAAAGTTATAAAGTACATTGTACTCACAAAATGATTCCTGTGAAACTATATAATACTAGAAAGATTGACTCTATACAATGCAAGGTTAGTTAACAATCTTCATCAGCTCCGACATAAGTATTAGATGATACCCTACGACTGTCGTTAAAAAAGAAGAGAATAAACACACACAAAAAAATCACTAATTAAAACTAAAGTCAAATACGATAATAATACAGAATAATTTGTTGAAAGAACATGAACAATGTCTTGTGTTCAACACAGCAACCAACTATGCTTATCATCTAAATAATCACTCACAGAATAGTAAGCCTTAGAACAGAGGTTAGCTTTTACTTTTGCTTTAAACACGTTAAATGGCAAATCTAGGAAAGAGGACGGTAACTTATTATAAAAAGTTATACCAACCCCAACGAATGAATTATGCACCTTATGAAGCCGATGAAAAGGAACACGAAGTTTGTGCTTATTCCTGGTATTAAAATTATGGATATCACTATTTTTACTGTATAGGTGAATGTTTTGCCTGATATATAAGATGTTGGCAAATATGTACTGCGAAGCCACTGTGAGAATTCCAATCTCTTTGAAGAAATCTTTCAGAGAATCTCGCGCACCAAGTTGGTAGACGGCACGAACAGCTCGTTTCTGGAGTACAAATATATTTTGAATATCAGCGGCTTTGCCCCACAGTAGAATACCATAGGACATTACGCTGTGAAAATAACTAAAATAGACTAATCTTGCTGTGTCAACGTCAGTGTATTGTCTAACTTTTCTAACAGCGTAGGCGGCCGAACTAAGCCTACCTGCTAGGTTCGATATATGTTGACCCCATTGTAATTTTGAATCTACTGTTATACCCAGAAACAGAGCTGAATCAACAGTTTCAAGCTCCACATTACCGAGGACGATGTTGGGACCCAGATTTCTAACATTGGGCAAAGCGAACTTTACGCATTTGGTCTTCTTGGGATTGAGCACAAGGTTATTTGCCGTGAACCAATCTATGACCCTCGATAGTGCGTTGTTTACGTCGTCAAACACTTGTCTATTCCTATCTACTTTAAAGATTAGAGAAGTGTCATCTGCGAACAGTACTACATCGCAGATGTTCTTCAAATGGTGTGGTAGATCGTTAATATAAACCAGGAATAAAAACGGTCCAAGTATTGAGCCTTGAGGTACACCTAGCTGAACAGGTAACCCAGAAGATTTCGCGCCACTAACATCGACACATTGAAGTCTGTTAGACAAATATGACTCAATTACTTTGAGGGCTTCATTCTGAACACCGTAATGACGAAGTTTACGCAATAGTGTATCGTGGTGTACGCAATCGAAGGCTTTAGAAAGATCACAAAAAACACCAATTGCATTTTGCGACTTCTCCCATGCGTCAAATATGTGTTTCAACAAAGCAACACCCGCATCAGTAGTCGAACGGCCTTTTGTGAACCCGTACTGATCATTATGAAGTAGACTATTTGAATTAAAATGGCGAAGTAACTGTCTAAGTATTAACTTTTCAAATATTTTGCTGAATGCAGGTAGAATAGAAATTGGTCTAAAATTACCAATATCATTTTTACAGCCAGATTTAAATAAAGGGATAACTTTACTGCTCTTCATAAGATCAGGGAAAGTACCCAAGTCAACGCATTTATTGAAAGTAAGAGCAAGATAGGGGGCTACGATGTCGATTATATTGCTCAAAAGTTTTACAGAAATGCCCC
The DNA here is from genome assembly GCA_954870645.1 of Agrotis clavis. Taxonomy (NCBI): domain Eukaryota; kingdom Metazoa; phylum Arthropoda; class Insecta; order Lepidoptera; family Noctuidae; genus Agrotis; species Agrotis clavis. The sequence goes on along the minus strand of OX940943.1, from coordinate 1,337,119 downwards.
AGTAATCACCAGTGTTTTTAGACTTGAGTGAATTGAAAACATTAACTACGTCATGAGGCGTTACATGTTCGAATCTCAATACTTGACTACATTCAGGGACGCTACTTTGCAAAAGGTTTTCAGCCTTGGACGGTGACGAACTTAAGGAGCGAGTCGTAGTTGCAGGAATGCTGGCAAAAAACTCATTAAATACCTCAGCTAAGTCAGCTGGTTTATTAACTAATTTACCATCAACCATGATCTCAAGTTGATTTTCTTGTTTATTTGATTTACTCGTTTCGTTGTTAATGATTTTCCAAGTAGTCTTAACTTTATTATTAGAGTTTTTAATAGTGTCACTTAAAAATTTCGATTTTGCTATACGGCAAATCTTTTTAAATAATTTTGAATAATTTTTGACATATTCTAGAAATTTTTTATCAAATTTATACTGCCTCATACCATACAACTCGTATAATCTCGCTCGACTTTTATAAATGCCCGGTGTAGCCCATTGGTTAAAGCCAGCGGAAGTCCCAGCAATGTTAATAGTTTTAGTTTTAAAAATGGATTTATACTCATTTTGCACAACATCAAAAAGAGCCTCATATATTTCATTAGGGGTTTCGTGTTCTACAATTGACGGTGAAACTTTAAGAGCTATATTATTTTTAAACTTACTGCAACGACTAACAGTATAAGGCGTGCATTCTATTTTGTGCGGCTTTTTATTTAATGGCATAGGGAAGCTAGCCATTTGTCCACAGTGATCAGATGATAAATCGGTTAACACTAATATATTTTCGGCATTAACATCACAAAACATATTATCAAGACAAGTTGAAGAAGACGCGGTGATCCTTGTTGGTTCGAAAAACAAATTAACTAAATTAAAGGATTTAAACAAGTTGAGAAGCCTGATACTTAGTGGAGTAACATCTAAAATATTAACATTGAAATCTCCACATACTATTATGTTTTTACTGCTGAATTTTACCTTATTAAGTGCATCCTCCATTACAACTTCGAAACTAGTAAAGTCCCCAGACGGGGGTCTATAAACACAAATAATAATATACCGCTCGAGCTCAACACAAGACAATTCAATGGTGCGCTCAATGGAAAGATTAACTAAGTCTAAACGTTGCTTACATTTTAGCTTGTTGGAAACAAGAACTAAAGATCCACCACGTATAGCATTTTTTCTCACAAATGCACTCTGTACGGAAAATAAATCATCATTGATAAACGCTACTTCATGTTCTTTCAACCAATGTTCAGTTAAACACAACACATGAACATTATAATATTCTAAAAATAAGCTTAACTCTAATTCTTTGCCGGACAAACCTTGCATATTTTGATGCACAACATTCAACATATGCGACTTAGCCTTTGTCGAACTTAACAGTTTAAAGTACTAGGTGTAGGTAAACTAATGTTAGTATCATCATTACTAACAGAATCAAAAGTGAAGTTAGTACGAAAAGTATCAATAGCGACGTTAGTGTCACCACTAACAGAAAACGTAGGTACGATACAAGTACCGGTGTAAACGCGTAAAGTGTATGCTAAAAGATTAGCAATCTGTCTCCTACAACTAGCTGGCAAAAACATGGAACTATCAGTTAGCTTGTAATATGTAATAAAACTGTTACAATCAAAATATATAAACGCGTGACTGTGACGACAAGTCCTATTGTACATTAACAGGTTTAAATTATAAATATGCCTATTTTGTTCATCAGACAAACAATTAGAGTAAGGCAACGCTGAATAAATAAATTTACAATTACTGGACTCATGTAGCTTTAACATTAAATTAAAACATTCAATTACATCTTTCTTTCTGACAGCTAAGCTATTCCCAAATAACAATATAACAGTTGAATTGGGGTTTATTTTTGTCATTTTAATACTTTTAATTAACTGGCTAAAACTGGCACCGGGTAAACAATAATTAATAATATTTTGTTGAGAGCACTGACTTAAAAAACTACCAAAACCTTTACCAAATTTATCTGAAAATAAATAAGTTGTGGTAACAGTTTTATTCAAAACATTATTAGTACCTACTGGTTGAGCCATTAAGGTTGTGGGTGTATCATGCTGGGGTGCTGGTGTCTGGGAGCAGGCACAGCTACAGGAGAGGTTGTTGGTCAGAGACTCATATCTCTCTGCATTGTACTTTACCAAGTCCACCAGCTCATTAGCCTCCAGCATGCGCTTACTCAGGTCTTGTTGAGAAGCCTCATATTTGCTAAAGATATCCTTTAGAGCATATTCCCTCACAAACAGCTCATCCTGAAGGTTTTGAGTGTCAGTGTCATACATAGTCCTACAAATTTCCAAATCAGTATGACACTTCTTTAATTCTAATAATAAATTCACATTTTTTTCTCTAAGTTTTAAATTTAATTTGTTTAATTTTTGACCCTTTAATGACTTTTTAATTTTTCTAATAAACTTATTTATTTTAATATATTTTTTAATCTTATTATGACTAGTAAATGAACTGCATTTATTGATAGTGTCATTAGTTAAGTCTATGGTCACAATTGGCTCAACACATACGGGTCCGGACCGGCTATCAACCAACTCATCATACAAACTGCATGTGTTCGCAGACACTTCACTAGCTCTAAGCATTTCTAGGTGTGTTACAGTGTTGTGTGCTTTACTTAATTCCATTTCCAGTTCCGAAATACGTTTTAAAGCCTGATCATAAGTGTCACTGCACCGCTCAAAGTTGGCAACAAGTTCACGGAGTTGTTGATGCTGGTCTAGTATATCCACATGCTGCACGTGTAGTTCAGACAACTGGTTCTTAAGCTCAGTGTTCTTCTTAATAACTAACCCTATTTCCACTTCACTTTCTTCCCTTTCCTTTAACAGCTGACTAACCGTGGTTTGGCTAGTTTGTAGCTCCTTCAAAGTAGCCCTCAGTTTTTCCTCTAAGGATGCAGCTCTGCGGGTCAACATGTTGAAGACAACCTCAGAGGCACCCTGGAATTAGATAAGGAACAGCTAAGTATGTGAAAGAACAGGAGTGAGGGACAGAATGAATAAGTATTAAGAGTGAAATCTAACTTTAAATTAAATTAATAGTTACAAAGAAGAAATAGTTAAGAAAGAAGTGATAACTTAATTATATTTCAATTAGTGGGAAAATCTAAGTTAATATAATATTTAACTGAATAAATTGAATAAAAGAAAATTAAGATTACAAAATTCTTTTTGAGGGTACCTACTAGAACTAAAAAACAAAAGTGGTTATTAATTTCCTCTAATGGTATATAACTGTGAAATAATGAAGAATGAGCTATCTCTAGTAACCAAGTTAATGAATTAAACAGGACCTAAAAGGTATTGTAAATTATTTTTAAGTTTTCTCCTGCATGGACACAATGACAGTGTAAATTAGGGCACAGCTCGCAGGGAAGGGAGAATATTTGATGAGTGGGCAACAGGACACCTACTATAATTAACATTTATTCTAACTACAAGTAAAACTAAAGTAAATAAATCAAAATACTCCCCCGTTAAGGTGATGACTTCAAATTCGTCCGTTGGATGACAGCTGATCATTTTATTATACCCATTACATCCTAGATACAATGAAGTATATTATATATACTTCATTGTATCTAGGATTTGTAGACAATTCCTAGGAAATGAATATAATTCCGAAGCTATTTACGAAATGTTTAAACAAGTGTTTAAGAGCCAGTTCACAAAATTCGAACGCTCGAGTTTAGGTAAAAGACGGGAGCAATGTTCATGTGTGCGTAGCTATTCACACATACACAACGCAACCAGTGTAGCGCTAGTGTTGAGACGGACTAAACAATCTTGAGCCGATATAATCGTAATGCACTTTGGTTACATTTCTGAAAAAGTTTTTGGAACGAAGTTCCTTATCGCGCGTTGTGAAAGGGGGCTAGACGGAAAAAAATTCTTACGAAAAGTTGTCACGACACTTTTTGCTACAGTAAGAGACAGACAGATATGTTTCTCTGTCTGTCTCTCTCTCTCTTATAGAAAGCAAGCCAGATATTTTTTCATTTCTATTTCGCATTGAACAGTGTGGTGTCGCGACGATTATTTTTGTTGAGTGTATACAGGTTTTTTGTAAATAATAAAAAAAAAAAATAATAATAATAATGAATCCTCAATGAAAAAATATCGAGGTTTTCGTTATCGGTGTCGTTTTCATGGTTTTCCAGGGTGTATAAACCGATGATGCAGTCAAAATGTAAATCCAAGATGGCGGCAGCATAAACTATCGAAGTTTTCGTCATGGGTGTCGTTTTCATGGTTTTCGAGGGTGTTGAAACCGATGTTGCAGTCAAAATGTAAATCCAAGATGGCGGCTGCAAAAAATATCGTGGTTTTCGTCATGGATGTCGTTTTCATGGTTTTCGAAGGTGTTGAAACCGATGGTGCAGTCAAAATGTAAATCCAAGATGGCGGCAGCATAAATTATCGAAGTTTTCGTCATGGGTGTCGTTTTCATGGTTTCCGAGGGTGTTGAAACCGATGTTGCAGGCAAAATGTAAATCCAAGATGGCGGCTGCAAAAAATATCGAGGTTTTCCTCATGGGTGTCGTTTCACGGTTTTCGAGGTTGTTGAAACCGATGGTGCAGTCTAAATGTAAATCCAAGATGGCGGCTTAAAAAATATCGAGGTTTTCGTCATGGGTGTCGTTTTCATGGTTTTCGAGGAAGTTGAAACCGATGGTGCAGTCAAAATGTAAATCCAAGATGGCGGCTGCATAAATTATCGAGGTTTTCGTCATGGGTGTCGTTTTCATAGTTTTCGAGGGTGTTGAAACCGATGGTGCAGTCAAAATGTAAATCCAAGATGGCGGCTGCAAAAACTATCGAGGTTTTCGTCATGGGTGTCGTTTTCATTTGAAACCGATGGTGCAGTCAAAATATGGATAGTATGGAAACAAGGCCTAATTGTAGAAATAAATACCTACGCTCTCAACTGCAGCCTTAGGGTTGTCACGAGCGCTAAGAATGGAACATAATTATGTGGCGCTGATGCTTGATGAACCCGGTGGCTGCGCACCTTACTATGCGTTTCAACTAAGTATAAGATGACCTTGGCACCATATTGTAACTGCAATTGTGTTTAACGAAAAATACTTTGCGCAAATTACTTTTCAATACTTAATATTTATCTTATTCATGTTATTTTCATGTGATTTTCGTTATTTGACATCTGGGATTTCTATTTTGATAGCAATATCGGTTTCAACACCCTCGAAAACCATGAAAACGACACCCATGACGAAAACTTCGATAATTTATGCAGCCGCCATGCCCGCCATCTTGGATATACATTTTGACTGCACCATCGGTTTCAACACCCTCGAAAACTATGAAAACGACACCCATGACGAAAACCTCGATAATTTATGCAGCCGCCATCTTGGATTTACATTTTGACTGCACCATCGGTTTCAACACGCTCGAAAACTATGAAAACGACACCCATGACGAAAACCTCGATAATTTATGCAGCCGCCATCTTGGATTTACATTTTGACTGCACCATCGGTTTCAACACCCTCGAAAACTATGAAAACGACACCCATGACGAAAACTTCGATAATTTATGCAGCCGCCATCTTGGATATACATTTTGACTGCACCATCGGTTTCAACACCCTCGAAAACTATGAAAACGACACCCATGACGAAAACTTCGATAATTTATGCAGCCGCCATCTTGGATATACATTTTGACTGCACCATCGGTTTCAACACCCTCGAAAACTATGAAAACGACACCCATGACGAAAACCTCGATAATTTATGCAGCCGCCATCTTGGATTTGCATTTTGACTGCAACATCGGTTTCAACACCCTCGAAAACCACGAAAATGACACCCATGACGAAAACCTCGATAATTTATGCAGCCGCCATCTTGGATTTGCATTTTGACTGCAACATCGGTTTCAACACCCTCGAAAACCATGAAAACGACACCCATGACGAAAACCTCAATATTTTTTGCAGCCGCCATCTTGGGTTTTTATTTTGACAGCACTATCGGATTCGAAACCCTCGAAGACGAAAACTATAAAAAGACGCCTATTATGAGAAATTGTAGCAGAAACCATGTTGGTTTTTTTTTACAAATTATTTATTCACGAATTTATTAAACGGTCACGCGGACATAGAATTCGATATTGATAAAAATCATTTTTACCTTCAAAATAAGCAGGGAGTTTAAAAAACAAAATCTCCGGTTATGATGAAGCCGAGTTCAAACAGCCTACGTAACATAAATAAACGCAACTCGTCTTTACGCGGCACTCAGAACTGACAGCACTGCGATGTCCGCTTAGAAGCCTCGTAGATGCGCGTGTTTGTGTGAGTGCACCGTTTCGAACGTTAGTACGTAATTTCCGGACCATCCATATTTTTACTGTGCTACGGGGCAGACAAGAGCTTCGAGTACGAGTACTTCTCAAAGCGTGGGAGCGTATCTTTGCAAGTTACAACCACGATCTATACACGTCATGTAAATATATCCCAGGCCCCTCTCTCAGCCCCGTAGGGTTATTTTCTTTTTTTTTAAAGAAAATTAAAAACGTGGGTTTTTCATATTTCTGACAGCAAACCCTTTCATTTGATACCCATATCATGGGGGTGCATTTCAAACAGCTAATCCGCCATCTTGGATGTCCGCCATGTTGGATGTAAGACACGTGACTATTTTTTTCGTATTCCTGACAGCAAACCCTTTCATTTAATACCCATATCATGGGGGTACCTTTCAAATAGCCAATCCGCCATCTTGGATGTCCGCCATGTTGGATTTAAGACACGTGACTATTTTTTTCATATTACTGACAGCAACCCTTTCATTTGATACCCATATCATGGAGATGCATTTCAAATAGCCAATCCGCCATCTTGGATGTCCGCCATGCTGGATTTCAGGTACGTGACTATTTTTATCATATTCCTGACAGCACACCCTTTCATTTGATACCCATATCATGGGGGTGGATTTCAAACAGCCCGACCGCGATCTTGGGGAGGCCGCCATATTGGATTTCTCACCACTCTTGCGCCCCATTGCAAAAACTAATAAAACGAAAACGGATGGCTAATTAATGCACAAATTCTACAAACTACTATTATAATTATAATAATACTTTAGTTTCATAAAGTAACGAAAATCTTACCTTATGAAAAAAAATATGGAGAGAATCAAAATGTGGCAGTCGCAGTATAATATTCCGTTCACGATACGTACGCTCTATAATCAGGACGAGGAAAAAAGTGATACAGGTCCTACGTCGACGGGCGCTGGAGCCGTACTGATTGCAGCCCGGCTATGTTTCGTAATTTATACTAGTTTAGAGTGATTTTAAAAACGATAGTATGTTTAATTACATGAAGGGATTTTAATGAAATTTAGAAATTAGTTTAGTCTGTAAACATAGTTTATATTTACATAGTTTTTTTAATGTAATTACGCTTTGTTCGAACCAAAAATGGCGATAAAACAGCGATATAAAACGTAAAAATTGACCTCAGAATTTATTTTTTTACTTATTTGTGTTATTAAAAATATAAATTCTACTACGTAGTTTTACGACAAAAACGTATGTCTGATGATTTGTGTATTTTTTTTGGTTAAAATTACGAATGTTAATGGTAGATGTAGGAGTCGCAAATCGACTCTGCGTTGATTTTTCAGTAAACTACTTGTCGGAGATTAATTACCACAAAGTTAATAAAAGAGTTTTTTGAAATATGTTACGTACAATTACAACACGAAAGACTGGTCTTTCTTTTGCAGGTATTCAAAAATGTTGGAGTATTACTTAATATGGTAAATTAGACGATCATAATTTTAGTTCTACGCGCAAATGGGTAAAAGGCCTCTTAACGTGTTCAAGTGAGTGGGGCTCCGATTTCCGCGTGCAAGCCTCGGAGTGCCCAAAACTTGTTGCCTTTGATAGCCTACGTCAGAGGTACCCTGTTTTAAGAATTACATACATTTCCGTTAACAGGGATATAATCATTAATTTTTCTTTGCAATACATCTCTGTTTCTTTGTAGAAGCAGGTCGTACAGTGACAGTAGGAGAGCGCTCTGCGCTGGAGTCGCTGGCGGCTGGCCGACCGCTGGAGGAGAGACTCGACAAGCTGCTCAAACTGCTCAGGATTAATGCTACCACGCATATTGTAAGTATAGTTGTAATTAGGACCTTTCCACATACGGTCACGGCAAGCTGTGCCGTATTATATTTTTTATTTTATTTTTTTTTTTTTTTTTATTTTATTAATTTTGGAAAACTTACAGCTAGTCAGACACAGTAGTAAAGACAATAACAACAATATGGCCAATTACAAGTTTTCACAAGTAGGTAACTAATTTGTATAATAAGAATAGGATAGTTTTGGCGCCATACTAAGCCTTCTTGACGCTTTTCTTACGCTGTATCATTCCTACAGTGATGTCCAAAATAAACACAAAGGTACAGACACCAGCCCATCAACCTACGTCAGTCTGTCTTTCTTGAATAGATGTTCAATCATAACACAGTAGTGGAAGGTTAATGTTAATAATTACAGCCGCACAAGCCGATCTTCCGGGTTAGTAATAAATACTAAGTAAGTAGTAGAGATAACAAGGACTTAGTAATAAATACTAAGTAAGTAGTGGAGATAACAAGGACTTAGTAATAAATACTAAGTAAGTAGTGGAGATAACAAGGACTTAGTAATAAATACTAAGTAAGTAGTGGAGATAGCAAGGACTAAGTAATAAATACTAAGTAAGTAGTGGAGTGGTTTCCGTATCCGGCTGTCAAAACGTAAACACCTTGTATTTCGGAGCATCGTTAAAAAAATATCCAAAAACTGTAAATTCCGTACAAAATAACAAAAAAACGTGCATTAAGTGCAGATAAAGTGTCAATGTGCATCAAGAAATAATCACATCGAGTAAAACTTCCAAGAAACAAAACAAAATCAGTGAAATTCTAAAACTGAACTCAAAAGTGTAAATGTCAAAGTCAGTCTACGTCATATCACATTGACATTTGTGACAGATAAATTGAGTGAAGCATAGAGAAAATTGAAGTACCAACATAACGACACTACGAAACTGTGCATTTAAAAACGTTTCATTCCACGTAATATAATTTAGTAAAACATACTCCGCAAACGCAGTCAATCAAAAACAACTATGGACAATATGCAATCTTTCCTGGATCAGATGAAAATAGAGATGGCGAAACAAACGAAAGAAATTATATCACAAATAGATGAAAAACTGGTACCCTTCACGCGAGAAATTGAAGAACTAAAATTAGAAAATCAATATTTGAAAGGAAAAATTACTTCATTGGAAAGAAATAACAGAGCAAACAATTTAATTCTGTTTGGGTTGAGAGAAAATGAAAAAACCTCGTCCGAACTAATGGAAACTTTGAAAGAAAAAATTAAAAGTGACCTCGACATTTCTCTCAATAACAGAGACATTAATGTAGCACGAAGGATCGGAAAACCAGACAATAAAAATGGAAAGGACAGGCCTGTACTAGTCTCATTTGTCAACAATTGGCAAAAATGTAATATTCTGGAAAATAGAAAAAAATTTAACGACTTGTTTGTTTCTGAAGACTATCCAAAAGAAGTTGTAGACAAAAGAAGGGAACTACAACCAAAGCTTATAGAAGAAAGGAATAAAGGCAACTACGCCGTCCTGAACTACGATAAACTTATAGTCAAGGAAGGACAGACTCGAAATGAAAAACGTAAAAGAAACCTTTCCACCTCGCCTACTACAACGAACCAACCAAAGAAACAAAACTCTTTCACTAAACCAAATATAATAAATGCTTTTGACAAAATGAGGGAAAGAAGCCAATCTTTTTCAAGCCTACCTTCAAGTGAACAAAAACCATAGGAATCAACCATCAGCCACCGGGAACACATACCACTTAAGCCTAAACTAAATTACAAAAACAAAACATTTCCCAAGCCGATTGGTCATCGTGGGAAATTAGACCACTACCCCCCAATTGAAATACACAAACCAGAAATATATAATTTAACGAGACTTAACATTGCTAGCTTCAATGTAAGGTCCCTATCGAAAATAGAGAGATATTTTGAACTCACATATGCACTCAGAAATGTTAAATGTGACATAATTGGGTTGTCAGAAGTGAAAAAGTTGGGTTGTCATATTGAGGAATATCATGACTACATCTTGTGCTATATCGGTCAAACAAAAGGCCTCCACGGAGTAGGATTCTTAATAACAAAAAAATACAGAAACAACATAGTAAATTTCATAGGAATCTCTGAAAGAGTAGCCCTTTTGCAATTGAAATTCGGTGAACTTTCGATGTCAATAATCCAAGTTTATGCACCAACAGAGAGATCAAGCGAGGACGAACGCAACCGATTCTATAAGGATTTAGATAAGGCTCATTCTAGAACTGATGACAAAATTATAGTAGTAATGGGAGACTTCAATGCTAAAATAGGATATCCAAGAAATGAAGATTCTTTAATCATGGGAAGGTATGGCTACGGAGAGCGTAACGAGAGGGGCGTAAGACTAATAGAATATGCCTTGGAATACAAGCTCTCAATAATCAATACCTTCTTTAGAAAGAGGAATAGCCGGAAATGGACATGGATATCACCCGACTTTAAAACAAAGAATGAAATTGATTTCATAATGACGAATCAACCCGTACTTTTTACAAACTTTGAGGTAATCAACACATGCTTCCCTTCGGATCACAAACTTATTAGAGGCGCCATGATCCTTAAACTACCCAAGATCAGTAGAAAACACTTCAGTAAGACACCATGCATTCCAAAGACAGAACAAGAAATAAATAATTTTACTAATAACTTAAAATCACACATTGAAAACCAAAAAGATAAACTGAACAGCGAAACCGATGTAAACACCTATTACAATATGTTAGAAAATATTATCTTGAGCAGCTCAGAACAAAGCTCACGGAAAAAAGCTTACGGAAACGGACACAGAGTATTTAGCGAAGACACAAAAAAACTAATCAAAAGGCGCACTGAACTCAAACATACAAAATATAAAAATACAGATATGAAGAAAGAACTTGGAAGATTATACAAAGAGACAAGCAAATCAATTCGGAAAGACTATCAAAGACATAGAGAATATGTAATAGCAAGTAACTTAAATAAGTACAGGAGTACAAAGCGAGGTTTTAAGGAGCTAAGCATTCATAAATCGTGGATACAAAAACTTAAAAAGCAGCCAGGTGA